>JARCFY010000009.1:85428607-86678607 GCA_029233225.1 Lepidodactylus listeri | reverse complement strand
CCCAGCCCAGCTGGCACCACAGTGGCTGAGCCTGCCACTATGCCAAACCGCCTCTATGTGGGGCAGCTGCAGCACCCCGGCTGGCCGGGCCGCCTACCACCTGCACCGCCCTCGACTTCACGGGCCAGGTCAGGAGCACCCCAGCCAGAGCAGGAAAGGGGGGTATGGGCGGGTGCCTTTCTTCAGGCGGGTGCCTGGGTCTCTGTTAAGTGGTCCACAGTCGTTGGCAAGAAACTGTTGAAAGGTGGGTGCCCCCACCTTTCTTCAGCTGCTGCACCTCTAGCTCACTTCTGTCTGTCTGTCTGGGTCACCTCTGCTACTCCCACCCGCTCATGGCAATCCTAGGCAGGCGCTGCAGCGTCTCATTCCTGCTCACGAGTAGGAGGCAGGGCAAAGTGCCAGAGGGGAATGGGCAAAAGACATGCACACTCCTTCCTTCTTGGGCGGCCAGTGGCGAGCAGCGGAGGCACCTGCAGGAGCTCCATGTGAGCCGGAGCCCAGCTGGAACCTTGGCCGGGGAGGATGCTGCCGCTGCTGGAGCTTCTGGGCTCTGCTGAGCATGGCTGCACCCCTGGGAGCTGGCGGGGCAGCTCTGAGCTTCCGCCTGCGGGGCCAGCCCATGCGGCAGGTGAGCCCGGCTTTCCTGTCACTCACCCTGGATGCCAACCTGGCCACTGATCCCCAGTACATCACCTTCCTGAGGTGAGTCGGAAGCCACCCAGCCGCAGATCTCGGGCGGTGGGGAGGAAGAGAACTGGCAGGAAGGTCAGCATTGGCAGGCAGACGTTCAACAGGCAATACATTTTCTCCTATCAATGCAGGGTACAAAACTGAGCACCTGTTGAATGGCTGCCTGGTAAGGGGTGCACCAGAAGAAGGGTCAGATCCAAATAGAGAAATTGCTGGCTTGTCCCCAAGGTTTTAAAAAAGAGTCCTTGGAACACCTTAAAGACTAACCAAATATCTGGCAGGGGATGAGTTTTTGTGAGTCACTCCTCAGTTCTTCAGAATCTGTTTTTTATTCTCAGTCCCTTTTGGTATAATGTGAAGTCTTCTGCTCTCTTGGTGAGAAAGATGATGGCTGTTTGTACCTGTGAAGTTTCTTCACAAAGCTGATGGATTTCCATTCTGTAGGGCTAAATGTGATGCTTTCCATGGAGACAGATCAAGATGGGTAGCCATATTAGTCTGTCTGCAGTAGCAGAAAAGAGCAAGAGTCTAGTCGCACCTGAAAGAATAACAAAATATGCGGCAGGGGATGAGCTTTCGTGAGTCACTGAGTCTCTGAAGAAGTGAGCAGTGGGAAAACTCATCCCCTGCCACAAATTGTGTTAGTCTTTAAAGTGCTGTTGGACTCTTGCTCTTTTCTACTTCTATAGACAAACAGGGTTACCCATCTTGAGGTATCCCAGGGTTTTGGTTCTTTGGGGTTTTGTTAAGGAATTTTACAGGTCTTATAAGAGTCTTTAAATTATTATTGGTTTGCCAGATTTTAGGAGTCAGGTGTATCCCTGCCTGACTCCCCCCCCCCCCCCCACTGTAGATCTGTTTTTTTTGACCTCTGTTCCTGTAGCAACACTATGTCAGTCAAAAGGGTTGATGCCAAAAGGGTTGATGCTTTCTCTTAGGGAGGAGCTCGGTGGTTTGTTTTTCTTTTGGGGATGTAGGATGTATTCTGAACAGAGGACAGAGTTCTGTTTGTGTGGAAGCAGTGTTCTTCTGTCTCTGCACCTGTTTGTAAATTTTTATTATGCTGTAGGCTAAGCTGCTGATATTCACAGGTTTTACCGATTGCCTTAATCTAAGGTTACCATATTCTGAAAAGCAAAAAAGAGGACATATTTCCGGACGGACTACTTCAAACAAGTGGTCAGTATAACAAATCTCACTTTGAATACCCTTACTATTTAAGATGGGATCATCGCTACTAAACAGGAATATTCATAACCTTCCAGCCTTCATTCATTTTTAAAAAGAGCCCAAAAGAGGACACACACAAAGAGGACACCCAATTTTAGCTATATTTGCTGCTATTCACAGGTCTTACCAATTGTCTTAATCCAGACTTACCTCTAGTTGGCCCTTCCTGGCAACATCCTCCTCCCCTGCTACCTGTATGTAATGGTTGGTGACTCCGTTTCAATGTATCTGAAGAAGTGTGCATGCACACAAAAGCTTATGCCCAGAATAAAACTTTGTTGGACTCAAAGGTGCTGCTAGACTCAAACTTTGTTCTAATGCTAAAAGCAGTTTGCTGGGAATGAGCCCCATAGGGTTGCCAACTCCTGGTTGGGAAGTCCCTGGAGATTTGATGGGTGGGTCCTGGGAAGGGGTTGGGGAGGGACCACAGGAAGATACAGGGCCATAGAGTCTACCCTCTAAAGCAGCCATAAGGTTACCAATTCCAGATGGGGAAATTCCTGGAGATTTGGGGGGTTGAGGCCTGGAGAGAGCAGTCTTGAGAACAGGGAAGGGACCTCAGTGCCATAGAGTCCACCCTCCAAAGCAGCCATTTTCTCCAGGGCTTCTCGAGATCAGCTGTAACAGCGGGAGATCTCTAGGCCCCACCTGAAGATTGACAAACCTACCCCCTGGTAGTCAATGATGCTGCTAAATGTTGCCTGGAAGCAACAAGTTTCTTCATGTTGGTCCAGCAGATCTATAATTATTTCTTTGTTGGCAAATTCTAACTAGCCACATACCAGCCATTACTGTTAAGCCACTGAGTCAAATAAGATAGGAGAGTTGGATTGATGCTTTGAAACCACTGAGATATCATCTTGGTAGTATATACGACACTTTAATGGAGATCTTTAATGACCCAAGCCTATAAAAATCATCCACATGTGATTCTCGAGTTGAAGCTAAGGGTTTTGCTGGTGCAATTAGAAAGTTCAAGTTTGTGGTGTCCCTTGTTACATGGTACAACACCCCTTTTGAAATTAATATGACAAGCAAGCTACTACAAAATAAGGAAGCTGATTTAAATTTAGCTACAAGCCAATTACAAGTAACCAAGAACTACCTTGTGGGCTGTAGGTGTGATGAGGTTTTTAACAAGTTTTGGTAGATGTTACTGAGATTGCAAAAGAGCTAGAAATACTACCAAACTTTGAGACAGAACAAAGACAAAGGAGAAAGAAGAAGCAGTTTGATTTTGAGGCCCCAGAAGAGGCACCACAAGATCCAAAGCAAAAAATTCAAAGGGACCCCCTTTTGAGTGGCAGTCCTTCCAGCAAACTGATTTTGGCGCCCCATGGAATCTTGCCACTTGAAAAATGCTTTATATAATAAGGAAAGATTCTTGTAAAGCTTGTGAATTCCTCCGATGTGTCTGGCCTGTGCATGCACAGTCCTATGTGGGACTGCACAGAAGCCATGTAGATGAACCTCCACATTCAGAGGCATTAAACCTCTTAAACCAAGTACTAGGAGGCAACATTATGTACCAAGTACTAGGAGGCAACATCTGTACCCAGTTTGTTGGCCCTCAGGGCAATTGTATTGACTAGCGTGTGAGACAGGATGTTGGGCCAAAGGTCTGAGTTAGGGACACCTCTTAGGTTCTTATGAAGCTTCTGGTACTGTCTAGTGATAAAGACAGGAATATGCAAGGACTAGAGGACTAGAATAACTACAAATAAAATGGGATGGAGGTCCCGCTGAAGAAGCAGCAAGATTAATTATTGATTTAGACTTTCCTTTTTGCTGTATCCATCTTCAAAGTTCTGCCATCTGCCAACATAACATCATTTTTCCATCTTCCTTTGCTTTTGCTGGAAGTTGTGCTTGGCCCAAACATGCCCTCTGGTGACAGAACAAACAAACAGAATCCCTCTTAAGTTATTTATTTGCTGTCAAATCTTAATTGCTATTTATATAACGGGCAGTACGTCCTTTAGTTGTGATTAAGTGACATTAGCACCAAAATCGGCAGAAAATAATGATCGCTCTGACTTCAGACACAAGCCCAATGCATAACTCTGGAAGCGTGTTTGAAATTTTAAAAAAGAAAACATGACTTTTATTTATTTAGGGCCTGGGAAGGTAACCAGCAGCGCTGTACGCTAGAGGATTGCATTCATTTTGGGGTGAGAACTCTTGGAAATGTCTTGTTTATAGGGACAGGCAAAAGTCTCTTAAGCTGGAGTCTTCTTTCTCCCCAGCCTTGTTATAACCCTAAAGAACAGCTTGATTGAATTTATTTATCTGTTTGCTTCATTTATACCCTGCCTTTCTCCCCAGGGGTGACCCAAAGCAGCTTACATCATTATCCTCTCCTCCATTTTCTCTTCACAACAACTCTGTGAGGAAGGTTAGGCTGAGAGGGTGTGACTGGCCCACAGAACAATGGGGATTCAAGCTGGGGTCTTCCTGATCCAATTTGACACCCTGAAAACTACACCACACTGGATCTCAATGTCATACACAATACAATATACAATACTGTGTTCTGTATGCTCTGTTGTGAACACATGAGATTACTACAGCTACACATTCATTTTTATTTAGCGCTACGTATATGTTTTATTCCCCTGACCTGGATAGCCCAGGCTAGCTCGATCTCATCAGATATCAGAAGCTATTTGGCCCTGTTCTAACCTCTAGCCAAGGGCGTCGAGTTTTATTTTTCGGGGGGGGGGGGGGCTCTTGCGCGCGCTGGGAGGATGTCTTCCTATCACTGCCGCCACCACCACTGCGAACCTCTCTCTCTCTCCCCGCCCGGCTCCCCTGCACTCCCTCCTTCCCGGGGGCCATCGGGGCAACGTGCCCAGCGTGATGGCATCACCCAGAAGTGATGTCATCATGCTGGGCATGTTGCCAGGGTGATGCTCTGGCAATCACCCTGAAACTCTATGGTGCCATAGAGTTTTGGGGTGATTGCTAGAGCATCACCCAGTCAATGTGCCTGGCGTGATGATGTCACTTCTGGGTGATGCCATTATGCTGGGCACATTGCCCTGATGGCCCCCGGGAGGGAGGGAGTGCAGGGGAGTCAGCCGGGGGGGAGAGGCTCTCGGTGGCGGCAGGGAGGCGTGGCAGTGGGTGAGCACCCCAGTTCACCAGGGGGGGCTCAGTCCCCCCCGGAAAATTTCAGGGGTGGCCCCAACCCCCGAACCCCCCTGTAGTTGACGCCTATGGCTCTAGCATGCAAGTTGCCCGGGCCAAAGGCAAAAAAAAGATGTCTTCCTGGTGAATTCATTTGCTGAACGTTTTTGCTACATGGAGGGCAGAACTTTGAGAGTCAGTCTTGGCTCCACGCAGGTCAATGTAGCTAGCAGTGCCAGGGGTGCTCACTACCCAATGACTGGCTCTGGTATGATTGTCATACTGGGGAGGCAGAGAGCTCAGCCCGGAAATGCAGGTTTAAGTGTGATGCCTAGGCATGTTCTTGTGAAAGGGTTTGCAGAACTTCCATTTAAGGGGGACAAAATGAAGCCTCCTTCTGGACTGCCACATGGGACAGCTGCACGTGTAACTGTTTCATCACATGCCCATGTGCTGGGAAAGCATGATACGACCAATGCTCCCTCTAAGCTGTGGAGTCTTGTGAGCAAAAATTCTACTTTGGGAGCTACTGGCATTAAAGTTGTGAGCGAGCGACTGGGCTGTGGCATAAATCAGTTTGCTCTGGAGCCCTCCTTCCTGATCTGAGGCAAACAAAATCTGTGAGCTGGAGACTAAAAAACTGTGAGCTAGCTCACACTAACTCAGCTTAGAGGGAACACTTGATGTGACACCAAGGGGTGATCGCATTTCTGAGTTCTCTGGAAATTGGCTGGCTGGATGTTGAATTAAAAAAAAAAAAAGATTTGGATGATCCAGCTTCAAAGATTTTGCAGGACATGGGGACCATGGTGAATACATTGTTCCCCCCAAATCCATCCCAGTGCGTCACTTTCCTCACTTTCCCATTGCATCGGAGATACCAGCAGGAACGAAGGCCTGGGACAGAATCTGGCCGGGATATGACGACCTCCCAAATGAAGCCCAATAACTGTGGTGTGAGGTAAACTCAACAGAGATAAGACGGTTTTTCTTTTTAAAAACGAGCAGGAAGTAAGTTCATCTCATGTTATTATATGCGGAGGAGCCCTGAATAAGTGGTTGCGCATCTGCTTGATATGCAGGAAGTTCAGCCTGTGGCATCTCCAGTTAAATGGATCAGATACTAGGTGATGGGAAATGCCTCCAGCTGATACCCTGGAGAGCCGCCGCCAGTCTGAGGAGACAATACTGACCTTGATGTACCCGTGGTCTGGTTCAGTATAAGGCAGTTTCATGTGTACATATACAAGGGGACATAAATATTAACAGGTAAGACAAGTGTACATGCCAAGGAAACCTCTTAATGCTGTCTCAGACTCTGGTTAAACCATTACCTCTAGCCACAGCAGCCTGCTGTAATTTTTTGTAAAATATATCATGACAATGGTCATTGGATAGTCAAAGCATGGATAGTTCCAACTGTTTATTCCCCCCCCCCAAAATGAAAAACTGTGTTCTGCTTCACTTGTGGAGGGGCTCCAGTTTCAGCATGGCGTAGTGGTTGACTGATGCAGACTCTGAGCCGGAGAGCCGGGTTTGATTTCCCACTCCTCCTCCACATGAAGCCTGCTGGGTGACCTTGGGCCAGTCACAGTTCTCTCTGAATTGTTCTCTCAAGAGCAGCCCTCTCAGAGCTCTCTCAGCCCCACCTACCTCACAGGGTGTCTGTTGTGGGGAGAGGAAGGGAAAGGAGATTGTAAACCGCTCTGAGACTCCAAGTGTAGGGCGGGGTATAAATCCAATCAATAATAACAACAACAACAACAACAACAACAAGAAGGAGGGCTGGGTTTGATTCCCCACTCCTCCTCCACATGAAGCCTGCTGGGAGACCTTGGGCCAGTCACAGTTCTCTCAGAAAACTCTCAGCCCAACCTCACAAGGTGTCTGTTGTAGGAAGAGGAAGGGAAAGGTGACTATAAGCCGCTTTGAGACTCCTTAAGGCAGAGGAAAGATAAGTAAAAAGCTTCCTCCTCCTCCCTCTCCCCTCCTCCTCCTCCTCCTCCTTCGATCCTACATGATCAGTCAAACAAGAATTGAGCTTGAATTCTGATTCATTCTGGGAAAAGTCTTCAGTGGTCTTATGTCTGTTGTGGTCTTGGAGTGAATTCCACAGCCAATTAGTTGTGAACTAATGTGGTGTAGTGGTTAAGAGTGGTGGACTCTAATCTGGAGAACTGGGTTTGATTCCCCACTCCTCCTCCGCACAAAGCCAGCTGGGTGACCTTGGGCCAGTCCTAGTCCTCTCAGAACTCTCTCAGTCCCACTGAGGCAGGGAAGGCAATTGTAACCCCCTTTGAGAGTTCTTAAGGTAGAGAAAAATATACAGAGACCTACAAGGACTTCCCTATTCACTTTATGGGAGAGGCAAGCAACACTTTGCACACATCTCTTTATGTGTACTGACCCATCCACTGTGTTAAAATGTTTTGGACAAGTTGTGCTTGTGGGAACAATGTCTGTGTGTATCTGAGCAGACAGAGCAGACAGAGATACTGGTGTAAAGGACTCTGACACAGCAAAATTGTCAAAATTATGCCCATTTTTAATGACTCCAACAATTTAAAGATTTCTCCTGGTTGAGGCAATCTTGAAGGAGAAAAAAATGACATATTGCTAACATTTACATTTGAAAGTAGTGTGGTTAAAAGCAAAAATGCTTTATTATGACATATTGGCACAATTCCTTGCCTTGAGTTTTAAAGACTAGATGATAATTGTTTGATCATTTTATGAAGAAAACAGACCTTGATGTCAAAAGAGTTTCCTCCATCAAAACAAGTGTTATTAACTTCAATTATGACTGCCAGGAGAACTGTAAAGTCCTTTTAGTGTGTTTCAAAGTATTTCATTTGGACATTTTGGAAAAACATACATTCTTATTCATAACCCCTGAACGGTTCTGATTTATAAGCTCCACTCAACTGTAAATCATGGAAGTGAAAAAAAATTAAACGTTATGGCATAACGCCTGAGCCGAGGGAAGGAGGAATGCAGTTTTTAGATTGCCAATTACCATTAAATGTTATTTTTTATTTAGTAGACTGTCCAAGATGCGTGCACAGGAAGGCACAGTCTAATTATCTGCACTTTTAACTAGAAGGAAAAAAATAGACCTTTTTGTTGATTTTTGAAATTTTAGTGCTGTGACTTCTAAGGAGATTACTTCGAAGTATACCAATATTTGTGTCAAAAATGGAAATAATATTTAGTTTTAGTCAACGTTCTTTAGCTGCTGGATAAAGAAAATATTAAGCTATTTTGAGGGACATAACTATTTGTTCTGACAAAAAAATTATTTGTTAGAGGAGTTGGATGTGAATTCTAAACATAACCATACTAAACATCCAGGTGGGTTGCTGTGTTGGTCTGAAGCAGTTGAACACAGTTCAAGTCTAGTCACACCTTTCAGACCAACACAGTTTTATTCTGGATATAAGCTTTCATGTGCATGTACCAGTTTAATGTAGTGGTTAAGTGCGCGGACTCTAATCTGGGAGAACCGGGTTTGATTCCCCACTCCTCCACTTGCAGCTGCTGAATGACCTTGGGCAAGCCGTAGTTCTGGCACAGCTGTTCTTGAAAAAGAGCAGCTTCTGTCAGAGCTTTCTCAGCCCCACCTACCTCACAGGGTGTCTGATGTGGGGAGGGGAAGGGAAAGGAGTCTGTAAGCCGCTCTGAGACTCCTTCAGGTAGTGAAGGGCGAGGTATAAATCCAATCTTTTCTTCTTCTTCTGCATGCACACTTCTTCAGATACATACTAAACATGTTGGTTTTCGCATGTGTGTTCATCACTGGAGGAATCCCACTTTCCCTGCTTCTTCCTCATGGAAAGCCTGATGACCTAGCTCTCAATTGCCTTCACTGGGTGTCCATTAATGAAATTCTCTCAGTGCTCTGGAGTTGCACATAACTTGCACTTCCATCACTCGTTTCTGAATCAAATCTCATCCTTTTTTGTTGGGGGATACAGAACACATATGGCCTCTTGAACAGCCAGAGATAATGCATGCATTGCCTGTGTAAGTATTCACTGGCCCTTGAGAGACTCAGAATAAACCATGTTCTATTTAGTGAAAAAGACCATGTGATGGAAAGTACAATTTCCAGAATCTACAACTGAACATTGGGACAAAGTTGCCGTTTGCCCGGAACGCTTTGTTTATTTTATTCCTTAAAACCTGAAACTATCCCTTGGAGAGGTGACATTTTGTTTTCACTAGAGTCCCACCGGTGTCAGACAGAACACAATTATAAACATCGCCATCTAAAAAAGAAGGGAATGTGGTATATACAAAACATTTCAACATGTCACCTTCCACAAATTTTGGGTGTAAATGGTTACAGTTCTGTTTTGCTAGTCAAAGGGAAATGGAGTCATGTTGGCTGGAGGCTTGTATGGAGTCTTACAGTCAAAAGACTGGCCACAAAGGTCCGTTCTGTTTAGGGTTGCCAGCTCTGGATTGGGAACTACCTGGAGATTTCGGGGGTGGAGCCTGAGGAGGGTGGGGTTTAGGGAGGGGAGGGAGTTCAGTGTGGCAGATTGCCATAGAGCCCACCTTCCAAAGCAGCTATTTTCTCCAGGTGAACTGATCTCTGTTGCCTGGAGATCAGTTGTAATAGCAGGAGATATCCAGCCACCACCTGGAGGTTGGCAACCCTAGTTCTGTTAGCAAGGGTGCTTTCTGTTAGTGGAAGGACTCTTCCTCTGAACACCTTGCATCAGAAGAGGGCTCCTTCTGCTAGAAGGAAGCACTTCCACTAGCAGCATAGATTGGGGGGTTCCAATCCAGATCTGTTGTGTTGTTTTCAAAATGTCTGTTGTGCTTTCCCAAACATATCACCCCAAATGGCTGACAAAAGCAGGTATTTTTTTAAAAAGGACTTTGATAACTTTGATAACCATTTCAAAGGTGTAAAACACAACCCTTTTCTGTCCAAAATTTCACCAACCATATAGAAGTATGACTACTTCTAAGAAAATGGAAATACTTCTTTACCCGGAGAGTGATTAAAATGTGGAATTTGCTGCCAGAGGATGTAGTGATGGTCACAGGAATAAACAGCTTAAAAGGGGGATTAGACAGATTCATGGTGAATAAGTCTAGCAATGGCTACTAGCCATGGTGGCTGAGGGGAACTTCCACATTCAGAGGCACGAAACTTCTGGATTCCAGAGCCAGGAGGCAACATCAGGGGAAGGCCTCAGCTTCTCTGCCCTGTTGCTGGCCCTCCAGAGGGACTGGTTGGTCACTGTATGAGACAGGAGGCTGGGCAAGATGGACTATTGGTTTGATCCAGCAGAGCTCATCTTATGTTCTTATGAAGGCCTCGGGCTCTGTTATGTATTGGGATTGAATCATCCCTGATTGAATAACCCTGATTCAATCACCCTAGAGACTGGCTGAGCTTGGAGCACAAGAACAATAGCCAGCCGGGACTCTGGCGTAAACCAATCAAGTAGTAATGTTTTGTAAATAGCTTATCATGGATAGTGTGTGTGTGTGAGGAGGAGTGTTTTGCATGCACATAAGCAGGGCTTCGGCCCTGCTAGTGTTGTCATGTTCTGGCTTAACTCACTGAATAAACTATGAGCTGATCACTCTACGCATCTGAACCCAGTATATTTTAGGCTCTATGCCCTGTTGTTGGCTTTCCAGAGGAACTGGTTAGCCACTGTATGATACCAGATGCTGGACTAGATGGACCATTGGTCTGATCCAGCAGGGCTTTTTTTTATATTCTTAGGTTCTTAATACTACCCTGGCAGACATGGAACACTGCTATGCTGGTGGAAAAGAACTTGGGCCGTGGTGACTGCTGAACTGTGGCTCAGAAACAGAAGGAAGGGGTGGGTGTACTTATTGAAGAAGAGATTCCAGAGTCCACACCTACTGATTTGGCTGCCATCAATGAGAGAAGGCTTTGAGGTTCAGGGTGAAGTTTGAGAGCAGAGTGTGGTAAGGAGTGTGCCCCTTAATTTCAAGTTTGATTCAGGACATCCATCAGTCTCCCCCTGATCTGCCTGTCACAGGTGACATGGTGAGTGGGTGTTTCTATGATGGCTCTCAACTGTCCCTTATGGTCCTGGATTCCCAGATTTACCTTTTCCAGACATGGACCCTCTGCATTATTGGATTCTGGAATACTAGCAGGGAAACGGTTAATGGATGCCGCATATATGCCAGTTGCAGAAACTGGAAGTGATTTCTTTTCAAAATTTGCTCATTTAGTTGGTGACAGATCTTTGACATTTTTTTTAAAAAATCCTTTTCAACTTTCTATGAGAAACCAAATTAAAATGGAAAACTCCCACGTATGTGTTACCAGCATGGTGTGATGGTTAGAATGTCAGGCTAGGATCTGGGAGACCTGTGTTCAGATCTGCACTCTGACAGGGAAGCTCGCTGAGGGGGCCTGGACCAGCCACTTGTTTCTCAGCCTCCCCTACCTTAAAGGGCTGTTGTTGCGCGGGGACAGTGGCAGAGGGAAGAACCACGTTGTCAGCCATTTTGAATCCCCACTGAGGAGAGAAGCAGAGTATAAATATATAATTAAATGACCTAATCCTGAATTAAATAAAGCTAACACAAACAGTGTGTGTATATACATTTTTTTTGAGGGATCACTTTGTTAGGACTTTTACACATTCCTATTTCTCTCGCTTGCATGTTTGTGTTGCTTTTTTTCTGTTCTGCATATCCTTTGCTCTCTCTAGTGGTCAATTCAATATTACATTGCTTTATGTCCGGCATGAAAACCTGCAGATTAAATTGGAAAAGCCCCTTAGTCTGTTGCAGCAAAAATAAGCTCTTGTGATACCTTGGAGACAAAAAGTTTATCCTGCACAAGCATTTGGGGAATAGAGCCTCCTTCTTCAGATGCAATAAGTGGTTCCACATCAATTTACTTGTCAGGAGGCTTTCAGTGCAACCCTAAACCGACTTGTGCCTTTTGAAGACCACTGAAATCAATGGACTTAGAATGATATAAATCTGTTTAGGTTTGCCCTATTAGTGAGGACACATTGCATCTGAAGAAGCGGGCTCGAATCTAAAACGTTGGAGTAGAATAAAGTGCCACAAGACTCCTATGGATGTGAACAATATACATCTGAGCATTCCTTCAAAAACATTTCAATACGGCAAATACTTAGGAATCAAGATTTTGGTGTTAGAAGGGTTTTTCCACATGGGTTTTCCCCGTCAGTTCTGATCCCCATACTGCTTTGGTTTATCCCCTGATTTCCATATGCATTTTTGTGCCTTTCATTTTCATTTTTTTTTAAATGGTGATCTTTTCCTGGAAGCCAGTTTTGAGTATGCTTTTTCCTCACACATAATATTTCTATTGGTTTTCTTTGTCTTGCACACTTCCGCCCACCTGCAGTCTGCTTTTCGATGATTGGACTGCAGTGGTTAAACCACTCCCTTTCCTCCCCCCCACCTTGAAGATGAGGGTGTTTTTTTTTTTTAAAAAAAAACAGCGCTAAAACATCTATATATCACTAGAGTGTTGTGACAATGGCTTAGCAGGTTGTCTCGAGTCCCAACTTTTATTTAAGAAATTTGCCTTTCCCCCTTATATCTCCATCAGGGAAGGAGCTAGAGAGATTTTGTTTTTTAAAAAGAAGAAAGCAGGGGATTCAGAGAACTTGCTAAGCCTATTGTTACAATACTCTAGTGATATGTTGATACTTTAGTGCCTTTTTTTAAAAAAAGAAGGGGTGCTGCGGCAACACCATTGATTCCACCGATGATGACAGCACCCTCCTTTGAAAATCTTCCTTATTTAAGCCATGTGCAGAAGAAAATGAACTGACTCCATAGCTGTGAGAACGCACATGGAGGGCAGACATGCAAAATAACTGTACACAAACCAATTCCAGTGCATGTGGATCAACTGACAAGAAAATTAGGAATAAGTCGAGCATGTGGAAAAGCCCTGACATTAATTATACATAAATGCATGTGTTTTAAGAAAAACTGTGCTATATCTATTAATGTGCAGTTTATTAGAGAAAGGAAATTTCCTATATCATTTATAGAGTGCATTAATGTGATAAAAAGGTTTGCACCTTTTACAAACTTACATCTTAAACTTTTCCACCACTTGGAATTTCTTTTGCAGGTGTTTCCCCCCTCCCCCACAGATTCTACAATGGCACTCTAAAAAATCCTGTTTAAAACAGTAAGACATTAAGAATAAAGAGAAAGAAGAGGATCTTTCTAGTGGATGCAGCAAAAGATAATCCCTCCAGGTCTCTATTTTGGTTTGCAGATCACCCACTTTAATCTCCTCACCTTTCCCCCCTCATCACTGATTTAATGCAGGGATGGAAAAAAATGTGTGAGTTCTGACAGAGCAAGTAAAATTCTAAGTGCAAATTTCACTTTTAAAACCAGACTATACATTGAGCATTCAGTTTCATAGTGTTCTGAATGACTGGTCCAGCCTGATTCAGGTACATGTATGCACTTAAGAAACCCTAGGAGTCTAGTTAGCTTTTTGATACCAGGTCATTTAACTCCTAGCCAGAGGTACACCATAGTAACACTACAGGTTTGTTCTGGGAATAGTACACAAATAAATAGACAGCCTTTTGCATTCTTGATATAAACTAAATCAACAAAACATTATACCATCCATCCATCACTGTGATGTAGATAATTAAAGGAGAGCAATTTCATGAGTCCATAAAAGTTGCTTATGCAAAAGTAGGCAGGCCAAAGGCAAGCAGCCGCTTCTGAGAAAATGCGCTTAACAATACAACTTCCCATATTTATAGGACTTTAGAGTGATCTCCCAACAACAGTAACTGTCCCACTTGATAAGGGCATACGTTCTTGGCTAACTTATCTTATAACTCCAGACAAGGTTATCTTTACTTAAAACAACTTCTTAGAACCGGGGTGTCAAACATACAGCCCACAAGTAACTGGTCATTACCTTGCAATCTTCCCTCTAAGCTGTGGAGCGTCATGAGCAGAAATTCTATTTTGTGAGCCAAAAGGGTAGTAGCATAAAAGTTGTGAGTGAGCCGAAGTTTTAATTAAAAATAAATAAATAAGCATGTTATAAATAATAAAATAAAATAAAATAAGCATGTTACAATTTTAGTGGGATTTCAATGATAATTCTCTTGCATGAATCCTGCCTTGCAGACAAAGGTTTTTTTTTAACAAAGTGAAAATATTGTAACTTCAAGGTTCTTACTTCCTAATCTCCCCCATGCTGCCTGAAAACATTAACTTTTAAAATTCAGGCTACCCCCACCCCCGTTCTACTTTCTCAGCTTGCTTGTAAGCTTGGAAACAGATTACTTTCCTCACTCTCCGTGTGAGAATACCCAGATTTTCCAGAGACCTCCTAGGAAATGTCACTGCTTGTGCCAAAGATGTACAAATCCAACCATTAAGTACACAGTCAAAATGCAAAGCAAGCACACTTTTAAGCACAGCACAATCTCTTCCGTGTCTGAAGATCACCTCCAATAACAATACTGGCTGTCTTGCCTTAATACTTACATAGATGCATCAAAATTTCATGGTTTCCCCCTCCCAAACTTATGGGTGCATGCTTAAAGTCAAACAGATAAGTTAATACTAAAAGACTCACACTCCTCAATGTCTTGGGGATCAGAGCAAGAAGAAACATTAAGCCTTTTCAGCACAAGATTACATAGCATGCCAGCCTGTGAATAAAAAACAGGAGTAAGACAGGTGATCCAAACTGAACACTAATGCAAAATACAAGAATGGGTCTTTTACAAAAAAAAACGGAGTAATCATACAGCGACAGATTACAGAATGCAAGATTTTTTTTTCTGCTTAAAGAGAACAGCCTGTGCAAGTCAACAGACCTGTAGTAAAAGCACTGCAGAGACAATACAGTATAATATGTCAATCAGTACGTTTTACACCTAGATGGCAGGCGTGGAGACTGGTACCTGCCATGTGTTGTGAGAACAACAGGTATAACAACCTGGGACAACTTTGTGCTTAGCAGGGGAATATTTACTTCCAAAAACTACCCGGAAGATCCAGGGCAGAATTTAGACTGATGCAATCTGAAACCAAACACCTATTTTTGACTTTTTGGCCTATGGCATTGGCCTCTAGATGAAAAGAAGCAGCCGCCTTCTTCTGAAAACAGTGTGTATCTTCCTGAATCACAGTGTTGCTGCACCTCTGCACCAGTGCCGTTAACACATCTCCCCCTCACACGCATACAAAATAGCCCCCAATCACTCCCTGTACTTCATTCTGTTCAGCATTCACCTCTGCACAAGTAGAGCCCCAAAACTCACCTACAAGTTTATCTTCCCTAGACAGCCAGAATTAACTTGGTCTGAAGTGGTACAGCTCGGTCATAGATTTTCCACCTCAGTGAGAACGATGGTAGAGGCCCTGGGCTTTGCTTTTTTTTTTGGAGAGGGGAGCAAACTTTATGTCCATCAGAGTGTACGTCTGCTACTCAGAGAACTGGGAAAAATACATTCAAACAGGGAGGGGCCATAGCTTAGGAGTGATGTGCCTGCTGTGCTCCCTGGCACGGCCATCTCTTAGTAGCGGGCTTTGCAGACTGGCACAGCAGACAGTCCTGGGCTATCTTCACTACTGGTCTAACTGCATGACAGCTTCATGCACACTTAGACCCCTGCACTACCCGTCTGTCTAAGATCAACTGGATACCTTCACTTTCTGTCTATTTACTTCTGTGTTATCACTATTTTTCTTTCAGTCATGCCTTCAACATGCACATCCTCACCAGAGGTAAAACGCCACCTCTGATGGCTAAGTTAAAGCTAGCTGGCGCTGTTAGCAGGAAATACCATCAATTCAACAATGTGGTGCTGATTGCTGTATGTTGGACTGTGTGTACACTACCATGTAAAAAGTTCTGTGTCTAAACAATCCAAATTCTGCACTAAAAGAACCTGGATTCTGCAATCTGATTATGCAACATCAGGAGAAAAATGTACATTTTGCTTTGTGCTCCAATGCTCCCCCTAAGCTGTGAGCAAAAATTCTACTTTTGTGAGCTACCAGCATTAAAGTTGTGAGCGAGCGATTTGGCTGCTGCATCAGTTCGTTTGCTCTGGAGCCATCCTTCCTGAGCAGAGACAAAAATGTGTGAGCCGGAGGCTAAAAAACTGTGAGCTAGCTCACACTCGCTCAGCTTAGAGGGAACACTGCTGTGCTCCCATATTTGTCAGTTTGTATAATTTATTAGTAGTTGGTTAGTCACAGGAGGGACATGGATGCTGAAGGTTCACTCCCATCCACTGGCAAGATATATAACATCCTCTCTAACTGGTGACATTTCTACAAGGATTTTCTATGGGTTTTCAAGTATATCTTTGCAGCCATAAGGGCCAGAAACTTGATTTTTTAAAAAAACAAACCAAAGTAAGCTGAATTCTCTGCCCATACCACATTTGACATACGGCCCTATAGATATGCTCCTGGAGAGCATGTTTCTGTGCATTTTAAACAGACCTTTCCCCTGATTCTCATAGCTGCATTTACTAGAGTTCTTTCCTGTCCAAATGCATTGCTTTTCATACTTTGTAAACTGCCCTGAGTTTCTGTGAAAAAGGCAGACTATAAATGACATTAACAACAGCAACAACCATCAGCGATAGCGCTCGAGCCACCATATTCAAGAGGGGCAGTGAAGCACTCCCAGGGTGTTTCTGTTTGTGTTGTCATAAACATACCTCCTTTTTCATTATTTCTGCAGCATTTATTATATTGTGAACAAGGGATGGGGGTGTTTGTTTTTTGAGGAGGGATTATATTTATTTGTTTTTATCTTATTTGTAGAGCCCAGTCACACGAACGAGATAATTCCGGGGGGGGGGGGGGGAGAGCGAGGCTTTTTGCGCTGGAGCAAAATGAAGCGTGGTATCGTGATCAGACAGTCTCCTGAGGCTCCACCGATCACATGGTGATGGTGAAGTGTCACAAAGTTCAGTAGTACTACATTTAAAATGCTTAATTGTTGGTACATGACCCCAGCCTTACTGAACAGAATTAAATCAGAAAACAACAAATTCTGCTGGGAAAAATGCAATGCTGTAGGAGACTTTTTGCACTGCTGGTGGCAATGCCCAATAATCCATAAATACTGGTAACTTATTATTGATCAAATACAACACATCTCCCAGATCTCCCAGAGGTCCTCCTGCTGGACTTCTGGTCGGAACCTATAGAAGACAGAATGACTTCTGCATTAATTAATACTTTGCTTGCCATTGCTAGACTTACTATAGCACAAAAATGGAATGATGAAAATGCCCCTTCATTGGATGCCTGGAAGAATAAACTGCTAGAACACTTTCTTCTAGGGAAAATCACTTCCCAAAACACAGCGCTTACCTCGGGCAGTACTTTAAGCAAATTTCAAGCCATTTGGTTTCCAATGGTTTCTTAACCTAATAGAGGGAAATTTTATACCTACTAACCAATATTACCAGGATCTAACATACTTTTAAATGGTCTCAGAATGTGTCTCCATTTTGGTTCTATGTAAAGGTTGAATTTAGTTATTTATTTATTTTTACAAGGTTTGAATTGGATATTTGTATTCTTTCAGCTATACAGGCTTGCTGATAATTGTGTTATGAAAAATTTATAAATAACGTTATAAAAAAAAGATACCTCACACATAGAAACACAGCAGGCAAAGGGCTGGCCAGAAAGTTCCTCCCTGAGGGGCTATTTCCCTGTTTCAACTGGGGCTTTTTACAGGAGAGAGCTGTTCAGAAACCAATTGTAGGAGCCGCAGAAGTACATCTTCACCCCCCTCATTTTCAGCTGCAAGAAGTGGGTTCCAGACTACTGTTTAAAAAAACTGGTCAGCCTTTTAAGATGTCACAGGATTCCTACTTCTCTTTTCTACTTCTTCAGGTATCACATCTTCAGATACTAGCCCTCTTCCTGCCTGCATTTGCCCCCTGGAGCCTGCAGAGCTGCCCCTGAGGGAAAACAACTGAGGAGGGGGCCACCTCTCCTTGCAAGGCAGCACACCCTCCCTCCAATTCAAGGTGGCTCTCCCACAGCACACTGCGTTCCCAACTTCCCTCAGCTCTTACCACGGGAAAACTGCCATCTTGCTGCCTTTCACATCACTCTGTTCCCCCCCCCCCCCAAGTACCGCCTTGCATGCTTTTCTCCCCACTTCACCACAGTGTTTTCAGGCAGCCATCTTTACGAAGGGCAACCGTCAGGACTTGCTGGCTACCGTGCACAGAATTGGCGTTCTTTCCCCTTTCGGCTGAAATCACTCCTAAAGCCCCTGTCTCTCTGCAAGCGAGCAGGTTACAGCTCTCATCTCTCATGAAGGACAGGCAGGATCCAAAGTGATGCAGTTTATTGATGCAGAGTCACAGGGCTATCCTAAGCAATCACTCCCACTAGCTAATGGCGCTGGTGGCGGGAGGCCATGGAGGAAAGGGGTTGCATTTTTGCAAAAAGTGGTTCCTTTTACTCTCTGGCTTGCAGTGTCCCTGTGAGGCTGCAAGAGGCACAGTGGGGGCTGTGGGGACTGCCTGTCTGGTGCTCCCTCCAGGAAAGTGGGCAAATGGGTGCTCCCAGGCAGGTGGACATGCCAGTGGTGAGAGGCAGAAGTGTAGCCACTGCTGTTGTGAGGAGGAGGAGGAGGAGGAGGCAATGAAAGCCTTGCGATCCCCTCTGCCATTGTTGTTGCTGGAAAGGGGGAGGGAGGGAGGGGGAGGAGAAGCAACCAGCAGGCACCGGCTGAGCAGGAGGGCAAGGCCAGGCCACCCCAGGAGGAAAAGGGGAACCCCTGCACTCATCTGAAAATCACTGCGCTCAGGGGTAAAAATCTGTGGCAAAAGCACAGTAGCACACGTTAAAGGGAACACTGATTGCCAGATGACTGAGGCAGTGCCATGTGTCCCTGTATACTGTCCCAGTGGTAATGCATGGTGGGCGGTGGAAGTCAGAGGGTGGGCTTCAGGGAGACACCTTGAGGAAATATTGTGAGAGTGCTATTGTTTAGAGTATGTTTATATTTTGAGTAAAAAATAAACAGTGCTTCATTGGGTGTGCTGGTGTCCTTTTAAAAAGTTTATATCTTCAGTACCTGGCATTACAATTTATGGCACACATGGCCCAGCCTGACAAAGTGAAATTTATGTTAAATCCGGCCCTCATAACAAATGAGTTTGACACCTCTGTCTTAGAATATACATATATTACATATATTACTTGAGTGAACATCAGTCAAGAGTACTTTCATGAAAAGAAACATTTCACAGATGATGCCCAAGTCTTGCAATGTGCAGTTGGCTTAAACGAAATGAGCTTTATGGACTCTTTAACAAGGGGAAGCGTTTCTCTGAATTACTGACTTACTCAAACATTATACAACAGAAATAGCTTAAGTGAGAAGGGACTTTTGGTTGCTCTTTTTAGGACCATCAGGGTCAAAAGTCAATGAAGATGTGCATGGATGCCCCTTCCTAGAGGAGCTGATGTGTGATTTTGCTGCCACACGGTGAGCTCTGCAGTTCTCCCCCCTCCCCCTTTGCTCCTATAATGACGCACATTTGGAGCTCCTGCATGCTGATCAGGCAGGATTTTGGATTTTAAAAAATTCAGGCACCTGGCATGTTTGTTTGCTTCAACATTTATTAAGTTTAAAAAATACAACCCATATATTTCCCCCCTGTATGGCAGTGGTGGAAATGGCTTCGTGATCATCACAAGGGACAGTCAGTCAGCACTCTGTATGACTGGCTGGCTGCTGCTGCTGGAGACAGAAAGAGTCATTGGCTCTGATTCTCATAGGTCTCTGTGACAGACAGTGGTGAGTGTTGGTATACACTGGGCTCATCATCCAGCTCTGGACATGTTCTTTAAGGACTTCGGCAACATGAAGATGTCCTTGTTGATTGTTTATCCCATACCCCATATTTAGAGCTGCCGTGACCTGGATAGCCCAGGCTAGCCCAATTTTGTCAAATCTTGGAAACTAAGCAGCATCAGCCCTAGCCTGTATTTGGATGGAAAACCACCAAGGAATACCAACGTTGCTATGCAGAGGCAGGCAATGGCAAACCACCTCGGAACATCTCTTGCCTTGAAAAGAAGAAGAAGAGGAGATTGGATTTATACCCTGCCCTTCACTTGGAGTCTCAGAGCAGCTTACAAACTCCTTTCCCTTCCCCTCCCCACAACAGGCACCCTGTGAGGTAGGTGGGGCTGAGAGAGCTCTTTCCAGAACTGTCCTTGAGAGAACAGCTCTGACAGAACTATGGCTTGCCCAAGGTCATCCAGCAGCTGCAAGTATAGAAGTGGGGAATCAAACCCGGTTCTCCCAGATTAGAGTCCATGCACTTAACCACTACAGAAGAAGAAAAGAAGAGATTGGATTTATACCCCGCCCTTCACTAACTTGGAGTCTCAGAGCGGCTTACAAACTTCTTCCCCTTCCCACAACAGACACCTTGTGAGGTAGGTGGGGCTGAGAGAGCTCAGAGACAACTGTCCTTGAGAGAACAGCTGGTACAGAGCTATGGCTTGCCCAAGGTCATCAAACTGGCTCCCCATGGGGTCACCATAAGTTGGCTGTGACTTGACAGCCCCCAAAATGTATATATTTAGAGCTAAGCCATTCTTTTCATGCATAAGAATAGCCCTGCATAGCCCTAATAGATTAGATCAGTGGTCTATTTAGTCCAGCATCCTGTCTCACTCAGTGGCCAACCAGTTCCTCTGGAGGGCCAACAAACAGGGCATAAAAGTCAAGGCCTTCCATTCGGTTCCAGAGGTTTACTGCCTCTGAATGTGGAGGTTCCCTTTTGTCACAATAGCTAGTAGCTCTTCCACAAAGCTGTCTGTGCCTGTAGCCCTGACTACATCCTCTAGCAGGGCTGAACTTAGCCTCAGCTGACTGCATGCAAGTGGAGGGGAGGCAGCCTTAAGATAAAGTCCACATGTGGCTTATTGCTTAATTAAGAAAGGAAAGGGTATTTTTTATTGGCAAAGAAATCCATAGTGGGATAGGAAATGTGAGCTAGGCATCATAGCTAGCAATCTAACAAGGAAAGGAGGAACTAGGGAAGATCTTGCTAGCTGGCTGAATAGCAGCAACTGAAGAACATCTTGCTGAATTTGATTCTCCTCTGCTTCTCATGGGTATTTAAGACCTGGGTGTGTCCAGAGGCACCAGCTGTAGGGTTGTAACCTGGAACAAGGCAGAAGATCTGGAGAGAGAGGGGAAAGTAGGGTTGCGAGCTCTGAGTAGGGAAATACCTGGAGATTTGGGGGTGGATCCTGTGTAGGGCAGCATTGGGGGGTGAAAGGACTCAGAAGATATAATGCCATAGGGTCTACCCTCCAAAGCAGCCATTTTCTCCAGGGGAACTGATCTCTGTCATCTGGAGATCAATTGTAACAGTGGGAGATCTCCAGGTTCCCACCTGGAGATTGGTAACCCTAGGGGAAAGCCAGCTATTTCTGTTTTCTATGTGTCTGGCCCCATCCTCTATCTCTGCTTGTGTGTGTATCCACTGGCCTTTTTTGATAACTTGGGCTCGTTCCCCGCTGCCTCTGCTATGCTGACAACTGTTTACTTGGTGGTTCCCCCCCATTCTGAAACGTGTTGCCTCAGCAAACTTGGCTTGGAGGCTAAAGACGGTGGGTTTGTCCCCTGAGGGAATCAATCATCATCTGGCGAGCAGAGCGAAGACAGTAACTGTGTTCACCGGAGCGAAGCAACTGTCTTCTGAGGAAAGTTTTGCTGGGTGCTGCTTTTGTGGGTGGGACTCAGGCAACACAGCCAGTGGATAGGGATGGCTTCTGACTGACACATCATGTAGCCAACTGAGTTAGGAGTGTGTGGAAAGTGCCACCCCACCACACAATTATATATAAGGAGAGATAGCTAAAACACTTCCAATCTAGCCAGGACGCAGAAATTTGGTATAGATGCAATCCAAGACACCCAAATTACTGCTAGATTCTGATTAGTAAGGAAAGGCTGAAAACAGGATACTTTGTACCTATGAACCAAAACTCAGGGCATAAGGTTACCTCCTAATGGAAGGCAGCATTCTAGCACATAGAAAATGAAGTGTTTTGTGGGATGGATTGCTAGGGTGCACAGTTCCATTTCAATGAAGTGTCTTGTGGGATGGATTGCTAGGGTGCAGGAGTTCCATTGCATCTCTTGGGCATGCTTTTGGAAGGGGTCATCTCCAAAAGTAACATCTATGCTTTCAGAATCCAAGATTTGCAAAGATAGTTTATCATTATACCTTATTTCTCTGTTCATAATATTTCCATAAGCAAATACTGTTGTTGTTTTTAAAGCCACACAAAAAGAAAAGAACCATAAGAAATTACCTATGGCGGCTACTCATTGTCACATGAATATTATTTAGAAGAACACTGGAAACAAATAATGAATTATTCCTTTACAAGTGTCCACAGAATAATTAATTTCTGGATTATTTTACATGAGAAAACTTTATGAGCCCATTACATGAGAAAACTTTATGAGCCTGTTCGCGGGGAGGGCGGGGTATAAATTGAAAAAATAATAAATAAATAAATAAATAAATTCTAGTTTGGCAAGAGCACCCATGAAGGAGGAGGAGGAGGAGTTGGATTTATACCCCACTTTTCTCTACCTAATCCTAACCTTACAGCACACATCTCCCACTATGGAACCTGCCATGCGAAGAAGAAGAGTACATTTTCATACCCCAATTTCCTTTAAGGAGTCTCAAGCTGTTTTAGGGTGTGTTCAGACGGGCAGCTAATCCTGTCATTGGCCCACCTGTAATTTGATCTAGATCTTTTTGATCCAGCATTGCACAACCAGACAGCTCCCACTTTACCACACGTGACTCCGTGGTGGATTGTCTAAATGGCATCCACCATAAAAAGCCATGCGGTCGGCTTTTTGTAAAAAAAAATCCTGTTTGCGCATGTGTATATGCGCCTCACCATATACTTGTTTTTCCGCACATGCTTGGACTAAAATGGTAAAAGCACTGCAAGCAGTACCTTCCTGTAGGTGCCATTTCAGTTAATAAAGTTGATAAAGTTCACAGGACTGTCAGAAACATAAAATTGTTTCGCTCATTTGAGCAGAGCTCTGAAGACATCACATGTTTAAGCAGCTATGTGTGCATCGCTAGGACTTTTTAAAAATGGCAGCTGTTCGGGATGGTCTGGAGACCATCCCTATGGGCTGATTACACGCTGGTGGAACAACTAGACAGGGGAAAGTCCACCATTGGCCCGTCAGCAAGCTTAGGACTGGACTTTCACCACTATCTTTTAAGTACGGATCCCCAACAGGGATTGACGGCTAATCACGGAAGCAGCACGATTCCCAGATGTTGTTTTCTGGACACGCACTTTAAATCCACCAGGCACTCGTGCCTGGCACAGCTCAAAAGAACTGTATGAACGTGACCTTACAAGCCTTTTTCTTCTTCTCCCCTCAACAGTCACCTTGTGAGAAGACAGGTGGGGCTGAGAGAGTTCTGAGAGAGCTGTGACTGGCTCAGAATCACTCAGCAGGCTTCATGTGGATGAGTGGGGAATCAAACTTGGCTCTCCAGATTAGAGTCTGCTGCTCTTAACTACTACAGCATGCCCACCTGGGGTGGTTTTTCTCCTCCCATCACAGGCCAAGATTGCATACAAAAGAACAATCTTCTGGAATGCCGTGTATCAAATGTGCATCCTAAATGAAGCTGGGGAGGCCAAGCCTTTCCAAAGTTGCTGTAGCTCCAGGGACAGGAATACCTTGTATGTGTGCTCCCATAGGGAAGCTCCCTGTCAACAAGGTTTTTCAAGGGGCAGGACTTATGTTTAACCTCAGCCTACATCACAGGACCCAATTTAACTTGTTTATTTTGTATATTATTTTTACCTCACTGAATCTGTCCATTTCTCTTCTTTTTTTGCACTCTTTTTCCTGCCCTGGCATTGGTTTGACCCACCATAGGGGAAGAAAATACAGAAGGAGAACATACAAAGGTGTCATTGAAAATTAAAATTTATTTTTAAAGTTTTGATTCACTGTGTTTTGAGTTTTCTCAGGGTTTTGTTTCACTCATCACAAAAGGGAATTGGTGTGTAGGGTCTGACTGCCAACCTCCCGGTAGGGCCTGGAGCTCTAGAATTACAACTGATCTCCAGAATTTGGAGATTAGTTCCTTGGAGAAAATGGTGGTTCTGGAGGATGATCTCTAGAGCATTATACACCACTAGGTCCCTGCTGTCCCAAACCCTGCCCTCCTCAGGTTCCATCCCACCCCAAATCTCCAGGAATTTCCCCAATCTGGAGTCAGCAACCCTAGAGTTGGTGCAGCTTTCTTTTCAGGTCCAGCCCATCTCTGTTTAAGAGCTCTGGGATGAGAGAGAAAGGAGGCAAGAAAAGATACCAAACTGCAGATCTCATAATAGTTTGGACAAATTAATCTAAACTGGCAGTTCCTTAAAAAAGCAAAAACCTACGTATCGCATGAATATTGTAAAAAAACAACAACCCGGTTCTGTTCAGTGATCCAAATGGCTGTCCTTCTCCAGCTTTCTCCCAGAGAGTTTGTTGAAAAACCCAACGGCTCACGAAGGGTATTGCTCGGCCTCCATTACTGGGATGCAGTAGGAGGGAATCACCTAATGTGTTTATTTTAGAATTCCGGAGATGCAAGGATCCCATGCAAGTGAAAAGTCCCTTTGTCTTACTCCTGGCCATGAATGGGTCGAATTTTGTATTAATAAGTGCTGGCAAAGTGGTTCTGCCATAAAACAAAACAAAAATACATTTTAAGTTATCACTGGTTGTGGAATAGCGAGCCCCAGGCTAAAAGGCCGGCTTTATGAGTTTTCAAAATTGCTCAAATAAAAAAAACAAATCTTGTCCCCAAGATATTTCAGATTTCCCTGACGTGTTCCTTCAAGAAATAGTTTTGTGGCTTTATCTGAAACTGTGATGGTTAAAATGCAGGACCTTTATGACCTCCTCAATGGCAGGTTTACATTGAAACTGTTATAAATTATTACAGAAGCATAGCCAATCTAAACAGCCCAACATAAATACATCTGCAGACATACTGGCTACTACATATTCTAAATACTGTCTGTATATGAATACACAGAGCTTTCTAAATCATTGAAGAAAATGTATTTATTCATAAAATCAATAATATGCGTTTTTGTGTTTGACAAAAAAGTACTATTATAAGCAACTTTATTGGGGCTTGAACACTTTATTATGCATTCCTATGTGGTTTCCTTCATCTGATAATAGTTAGGAATTTCACCTTGAATTATAGCCATTTTTCCTAATTGTTTTTGTATCAGACTAATCCTGACCCGTTTATACTGTGATTTTATGGCATTCTGCAGATTAAATAGATGAAGAAACAGCCTACATCTTTGAAACAATCCGCCATCTAGAACTTTTATCAGGTTATAAAATAGTCAGAGGTAATATCGAAATGACTGCTCTGCCTCTCTGTGCTGCTGATTTCTTTTTTCATTTGTACCAGAGGTTATAAACGTATATTTTTGTACACACTATCATACTATTAATTAGAATTTATTACAGGCAATAAAATGAGAGATTGAAATATTCTATTTATATCTGTAAATCCAAGAAGGAACTGGGGTAGGTGACCATAAAGTAACCCCCCCCCCCCCCCCCCGGCTAGGAATGCTAAAATTTGGGAGTCAATCCATGAAGGTGATGAGAAGAGAATTAATGTCTGCCAAAATAAAAGCACTTCTTCATACAGTCACATATCATGAACGTATGGAATTTGCTACCTCGAGATGTGTTGATGGCTACCAGTTTTTAATCAAGCTGATCAGGAGAGCGAACAATCAAGTATACGCACTTTGGGTTTTCTTTAAGTGATTTTGGTAATAATTATATTCAGCATAGGAAGTATATATGAAATCCTTAATGGAATCAAGAGTGAGGATTTCATGCCTGGTGGATGATAGAATAAAGTCTTCCCAGCTGAATCAAAGCTTGTTTAGATATCCACAAACTGCTTGTTTATTTCACAGAAAATACCTCCACAGTTTAGTCAAACACCGATTTGGATCCAGCTGATCCTCTGTATAATTGGATCAGTAGGGATGAGAATGAACCAGCTCACGAATTAAAGTTTGTCATGAATTTTGACTGGTTCATGGTTCGCAAAGGGATGTTCACAAACTGAAGAACCACTATGAACTTCCACAAATTTTGGTGCAGTTCATGGCAGTTTGTGAAGAGCAGAAAGCACAGGGGGTTTAAATGGCTCTGAGCATGTACACGAAAGCTTATACCTTTAATAAAACTTTGCTGGTATTAAAGTTGCCACTGGACTCATTTTTTGTTGTTGTTTCAGACAAGCATGGGTACACACTGAATCTATGTTTCCCCCCAGAATTAAAGCCAAACAAATGGTAACCATATAAAGTAAGCTTGTTCTTCCTGTTTGGCCCTTAAATCTGTTAAACATCTTCATTATGCTGTGTGCTAATTTACTGCTCACCTATATGTATGGACTGGTAATTTCTATTTCATTGTATCTGAAGAAGTGTGCATGCACATGAAAGTTTATATTTTATTGGTCTTAAAGGTGTCATTGGACTCAAACTTTGTTCTGTTGCAAGAAGCATGTCAGGGGAGAGGGAGAAGGGAATGCAAAGAAGAGAGTAACCGACCAAATAGCAACAACTTGGTGGGAATCCACAAGCTAATCAGAGCCACTGTTTCTACTCACTCGAGTCTTCTGTCCAGGGCATACAGTGGGATTCCAACCCTCCATCTAGGAACAGATCTGTGTGATGCATCAGGCTAAGAAGATGAGAGATGTGGGGAAGAGAATCACTCCTGTTGTCATTTGAGACACCGCAAACTTCTTGGCAAACTGGTTCAGCAGGTTCTCTAAAGCCATCAACAAGATTGCCCCCTGGCGCCCTCTTCGCCCCTGTACCAAAGCAGCACCATGGTATACCACAGAGCTGCAAAGGATGAAGTGGGAGCTAAGACAGCTAGAGCGAAGGTGGTGTCGTGCTTGTGACAAAGTGTCACAAACATCTTATAGGATGCTTATGAAGGCCAAGATGGCAGTGAAGGCCACAAAGAAGAATTTCTATGCAGCCTCCATTGCATCTGTAAGCTCGTGCCCAGCCCAATTATTTAGAGTTATTCGGTCTATTATGACTCTGCCTCAGGGCAGACCAAATAGTAGGGAATTGGCTATCAGCTGTGAAGCATTTGCGAGCTATTTTCCAGGTAAGATCATGACACTCTGCGAGGACCTCTTGGCCACAATTGAGACAATAAAGAAACTGGAAGTCCATCTTCTGGTCCTCTATTGGACCACTTCAATTGACTTACCTAGGAGGAAGTTGATGGGATCCTGGCAGTAGCAAGGCCCACTACCTGCCTCCTTGACCCATGTCCTTCCTGGCTAGTGAAATCTTGCGGTGAGAGCATTCAGAGTCCTTTGGAATAAATCATCAACCTGTCCCTTTCTACTGGGACTTTTCCAGAGGCTTTAAAGGAGGTGGTAGTTCACCCGCTCTTGAAAAAGCCATCATTGGACCCAGTGGTCCTGACCAACTACTGCCCAGTGTCAAACTTACCATTCCTGGTTAAGGTGGTTGAGAGAGTGGTGACCGAACAACTCCAGGCCTTCCTGGATTATGCTTCCATCCCTGATCCTTTCCAGTCCGGCTTCTGTCTTGGCCATGGGATGGAGACAGCTCTGGTTGCCCTTACAGATGACCTCTGTAGACATCTGGATCGAGGCGGGTCAGAGCTGCTGCTGTTGTTAGATTTAACAGCAGCATTTAATATAGTCTATTACGATCTTTTGACCCACTGCCTCGCCGATGTAGGAGTTCAGGAGACTGCCTTGAAATGGTTTTCCTCTTTTCTCCATGGTCGGGTACAGAGGGTGGCATGGGGTGAGAGGGTCTCCCCATGGTATCCACTTGAATGTGGAGTGCCACAGGGGGTGATCCTCTCAGCAATGTTATTTAACATCGGTATGCACCCCCTCACCTAGTTAGTCCAGAGCTATGAGCTAGGTTGCCATCAGTACACTGATGACACCCAGTGCTATCTTTTAATGGATGGCCATCTGTCTACCGTTCCTGGAAATCTAGCTGTGGCTGGATGGTTGCGGCAGAGTCGGTTGAAGTTAAATCCATCGAAGACGGAGGTCCTATACCTGGTTCGTGGGGGTATGGAGGTGGGCACCAGGCTCCCCACACTGGAAGGGGCACCTTTGGTGCCAGCCCAGTCAGTGAAGAGCCTGGGAGTAACGCTGGATTCCTTCTTATCTATGGAGGCCCAGGTTGCTGCAGTTGCCAGATCTGCATTTTTCCATCTTAGATTGGGCTACTGAAGCCCTGTCTCTCCCCCGAGGACTTAGCTATGGTGACCCATGCAGTGATCACTTCCAGGTTTGATTACTGCAACTCGCTCTATGCAGGCTTACCCCTGAAGCTGATCCAGAAATTACAGTTGGTAAAATATGTGGTGGCACGCCTGCTGACGTCGATGCCTGCGTGGGCTCATGTTCGGCAACGGCATTGGTTGCTGGTTGGTAATTACCTTCAATGCCTTGTATGGCCTGGGACTAACATACCTAAGGGACCGCCTCTTCCCATATACACCTTGAAGAGCGTTACGCTCTGAGAGTCAACATCTCCTGGAGATCCCTGTCCGCCTAGCCTCAACCAGGGCCAGGGTTTTTCCTGCCCTGGCCCCCACCTGGTGGAACATGCTCCCTACTGAGATCAGGACCCTGCGGGATCTTATTCAATTCTGCAGAGCCTGCAAGACAGAGCTGTTCTGCCAGGCTGTCCACACATGCCCCCCCCCCCCCCGGATGTTGCTGTCTCCCACCTACTGATAAACAGCCACCCCCACCAATATCAATGGGTTAGACTCTCCCCACGGCTATGATTTTATATGCTCATAATGTGTTTTACAATTTTATTGTATTTATGGAAATGTTGTAACCTGCTCTGAGCCCATTTATGGGATGGGCGGGATATAAATGTGAAAAACAAACAAACAAACATGCCTCATTCAACTCATAATCAGTTGTGAGCTGAGCCTCAGATCACTCTACATCACTGCTATCTGAGTCAGACAGCTCTCATGATGGAGTTTCATTGCCCTTGCTTTGCTGGCACTTTGGCATCTGAGCAGTAGGCAAAACCAGTTCTCCCTTAGGGCCTAGGATAGTTGGGACAAGTAAATAAATGACTTTGCGGGGGTGGACTATGCCTCCCATATGGCTGGCCGGCTGTGTGAAAATGTGCATGTGCAAAATAACCTCATCAATGCAGAGTTAAACATTTGTTTATAATCACTGGCTGACTGATTGGTTTGCTCACAACTTATTGATATAGAAAAGAGCAAGAGGCCAACAGCAGCTTAAAGAGGAACACAATTCGTGGGAGGGTAGGAGCTTTCAGGAGTCACCCCTCACTTCTTCAGACAGATCAAGATGGGTGGCCATGTTAGTCTGTCTGTAGCAGTAGAGAAGAACAAGAGTCCAGTAGCACCTTAAAGACGAACAACATTTGTGGCTGGGTAGAAGATTTTGTGAGTCATGGCTCACTTCTTCAAATGGAAATTTCTAGCTATATCTGAAGAAGTGAGTGGTGACTCACAAACAGGCTTGAACTGGGGTTGCCATCCTCTAGGTGGGGCTGAGAGAACTCCTAGAATTACAACTCATTTTCGGACCACAGAGATCAGTTCCCCAGGAGAAAATGGCTGCTTTGGAAGGTGGACTGTATGGTGTTATACCTCCCCACCCCCCGCTGAGGTCCCTCTCCTATGCACATTTACCCTAGGAATAAGTCCTATTGACTTCAGTGAGATTTACTTCCAAGTAGACTAGCTTAGTATTGCTCCTCCACTGAACATTATAACAACAGGGACTTGAAACCATATCCTAATCTCATACTCCAGCCAGTGCAGTCAAGTTGATTTTAATTTATGACGACCCTATGGCTTAAAGTCCTCCAAAATGTCCTATCATTGACAGCCTTGCTCAGATCTCGCAAATCAAGGGCTATGGCTTCTTTAGCTGAGTTATTCCATCTCATCTTGGGTCTTCTCTTTTCCTGCTACCTTCATCTTTCCCTAGCATTATTGTCTTTTCCAGTGACTCTTGTCGTCTCAGAATGTGACCGAAGTATAATAGCCTCAATTTAGCCATTTTAGTTTCTAAAGAGAGTTCAGGCTTGATTTGATCTAGAACCCGCTGGTTTGTCTTTTTGGCGGTCCACCATGGTATCCATAAAACTCTCCTCCACCGCCACATTTCCAAGGAATCAACTTTCTCCCTGTCAACTTTTTTCACTGTCCAACTTTCACACCCATAAATAGTAATGCGGAAAACTATGGCATGCATCAACTTGACCGTGGTCACCTTCCGCTTAAGAATCTTTTCTTGACTGCTTTTCCCAGTCTCGCTTCCTTGGTTTCTTGGTTGGCGTCCCCCATTTGGTTGATGATAGAGCCAAGGAATAGAAAATCTCAAACCATTTCCACTTCCTCCTTGTCAGCCTCAAAGTTGTGTAATTCCCCAGCAGTCATGACTTTTGTCTTCTGGATCTGGATCCTGGGATCCAGCAAGCATTAAAAGGATAGCGGCAGATTTTTCTGAAATCCCTGCTTCTCAAATCACATGGGGACAACAAGGCAGGAAGGGAGCCACCACCACCACAAAGCAGTGAGGGCTTGAAAGTGTTAACTGCTGAAGAGATTCACACAGTCTACCTATGTCACTGCTGCTACAGGAGGGGAGCCCACTTGCCTCAGGATCCTAACCTTCCTTTGAACATTGTGCCCTCAACATGCCCCATACCCCCCAAGAGGAGCCTGACACACTATACTGGTGGGCCAAGATGTTCTTGAAAACAGGAGTTTCACTATGTGAGATGCTGGTTTTGTTCAAGACTTTCCTGAAAAATGCTGTTTGTTTCGGAGCAGCTCCATGGTTCCAACTTTGACCTGGAAGTCAAGTATTCTTAGCCTTTTGACAGTTTGCCCCTCATAGCTACTGCCAGGTGGCCGGGCTCATCTATCCACCCTGGGAAGGTCCCATCCTGCTTGTTGAGAATGTTTGCCAAATACCACTGTCTTAAAAACCATCAGTCCAAATGAATACGTGCATCTATTCAGTCAGGCCGCTATGTCTCCTTAAGAAAACAAATCCAAATGCCTGTGATTATATAGGAGGCTCTTAGTTTAGCGCTGGTGTTTGAGAGCAATGGCTGCTAGCCGCAGAGAGTCCTTTTAACAGATTAGTGGGATCAAAATATTTGTTTAAGGGACCCATTTTGGCAGTTTTTTTAACCTCTGGAAGAGTTGTAAGATGGAGCAATTTTTTAAAAATATAACAAGCATATGATGGGGAACATAGATTGATGAGGCATTTTGTGTCATTTTGTAGAGGTTTGCAGAAGACAAATGGCACAATTTTATCCCATTCTTGCTCTGACAATCAGTGATATCGCAATAACCTAGTGGCATTTGTGGAAATTGTTTTTTTGGCGATCAGGCCACCTTGGAAACAAAACTTAACGGAGCCTCTCTGTTCTGTTCTCTTTTATATCTGAAAATCCTACAGAAGTTGCAAATTTGCCTCAAGCCCATCACTTTCTGGCAGAAAGTGGCTAAACTGGGTTCAGACATGTTGAGTGATCAGCTCATAGTTTGTTATTGATTCAGCAAAAGAAAGAAGGCCCTTGGCCAAAGCTGGGCATTTATGCCTGAAAAAGGTTACACCAAACATACCCCACTCCCAATGATAGGCTATTTACACTGCATTGTTTCCCAACTGGTTTTACTCTAGGATCCTTGTCTCCCTACTTCTAGGATCCTAGTAAGCTTTTGTTATGCAACCTCAAGCTAAGACATTTTGCAAGTACAGCCCAGGCTCAATACATAACAGTGGCCATGAAAGACTAATCATTGTGTCCAACACAATAATTCCAAGTTACCATAAATAATTCTAAGTTACCATAAAGACAGGGGCGTACAGTTTTGTAAATTCCGGGGGGGCGGGGGCTCTTTAGCGCGTGCGCCTCGCACGCTCACTCGGGCGATGTCCCCCCCTGCTGGGAAACCTCTGTGCCTCCCCGAGCCCTTCTGAGGCCCGCCAGCCGCTGCTGCCGGGGCCTCTCTCCCCCCCACTCCTTCCCTCTCCCTTCGCCGGGAAAAGAGGGAGGGAGAGGGAAGGATGGAAGAGTGGCCAGGCGGGGGGGGGGGGGGGGAGAGGCACCGACAGCAGCAGCTGTCGGCCTCGGAAGGGCCCCAGGAGGCACGGCAGCAGGCGCTACATTTCCCTGGGGGGGGGGCTCAGTCCCCCTGGGAAATTTCAGGGGAGGCTCGAGGCCTCGAGCCCCCCCATAGTCTATGCCTATGCATAAAGAAGTAGAAATTTCATTGCTTCCAGAAGTGTACTTGAACAGACAAGTTGACTATCACAAAGTGGACAAGTCCACAAGACAGTATATTTCCAGGTAAATGATGTGACTTGAGGGTTATCAAGGAAGGTGTGGGGGCAGTCTCCCCCCCCCCCCCCCCATGTTTCAGACCACCATGATTATGATTGGCTCTGGGCACCAAGTGACGATGATTGTAAACAACTAAATAATTGACTTGCCTACAACTTAAACATAGCAAAGGGAGAAAAGGAGATGAGATCTGTGTTGATGATGACCCAGCTTAATATTTCATCCATGTGGAGTCAAGCCACTTGGACAGGGTTACTGGCTCCAGGTTGGAAATACCTGGAGATTTTGGAGGTGGAGCCTCTGGAGAGCAGGGTTTAGGGAGGAGAGGGACCTCAGAAAGGGTATAATGCCATAGAATCCACCCTCCAAAGCAGCCATTTTCTCCCGGGGAACTGATCTCTGTCACCCGGAGATCAGTTGTAATCCCGAGAGATCTCCAGCCACCATCTAGAAAGAGCAACCCCATATGACTTGGAACACATTAGTTCAGTGCTATGTCAGTGGTTCTGGTCATCTAGAAGGAGAAGATGAGTCGGATTATACCCCACCCTTCACTTGGGGTCTCAGAGCAGTTTACAATCTCCTTTCCCTCCCCCTCCCCACAACAGACGCCCTGTGAGGTAGGTGGGGCTGAGAGAGCTCTGAGAGAACTGGTCTTAAGAGAAAAGCTCTGAGAGAATTTATGACTGACTCATGATCACACCAGCAGCTGCATGTGGAAGAGTGGGGAATCAAACCTGGTTCTTGCAGATTAGAATCCACACTCCTAACCACGACATCAGACTGGCTCTATTTGCTTCTGGGCCCAATTCAAAGTGCTGCTTATTGCTTTCAAAGCCCTTCATGGCCTAGAGCCCTTGTACTTCAACTGGATCTCCTGGTACAGTCCTATGTGCCTCAGGCTCCCATTACACATGAGACATGGACCTTGTCAGTTGTCAGCTATGCTGCCATGGCAAGTGGGGGTCGGGTGATGGAGGTTGGGTGAAGCCTGTTCGGATGACAGATGTCTCTTGGTATTTTAACTTTCGATTCTTGCTCTCTGTCTTATCTCTATGACTGCCTGAATCTGACTTTGGTGCCTGGATGCTCTTATTCCCCTGGGAACCTATAGTCATTATTTTAGGTGTGCTTGCTTGCTTATTTGTGATTGGCTTTATTCCATCCCGGGATGTCTTTTGAATTCTGTATAACTTCCCAACTCCTGCCTGGAGACTCATTCCTGACACAAAGTGTGTACAGATGACCTGCCTTTCCTGATCGCAATAAACTGAATCCTGGTTAAAGACCATTGTTGGGACTGATTGCTGTGGGACTCTGACCGCAGTGGGACAAACAAGCCTCCCCCTACAGACATTTTTGCTTGCAAAAATGGCACCAAATGGAAAGCTGAAGAGCCTCCCCCCGTGCCAGGCTGCAGAGTGGAACTGCCCCCCCCCCAAGCAATTCTCAAGGTGACTCCCTAGTCACAGGTCTCATGTAGTGAGTCCTTCAGGCAGGTTTCTCCTGGCAGCACACAACTCATCACACAATGGCCATACAGTCATTAATTTGTTCATTCCTGGCAGCACCCTCTCATGTTTTTTGCAGGGCAACAGAGAGGTTGTGGGCTTTTTTCCTTTGGTTTCCCCACAGTAAATGTCCTGCATTCAGGAAGGTGTGGAGGATGGTTTTCTTACAGAGAGTGCTGGTTGGGGAGGGGGGGGGGAGCTTTTGCGGCACATTTGTCTATGTCTTTAAATTGTTTTTAATCTTGTTTCTGGACACTTATGAGGTTTTTCTGTCCTTGCAGCTCTTGCTGCTTTGTTATCCACCTTGAATCCAAGAGCATGCGGTGGAATAGACATATGTTAAATTTTTTAGAATCAGTAAAATACAAGATTTGTCTGCTGGGGGGGGGGGGACGTGGTGCCTGGCATGTCCAAGGCATGCACAGGAAGTGCCCCCAGCCCTTCCAAGGCTCATGGGAGGGGGCTTGGAAAGAGGAGGCTGCCTTGGCAGGCAGCCCCCCTCCTTTTGTTTGAAATGTATGAGTTGAAAGGTCCAGATTCCAGTCATTATAGGGTTAATCTGTTTATCTTCAGTACTATTGTTTAGACTGACCTGGAAGGAAACCTGGCAGACAACCAATGTATCCAAGGTGATTTCCTTCTAGGGGTCAAGAAGAAGAAGATTATCCATTGTTGTTGTGTGACCATGTGTCTCTAGCGGTAGCATGCAAGATATAGCTTAGATATGTTTGTTATTTTGTAGGTCTCCCATGTGCCTTTACCTTTACCATTAGAAATAAACATTTTTAACAGAAAGAAATGTCTCCTCTCCAGTGAAGCAAAGATCCATTGCAAACTCTGAGTATTTAAGTATTTTTGACTATTTTCCCCCAACACCCTTGAGGGGTGCAGGGCCAAGGCAGGCTAGGGGTGGGGCCCTTTTCCCACAGGCCCCCTTTTCTGTCCCGGTTCACCCCTAGTTTGAAACTCTAAGGTCAAATCTGACTTTCCTGCTGGAATCATTCTAGTTTCAAAACAACAACAACGTCTATACCTGTTTCTGGTTTCAAACCATACTTGTTCTAGTTTAAAAATTACTGTTTACATTTGTTAATTGCCCTCCTGTGGCCAAGCTAGCATTATACTGCTTTAAACAGATCTTGTTGCTTAGTACTCTTCAGACCCAGGGAGTGAAATTTGAAACCAGCGTGAAATGAGCGTAGGAAAAGACAGCAGTCAAACTACTTCAGAGGGGAGGTGTAAATTGGGCCCTAAACAGAAAGACAAAAAATACACGTTCTGAAATGATACCAGCACCTGGATTCTGTGGAGAACAAGTGGTCCCTGTGATGTATCAATGGCCACTTTCCAGCTTCCCCACACCCGCTGAAGTCTTCTATGACTCCTAAAATTGTGCCACTGTATCAGCAGGCACCCCCCCCTCGGAACATCAGCAGAACTGAAGTGGGGGCTGTAGCAAGAACTGGCAACCCCTCCCTCCCTGCCCCAAGTGGCCACACCCTTTGAGAGGGATGCAGGACAAATAAGGTTGCCAATCCCAGGGAATGGGATTCCTGAAGATTTGGGGGCAGAGTCTGGAGATGGCAGGGCCCAGGGAATGGAAGGACCTCAGTGAGTTTTATGCCACAGACTCCAGTTCACCCTCCAAAGCAGCCATTTTCTCCAGGGGAACTGATCTCTGCAGTCTTGGAATCAGGATTGATTCTGGGAGACCTCCAGGCCCCACCTAGACATTGGCAACCTTAAGGACAAGGCATGCAGGGTGGGGAATTCACTGGCTGTTAGTATCGCAGGGACTGTACCCTGGGCAAGAGTCATTCCAATCCCTCGGGTTGCCAACCTCCAGGTGGGTAGCAAATTATGGAAAAAACACTGTGTTAATAGGTAAAAAGAAAATATCCTATAAGATATAAATCTCATACAACATTAAAATAACAGTAATATTGCATGTAAGTGTAAGTATATAAATAAATTATAATATCGGCCCCAAATTGTGCAATAGTCTATTATTATCAAAAAATTATAAGCAGTAACAAATATCCATACAAAAAGCCAATGAAAAGGGCTAATACAAAAATACTCCAAACTCAAACTCAAAGGAGTTGCAGACTTAATGTCAGAGTTAGATGGAACTGACAGCAAAGACAAGACCACCAATAGATAAGACAAGACAGCGGGTGTCTGGTTATCCTCCCATTTCAATCAAAAATCTTCTTCGAGTCTTGAACTAGTATTTGGATTATTTACACTGGGTCAATACCGACACAGAGATTAATGCGACAAGCCAAGCATATACACAGAGTTCAGATAATTCTCACATATGAATAGGTCAAAGCTTCAAAAAATTCAGACAAGGGAATCGCCCCTCAGAAATAAATGACGGTGCGAGCCGGTCAGCAGTTAACTAGGGGAACTGATCTCTCTAGTCTGGAGATGAACTGTAATTCTGGCATCCTTAGCCTCTAGGCCCAAGCTGTATATGTAAATAAAACCTGTTCAGTTTCTTCACAAGTGGCTGGAATCAGTTCATTGTGGGACCTGGAGGGATTTTCCTCAGTTTCCATTATAACTGGAGTGGGAGGTGGGGTTCTGTTAGACTGGCCAGGATGGAACCTTTTTTTTCTTCACCTGCTTCATATTGCCACACCCTGGGTTTAGGTTAAATCCGTTGAGGCTTCTGACCAGTGGGGCCCTAGCTAGAAAGGCAGGAATTGTGTGAGTCATAATCTTGTAGGTAAGGTATAAAGCCATCCTCATGCTCTTTAGAAGCAGAAGAGGAGGCTGCAGTCCCAGCCTATGTAACATTCAAATTTTGTGACCATCCTGTAATTGTTTCCAGGCTCATTGGCAGAGCATCTGCTTGGCGTGCAGAAGGTCCCAGGTTCAATCCCTGGCATCTCCAGTTAAGAATCAGGTAATAGGTGGTTTGAAAAACCTCTGACTGAGACCCTGGAGAACCTCTGCCTGTCTGAGTAGACAGTACTGACTTTGATGGACCAAGGGTCTGATTCAGTAGATGGCAGCTTCATGTGTTCATGTGTTCATTGGACAATCCTATTTTAGACAGTTTCTGTTCCAAGACAAAAAGGAGTCTTGAGGCACCGGTGACAGATTGTTGGAAGCAGACATGGTCTACAGCCCATTTCATCAAAAGAAAACCACTGCAGGGAAGCAAATGTGCTCTTTAGGCCCACGCCTTAATTTCTCATTGGAAAAAAATGCCTCAAAATTAGCAAGCTGACAAATGCATTTATTTTAGAAATATTTCATTATACTTCCTGCTACACGTTGATGGCTCAGCTTGCAGGGTATATAAGATGTGCAATTTTTAAAGTGGACTTCATATTGTCACAGTCTGAGTAACAGTGAAGTTAAAATTACAGGCAGTCTGAGTCATAACAGTGGCTTAAACTAACAGCAGTTTGCAGCAAAATGCAAAAAGAGCCATTCAGCACTCTGCAGCACCAACATCAACATTAATACGACATAGCCTACAAGAAACTGTCTGATGCTGAGACTTCCAGTTTCGGCATCCTTAATGGCAGGCGCGTCCCCGGACTGCTCCGGGAGGTGCGACCCGAGCCCGGTGACTGAGAGGGGTGCTGGCTGGCTTTCAACACCCCCCGGAGCCCTTGTAAGGGGCTCCCAGCCTGAGGTGTGTGGGGAGCCTCTCCCGAGGTGGTGACTAGAGGATCGAGGCTCCCCTTTGCCTCTACAGGTCCCGCCACTGCGGCGCCCAATGGCAGATAAAGGCGCACGTGGATGGCTGCAGGGACCAAGGCAGAAGCTTTCCTGAAATATGCAACTTCCCGAAGATGCATGGCTGAAGAAAAACTGTGAGTGCTCAACTTTGATTCTCGGATCACAATATGGAGCAAGAGCAGAAGGGTTTAAATTCCCTCCCTGCTCTTTAAACTTGGCGATTCTCTGATGCGATGTGATCCGGAAGAACTAGGGCGCGATCATACGCACCCATTTGCGACACGAGAAGGACGATTCCCCACTGGCTCAAAGTGGCGTGATCACACAAGCACTTCTGGGAAGCATCCTGCAGCCAGTGTCAAAGTGTCGCAAACTGCTTTGAGCCGGTGGGGAATCGGCTTATTTAGCTACCAGTGAAAAGGCAGTCTCAAATGGTTTGAGATGGCCCAGAACTGACCTTTCCTGGTGTGATCGCGCCAGCACAAACAAGTGGCGTTGGGGAGCGGGCTTTTTGTTTTTTTCCCCCTTCCCATCCCGGTATGCGCATCATCGGATGACCCCAAGGGTGGACAGGCAAGTCATCGATCCCTTGTAGAAGCAGATAAGCGCACTGAAAACGGCTGGAAAAAAAAAACCCAACTCGCTCGCGGCTGCGTGTGATCACACAGCGGCGGTTCACCCTCACATGTCCATGGACCTGTGTGATCCTGCAAAAGCGGTGCAAATTGCACCGGCACAAATTTGAGTCACTTCCCGTCCGGCTTATCTTACTCGTGTGGACGGGGCCCTACAGTGTTAAAGGGCTGTACTTTGGGCAAGTGGCTGCAAATTCTTTAGCACTCTTGGGGAAAGTGGACTTTCAGGGACTTTTTGAAAACTTTCTGAATGTATAAACAATTAGTCATGACTGGATGGGGAGAGAAAATGGCGCCCAAGACAAAGCCTTCTCCAAAAAATATACCAGCACTTCCGGCATCTAAGCCTCAAGAATCTACTGACCTCTCTTCTGTATTAGCTGTAGCATTGCACCCTCTGATGGATCAGCTGACTACTGTAAATGCTAAACTGGACTCTTTACAAAAGCAGATTTCTGATGCCAATGCAAAATCCAAACATACAGCAAAAGAATTGGAAAAAGTCAAAGCCAAGACAGAAAATATCAATTTAAGACTGGATGTGGTAGAGAAAGAAAAGTCCTCTGACAAGGATAACTTGTTGAGATTGCAGATGGAAAGGTCTATTTTTTTTTTGAGATTTCAAGGTGTCCCTGAACAGAAAGAGGAGAATCTCAAACAGATGCTAAGTGAAGTATTGGCTCCAATGACAGGTCTGCAGGTGGATTTACTACAAAGTGAGATGGATATGTTCTATAGGACATATCCTGAATTTTTAAAGATGAAAAACCTGCCAGGAGAAATTATGGTGAGATTCTTTAAGAAATCTACTAGAGATGTGGTGCTCAAGGCTACCAACAGGACGTCTTTGAAGATCAAAGATGAAGATATTAAAGTTTTAAAGGACATTCCATTTGAAATAAGGAAGAAGAGGAAACCTTATAAAAAATTAACTGCATTTCTCCAAGCAAGATCTATCATGTACAGGTAGATAACTCCTGAAGGCCTGTCATTTAGCTATAAGGATAAGAAGCAAAAAAATGATTCTGTAGCAAAGGCAAAGAAATTCTTGGAACTCCATTTGGAAAGAAAAGAAAAAATATCCACCGAAGAAGAGCTGGACTTGCAGGAAAGCATTTACGGTCTGGAAAGTTCTGATCCCTCAACAAGCAATGAACCCGATGAAGAAGACTCTGATGCAGAGAAAGGAGCAGCAGCTCCCAGACCCCGGAAGGCCAAATAAGATTTTGTTAAAAGAAATAGAAAGAAAGTTGTACTCACTTTGCATTTGAAAGTTCCTTTTGTTTATTATTAAGTTCAGTATACATTTGTTGTAAGTACAATCATATATTGTAAACTTTTAGGACTGTTAAGTTGATTAAGCTACAGTTGCCTTGATATATTAAATAATTTCATGATTTTTTTTAAGCTTTAACAATTGATACATGTTAGCAACTTGGTTCCTGTATACCTTAGTGGTAGTTTGTAGTTTTTTAGTTATGTTTTTCTGTAGTTTATAGGAAAATAAATAAAAAGATATACAAAAAAAAGAAACTGTCTGATGCTTTACTGCCATTGTTGTGTTATTAGCTTTTATCTAGGACAGGGGTCCCCAGTTTTTTGATCTTACGGGCACCTTTGGAATTCTGATACCGTATGATACAGTGTCATGTGTCATGTACACCTGAGTGCGTATTCAGTTGGACTAGAGATCCTCGGACCTTCAATACAAATGGGATTGCCTGTCAAATTTACTTAAATAAACTCCTTGTTTACATGAAAGCTGGTCCCCACACACCAAATTGCTTTAATGTTGTTGTAGCATATTCTGTTCTAATGCCATGCTAAGCGGCTTTGCTCTCCTTGTCATGATACAAGTGGTTGTTCAGGGAATGACAGATGTTCCCCAGAAAAATAACTACAGTTCCCATGAGGCAGTGCAAAAACATTCACACACCAATTCAGCTCCGACTAGGACAGTTCAGTTGCTTTCCTTTCAGTTTTTAATGTGAGTGCCAAGAGTAGTGTATAGCAACTAGTGCCATAAGAGATATCTCTTGTATAGAAGTTACAAGCTGATTTATTTTGAATGGATGCCAGGACAGAGGAGCTCCATTTCTCACAAGGCAGAATGAGGACATGTATGGATGAAGTGAAATGGTTCAGACAGTTTGGCAGCTATAGATGAACACCAAGCAATGCTACTGTAAGGCACACAAAGATATCAAAGTTGTAATTTTCATAAGAAAATATTGAACACCATTGTTTTCTTTTAATAATATGCCTTTTATCAACTGGATGTTGGTGGCAGGGAAAGATGTGTGGCAGGGGAAGGCAGTTGCATATTAAAGCAGTCAAGTTTATTAATAACATTACAGGACACAAACCCCCACTCCGCCCCGAAATTTTTCTTTTAGATTTATGGAGGGATCACGCAATACCCAAAATAACTAGGGACCTTATTTCTATCCTTATAACAGCGGCAAAAGTGGTTATAGCTAGGAATTGGAAATCTACCAATACTCTTACAATTACTTCATGGTTCTCGAAGATATGGGAATTCTATGCATTAGATAAAATCTCTGATAAAATTTCATATAGAAAAGATCCTTTTAAACACTCTGATTTTTGTACAAAATGGTTTCCTTTCTTGGAGTCGGCTTTTAACAATGATATTACTACTAACTTTCCTGTACCACAGTTATACTATGAAGTAATTAATACCATGTAAACTCCACTGCGTCTTGTTGTTGTTGTTGTAGTTGAAGTTGTTACAAACATTTTATTTACACATGTTTATCACTGTTGTTTATGTTAAAGAAAACTGAAAAATTAATAAAAATTATTTGGAAAAAAAGCAGTCAAGTTTTTCCTCTGCAGCTAAACACATCCAAGCTGTGCAAATGCAGTTCAACAGTGTGTCAAACTTGTGGCTCCAATGATAATGAGCAGGTGACTGGTGCATGATTGAACATTCCTGATTTGGACAGGCACCTGAATGCCCAAGTGTTTGTGCATCTTTCTTTCTTTCTTTCTTTCTTTCTTTCTTTCTTTCTTTCTTTCTTTCTTTCTTTCTTTCTTTCTTTCTTTCTTTCTTTCTTTCTTTCTTTCTTTCTTTCTTCTATAGGCCATCTTTCTCCCTGAAATTTAAGGCAGATTACAATTTTTTTTTAAATTAAATAGATAATACATAATAGATAATACATCAGACAAACAATGCAATAGGATAGATTACAGAATTAGAAAATGATGTGGACAAAAGACTGTCTGAAGCATGACACACCATAATGCTGAAAGTGGGCTACAAAGGCAGAAGATAATGCACTGAAAGCAAGGTAGTCCATACAACAAACATTTCAACAGACTACAGACCTATTCCCTAATTTAAAAATCATCCTGAGCTGTTGCATTATGCAGATTGCATTATGCAACAGTTCAAATTCCTTTGTATAAATGCCCTTCTGAACATTTCTGTTTTCTACATTCTGCCAAATGATAGAAGTCTGGGTGCCTTCCTGACCGGCAGTCTGGCAGGCACATGAGCCCAAATCCATGAAGGTCTCTGTAGGTGGTGACTTGTACCTTGAGCTGAACCGAGTAACTGATTACTAACCAATGGAGCGGCTGCAAATGTGATATTCATGCTTGACCTAGCTCCTGATAGCACTTAGGCTGTGGCATTCTGTATCAACTGGAGTTTCTGAGTTGACTTTAAGGGCCGACCCATGCAAAGTAAATTACAATACTCCAACCTCTAAGTCTAGCTTCTAGTGTTTTTTTCAGCCCTAGACAGCAGAACCAGGAAGTTTATCAAATCCTTGGTGGGCCAGCATATGTGATGACACTGGCTTGGTCCAAATGAGGTCTACCCTCATACCCAGTTGAGTATAAAAGTAGTCAATGAAAGTATATAAGACAAGGTAAAGGCCGTTCTGCATTCATTTCACTATATTCTATAGAGTCTTGTGGTGTGGTACTTTCATAGCATATGCCAGTAGGCACAAGAACCCTTTTTGGTTTCACAGTTAAGGGATCTTATTAGAAATATGAACTCATTTCTGGAGGATACAAGATTTCTCTCTCTCTCTCTCTCTCTCTCTCTCCCCCTCCCTCTCTCCCTCTCTCACACTCTCTCTCTCTCAGACAGCTCTTGGCTGTAGAACTGAAGCAAGTTTAATTCAGGAAAATATCCTAAGTAATGGAGCCAGAGAGGCTAAATCAGAGTGGTAAATATTGCTAAGCCATCATTACTTGCTAAACACCTATTACTCATCTCTATTTTTTTAAAAACTGCATGCTTAAAGGTTCTAAAAGAATTGCTTGTGATACATTCTTAAACAAAACAGAAAAGCCAGTCCAGTAAAACCACAGAGCCCTGCCAAGAGAATCTTAAGGGCTTAGTTTAAATATGCCAAAGTAAAGAGACGGACATCTATATTATAATATGCCAAGGGATTTTGTGGTGATGGTGAAGCCTGTGACATTGATTGGCCAGACTGCCTCAATGTCATAGAGGCAAGAAGGTAGAAAGAAGGGGATTTGGCTGACACTGTACATGTTGCTATGTACCTTAATGGTGATGGGGCAGACAGAAGGGTCTAGGGATGAACATAACTGAAGCTAGGGTCCTAAGAAAGAAAAAGAGAGGGGCCTGAGAGGGGAGCAGGGATGTCAGGTGTGTAGAGTTGCCAAGTCACTTACCTTTTTTAGCGGGGGAGAGTTGGTCCCGGTCAGGAACATTTGAGCATGCACAAAGCGCACATGCGCTGTGATGACATCACCTGGAAGTGACATCATCATGTTGAGCATGTTGCCGGCCTGGAAGCTGATTGCTAGAATGTCGGCCAGCAACGTGTCTGGGGCAATGATGTCACCTCTGGGTGTCATCATCGCGCCGGGCACATCGGCCCGAACCGGGCACTTTGGGGGCAGGGTTCCCCCGCCAGCCTGATCCGAACCAGTGGATTGGGGGTCCTTTCAGTGGGAACCCCCCCCCCCGGGAGACCTGGCAGCCCTACTGGTGTGTATTGGGATGTTATTCACTGTTGGCCTGATTTCAAATAAAGTGATACGAAGATGGGGGTTTCATACAGCAAATTTCCTTCCATTAATGAGCCATCTCTGAAGGGCTAAAGTCATTTCAAACAGTTCCCCTTTCCCCTCCACCCCTTTTCACTGTGCGATCTTCCTCTGAGTTTGTTTGTTTTTAATGTCCTACGTTGAGCGCTATAGCACCAAACTGGTATAGCACTGAAGTGCTATAGCAGCACCATTGAGATGCCTTAACTCAATGGAGTCAGGGCATCTCAGTGGTGTCACTATAGTAATTCACTGCTGTAATGGTTTAGCACTATAGCACTTACCTTAGAACATTAAAAAAAACTCTGAGAAAGATCACATAGTGAAAAAGGGCAGTGGCGGGAAGCAGCACTATAGGAAGCACCACAGACATTGTTGCAGCAGGCACTGTAGTTAGAATGGTTAAGCTACCATCAGATATTTTAACTGATCTATTTCAGATGAATTGGTTGTTTTTATGAAATATTATTTATTGTTTCACTGTATGTTGTGAACTACCTTGAGCCCGCTTGCAGGGTAAGGCAGGATACAAATAAAATAAAATAAAATAAACACCACACCACAGTGATTCAGAATCACAAGAAAGGGGTTGAAAATGGAGAAAGAGCAGTTTCCCTCAAAAGCGGCTCAGCCACACTTTACTAACCTGATGCAAGTGGCTTTGTATGAACAGGTAAATAAATTCCGCTAGCAGCTGGTTACTAAAATGAAAGGAAAAACCCATTAGCAACCAGGTTCAAAAAGATAATACAAAGGCAGTTTGAAAAGGGTCTAGATATTGCCAACCTCCAGGTGGGGCCTGGAGTCTTCCTGGAATTCCAACTGATCTCCAGATAATAGAGATAAGTAAGGATGGGCATGAACAGGCCCACAAACTAAAGTTCATGATGATTTTTGGCCGGTTCATGGTTCACAAAATGAAATTTGTGGCAGATCAACCAGCACGAACTTTCCATGAACTTTCAAGCAGTTCATGCTGGTTACTGGTGATTCATGAATGGATACATTTCCAGACTGTCTCCATTCAATCAAAATGTTTACCAAACTTTCAAGCAAACTTCATAGCAACAGGGGAGAGACTGTAAAGGAGTTGGCAGCAGGGTGAGGTTCCCTGTGCATTTGGTGTGTGTAGCTTGTACTTTTGAACCTGTGCCTGACATGTCCAATCTGCACTTAACTTGGACCGTATGTAGAGGAGCATAAGGAGGAGGCCTCCTGAGAGTTTGGTGTCTCTAGCTTGCACAGGAACTGTTCCAAACACTCCTGAATCTGCACCTGTCATTTCCCCAGAAAGCACTTTCCTGGGGGCATCTTCTGTGGGGGGCCAAAACTTGGGCTCTGTAAATCCAATCCAGACCAAATTTGGAGGGTCAGTATAGGAGAGAAAGCCAGAGATACCCTGCAAGTTTTGGTGTCTCTTAACATGCTGGAGGGGGCATTCTATCACATGACAAACCTCACTAACTGAACCAGTTCATTTGGTGCTTAAAAGTTTGTGACAGTTCATGAGCCACGAACTGTCACAAACTTTTAGGCACCAAATGAACTGGTTCAGTTAGTGAGGTTCACCACAAACCGAACTGCATTTTCCAAGGTCATGCCCATCTCTAGAGATAAGTTCCTCTGGAGAAAATGGCAGCTTCAGAGGGCAGACTGTTAGTGAGGCTCACCACAAACCGAACTGCATTTTCCCAGGTCATACCCATCTCTAGAGATAAGTTCCTCTGGAGAAAATGGCAGCTTCAGAGGGCAGACTGTATGGCATCACATCCCTGCTGTGCTCCCCCGCCCCAAATTCCTCCTTCCTGAGGCACCGTCCCCAAATCTCCAGGAGTTTCCCAAGATGCAGTAGGCAACCCTAGTGAGTATATGGGTATGCTATTAAAGAGGGCTGATGTAGTTAGGGGCCTACAAAAATGTGCGGAACAACAGAAGTGCAGGAAGGGAGGAAGAAAGAGAAAGAGAGAGAGCATGTGCAGAGATGAGAGGTGGATTCCAGCACTTCTAAGATGTCCAACAAGATACAAATGGACAGTTCCAAAGGAATATTTGTTCAGCTCAAAAAATTCAAGTTATACAAAAGTTGTATTATGCTAGTGGACATAAAAAGTGATTGATAGCAATATAGGACTTTTCCACATGAGGTGGCACATAATAAAATCATCATTCTGTTGATTGGAGAAATTCTGGGCCTTTCTGAAAAAGCTAGACTTGAGTTTCTTCTATCTGATAGAAATCCCAAGATTACCCACCGAGTAGCCAGTTTTTGTATGGCGATACTCAGATTACGGAAATTCTGTGGTAGTAAGGTAGTTACAACAGTTAGATATTAGATTAAATTTTAATCTGCTTTTAGTGTTTTACTGATGTATTTTAAAATCTTGGAATATTGTAAAGCCAGGGCTCATTTCGTAGCAGGAGCTCCTTTGCATATTAGACCATACACCCCTAATGTAGCCAATCCTCCAAGATCTTACAGAGCTCTTCTTACAGGGGCTACTGTAAACTCTTGGAGGATTGGCTACATCAGGGGTGTGTGGCCTAATATGCAGAGGAGCTCCTGCTACGAAATGAGCCCTGTGTAAAGGTGTACTTCTTTTTGTATGGCTGGTCTAAGGACTGTAGAAATAAACTGAACTGAACAGAACACGTGGGTTTTTCCGGTCAGTTCTGGCCCCAAACCGCTCTTGTTCTTCCCCTGGTTTCCACATGCATTTTCGTGTCTTTAGTTTTCACTTTTTTTGGTTTCTTTTATGGCTCCTGGGTCCTGGGTAGGGTGGGATGGTTGGCCCTGCCCAGTTGTCATATTAACAGCAGAGGGTGGTTGGGCCTGGGGAGACACAACCACTTGCCACTATGCATTTGGCTCCTGGCCCGAGGCAGGGTGGGAGGGTTTGCCCTGCCCCAGGGACAGCACCATCTGCAACACTGCAGGTGTCTCCTGGGGTGGGGCGGGAGATTTGGGTCTGCCCAGTTATCATGTTGTCCATACTGCCAGCCACACAGTAAGGGAGGGTGGCCCCTCGAGAGACAGAGCCACCCACTCTGGAAGAGGCTCCCAGGCAGGGCATGAGGGTTTGTCCTGCCCAGCAGTCACTGTGTCAGTAGTGGGTGGGCACAGGGAGAAACAGCCACAAGCAAGTGTGCAGTTGGCTCCCAGGCTCTAGGTGGGGCAGGAGGGTTGGCTGTGCCCAGTAATCACTTTGACAGTCCTCAGAGGGAGAGAGGGAGGGTGGGGCTGGGTGGAAGCAGGTACCCTCAACCGTGTGGGTGGCTCCCAAGCCCAGGTGAGGTGGGCAGGCTTGTCCTAATGAATAATCACATTTTCAGTTGGATGGAGGGTGGTCTGGTCTACACACTCCTGAACCCACGCCTGATATCTCTCCAAAAACACTTTCCTGGGGGCACATTGTTTTCCCCTCCCCTCCCCACAACAGACACCCTGTGAGGTAGGTGGGGCTGAGAGAGCTCTTTCCCACACTGTCCTTGAGAGAACAGCTGGTACAGAGCTATGGCTTGCCCAAGGTCATCCAGCCAGGTGCAAGTGGAGGAGTGGGGAATCAAACCCGGTTCTCCCAGATTAGAGTCCGCGCACTTAACCACTACACCAGACTGGCTCTCTAGGAGGAGGAGAAGAAGAATGAAACAACCGTGCAGAGAACTGTGATTCAAGACTAGGCCATACAAATCCCCAAAAACATACCCAGAGCATGATGGAACTATTCTGAATGTGTGTCTTCTCTGGATAGAAGAAGAGATTATGGCCTAAACCCAAAGGGTTTAGGGGTGGGCAGCCAGTTGGCATCAGGGCAGAAGCACACGGTCTGAGGCCATGTGCCTGACGGATATAGACACTGGAAGACACCTGGACCAATGATGAGTTCCAGGGGTGCAAGGCCTAGATGTGACCAATGAGATCTCAGAGGGGGCAGAGTCTGGATTAACAATAGAAGACAAATGTTGGATAACTGTACTGGGGTTAGCTGAAAGGATTTTATGACCCCTGATGGTTCTGCCAAGGCAGTTGAATAGGTTCCCAGATATAGATGGGAGATGGGTCCCTGATAAGTGTGAGGAAGGATCGTTAATAATTTGAATGTTTGATTGGTTTATCTTGGTATCCTGAGGGATGGGGCCAGGAAGGACAAGTACCACACATAGACATGGGAATCACACAAAAGGGCTGGGTAAGGTTCTGGAGCTAAAAGTACTATTTGCCAGGTGGCCTCTGAAGAGCCTTTAGAAATGTAGACACTTCACTTGGTGGAACCCATGTTATTCCATAAGCATATCTCTGCTGGGTGGAGGGGAATGACTGGAGGTTTGCTGAGAGCTGTCTTGGTTTGTCACCTGAATATGAAATCCCTGTTTCCAGAGCTATGACTTGCTCTGTGTTTCAGAACCAGGAGTGTCTTCCTTAGCCTGAGTTTTGTGGGTCTCTGGTTCAGGTTAGAAAGTGAGGTGCCCCTTGCTATTGGGGCTACCCGAGAGTAAAGGCAGCACCCCTGGCAAGATAACAATTTTGTAGAGAGGATGGGGTACTTTCCCTCCAGCGAATAAATAAACTATAAAGCAAACAAAATTTCCTAAAAGGTTCTTCTCAGTTTGAGTGCTGGACAACTCTGTTCTCCAAAACATATTCTCGGCTGAGGGCGGAAGATTATTTAAAGTTTACAATCACCTAAAAAATTTTCCTGTACAACAGTGGTTTTGTCACCATTATTAATGTTTCCTTATGCTTTAATTGCTTTTTGTGTGTGCGCGTGTTACACAAACAATGTTTAAAATAGAAGCTAGATATATACAAGTAATAAAACATGTTCTCTTGTAAAACGCCTTCTGAAATTTGCTTTGTGTGGTACCGGGTTACTGGAAGTGCTGGGATAAAAAACCAAAACAAAAAAAACCCCTGACGGTTACTTTGGAAACGCTGTATGGGCTTATCACTGGGTGTTCAAATTCAATACCTATTAGTACTTTAAACATATGGCATTAATTCTGCATTAATTCAGTGGGGAGTGATATCATTGTTAGAAAGTCCAGATCATGACATCACTAAAAACAACTTTGCTCTTCGTGGGCTCGGAGGAGGGCTTGTGCCAGAATCGGCTGGGATTTTGTCATGCGGCCTGTTCGCGCAACTTTTATGTTTAATTAGCGCATACCCTCGTCAAGAGCTTGTGGACAGTGTTCCAAAGATTGGCCAGACCCCCTTCTCTATTCTCTTTGGCTTAAGTGCCAAACGCCTGCCCTCCTCCGTGCTATTTATAACTCTGCTCATAATTGCTGCTCCCCGAGGTGTGATTGTCCTATTTCATAACAGTTTGTGCAGCTGCCAACGTGAAGATGTAAATAAATTGTAATGCCGTTGCTATGAGGTGTAAAAGTCCCACAGCTCATATGCAGACCCTTGTATAATAAACTCAAGTAAACATTCCATTTCCTGTAAGTGATTGTGGTTTGTGACTAGATGGTTTTTTAAAAAAGAATTAAAGCCACACAGCAAGTCATCACTGCCAAAAAAGAAATCCGTACAGAATGGAACAACCCCCCCCCCCCCAAACCCTTAGATTTGCAAGTAATACTTCTGCAAAACAGACAAGCAAGTTATGTGCGCACTACAATGCTTCAGGTTGTGCAGAAATTGCTTTTCTTACATGGTCACGGTGCCAAAGCACTTGCTAAGGGCATAGGGTTGCCAACTCTGGAATGGGAAATCCCTGGAGGTTTGGGGGTGGTGCTTGGGAAGGGCAGACCAGTCTGGCGAAGGGTGGGAGCTCAGCAGGGATATGATGCCACAGAGTCTGCTCTCTGAGGGTGATCTTTCCTGCTCAGGGGAACTGATTGCTGTAGTTTGGAGACCCCTTGTGATTCCAGGAGAACTCCAGGCTCCAGCTCAGTCCAGCTCTTGAGACCTCAGTTCTACTCCAACCCACCCAAAGTCTTCCTGTCTTTGTGAGAACAAGGCCTGTGGTACACCATTCCAAAGGCAGTAGTTAGCTTTAATAGGAGCTAGGATACCGTGGACTGCCAAAAAGACAAACAAGTGGGCTTGAGACAAAATAAAGCCTGACCTCTCCCTAGAAGCTAAAATGACTAAACTGAGTCTATTGTACCTTGGTCACATTATGAGAAGACAGAAGTCACTGGAAAATACAGTCATGTGAGGAAAAGGTGAAGGCAGCAGGAAAAGAGGAAGACCCAACGTGAGATGGATTGACTCCATCAAGGAAGCCACCAAAGGCCCTCCGTTTGCAAGACCTGAGCAAGGCCGTTAATGATAGGATGTTTTTGGAAGACATTAATTCATAGGGTCAGCATACGTTGGAAGTGACTTGATGGCACTTAACACACATACATGGTCAATATCTTGGATACACATGGACCTCAGTGCAATGGAGAGAGAACAGGTATTGACTATCACATACAAAGCTTTGGACCTCATATCTCCAAGATGGCCTCTCCCCCTATGCTCCACCATGACTACTTTGCTCATCAGAGCAGGGTCTTCCATAAGTGCTGACCTGCAAATGTGGAAAACCAACAACTGCCTGCACCCCTGTCTTCTCAATTGTAGCCTCCGCCTTGTAGAACATCTTGACTGAGGAGGACAGGAAGGCTCCCACTCTCCTGGCTTTCCGCAAATCGTGCCGAACTGATTCAGGTGAGGTCGCCGTATTGGTCTGAAGCAACAGAACAAAGTTGGAGTCCAGGGGCACCTTGAAAACCAACAGAGTCTAATTCTGGGAAGAAGCTTTCATGTGTGAGCAGAATTAAACTTTGTCGGTCATAAAGGTGCCACTGGAGTCAAACTTTGTTCTATGCAAAACTGAATGATTCAGGAGGGCTTTTCTGCACAAACAATAGACTAGCACTGTACTAAACGATTCACCAAGTTACTCAGATAAATTGTTAGGGATGGTGGTCTACACTACTGTGTTTAGCTTACTGAAACTAGGATCCTACCACATAATTTTTGCATCATTTAGAGTGTCATGTTAAGACTTGTGATTTGCCTCAAGTTGTTTTTAGACTTCTGATTGGTTCTACAACCCAAATCCTATTGCATTGTCTACTGAATGTCCCATCCTGTTGATTGTCTTGACACACTCTATGTAATCCACCTTGTGAGAAAGGCGGATTATATATAATGTAAATAAAATAAATAAATATAGAGAAGCTGCCGAAACTCACATCCCTTGGTGATCTCAGAAAATGGGCTTTGGCAGTTTGTAGTATTTGTTGGGAAAAGTAGTCAAAATACTTACTCAGAGGTTGCAATGGATCTTTGCTTCACTGGAGAGGAGGTTAAAATGCTGAACTGCAGACCAGAAGGTCGGTAGTTCAGCAGTTCAAGACCTGAGTGCTGCATAATGAAGTGAGCTCCTGTATCTGGACCCAGCTCCTGCCAACCTAGCAGTTCAAAAGCAAGAAATTGAAAGCGGGTGGGAAGGTAACAGCATTCCATGCGCCTCAGCGTCTAGTCATGTCAGCCACATGAACATGGAAATGACTTTGGACAGCGCTGGGCTCTTTGGCTTGGAAATGGAGATGAGCACTGCATCCCTAGAGTCGTATTCAACGGGCTTTCGAGCAAGGGAAACCTTTACCTATACACAGTTAGCATCTTCTCTGTTCTTTGCTTGGAGCAAACAATGAATGTTAGTTTTCTAAGCCTTCAGACTAAGACTACAGTTTTCATGCCGCCTTTCCATCCAGTTAATGGTCCCCGAGATGGCAAACATTAAAACATTTTTTAAAAAGCATTTAAAATAGAAGTATATACATAAAATATTGAAAATGACATATAAGCACATTGTGGGCTGCAACAGAAAAGGAGAGGTGCGAAAGACAGATGGCACGGGCGGAAATCCTTTTTATCCACGGAAATGTTGGGTTGAATCCAAGCCAAAGGAAATTGCTTCCCGTTCTAACCCCCTGGAATAAACCAAGATCCAGTTTTCACCATGTATTTCAGTCAGGGCTCATCACCAGAGCTGCGATCTAGAATCTCTCCTGTTTTCACTAACAGAGCTGAACCATGGTCAACAGCAATAAATACCCTCACTGTGTGTGTGTGTTTTTATCAGTAAGCTCAAGCTGACAGGAAACAAGTTGATTCACTAGAAAAGTGGTGATGTAGAGATTTTTACGGATATCGTGTGGACCACCAAAAAGACAAATCACTAGGTTCTAGATCAAACCAAGCCTGACCTGACCTCTCCTTAGAAGCTAAAATGACCAAACTGAAGGTATGCCAGGAACATTTGCAGGCAGCAGGAAATTAGGAAGATCCAACAGAAGATGGACTGACTCAGCTGAGGAAGCCATGGCCCTCTGTTTGCAAGACCTGCACTAGGCTGTTAATAAGAGGATGTTTCGGAGGACAATAGTTCATAGGGTTGCCATAAGCAACTCAATGGCACTCAGAAGCAACTCAATGGCACTTAACACACAACCACAGATGCACAAGCTCATGCTTTGCATCTAGAAAATGACAGGTCAGTCCAGTGTTGCAGAGAGGTTTGAGTGTTGGACTAAACCCTGGGAGACCCAGATTCAAATCCTCACTCTGCCGTGGAAGCTTCCTGGGTGTACTTAGGCCAGTCACCCCCTCTCAGTCTAACCTACCTCAGAGCCTTGTTGTGAGTATGAAAAGGAGAATGATGTGAGTGGCTCTGAGTCCCTATTGGAGAAGAAGGCTGGGTATAAATGAAATAAATAAATCACAGGAACACTTGAAGCTGCCAAGAAGAAGAAGAAGAGATTTGATTTATATCCCGCCCTTCACTTGGAGTCTCAGAGCGGTTTACAAACTCCTTTTCCTTCCCCTCCCCACAACAAACACCCTGTGAGGTAGGTGGGGCTGAGAGAGCTCTTTCCCAAGCTGTCCTTGAGAGAACAGCTATGAACAGAGCTATGGCTTGCCCAAGGTCATCCAGCAGTTGCAATTGGAGGAGTGGGGAATCAAACCCGGTTCTCCCAGATTAGAGTCAGCACACTTAACCACTACACCAAACTGGCTTCCAGTTTGAATCAGACCCTTGGCCCGTCAAAGGCAGTATTGCAGGGGTGGCCAAACTTGTTTAATGAAAGAGCCACATAGAAGAAACATCAGAGGTCTGAGAGCCACAAGACATAAACATTACACATGTTTTTATTGGAAAATGTGCAAATTTGATTTTTTATTGATATTAACATTAAATAAAACTGCCAGAAATAAAAACAAATGGGGTAAAAACAGATATTGATAATGATATTTAAAGAAACAAATGCTTTCTCCAAGCTGGGGTGGGGGGGCTTTGAGAACGCATTTAAAGTTGAAGTTGCTTTCTTTCTCTGCTCCCCGCCAGCTCAAGCCTACCCAGGGTGGGGAACATTGGCTGGGGAAGGGAAGAACAGTTTGTGGCCCCAGCCACTCTGCCAAGAGCCACACAATATGTGTGAAAGAGCCGCATGTGTCTCCCGAGCCACTTCTGGCCACCCCTGCAGTATTGCCTACTCAGACTGGCAGCCCCTCTCCAGGGTTTCAGGCAGAAGTCTTTCACATCACCTGATCTTTAACTGGAGATGCTGAGGATTCAACCTGGGACTCTCCACATGCCAAGCAGATGCTTCGGCACTGAGCCACAGCCCCTACCTGGTGGAATAATTCAAAGGTCCTTGCATGAGTTGTCCCTTTAATTGTCTGGGACATTCCTCAGTAGACTGATGCCTGGACAGTACTCCATTGAGGTTGCCTTATGCTAAGTTAGACCATTGGCCTATGAAAGTCAGTAGTTTCTTCTGGCCCGCATTAGCTCTCCAAGGTCTCTCTTCGGCAAAGGTCTTTTGCATCACTGTCAACCGCGCCTGTTGCATCTGGCTTGGTTGCCATGGGAGGCGAGGGGGAGAAAAGAATGACTACTTTCCTTTTTGCTCACTTTGCCACCTGCACCCTTGTTATCTCTTTCCTCTCAGTCTTGTAACCTTGAGCTCCTGTATCCTACTTTCTCCTGGGAATAATGAACCTTTATGCTGGCATAGGTATGATTGGCTCTAGACCATTATTATTTTTTTTTTTAAAAAAATTATTGATTTTTTTACCCTACTCTACCACCTACAAAACAAAACTACACTACATTAACTAAAAAAACAAAAAACCCACTAAACTACCTTTAAGGTAACAGGAATCCAGATAATAGTTAGTCTATGCCTTACACAAGTTTTTAAAAGAATAGTTACATAATTCAGGCTATATCATATTCTTTTTCTAGATTCTAAATAAGTTATACAAATATCTTTGAGATTCAGTGTGTGACTAAGTAAAACAATCAAACTTTCAAGAGATACAGCTTATAACAATTATTTCTTCTTTGGTTTTTCCTTCTTCTGCCTCTTTTTCTTCCCTTTTTCCGGGATCTTGGGACCTGCTGCACCCAGCTCCGATTGCGAATTCCCTTCATCAGGTCCCAGACATTCTGAAGATGAACTTTCTAGTCCATAAATGCTTTCTTGTTGATCCAATGAGTCCTCTGATGAAGATCCTTTTTTCCCCTTCTTTCTTCTTGCAGTAAACCAAAAAGGCATCTGCCTTGGCAACAGTGTCTATTTTCTTCTTCTTTTCTTCAAAGTTGAATGTTAAGCCCTCTGGATTAATCCAGCGATATGCAATATTAGCAGATTGTAGCCAGTCAGTCAGTTTTTTATATGCCTTTCTCCTCTTCCTGATTTCATATGGAATGTCTTTTAACACTTTAATTTCCTGGTCTTGGATTTTTAGAGTTGCTTTGTTAGTGGTTTTGAGAACCACATCTCTGGTAGATCTTTTGGAGAATCGCACCATAACTTCCCCAGGCAGGTTATTCTTCTTTACAAATTCTGGATATGTTCTATAGATCATATCCATATCGCTTTGTAATTCTTCCGCTTTTATCCCTGTCACTGGGGCCAGTGATTCACTGAGTAGCTTCTTGAGATTCTCTCCTTGTTGTTCAGGAACTCTGAAATCTCAAACAGTAATTAGAACATTCCAATTGCATAGACAATAAAGCATTTTTGTCAGAGGACTGGCTCTTTTCCACTTTGGACAATCTTGACTCTTGCTTCTCTGTTTTGGTCTTAACATCCAACAAGTCTTTTTCCAATAGACCATTAGAATGCACATTGTGCCTGGTATAATTGCCAGCTTTGCACACTTTCCCTTCAGTTCTAACACAGTACATAAAGAATCTGGATACTTTCAGTGTCTCAATGAACTTTTATTCTTCTGAATGATGGTTGCTGGGAACTGATTGCTCCAGGGTTCTGACAATCACCTAACTACCTGGTGCCAGTTGTGGGGAGGGGAAGAGAAAGGAGTTTGTAAGCCACTCTGAGACTCCCTTGAGTAGTGAAGGGCGGGGTATAAATCCAATCTCTTCTTCGTCTTCTTCTTCTACTTGGCTTCGATTCAATTGAAATTTTCAATTCCTGATGATTTCTTAAGGAATAAAACCCAAGCACGGGAATTGAAAGAATGGGTGTTTAAAAAGGGTGGGCTTATGGATCAGGATGTGATGGCACGTTGTCTTACGGCACCCTTACTTAAGTTTTTAAAAACGGATCATTGTAGGTTCTTTTATTTAGAGATGTTAACCATCCTGGGATTAAGAACGGCTTTTACGGCTTTAAGATTTCAATCCATGCCTTCAATAATCAGGACTGGATGCTTTTTTGGTATCTCTGCCCCCCTTAGACTTGTTTTTTGTGCTATGGGGGAAGTAGATGATATAGTACATTATATCTTGAGATGCCCATGGCATGAAGCTCCTAGGTTAAAGTACATCGTTCCCATTATTCTGCCGCATAACGGATCTGTTCTGGATCTGGTCAAATTTTTACTCTCGGACCTTGACCACTATGTCTCTAGTAGAATGGCATTATTCGCTGTAGCAACAAGGAAACTTAAAATAAGTTTAGTATTTAATGTAAAGTAGAAAGAGTATAGGATTTAATGTTAGTTACCGATATTTTTATTGCTTATTCAATCATGCTGTGTTATGTTATGTTATGGCCTATGGCTAAAACAATAAAATTCATCTAGGACTAGGAAGTCTGCAGCTGGTGGCGCTCCTGACACTGGGTCCACCTGCTGTTGTTGGCTGCATGCTGCCTCACGGGCAGGGCGGTAAGGTATTCCTCTAGACCACTGTTGGTGCAGCTGGTGTCTGCAGTCTTCATCACTTGCCTTCTAGGGATGATTGCCAGCTGCAGTGGCCAACAGATGGGGCAGGGCTGGGCACCATGGTGGGTGTGTGCATGGCTGACATCTGGGCATTTAGGGAGTTGGCTCCTCCAGTGTGGCACCTGGGGCAGCTTCTCCAGCTGCCCCATAGTTAAGACCTCCCCTGCTTCCTCTCTGCACAGCCCATCCTGATTCATCTTTCTTGGTCATGCTGGAGAAAGAGTGTTGGAAGCTGACTTTTTAGAAGATAGATCAGGGGAGCCCAGTGGAGCACCCACTGGCACCTTCTTGGCACCTACCAAGTGTTTGAGAAAGTGGGTGAGGCCAGGTGGTGCTCTTGCCCAGAAGGGATTTTGAATGGCCACTGGAGATCTGATTGGCTCTTGCTGAGTAAAATAATGTCTCTGCAGTAGCAGCCACCACAGTGCTTCTTTTATTCTCTCTCATTCCTCTTTCCCAGGGCTTGCTCTATGCTTGTGGCCCCACCTCCTCTGGCAGCCATTTTGTGGTTGTGCCCCCTCCCCTTGTGTCAGAATTTCATAGGTGCCCACAGGCTCAAAAAGGTTGAGAATCCCTGAAACAGATATTATGTGCTTGCAAAAATAAGAGGCAGCTATTACCTCCATTGTTAATTCCCCTCCAAAAGCACACAGACACAAACACCCAATTGTCCATATGGCACGTTTCTGTAAATGGTTTTCTCACACTGGATCCTTGGCAAATAGAGTCAGGGGTCATTTCGTAGAAAAAGAGGTGCAGGAGCTCATTTGCATAACTCATTTGCATATGCCACACCCCCTAATATGCCAGAAGTGTGTCAGAAGGCAACACCCACCCCTCAGGCTCCACTCCACAGGTGAGTGAAACTGACTTGCTCTTCCTCCCTTCCCTTCCCCATCCAATACTTTGTGCAATAAAAATAAGCGTAAAGAACACACCCTCATTCTCTTCCTGCTCCCTTGAAACCACCAGGTTTCAAGTAGACTTGAGGTACCCAGGACATGTGCACCACCCATCCCTTCCCCTTCCCCTCCCCACAACAAGACACCCTGTGAGGTAGGTGGGGCTGAGAGAGGTCTTTTGAGAACTGCTCATGAGAGAACAGCTCTGAGAGAACTTGTGACTGGCCCAAGGTCACACCAGCAGCTGCATGTGGAGGAGTGGGGAATCAAACCCGGTTCTCCCAGATTAGAGTCCAACTCCTGACCACTACACCAAACTGATGGGGTGGAAGCTGCTGAAGGGTTGGTGAAATTTCTCCAGTACTTATGTGCCATGTGCCCAGATAAAAAATGGTATACTTAGAAAATTTATATGCCACCTTGAGCAAGTCTCTGGAAAATCAGCACACAGTCATAAAAGGAACAATGATAAAATTATCAATATTAAAACAAAACATTTAAAACAATAAAGACCCTCGCAGGGCTTTCCCCGGGGCGCTGCGCCTCTGCACTGCTCGGGGAAGCCGAGGAGGGGGCGGGGCTTGGTCATGTGCCCGCCCCCTGGGCTCTTCACTCCCGGAGCTGCGCTCCTGTGTGCTCCCGCTCCAACGGACCCCTGGTTATTCTGCCCTGGGTGTGCTTGTACAGTTAAGGCTTTGAGACTACTGTGGTTTGGACTGCCTCCCATCATGTCCAGTTGAAGCACCAAATCATAAGGACTTAACAGGGCTTAGACCAGAGGTCCTCAATCTTTTTGAGCCCATGGACGTCTTTGGAATTCTGACACAGAACAGTGAGTGCCACAGCAAAATGGCTGGCATAGGAGGCAGAGCCAGCCACGAAGAGGAGGAGGAGGGGGAGGAGGAGATTGGATTTATACCTCACCCTTCATTTGGAGTCTCAGAATGGCCTTCAATCTCCTTTCCCTCCCCACTCCCCACAACAGGAATCCTGTGAAGTAGACAGGGCTAAGAGAGCTCTTTTGAGGACTGCCCTTGAGAGAACTTGTGACTGACCCAAGGTCATTCCAGCAACTGCATGTGGAGGAGTGGGGAATCAAACCCGGTTCTCCCAGATTAGAGTCCGCGCTCTTAACCACTACACCAAACTGGCTCTCAAAATGATTGACAGTTTAACTTCAGTAACAGTGTAGATCCTTGTGCTATGGTGACAGCTGCTGCCAAAGCCAGATTTTTAAAAAATCTGCACAGCCAATCAAATCTAGTCAATCAGAAGTCCTGCTGGGCAAAAGCCTTACCTGGCCCCTAAAAATGCTTAATGGGCACCAGAAAAGGTGTTGGCAGGGACCATGGTATCCCCAGGCACCACGCTGGGGACGCGTAGCTTAGACTAAGGGGGATCAAGCTATCCATTTAGTTCCTCTTATGTGTCTTAACAGAGAGAATTAAGAACAATGCCACCAGCACTTTTGAATGCACCTCCCAAAGTGCATTTTGAGCTCTCTGAACAGCTTGAGAACAGGTATGCAAAGCAAAACAGACGGCATCAGCAGCAGGAAGTGAGAAGGTGGAGTGTTGGTGGTGAGAATGTAAATCAAGGGGGAGTTTATGAGCGGCCACCCAGGTGACAAAGCAAGGAGCAGACAGGGTTGTTGTGAGAAAAAACAATGAGGAACACACATGTAACAATATCAACTGGGGAAGATGACCCTGGATTAGGTCTCCATGTAATGCTGCAGTTCCCCCCTCTCCGTCAGTTTTTTAAATTTTACTAGCATCAATGGTCCACCCAAACCTCCCTCCCCTTTGAACAATAAACATGAATGGCCCATGGTGGTCCTGTCAAGTTGGGATCTTTGTAAAATAACCAGTGATCCACAACTCTTTCTGGAAGTGATTTCACAGACTTGTATCTTCTCTCATTGACAGGGGTTAGGAGCAGGGAGTGATTTTTTAAAAAAATACTTGTAGTACCAGCAAGGGTTTCTGTTCATGTCCCCATTACTAGGGAGGATCTGAAAAAGCAAATCCATTGGTTGAAAATTAGTCTTTTTACCAGAGGCAAAAGGGGAAAAAATCAGGCAAAAACTGTTTCAGTTTTAAAATGACACTTTCAGATATAACAAGTATAAATATTGCTGGAAGGGAATTAAAAAAAATAAGTCCATACACTGATGATATCCTATGGTTACTTATGAACCTTGAAAAGCCATTAACAATCCAGCTTGCCAAGCTTGCAAAAAGTGTGACCAGCTACCAGGATATCAGATGAATAAAGTTAAATAACTGTAATTGGAATAAATGTAGATGCAAATGCATAGAACGTGATTTCCAATCTGTACAATCCCAAATGATCGCACTCAGCAGTTACATGGCTGTCTTCTGGTGTACATAGTTTGTATGAGAATAATTATCCAAGTTTATGGGCACACGTTAGGTCAGAGTTAGAGGAATGGACTTTATTACACATCTCCCAGTTTGGAAGGATAACTACTTTGAAAATGATGGCAGCAGGGGTCATTTCAAGCAGGAGCTCAGGGGAGCTCAGCTCCAGGAGTTGGTGCCAGCCCCCACCCGTGGGGGAATGCCTGCTTGTGTCATGGCTGCAGCAAAATGACCCCATCCCCTGGAAAGGTCCTTGTTGCTCTAACAAGCCTTCTGAAGGCTTCAGCTACCACTGAAGCTATCCGCCCAGCATAGTGGTATTTCTGAGGCTTGGATTAGTAACTGCCCCCCCCCTTCTGACATACTTCCGGTGATGTCAGGTGGTTTAGCATATGCAAATAACTTATGCTAATGAGTTATGCTAATGAGCTCCTGCACCTCTTTTTTTACGAAATGACCCCTGGATGGCAGTATCAGAACGATTGTTTCTCTTTGCAAATGTCCCTATAACTATGCAAGAGTGGCAAGGAGAAAGTGTTAAATTAATTTGGATAAATAAAAGACCAAGAATAATTTTAGACACATCATGAAGAAAGGAGAAAAATGGAAGGTTAGCCTGTCCTAATTTCATAAAAAATACTATCAGTATGCAATTCTAAAACACAAAAACCCAAATCAGTAAATGGATTCATGTTGATACGAATGTAACGCTGGTTGACTACTGAGAAGAAAGTAGGGTTGCCACATGCCCCCCCCCCCAGGCCACCAGCAGGGAATGGGGGGTAGGGCTGCCAGATCCAGATCTGGAAATTCCTGGAGATTTGAGAATGGAGCCTGGGGAGGCCAGGGGCCTCAGTATTGTGCAATGCCATACAGTCCACCTTACAAAACATCCATTTGCTCCAGGGTAACTGATCTTTGTAATCTGGAGATGAGGTGTAATTCCAGGGCATCCCTGGATCCCACCTGGAGGCTGGCATCCCTAGCAGTCAAATGCCACCAGCACATATTCTTTGGGACTTCCAAATATCATGGATTTTTCCATTGCTTGATCTATGTTAATCCTTTGATAGAAGCAGTTATTGCGGTGTGGGGAATGTTGAAAAAACTGGAGTCCTCAGATCTCATTATTGTACTCATTTACCTATAATAAAGACTTTTAAGTTACAGGTTCTTAACAGTGCTGGAGTAACTCTTAACTGTACAAGATCTATAGACATCATCAGTATTTGTGATTGTGTCTCTTACATGGCAGTCATACAAAAATGCAAGAGCCAAGGTGTTACAGTTTATTCAGATGTCTAATTTTATCAATTCGGAAAAAAGCAATTAACCAATTAAGCGCAGCACTTTGAACAGTTTGATTTACACTATAAGCACTCAGAAAGGATTACTGTACTCTAGTACGTTTCATAATATGCCAATAATAGAGTGCAGCACCTTTAAAAGATGGCAAATATTGTGCATGAAATAATTTCTGAGAAAGACTGACAACTGGTCTTTGCATCCACTGAGGCTTCAGCTACACATGCTAAGTTGATTTTTTTACAAAATAATATATCGATGGCACCTAACTCCGCATTAATCAAATGGGATCTACCATGCCAACCAGTATAGGTGCTGGAAATATAGCCCTGCAAATGCAGGTTTAAGCACATATTTTGGTAGTGGCAAGTAGTCAAGAAGTTCTGGGAGAAGGTGCTTGGAAAAATTTGGAGCACGATGGGATATGAGATTTGGAATCATCCAGTGTGTGTCCTCTTAGGATTTCTACCTGACTTATGTCAAGACAATTCAAACATTTGATTCTCGATCTTTTAACAGTGAATTTTTATTACTTGCACAGAACTGGAAAAAGGTCGAAAGCTTAAACACTAAAATTTGGATTTTAAAAAGTCTGGGAGATAGTATCGCTATCTGTTAGTCAGGCTGAGAGAGCCACATCAATCATGCTTCTCAGAAAGCTGGAAACCATTTTAAGACTTTTTTGGGGGGAAAGGAATTACATTTAGATTTTGACATATTTAAATGTGCAATATTTTGTAAAACAGTATCTAATTGAATTTAAAGGTGCTGCATGAATGGGCGGACAATTAAACAGACACCGTAATAAACATTGTCTAAAGGTTTAAGTCTTTTATGATATTATTCTTTTTATGATGTACAGCTTTTAAAAGATTGTCCAGATGGATGAGGGAGGATTTATGTATGCAGATATATGTATAATTTTGAAAGAATTCTTTAAAAAGTAATTAAACTTTCACCTACCGAAATATTTAATTGATACATCCTTTTCAAAACATCAGAGAGATGCAAGCTGCTCCTGTGCTAAGGAAACTTTGACGATTCTCTCCGTCTGAATATCTCCCCAGATTTGAGGGTTCCGAATTACTTGATTGTGTTGGCAGAATAGCACTGATGTGCTGGCCACCTGCTGCTCTTCTGTTTGGAATCTGCAGACCTTGTCAGTCGGCTGCACGTGTGCTGTTTTCCATCTTTATTTTTCCCCCATTCCTGCAGTTGAGTAATGCATGAGTAAAGGTAAAGGTAAAGGTTTCCCTTGCTCGAAAGCCAGTCGAATCTGACTCTAGGGGGGCGGTGCTCATCTCCGTTTCCAAGCCAAAGAGCCAGTGCTGTTTGAAGACATTTTCCATGGTCATGAGGCCAGTATGACTTAACACCAAAGCACACATAATGCTGTTACCTTCTCACCAAAGCAGTAACTATTTATCTACTTGCAATTTCTTGCTTTTGAACTGTTAGGTTGGCAGGAGCTGGGGCCAGAGATGGGAGCTCACTCCACCATGCAGTATTCTGGTCTCGAACTGCCGAGCTACCGACCTTCCGGTCTGCAGCTCAGCATCTTAACCTCTGAGCCACTGTGGTCAATGCATGAGTACACAGGGGTTAAAACACCACACAAAAGGAATTTTGATCTGATAATTTAGTTGCACCAAGCTTACATTTTGCACAGTGCTTTAATTAATGGATGTATTTGATTGTGTACCGGAGTCATCTATAAGGGAAAATATATTTGAACTGAAAACTCCAGGAAACTTCACATGCTCCAATTCAGGAATTAATTTTTAGAAACTGACCCAGTTAAACCAGAAGATAGGTGGAATGGAACACAAGTCAGAGCCAACCCATGGAATTATAACAAAAACTCCTGAAGAACATTCACAAATTTCTGTCCTATGTATGTTTACTTGTAAGAAAGCCCCACTGAAATCCACAGTAATGTGCAAGACTGCAGCTTTTAAGTATGCATGGTACATACTTAAAATGTTACTAATTTATATGCATAGTAAAACTAGCAAGTTGCCCACTCTATGGTGAGATTATGTATACAAAGTGTCCTTCAGTTAAGCTATTGCCCCAGCTTCTCATCCTTGTTTGGATCCTGACCCTCCATTGTTTCCTTGGACATGGGTTTCATCTCATGGCTAAGTTTTCCATTGTCAGTTTGGGATTTTTCAATATGAAAATGGGGAGATGGCTGAGGGAAATAGTAGGTCTCCAATCTGCTGCTGTCATAACAGCCTTTAACTCCCTTAAGAAGGAATTTTCCTGACTGCTGTTCCCTTGGGAAGGGAGCATGTGGATCTCTCAGATGAACCTGAGGGAACCTGAGGGAGGGATTGGGAGCCCCTTTTAACTTAAATAGCACTCAAGACATTTTTATAGTCCAAATTAACAAAATGTTTATTGTATTTCAGGCTAATGAGAGTTTCTTAAACTTTTCACAATGACTTAAATCTTTATGTTGCGAGGCTTTTCTTCCTGTGGTTTCCACAAACACTTCCATGCACTTCCTTTGCATATTCTTTAACTTTTTTGGTTTCCAGAAGGCTGGTGCACTCTTTCCACTACCCAAACCCCTTCTCTTGAAACACCAGTATGTGTCTTGAGTTTTTAACTGACTCTTAAGGTTTCTACAGGCAGTTTCTAATCACACCAGACCAGGGATCTCTCCATACTTCAGAGCTAACTCCTTTTTTGACTGGGTAGGAAATTTTCTTCTCTCTATAGGAGATCTGTCCCCTTTCCTTGGCTTGAATGGGAGTCTTCGTCTACTTCCCAAACTTCCTTGCCAGCTTTCCCCGAGTTCTCCTTTCTGTGTTAAACTGCTCTCAGTCAGGGCTGAATTCGGAAGCTGTCAGTACAACTTGATTCCTCTCAGCTAGGGCTGAAATCAGACTGAATTCTTCTCAGCATCCAGTTCAGAAGTCTTTCTCTGCTCAGCTGATGCTAATAAATCAAATCTTTTGGAACAGCCTGTCACTCAAGGCTCTCTGGCTCTGTGAAGAATTAACCCTTCACAGTTCTTTATCTGTTTACACAGCACTTCTAAGCTTTTAAAAGTGCAATCCATCACAGCAGCTTACAATGTTTTGGTTAAGAAAAGAATTGCATCTGTTTTCCTAGATGTTTCCTTTTTCAGTCTTCACATACCCACCTGGCTGTTCTTTGACTTGCTAGCCTCTTTCGATTGAAGCACATTTTTCATTTGAGTTTCCACATTCATAACTACTCCTCTCAGTCCTCAGCTGCAAGAAGACAAACTAGCGTTTCATGACTTTGGGGAGTTAATAATATGGTAGGCAAAACATCAGGAAAAATTATAATGAATGAAGCTATACACAGTTGAGGGAAACAGATGCTGGTGTTATAAAATGTTCCCATCATAAATCCTGAAAATTTCACTGTATTCACAAGCGAATAGCTTTTTTAATGCATAAACACTCAATTAATTTAAGGTAATATTATATACTATAAAGATTCAAACCTGCATAGCATAGAAAAGTAGAATTCCAGCTATGGCTTCCAAAAAGTACAGTCCCTTATGTCCTCTGACCTTCCTGAGAGGATTAAGTTCTACCTTCTGCATTTGACAAGAAAGCGTAGAGATCAGACCATGTCAGTGGAGGGTGGATGAAGTATCATTAGTAGTGCTATTTAGTGCAACATCATCAGGTCTACTCTGTGAGTCTCAGGATTTGGCAGGGGAAATTCCAAAGACAATCTGCTTTCCCTGCCATTGCTCCAAATGGCAACAGAAGCAAAATTAAAGCAAACAAACAAACAAACATTGTCAAGGCAAACCCCTCAGAAGTGACATCTGACCACTCTAGGAGAGCCAGTGTGGTACTGTGGTTAAGAGCGGCAGACTCTAATCTGGAGAGCTGGGTTTGATTCTCCACTCCTCCACATGAAGCCAGCTGGGTGACCTTGGGTCCGTCACAGTTCTCTCAGAACTCTCAGTCCCACCTACCTCACAGGGTGTCTGTTGTGGGGAGAGGAAGGGAAGGCAATTGTAAGCCACTTCAAGACTCCTTCAGGTAGTGAAGAGCAGGGTATAAAACCAACTCGTCCTCTTCCTCCACATTTCTTCCCAGAATTAAACCCAAACAAATGGTGACCACATAAACTAAGCTTGTTATTCCAGTTTGGTCCTTGCATCTGTTAAACACTGTTTATTATGTTTATGCTAATTTGCTGCTCACCCTCTACCTATATGTATGGACTGGTAGCCAGCATCTTTAGTATGTATTAGAAGAAGTGTGCATGCACATGAAAGCTTATACCTTGAATAAAACTTTGTTGGTCTAAAGGGTGCCACTGGACTCAGACTTTTTTTCTGGAAAACCAACAGTTCTACCATAGAGTTTCCAGGGATTCCTAATGAGACGTGTTTTCCCTAGAACTGACATGGTGCCATCACTGCCAGTGCTCTCCATGTCTCTGACTTGCTTCTTGAGAAAGAAAAGAAAAGAAGACTGAGAATTCACCGAACCTGCTACATTTATTAATAGTTTACTTCTGGGAAGGCTCCCACAGGGAGTTCCTTGCTTCAGAACAACTTGGCTGACAGGAACCTATAGGTACCTATAGATATGGCTGACAGGACCACTCCATTCCTAGTATATAAGTGGGTATACAGTGCATAGGGGCGGGCGCTGAGGAATGGTCTCCTGCTGGTGCCTCAAAGTCCTGCTGGGGATGATATAGGCAAGCTTCACACACCTTTAGAGACTGTGGCCTCAGGTTTGCTGGAGAATTGCCCCATGCATGGTTCTGACCCAGAATTCTGGGCAGCCCAGAGAGGGTGATCTGGGTTCCATGTCAAGCCACACAGCTCCCTCAGGTTATCCTCAACCAAGGGGATGGTGGCAGATAACCTAGGATTATTGAGGGCAGGAAGAGGTCCACCAACTGCTGGTGCTCCAGGTATATAGACAGAAAGTGCTCCAATTTGCCCATAACCTTTGATGCTCAGGGCACTTGGGGCCTTGGCCTTGAAACATTTTTTCTCACCATCAATATTTTCTGACATCAAGACCTTCTTCTGGACTTGCCCCAAAGCTCTGGCCTTGCCCCTCTGGCTCTATTGTCTAGGAGCCTTTTCACAAAATTGTGAAACTTCACAAAATTGTGGACTTCATTGAAGTCCTCTCATGAACCATCAGTAGTTATTGTTATATCCTTCTGGTGGTGGACTATGCAACCCCATATCTTGAGGCCTTCCCTCTTCAGGATATGAAAACTCTAGAATCATTTGCGCATTGATGAAATTTTTTTTGCAGATGGGTTTGCCCTCTGAAATACTGATGGAGCAGGCCACCCCATTTCACTCCATCTTAATGAAACAACTTTGTTCTATCTGGAGGCTAGCTGAAGGTCTTGAAACCTAGAGGATGAGTTCCAAATATTGCATCTTGGGGTGAAAGCCTGAGATCAGGTAATCTTGACTGGGGCCCCAGCACTTTCCATTTCTGTTTCATGCAGCCATACAATCAATTAAATGCTGATGTCAGAGCCAAGTTAGATTTAAAGGTGGCCAAATCCAGATTTAGAAGGTATGCTTCCCAGTTCAGGGTCCCTGGAACATGCAGGAAGCATTGTCTTACTTTTATCAGGCCTGGCCAATCTGGAAACTTCATCCTGCATTCCATTTCCTGGAGCCGATCCTGCACACCCTGTCCCCTTCTGGGCCTGAAATGTGCCCAGTCCAGATAATACACATAGACCATCATTTCATACCACACTGAGTCCCAGCACTTTGAATTGTAGCCAGTGTATGTAACACAGACAGTAGAGAAGGCCAATCCAGTAGAATAGTAAAGGAGAGGAGAAGATGATGAGTGAAATGTATGTATATCACGAAACCAAGCTCTTTCAGTGTATGATGTCTGAAAGTTAATTAAACCACAACCACTACAGCCCAAGTTAAGCATTTTAAAGTCCCACAGATTTCAAAAGGGAGAGAAATAAGGAAAACTGTTCTCGTATGCCAACTGAAGAGAGAGTTCTGTTTTCCAAAGGTCTTGGTATTACCAGCTAGCTGACAGCTGTGTCTCTTTGAAGGGTACTAGTGCCCCGTCAGGCTAGCTATTACCTACAAACCACTGCAGAAGGTTATCTGATGGTAGGTGGGAAGGTCTGGGAAACAAGTCCCATGAGGAAAAGATGAGAGAACTGGGTATGTCAAAGCTGGAGAAGAGGAGAGGAGAGGAGACATGTCTGTGGTCTTCAAATACCTGAAGAAGTCTCATAGAAGAAGGCAAAGACCTATTCTCTACTGCTTCTTAGGTCTTAAGTTACGAGAACATAGAGCTTGAGTGGACATGGTGAGAAATAAGGGTAGAAGTGGTCACACAATGAAACAAATTACTGGGGTGATCGTTGGGCTGTCCCTCACTGAAGGCCTTCAGACCCCTATCTGTCTAGCATGACCTAGCTCTGGATTTCTTGCACTGAGCATAAAGTTGGACTAGATGGTTGATAATTACCCTTCCAGCTTCATTACCGTAGAAATCTTTGATGCTGTTTGTGTTGAAATGTGCAAGGTCTATTGTGCATAGATAAAGAAAATAACAAGAACATCCTGCAGGGGGCAGCAGAAGGAACAATTAGTATAGTGAGATTAGGGACTTCCTATTATTGTCTCCTGGTCGGCTCAGTTAGGGTTTTTTCACGCTACTGCTGAGAACTGTTAGTTACTGACTCACTCCTAGCTAATTAGACAGACTTCTCTTTTTCTCTCCTTTTTCTTACAGTTTATTCTCTTCTTAATAAATCAGCTTAATTCTTTAAACAGCTTGTGCTCCCTTTTACTGCATATCTATACTCTGCCAACATATGGCAAGCTTAGAGGCCAGTAGCACCTTAAATTTTATATCAGATTACACTTTTCAGAAACTTTAAGGTGACATGTGATTCCTGTTTACTTTTGTTGCAGCAGGCTACCCCTGTGAAAATTACTGCATGGGTGGGTAAAACTGGTTTGCCCAGCCTCAGTAAAATATACTTGTGTGCAGTGGTTAGGAGTTTGGTGTAGGGGTTAGGAGCACAGACTCTAATCTGGGGGAACTGGGTTTGATTCCCCATTCCTCCTCCACATGCAGCTGCTGGTGTGATCTTGGGTCAGTTACAACTTATTTCAGAGCTGTTTTCTCATGAGCAGTTCCCGACAGAGCTCTCTCAGCCCCATCTACCACATAGGGTGTCTGAAAGGAGATTGTAAGCCGCTCTGAGACTTCTTCGGGTAGTGAAGGGCGGGGTATAAATCCAATCTCTTCTTCTTCATATATATCTTCACTAGTAGAACTTTTTATTTTTAAAGGTGGTTAGAATTGGGCTGAGAGAAAGAAAGAGGTGAATTTTAGGTTTTTTCAGCTGGCAACCAGAAGCCGTCTTCCAGGGCTTCAGAGTTACAACAGCTGCTTTTTGACTGACGTTACTTTGGCCATAGCACTGCCTCTCTACATGGCAATACCTCTACGTTTTATAAATAAATAATGTATTAAGAAAAGCATGATATATTTTCTGTCCTGAAAGAAAAAGACCATGTGCGTAGCTTACTGCATCTTCTCAATTCTCAGGGAAATGAGGAGTGTAACACAGAAATCCTCTCTTAAGATGCAATAATAAAGAGAGCTTCATGTGATGTTCTTGCAAATTGTGGACTTGATTCAGCCAAAGTTAACCACTTTTATGCCCTACTTACTTTAATGGGAAGTTAAGCACATGCTTAGCTTGTGTCTGGCACTGAAATCAATGAGACCTGTGTTTACATTTTTGGCTGGATTGTGTCCCAAATTTCTATATGCCTTAAGAAATTTCAAGCCATTGCTTTGCTTTTAAATGGGGGCTCTAGTGATTGCCATCCTTTTTTGCCTGAGCAGACCCAGAAAATGGTGCTGGATTTATCATGTAGTGTTCTGCAGTGAACTGTGCTTTTCCCAGTGCTTATTAGTTTGTATGTCAGACCTTCGACTGAGATCATGGGGCATTTAGATTTAGGTGTACCTCAGTAGGCAAAGAATACTTATTTCTTTGAATAAGCCACCAGAAGTGGCAGCATCTGTACCTGATCAGTTATCTGGTTGCTGTGGTCAAATGGGAGAGAGATAACAAAACTAAAATTAAAACAAGGGGCCTTTCTGCATTCTCATTGTCCTTGCTTGTGTGTTCCTGTTGCTTTGGGTTTCCCCCCTGTTCTGCACATGTTTTGCTCCCTCTAGTGGTTTATTCAATATTTCATCACTTTATGTCTGGCATAAAGATCTGCAGGGAGATATGCCAGACATAAAGCACTGTGATATCAAATCGATCCCTAGAGGGAACAAAACATGTGTGGAACAGAGCCTCCCCCCGCCCAAAGGAACAGGAACACACAGGAAAGAAAAATAAGAATGTAGAAAAGCCCCAGATAATATAGTGCTGATTCTGATATTGCACTTCCCATTTGGGATGAAGTAGCACTCATTCTGACAGACTCTGTGATGACTCTGAGGCTCTTGTCTCACTATGAGAAGAACAAGTTCACATGGTTGCAAAGAATTTTTCCAGCTTAGCTCAGAATTTGTTTCTCACTGGCCATGCTGAACCATGTCTCAGTAGCTAGACTGCTGCGATTTGCAATGTGTCGGACTGCCCTAGAAGGCAACCTGGAAATTGATTTGCTACAGAATACTGCTGTTTGTCTGCAGAGGTGGTATCATATCACTCCTATTTTAAAACAGCTTCAGTGATTACCCATAAACTCCCAGTTTCAATTCAAGGTACTGGTTTGTACTTTTAAACACTTGCATTATCTGGATGTCCAAAATGCTTGAGTGTCCATCTCTTCTGGTATGAGCCTGGTATGAATGGTTTTGATTGTTTGCCTTCTTGGGGACCCTATGTTTGGTGGAACGGCAGCATTCAAATCTTCTAAATAAAATGAAATGATCCTGTGTATTAATTCAGATCCTCCCAGTGATTCCTCCTGGTGGTTCCTGTGGAGGAATAAGGTCTCTGCTAAGAAAGGAACAATTGTTTGTAACATAATTTCAAAATGGCGTGTTATGTTAATGTTTATGTATGTTATATTTTCTGGACAAACCAAAGATGGTTTAACCATGGTTATACAGTGATGCAACGTATTTTTACAGACTAGTCAGTGAACCTAGTGGCTGTTGCTAAGAGATATTAAAAGGTCACTGAGAAAGGCTTTCAAGTTCCAAATAGGGTTTCATACCATAAGAGAGATTGTAAACTTCAGAAGGCAAGAACCAAGACTGGACAAGCCAGCAGCTGATTCACTAGAATCTTTTCCAGCAGGTATGTAAGAAGTGGCAGTTGGGAGGGAGAGAGGGGCAACTGGCACACAGCTGGAAAATGTAAGATGGACAAAGGGGGGTGGAATGAAGTGAACTAAGAGCCAAGATCCTCCAAGAGCTTGATGAATGAGAGACGGGGGTAAAGGAAGACGATTCCTCATCCAGAAAAGCAGAAGGGAAAGGACAAAAAACAGCCATCCTTGAAGAAGAGACTCCCCAAGTCAGGAATGCATCTTCTTTATCTTTTTTTTGATGGTACTGCAAAGTAATATCATTTAGGAGGGACTTTCCTGAATATTGATATTTCACTGGGAGTTCTGAACTTTGGGGCACTCATACATATACAGTTCTTTGTTGAAATTGTTTGTGTTGTGCCTATTTTTGGTGCAGAATTTCACAAGGCGCTTTGAACCAGAACATAAATATTTAATTTTTTTAAATTATTATTTTTTTTAAAAATTGTATGGGCCATTTTAAAAGAGGTCTTCCTTCTTCTATTTCATGCATGCCTCTAGTCTCCTAAAATTATGTCTGCTCTAGTACAAATGTGTATCCTCTAAAAACAAAGATGAAATATTTTGTTGTAAAAATTATTGCATTCATATGCAAATTAATGTAGTTTAATTATAGGCAGGATTATTCAGGATGGTTTTTGTTAGTGCAACATAATTTTTGATTACATATGTTTGTTGGTTTTTCAATGACACTTTAATTTTTAATAATTTTTAATTATATTTAATAATTTTATTGATTATAGACTGTATCACTCCAATTTTTTTCTAGCTACATTGGGCCCTAATTTGCTTCTGGGCCCAGTTCAGGGTACTAGTGTTGACTTCTAAACCCTTTACGCCCATTTGAACTTATCTGACTACTACGGTCATCTGAAACTAAACTGGTGGCAACCCAACAAAGGGCCTTTTTGGTCATGGTGCCATAACTTTGGAACTTCCTCTTCAGGGAGATTCATCTGTCTCCCTCTAGGCATGGCTCTTTCTGCACTGGTCTTTTCCTTCGCTTTCCCCATGCATCTCAGTTGACTTTTAAACTTCGTTCTGCATTTCCTCCCACTTTCAAAACAAATGTCCTTCAATTTTTCTTTTTGGTTCTGCATTCCTTTTCGGCCATTCAGCTGTCAGTTCACTTTCTGTTTGCTGTATCCCCAGCTTTTCCAAATGTGGGGGTGTTTTTGTGTGTGGACTTTTTACTTGTTTTGCTTCAAAGTTGATGGTAGTTAAGAAGCAGACATATTTCCTTGGATTTTGCAACCCCCCCCCCCAAAAACACACCATTTCTCCACCCCTGTTTCCACCCTTCCTTTGGTATAGTGGTTAAGTGCATGGACTCTGTTCAGGGAGAACCGGGTTTGATTCCCCACGCCTCCACTTGCATCTGCTGGATGACCTTGGGCAAGCCATAGTTCTCTCAGAGCTGTTCTTGAAAAGAGCAGTTTCTGTCAGAGCTCTCTCAGCCCCACCTACCTCCCAGGGTGTCTGTTGTGGGTAGGGGAAGGAAAAGGAGTTTGTAAGCTGCTCTGAGACTCTGAGTGAAGGGTGGGTTATAAATCCAATCTCCTCCTCCTCTCCTCCTTTTTGGTCCACACAACCACCACCTTTGAGGTTTATAATTGTTCCTCCCACTCTGCAATTTCCTCCATCCTACTTTCCTCCCTGCTTCTGCTCCACCTCTGCGAGTGTTTCCCATCATTTCCACTTATTTTTAATAAGCCTTTTAAGTCCCGTGATAAGATCTATCAATTGCTAATCTTTTGGTTCAGTTGTTAAAGAAACCAGAGCCATCTGAGAGCTTGTTAAAAAGAATGCTTGTGCAGTCTCTTGCACTCCCCCCACACTAAAACCAGCACAAGGCGAAAAGGTGCTCTCTGATGGTCTGAAGTGCAAATGGGGGGGGGGGGTCTAGTGCCAGAGGGGGGTGGAAAGCTGGGAAACCAAGACCAGGGACAGACTCAGCCAGGATTTGGGGGGGGGGTCTTCAGAGGCAAGGAAGTCAAGGATCCATGGGTCTAAAGTGCCAAAGGGAGGGGGTCTAGCACTGGTGATGTTCCCACCCCAATTGAGAAAAAAATGTGCGGTTTGGTTGCAGCTGCAGCTTGTCTGATGGAGCTCCGTGCATGGTCGTGGCCTCCTGGTGATGCCCAAAAATAGCTGTTTGCAGTAAATGGAATAAGACTGCTGAAAACACCTTGGCACACAACCCCAGCAGCAGGCTCATTGCAGGCTATGGCTGCCCTCTCCCACAGCTCGCAGGGAGCCTTTGGTTGGTGGAGGCTACTACGCAGCCACGATGGACTGGTTTAGTTTAGTTTTGTTTTTTAAATGGACACCCACCCCCCACATCACAAGTGACACTTTAAAATTGTAGCTGCAGAATAAATACACCGGTGGTGTAAGACTGGTGCGGATGGCAGGCACGGAAATCCAAAGTCAGGTTTAAAGGCTTGACTGTGTGGATACTCTGCAGTAAACTGTGAGTGCAGAAAGGGCCTGTGTCCTCTGCCAGTGGGTGAATCCTTTTTTGTTTTGTTTGGCATTTCCACCCTAACTCTTATTAGCCTTCCTCCCTGTTTGTGTATTTATCTGACATGCTGTTCTGGGGAGATCACTCTATTCAGTGTCCAGGAATTGTCTCCATCGGTCTTATCAGGAATGATGTGGGGTGTCCCATCTTTGACTTTTATTTAAGGCTTCAGAATTACTGAGGCCACTTCTGATAGGAAATGAATGTGCAGGGGCTTCATGTTCAAAGAAGAAGAAGAAGAAGAAGAAGAAGAAGAAGAAGAAGAAAAAGAGATTGGATTTATACCCCACCCTTCACTTAGAGTGGCTTATAATCGCCTTTCTCTTCCCCTCCCCACAACAGACACCTGGTGAGGTAGGTGGGGCTGAGAGAGCTCTTTTGAGAACTGCTCTTGAGAGAACAGCTCTGAGGGAACTGTGACTGGCCCTAAATTCAACACCACTCTGTTTTGAGTTTGCCCTCAGCAATTAAAACTGGATGTCACCCCTTAATTTGGTAACACTTGAGTGGATTAGTCTACCAATTCAGTCGAAAAATTGTCCTAGTAATTTGATGGTTCTTAAAACGAAGCCACAGAAAAGGGGGGAATTTTTTTTTGTGGGGGGGGGACTTAGAATCTGAAATGAAAAAAGAAAAACATGCAGAATAAATTCATCAGCATTTGCGGCATAAAAACTGGGTCGACCCCTTTACTTTGAAAAACCTTCCAGTACGACAAATCTTTACATCTGACAACTTTTTAATTCCTCTAGACTTCACAGTATCCTTCTTAAGTGTTTTGTTTTAAATAGTGAAGTCTTAATAGAGGGACTCATAATAAGCTTCTGTGGGATTTGGACTTTATCCCATAAGCGAAAGGAAGACCTCATAACTCAAAGAGTGATGAAGCCACAAGAGAGTTATGAAGGTTTTCCACACTGGTAGGATTAATTCCATATTCCACAGATGCCCATTATATAATGGAGTTGCTTTCTGTTTATACTGCAGCATTTTTATTAGATTAAAATGTCAGAGTTCAATATAAATGTCTTAGTCAGAAGCATAAAGAACCAGTTCTTTGTGATGTCATAAAGCATCCTGGAAATGGTGGTATAGTTAATGGAAGGCCCTCAGATGAAAGGGGGTTTGCTTTGCAGACCTGTGGCTACTGATAATTCTCCCTCTGTGTTTCGAGCCATTGCTCTTAGCTTGTGGAAGAAATTAATCCCGATTGCCAAAGATTTTTAAAGTTATGGCTTGGGTGTCCTTCATTAGTATAAATGGCAGGGGTATGTTGAATAGAGACCACCTATAACATCCCCTCCTCTGCTGATCCTTCTACGATACAGCTCTGTCTTTTCGAATCGTTCTTAAAAACCCTCCCCTTCCATAAAGCTGCAAAGCCAGTGACCTAACTCCCCGTGTCCTATTCCCAACTGAAGTTAAGCCTAAATAAATGGAAGACACTCATGTTCACTCATGCTTCTCCTTTCCCTCCCTTTCCACATCTCCCTTTGTCTCCCCAGGTATTAACTCCTTGAGGCAAACACCTGTCTTTCTATTTCCCTCTGTAAATCTCCCCCTTCCACTGAGGATGTTGTATACATATAGGGCTGCCAACTACGGGTTGAGAAATGGGAGGTTTGGGGGTGGAGCCTGGGGAGCAGGCGCTCTACAGCTGAGCCACAGCTCCTCCTTGTGGTAGAACAGTGGGAGATGATCTGACATCACCAGGATGCATCCATCCATGGGCAGAGTGCAAATAGACACCTGTTTCTTCCCCTATATATCATTTTAGACAGTCAAATTGTGTAGAAGCTCTGTGGCCAGTTCTCCAGTCAATCCAGCCAGGTGACTGCTTGGTTTGGCACAATGCAGAGGGCTCTGATGGACCACAGGGCCAAACTTACTCCTAGTCATCAGTCATGAGTATCCCCGCCTTGATCCAAGACAAGCCGGGGGGGGGGGGGGACAGCAGCTGGCAGTGGTGTGGGTGCCCAAGGGAATGGGTGGACCTTGCGTGGGGTGACAAAGCCCCTTCAACTAGCCCTTGGAAGCTTATGTAGTCAGAGGGAAAAGCCATGCAGTCATCAACCTTTTATTTTTATTTTTTAAATAAAACGAATAAAAACATCAGCACAATAATCGCACACTTGATGTGGGAGGGAGAGGAAGCAGTAAATAGGCCTAGATTCCTACCATATTCGAACCTGTATCCCCCTGGTTTATCTAGTCAGGGTTCATCTAGGAAGCAACTCCTTTGCAATCCAGGTCACTGGAGGAATAGTTTACTGCAGAGAGTTAAGCGGAGAAATCCAGTGGGGGGCAGGGAGGGGCTCCGTCCCCTCAATATATTCCTCCTGCCAACGAAAGGGATGAAATCACCAATGTCAAAGCGGCCGGATCATTGCCAAAAGCTTCATTAATACTTAGTTTCATTTCAGTGGAAATCTTGTAATGGAGGACGGCTCCTCCGTCCCTCTCAGCCGGCACAAAGACCTTTTGTGAGAAGCAACCTGGGGCATTTGGCAACTTCATATTTTGCTAAGTCCCTGTGGATTCATAACTCTCCAGCTTCAGTAACCTTCACTTCTCCCACACCACAGACGCCCAAATCATAGGACCACCTAAGCTTATTATAGATTGCCATTAAAAACCCTCTTTTCCTTTTCTTTATATGCACTTCCCATGTGCCACATTTCTCCTTACAACTTTAAACACTCTGCAAAGGACCAGCTATCTCTTACGCCCCACCCTATGAGGATATTTCTTTTATACAGGGAAGGCACTCATGAAACGAAGAATCTCCTCCTTCTCTTTTGGAGATCACTGTAGCAGCAGACACAGGCAAGGGTGAAATATTTGCAAAATATCATTCTGTATCTGCTTAAGGAAATAGGGCAGAAATAGACATTATCTATTTAGATTATCTATCTAGAGTTTAGTCCAGTGTCTTTTTCGTTCTTACTCTTGCTATTGTCAATGAGCCCCGCAGTTATTCTCGTGTGCTTTCAACAGCCCCTTACATCTAATTTTTGCCAGGATTCTTGAACATTGGAAAGAATTCAGCAAAGTGCTTCCAAAGACTGATTTCAGGACCTGTAGAGGACTCACACTAGCCCTCAAGGTGCAGTCCAGGGAAACTCCTAAGCCCTGGCAGCAGAGGGACATTGCAGCTCTCCAGTTTATGCCATTGTAGGCAGCGCAGGCCCTGGGAGAAACAGCGCTCGGGGTGAAGGGTGCCCTTCCCCCCAGGTCAGCTTTGCAATATTGCCAAGTTGTGCGGCTTCTGCTACAGAACCTAGCAGTGTTACTGGGAGCAGCAGGGAGGCCCATCCAATGTACAGCGATGTATCTACATCACTGCCCATGTGACCTGGAAGTGACACTATCGCGTCCGGCATGTTGGGCGATGTTCTGGTATTTGGTCAAAAACTCTTTGTTAAATTTGGCTTCTACCACAGAGTTTTTGCCCAAATACCCGAGCTGGGTGCTGGGTCCACTCCTCTCCCCTGCCCGCTGCCTGCTTGGCCACTGCCCTGACAGAATAAACTGCCAAAATGGCTGTCTCTCCTGACGAAGATGCTTCTCCTGCTTGGCTCCTGTGGGATTAACTTTTTCCTCACTGGCTGTTGCTAGGCAACCAAGCTTGGTTCTGTCAGTAAAAAGGCAAAGGCAGGAGGCCCATTCCAGGCCAATTTTGGCCTTGGTGGGGAACTCATTGGGGCCAGTCCTGACTAGGGTTGCCACCTCCAGGTTGGGAAACTCCTGGATATTTTGTAGTGCAGTCTACAGAAGCCAGAGTTTGGGGAGGGGAGAGGCCTCAGCTGAATTGAATGCCATAGAGTCCACCCTCCAAAGCAGTTATTTTCTCCTGGGGAACTATTGCTGCCAATCTCCAGGTGAGGGCTGGAGATCCCTCAGAATTAAAACTACTCTCCAGATGGCAGAGATCAGTTTCCCTGGAGAAAATGGCTGCTTTGCAGGGTGGACTCTGTGTCATTATACCCAGCTGAGGTTGCCTCCCTCCTGCTTGGGTCCCCACTGCGGAGAAAGACTGTACTTTTCCTAGGTAGAGGCTGCAGGTGGTGGTGAAGAATTGAAACCTGTAGTCAGAGGGGCAGATAATGGTATGTTGATGGTTGGTTGGGAAGAAGATAGGGTTGCCATCTCCAGGTTGGGAACTTCCTGGAGATTTGAGGGGTGGAGCCTGGAGAGGGTGGGGTTTGAGGAGGGATGGGACCTCAGACAGGTACAATGCCATTGACTCCACCCTGCAAATCATCCATTTCCTCCTGGGGAACCATTGTTGCCAATCTCCAGGTGAGGGATGGCGATCACTCAAAATTACAACTGCTCTTCAGATGGCAGAGATCAGTTCCCCTGGAAAAAATGGTGAACTCTGTGTCATTATACTCTGCTGAGGTTGCCACAGCAAATTGATGTTGAGTGCCCAAGGCCAGGGCACCTGCCCAGAGCCTCTTTCTAGAGCCCATTGTATTTATTTCCATAACGGGCCTTATTCCTAGTCTAGAATAAGTTCCAAATCTAATTAATTGTTCCACTGTATATTTCAAAGAAGTCTTTGGTTTTGTTACTGATCATCTGTGTAACTTATACTTTTATATTCTTCTTTATTTTCTTCTATTCCAGCGATTCTATTACCTTGTCTAATCTTTATAGCCAATATCTCAATTGCCAGAATAAATAATAGCAGTGATAGTGGGCAACCTTGTCACATTCCTTTTGTTATCTTAATTATTTCTATTGAAGAACAGTTTATTAAAATATTAGCTTGTTGGTCTGTATCGATGCTTTGTATCCAATGTAAAAATTCACTTCCAAAGTTCATGTTTTGTAGTACTTTCATTAAAAATAACCAAGAGATGTTTTCAAACACTTTCTCTGCATTTAAAAACATTAATGCCATCTTTACTCCTTTTCTCCTTGAATACTCAGTTGTGTTCAGCAGATATCTGATATTATCTTTCATGTATCTTTTTGGAACAAATCCTTTTTGGTCTTTATGTGTTAAATCTGGTATACATTTTCTTAGTCTCTCTGCCATTATTGTTGAGAAATTTTTGTAATGTACATTCAATAACAAGATAGATCTGTATGATTTTGGTGAAAATGGGTCATTTCCTTCCTTGTGTATTAATGTTGTATTTGTTTTTAGTGAAGTTGGGGATATATATATTTTTTCTTGTATTTCATCTATAACTTTTTACAAAGAGACTGCTAGTATCTTTTCAAAAGATTTATAGTATGTTGCTGTCAGACCATTAGGTTCAGGTGCTTTGTCTTTTTAAAGTTTTTTATAGCATAATTGATTTTTTTGTATTGTTATCACTTGATTCAAGATTCTTCAGTGTTCAGACATAATTTTTTTATTGACACCTCAGATAGACATCTTTCCATTCCTTCCACATCAATGGATTCTTCTTTATACAGAATTGAAAATAATTTTTTTATTTGTTCATGCATTTCTTGTTGTGCATAAACTATTTGGCTGCCTTTCCTAGTTCTAGGTATTCTTCTCTTATCTCTTTCTTTTCTTAAGCAGTGGGCTAAGTATCATCCAGGCTTATTTGCAGGTTCAAAATGTTTTTGTTTTAAAATTTTCATTTCCCCCCCTGCATTTCTTCTATTTCTAACAAATTCAATTGGTTTTTAATTGTCTTGTCTCTTTTAATTTTTTTTGTTTCTGTAGCTTTATGTTTTGCTTTAACATTTTTATTTCATGTGTTGTTGGTTTTTGTTTTTTTTTTTTTTTACAAAATCTTGTTTCCCCTTTTTTCTTGTTGCTATTCCCAATAAACTTACTCTGGTAAAAACTTACTAGACTCCCAAATTGTTGTCTCAGAGATTCTGGTGGTGTTGTTAATATTAAAATATTCCATAAGGTCTTTCTTACATTTTTGTACCACTTCAGCTTGGAATAATAGTGTATAATTTAATCTCTGTCTACTTTCTCTCTTATTTCTGGTTTTGCAAGCTAATGGTTTTAGATTATGATCCACTAAAGTCTTCAGGAAAATCTCTGTTTTTTCAACTTTTGTAATTAGAGTTTTAGATATCCAACACATATCTATCCTTGATTATGATTGGTGTCTGTCAGAAAAGTATGTATAACCTCTTTTGTTTGGATGTAATGTTTGCCAAATGTCTTCCAGTTTTAAAATTCCCATATATCTGGAAACATTTTTGGGGTCTTTTCTACCAATATTTTTAGTTCTATCTTTTTTAGAGTCTAATACCCCATTCATATCTCTGAAAATTAAAATCTCACCTTCTGAAAGTCTGATAATCTTTGAATTTTTTTTCAAAAAAATCATTTTTTGGTATTGTTGGGGACATGTATTGATACCAGTGCCCAAACTGTCCCTTCTGGTAGTTTAATCTTCAATTTTGGTCCTTTAATTCTTTAAAAACTTCAAGACTCTGATTATATATTGCCACACTTCTATTTTTTGCAAAAGCAGTGGATACTTTGCCCAATCTTTTATAATTTGTTCTTGTTCTTTTTAAAAATATTGGTTCCTTGGATGCAAAATATATCTCCTTCCAATTTCTTCAATTAATTTAAGGTTTTGGATCTTTTAGAAGGTGAGTTTAGTCCATTCAGATTCATGGAGATTATTTCCCCCCTTCTTTTTTTGTCTTTTCTCCTTCTTTTCTTCTTCTCTGGATGAGGGCCCAGGATCTTCTGATCCTGAGCTTTGGTCACTATCTTGCACTCTCAGTTCTTGCAAGAATACTTCAGCTAATTCCATAGTAGTTACTATTTCCTTGCCTTTTGTCAAAAATATTTCTAAAGCACGGGGAATTTTCCAGTGATGTCTTATATTCTCTTGTTGCAACACTTTTTTCAAATCTCCAAATTCTTTTCTTTATTGTATTTGGTGGTAGGTCCTGAAATATTTGTATTTCTTGTCCTTTGATTTTACATGGATCTTTTCTATGTTGTAATAAAATTGTATCTTTCAATTTTTTGTGAGGAAAAATAACCAAAATATCTCATGGTAGTTTGTTACAGTTTATGTATCTTGAATTAATTCTAAAAATATGCTCACTTTCTGGGAAACCACTTTGCACTTTCAAATACTCTTGTATTAATTTTTGAAATCCATTTTCTAGACCTAATTCACCATTTTTTAAAAAATTCCATGAAACTGTAGATTATTACTTCTGAGTTTTATTTCCAAAACTTTACTTTTTTGTTCTGCTTCTATTAAGGAGCTTACTTGTGATTGTTGCACTGATTCAGTTTTTTCTTTTTTTCCCCTTTAAGTTCTTTTTGCTTTTTCTTGATTTCTAGGATATCTTGTTAGTTTTCTTGAAGTTTTTTGACTTAATTATTGCAGTCCAGATGAGATCTCCTTCTTTAGTCCGGTAATAGTGTCTTAGGTCTTTTTTAATCACTTTGTTGCAACTGAGTTAGTATATTTTTATTTTCTTGTTTTAGCTCTGTCATGGTTCTCTCAGAACTCTCTCAGTCCCACCTGTCTCCTTACAAGGTGCCTCTATCACTCAGCATGTTATTTAGGAGTTGAAATAATATTCTGCATGGGGAAACTTGTAAAAACTTGTACAAAGGCCTTTGGGAACTTTTTTGCAGATAAAGTCCTGTCGCTCCGCCGGGACCTCCCTGCCACAGTTGATACAGTAGCGGAACTTGAAGCTCCAAGTGCGTCTTCTGGTCATATTTTGGATTATTTCAATCCACTCTGTCTGGAGGAGGTTGACAACTTGCTCTCGCTGGTCCACCTAATCTCATCAGCACTGAAATCCCTTGACAGCTCACTGTCTTCAGGGCAGGTGCTTTTCAAAATCTGGAGCTCTTTTTTATGCTGATTGTAAAACTTCAGTCCTTCAGAGCCAATTCTACAGGCCCCCAAACAGGTTGCTCCCATTCCCTCCATTGTTCTCTATGGCAGGAAAAAAGTAACACTTTTTCCCAGCATAGAGAACAATGGAGGGGATGGGACAATCAGTTTGGGGGCCCGTAGAATTGGACCCCGTGGTCCAATCTTCTTGAAACTTGGTGGGTATTTCAAGGAGAGGCCCCAGCAGCTACCCTGCAAGTTTGGAGCCTCTCCCTCAAACCCCCTTCCCTCCAGCCCTCATATACCCTATGAGTTTTTGCCATTGATTTCAATGGCCCATAGGGTATAATGGGGCTGAAACTGACATTCTCTTTCTGACACACTTCTGGTGATGTCAGGGGACGTGGCATATACTAATGAGTTATGCTAATGAGCTCCTGCTCCTCTTTTTCTACGAAAGGACCCATCTAAGGCTGAGGACAGACTGGCAGTCTGGCCTGCTCTGCCTCCGCTTTAAAAGCAGCAGTCCAGACTGCCACATCTGCCTGGAGGAGGCAGGCCAGATGCAATGCGTCCGGTGCCACGCTTCTCCCGCAGCAGCCGGGCACCACTTAAAAGTGGTGTCCCGGCTGCTGCGTGCACATTCCACCTGCTTCCGGTGGGTGTGAATGCGCGCCAGCCGGGGGAGCAGCACGGCGTTCGCACACCGCCACCAGAAGCCGCCCGCAGTCTGGATGCTGCAGGCGGCTTCCTTGTGGCGGTGTGCGAATGCTGCGTGGTGGGGACAATTCCTCCCACCTTGTTCTGCCATGCCGTGGAGGCGCAGCAGAACAAGAGTCTGTTCTCAGCCTCAGACTCCTATCCAGATCTTCACTGAAACCTTTCCAATTTGCCCTCTTAAAGTTCCAATGTGGTCTTGGAAAAGATCTGATGACTGGTATTTGGATCCCTAGCTCAAGGATTACGAATCTATGCTGATTGTGTGGGAAAGCTTCAAGAACACATCTGGGTATAGGCAAGGGCTGACTTCTCCACTCAGATGAGACAAATGCTAAATCAGGGTCGGACTCTATCCCATGCTGCTGATCTGACTTAAAATACAAACAAATAAACAATGCAGAGCAACTAAATAAAACATATAAACACATTTACAATTAAGGGAAACAAAGATTCTGATTCCTGCTCCTATTTATGAAGAAGTAAGCCCTCTAGTATTCTGATTCTTGAATTGAAATCATACTATTATTTTGACATCATAATTCTACTGTAAGGAGAACCAAGTTTACACTCTTTCCCAACCAAAACCAGTGCTATTTACTTAAGTGATAAATTTCCTAATTAAAAGAGCCACTTGTTCAGTTCACTGTTCAGATGCCTCCCAATGAATCTGGGTATTGGTTTGCATGATTATGATGTTTCCTCACATGGTGACACTTCCTTGCTGTTTCCACAACTTCAAAAAGTATTGTCTGTCTTCAGCCTATGTTAAGATGTTGGAAGAGCTTAGAACGGGTGCTAACAGAGAAAAGTAATTTGTTTGCGCTACCCTGGAAATGGCCATTTAGAGCTTTTATGACAGCCTAGAGATTTCAACAAACATGCTTTATTTGAACTGCAAATAAAGTTTCAGTGGCAAACTAATTCTGGCATGTAAATATGGAGGATTTATGAGTTGTAAGTCAAGATTTTTTCCAAATTCAATATTCTGACAATACTGCATTAATTTTTCATTCTTGTGATGTTGATAGCCAAATATAATAAAAATGGCCTATCTAGCAATAACTGGTATTTTTTTACAATTAAATTGTAAGCAAAATTATCTTTCGAAGCCCACTGACTTAAGTGGATTTAGAAGGGTATAATTCTTATTATAAAGTCTCATGGGATGTGATCAGTCTAGCTTTATGAAACTTAGTACGCCACTATGTAAATTAATGGGCACTATAGTAATCAGTATCAACAGCAACAGTGATGGTGATGATTACGATGATGACAGCGACTGATGACAGTGCAAGCTGAACCAGATTAGGAATCAAGGGGAGGGTCTGTGGCTCAGTGATAGAGCATGTACTTGGCATGCAGAAGGTCCCAGTTTAATCTCCAGCAGCTCCAGTTAAAAGGACCAGGCAGTAGGTGATCTGAAAGACCTCTGCCTGACACCCTGGAGAGCCACTGTCAGTCTGAGCAGACAATGCTGACCTTGATGGACCAATGATCTGATTCTGTACAAGACAGCTACCTGTGACAGTTCCATTCAGGGGAGGGGCCATGGCTCAGTGGTAGAGCCTCTGCATGGCATGCAGAAGATCTCAGGTTCAATCCCCAGCTTCTCCAGTTAAAAGGATCAAGTAGGAGGTGATGGGAAAGACTTCAGCCTGAGACCCTGGAGGGCTGCTGTCAGTCTGAGTAGACACTACTGACTTTGATGAACCGAGGTTCTGATCAGACAGCTCCTTAGATCTGCACCAGGCATGAGTGCCTCACAGGTTTCAAGGTAATGTCCAGACAGCAACATCTGGCAAATGTCCCTCTTTCGTGAGCATCCCGCTTTGCCACACTTCGGAGTCATCATAAAAAGATACTAGTTTAAATCTAGAGTTTTCGGTTCCCAATGGGCCAGTTGTGGACTTTCCCCCATCTGATAGTTTATTCCAGTGCTCAATCCTGTCTTCGGGGTGGTGACATCAGACCATCCCAAACAGGTGCATGCACGGATAAACAAGGATGCAATGTCACACCTATGTGCGGGTACAAATGGTGGTTATTTAAAAAACCCACCATGTGTGCCTCCTACAGTGGACACTGTCTAGACAATCCACAGTGGAGGCAGCACATGGTAATATGATTCACTAGGGGGGCTGTCAGGTCGTGCAATGATGGACTGAAAAGATCGGGATCAAATTAGAGCCAGGCTAATGGCAGGATCAGTTGCCCATCTGAGCGCACCCCAAGAGAGTCTGATTCAGTATAAGGCAGCTTCATGCGTGTTCATGTGTGAAAATAGGAGCCAATTTGGAGCCAATTACTTATAAGCATTCTGGGTTATTTTTTCCTGTTTAACATGTCTGGAAATAATGAAAATGCAAGAAGCATATGTTCTGTTGCAGCCCACTGAAGTACTAGCAAATTACACAAACACACACACACACACACACACACACACACACACACACACAGAGACAGATGTATCACCAACCTAACCGCTGAAGAGTGCAACAGCCATAAACACTAACTGCTTGGGGTGTCATTGCTCCCCCCCCCCACCATGAGCGTGCATATCAGTTTCTGAATAACTGTTACCACTATGGAATAATGTGATATAACAATAAAAAGAAATTAAACTCTCCACTTGGGGAAAATACAACTGAGGTGAGGTTTCCTGTCCAACTAGCTTTCTGTGTTGGTTTGATGAAGGTTTTCATCTGGTCAAATATTAAGCACATTCCTGCTCTCTCCGTGGCTTGTAGCTAGTAAATAGTTAATTGTTCTTCTTTTATAGCCAGCGTTATTCATTACCTTTGACTATAAAAGTGTAACAATCTTAGCCAGCTTCCATTTACAATTCAATTGCTTCTTTTCCCAGAAGTGCTTTAAAGTGCACAATACTCAAGCACCTGTATTTGGGTAAGGCCAGAGGAAAACACAGGGAAAAAGTTCTGTCCGACGCCAGGCAAATGTTCGATGGATCAAATTCATTTGCTGTGCAAAATTAGCATGTGTGGGCTCTTCGTTGGCTGAAACCACAGCAAAATCCACCACTTGTGCCAACTTGTCCTAAGGAACATGTTCCAACCTGTAATATGGTGATATTTTTTTTGCAGATTGTTTCAACAAGGGGAAAACAAAAAAAATATGGTAAAGGTTAGGTTGCTCCCATCCTTCAGCATGTTCTCCCCTCATTAAACAAAAAACGAACCTCATATCAGAAAGCTACTAGACATTTATTCTAACTATATCCAGGTGATCTCCCCACCCCCTGCAGTGTTGGAGGTAGTAAGAAAAAAAAACAGCATAATTGCCGGGATGTTTATACTGCATCCTCTTTCCAAGCCAGGGTACTGGGGATACAATAAAGCAAGAGTTTCAAAGATTTTCTTGCAATCTGTATAAGAAACAGAAGTGTACAGATATCCTTCTCAGTACCACTTGGCCTTGAGACCTCTGGAAAGAAAACCTCTAGAGGCAGACTGGCCACTCTGTTGGGAAAAATAATCAAAATACTTAAATATTCAGAGGTTGCAATGGATCTTTGCTTTACCGGAGAGGAGACATTTCTTTCTATTTAAAAGTCTTTATTTCTTTCTTTTTAAAAATTTATTTTATTATTTTTTTAGTATAACTATACATCAGGAATACGCTTAAGCATATTAGATTCATAGAAGTAACAAAAGAAAACAACCAAAAACTTACACTCTGCATGTAGGATGATTAGCATTATTCCAATATGCCATAGCAAAATTATAATAGTCGACTCAAAATATATTCACTGATTCTAACCATTCATACAATAATTTCCATCTTTTTAAAAATACCCCTTATTATAAATGTTCCACAGACTTAGTCTGTCCATTTCTGCTAGATCTAGTACTTTACGAATTATCTCTCTAGAGGGGAGGCTAGCTACTTTCCATTTTTTTGCTACCAAAATCCTAGCTGCTGTTAATATATAATTAAACATCTTTCCATATAATAGTCCTCAGGTAATATATTCAACAAGTATATCTCAGGCAATAAAGGTATTTTCCTTTTTGTAATATCATGTATTAGATTTTGAATCATTTCCCAGTATTTTTGGAGTTTGGGGCATCTCCACCATACATGGAAGAAAGTTCCCACATTTCTTTTACACTTCCAACAACTGTTAGAAATACCCATCTATTAAAACATGTTCTTTAGCTGTTTGTAAAAAAACCTTTGGAGGGATATTACTTACTTTCCTTTTCTTGGTCCGTGAATTCCCATCAATTTTGGGATCAAATACCGCATTAAAGTCACCTATAATGCATAATTGATCAAAAGTGTTTCGTGTAAGAAGTGTATGCAATTTTTGAAAAAAGATTTTTTGATCTTGATTTGGTGCATAGATATTTACTATTAAAAAAAATTTCTCGATAATTTTAACCATAATAATTACAATTCTATTATCATCTGATGCATATACGAGTTCAGGAGAAAGGTATTCTTTCACATAGATTGCCACTCCTTTTTTCTTCTTATACTGATCTGAAGCTGCAAAGAGTTTCCCCATTTTTTTATTTATTAAGTATTTTTCATCTGATCTTTTCATATGTTTCTTGCAAACAGGTAATTTCAGAGTTCAACTTACAGATTTGGTGAAAAGCCCTCCTTCTCTTATTGGGGCTGTTGAGTCCATTAACATTTATAGAAAGCAACCTGACACTTTTATTCTCCATCTTGTATTTTATTATTTTCTTTTTCCCTGTACTGAAATCTAGTCAAAGTCTGAAATGGAATTTCTCTCTCTTTTTCCTTTCTGTTTTCTGCACCTGTTTTATTGCTGGATCCGTACTTTATTTCTAAGGGTAAAAGGCACACAGGAAAGCTACAAAATAATAAACATATCTACAGCTACATTTTTGCATCCATCTGCTACAGACACATGGTCACTCAACAATGGAGAATCCTCCTTCTTCTTGACCTCTAGAAGGAAATCACCTGAATACATTAACCAACCAGTGTTTACAAAACAGACCAGTTTTCCCAGGCTTTGCTAGCACTGGTTGTCTGCCAGGTTTCCCTTCCATGTCAGGCCACTGGGATATTTCCTGGTGGGCTGATAGCCTAGGCCAGGCCAGCCCTGTGTCAGAAGGGTGGTGACCAGCCCTCCTGAACCTCATATGGTGAGGTGGAGGCTGCATCTGGCCTGCTGGGCATGGGTTGCCTCTACTTCAGGTAGGGTTGCCAGCACTCTTTTCTGTTCCCCACAAAATGGTGACAAGCAGAAAATACAATAGCTCAGAGCCATTTAAACCCCCTGCTTTTTGCTTTTCACAAACTGCCATGAAGTGCATCGATATCTGTGGACGTTTGTGATGGTTCTTCAGTTCATCAACATCATTTCATGAACCATGAACCAGCCAAAATTTGTTACAAATTTTAGTTCATGAGCAGGTCTGTGCCCATCCCTAATCCTGGTGAGGGAGTGGTTGGGGCTAAAGGGAGGGACCTCAGCATGGTAGAATCTGCCCTCAGAAGCTGCCATTTCTGGCAGGGGAACTGATCTCTGTAGTCTGGAGACAAGTTGTAATTCCAGAAGATCTCTACGTCTCACCTTGAGGTTGGCAAGGTTATTAATAAAAAGGATTGCCACAGCTATAGAACCTCAGTCATCACCTCAGATGCAGCACTTTCTGGTTGAACTACTGATACTCATTCATGAGACGTGCATGCATCTGTTCCATTTCCAAAAAATGGCATTCTGGTTTCCTTCTTTGCTTCATTTCATTCTGTATTTGCAGTGGTGTCTGCTTGCTTGTTCTCATTTTATTTCTGGTGCTGCATAGGCTAATATTTACTCCCATTTAGATGTTAGCCACCTTCAGATGGTAGCTGGAGAACTTCCACTATTACAACTGACCACTAGGAGACAGAGATCAGTTCCCCTGGAGAAAATGGCCACTTTAGAAGGTAGATTCTATGGCATTATTATTGAGGTTAACTGGTGTGGTTAGTCCAGTCACCATTAGTTAGCAGAGTGCTTAAATAAAGCTTCATCCAGAGAAAGAGAGAGAAGGAGGAAAGGGGAATTGGTCCCTGAGATTACAATCTACATATCAAAGAGGACAGTGGCAGAAGAGTAGATACAGGAAGAAAGCTCAGTGTGCCTGTCTAGCTATCTAGTCTCTCTTGCCTCTCAGTCTGGAGGTCTGAGATAGGGGACATTGCATCTGGAACTTGAACAATTATACCCCACTGAGGTCCCTCCTCTCCCCAAACCCTGCCCTCCTCAGGCTCCACCCCCAAAATCTTCAGGTGTTTTCCAACCCAGAGCTGCCAATCCTATGGGGTGGCCCTGTGAGACTGAGGGCATGATCATACGCACCCATTTGCGACACAAGAAGGACGATTCCCCGCCGGCTCAAAGTGGCGTGATCACACAAGCACATCTGGGAAGCATCCTGCAACTGGTGTCAAAGTGTCGCAAACCACTTTGAGCCGGTGGGGAATCGACTTATTTAGCTACCAGTGAAAGGGCAGTCTCAAATGGTTTGCGACGGCCCAGAACTGACCTTTCCTGGTGTGATCACACCAGAGCAAACAAGTAGCATTGGGGAGCGGGCTTTTTTGGGGGGGTTTTCCCCTCCCATCCCGGTATGCGCATCATCGGATGATCCCAAGGGTGGACAGGCAAGTCATCGATCCCTTGTAGAAGCAGATAAGAGCACCGAAAACGGCCGGAAAAAAAAAACCAACTTGCCCACGGCTGCGTGTGATCACGCAGCGACAGTTCGCCCTCACAGGTCCATGGACCTGTGTGATCCTGCAAAAGCGGCGCAAATTGCGCCGGCTCAAATTTGAGTCACTTCCTGTCTGGCTTATCTTGCTCGTGTGGACGGGGCCAATGTTATTTAGGAGAGCAGCAAGCTGACTCATTTAGGGGAAGGGCATGAGAAATACATATCTATAAAGTGATAGTGAGAAGTGAGACTGAGGGGTCTGGGTGTGTTGAGAGGCTGTGTTTGTTAGATTATTTTTAAAGTATTAGTTTTGTTTTGCTGTTGCTTAATGCTGTGTTTAGGGCTGCCAGGTCCCCCAGGGGTGAGCAGGGGTTTCCCCGCCGAAACAGCCGCCAATCTGCCAGTCCAGAACAGGCCAGCGGGGAAAACCCCGCCCCCAAAGTGCCCGCGCTGAGCACATCGCTGGCTGATGCTCTAGCAATCAGCCTGAAAACTCTATGGTACCATAGATTGCTAGAGCATCGGCTGGTTGCTAGAGCATCGGCTGGTGATGTGCCCAACATAATGATGTCACTTCCGGGTAACATCATCACACCGCATGCACACGTCCCGGAATGGGACCAACTCTCCCCTGCTGCACCAGGTAAGTCACTTGGCAACCCTAGCTATGTTATTACCTGCTGTGGTCTCAACTGTGCCAGGAGAAAGTGGGCCTGGAAATATTTTAAATAACTAAATAAATGCCCTCTGCACTGAAAGTACGTCCCCCCCCCCAAAAAAAAGTTGTGTGTGAGAGGATACCGACAATCAGCAGTCAAGTTGCCAAGGCACATGGCAGGGTGGAGGTTCAGGGCAGAAAGCACATTAGGAAATAGTTTTCAGTACAAAGTAGCACCTCCCCCTCCCAATAGAACACCTAGCTGTAGCCAAGGAAATAGCCTATATCATGTGCCCCTCCCAGACTGCCGTTCTGCATGCAAACCTCACAAATGCGCCTTCCTTGAGATGTACTCTTCTTTGTCTTTGATGCTCCGTGTCATGATGTGCTACTTACAGAATCCACACATTCATCCTGGTCAAATTCTGGGAGTGGTGGCATTCCATTATGACGTACGGCATGGCTACACCAATAGTTGACATAGCTTTGATCCCTTCAAAGCACAACATGAAAAAGCACAACGTGTTGTAAAAAGCACAACATGACATTTTTATCACCTGTTTAACTTGTCAAGTGAAACATTTTATTGGATTTGATGTTATTTAAACACTTACCATGTACTCTTCGGTCCTATGATTTCAAATGTGTATTCTGGCTATATTAAGCAAACATTTAAGATACCTTTAGAGGACGTGTTGGTTCTTTCCATTTTAAGTGTTTAATCTGTAATAAACATTCACTGTGCTGGAAATGCAGTCCACATATGTTATTTTATTTTCTAAGCTCTGAGCATATTTTTTCATTCCTTTACTAGGACTGGTCAAGCTTTCCATGACAAACTTTCAATTTTCAGTTTATAATTTCTCCATAAAGTTCCTCTCTCACACACGAAAAGTCTTGGCATATAACTTCCCACACCAGAAGTAATTTAATTTTAATAAATAATTGCTTGGCCTTTTAAAAAAATTACCTTAGGAAAGAAGGAGACTTAACTGTGTGGGATCTGAATATTAAAAGTGCTTACAGGAGAGAGAAATTTTATGTTTAGGTTTTTAAGTGAAATTTACACATTTCCCCACATAAATATGAAATATGTATTTTAAGAGCCACATTTACTAAAGAAGAATTCATCCGAAATGAGGCTTTCTGATTAATTTCTCTGTGTAAAATAACAAAATGTTTGTTTTTCAGCATATTATTTCTATAGACTTCTATTTACTTCTGTAAACAAAAGGCATGCTAAAAATCTCCTGCTAAGGAAAAATGAAACATATTTAATAAAACCCAAATGTAAATCTAGGTATAAGAGCATTTTCAATAGCACCCTAGCTAGTATGCTGCCTTAATATAAGTTAGAAGTGTCCAGTAACTGTATCATCCAGGGCCAGTCTATTTTCCAGGGCTAGAAGTAAATTATCTCCCACAGCCCGACCCTTTATCACAAACTATATGGCGGAGCCACCTAGTGGTGAGGGAATTACGGTTTTGGAGCTTGAGCACAGCTCATTATGTTCAAGACCCACTGATAGATGTACCCTCTATCACCCCTCAATTAATTGATGTGAATGCCCTCCTTGGCTGGCATGACTCTTCCACCTTCTGCCATTGCGTCACACCCATTGGGGTCTCCTCAGGCTGCAGAAATGGGAAGGTAAGACAATGGCTGCAGCACCATCAGCCCTTCCTACTATCCAAGGAGCACTCAACCCCTTTTCTAGGCTCAGTGTCTTCTCCTCTTCCTCCTTGCCCTGATTGCAGAGCCCTCCCTTTAATCCTCTTTCCCCAAGCTGTGGCTCCACCCTTCTTGGTCTCCTCCGGACCAATCCTCTGCCCCCTTGTACTTTTCCCTTGGCCCATTCCTTCCTTTCCTTTTAGCCATGGCCCGGTGTTTCAGGTCAGCAGTCTCCCAGCAACCTTAGCTAGCTGCAGTGAATTCTCTGATCTGGTCCAGGGAGACAGCCAGCTTTTTGGCGCTGGCTGATGATGTCATCTACTGGGACCAGAAGATTGCTGTAGGAGCTGGCTGCTGCTGAGACCAGTTCCTACTCCTGAAGCTCAATGAGGGACTCCATGTTGAAGAGAGGTCCTGGCTCAATCCTTTCTTTGGGTCTGGTGGCAGCAGCTCCAAGCCCACAGGCAACAGCAATGCTGGGCTCCATGCTGCCGGCTATGTTTTGAGTGACGGTGGCAGTGCTGGGCCCAAGATGGCTTGTATCTTTGGTGACAGCAGTGGGGCTGAGCTTGGGGTCACAGGCTTTGGTCCTGCTTGCTTCCATTTCTCCTCCTGGAGCTCCCAGTGAAGCAAGTCTGCATGCTCTGGAGGAGCTGCTGAAGGGGTTGAGACCAGGTGTGGTTCCACACCCAGACAATTGGTTTCTCTTGCAAATGAAACTGTGGGCAACATTTTTACCACAACATGATTAAATTAGGTAAATTAGGTAGGGATGTCAGGGTCAGAGGACCTTCCACCATGTAAAGAAGGAAGCAAAATGCTCTCCAACCACTAGGCAGCAGTGCCCAGTGGGACTCTCTGCTTAACATACTATCATCAATATATTGTGTTCTTCACATGGCCCCATCTGTGTATACTTAAACCCGGGGACTCTGACCATGAACAGACAAGTCAGCTCTTTCTATAACAGGTCCAGGTTTGCAGAAAAAATTGAAGTTAAAAAAATGCATGGGTGGTTAAAATCCTCCAAAATAATAGAAACAGTGCCTGTAGCTTTAAAAAATGAATGCCCTTTCAGTGGCCATTGTGGGGTTTGCTAGGCAACCACAACAGTATTGCCAGCCTTCAAGCCTTGGTTTCTGTCAGTAAAGGATCTCATCCAAGACTATTTGGCCTTTGGAGAGGTATGAAAGCCTGCAAAAGCCAGTATGATGCAGTTGTTAGACTTTCAGACTAGGATCTGGGAGATGCAGATTCAAATCCCCACTCTGCCATGGAGGCTCACTGGGTGACTTTAGGCCAGTTTTACATTCACAACCTAACCTACCTCATGGGGGTTTTGTGAGGATAAAATGGTGAGACAAACAATGTAAAGCTGCTTTGAGTCCCCTTTGTGAAGAAAGGTGAGATGTAAACAAAGCAAATAAAAAAATATAGTTGCAGACAATGTAGGTTGTATGGTGGATGAGAAGGAGAGAAGGAAGCAGTGAAAGGTGAGGATACTGGAGCTGCCAGGGGAAGGGAAAGAGGACATAGAATGGAGAAGGTCAGGGGTGTAGACTTTTTAAATCCGGGGGGGGGGCGGGGGCTCCCTCGTGCGCGCGCGCACTCGGGACCATGTCCCCGCCGCTCCCCCCCCAGGGAGCCACCGCCACCGCTTCCCTCCCCCGGGCCGTGATCGCCCGCCCACCTGCCCGCCGCGCTCCCCGCCCCCTCCCTCCATCTCCCCGCTCACCTCGGGCGCCGGCGGCCGGCGCATCGCCCTTGCGGGCCCCCGGCTCCCGCTCTGCCTCACGCTCGGGGTGTGCGGGGGTGGCGCAGATGCCTCCCCCCCCCGCCCTAGGGAGGCAGGAGGGCAGGCCGGGGGTGGGGGGGAAGGAGAGGCGGCGACGGCTGGCTGACTGGCCACCGGGCGCTCCATTTTCCCGGGGGTGGCTGAGCCCCCCCCAGGAAATTTCGGGAAGGGGGGCTCGAGCCCTCGAGCCCCCCCGTAGTTGACGCCCATGGAGAAGGTTTTATAGTATTTTATTGTGTATGAAATATGCTGGTAGCTGCACTGAGCCTGCCATGAGGTGGGGAGGGCAGGATAAAAATCCAATAAACAAACAAACAAACAAACAAACAAAATAAAGGTGATACGGGGAAAAATGATACAGGGAAGGTGATTCAAGGAAAAGCTGCCATCAAATCCTTCTAGGTTCCCCACTGCACAGCTGGGCCCAGTCCAGACTGGTGGCCAGCATCATACAACTCAGCCAGAGTATTCTTGGGTAGAGAGTGCCAGGTGGAGAGAAGAAGGGCAAGCTGAAGACAGAGGGGAAGATAAAAGTAGGTTGGCTGGTGGGTGGAATGGAAGGAAGGAAGCTGGAAAAAGCTATGGGGACTGCCAGGGAAGGGAAAGAGGAACTAGTGGAGGAGGGGAGATGAAATGGCACCTGCATGTCCTTGCAAGTCTCTTGCTTTATTAAACTTAATCTCCAGTTTTGCTAACATTGACAGCCATGTTTTTCTTCACTTCTGTTGAGTCTTTGTCTGACAAGGGACCTGGGTGTTTCATTTAGTACTGGAAACAAAGCCAAAAGAAATCGTGGTATTCATTTGTTCAAAGAGAGAGTGGCCGTTGCTTCTTCCTTCCACTGGCCTTTGTGCAACTTAAGATCCTTTAGCATCCAGCACAATCTAAGTCTGCCTAATACATCCTTCCTTTCATCTGAAAACCTACAGATGGGTCTTTTCTGACACGCTTGCAACATCTTGTTGGTCAACACCCAAACGGAAGTAGAATTTTTGGCAAACGCTCACCCAAGTGTGAAGTGGAGACCCTTCCTGGTCTTTCTTGAGGTTTACACACTGAATTTAAGAATTAACACATTTCTCCCTTGTCTTTTCAGACCATCCCTATCATTGAGCCGCAGTCTTGATGAACTGGATACATATAGCCGCATGAAAATACATAACGTTCTATTTTATGTGATTTGTTTGGGTCACCCCTTTTCTGTGCCACCTGGGTCTGTGCCAGTGTCTCTCAGCCTGACTCATGCTTTTCAGAGCTGCTTGCTGTGGAATCTCCTCTCCCCTCATTGTGGCTTTTAAGGCCAGCCAATTAAGAATGAATCATTCCAGTGCAGCTTTCAAAACATACATGGAGGAATGGCAGAGCAGCAGCTGGTGGGAGGGAGTGACGAATTTCACTGGGTCTAATTTCAGTTGTTTGAGCAATCCACTCATGTGGAGGTGGAGTGGAACTTGCAAGCCCTCTTCAGTAGCACAATCCTGGAAAGAACTGCTCCAGTTGAAGCCCATGGTATTAGATGGGAGTAACATGGCACAGGGTTATACAGTCAACGCACCATCTGTGACTCGAGAATTGTTCAGTGCAGAAATCATATGGATTGCGATAGTAATCTTTTGTTCCTTGTCTCTCAATACACATTGATTATGGTTTTACAAAGCTGACCATTGTTGTGCATTTTAAAATTATTTCTGCTTTACATTTTCAAAGTTTAAATGACATGTCGGAATTTTCAAATTTCACCCTTTGAATTTTGTTGAAGAAATCTGACATCAGAATTTGATGATCAGATTTCAGATTTGTCTGAATTCTTTCATCTATGGAAGGAGATATGAATGAATGACTAAATGACAAAAAAAGTCAACTGTCAGATATCAAAAACAGACTACAATTTTAGAAAATTACTGGTTGTCACATTAGGATGTTGAATACCAATCACTGGGCAAATTTTATTTACATGCTCGGAGGATATGAGCCTATCCAGGTGTTAAAGATCATCTCCAGGTGCCCTGCTGTGAGTCTCCCCCCCCTTCTGAAGTCCAGCGGGATGGCTCTAACAGAACAAGCCTTCTGTGTAGCAGTTCTCTGTTACTGATGGAACTTTCTTCCCCAGCTCTTCTCCTGACACCAGTTCTGGTGGATTCTCTGGGCTAAACCTTTGTTGTTATTGTTCACCCAGGCTTCTAGAGTTGTGACTGGTTTTTTATATTTCACTTGTATTTTCATTGCTAGCTGTCTTTCATCATTTTCCAGTTTTATACTTAGAGACTGACTGCTATTCCTACTTTTAGTTTTATGAATTGATGGCTTTATGACAAGGTGTTTTTCAAGGGCCTTGCTGCTTTTGTGACTGGTTGATTTCTTTGCACTATGATTTTAGACCGGTTGTCTGATGTTTTGTCCTTAACCTCCATGGCTCACTGTTATTTTTAAGACATTGTTTTTATTAATGTAGTTGAAGCTTTTAGAAACTGTACATAGGGGTTGAAGAGAACAAAGGTCTTGGGCTAATGTCAAATAATTCAGAATGGTGTGCAGTGAAAATGAGCCAAGCCAAAACTCAGCACATGGGTGACTGTGGTTCTTAGAAATGGTATTTTTGCCTGCTGAACATGTTCACCACAAGCTTCGCAGAATAGTTCCTATCACCATGCCTTTATATAAATCTACAGAAAGTCTAGGCCGATGCCATCACATCTCAGAAGCTAAGCAGGGTCAGCCCTGACTAGTATTTGGATGGGAGACTGCCAAGGAATACCAGGGTTGTGATGTAGAGGCAGGCAATGGCAAACCACCTCTGAATGTCTCTTGCCTTGAAGACCCCACCAGGGGTCACCATAAGTCAACTGTGAATTGATGGCCAAAAAAAGAAGAAGAAAAAATGGAGAGTTGACAGTTGGAATACTGTGTACAGTGCTGGTTGCTCCATCGCAAAAAGGACATAACACTAGAAGTATAGAAAAAAGCACATCAAATGATCAGGCTTTGGAGCATCTTCCACTCAAAGAAAGCTTTTACATTTAGAACACAGCAAAAGGAGTCACATCAGAATTCTATAAAATTGTGACTACTATCAGTTGGGCAGATATATTTCTTTTCTCCCTCTTTTTAAATAGCTTTTTTACTATTATTAATTTAAATTAAAATAGGGATACAGAAAAGCAAAGGAAAAGGGGAGAAAGATATTATAATAATTTATAACTTATTCATAAAAAGGATGATATGTATTATATGTGTTGTTGAATTTTTATCAACTATAAGCTGCCCTGAGCCGTACTTGGCTGGGAGGGCGGGATAAAAATCTGAATAAATAAATAAAATAAATAAATCAGAGTAAATATACAGCATTTAACACAAACATTTAAAATACATAGTATTAGGAAGGTTTTTACATACTATATGCATTTATTATCAAAGCCTAGCCTTCATTACCATTAGTTAGTATTAATATTAACTGTTAGACATTTATTATTACATTATATGTTTCATTGCATATTAATACCACTAGAACTGTCACAATCAGACTATAATCAAAGAGTACATTTTAAGAGCATTTCTAAAAATAAAACAATAAACTAGGTTCATATATACATCAAAAACTATTTTTATGGTCTTGAATATAGAATTATTTCAGAGAACACATATTTATACCATTGTAGTATTATCTATAACAACAATTATATTAGTGCAATTATATTATTGCGTAAACCACCATTATACTGATGAAAAATTAAAAATAAAAATCATTATAGTAACTTTAATACAAGTCACCCATTTTTCATCTTTACTTATAATAAGCATAGTAATTTCCCCATTTTTTTTTCTAATTCTCTGACCAGTCTTTTCTCCCTCTTGTAATGTTAGACTTCAGGGTCATCCAATGAAATGATTCAGGGTGATTCAGTTGGTTAGACTACTGGACTGGAAGCTGAGAGATCCAGGATAAACTACCCACCCTATCATGAAGCTCACTGGCTGACTTTCGGCCAGTCTCTCTCTTTTAGTGTAACCTTCCTCCCTGGATTATTGTGAGCATAAAATGGGAAAAGAAGCATCCTGTCTGCTGCCCTGAGCTTCCTGGAAGAAGGGAAAAGCAAAAATGAACTAGAAAGAAGAATGGATGAGTAGTAGATTCAAAATAAACAGAAAGAACAGTATTTCACACAACACAGGGCCTTCTCAGTAGCGGCTCCATACTAGTGGAATAAGCTCCTGGAAGACATCAAGGCCCTGTGGGACCTTCTACAGGTCCGCAGGGCCTGCAAAATGGGGCTCTTCCACCAGGCCTTTGATTAGGAGCTGCTTCCAACAACTGAACTGCGGTACGGTCCTCTATGCTATCACCAATAGTGTGCAATATACCAGATACTAACTCTGGGTATACTCTGTTGTCACCATTCCACCATGGCCTACTGGGATCACTATGCAATGTTATACCACCACCACCTTTATTTGTTATGTATATGATTTTATGATGTCTATTATTTGTGTTTTAATGTATTTTAACTCTGAATGTAAGCCGCCCTAAGCCTGCCTGCCAGGGAGGGCGGGATATAAATTGAAATAAATAAATAAATAAATAAAATTTGTGGAATTCCTTGCTACAAGATTCAGTGGTGACCACTAGTTTAGATTACCTCAAAAAGCACGTTCAAAGAGGATAACTTTATCAATGACTGGGAATGCTTGGACACCTACTAGCTTGGCTCACATTCTCTTTTCTGGCCAAGAAAAGCCATCAACCATTTGGCTGTTTGGGAGCAATATGAACTTTTTTTTTGCCATCGACAGCTGATTTATGGCAACCCCATGGTTTTCAAGGCAAGAGGCATTCGGAGGTGGTTCGCCATTGCCTGCCTCCATGTTGTCCACCATCCAAATACTAGCCAGGGCTTGCCCTACTTAGCTTCCAATATCGAATGAGATTACTTTTCTTGTATTCAGCCAGTACAGTATAGCGCAGTTGTCAGTATTCCATGCATGAGATTCTCACACAGTCCAGTGAGATTTCCACTTCCCCAACTCTTCCCCCACATGCCTGTCATCACTGCTAACTCTTCAGCAGCCAATTGCATAAATAAATACGGAGCAAATCAATCATATAGTGATTTAAAAGAATGTGTATTTTTTAAATCTCGCCATTTGTTGTTATTAAGGTACACATGGATTTTTTTGCAAAGCCTTGTAGGTGCTGCAACTTCTTACTTCTCAGTTGCACCCCCAGAATTAGATTGCCCAGGGCTGCAGTGTGCCATAGTGTTGCCAAATCCAAGCTGAGAAATTTCTGGAGATCTGGGGCTGGAACCTGGGGAGGGGAGAGTCTGGGGGCGAGAGACAGCTCAGCAAGGATGTGATGCCGTAGAGTCCACCCTCCTTGGCTGCCATTTTCTCTGTTGCCTGAAGACCAGCTGTAATTCTGGAAGAACTCAAGCCCCCAACTGGAGGGTCTGGCAACCCTACAAGGCCACCAACCAGGCCCATAGCCAGGATTTTGTACTTTGAAGGGGTCTTTAAATAAGGCAGAGGGCACTGAAGTCACAAAATAAAAAATGAAATTAAACTAATTTTTTTTTAAAAAACTCACTTTTGCAGCATTTGCACTCTGCCTGCATATATAGGGGAAGAAAGTCACACTTGGGGAAGGGACGGTGGTGGGGAGTTTTCTGAGCAGCCCAGGGACTCAGGAGTCCTCCAGACAGCCTAGAGAGCTGGGGGTCTGGGGTCTGGATGGAAGTCGGGGGGCCTTGGCAGGAAGTTGTGGGCGCAGGCCCTGAAATGCCCCACTGTAGCTATGGGCTTGCCACCAACCAATGTTAACTAGCCCTTAGAAATCTGAAATGACAGAAAACATAGAGATATTTCCTAGAAGAAAGTAAAAGGGCTGCACCAGTCACAGGAGATAAAAATTAAGTGCCCCTGTTACATACTCTAAATTGGAGTCATGATGCAGTCTTTAAGAGTCCGGATGAAAAAAAAAACGTAGAGTGGATGACTTTAAATGTTTAGTTTTAGAAACTGTGCATTCTCCCAGTTTTACCAAACTGGACATCCGAAGGAAACTATTACAGAGGAAAACATACTGGATTTATAGATTAAAAACATATCAGCCTTTCGGACTCAATCTTATTATCGACTTTTCTAGTTATATATAGGCTAAAGTTTGGTTTTTGTATTCTATAGCGGTGTCCCCTTTAAGTGAGAGCTGGGTGTAACCTGTCTGGTCCCCTTTAAGCGCGACTGGTAGGTAGTGGGTCACAGCAAAGGAAGCTTTTCTATAATGTGTAGATTCGTGTAGAGCGCTTTGAAAATGTTGAAATTTCTTTGGATAAGAATTTGACGCTTTCCTTATTTGTAAGAGATTTGTATATTGGTCTGTTTGCATTGTCTATTAGCTAACTAGCATGTTACTTTATGTACCATTTCTTATAGAAATGACTGTCATTGTTGGAGAAGCCTGAATTAGAGAATTTTCCTATTTTGGTAGTACAGGTGCTATGTATGTATGCTATGTAGGTGCTAATATGTGCTATGAGGCATTTTTTATGTTCTTTTATGTCCTTATTAGTAATTATTGTACCAGTAATGTGTTGTTATAGCAATGTATTTTATGCATTTTCAATAGAATTTGATGGTCCCAACCTGAAGAAGATTCATAGAAATGAATATGAAAACCGGACACTTTGTTGTATGACATGGACCTTTAATAAGCACTATATTCTTTGTATTAAATATTTTTGTATTGTATTTTCTATTAGTATATATTTTGACACTGTTACAAATTTTCTTAGTGTACATTCAGCTATAGGTTTGTGATAAAAAATTAAAACCAAGGCCAATGGAGCAAAATCAGTAAAAATATATTTTATTATACAGTTAAAATTCCAAAAAAACACACATCCATACGTGTTTCACCAACAGGCTTTGTCAGGGGAACCTGTAATCCTTATCTATAAAGATGAGTTGGGGTGGTAAGATTCCATTGGGAACCAAAACCAGTTGGCTGCAAGCACTGCCACTCAAAAGAGGTCCCTGGCCACTGGCTGCATTCCCTCACTGTGTTGCCTCAGTCCCACCCACAGAGCCACTGGCCAGTGTCTCAGGCTCAGTCTGGAGGGAGCCAGCGAAGGGGACAGACTGGGTGCTGGGTCCGCTCTTCTCCTCCGCCCACTGCCAGGTGGGTCTAACTGTCCCCTCAGTGACCTGCTTCTGTCAGTAAAAAGACAATGAACTTTCAGCATAACCCCCTCCCCCGCCCACTGCCAGCTTGCCCACTTTCCTGTCAGAATAAACTGAAAATGGCTCTCTCTTTTGCTTAGCTCCACCATGGCTGGCTGGCTAATGAGGTGGGCCAGCAACCATCAAACCATTCTCTTTAACCCCCTGCTGTGCAGCTGACTTTCCCCCTAGGGTTGCCAGTCTCCAGATGGGACCTGGAGATCTCCCACTGTTACAGTTGATTGCCAGATGACAGAGATCAGTTCCCCTGGAGAAAATGGCTGCTTTGGAGGGTAGACCCTATGGCATTATAGCCTGCTGAGTCCTTCCATCTCCCCCCAAATGTTGCCCTCCACAGGATCTACCCCCCCAAATCTCCAGGTATTTCCCAAATCAGAGCTGACAACTGTATTTTCTCCTCAGTGCCTGTTGCTAGGCAGCCAAGTTTGCTTCTCTCAGTAAAAGGCCCTTTCCACACCTATGTTGGCCTTTGGGAGAAAATTCATTGGGGCCAGTCCTGACTAGGGGAGAGGCCTCAGCTGAACAGAATGCCATAGAAGCCACCCTCCAAAGCAGTCATTTTCTCTGGAGGGGGTGAGATCTGTTGTCTGGAGTTCAGTTGTGATACCTGCCGATCTTCAGGCTCCACTTGGAGGTTGGCTACCCTAGGCATAGCAGTCAGTGCTTTAAAGCAGGATCTGTTAGACCCAGGTTCTTACTGAGTGGGTGAATTTGGGCCAGTCACAGATTTTCAGCCTAACCTACCTCACAGGGTTGTTGTGCAAGTCAAAAGGGGGAGAGGAGAATGATGTAAGCTGCTTTGCAGAGAAAGACTACTTTTTCTCCTGGGGAACCATTGTTGCCAATCTCCAGGTGAGGGCTGGAGATCACTTAGAATTGCAACTGCTCTCTAGGAGAGGGGGGGGGAGATGGGAAGATGAAGCCAGGGGGCAGATAACAATACATTGACAGTTGGCTGGGAGGGAGATAGGATTGCCAACTCCAGGTTGGAAAATTCCTCCCTCATGAGGAACCATTGCTGCCAATCTCCAGGGGAGGGATGGAGATCACACCGAATTACAACTGCTCTCCAGATGGCAGAGATCAGTTTCCCCTGGAGAAAATGGTGGACTCTGTGTCATTATACCCTGCTGAGGTCACCACAGCAAATTGATGCTGAGTGCCAAAGGCTGGAGCACTCTCCCAGAGCCTCTTTCTAGAGCCCATTGTATTTATTTCCACAACAGGCCTTATTCCTAGTATATAATATATACAATCACACCACTGAGTTTACATACATAATGGTATAGTTAAAATTATATAAATAAATAAGGTATTACATTAAAGCTCAAAATCTATACCCTAGACTTCGACTACTCCATGCATTTAAGAGGACAGGTACTGTTGCCATCCGGGGATGTGGTCACAGCATGGACACGGAATGCTACAATTTCTGAGACTGAACATATTTAACTAAAGTCTGATAATTGATGGCTGAACCATTACTCATTTTCTACAACTTGAAATGATTTTTTTGGGTACAAAAACATTATTAACTCCTCTTCTGCAAACTCACACACAATGTTTTTTTTGGGGGGGGGGGGAAATGGCAAAATATTCTTTCCCGCTTCATTCATTTTTTACATCCTTGAGGCCTATAACTGAAGCATGTCTAATGGCTGGAGTCTGAGGAGAAGAGGTGTTGAATTTCATGAAACATAAATATTTGCTTTTATGTTTCCCTGGGAAAAAAAGAGAGGCACCAAACTGTTTTCATTGTAAAACATGGAAACAGAAGAGGGATGCGCTGGAACAATAAAGGCCTCTTGGAGAATCTGGTTGGGCTCTTTGGTTTTCTGTTTGGTAAAGAACTAACTTGCTGTTTTTGACACAGTTGCAAAGTCTGGAATAGGCTGCACTTACAAAATAAATACAATGGAAAATAAACGATGGCTAGAAGTGTCCCACCATCTAAAGTATAAACAGCATCAAAAATCTACCCAACTTTTATAAAGGAGCTCCCGTGGGCTTTTGCTCCCATAGTTTCTCACAGAGATCAGGGGTTCTTTGTTTAATTAATTAATGATTCTTAAAAGATTGTAAATGTTATGCAACATATAGACACAAAAAAGGCTTAAGAAGTGCTAGTTTAACAGAAATTTGGACTATATACCACAATATTTGTTCATATTAGATACAAAGAAGCAATATTTATTTTGGAAGACAAGAAGTTCTTTTTGCTGAAGGAAAGTTTGTGCTTTTCAACCACAGTCTACAGTGTGGGGGAGAAGAGAACATTCAAAACAGAATTTGTGAGCTCTGGTTTTAAAAATTACCAAGGAGATGTAGGACAGAATAATATATATGTCTGGAGAGAAGGGCATGACAATTAAAATGGTCCAAAATGATATAGATTTGTAGTGTAGAGGTAATTCAACAATGAAGCCAGAAAACCAAACCATGGGTCATGCCACAGGGAAATGTGACTAGTATAGAATATTCTCCACACTTATCTGCAGTTTTGTAGAAACCTGAACCTGGATTTAAAGATTGACACAATTAATTCAACATTTGCAATTTCATTTATACCCTGACTTTCTCCACAGTGGAGACCAGAAGTTATTTACATCCTTCTCATCTCGTCCAGAATATCACTGCAGCTTCCAGGTCAATAGGTTTGAAAAAGCAATCGGTAGCAAATTTGATTTATGTTTTTGTTTTGTTTTTATAAAGAACAACTCTCTATTCTTGATTGCTAGGTAGCACAAACACCATGCAAGAATTTCTGTAGTTAGTACTCCATCCTCTCCCTCCCTCCCTCTCTCTCTTTCTCTCCCTCTCTCTTTGGTGTAGTGGTTAGGAGTGCAGACTCTCATCTGGGAGAACTGAATTTGATTCCTCACTCCTCCACATACAGCTGCTGGTGTGACCGTGGGTCAGTCATAAGTTCTTTCAGAGCTGTTCTCTCAAGGGCAGTTCTTAAAAGAGCTCTCTCAGCCTCACCTGCTGTGGGGAGGGGAAGGGAAAGGAGATTGTAAGCCACTCTGAGACTCCTTCGGGTAGTGAAGGGCAGGGTATAAATCCAATCTCTTCTGCTTCTCTCTCTGCGAGGTAGCAGAAAATACAGCCAGGGCTGTCAAAAGCTATCATGGGCACATGGACAAAGATCCTACCTGGGCCTCCCTTGAGAACCTCATTCAAATGAAACATAACAAAACAAATCACTTAGCTTGCTGTTACCACACATTCATATCTGTCCATTTGTGGCTGGCATAAGTCATCAGAAAACAAAGTTAGAAATGTCAAAATTGGCCACCACAATCAGGATGATCGTGGAAGTTCCAGGGCCTAAAATGGAAAGAGTAGGAACCCCCTGGCCCAAATTATCTCCACACTCTCTTGCCCTGTGCTATTTGCAATGGAAGCTCAGGGTCTCTCCCAGTTTGTGGCTGGCATAACTCATCAGAAAATAAAGTTAGGAATCTCAAAATTTGCCACCACAATCAGGATGATCATGGAAGTTTCAGGGCCAAAAGTGGAAAGAGTAGGAACTCCCTGGACCAAATTATCTTTACACTCTCCTGCCCTGTGCTATTTGTAATGGAAGCTCAGGGTCTCTCCCTGTTTGTGGCAGGTGTTACTCATCAGAAAATAACGGTATGTGTTTGAAAACTGGCCACCAACCTCAGGGTGATGATGGGAGCTGAAGTGCCAAAAATGAATGGGATTAGAACATCCTGGACCTGGTTATCTTTTCAACATGGACCATGTGATAAGAGGGGTTTTAATTAACCTGTCATATGTTTCTAGTACTCGAACCCTCAATCTGCCATGGAAGGTTGCTGTGTAACCTTGGACCAGTTACACACATTAAGACAGACTTACCTCACTGGGTTGTTGTGAGGATAAAAGACAGGAGAACAATGGAAGCTGACTTGGGTCCCCATGAGGGACAAAGGACGGGTCTGACATATGTTCTAAGTCAAATTTTGCCTACGGTTCACTCAGAAAGGATGATCGCTCTTGCTTCCTCAGTTATTGCTGCAACTCTTTTGGCAGGAGGAAGAACTGCTCATTCAGTATTCAAACTACTATTAAATATTGCCAGTGCAGTGATCAGGGCAGGCCCAGGTATCTATATCCCAGGTATCTGAGAGCCAGTTTGGTGTAGTGGTTAGGAGCGTGGACTCTCATCTGGGAGAACTGAGTTTGATTCCTCACTCCTCCACATACAGCTTCTGTTGTTACCTTGGGTCAGTCGTAAGTTCTTTCAGAGCTATTCATTCAAGGGCACTTCTCAAGAGAGCTCTCACAGCCCCACCTACCTCAAAGGGTGTCTGCTGTGGGGAGGGGAAGGGAAAGGAGATTGTAAGCCACTCTGAGACTCCTTCGGTTAGTGAAGGGCGGGGTATAAATCCAATCTCCTCCTCCTCCTCTTCTTCTATATAAGTCTTCACAGTTGTGTAAAAGAGGGAGAGCAGCTTTTCTCCCCCTTTTCAAACAAGCTGTTCCTGCCAATCAGGCCCTCCTCATTTTTGCACAGCTCGTGCCACTCAATATTACTCTCTATAGCCATGTGTCTAATTCTATATTCACATACACAAATGTACATCTACCTAAATAGGATACATGTCTTACATCTGATGAAGTGGGCTGTAGTTCGTATAGGTTGCAGTCACACACACACTAAACAATCCACTTTCAATCCACTTTCAGTGCACTTTCGAATTGGATTTTGCCACTTCACACAGTAAAAATCCAGTTGGAAAGTGGATGGAAAGTGGATTGAAAGTGGATTATTTAGTGTGTGTAACTGCAGCCATAATCTTCCTGTCACCATAAAGCTTTAGTAGCAAATTGATAAGAAATCAATTTCTGTTTGCCCTTGTACCCGTACCCATACCTCCAGAAGGAGGGTGGGAGGAAGGAAGAAAGGCTCATTCCCACTAGTCACACTCAGTGCATGGCTTTGGCCAGAGATCTCCTTTGCTTCATAGAGCTCAGTGGGAGTACATACCTCCTTCCCTGTCTATCATGGGACTGCATAGCTCTTTCTCTGCTTGGCACAGGGCTCAGCCAAGACACATTCCTCCTTTCCTGCTGGGGGCCATCAGCTCGCTGCAGCCATGGCTGATGACTGAACCACATAGGGCAAGGGAAGTCCCTTGCTTAGGGCCGAGGTGGCCCTGGTGGGAAGGTGACTATACAGTCTATCAGCCCACCAGGAACATTTCTGGTATCCTTAATGGCCAGTCTACACCTGAGTTCTGGACTTCCCTTCACCCTGTCATGCTAGTTTTCTATGTACAGGGATTTCTGTTCATGAGGAGACTCATTCAGTTATGCAGTCCTCACCCTCAGCATGAAGTGATACAGCCCCACCGTAGGCTTATCACCTCAGTGACCACTAGGCATACATATGCCAATTCTGAATGTTCTGGATATCCTGACAGTCTGGTGCACGTTGAGTCCTATAATTCTAAAGGAAGACTTACAACTGACTTCGTATATCTCTGGTTATGTATATTTTCAAAATCCATCTTTTTACCTCATCTGGGAGTAACAACTCATTTTGGGTCCCAAGCTGTACATGAGTATGATGCGTGTACTTTCAGACTTTTCTATCATCAGCATTTGTGCCAAATCTGTACTTTCTGATTTTTTGATTTTTTTTTTTTTAGGTTTTGCTTTCAAGTTTCAGCTGACTTATGGTGACCCTGTAAGGTTTTCGAGTCATGAGGCATTCAGTGGTAGTTTGCCATTGCCTGCCTCTGCATAGCAACCCTGGACTTCCTTGGTGGTTTCCCATCCAAATACGATGTAACTCCGTAGCATGAGAGGGGTTGGTGTGATGTGGTCCATCCCATTCAAATACTAGCCAGGGCTGACCCTGCTTAGCTTCTGAGATCTGATGACATTGGACTAGCCTGGGCTAGTCAGGGAAGTCAGGGAAACGTCTTAGGGTACAATTTGAGACCACCATTTTGAGGGAGCAGAGTCCAGCACTGCAGTCCCACACAGGATTACTTCCTCCTAAGGCTACTGACTACATAGAGGGATGTAACGCTATCTGGGATTGCACTACAGATATCCTATTTTCAAATTTTCTAGTAATTCAGGTATGGAATATGTCTGTCACAAACATCAGACATCTAACTCATCAAAAAGAACCGGAAACATAACGTTTCCCCTCAAAACAACTAGTAAGCGAAACTTTGGGTAAGTTTTTTGGTTTCAAGTTGTGTCTTCTTTGCTTGCTCTCTTTTGACATGCTGATGTCTACTATGAGCTAAATTTCATATTCCAAGTTTCACTCTGAGATCTATAAACGACCCATTCCCAATATTTTCTGAGGAGAAGATGAAGAGGCAAACAGTACTGTTTATTTGCTCAGTGCTCACTGAGTATTTAAATCTCTAAGTAAATCAAGACAGCTAACTTGCAACGTCAATAGATCTCTGTGTGTGAAGTGCTAGTGTCCCATAATCACATATTCACCACCTGTACACAGTTAAAAGAGGCAGGGCTCCGTTGGGGCCGGAGCCAGGCGGAGCGCCGCTCTGCCAGTGAAGATGCTGGGGGGTGGGCACATTACAAAGCCCCGCCCCCAGCATGGCCGCGGCTGGATCGGACCCCCCCCGCTCAATGTCCCCGAGCCGGCAGCAGGCCACTGGCTGGGGAAAAAACCCTCTCCCACCCCCCATCCCCGCGCAAAGAAACTCTCTCACTCCCTCCCACCCACCCACCCCGCTCAATGTCCCCAAGCCGGCGGCAGGCCACCGGCCGGGGAAAGAAAAACCCTCCAACCTACCCCCACTCAATGTCCCCGAGCTGGCGGCAGGCCGCCGGCCGGGGAAAAAACCCTCTCCCACCCCCACCCCCGCAAAGAAACTCTCTCCCTCCCACCCACCCACCCCGCTCAATGTCCCCGAGCCGGCGGCAGGCCGCCGGCCGGGGAAAGAAAAACCCTCCAGCCCACCCCCGCTCAAAAACCCTCTCCCACCCCCCACCCCCACAAAGAAACTCTCTCCCTCCCACCCACCCACCCCGCTCAATGTCTCCGAGCCGGCGGCAGGCCGCCGGCCGGGGAAAGAAGAACCCTCCAACCCACCCCCGCTCAATGTCGAGAGCTCGCTGGACCTCCACGACTTCGACTTGTGCAGCCACCACCACCTGAACCCCGGCGACAGCCTGCTGGAGGAGCGCTTCGCCGACTTCAGCCCTTTCTCCGGCCGCTCCAGCCCGGCCTCGGTGGTATTCAATTGCTCCGCGGATCACCTGGAGCGGGACCGCTCGCCCCACGCATGGGGGGGCACTTAGTGGTCAACAGCCGGCTGCAGGCTGGAAGACAGCAGCGCTGAAGCTAGCAGTCCTTTATGCCTTGGGGCAGATCCCAGCTTTGCAGGCCAAGGGATTCTTTTGTGGACGAGGTGGGGGCAGCAGGCAGGACTCCTGATCCATCATAGGGGGGGGGGAGGGAGGGAGGTTCCAACATATTTCTGCTCTCCTAAGGAATATGATCCGGCGATGTCTACAGCTCCTGCCTTGCTATCATCTCTGATCTCTTGCCTTCATTTGTTGATCTCTCATGACTGGTCTGTCAACTCACAACTACTCCTCAACCCTCCAAGCTCTCTCCCCCCCCCCCCCACGCCCTTCCCCCACATACTGGCATTCTTTGCTGGCTAGAGGAGAGCAGTTTGAATGATACGAAAGGATGGCTTGAAGGGACGGCATGAGGGCTGGCAGCGTGATGGTTAAATCTCTCCCTCCCCTTCCTCCCCCCCCACAGCCTTTCAGTTGTTTTTCTTCTTTCCTGTGACCTCTTCACTTTTTTTTTGCCAAGATGCTCTATAGTTTCACTTGCATAAAGTGTCTTCATTTGCACAAACTGACACAAGCCTCAATCAGTTTGTCAAACGGTTTGCTACAAACCTGAATTTAAAGGATCCCTTAAGAACCTTTCTTTTTTTTGGGGGGGGGGGGGGGGGAATGCAATGTGCATTTGCTCTGGAGCCAGGGTCCTCCCAGTTCTTCCCAAGTCCGGCTGCGTAAGACTGCAGCCTTGTTCCAGCCTCCTGACACAAGAGGTGTGCCTTAAGAGCAGAGTTCCCTCTAAGCTGAGTTAGTGTGAGCTAACTCACAGTTTTTTAGCTTCTGTTTTCTCTCAGGAAGGTTGGCTCCAGAGCAAATTAATTTATGCAATAGTCAAATGGCTCGCTCACAACTTTAATGCCAGGAGCTCACAAAGTAGAAAGTTTGCTCGCAAGACTCCCCAGCTTAGAGGAAGCATTGCTCAGGAGGTGGGGAATAGGAAAGAACAGGGGGCCTCTGGGCATGTACAAAGCATGTCCCTTCATTGCTCGCTTTGGGAGGTTATCTGATAATTAACACGGCAAAACAGCATTAAAAATATGGTGGTGGCCGTTTTCACAGGTGAATGGATTCAAGGGCAATGTGGCACTCCAGGAAACTTTTACATCTCAGTTTGTAGTGTGAACGGGGCTTACTAAGGAATGGAAAGAAAATGTAGGGCGACTCCAATGTAAAAACCAGTCAATTCAAGTTACAGATGGACAGAAATGGGGCTGGTGAGTGAAGCTTTTCAGAGTTCTGTACAAAAAAACCTTATTGGGTTGGTTAGTAGAAAAGAGCCAGAGCCCAGCAGCACCTTAAAGACTAACAAAAATTGTGGCAGGGGAGGAGCTTTTGTGAGAGAAAACGCTGCTGCGGTCTAGGATTGGTTAGTGGGATATACATTTTCTGCTTCTTGCAAACAGAAGCATTCTGAAAGTTATTCATTCTTGGCTTCAGTTTCTATGTCTGCCTTTTCATCCTGTGCTTTAAAACGTGGTGGGCCAGGAGTAGTTCAGGTTGCCAGTCTCCAGGTGGTGGCTGGAGATATTCTGACATTGCAACTGATCTCCAGGTTATATAGATCAACTCCCATGTAGAAAATGGCTGCTTTGGATGCTGGACTCTATGGCATCATACCCGGGTTCCAGGCTCACTTCAGTCATGCTGTTTCTAGGCAGCATGAACCTGGGCAGCCAACCTATGCCAGGGCTACACATAGTTCTATGCTCAGAACCTTCCAGTGCTTACTCGATTGGTGGCTCATAAGCGCTGCTGGGTCTTGGTGGAATAAAACTAGATTTCAGAATTTCACAACTGGCTCCTCTGAGGTCTCTGGCCTCCTTGGTAGAGAAGGAAAGAGTGCTGATTATCAAGAAACTTTTAAAACAAGACTGGAGCCTTTCTTTCTTTCTTTCTTTCTTTCTTTCTTTCTTTCTTTCTTTCTTTCTTTCTTTCTTTCTTTCTTTCTTTCTTTCTTTCTTTCTTTCTTTCTCTCTCTCTCTCTCTCTCTCTATCTATCTATCTATCTATCTATCTATCTATCTATCTATCTATCTATCTCCCCCACCTACCTACCTACCTTCCTGTTCCTTCCTTCCTTCCTTCCTTTTCTTCTCTCTCTCTCTCCCCCACCTACCTACCTACCTTCCTGTTCCTTCCTTCCTTCCTTCCTTTTCTTCTCTCTCTCTGTCCCCCACCTACTTACCTTCCTTCCTTCCTTCCTTCCTTCCTTTCTCTTTCTTTCTTTCTTTCTTTCTTTCTTTCTTTCTTTCTTTCTTTCTTTCTTTCTCTCTTTCTTTCTTTCTTTCTTTCTTTCTTTCTTTCTTTCTTTCTTTCTTTCTTTCTTTCTTTCTTCTCTCTCTCCCCCACTTACCTACCTTCCTTCCTGTTCCTTTCATTCCTCCCCCCCCCCTTCCTTCCTTCCTTTCTTCTAACACACTTCCAGTGATGTCAGGGGTGTGTGGCCTTCTGACACTTCCGGTGACATCAGGGGGTGTGGCATATGCAAATAAGTTATGCTAATGAGCTCCTGCACCTCTTTTTTTACGAAAGGACCCCTGATAAGAGGGATAAGATAGGAGGAGAGTGAAGATGCCTCCAGTAGATAGGGACTCTGTTCAAACCGTCTACCCTCCGTTCTAGGTTTCTAGATAACAAATGAGGCTCTGGAATGAGTTGTGAAACTGTGAGGGGAAAATGTCAGTGTGTCTCTCTGCACCTCTCTGAGTTAGCGATTTGTCACAACAAAATTTGAGGGGTGCAGGCTTCTGTTTTTTGTTGGTTTGTTTCTGCTATTTATTTTCATCCTGTTGGTGAGTCCAGTAGATTCTAGTGGCCATGAAGTTCGAAGAATTCTCTACACTCATGTTCTTTGTAAATGGGCTGTTATGCCTGGCTATATAAAAAAAATTGCATTTGGACCAGAAGCTAGACAATCTTTTTTGATTATTTATCTAAAACTAAAAGCAGGAAATGATTCATTTGATTTCTGCCAATACTGGAGTGCTGCCACTTTTAGCTCAGGAAGGGCCAGCTTCCCTTGGCAGGCTTGGCTTAGGTGATGATGAATGAAGTCCTATGTTTAGTACCAGCTAGAATGTTGGAGAGTAAAAACCAAAACCAAAAAAGCCCACCCCCACCCCCAGCAATCTAAACATGTTATAGGGGAAATGGCTGTAGCAAGATTTTAACTAATCAGAATAAAACCCTTACATTAACAAAGAGATACTTTTTCAGAAAGTTATGAAACACACACATATTTTCTGTTTCTCATAATTAGGTCTAAGACTCATTTTGTCATGTTTTGCTTTCTCCTACAATTGAATGAAATTTGGGCAATTGTTTGATGCAAAATTAAAGAGTAAGTCCAGTGGCACCTTAAAGATTAACAAAGTTCATTCATGCATCAGATTGTATTCCTCAGAAATCACTTCATTAGATGCACAGAATGTACATCCATGGGAGAGATATTTATACTTGAAGTTACCAGCAACAGAAAGAGTGGGGATGGAGAGGCATCCCCACCAAACAATCACCTGCCAAAGAAAATTTATTTCTTATATTATAGACTAGCAGTAAAGTCCGTTGTAGAAGCAATACAACGGGCTCTAGAAGATGCGATGTGTAAGACCCGGGAGAGTGTGGGGAAGCATTTGAATGCCTCCCTGAGGCTTCCCCAGCTCAGCCGCTGAAGCGGGCAAGCCGGAGAAGCCCAGTAGAGGTCCCCTGCCCTTCCTGGCTCGGCCACTGAGGCAGGCAAGCCAGGAAAGAGCTGGGAGGGTGCGGGGAAGCATTTAAATGCTTTCTTGAGGCTTTCCTGGCCTGGCCGCTGAAGCGGGTGAGCTGAAGAAGCCCAGGAGAGCCCCCCCACCCTTCCTGACTTGGCTGCTGAGCACTGTGGCTCCCCGCTTCCCACCCACCCACCAGGTACTCGTCCATGGTAGTCTGCTTGGCAGAAGCAGCTACCTGGAGCAGCAGTGGGCCAAGGCTGGGCTGGGCAGTGGCTGAGTGAAGTGGCAGGGAGTCTCTGTCTTCTGAGGGGACCGGGCAAAGCGGCAGGGCTAGAGTTTCCGTCTTCTCAGGGAGCTGGCGCAGTCTGAAATAAATTCTGGTGGGGGTTATTTCTGTGAGTGGGATGCAAGCAACGCAGCCAATGCATAGGGACACCTTCGGATTGGCAGATCAGGCAGCCAACTGATTTGGGAGCACATGGAACGTTGTCACCTGAAAACACAATTAAATATAAGGAGAAATTTATTACTGTTATAGATTTATTAGATGTGATGGTGTTTTTTTTCAGTGCTGTCCTTCAACAACGTTCTGATTTATATATTAAGGCTGAAGACAGACTGACAAACTGGAGTGCAGTGCGAGCGGGTGAAAAAGCCCCGGGGCCAACCCATCCCGTGGCTGCGCGTTCGCACTGGCTCCAGTGCTGCGGGACCTCACCTGCAAGGAGGTGGACTGGAGTGTCCACTCTTCCTCCGCTGGTCCCTGGAGCCTCCACTGCGGCGGCGAGCGGCGAGCGGCTGTTCTGGCGAGGCAGGGCTGGGACAGCCGGTTCACACTTCTGGCCCTGCTCTGTGACACGTCCAGACTGCCAGGAAGCGGCAGGGACGCACGCCCAGGTGGCCGGAGACCAGTTCCAAGAGGTCTCCGGCTGCCGCGCATGGAGAGCGCCCCGCATGCAGGTATGTGCGGGCCGCCCACAGGGGACAGCTGTGGCAATCTGAATGCCCTCTCTGCCTCCGCTTTAGAAGTGGAGGCAGAGCGGGGCAGATTGCCAGTCTGTCCTCAACCTAAGATCATTCTCTTTGCTGTCAGATATTTTACCAGACTTTCTGGCCCACATGATATCTTTTGCTTAGTTTAATTTCCTATCCTGCACCTTTCCAATGGCTTGGGGCGGGGCCAGTGGGAACAAACCAAAACAATATATTCACCTTACAAGTAATAACATCCAATTAAATTACAATTACCTTGTACCTGCTAAATCCAAGCAATTGAATTCTAGGCCACAGAGGAACATTTTACAGCTCTTCTGAAAGGTTTAAAGACTGGGACTCTACTGGACCTCTAGGGGAAATGAGCTCCACAGCTGTGGTAGAGCTCCTTAGGTTAGAATGCCTCTCTACATGCCCTTTCTGTTAAAAACTTCACAGAAGGGTGGTACATTCAAGACAGAGCTTTCAGTTGGCCTTAACAGTCATAAGAACATAAGAGAAGCCAATGTTGGATCAGGCCAGTGGCCCATCCAGTCCAACACTGTCACACAAAACCAAAAACACCAGGTGTCCTCAGAAGGTCCAGCAGTGCGGGCAGGACACTAGAAGCCCTGCCACTGTTGCCTCCCCATCAAGCACCAAGAATACAGAGCATCACTTGCCCCAGACTGAGAGTTCCTATCTATACTTTGTGGCTAATAGCCACTGATGGACCTCTACTCATGATGGTATGTTGGGCTTAAGCTGCTATGCAATTCATTGCTTAAAATCAACACCTTGATGGACCCAGAACACCATGAGGTTAGCCAAGTGTGGAAATCCTCACTGGAGATGGAGGCGGAATCGGCAGCAATAGCTGAGGTGATTGGGTCATTTGAACTGTAATGGCTAGGGTTGCCAGCTCTGGGTTGGGAAATACCTGCAGATTTTAGGGGCAGAAACTATGGAGGCTGGGGTTTGGAGAAGGGAGGGACCTTAGTAGGGTATAATGTCATAGACTTCATCCTCCAAAGCAGCTATTCGCTCCAGGGGAACTTACTTTCGTTGTCTGGAGATCAATTGTAATAGTCTGAGATCTTCAGCTGCCACCTGGAGGTTGGCAGCCTTAGCAATGGCACTTTTTGTTTTGTTAGAACAAAATCCTACAGCTGAGTGGAATGTTTTGACCATAAACCAGTAAGGGTGGATTCTATTTTAAAAGATTCTAATATATTGTTTTTTTAGACAACTCATTTGCTGAAAAGTTCTGATCCTCCAAATAAATTTGACATGAAAATGAAACAACACTAGTGGATCCATTATGATTACACACAAAGCATCTTATCTTCCAAAATGATAGCAAGGAATACATAGAACATGTGCATGTTTCACTTAGTGCAGGGAAGGGTAAATTTTGTATTCTCAAGGATCACAGTTCTCCAAGCAGTGATCAAAAGATGAGAAATATGTAGTCCTCACAAAGTAACCACTTCAGGAAGAGTCAGTCTCTGTAATAAAGATAGCAATGCCTAGCAGAGCAACCTGAAAAATTGGGAAAATCTCTATTTCTGAACACATTTTTGTTTTATTTCCCTTATGAGTGAAATTGTGGGCAAACCATATTTTGATTCAAATTGGGCAGGGCTACCAAGGGCCAGACAGTGGCCTATTATGCACGGGTGTTTCTCTTGGATTTCACTGTGCATGTACTTTGGGTTTTCTTTGTCATTCTGCATTGATTTTCTTCCCTTCAATGTTCAGTTCACTCTCTGGTCATTGTTTCCCCAGATTTTCTGAGACTGCTTTTGTGCCAACTTTTCCTTTGTTTCACTTCCAAACCAAAGGTAATTCAAAAATGTAGAGATTCCCTTGGATTCCCCCACACCCTTTCCCTACCCCTCGGTTACTCCCCCACCCAAACTGACATAGTTCCACCCACTCTGTACCTTCTGCCATCCTCCCCCCTTCACCAGTGTACAAGCTCCATTGATTACTTTTCCTCCTAGTTGTTTTAAATTTTTTTTTTTTTTACTATTGTTAGTCTCAAATCACTGAATAAAAAAATAGAACAACAAGGGGAATCTATAAGGAGCTTTGTGAGGTTTAGTTCTCTGCTGGTATTGACTTGTAAGGGGGATTGGAGAAAAGGCAAATGGCAGTGTCCCCAGTGCAAAAAAAAATTTCAGAGCTGCATGCAAGCAAAATAAAGGGGGGGGGGAAATCATCAGCGTGGCATGAACTTGACATGTGACGAAAACAGAGAGAAACACTGGGATGGGAAGCCTAAAGCTCTGAAAACATTTTTCCATTTAATGAACAAAATTTGGGAAAACAGAACCATTTTGTCAGTCTCCAGAAGCCTTACATTAAAATGGTGGCTTATGGACCTTCTGCAAACTGCTGAACTTAAGAATCAGTTGGGGTCAATCCATTTGGAAAGAGAGCAAACAGCACAAGAGAGGCTTTAAAAAACTACCAAGATCACTACCAGTGTGCAGGATCAAATTAGAGAATCACAAATTAGAGAATCACAATTAGAGAATTGGAGAATCACAAAGAGAAAACCACACAAATTTTCAAGGAAGGGCAGGAAATTAGTGTTACTGTACATAAGTGAAAATACCTTTTTTTTTCAGTTTAGTGGCACAAGACTAAAAAAGCTCTCTAGAGTTTCTGCCAGAAGACTCCCTTGTCATACAAATTGCAGCTTTGTGCAAAGCACAAATAAGGGGGAACATGTTGACTGTACAGAATGCATGGTAGAATCCACTGGCACTGCAAGCTGTGATCACTGGCAACATGTGTGTGTGCTTGTGCACCTCTGCAAAGTAAGGAGTAATTTCACCATGCTTTGGAAGTGTATGTGGTACAGAGATCCACTACCAGCATCAAAACTTATAAAGTTTTTATTAAAAAGAAAATGTTCACAGGCATACTTTTAGCACAGCACCAGATCTAGCAAGGGATTCAAAATAAATGGGTAAAACGCAGTTCCTCTTTCCCCTTCTCTATACATGCCATATTAGATGTTAACATATAGAACAGGCTCCTCTACTTTGAAGCTTCCTTCCACTGGTCAGGCCACCTCATGGCTAATGGCCTCCTCCTCCAGACTTCAGTTAAGAGTTTTGTTTGCTCTGATGGATTCAGTACCCAAGAGAGCTTCCTCCTTGCTCCCCTGAGTTTTATCACCTCTTTTCCCCACCCACTGTTGTTCCTGAAGTTTCCAGAAATTTTCTTCCTGAAGTCTCTCTAGTATTTAATTCTTCCAAATCTCTGTTCCCTGCTTAGGGCAGGGGGAGAGCTTGAACCTCCCATTAACTCTCCTGCTAGGTCTATTAGCATTTTTATGAAGGTGGGTTGAGGTTTGTATGGAAAACAATTGAACTAGCCTCCCCCCTTCCTGCTTGCTCTCTGCCCAGAGAGAAAGAAAAAAAAAACTTTTAAAAACTCTGGTTGAAGATTTTGCTCATTTCAAACCTTTAAAGAAAAAAATGCATTTCTTTGCATGGACAACAAAAATTTACAAACTCTGCATCCTGTTCCCCTTCCTTGAAAGCATTTCTAAATGTCCATCTATTCCCTGAAGTGTTCCAGCTATGAAGACCAGGCCCTTTTTTATATGTTTGCTCTACTGGGCACTGAAGCTGTAAAGGGAACTATTTTGAGTAATGAATGCTCGGTAGGGTACAGTTAACTTTGCAAAATATGCAGCACAGTTGCGGTATTGAAAAACATAACTGCACATTTCCAATTACCTGGACGTTCCACACAAAGCCAAGAGCATATTTATATCACATATCCAGTCTGCACAGCAAAAAAAAGATTAATTAACTCTTCATGAAACAAAAAAAAGAAAAGAAAACTCCATAAACTCTCTTTTTAAACAAATGTTTAAAGCCTTAAAAAAATACCCTCCATCTTCCTTACATCATTTGGTCACCACTTATTATCTTTTCCAGAAACAATCAGCACAGAATCTGCCAGGGCCTCACAGTAAAATTGCTGGCAAATGAGGCTCTGCTGTAAACAGAAGGAGGGGAAAAGAGTTACAGACATTTCCTTTGAATACCATTGCACTGTCTTGCTCCGTATCTGCTGGGCCAATCTGTGCTGTTTTAATAAAAATTTCCATCCCATAGATTTCCCCAGATGTACAAAAAGGATTCTGGGATGTCTCTAGAGAAATTATTATAAAAACAGCAAGACAGGCAAACAGGGAGTGCCAAATATTGTTATTACTAAATCCAGAAAGTCTGAGGAGAGTTGAGAAGAGCAACCAAAGATTTGGTTCACATTCAGCCAAAGGTTGCAGACAGGGAAGGAAGGAGAACTGTCTGTTGCAGGGGAAACTTTTTGTGGACAGGGAGGCTACCCTGGAACCAGAAAAGCTATAGGAAATCTAAAGTTTGAGCCCAGTGGCATCTTTAAGACCGACAAAGTTTTATTCTGGGTATAAGCTTATACCCAGAATTAAACTTGGTTGGTCTTAATGGTGCTACTGGACTCAGAATAAGAGCTCTCTGGTTGGCAGCAAGAGCTACCTGTCAAATTTTGGAGGGCTAAGACTGGTGTTTCCAGGGCTTTAAAAGGGCTGCAGAAGCCCATCCTTCTTGTTGTATTGACAATTGATTTATCAGCATCAGCATGTCTGGCCCACGAACCATTCCCACAAACTGCATGAACCTCCATGAAAATCGGTTCAGTTCATGGGTGGTTCGTGGGAGATGTGATTGCACAAACTACGGCTTGCAAACCACAAACTGGCCCTGGTTCATGACGAATTTAGGTTCGTGAACTGGTTCATGCCCATACCTATTTAAAGAATGTTCCCCCACTGGTTTTTGAATGTTGTGGTTTCTAATGTCAGATTTAGAAGCAATAGGAAACTATGTATGCCTTGTAGTTTTCACTAGAGTGGTGCTCTCATATTTTGGATGTGATTTGTAGAAGGCTTGTCCAATAACCCTGGGGTATGAGACTGTTACAAAGTATCCTGGGCAGTGGGCATCCTATAATTAACTAAACATATAACCAGGGGTCCGTTGGAGCGGGAGCGCACAGGAGCACAGCTCCGGGAGTGAGGAGCCCAGGGGGCGGGCACATGACCAAGCCCCACCCCCTCCTCAGCTTCCCTGAGCAGTGCAGAGGCGCAGTGCCCCGGGGAAAAGCCCTGCTAGGGTCTTTATTGTTTTTAATGTTTTGTTTTAATATTGATAATTTTATCATTGTTCCTTTTATGACTGTGTGCTGCTTTTCCAGAGACTTGCTCAAGGTGGCATATAAATTTTCTAAGTATACCATTTTTTATCTGGGCACATGGCACATAAGTACTGGAGAAATTTCACCAACCCTTCAGCAGCTTCCACCCCATCAGTTTGGTGTAGTGGTCAGGAGTTGGGCTCTAATCTGGGAGAACCAGGTTTGATTCCCCACTCCTCCACATGCAGCTGCTGGTGTGACCTTGGCCAGTCACAAGTTCTCTCAGAGCTGTTCTCTCATGAGCAGTTCTCAAAAGACCTCTCTCAGCCCCACCTACCTCACAGGGTGTCTTGTTGTGGGGAGGAGAAGGGGAAGGGATGGGTGGTGCATATGTCCTGGGTCTCTCAAGTCTACTTGAAACCTGATGGTTTCAAGGGAGCAGGAAGAGAATGAGGGTGTGTTCTTTACGCTTATTTTTATTGCACAAAGAATTGGATGGGGAAGGGAATGGAGGAAGAGCAGGTCAGTTTCACTCACCTGTGGAGTGGAGCCTGAGGGGTGGGTGTTGCCTTCTGACACACTTCTGGTATGTTAGGGGGTGTGGCATATGCAAATGAGTCATGCAAATGAGTTATGCTAATGAGCTCCTGCACCTCTTTTTCTACGAAATGACCCCTGCATATAACAAATACATCTTGTTACTTATGAATGGTAAAAGAAACGTAGAAGTGGTAGAATTGCCAATCACCAGGTGGTAGCTGGAGATTTCTTGGGATCACAACTGATCTCAAGGCAACAGAGATCAGTTCACCTGGAGAAAATGGCCACTTTAGAAGATGGATTCTATGGCATTGTATCCCACTGAAGTCCCTCACCTCCCCAAAGCCCAACCTCCTCAGGCTCCACCCCCAAAATCTCCAGGTATTTTCCAGCTCAGAGCTGGCAATTCTAAGGGGTGGACAATTTACAAGGGCAGTTGGAGGAAAACAGGCTTATCAGCATTTCTCTAAGTAGGCACTTCTGCAAATCTTAAAAGCTGACCCACAGGACCTAGGTGGCATATGAGGTTCTATTTCATTCTCTAAGCAAGGAGGACATCCCAAGACAAGCACTCTAGTCTTTAAATATATTGAGCTCAATCTACCAGGAAATTCTCCTGTGCAAGCTCTACTGAAATAAGAGAGAGAGGGGTATTTTTAAACTTAAACCCTCCTCCCTAAATATCCCTAAATAAAGACTTGCTATGAAGGTTCGGCAGTTGCTGAAATTATTCTATTAATTATTCATTTGTGAAACCAGGGCTGCATTGTGACTTTCTTGGGCCCTAGGCACTTTTGCCTTTGTGGGCCCTGCCCCCTTCCTCCATAAAAACATTAAAGATTATATTACTTTGACCTGGATAGCCCAAGCAAGCCCAGTCTCGTCAGATCTCGGAAGCTAAGCAGGGTCAACTCTGGCTAGTACTTGGATGGGAGACCTCCCTGAAATACCAGAGGTGGGAGGTGGGGCAGGCTTTGTTCAGCCACCTCTCTGAATACCCTCTGGGGCCTCAGTAGGGATCAGTCACCAGTGGTCGCCATGACTTCCAGGTGCACACACACTCACATGCACAAACACACATATAAAAAAGGTAAAGGTTTCCCTTGCTTGAAAGCCAGTCAAATCCAACTCTAGGGGGTGATGCTCATCTCTGTTTCCAAGCTGAAGAGCCAGCGCTGTCCAAAGAATTTTTCCATGGTTATGTGGCCAGTATGAATAAATGTCAAGGTGCATGAAATGCTGTTACCTTCCCACTGAAGCAGTACCTATTTATCTACTTGCAATTTCTTTCTTTCAGACTGCTAGTTGGTAGGAGCTGGGGCCAGAGATGGGAGCTCACTTTGTCATGCGGCACTTGGGTCTTGAACTGCCGAGCTACTGACCTTCCAGTCTGCAGCTCAGCATCTTAACCTCTGAGCCACCGTGGCCCTCATGCACATATACTCCCCTAACTGCATTGGTATAAAGTCAAATATAATCCAGGCTGGATTATATTCACCTTTATACCAACATGGTGGAAGTAGGTATTACGGTTGCCAGACCCCTAGTGGAGGGCAGAGGTCTTTCACTGCCAAGCACAGCTAGACTCCACCACCCTGCCACAGATCAGCTGGCTGGTGGGAGGATTTACCCCCCAAATGACCCAGGCCTGGACAACATCACAGCAATTCTTGCCTAAGAATTCTTGCCCAAATACCAGAGAAAGAAGTAAACTGTTCCAAGGTTAAGTGGGCCTCCTATCTGCCGTCATTCAGTTGCACTTAGGGCCAAGGCCATATTGGCCATACAGTTTACAGTCACTAAGATGCTCAGTATAAGATGCTATCAATTAAGTGAAGTTAGGCAGTTGCCTAAGGGCACAGACATCAGAGAGTGCAGAACTGACACTCATCAGTATTAGCCGTGAAGCCAGGAAGAGATTCTGCAAGGTAGGGTGCCTGCCTGCTCCTCAGCAAGCAGCTGGCTCTTGGGAGTGCCAGCAGCAGCCTGGATGTCTGTGAGGGAGGAAAGCACCGGGGAAAGAGCAGGAAGGGATTGGATCCCTCACCTGTGGTTTATGCCCCACAAAGAACCCCTGGCACTGCCCACAGGGAGGGAGGGAGGACTGGCTGCGACCCTCCCCTCCTACATTGCCACCCACCATCTCCGCCACCTGCCCACCTGCTGGAGTCCTGGCTCTCGCTGGGCCTATTTCTACAAGCACCACACCAGCTGCCACCTGGGTGCCCTCTTGACCGGCATGGCAGTGGTGCTGTATGCCCTTGTCTGTGCCTTGCCGCTCCTGGGCTTCGGCACTGCCGTCCAGTACTGCCCAGGGCCGGGCACCTTGTGGTGCCCCCCATGAAGTAGAAAGGGAAGCTCCTCCCTCCCCCAAAAAGCCACTTGTGTTTTCCCTCCCCTCCCTGGGCCTTGCCTCACTCACCAAAAGCCCTGCTGCTGCTGGCACACTCCCCTCGGCTTTGCCTGCAAGGGAAGAGGGGACTACGGCGGTAGCAGGGGGGCCTGGGGGGCAGCTCCCAATCTTCCCCACCTTTTCCCTCCCTCCTCCTCAGGTGTGGCTGTCTGCAGCCACTGGGGCAGCGAGGCAATGCTGCTGTAAGTGCCCGGCTCTGCAAGCCCTGAGCTGTCTCCGCTGCGGGGCATGAATGCATTGAACTAGGGCTGCTGCTGGCAGGAGGGCTTCCCCCCTCTCAGCTTTTCTTCCTTTTCTGGCGATCCTTTTCTTTTCAACCCCCCCTTCCCTTCCCTCCCCCTCCCCTCCCCTGCACTGATCTTCTCTGAGGTTTTGCAAGGCACCTTGCTTTCTTTGTGTGAGGAGGAAGGCAAAGTGCCTCTGGTGGGTGCCCAGAGGCATTCTTTCTTGCAACCCAGGCCCTGGCACTGGAAATACTGCCCAGGGGTTGAAGGAGGGGAAGGGCTGCTGCAGCGGCATCAGGACACACCTTTTCTCCTCCCCCATCGCCCTTTCCATTCGCCAAGCAGCTCTCTCAAGACTCGGCCCAGCTAGCGCACAGAGGACTCGGGGCTTGTTGAGAGACTGGCCCAAGGTCAGCCAGAAATCTTCCATTACAGAGTGGGGGTTTAAACCTGTGTCTCCCAGCTGGTGAGTCTGATGCTCTAGCTGCTAGTCCACACTAGAAGCCAACTCCTTTGATACTCCTAATCTCTAAAGAGATTTGCTAAAAATGCCATTCATGTCAATGAAACTCACTTCCAAGTGTCAAGTTTGTGCACATTTTACTTGGAAGGAAGCTCCAGGGTTTCAGTGGAGCTTACTTTCTGGATGGGGTGCACAGGGGTTGCAGTCTCTTTGGACTTCCTCATGAGCAAGTCCACCTTATGCTCAATGGGACTTTCTCCATTCATGTGTGCAGAAAGACTGGAGACTTGGAAAATCCTAGTATTTAATATGAGAAACCCAGTAACTCTATCCAGAGAATAAGCCAGGTTTGCTACTTTTTAAATGTGGCAGGGCGTTCCTTTTCTTCGCTTTGGCAGGGCTTTGTTCCAGTCTATTGCCTTAACTGGTTTCTGGATCAATTGATTATGACTCACAAACTCCTTAGGCCTGTGAGCAGTGGCTTTCAAGCCCCCCCTTGGGTCATCAAAAAAGGAGTAAAGTCCAAGTAATGTAGAGATTAGTGTCATCTCTCCATGGGCTGAGATCCTCAAACTGTATCAATCAACTCCAAAGGCTGCTGCTCCTGTGTTATATCCCCCTCCCTTCCCTCGTGCTGGAAGGCAGATCCAGTTTAAAGCTGGCCAGTCCCTTTTTCTTTGGTGTGGGCAGGCCTTTTGCCAATCTATAGTTAAACCTGTGGCTGCGTGTCTGTCATTAACCCTATTTTAGAGGGTTATAAACTCAGCCATGCAGAATTGGCTCCAGGCAAAATGCTTTTGCTACAGCACAGCTCCAGCCCCTGAGGTAGCCTTGGTGGAAATCCGCCTCGATTGCTTTTGTCCAGTTTAAAAAATAAAATAAAAATAAATCTCGAAGGAGAAACCAGAAAAGGTGTGTGTGTGTGAAAGAGCTTAGAGCTGTCATTGATTTGGTACTTCTGTGACCAGCTTTGACTTCATTTGCAAAAGAGATGGTGTGCGGGTGTGTGTGCGAGTGTGTGCCTGAAATGGAAACATTAAAGAGACTTAAATTTCAACATCACAATTAACAGGATTTTCCAAAATGCTTTGTGATGTGTGTTTTTCTGTTTGAGAGAGAAAATCAGAGATTGTATTATTTGTTTTCACAATTTTAAAAAATAGCAATTTCAAGTTTTGTGTTTTTTATTCTTCCTAAAATGCATTTATGTTTGAAAATTGGTGGGCGCATGGGGGGGGGGGGGCAGAAGGTAGCCTCACCTGCAAAAAAACCTGGCACCAGCCCTGTCACTGTAGTACAAAATAATAGTGCATATATCAAAGGCGTGAAAAGAAATCATTACTACTACATTTTATTTTTTTTTCTTATTTAAGAATTTTTTTTTAAAAAAATTGTGGGCCCTAAAAGTTTTGTGGGCACAAGGTACTTATGCCTTCCTGGGCCCCTCCCCACTATAACAATATGAAAAATTATATAACTTTAAATACTTCAACTTTTTTCTGTTTTAGAGCAAAATTTAATAGATTTTTGCGGGCTGTGAACATTTCAATTTTTCTGATACGAGAAAAAAAATTAAAACATTTTCTTCGACCCTAAAAGTTCACTATTTTCCTTCTGATTTTAAAAGACATTTAAACATTTCCATAGGTCCCTAAAAGGACTGTGGGCCTTAGGTACTGTGCCGGCTGTGCCCAATGGATAAGTTGGCCCTGTGTGAAACAACTCTACTGCATCCACTGCTATTAAGAACACATATGTTTTATTGTGGTTTACAGTTTCCATCAAAAGAGAAAAGTGCCCTCAGAAAAAGTTGCTATTTATTTTTTATCACTTGTATGTACAATCTGTCATCCCTGCCTTGTTAGAACTAGGCAAATTGCCCAGGTGTTGACTCCGTGTGATTGCTATTAAGTTGCTAACTTCTACAGTCTCTTTGGCATTGAAAACACATTTCATGGAGAAAGAGAATCAGATAGTAGCCCAGTGCAGCCTATAAACCCATTCTGCAGGGGACAGATGTGGGAGGATTTCTGCCATTACTGTGTTGTTGGACAAATATATTCATTGGATTAAGCATCAAAGTTGAATTCCCCATTTTATTCTGTGGCGGTTCAGTGGGCCTTAGTCTGAGACATACTGGGGACCTGTTGTAGATCATTCAAAACACCTGTGGGGCCAACTACACAAAACCTTTTTAAAAAAATGTGCTGGGTCCCAACTCACTTTCCCCACAGTCACACAAAAACTATGAGGGACACCCGTTCAAAAGTCTGTGGAGGCCCAATTTGGCTCAGGACCATAGGGAGGCACACCATTTTTCTCAGTCCAAAATGGCCCTGAAAGGAGTTATTTCCCCCTTTTCACAGCTGCATGGGCATAGAATCCAGTTCATGCAGCTTCAAACAGCAGCAAATAACTCCCCCCCCCCCCGGGTTCTTCTGCCTCAAGAAAATGGTGCAAAGGGGTAAGGCAGGAGCCCTTCCTCCCCCACGCTGTGTCTTCGTTTTTGGATTGCCAACTCTGGTTGGACAATACCTGGAGATTTTGGGGGTGGAGCCTGAGGAGGGCGGGGTTTTGGGAGGGGAGGTGTTAGATTCCCTGGTATGGTACAGCCAGGAATCTCTATACATAGCAGAGTGCACAAGGGGCTTCAGGAGGGATGTCAATGGGGTATAATGTCATAAAGACCACCTTCCAAAGCAGCCAGATGAACTGCTCTGTCACTTGGAGATCAGTTGTAATTCCAGGAGATCTCCAGCCACTATTTGGAGGTTGGTAACCCTGAAATGACACAATTAAAATGTTAAGATGCTGAACTGCAGACCAGGAGGTTGGTAGTTCAGCAGTTTGAGACCCGAGTGCCGCGTGACGGAGTGAGCTCCTGCCTCTGGTCCCAGCTCCTGCCAACCTAGCAGTTCGAAAGCAAGAAACTGCAAGTAGATAAATAGGTACTGCTTCAGTGGGAAGGTAACAGCATTCCGTGAGCCTTGGCATCTAGTCATGCTGGCCACATGACCACGGAAATGTCCTTGTACAGCACTGGCTCTTCGGCTTGGAAACGGAGATAAGCACCGCATCCCTAGAGTCAGATTCGACTGGCTTTTGAGCAAGGGAAACCTTTACCTTTACAGATACTGAAAAAATGACTTGGAAACTCAGCTCACAAATAGTGGGAGGCTGAACCTCTGTGTAAGAAAGAAGGCTGCTAAAGGAAGCCCAGACCTTTCAAACTCACTGCAAATGCACACAGGTAAGGCTAGGCTAGCACCTCCCCCAATCTATATTTACAAAACAAAGCTCAAGATACTAGAAACATACAACGCAACACTCACCAAAAGCTCTTATAATGAGTGTCCGGTTGGAAGTTAAATACTCGGGCACTGCCCCATCTGAATAATGTGCTCTAACTGAAACAATGTCTTGCTATTCAGTACGCCACAGTCATCCTGCAAGGATGGTGGAGGAAAGATTGCCCTCAGGGTCAGAGGCCTCATTCAAAACTCCAGGACGGATCCCCCAGGTGTCAGTTCTAAATGCTTGCACATGAGCAGAAGTGCCGTGCTCTTATAAAAGGTCTGCATTTTGTTCAGCAATTCAGCTGTAAACCAATTAGGAATAAAAGGGAGAGCAGAGAACTCAAGCTGATGCAGAACAGCGTGAGTACAGAAGTCAGGTCAGGAGACACAGCTCTGGAGCGCTGCGTTTGAGAAAAGAAACAAGGACATGGGAACGGGCGCTCCTGGCCCATCAAAGCACTTTGTGTGTTCACACTGTGATTTACATAAATATTTATTTAATGAAGTATTGCAGTAGCAGTTAATATTTGTTGCTCGCTGAGAACTAAGAAAGTATGCTAAGGAAGAAAGGGGGTGGGATTGCACAGAGAATGCCTCTGACTGGCCAAGCAAACCATTTGACTCCCCTTCCCTTGTTGTTAAAGAGTGAAACTAGAAAAAAAAGAGAGACCTGTGCTGGTCTGCATAGTAGAAACAAACTATGATGGGAAAATGTTTTTTTGGGGGGAGGGGAATTGCTCAGATTAGCACTGTTCATTACACCTTGTCTTCTTGGAAAATGCTCATATAGACTGATTTCCCACAAGCAGCTGCTCCGGGCTGGCTCTTCTCTTTCCTCCGACTGCATTAGTCAATTTCCCACTACTTGCTGCGCGGCCATGTTTTGACCTGCAGCATCCCCAATTTTCTCCGCGTCTTCATGATCCTTGTTTTTTGAGATCATGCACTCCTCAAGTAGTTAAAGCCACATAGCACATAATACCCTTTTAGATATTTAGGCTAGTTGGTCTGCATTAGAAGAGCAAGATCCAAGTCCAGTAGCACCTTAGAGACCAGCAAGGTTTCCAGGGTGTCAGCTTTCGAGACTGAAGAATCTGATGAAGGGTGCTGTGATTCTTGAAAACTGACACCCTGAGAAATCTTGTCGGTCTTCAAAATGCTACTGGACTTAAATTAGGCATCTAGAATGTTGAGTTTCTTTCATTTTCCACAGAGCTTGTGAGTATTGCCTGAGCGAAACAAAGTCTCTGTCTTCACATGTCTGCATCTGTTTGTCCCCAAAGAGCGGACCTGCTTCTTAGGAACAAAGATCAACACAGCTACCCTACCTGCTTCTCAAGAGCCATAGATGTGCCAAAGAGATGAATACCACTTCCCCAGTCAAGCAAACAACAGTATCTCTGTCTTACTGAGACTGAGCTTCAGGGTTTTTTTTAGCCCTCAAATAGGGCTGGAAATGGAGATGGAGATTTCTAAATAAATAAATCCACCCTAGTACTGATCCCAAGCATCTGTTCCTGACATCCACTGCCTCAGCTGGTTCAGATCAGAAAAAAATGGGGGATCATTAACACATTGGCAAAGACAGTCTTGGGGGAATAAAGTCCAAGACTAAGGTCAGAGTCTCTCTCTCTCTCTCTTTCAAACACACACACACACACACTCAAACCAGATAAGATGCGAATGATCAGGACAGCAGATGAGATCATTTCTCTGTGTAACAGAAAACTTCTCATTTGGAGTCTGAGATCTCTCAGTGTATGATTCCATGCAGTGCATTACCCAGCTGCACAGCTTCCCCTATACAAGCCTTCCCTCCCAGCTGCTGTGTGTCCCAGGGGAGGAAATAGAAAAATACACTCTCCTGTTCACATGGGCTTGGGGGTGGAGCCTATTTTTAAACACAACTGCTAGCATGCTGGTCAGGGAATCTAAATGGTGTCACATCCAATTTCTTTTCCTGGTGCATGTAGCATTTATCTCCAGCCAGGCTCCAGGACAGGAAGTCAGCCAGGCTGGAAGAAAAAGGGTGAAAGAAATGCAACCCCACACATATACCCCCAATATGGTCTATAAACAATATTTGCGCTCTATGGGTTATGAAAAGGCCAAGTCTATGGCGAAACAGAGAATAATGGGTATCTCAAGACGACATGATTTAGATATGATAGAGAAATGGCGAGTCCTCCTGGCTCCAGATAACAGAGTAATCCCTATGCCTTACCTTTCCCGTTTATTAAATCAGGACTACAGAAGAACGTTTACACTAATGCGCTGGGATGTACTCCCATCTGCAGTCCTGGATGGAAAATTTAACAAGACTCCTTATGAAGGCGGGGAGGGCGGGATATAAATCACAATAAATAAATAAATAAATAAGAAAGGATAGGTACCTGTTGTGCAGATGGTATTGAGTCTGCAGAACACATAATTTTTGACTATAAAGCGTATAATAACGTCTGTGAGTCTCTTCCTTTCCCTAAGACACTCCCTCTCTCTCACAGGCAAAGAATCTGCTTTTAAAGAAATCTGCTATCGGATAGCCAAGCAGAAGTTACCCATCAGGTGGCTAGGTTCAGATGGCTTGCCCTAAGAATTAGAAAATCTATAGTAGCTCAAAAAGTGGAGAATTAAGATCAAGTTTTATTAATTTTAACCATTATGATTTTTATGGTGTTTTTTATAACCAGTCGTAAAATTCTGTTCCTATTTTAATGTGATATCTTTTACCCATGTAACAAAATGTCATCGGTTTATGTTTTGGTCAATGACCGTGAATAAAACTTATCTATCTACCCCCAAACCAGATAAGACGTGAACATTCAGGACAGCAGATGTAACAGAGAACTGCTCGTTTGGAATCTGAGATATCTCAGTGTCTGGTTACATTTTTGAAAATTAGTAACCAAACTGCCACCTCAACCGGTGCTGGAGAGTCCTGAGAAAAGGGCAGATGGATGCATGAAGCTGCCTTATACTGAACCAGACTGTCGGTCTATCAAGTGCCAACTCTTGGGCACTCACTGAAATTGCTGTGCAGTTGGGTTAGAACAGATAAAAGGAAGTCCTTCTTCACCCAGAGAGTGATTAACACATGGAATTCACTGCCACAGGAGGTGGCGGTGGCTACAAGCATGGACGGCTTCAAGAAGGAATTGGATGAACATCTGGAGCAGAGGTCCATCAGTGGCTATTAGCCACAAAGTATAGATAGGAACTCTCAGTCTGGGGCAAGTGATGCTCTGTATTCTTGGTGCTGGGGGGGTGGGCGACAGTAGGAGGGCTTCTAGTGTCCTGGCCCCACTGCTGGACCTCCTGAGGGCACCTGGTGTTTTTGGCCACTGTGTGACTAAGTGTTGGACTGGATGGGCCACTAGCCTGATCCAACACTGGCTTCTCTTTTGTTCTTATGTTCTTATATCGTCTACTCAAATAGGCAGCAAGTCTTCAGGGTTTCAGGCAAAGAACAGTCTTTCACATCACTTACTGCTTGACACTTTTATCTGGAGATGCCAGGGACTGAACCTGGGACCTTCTGCATGCCAAGCAGATTCTCTGCCACTGAGCCATGACCCCTCTCTAAGGAGGGGAAGTCCACCGATGTGCCTGCTCCGCAACACAGAATTTTACTTGCCTGCAAAATAACAACTTCCCTTTTGCCTGTCTGCCTGAAATTGGGGGGGGGGGGGGGGGAGGGTCCTTTCAATGCAGGATGCATCGCCTTAGAATTTCATCCCAATTCAGTAGCATCAGGGGTCATTTCGAGCAGGAACAGACAGGAACGCTGTTCCAGAAGTAACAAGCCAGGAGTGGGCACATATGGTGATGCACTGTGGAAAAAAGCAAAAACATACTGACTTGATCTGTATTTTCATGCTTGTTGTAGGGTAGCTTCCCTGCAAGAGCAAAGGAAACCTAAAGCGTCTTTAGTCAAAGTGTAAACCTGGCTCACCAGCTCTGAGTTGGGAAATAACTGGAGATTTTTGGGGTGAAGCCTGAGCAGTGGGTTTTGCCTTCTGACACACTTCCGGTGATGTCAGGGGGTGTGGCATATGTAAATAAGCTATGCTAATGACTTATACTAACGAGCTCCTGCACCTCTTTTTTTTACAAAATGACCCCTGATTTGCATGGAAGATAAAATTACACACAGGAATATGTTTCCCATTGAAACCAAAGGATACAACTTTGAGGTTGATTTTCTAGTAAGACTCAGTTCTGCAATGATATTAAAGATGCTGACGCAAGATTTTGAAATGACATACAGCCCTACTCTGAATCTGCTTCTTTCCTTTTCTTCACTCAGCTGGTTTCCTGACGACACACAGCCCAGGAGACAGAATGGAAAGTTGATGGATTCCATAGCACAGTGCCCTGAACAGAGCAGAAGTCCTTCAGAATCACCTTCTGAAAGTTATGTGCTAGGCAGGAGTATAATCACCATGCACAGTGCTCCCCAGTCCCAATCTTAACAGGCTTTCCAAAATGATATCACATTTGCTGCCATCAAAACCCACAATGTCAAGAATAATAATAATATTGCACTCCCCCATCTGTCTTCCACCAGAGTGACCAAGGACAATCTCTGAACCCAAACCAGACAAGAAGATCAATGGAAATGATTATATGTCATCTGCCTCCTCCAAAATATCTGGAGATGAGTTGCCAGTGATCCCTCCTTCCTACCAAATGTTTTAAGTCTTGCTTGTATGACTTTGTATATATTTTAATTCTGGATTTAATTGTTTTAATGATATATCATTGTTCTTTTTGGTTGGCTTTCACAGTTTTCAAATGTGATTTTTATTATGCATGTTTTAAATTATTAGCCATGTTGATGCCCCTTGTGAGGGCAGAAATGTGAGATACATTTTTTTTAAAGAAATAAGCAAATGCCAACAGGAAACAAGTGTGTGTGGGGGGGGGGAGTGTCCAAATTGCTTTTGCAGTCCTGCGAAGCCCTGTGAATCTAAACCTGACCAGCTAGTGATCTTTCCATCACCAAGGATACTTGTCACATATCTACAGATGAGCTTAACTAGCCCAATAAAAAAAGACTAAATCAAGTTTATGACCTGTGACACATGTTCAGTAGATTGTTCAGTAGATTCCCTTCCTCTTAAAATGATTTAAGATTAATTTATTTCAGCCAGCTTTTATTGGGCAAAAAAAGTGTCATTTCATTTGTTATTTATTTGGACAATTTATAGCCCTGACCTGGATAACCCAGACTAGCCCGATCTTACCATATCTTGGAAGCTAAGCAGTCTGCCCTGGCTAGTATTTGGAAGGGCGACCTCCAAGGAATACCAGGGCCATGACACAGAGGCAGGCAATGGCAAACCACCTCTGAAATGTCTCTTGCCTTAAAAACAAGTCTAGCTCACAACCTAGTGGTGCATTACACTAAAAAAGCTAAAACTTCTGGCTGGCAGACAACTTAGGATCTCCTGGTTATGCTACGTACACTGCCATATGATAATAATTAATTATATTATTATTGCACAATTTATATCCTGTCTTTCCACTTAGGAAACAGCTTTCAAAGAGAATAAAACAATAATATCAAGTGAACAAAAATAACAATTCATGTTACTGAAATTTAAAAAATAATAGAATAGCAAAATGAGTAAAACCAACAGCAGCTAAAGAGCAGCAGCCAAACTATCCCACAGCCCTTTAAAAACAGACTTAGTAAAAATGATAACAATGAAAAACACCCTTTTAATCAAACCTTTAAACTGATTTAAAAAATGTATCTAATGGGAAGATTTTTGAACCAGTTTTAGTCTAAAGGGAAGTCAGTGCCAAGCCAACGAAATATTGACATGCGGATAAAAGATGGAAATATTTATTCTCTTTTTCAAAAGTCCTTTGATAGTTGTGGCTTTAAAAGCATAACTATTCCTTCCCCCCTGAACATTATATAACTCAATACACTTATTCTCCCCAGACCTCAAGGGCTAAGATTTATCCTAATCTCTAATAGAAAATGGAGTTGTTTTCCTAAACCAAGGTGTACACTGACTCTTTCATGCTATACATCTTTCTACTCCTGTGGTCAAGTACCTTGCAGTTATTATCGCTTATTTGTTCAAGTGGTGAGGAAATATTAAATATCACAAGTTCTCAGCAGAGACTGGACAGTAATTATCAACAGATGGCTAACGGTGGGGGGGGGGGGGGGGAGAGAGTCCTTCGTCCTAAAGAAACTTGTGGTCTCACTGACTGCTCTTCTGGTTAAACTGAGACACAACTGCTCTCTTTTTGTCTTACAAATTTACATTGCTTCACTCTGCTCTTGCATAAATGTAGTGTCATATTATATGAGCCAAACCAAACTCTTAAATTTAGGGGGAAATAACTTTTTACCTACTGCAGTCAAAAAAAGGTAAAAGATACATTCTAAGCAGCGGGAATAATTATGATACTAATTAGTATTTACACTGTGCCTTTTCAGGGGCCAAAGAACTTCATACATGATCTCTACTTTCTGCAGGACCTGTACGGCTACTTTGTTTCATGTGGCCCTTGGTTAATGTTGCGAACTGGGGAGTTGGCCAGTTGTTTTAATTCTCTGAGCGATTTGTTGTTAAGTCAATGTTTTAATTGGTTTTTATTGTTCTATTTATTGCATTTATTTATATTTGTAATGCATTCGTATTTATTTTATTTTTAAATGTTGCAACTGCAAGCCGCCCTGGGTCCCCTGTAGGGAAGGGGTGCAAGGTATAAACTTGATAGATATATAGATAATCCAGACAATAACCATATGCAGTAGACCAGTCTCCATATCACACTGAGGAGATGATGAGAAAAAAATGCTACTGCCTAGCTGAGTTCACAGATTTAATTTGTAATGCTCATCTGCAATGCTCTGCCAGCACAAGTTAAAAACTTTCTAGCTCAACTGGTAACATATCAAGTTAGAAACCTTTCATAGAAGCAGAATCCTATAGAAGCGGAGTCCATATAAACAGGTTGGGGGCAGCCTTTGATCCCATGCAGGTATAAAAATCTGCAGACGACTGCATTAAACATGCCTGCTCACACTGTTTTTGTCATGTCAATCCCACGTATCAGTTCTGTGGGGACAGAATCATGTCCTTTTCCAACATATTGTTGATGTGCCCCCATCTACATTTTGTGAGGAAGGCAAGCTTCCCCCCCACCCCAATGCTCCTCTTAAACTCAGTTTTTAATAATGGCAGTACTACTAGCCTTTCCCCAGTACAAAATCTATATTGACAAATTTGTATCTTAAATAGATTTTTCACACTTTGGAAAATTTACATATTAAAATGGTCTATACTAATTTCACTTTGCAATCACTTCACTTTGTATTTTTACATGTGTCACAGTAAAAATAAATAAATCATCGAATGAATTCACTTACCAATAATACTAATAAGTCTGGGTTTTGAGGTTTTACAAGGTCTTCTTGCTCAAGAGAACAGAATGGTACAAGTTAATAGAGAGAGCAGTAAATAAATGAAGTCCTACAGAGTCAAAAGTTTTTGCAAGCGTCTCCCCCTCACCACCACAGAAATGAATATGTATTAAAATTAGAACAGAATAAGCAGACTGCTTGATTAGAACCCTTCCTTCCTTCCTTTCTTTCTTCCTTCCTTTTCCTTCCTTCCTTCCTTCCTTCCTCCCTCCCCTCCCCTCAGCTTTAAATATTTCTCATCTCTCTCTCTTGAAAAGAAAGTTGTTCCAAACTGCCTGTTAACAGAGTCTCAAATAATTTGCTGCATGAACATTATATTGTGTTACCTCTCTGACTGGTATCAATATGGTGAAATCATCTGAGAGCACATGGTGGTTTTATATTAAAACAAAGCAGGGTCTGAGCACAGTCAGTGCTTGAAAGGCAAACTGATTTGAGAACAAGATAAATCTCTGATAAATAATGTTTCTGAAGTCATTGTATATAACAATAGTTTCCAGCCCATCTCCTAGAGGATGCTGGGATTCTTTAGAAGTTTTTTTTGGGGGGGGGGGGAGGTTCTTCAGCGATATACATCCTGGCAGAGGAACTTTCTTAAAAAGGCAGATCTTCTTCTGCAACTTGCAACTAGAGGAAGGAGTGGGATGTGTTCTTGGGTGCATGCTCAGGTCAGCTAAGCTCAAGACATCGGGCTGGTGCCATGTGTGAACTGTGTATCCCTCTTTCCTAGAATAAGCCCCAGAAAACTCTTTAACACGGTCAAGTTATTCAACAGAAAAGTAAATATAATTGCTTTTTACACTTCCCATTTCTCTGCTGTTGAAACTAAGGAAGTGCACTTGCGATATTATTCAGATTTCAGAAAGATGTTCCATACCAGTATTCCAGATTATTTGACTCCCACATTATTTTTTTTGGGGAGGTGGTAGTGGTTTAGATTTGATTTTTTTTTTCATTCTGAAAAATTTCAGGTCCATTATTCCCTTTGGGGGAAGACTGGAGTGGCTGTCAAGCAAATGACCACTAAAGATCCTCTCCCAAGTTTCAAGTGAATTGTATCAAGGGGTCCAGTTCTACAGCCCCCTGAGCAAGGTACCCCAGCCATCCTATTTGTCTGTTATTCTCAGGAGGAGGGAATATTCCATAATTTCTCCAGGACAAAAAGGCCAATAGCCAAACAGACAAGAGTGACTCCTGGCCAAAAGCCTCCAAATGCAAACAGAATCAACAAGCCCAACAGAACCAACACCAAACCAGAGAAATACAGCAGAACTGTAAGCCCAGAAAAACCAATGTCAGACCAGGGAATCCAACTTGGAAAAATCCCCCCTCCCCCTTCATGAATTTTCAAGATCAAACACCTTTTAGAAACAGAGAACATGCAAAGCAGTTAAAATTCTAAAACAAACCACAATATGAGAATCCAACAGCACAAGCTTTTAAAACCTTTTTAAAAACAGCACAAAACAAAACTGAGGAAAACTATTTTTCAAAGAAACAGGGAAAAAACAACACACAGGTCCTCACCGACCACAATTGCATAGGCAAAAATACAAACACATACATAAAATTTTTTTAATATTTCAAATAATATTTTTAAGCCAAGGGCATACCAATCCTGATACAGAATCAGGTAGTATCAGGCAGCAGAATTAATCACAGGCATGGACAGACCAGACCTCAGTGTCACACCACTTGCCCCAAAAATCTTACCCTGAAATGGAGTCAAGCTGCAGCTAGGCCTGCTTTTTATCCTCTTTTTTTGCACAGAGAGCCATGGAGGGCTGTGAGAAAATTGTCACAGCTGGCAAGATAGTTCTAGTACTACCCCTAACGTGTGATCCCATTGCTGGGGAGAGGTGCCTCCTCCCCTTTCTCTACTGTTGACAGGGAAGTTTGTTGAAAAACAGGCTTGGAAGCTTTAAATGATGGGCCTGGATACTCTCAAATATTCCTGACTCTTTCCAGAAATATTTGGGACCCAGTTATTGGTATTCTGAGAATCCAGAATATTGATCTGGATGACTGGATATAACAACAACAGCAACAAAAAGGATGACAGATCCAGGTGGGGTAGCCATGTTGGTCTGAAAAAGTAGAACAAAGATGGAGTCCAATGGCACCTTTAAGACCAACAAAATGCCTTGACTAAAACTCTGTAGGTCTTAAAGGTGCCACTGCACTCAAACTTTGTTCAACAAAATAACGAGATGGTGTTTTTTGAATATATATTCAGAAGAAAAATATCTGAATGCACACCCCTATTTGAAATCATTTGTACAGTCATTTTCCTTGCTCAGAATCCAGACAGACATTCCTCCTAAAGCACTGCATTCCAGTATTCCCCAGGTGTCCTTCAGGGCTGACCTGGCATTGATTTATTTAGCTTTCCATGGTGGGGTGACAGTATGAAGCAGCAGAGCACTGTTGCTGCCTCAGGTGTGGAGGAGGGGTTAGGGACACAGTCAATTCCACCTTCCCTCATTACTTTCACCACCCACCCTTTTTTTTTGCTTAAAACTGACCTAGAGGGGTGGGGAGAAAGTTGGTTGAACTGTCAAAGGGAAACAAAATCAGAAGAAACTCCACCCATGGCCATGTTGGCAGTGGCTGCTAAGGGGAGGAGCAGGGGCGTTTGTTGGGGAGAGTATCTTCAAAACTGTGGGTCAAATTCCTCTGGAGGGAATAGCCTCGCTTCCCCTCCACTTTATCTGGCATGTGTGACCATGGCCATAGAAATGTTTCAAATAAATCACTTCAATGTTAAGCTTTTACTGCTGGCATCATAACAATCCTTAATTAATTTTGGGGGGCTTGTAAGCTGTGTTTGTTGATAAAAACTTATCTCTCTAGGGTGGGCATGGAGTGGAAAAAATGAAGGTTCGGGGAGGTTCGTGGCTCAGGGTTTTCATGAACCGCAACCTTCCATGGATTTCTCCATTGCACGAACCAGTTTGTACTTCGGAAGTTTGTGGGGCTGCAGCCTCTCTTGGAGGTGAGCTTCATCAGTAGTTGCCTGAAGTGGCTGTTCACGATGCACAAAGCGGAGTGTGTCATGATGACTTCCTCTTTGTGCACTGCTTTGTGACCATACCTACTCTCGATGTTTTGTCAGTCTTTGCTGTCAGCATCATCAGTATTCAGTCTGTTGTATTAGTGACTAATGAGCATCTTAAGAAGGAAACTCTATATCTGTGCTACGTGGGAGGAACTTCAGCTTGCATCATTATGCTGGTGTTGTTGGATGTTTCCTGTTCTCTGTGAAGTAATTGAAAGATGATGTCATTGTATTTGTTTATTATATCATAAAGGTCTCCACACTTTACTATTAGAATATCCTTTCTCCCAATTTATTTGAGAAGTAATTGCAAGAAATGATCACAAGATTAGCAGGATTTATGGGCAGACACCAAAAGGCATAGAAATCTTAATAGTATGTCTCAGTTCGTGTTTCCCCCCCCCCCCCCTTTTAACTATATGCTTATAACACTTGGAGATAAAGGCAGATGGGGGGGAACTTCAGGCAAAAAGCAATCATGTGACAGAGGCTGATTCTGCATCCATCTGTTTCCTCGCAGTTTTTCCACAGCCACATTGGGAGGTTAATCTCCCTCTACATTGCATGCTGCTTTCACTTTCTTTGTTCATTGCGTTTTATGGTACCTTCTGCATAGATTCATGGCCATTCAGGGGTGACTTCACAGTCAGTATTGCGTTGCCCCGGGGTATCTGAACGTGGTTTTGAGTGGCCCCTTTTCCTTCCTCCACTTCTGATTCGAAGGGAACAGTAACCAGACAACTTGACATGACTTCATTGATTTCTGTCAGTTCCCCCACCCCTATTTCCCCCTCTGTATTTATCACCTTGCCATTAATTACTTGGCTCAGGCAGCTAATGACCACTGAGGCAAGTAGTGACACAGGAAATTTGCATAGCAATGCTTGAGTGAGGGTTGAAAACAAAATAGATGGCAAGCTGACACTAGCCAATGCAGAAACCAGGATCTGAGGCAATGCAATGAAAACAGATATTCTGAGGCAAGGGGGAACCAGGTCGAGCGCTGAGAAAACATGGAGTGGATCCCAGATGCAGAATGGACACAAGCAGCATAATCCTGCAAATAGGCATATCAATCAATCAATTCCTTTATTCAGCCAATGAACAGTACAAGTCAGGAATAAAAACTTTACAATGAAATCATTAGAAAATAAAATTGGTTTGATCTATTGGCAACAAGTAGTTAAAATCTGTACATAACATTTCTCTACGAATTCTACTGGCTATTGGAAAAAATTTAGCACAACCTGTTGATTAGCACCCATTAAGAGTTTCTTTAAAATATAAATGTCAGCGCATCCTGGAAAATTAATAAGTAAAGGGGAAATTATATTAGAACGAGCTTCCTGATAGAAGCAACAGTGGAATAATACATACTCAACTGACTCCACCTCTTCACTGCCACACGGACAACTCCTCTCCTTCATGGGAATCTTTTTATATCTCCCCTCTAGCACTGCAGAGGGCAGGGCTTACCATCTCACCAGAGTAAAAACTCTCTGTTGACTGGGTACCTCCAGAACAGAAACAGAAACGGGGCAACAACATATTTAAGCTTCTCTGGTATCAAGTTTGGAACCCTGAAATCATTCATATACATTCAATCAGCTTTCTGAACAAGTGGCTCTCTGCTCATGACTGGCAAGAACATGAGAAACTGGTTGGTGCTCAAGCACATCTGTCCTCAGAACCTGAAAGATTCTGGTCTAGAATGTTCAGAGTTCTGGCCCAGACCAGTAGCGCCTCCTCCTTCTGATCAGCATTCCCAGCAGTGCAGGGAGTAACAAATTAGCACCTGACCTGCAGGGCTGCCTGAAAGGAAGCCAAACAAGCTTTTTTCATCCCACTTGTTCTGTTCTCCAAAGAAGAGAAGATGGAGCTGAATTATTTGCGTACCAGACAAGAGAGGCCATCAGGGCTGTGAGGATTTTATTCCTCCTTAACCTCTGAAACGGCAATCCACTAACCAACAGAAACTCTGTCTCTCTTGTGAAAACCCAGGGCTGTGCTTTTTCTCCTATTCCCCAGGCATGTTTTAATGGCTGTTCTTCATCACTCGGAGAGAAAAAATCTAGCTTGGGAATTTTCCAGTGCAACAAGTAACACCACTTACCAGGGACTTAGACTGCAATCTTTGATGTTCAGAGATGACCTAGCCACACTAGGTCATTTGATGAATGAATCGCTTCTGAACTGTTCGAGGGTAAAAGAGAGACGTGGGTGGGGGAATACACAGCTCTTTACACATGCTACGCTTTGGAAAGAAAAGACTTTTTGTTATGGCACGTAAACATTTAATTTAATCTTTAGTGCATATACAAAAGGCCTAACATGATTCCGTGTTAACGCAAGAGAATACGAGGCATGGCTGCTAAGCCTTTTTAAACCTCCGAAGTCATCGGAGCCTGTCACAATCTGTTATTCCCATAACCAAAATGCATTAATCATTTTTAATGGCTAATCGGTTGGAGGGAAAAAAGAAATTCTAACTGATTATGGGTGTAAAAGAAAATAAACAGCCTTCATGCAAAGTTCCCCCCAAAACTGAATCACTTTTGTCAGGTATTTAACTTAAGCCAGCAAAACAGACCTTCAAGACGGAGCAGTTTTAAGTAGATGCCTGCAGCGATGGGCCATCAATGGCCTCTTTATTTGTTAAAGATGGATTATTTTAAATAAATTACAGAGCACTTTCACTGAATAAACAGAGCCTCGGTGGCTGTGGCGTGCTGTACATGCTTAATTGAGCCACAGAAAACCTTAAATGGCTACAGGGCTATGCAATCGCCTTTGACTCTGCTGATAGGGCCCGATTCTTTGGAGGCAAGAAACCAGCTATTGAGGCCTGCTGAGCAACATTACCCAGAGGAAAATAGAAAGTGTTAATGTGGAATATAGACTTATAATATCTCAGAATCCACAAGGATGGAGTGTTCCAGTATTTGAAGACAAGGCAGCCTCAGAAGAGACGGAGCAGGCTGCCTGTCACATTTGTCAGCCAGACGTTTTAAATATGTTGCATTCATCTTATATAAGGCCACTTACCAAATATGGAGTGCAATGGATTCTTTAACCAACAAAAAAAGCAGCGAAAATAACACGGTCTTCAGATTTTGATAGAATATATTAAATGAACACACATACACACAATAATGCCACAGATACTCTTGGGGGTGTTTTTTAAACAATAACGGCCCTGATCACATGCAGAATTAGCCGTATGATGGGCATGAATGCCATGCGGATTTTAAGGGCACGATCACAGCAGAACATCTGGCAAGTGTCCCACACCCGTCGGCAACTTGTTTCTCTCCGCCGAAGAAGCAGAGTTAAAAGATACTAGGGAAAGTCCAGTAACAAACAGGTTTGCTACAGGCCAAAGATGGACTTTCCCCATGTGATCGCTCCAGCACACACTCATGGCATCTGGGATAGTCTGATCAGACTATCCCGACGCCATGCCATTGTTTTTTCCCCCTTCTCAGTATGCACATCATTGCATACTGCCATAGGAAGCTCAGGGCAGAGATGCAATTCATTGATCCCCCGTTTAAGTGCACTGGGGGGGAAAGGCAACCCGCCTGACTCACCCACGATTGCGTCTGATCACACAGTGGTGGGCTGTGCCTGCAGTTTCGCAAAACTGTGTGATCATGCAACTGCAGGTTGAATTACTCTGAGCAAATAGCCTCACCCCCCCCCCCCCCGATTATCTCACTTGTGTGACTGGGACCAAGGTTGGATCCTTTGGATCCCTTTCACCAATGGCAGGGAAAAGACTTTTTTATTCATTTACTTCATTTGTGCTCTACCTTTCTCTCCAGTGGGTACCCAAAGCAGCTTACATTGTTTTCCTCTCCTCTTTGTTATCCTTACAACAACCCTATGAGGTGGGTTAGGCAAAAAGTATGTGACTGGCCCAAGGTCACCCAGCAAACTTTCACGGCAGAGCAGGGATTTGAGTCTGGGCCATAGAGATGCTAGTCTGACACTCTAACCACTATACCACATTGGCTCATGCATGAGTCAGAGACTCCTTGCGCCATAAGGCAATTCCCACCATTAGCAAATAGGATTGCTACAAATGAAATCCAACCCAAAGTTGAATGATTTTTTTTAAAAAATGGAAAACATTTCAGCAATGCTAAGAAACATCTCCTCTTTGCATCAGTTTTTTTTTTTAAATATACGTTTTTGCAGTATAGAGGAGGAGCTGTGGCTCAGTGGTAGAGCATCTGCCTGGCATGCAGAAGTTCAATCCCTGGCATCTCCAGTTAAAAGTGCTGGTAGCAGGCGACGTGAAAGTCCATTGCCTGAGACACTGGAGACCTGCTGCCAGTCTGAGTAGACCAGGGGACCGGGGACCAGACCGGGGACCAGATCAGGCCCCCGGGGGGCTTCTATCAGGCCCGCAGTGGAACTGGCTGTCTTCTGCTTCTTCCAGTTCTGCTGTTGCTGCGTCATCATAGGTTTGCAGCTTACAGATGCACACCTGAACAGCATTCTCAAGATTGCAGCAGCACAGACGTTTTGATGCAATAATTCAGAGCAAGAGGTGTCAGTGATCAGACACTGTTAATAAACAAAATATTGCGAGTGTGCTGTTTTAAGCATGTTTTTATTTTAAGTTAAAAAAAACAACCTTTGTGTGTTGTGTCCTTTATAAAGTTTATATCTTTGCTACCTGGCATTACATTTTATGACACACATGGCCTGGCCCAACTAGGTCTCATTTATGTCAGATCCGGCCCTCATAACAAATGAGTTCGACACCCCTGGAGTAGACAATACTGACTCTGATGGACCAAGAACATCATGTGATCACATGTTCATAGACTGCCCAGCACAATAAGAGGCTCCATCAGAGTGTTCTTAGAATGCAGCTCAGTTCAGCCAATTCAGTATACTGGTTTGAATGTGCAAAACCTGGGAGATTTCAGGTCAAATCCCGAGTCTGTCCTGAAGCTTGCTGGATTACCCCAGACCAGGGCTGGTTCCAGGTTCATGTGAACCCTAAGCAACACAGTGCATTTCCCTCAACCAACCTGTTATTTTGGTTTCAATTTTAGTTTTAATTGAGAAAATAAAAGAGGGGAGGGAGAAAAAAAAACCATACTTAAACTAGCAGAAGCCTTCCAGTTTTCTCTATAACAAATATAAATTTGATTACAAAGTTTTTCCTTGCTCTATATAGAAAATAAATAACTCTTTTTTATTTATACCTTAATATCTTAATCATCAAAACCACAAACCATCAACTCATTATTGCCTTTTTCCTACAAAAGTCTATAAAGGAGTTTCCAATCCATAATAAACAAACTTATTGTCTTTTCCCTAACCAACACAGTAAGTTCAGCCATTGCTGCAAGGTCCAACATCTTCTCTAACTATGCCTCTATTGTAGGTATTGTTGGACACTTCCATTTCTGTGTGTATAATATTCTTGCTGCTGTAGTCATATATAGAAATAAAGTTCCATGGCTTCTTTCCAACCGATTGTCCGTTAGTCTTAACAAAAAGAACTCTGGTTTCAATTGTATATTAGTATTTAAAATCTTCTGTATTAAACCCACCACATGTTATAAAATGTCCCTTCATGATGATTACATTTCCAACATAAACTATAAGTACTTTTATACATTCTAGACAATTTCTCTGGAGACATATACCAATGATACATCAACTTATAAAAGTTCTCTTTAAGATTAGAGCTTAAAGTAAATCTCAAATCTTTTGCCCACATACATTCCCATTGTACAATATGTATGTCATGTCCAAAGTTTTTAGCCCATGTTACCATACATTCTTTAACTTGTTCTTCCTCAGTTTCAGATTTTAATAAGAGTTTATATATTTTAGTAGTAACATGGACATCATTTTAATATAATTCTATTTCAAATTCAAACTTTGATTGCTCAAAATCATACCTCTTATCAGCTTTGAACCTTTCCAAGAGAAGCTCTATACAGTCAGTAAAAACAAGACCCGGAGTGGACTGTGGCTCAGATCATGAGCTACTCATTGCAAAATTCAGGCTTAAACTGAAAAAAGTTGGAAAAACCACTAGGACATTCAGGTTTGACTTAGATCCCATCCCTTATGAATATACAGTGGAAGTGAAGAATAGGTTTAAGGGACTAGATTTGATAGAACTATGGACGGAGGTTTGTGACATTGTACAGGAGGCAGCAATCAGCACCATCCCAAAGAAAAAGAGATGCAAGAAAGCGAAGTCGCTGTTTGATGAGGCTTTACAAATAGCGGAGGAAAGAAAGAAAACAAAAGGCAAAGGTGAAAAGGAAAGATTTACCCAACTGAATGCAGATTTCCAGAGAACAGCAAGGAGAGATAAAGAGGCCTTCCTGAATGAACAATGCAAAGTAATAGAGGAAAACAATAGAATGGGAAGAAAATTGGAGAAATCAAGGGAACATTTCATGCAAAGCTGGCAATGATAAAGGACAAAAATGGTAGGGACCTAACAGAAGCAGAAGAGATTGGGAAGAGGTGGCAAGAATACACTGAAGAATTATACAAGAAAGATCTCAATGTCCTTGACAACCACGATGGTGTGATCGCTGACCTCAAGCCAGACATCTTGGAGTGCAAGTCAAATGGGCCTTAGAAAGCATTACTAGAAACAAAGCTAGCAGAGATGACGGTATCCCAGCTGAGCTATTCAAAGTCCTAAAAGATGATGCTGTTAAGGTACTGCACTCCATATGCCAGCAAATTTGGAAAACGCAACAGTGGTCACAGGATTGGAATAGGTCAGTTTATATTCCAATCCCAAAGAAGGGCAATGCCAATGAATGTTCAAACTATCACACAATTGCACTCATTTCACATGCTAGCGAGGTCATGCTCAAGATCCTACAAGCTAGGCTTCAGCAATACATGGATAGAGAACTACCAGAAGTACACGCTGGGTTTTGAAGAGGCAAAAGAACTAGAGATCAAATTGCCAACATTCGCTGGATTATAGAGAAAGCAAGGGAGTACCAGAAAAACATCCTCTTCTGCTTCATTGACTATGCTAAATCCTTTGATTGTGTGGATCACAACAAACTGTGGCAAAGAGACCCTAAAGAGATGGGAGTACCAGACAACCTCACATGTCTCTTGAGAAACCTGTATAAGGGTCAAGAAGTGACAGTTAGAATTTGATATGGAACAACTGATTGGTTTAGCATAGGAAAAGGAATACAACAAGGATGTATATTGTCACCCTGCTTATTTAATTTATATGCAGAGTACATCATATGAAATGCTGGCCTGGATGAATCACAAGCCGGACTTAAGATTGCCGGGAAAAACATCAACAACCTCAGAAATGCAGATGATGCCACTCTAATGACAGAAAGTGAAGAGGACCTCAAGAGCCTCTTGCTGAGGTTGAAAGAGGAGAGCGCAAAAGTTGGCTTGAAGCTCAACATGAAAAAGCTGCTAAGATTATGGTGTCTGGCCCCATCACTCCTTGGCAAATAGAAGGGAAAGTCTTGGGGAAGAAAGGGAAGGGGATGTGACAGAATTCACGTCCCTGGGATCCAAGATCACTGCAGACAGTGACTGCAGCCAGGAAATTAAAAGACGCCTGCTCCTTGGGAGGAAAGCTATGGCAAACCTAGATGGCATAATAAAAAGTAGAAACATCTCCCTGCCAACAAAAGTCCGTATGGTCAAAGCAGTGGTATTCCCAGTAGTAATGTATGGTTGCAAGAGCTGGGGATCTAGAAGATGCAGAGGAGATCAGGTGAAGCTGCGGGTCAAAATGTGGCCGTGGAGCACATAATGAGAAATTGATGTGTGCAATCGGGGGAAAGGGAAGAGCGGGGGCAGAGCAGCGACTTGTGTGAAATCAGTCTAAGTAAAAACCAGTGATTCCTAGAGCTATTGTATGTCACTCTGGGTTTTATCCAGAAGTGTCATAGTGACATCAATGGTGTCTAAGTTTTCCCCCATCCTGCCACTGTGTAGAGTGGCAGCAAGCCATGTGGTTGCTGATGGGAGGCCTGACAGAGGGTTCTTCTATCTAGACCCACATTGGAAAAGAGCAAAGTTTGAGTCCAGTGACATCTTTCAGACCAACAAAATTTGATTCTGGGTATAAACTTTTGTGTGCATGCTTATATTCAGCTTATACACAGCTTATATCCAGAATTAAACTCTGTTGATCTGAAAAATGCCATTGGATTCAAACTTTGTTCTGTTGCTTTAGATCAGTGTGGCTACCCACCTGCATCTATCTTCATTGGAAAAGAGGGAAGAGATCCTTTTGCACTTGACTGTGAGAGTCCAAGAGATTTCAAACTCCAAACAAAGGGTCTCAACCAAGAACTTCTTTATTTGATAGTGGATCAAGTGGTCTTACACTTTTTGAGTCAATAATGAGGGTAGGGAGGCACAGGGGTACAGTTATAGTGTATTCAAACCATGTTGTAACAATTGCAACTCCCAATCACTAAGCAGAAAAAAGGGCACCCAAATACATCGGCCCGTTGGTTCCCAGACTGTAAGCGAGAAAAGTATCAGTTGGCACCTGTGAAAACCCCAGTTAACAACAAAGCCTGGGAGAAGAAACAGTCAAAGTTACAGCAGCGGAGCAAGATAAGCGGAGGTGAGAACAAGGGAGAGAAGCGACATTCCAAAGGAGGGGGGGAAACGTGCACCGAGTACAGTGGTGCATCCCACCTCCCGACCGGGAAATGACAGTCCTGCTGACATTGACTTTCATGGAATTTATGGAACTCCATTGGCAATGTTGCTGGTTGTAGAGCCTTGCCTCAATTCAAAATATGACATTTGTTAAAAAATCAGTTGCCAACTGGGAGCCTAGACTTCATGACTAGCCAACTGAACGTGGCTGAGTGCTTGTGCAAGGGACCCATAAGGACTGTATCATTCCAGCATCATCTCTTTCAGTCAATGATGAGGCAACTGTGTAAACAGGCCCTGCTCCTCTTGAATGGTAGTATTTTAAGTCTGACTTTTGTCGGGCAGGCTGGGAGCACAGGTTTCTTTGAAGTAAATTTACAAACTTGGCTAATTGCAGGATAAGTCCTTCTATTGCCGTTTATCCTAGTGTGAAAATATGACAAGTAAAATGGGCGCATGTCGAACAAATTCAGAATTACTATTTTAACCTTGGACATGTGGTACTCATTTTGACAGAAGTTGTGACCTCAAATAATATTACTCCCATTTGTCAATATCTTGGAAAATAGGTTTGACATTGAGAAGCGGTTCCAAGGCTCCATTAAATAACAGCAATTACTTGAAAGAATGATGTAGTCAGCCATTTTAATAATGGCCATGTACCTGGGGTTTCTCTTTAGAATTTCAACACTTAACAGCCTTCTTCACAAGTGAGTGAAAATGTCTGGCTTTGAAAGATTCTTTCCTATGACACCAATTAAACAGATTTGGAGTCTATTCAGTTGTGCTAAATGGGGGGGGGGGGGTTGAATGTAACAAACAGCAACAGTGAAACGGCATGTTTAAAAAGGATACGTTATTAGTGCGTAATAAAAAGCCAGCTGGATGAAAACACAAAGAAAGTGCATAGCTTTTCTGGCAGGGTTGGCCTTAAAGCAGAGGCTGCAAAGAGGGCAAAAAATTGAGGAGAGGTGATGTGGCAGGAACTGATCGTCCTGTTGCCATGACGACCATGGAGGCATGGCCCAGGGCATTGCAGAGAGAAGGCCCGTTCCATTGCCAAGTGACTGAGACATGCTCCCTTGTGATATCATTCATTCATTCATTCATTAGACTAATAGGCCGCTCTCTATTCATTCATTGAAGTATTTTTACCCTGCTTTTCTCTTCTTAGGGACCCAACCAAAAGCAGTTTTCAGCGGGGGGGGGGGGGGAACCATTATGAATTAGTAATCAATTGTTGCACAAATAAAATTTGACTGCTTTCTGAACAATACCAGGAAGTACATGAAGTTTTATACCCAAAATGACATACTTTGAGAGATAAGGTGCAGAGATCATCATTGGTCACAAAGGCATAGAGCATCATCTGAGCAACCATACATTTATTGGTCAGTTACAGGAAAAGGTGTGACTACATAATATCTTAAATGTTTACTTAACATAACCTTAATAATAATAATCAGGGATTCTTCTTACCCAAACAAAAAGTTGTTGTTTTCTGATATGAAGCTAAAAGCCCTTCTTGACCCAGACACTGCAGAGTTTCACCCCAAACAACTAAACCCATGAACTCTGTACTTTAAGTGACTACATCCACAGAAAACAGCTAGATGGCTATTTCATCCAAACAACTTAAAGAGAAGAAAAGAATGTTGCTTCTTGTCAGCTGGCATCAGCTAGAAAGGCATGTTAACTTACAAAAGGGAGGCTTTACCATTTAATAGGCCTTTACTAAATCCTAATAAAATCTGAATATAAAAATCCATAAGAAACCCAGAAAAATATAAGAATATGAGTAATCTGAATTGCAAAAATCATATGTAGTATCCATAAGACACAATCAAATGAACAAAAAACACAAGTGCATCTTGGGACAGTTCTGGACTCATTGGCTGGTTTGTCTGAAGGTGCAGGCTGTGAGCCCTGGTCTAAGAGACAGATTACACACAAGTTGCTGCTTTGCCCTCGCTCTTCCTTTTCCCCCAATTGCACATGTCAATTTCTACTATGTGCTGTGCAGCCACATTTTGACCTGCAGCTTTGCCCGATTTCCCCTGTGTCTTCGCGATCCTGTTTTTTTGAGGATCTAGAAGTTGCAGAGGAGGTTGGGTGAACCTGTGGGTCAAAATGTGGCTGCGTAGCACATAGTGGGAAATTGAGGCATGCAATTAGGGGAAAGGGAAGAGTGGGTGCAGAGCAGTGACTTGTGTGAAATCAGTCAGAGACAAACACCCTTTGGCTTGAGTCCGAGTCGGATTGCCAGGCTGCAGCCTGGAACTCCCAAGAGCATTTGGTGGCTGGAAGAGGTAACATGACATCAGGTGAAAACCAGAAGTGAAATCATGACATTGAGGCAGGGAGACACTCTAGAATTTTTGGCAAATCCTTGAGTGTTCCCTCTGACATTGTGACATCAGTTCAGATTTTTGCTGGAAGTGATGTTGCCCACTGGCAAAATGCTGACATGCACCCCCACCCCAATTTGCCGTCATTCTCTTCTATCAGCCTTTCAGGTGCTGGCAAGCAACACTGGGAGGTCACAAGCCAGGGGCAGCCCTTGTCTGCGGTCACAAGCCTCAGTCCGAGGGCTTGTAGCTCTGACTACACCCAAGTGTTATAAAGTCACTTAATGAGGAAGGGAAAAACAATCCCCAGCAAAGATCTTCCACAACTAGCAAATACGTTTCTTCTACTCCTTCCCTCCCTCCAGGTGGCAGGAAGGCATCTTTCTCGAAGAGGAAATGGGAATCAGGCATTGGCTAGTAAAGATGTAAGAGGGGGGTTATCAGGTGTGTGGATTAACACGTTAGATCTAAAAGCAGCCAGAATTGGAAGCATTCTCATAATGGGCACTAGAAGGGAGCTGGTGAGGAAAATTTCATACCCAGGATTTCTACATAGGGTTTCAGGGTTCACACATTGTTGTAAGGTTGAGGGTGGAGTGCTTAGGATGCTGTGTGCTGGCATTCCATTTTAACAGCCAAAAAACCCCATCATTGCAGCCATCTGGTCTCATTATTTATGTAACCTCAAGGGATGGGCACAAACCGGCTCACGAATGAAAGTTCATGCTGAATTTTGGCCAGTTCGTAGTTTGCGAACTGAAGTTTGTGGCAGGTCAACTGGCCCAAACTTTCCATGAAATTTCAGTTTGTGGCAGTTCATGAATGGAGACATTTCAAGACAGACTCCACTAAGTCAAAGTGTTCACCAAACTTCAAAGCAACAGATTACCAAAGCAACTTCAAAGCAACAGGATCCCTGTGCATTTGGTGTGTGTAGCTTGCACTTTTGGACATGCACCTGACATTTTCCTGAAAAACACTTTCATAGGGGTATCCTGTTTTTTTTGGGGGGGGGGATAACTCAGATCCCCTTAGTCCAATCTGCATACAACTTGGAGGGCATTTAGAGGAGCATCGGGGGAGTTCCCCTGCAAGTTTGATGTCTCTAGCTTGCACAGGGTCCATTCTATACACTCCTGAACATCCTGATCTTGAACCTGTAATTTCCCCAGAAAGAACTTTTCTGGGGTCACCTTCTTGGGGGGCGGGGTGTGTAACTTGGGCCCCATAAATCCAATACTCACCAAGGTACAAAAAAGTCAGCCAGAGATCCTCTGTGAGTTTAGTGTCTCTAGCATGCTGGGGAGTTGTCCTACTGCATCACAAACCTCCAGTTCATTTAGCACCTAAAAGTTCGTGACTGTTTATGGTTTGCAAACCAAGCACACCATGGACTGAACTGTATTTTCCAGGTTCGTGACCATCCCTAGTAACCCAGTTTCTCCTACCAGCCCCAGGTGAGGGAAGAAATTATGGGACCTGGAATTGTTAATGGAGGGGAGGGGTGTAAAAAAAAAGAAAGCAGTGTTGCCTCTAGCCCACTGACCTTGACTTAGGAATGCCAGGCTCCCGGTTGGACCTGGAGATTCCCTGGAGTTACAGTTTACCGCCAAACTACAGAGATCAGATCTTCTGGAGAAAATAGATGCTTAGGAGGGTGGAATCTATGGCATTGTCCCTCACCAAGGTCCCTGTCCCCCCCAGGCTCTGTTCCCAAATTTCCAGGAGTTTTCCAACCTAAAGCTGGCAACCCTACCCCCATCCCCCACCAGTGGCTAGGGGAGACCTGGCAACCCTAAACTCTGCCCACAGACCCAGATGCTATCTGTCCCCTTTTCTTCTCATAATTCTCTTTTTTCCTCAGAACTCTCTTTCCCCCCTCAGGACTCTCTTACGGCTCTCCCTCAGGGACTAAATACCTCCCCCCCCCAAAAAAAAACCTCCAACAGACAGCCAAGCCCACAGGGTGACATTTAGAAGTGAAAATTGTGTTCTTGCTGTGTGCGCATGTGTGCACATGCACACATGCTGCTCTGGAACTGTACAAATGCAAAAGAATCATTTTACTTTCTGAAGGATAATTTTTGTTATATATTATACTTACATCTGGATTGATAAGTAAAATCTGAATGAGGCTAGCAATGGTTCAAGCATTTTATTGACACTTCATGTTCTCGTTGCTTAGCTAAAGGGATCAGAAACCATGATACACCTCAAAATACACCTCTGTTCCTAGGTACTTCTATCCAATGAGCAGGCGCTGGCCAGAGTAAGATTCTCTTCTCTTCCTACTACAGGCCGTACTGAGTGGCACCAATTGCTTTATTGTGCAAAGAGCGCATGAGAAACTGTGAAGGAGGCTCTCTGCCTGGCTTGTTTCCCTCATGAAACTGCCCAGGAAGTTGATGCCTGTCTTTCAACCATCTCCTTAAATACAGGTCTGAACATTCAACTCAAAAGAAAATGTGAATGAATGTAACTTTATCTTAATAACCGTCGAGATATTACACAACCGGCTCAGGTTCCCTTTGAACCCTCTTCATCTTGCTTGTGTATAGATATTGCCCTGATCAATACGTTATTGCCAATCAACATGATATTTCTAGAAATGATTGGATTCCTCCATATGCATCCTATGAAGGATTTTGATCCTTCTGTATTGCTGAGAAATTTCTCCAATAGTTGTGGATAGAAGTTCATGAACTTCAAGGTAAAAAGAAAACCTGCATGCCCATCTATTTCCATAATCCAGAAATGTAAAAATAAGCAAAAAAAAAAAGACTCAGAAATGTATTTAGGGGTAGGGATACGGTATTGACAAAAGAAAGAAAGAAAGAAAGAAAGAAAGAAAGAAAGAAAGAAAGAAAGAAAGAAAGAAAGAAAGAAAGAAAGAAAGAAAGAAAGAAAGCTTTATTGCCCAGGCAGATATCATTAGCCCAGGTCACTGGAATATAAAACTGCAAGTCATGAGTGTAAGATGAAATATGATATAATTGGTTGATTTACCTACATCAGGAAACAGACTTGGACATTAAAATTCTGGGACACAGTTTATGGAAAAGAAAGGCTGAAAGGGACACAGGGGGATACTCTGCTATACGGGCAAGGAAGCACACGAGCCCCAGGGAGAGGAATGCCAGGGCTATCAGACTGCTGCAGGAAAGGCAGTTGATCCTGTAGGGAAGGAACCTATGAAACAGTTACTAGAAGTTTAGCAGCCTCCAAGGGACGATGACAAAAGGAAATCAGAAAACAGATAAGAAAGGCCTGTAGGAACATTAGAATACATGATTATAAATTGGGAGACGGGGGAGTATCCATTTACCTCTTAATAGAGAAAACATCTGTGAGATTACTGGAGAACACAGTGTGTTCCTAATTTGCAAAGTACCATAAGGCCAGTTTTGTTTTTAAATGGCAAATAATATAAATGCACACACAAAAAAGGTCAGGGAAGAAGGTAGGATGAGGCATGTGGATGAGGGCTGATGCTAGAGGTTACCAAAGCCAGCAGCCAGTTCTGGATCCACCATGGCTATGTGAAAGCTACTTTTTTTGGTAACCATGTTCCCTAGCTGTGTATGCACATGAGGAGCACCTCACATGCACTTGTGCACTAGGTAGGAAGAGTCAGGACAAGAAAATGGAGAGCACAGCTTTGGAAGTGGGATGCATGGTTGCATATGCTGCTAGGCTACAGCTGAAGGGGGACCCCTGCCTGCCCTGGGGGTCTAGCATCCCTAGGCTGAAAAGGACTGTGATTGGAAAGGCCAGCTAGTGAATGTCTGGACATGATATTAAAGTGGCTCATGAAGGAAAACATTACCTGGTTACTTTCACTCTGAGAAGATGTTGGAGTCCTGCAGCAATCAGTCTCAACAACTGATTGCTGTTTGAGTAGGTTTGAGTTTATTGCTGTAAGTAGGTTTGAGTTTATTGAGAGCAGTAAAGAGCAAGTCATCTGGTTACACAGTTAATGTCAGAACTGAGGTTCAGGCAGGAAAACAGGGAGATATACAGAATTCAAAGGGGACCCCTGATACATTTGAACCAATGAGCAAAGCAATAAAACATGCCTAGACTAATGAGTGAAGGTTCCAGCCAAGCCATCCAAGCTGAGCTCCAAGGACAACTCTAAGATAAGACATTGTGTTAGAATCAGAAAGCAACATTCCAAAGTGCTGAAGATGGTACTGGTTCAGCAGCCCTCCCCCCCCCCCCCTGGCAGCATAGCTGACAGAAGAGCTTGCATGAGAAAAGCCCTTTTTTGAAGTATCCTGTGGTTTGCTATATAAGGCCCTTTTAGCACCTGTTTCTTATCATTCACTCTTGTTACAAGCTCAGGGTCCTCAAAGAGTTAAAGGAGGGGAAAATAAAAAACTGGGAAAATATCCCCTTTAGGGTTCTCAATTCTAGATTGGGAAACTACTGGAGATTTTGGGGAGTGGAGAATGGGGAGGGCAGGGTTGGAGGAGGGGAGCCACCTAATGCCATAGAGTCCACCCTCCAAAGCAGCCATTTTCTCCAGGGGACCTGATTTCTGTAGTGCGGAGTAATTCCAGGAGCTCTCCAGACCCCACCTGGAGGTTGGCAACCCAACCCTTCCTCTATAACTTCTCAGATCTCTTCTTTCAGGACTACAAACCTGAGAAGGCCAATTTGTTCTTCTCCTTCTTTTGCTGTCCCCCCCCCCCCACAAGCGATGAAGACAAATGCAAGAGAGGAAAATGATAAGAATGAGTGAGCGGATGATGAGGTAAGAGTGGAGCAGGAATGCCACCTTCTTGCAGGGCCACTGGAGATAAGCCAGGGGAGGAATGGGGCATGCAAATATCCTTGGAGCAAGCTCAGCTTAGTGGACTTGGTGGTGCTGCCAGTGCTGCAGGGGCCACGAGGCTGAGCCAGCTCCCAGTGGCCCTCCAGGGAACTTTCCTGGGATAACCAACGGCCAATCTGTTTTTGATGAGCGCTTTGACAGCCGCCTGTATCAGAAACTAAAGCTTGGGGGAAATAGTTGCTTGGGGAATCCCTGGAGGTCTGGGGGTGCTACCTGGGGAGGGTGGAGTCTGAGGACAGGAGGGAGTGTGGTGGGGGTATGAAGCCATAGATTTTGTGGCTGGCACCCAAGGCTAAACACTGGGGAGCCTGGAGTGTTTGATGGCAGCATTTCCATTCGGCATGTAGGGAACTTTAGCATCTTTTGTGACACTTGCCAATAACCTGTCTGAGAATCTGATGACCTTGCGATGCCCATTTTCACTCGAGCAAAACATTCCTTGTAGCTCTCAGGGCTGCCAGACCCCAGATGGAATTCAAATTGATCTCCAGACTACAGAGGTCAGTTTCCCCACAGAAAACAGCAGCTTGGGAGTGTGGATTCTTTGGCAGCACATACTTGCTGAGCTCCCACCTCTTCTCAAATGCTGCCCTCCCAGAGCTCTGCCCCCAAATATGCAGGGATTTCTCAGCCTGGAGCTGGCAACCCTACTTGCAGTTGCTTGCAATTTAAAACAAACAGGATTTTGAACCTCTTTGTGTTGACACAGTTGGCTGCATTCGTTATCATGTAGGAAGCCAATAGGTAGCTATTATTGATGTATTCTCAGAACTTACTGGCCTGCTGAGGATGGTGGGAACTGTAGTTTCTCAAACGTGGCCCAATCTGCAAATATCTAAATCTACAGAGCTGGACCCCACTGAAAGAAAAGAGATTTTTCTCCAAACTTGGGGACTCCCAGCTTTGCAGTAAAATCTTTAAAATTACCCCCCCAGGGTTTTTTTTAAATCCCTGCCAACAAAGTGTCTGTGCACACACAGAGTACTTACCAGACAACGTGTCTCCTGACAACGAGGGTGAGGGGAGAAATGAGAGAGATTGCTGGAGAATGGGGTAGGAGGAGAAAAAAGAGGGAAGGAAGACTGAAATAGAAGGAGTGAGGGGAGAAGGGAAGGCAAGGGGAGACTGATAGATAAGATTAAAGATGGCGATAATTGGCCACACCATTTTTCTGTAAGGATTTTTTTTAGTAGGAGACAGATAATCACAAGTTAGGATATGCAAATGTCAACACTTCAGTCATGAAAGAGTTAAACTGTTTGTATGCTAATAATTAGCTACTTAACTTAGAACCAATTAGGTCTTAGGCACATATTTCCCGACAAAGAAAGGGTGGTATCATTCTGATGAGCTGTAGTTTATCTATTGGCTGATCAATAAATTGGTTGGGGGCGGATGCTGTTTGTCACATAACCAGGGAGTGGTCCTTTTGGGAGAGAACCTTCTCATTTTCTTTGTTCTTTCCCACCACACAAGTTTTAGCAAACAAACTAGCAAGATGTAGAACTAGAAAGCGAGTCAGGGTTTGTTGTTTTAGTTCTATGTAACCCTTCCCAATTTTCTCGTGAACTTTACTTAAAGCTAATTACACATGTGTGCTGCGTTGCTTTTATTCTGCTAGGCACAATTAATTCTGCTAAAAGTATCCAAGACCACCTCTTTGAGTGGTTGAGGGGAGGTGCCCTGAGTTAATGATTGGTAAGGATTCCTTGATGTGGTCTTTACATGATTTTAGAAGCAAGAATTGGCAGGGATCAAGGGCACAAGTAGTGGCCTTCACTGATCCCAGGAGTGAGGGGAGAAGGTGCTTTTAGCCTTGCTTTAATATTTTTTTCAGTGCAATCCTAAGGACACTTTCCTGGGGGGAAAGCCCCATTGAATCAACTTGTGTAGGAGTCGGAATATACCCAGTTAGGATTGCCCTCTCTCTTGATTGTTTTGAACATTTGTTTTATAGAACTATTTTTACATTGCTCTTGCCCCCATTGGGTCCTGAGAAGCTCAGGAGAAATGTGGACCTATAAATATTTTAAATAAAACTGTAAGCTGCCTTGAACCACAAGGAAAGGTGGAGTATAAATATCGTAATAAATGAAATGTAAATAAAAATGAATAAAATGTATTCTACCAAATCAATCTTTCAGTCAATCAAGTTGCCTCTGATAATGTGTAAGAATCCCCAGAGTTCCCCAGGAAGCCAATGGAAAACTGAAATAACCTATCAGTGTGATTCCTCGTTTACATTTGCTTCTGTCCTCTGCTTCAAGAATGTCTCTCAGCTCTACTTCGCTGCATTCTTCAGTTTCATTATCACAGATGTTCCCATGCCCCTTATACTGCATTATCATCCCAGTAATAATAATAGTGTGAGAAGCATGGAGTCTGTAGGTACAAATGATCTCCCTGTGAGCCAAGTCAGCACTGACTATGGGTAGCATCCTGCCTCCAGCCCTCTGCAATGCAAATGAGCTGATGTTGGCTGTCTGTCATGGCTGGCTCTGCAGTCATTTCCTTAATGACTTGCTAATTTTCCTCTGTATCCTGTTCCTCACAGGCAAGAGCTTCACAGCCTCACATGGGCCGCTGCAATTGAGATGTCAGCTGAAACTGATAGCAAGCTCATTTATGGATTTATGCCCACACTCGTTGCTCTGTATATTCCCACTTATGGCCGATATTTAAATCTCCAGGTTGTTCTTGGGCTTGGAAAGTGACACAGAATATATCAGCTGAAACATGACCTTCAAAGTTTTTCCTTTATAGCTAGCATTTGCCTGCACTTTATGTTTAGACTTCCAAAAGGGAGCATGCAACATATTGTACTAGTCAGAATTTCATTTTTCACTCATTTCTTCTTCATGTTGTATATTCATACTATTCAGTATTTCTTTTTACATGCCAAAAACACGGGTTTTTTTGTTTTTTCCCAAAAATTTATTTTATTTAAGAAAGGTTATACAATATAAACAGGAAGTTAATTCAATTGCCGTACAAAGTTACATTGTAAATGTAAGCATAACCAATACAATTCTTTAGCACATACATATTCTTATAAATATCTACCAGTAATCACAGGTGTATTTCTATATGAGTGTAATGCGTGCTCAGACCAAAAGAGTGAGAATTAAAAATGAAGCCATTTAATATAAAGTAGGTTTGAGGGTATGATACTATTTTCTGCCATATAGTGTATGAAAGGAAACCATGTTTTGACAAAAGTTGAGTCTTAGGTTGAGTGTTTATGGAGACGTTCTTCACCATCACAAAGTGCTCCCAGCATTTATTCCTCCATGTTAGCATTTCTGGAGGATGAAGAGACTTCCATGAAGCAGCAATAGTCAATCTAGCTGTTGCCAACAGAGTAGAGGTGAGTTTTGAGATTTCCATATCTTGAGTGTCTGTGTCATCCAAGTTGAGAAGTAAGATAGTTGGGTCTAGTGGTAGTTTCTGCGATGTGATTTTATCAATTTCTTCTATAACTGGCTTCCAAAAAGACTAGACTATCGGACAGGGCCACCAGCAATGATGGAAGTCACTGACTGCCCCACACCCCTTCCAACAGAGAGGGTTACAGGTTGAGTGCATGTGGTGCAGGCGTGCGGTGGAGAGATACCATCTTGTATGAAGTTTAAAGAAATGAAGTTTCATGGAGAAGATTTTGGATTTACATTCATGAGATCCCCAAATTTCTGCCCATTGATTAGGTGTTAGTTCTCTTTGAAGGTCCTTGTGCCATACACTTTTATTGTTCATTATCTTGTCATTTCCAGTGTCCATCAAGGTTTTGTAGAGAGTTGACAGCAGACCCTTCTGGCCATCTGAGAATTTATCTAGGATAAGTTTGAAATTGGTTTTGGATCTAGAGAATGTTCCTTGTTTCACCACCCAGTCTATTAGGGTTTTTAGTTGGTAATATCTCAACCATGAAATCTTCATATTTATTTGACTTTCAAAGTCATTTTTAGGGTGAAATGTTCCCTTTTTGACCAGATCCTGTAATTTACTAAACCCAGCCTCCATCATAATCGAAAACGCCCTAACTTCCTGTCCGGCAGGAACCATGGTTGATGAGTATAAATGGACATGGGAGAGATATTCGGAGCCAGTTTTCCTTTCTTTAGGTCCCAGATTCTTAAGGTGGAGTCTAAGAAGGTGTTCTGCTCTATTGTCTTGGGTCTGCTCTTTTTTGGCATCCAGATGGTTTCTTGAAGGGTGAATGGTTGAGTATACGATTGTTTGATGGACATCCAGTTAGTAAACTGTGTTTCATGTTGCATCTGTACTACATTAGAGATAGCCGCTGCATGGAAGTATGACTGGAGGGAAGGCATTCCTAGCCCTCCCAGAGAGTTTGGTTTGGACAGATGATGGTGATCTACTCTGGATTTAGCAGAGTTCCATAAAAAGGTAGTGAGAGTATGGCTGAGGACAGACTGGCATAATGAAGCACTATGGAAGTGGGGCAAAAAGACCCAGGCCAAATTGTCCCAGGGCTTGCCATTCCCACTGGGCAGACTGAAGCGGAAGCATTCTGGGGAGGAGGCAGAACAGAGCATTCACACTGTGGGGTGGCTCCTGGTGGTGCCACTGCTGTGGCATGCAGCTTTGGTCTGTTTTGCTGAGGTGCGCATATGCGTATGGGCGCATGAGTGCATAGGCACATGGGGGCAGCAGCCGGATCAGTGGGTTCACATTACCAGTGCCGCTTGTGGCACGGCTTATTTGCATCCACACTGCCAGGAAGTGGGATGAAGGCGCACAGAGACTTGTGGACACCGGTTTCTAGCGGTATCTGACTGAAGCGTCATGAAAGCACTTAAGGAACAGGTGAGTATACAATGGGGATGCAGGACAACTGCAGCTGTCTGAACTGCCTCCCTTCCTCCGCTTCTAAAGTGGACCTATCCCGGGCCAATTTGCCAGTCTGTCCTCAGCCTATGTTGCCACTTGTTTAAGTCTTTGTCTGCAATAAAGATGGGTAGTGCGTGGAGAAGGTATAAAAAACAAGGGAACAGGAAGATTGTATGTGATCTGCAAGGGATAGTGTCTGTTCCAGTCTTGAATTCATCCCTGTATTTCTTTGTGTAGTTTACAAAAGTTACAATCTATCAGATTATGCAGATTTAGGAGAATCTGAATACCAAGGTGTCTCCATTCAGAGGTGATCCACTTATAATTGAAAGTACACTGGATTTCCATCTTGACCATCTTGGAAATCTTAATGGGGTATATCTCTGATTTGCTCATATTGAGATGCAGTCCTGAAATGTTTCCGAATTTAGAGATGATATCAGAAATAATAGGCAGAGATTGCAGCGGGTCAGCTATATACAGAGCTATATCATCTGCGTACAATGTCAGTTTGTGTTCTGTGTCTGCTACTTTAATTCCTTTTAAGTCTTTGTTCCTGTGGAGTTCCTCTGCCAACGGCTCTATGGCCAGGGCAAAGATGAGTGGCGAGAGTGGGAATCCTTGTCTTGTACCCCGAGAGGGAAAGAAGAAGTCAGAATTCAAACTATTGATCCGCACCCTGGCTCTAGGATTTTGATAGATCAATTGTAGTGCCTGAGGAAAGTTGTCGCCAAACCCTAGATGCTTAAAGAGAATCATCAGATGGGAGATCTCGATGGAATCGTTAATATCCTCTACCTTTGGAGAAGAGGTTTTGCATAACTTACCATAAAAATTAGCAAAGGTGTTCACAATGGCTCTTGAAGTGTTGAGGCGTTTCCCACCCGGGGTTTTGACTGATCCTATGATTGATTTCTTCATCTTTTCCTTTACCCTCCATGCCAGGAGTCACAAATTTTTGGGAGATTTGTGCCAGAATTTTTGTTTCAAAATTAATAAATTTCTTTGGATTGAGTTAACTTTTAGAGAATCTAGAGCTTTCCATTCTGCTTGAAGTTTTAAGTATGTAGATTTATTTCCAGTTCTCTTGTGTTCCTGTTCCAGTCATATTATACAATTTAGCATGTCTGTTCTCAGTCCCTGTGTTTCTCTTTTCAGGCGTGCCATCACTGCAATGAGACAGCCTCTCGTTACTGCTTTCAGTGCCTCCCATTGAATGGCCAGGTCCATTTCGGTGTCTTTGTGGATGTCCAGAAAGTTTTTGATATTTGTGTTTAGTTTCTCTGTAATCAAAGCATGTAATAAAATGGAGGTGTCCATAGACCACTGTCTGTCATTTCCTCTGTGGTTCCTTGAATTTGACAATCAATCCAAGCCAAAACCATATGTTTGTGCTGAGAATAGAAGCATACAGAAGTTTCTTTTTCACAATGCCATGATGGTTTCAAACATGTAGAATATTGAGTTATCTTTACTGGAGTAAAGTGCTTTTCAATCCCATTGACTGAGAGAAATTTAACAAACAGTTTCAATGAAATCCACAGTATTGAAAAATACTTCACTTCATGCAGATAACACACTCATAACATGGACAAGGAAACACAACCATTTGAATTCTTTTATCATATAGGCTACCTCCTTGCATTACTTATTTCAAAGAACTGTTTCTTATTTCTTTATCTTAAAAGTACTCACAGGAAAAACAAAGGCAGGCACCATAAATGTAAAAAGCAACTTTTATTTAATATGTAGAAAATTATGCTCATATAGGTACTCTACCCAAATCAGTGAGTACTTCTTTCCTAGCCATACCTATTTGTCTCAGTTGGATAATAGCCATAGGCTAACTGCTGTTAGCTCTCTGCAGTCTCCTGTTGTTTTTTTTTTAACCTCAGAATGCTGAGCTCTGCAGCTGACCAATCAGAGAGTGAGGGATGCAAGGAGGCAGCTACATAGGAATCAATGGGGGAACACATTTTCCCCCTTTTGACCCACTTAGGGGGTCGAATTTCTAAAAATCCCTTCTTAGTGAGCACCAATGCCATGGCAGGAGTGCTGTCCCAAATTTGGTGCTTCTAGGTTCAGCAGTTTGGCCTGGGTGTTGATTTTATGGGGAAAGGACTTTCTTTTAGGTATATAGATGGCACTTGGGGGGGGGGTCTCCTCTGCCTCTTCTCCAAGCATTTTTCTCACATAGAAACTCCACTGGAATTGAGTTATTTTGCTGATTTTGCTACTCCATGTGAAGTATCTGTGCACGTGGAGCAACAAAATCGGCAAAATCCCCACCCCCAGCCCAGTGCAGTTTTCACATAAGAAAACTGTTTAGGGGAAAGACAGGAGGCCCTTCATCTGCCCCCCCCCCCCCGCAGCTGTTCCAAGCCTGTTTGGGCGCTCCTTTTTAAAAAGAAGCAGTTCCCACATCTGCTGGGTGGCTGCAGGGAACACGTGAAAACATGGGTAAACAAGTGAAAAAACATAACATACAGTCTGGTTCTCAGGAAGGGCAATTTGCAGGTGGACGTGCCTTAGGAACCTCCCATATCAGTCATTAAAGCACTGGGTCATCTCACTATCTCCCCCACCCTCAGCTTTCTTCCCAACTTACTTTTGACTCTGACCTCATAGTCTTATGCCTCGTTACACTTCTGGAGAAAAGAACCTTCATTCAGCTTGAAGACTGACATTACATAGATACCTAGTGGTATGAGGAAGTATTACTCTTAATATTCAACATGACATCTCTGGACCCCCACCCATGACCTCAGCAGGACCTGCCCAGTGAGTCAGACCAGCAGCGTTCTTGTTTTCCAGATGATTTCCACTCCTGGAAGAGAAAACAGTGCATGGCGCCTCTAACAGACTTTGCCACTTTGCCAAGCACTCCTGAAGTTTAAAGTTGCCTCAAAATGACATCATAAGAGGATACCTCCACATCAAGTGGGGCTCCTCTTCCCAAGTGCATTAATTTGTTTTGCACTAATTTCAAAGAGACTTTGCAGCATGCCATAGATTGTAGACCAGGAAAAACCAATATTGTTCCTAGGCACTCAGGTTATGTCAAAGGTGAGAATAATTGTCTTTGACAGAAAGGAAAGCAGTAATTGGAAAGAGGTTTGTTTAAATAGCCACTTAAATTTTATTTCCTTGCTCTACCGATTACATGCTGCAAGACTCCTTTGCCATGCGTTTTTTTCCACACAGACTATTTTCTCCTTGGTTTTAGCAAATCTGATACAAATCTGTATTATAATCTGTGTATATTTTGTTCCTTCTCGTGTCAAGGTGCAGTAGGATTTATGTGATATTTGCCAAATAGGTGTCACTCCCAAGCAGGACATACCGCCATGGGAGCTTCCAGAGAGTCCTGAGTTCAAATACTTATTCATACAAGAAACCCATTGCAGTAAACTGGCGCTGGTCACTAATCCTCAGGCTAACCTATTATACAAGGGAAAAAATTTAGAGTCCAGTAGCACCGTTAAGACCAACAAAATTTTATTCAAGGTATGAGATGTTGTGTACACTTTTTCAGATGCACTGGAATGGTAGGTAAGGTTTCAAATTATAGACAGGAGCTGAACAGCAAATTAACTTGTCTTTGCATCATGTTAATTTGCTGTTCAGCCCCTGTTTGAACTGTTACCTTCCATTCCAATGTATTTGAAAAAGTGTGCACGACAGCTCATACCTTGACTACAACTTTGTTGGTCTTAAAGGTGCCTCTGGACTCTAAAATTGTTCTACTGATTCAGACCAACACGGCTGACCACCTGGATCTATTATACAAGGATGTGAAAAGGAAAATAAGAGGACCCCATGTATGAGATCTCCCTGAAGGAAGCATGAGAGGCTAATCTGACGTGTCAGTATCTAAAAATGATTCCAGGGTTTCCCTTCCTGCTTTTACTGTATTGTCCTCTACCATTGTAATTCTACTTATTGCAATGTTTATTGCACTTTTTTTGTTCACATTGCTAATATAATATACAAGAGGGGACCTGCAACAAAATGTTGCATAATGCGTTGTGGCCCTACCATAGTCTTCATTGCCAGCAGTCCTCGCAAGGAATTTGTGGGGAGGGGGCTTTCCCCCACCTTTGTTTCCCTCTCCCACCTTGGTTGTCAAAGTTCCCTTCTCTGTCTTTCTGTATGCACCCCTTATCTACCAATCTTCCCTCCCCTCTCCTCCTCCTCTCACCCCTTCTATGTCAGCTTTCTCCCGACTCCCGTCTCTAGCAATCCTTTCTTACCCCCTTTCTCCTCTCACCCCTTGTATGTCTCACCCCCTTACCCCTGCCTTTCTCAGACACTGTCCTCTTTCTTCCACCCCCTGTCTGCCCCCTCTTTCTCTCCACTATTTCTCTACCCCCCCCCAACAATCTCTTCCTTTTTCTTTCCCCCTCCCTCAGGCAACCCTCAGACAGTCTCCTGTTCTTTTTCTTTCTCTCCCCTCAACAGACAATCCCCTATTCTCTCTCTCTCTCTCCCAGGGGCGTCGAGTTTAGAAAATCCCAGGGGGGCGGGGGCTCTTCCGTGCACCCGCCGGGACCATGTCCCCGCCGCCGCCTCCCCCCGACCACTCCTGCTTCTATCCCTCCCTCCGTCCGCCAGGGTGGCCCCTGGACAGACGGAGGGAGGACCGAGTGGCCAGGCCAGGTGGGGGGAGAGAGATGGCAGCAGTGGCCCTAAGTAGGGCCCGGGGAGGCGCAGCAGAGGGCGCTCCATTTCCCTGGGGGGGGGGCTCAGTCCCCTCCAGGAAATTTCGGGGGTGGCTCAAGCCCTCGAGTCCCCCCGTAGTTGATGCCTATGCTCTCTCCCTTCTCAAAGAACTCCACTTCTTTCTGTTTCTGGTGAGGGAGAGGGGCTGACGCAGGCTTCGCCTCCTCAGACTTCACCTGACCAGCGGTTGGGCCAGCTTCCCAGTGGCAGCATGGATGGTTCTTGCTGCTTCAGTCCTAGCAGTGGCAGGGATGGTTATTGCCATGGCGACTTCCCTCGCGGCCCCAGCAGCTTTTCCCACGCCTCCTGTTAAGTCCCTTCTGTGCGCATGTCCAGAGTTGCTGCCAATAAAAACCCTGCCTTTTACTGACAAAAACAGTTAGAACCTCCCCCCTCTCCTGAACATTCTAATCTCCTCACAGTTGACACCTGGAGCTGATGCCATTTCAAAAGGTATTTGGGGGAATTCAATGGTCCCTGAAGTTTTTTTTAACTTTTCAGATTTTTCTGCAGACCAAGGAAGGGGCCTGACTATGTAGGAAAAGCTATTGGTGGAGAGTGAGCTCTCTTTCAGCAGAAATAAGCATCCACGCAGAAAAAAAAACCCTCTCAGAATTAGAATATAGATGTCACCACCAGCATCCAACTTGGTGTAATACTCACGCATAGTGAAATCTTCTCTTGTTCAGCTTCCTCTCTGTATGCTTTCTCTCAAAGACTTTGATAGTTCTACATTTTTGTCACCTCTAGTTCTTATCCTAAAAACTACTCCTTCAGTCCAAATTGGTTGCAGGTGAGGTTTTACATTTCCTACATTTAAAGTGACCTTTGCCTTCAAAAGTTACATTTCATAGATATATGTATCATTTCTATAGATATAACCAACTCTGCTAGAAATATATGGGAAGCTGCTCACAAAAAAATTACTTATAATAACAGTCCATGCACAAGGAAAATAAACAACTCAAGTCCAAAATGGCATTGAGACCCTGGGGTACCATGATATTAAGCTTGAAAATCCATCTAGTTTCCTGATATAATAATTCCTGTTGTGTGCCTATCTCTTCTTTCCTTAGCTACATACAAGGCAGAATATCTAAAATCCTCCTCCCCATGACCATTTTCAATAAAATGCTGAATCACAAGAGCTTCAAGAATTTTATTGCACATCCTGAAAGAGTGCTTCAGGATATGTGACTTGACTGGTCTAGTAGTACCTGGAGAAAATGGATGCTTTGGAGGGTGGACTGTATGGCTTTGTCCTCTAATGAGGCTCCTGTCCTCCCAATGTTCCTTCTCCATATCTCCAGAAATTTACCAACCTGGGCCTCACAACTCTACCCCCTGCCCCCCCACCGGGGTAACCCTATCCCCTTCTGTAACAATGAATACAACTTATTCAAAATGTGAAGTTGCAAGGGATCTTCAAAAGTTATGATCATGCATACTGGGATCCTATGCTACCTGAGATCCTTTGAATACATGGTGGTGCAACATTGCTTGAAAGGGGTGACATATTGCTTTTGCCAGTGCATACAGTACATGCTAAACCAAACCCCAATTTTTTCAGGGTTCAGGTTTATACATACTGTATCTACACTTTGCTCTTTTCAGACAACATGACAACCACACATATCAGGAGGATCTCCATGCAGTGTCCAGCCTACTGGTATGCATGATGATAATGTCTGAAAACCCAAACTGGGGGTCCCCAAACGTTTTGAGCCTGCAGGCACCTTTGAAATTCTGACACTGAATGTGGAATTCTGATACAGCATGGAAGATCCTCATGCTGTGGTGGCAGGTGCTGCCAAAGCAACATTAAAAAAAAATCTGCACAGCCAATGAAATCTCCCATGCCCCATCCTCTCAGGACAGGTACCTAGTGTCATACATGGAGGCTCTGGTTCTCTCCCAATTTATATTGACTCCCACACATCAAGTGGGCCACACACTGGACCTGATTTTTGGGATGGTGATAAATGTGGATCTGGAAACTGCTGATGTAGTACCATGGTCAGATCACTTTGCCCTGGGTAGGTCAGCACTGCTATTACTTCATGACATAATGGCAGCATTTGACATGATCAATTATGATCCCATGACCCACCACCTTGCCAACGTAGGAATACTGGGGGACTGCCTTACAATGGTTTTCCTCCTTTCTCCATGGTCAGGGCCAGATGGTGGCGCTTGGTGAGAGGGTCTCTCTGCAATACCTGCTTGAATGTGGGGTGCCACATGGGGTGATCCTCTTACCAACGTTGTTCAACATATACATGTGCCCCCATGACCAGCTGGTCTAGGGGTTTGGGCTGGGTTGTCACCAGTACGCTGATGACACCCAACTCTATCTATTGATGGGTGGCCACCCGAACTCCATCCCAGATATTTTGGACATGCCTTTGGAGGGCTGTTATGTCCTCACAAGAGACTGCACACCCTCAGTACTTTATAGAGGCTGTGGCTGGGTGGTTACAACAGAGCTGGCTGAAACTAAATCAAACAAAGATGGAAGTCCTGTACCTGCGGAATCAGGTTCCTGGTTCCTTGGATGGGGCACCATTCTTGCTGGCACCGAGGGTGAGGAGCCTGGGGGTGATTCTGGATGCCTTGTTTTCTATAGAGGCCCAGGTCACCACTGTTGCCAGGTCTGCCTTCTATTATCTTTGGCAGATCGGGCAACTGGTCCCAGGACTTAGCTACAGTGACCCATGCAATGGTCACTTCCAAGCTAGATTACTTTAACTCGCTTTACACAGGCTTACCCTTGAATCTGATTCAGAAACTCCAGCGAGCACAAAATGCAGTGGCACGCCTGCTGACAGTGATGCCTGTGCGGGCACATATTCAACTGGTGCTATGCCAATTGCACTGGCTACTAATTGAGCACTGGACCATTTTCATGGTGTTGGTATGTGGCTTCGGACCATCATATCTAATGGACCATCACTCCTCATATGTGCCATAGAAAGCCTTGTGCTCTGCTGACCAACATTTGCTGGTTGTCCCTGGCCCAAGGGTTGTCCTCTTAGCCTCGACCAGGGCCAGTTGCTATATCATGCTTTTATATGGTTGAGTACATATACAATGAAATGAAGCCACCTTCTATACAACTATAGTAAAAAGGAGCTCCATACTGCCACTCTGTGGGATTCCTCGGGAGTAACGCAGAAAGTCATTTTGTGTAACAAACTATTACAATATATAATTTCTTGTATAGTATTCATTGATTACTCTTTTCAATGATCTGTTGGTTACAGGATAGTGATATTTCTAGGTTTTACAAAGTGATATCAGTACAGTGTCAGTTATCACTCCTTGTACAAACAACTTCAAAATCTGATGAATGTATCTCTGGCATTCAATGTAACTGCTCTTACAGTTGCTATATCATGCTTTTATATGGTTGAGTACATATACAATGAAATGAAGCCACGCTCTATAAAACTATAGCAAAAAGGTGCTCCATACTGCCACTCAGTGGGATTCCTCGGGAGTAACGCAGAAAGTGATTTTGTGTAACAAACTATTACAATTTACAATGCAATGTATTTCTCATATAGTATTCATTGATTACTCTTCTGTGAACTCTTGGTTAGACAACAGTGAAATTTCTACGTTTTACAAAGTGATATCAGTACAGTGTCAGTTTTCACTCCTTGTATAAAGAACTTCAAAATCTGATGAATGTATCTCTGGCATTCAATGTAACTGCTCTTACAGTTGCTATATCATGCTTTTATATGATTGAGTACATATACAATTAAATGAAGCTTTCTCTGCCCTGGTCCCGGCCTGGTGGAATATGCTCCTGTTTGAGATCAGGGCCCTGCGAGACTTATTGCAGTTTCACAGGGCCTGTAAAATGAAGCTGTTCCACCAGGCCTTTGGCTGAGGTGGCGGACGCCCATTTATTTGGCCTCCTTTGCTGATAATTTGCCCTATGAAATCTGTGCACGTGAAATACCAACCATCACTTCTTCAGTTGGTGGGTTTCACATTTCTTTTGCTTATTTTTTTTATGTCATCATCAGATCCATGAATTGCTGCTAAGTAGACAGATTTTTTTTCATTTTAACTGTTTTTAACTATTATTGTTCCTATAACTTGTTTTAATTGTTGGATGCGTTCTTTTGCTGTTACCCACCCTGAGCCCGCTTGAGAGAAGGATGGGCTATAAGTCAAACAAATAAAATCAAATAAACAACATTTCTTCAAGCCTTACATATGGGAGGATTGGGGGGGTGGTGGAAACATCGGGAAGGACCGGTCAGAGTTAAGATGCATAACTGAAGCTGAGATTGGGTTAAGTCAGCAATGAATGGCAGCAAATTAGCAGATAAATACGAGAACTAACAAACAGATGTGAGAACCAAGCTTGAGTCCAGCAGCACCTCGAAGATCAACAGGGCTACCCATCTGAATGTCTGTGTATGTGAGAGAAAGAATGAGAGGACAAGTGAGAGGAAGAACATCATGCCAACAGGATAAGGGTAAATGGTAACACGTATTATGGGGAGGAAGGGGGAACTAGACACACGGTTGCCATTTTTAATTGTGACGGTGTGTTCATTGTAATGTTTCGATTGGGCCTTGGAGATAGCTGCAGAACAAGTGGCATTTGTGAGACATGAATCTTACTCTGCTCCCTTCGCTATCAAAACTTCTTGGCAATCATTTCTTTTTCATTTGCTCTCACAACACTTGGAAGAAAACTCTGTGTGAGATTTGTAAAGTCGACATTGGAAACGCTAGTCTGTTATTCTTTCCTTTTTTAAAGTTCACCAGTGATTAACAGGGTACTTGCTTATGATCTTCTATAAATATTATGTTTCTGAACGTCTTTGAAAATGTGGACTTTTTAATTCCATTTTTTTTTAAAAATTGTAAAAACTGTAAAAAACCTGAGACAGGATATTTTCCAATCTTTGGGGCAAAAAGTGGGTTGTTTGTATGTGTTTTTGTCACCAATCCATAAAAAGGGCTTATTTTTGTAAATGGCTGCATAGCCTACATCATAAAAGTTATATATAATTTTATCCCAGTTTTGAGGTATTTGGATGCCTATTGCCCAGGAAATAGCAACTCTCATTTTCCTCTGTAAAGTGTGTGCTAGAAGCAGTCAGGAAAACCTGCTCTTTTATATATATATATATATACACACACAAGTGGCCACCCTTATTCTCACCAGAGGGTTGAATTAGGCAACAGATGCATGGAACATTACCAGAGTGGGATTTAAAGGGAAGCTGCAAATTTGCAAGGAACAAGGTTAAACCCTGCCATATTTGTGTACTTCCATTTGTTGGAAATGTATGAGTTGCAAGGTCCAGATTCCAGTCATTGTAGGGTTAATCTGTTTACCTTCAGTGCTATTGTTTAGACTGACCTGGATGGAAACCTGGCAGACAGCCAATGCAAGAAAAGCCCGCAAATGTAAAGGAGTATTGATTGGTTAATGTATTCAGGTGATTTCCTTCTAGGGGTCAAGGAGAAGCAAATTCTCCATTGTTGTGTGACCATGTGTCTCTAGCAGTAGCAAGCAAGATGTAGCTTAGATATGTTTGTTTGTTTGTAGGTTTCCTGTGTACCTTTTACTCTTAGAAATAAAGAATTTTAAACAGAAAGAAATCTGAGGGGGTGGGGAACCCCACGTAAATTTCCAAAACAAAGTATTAATGTTATGAATATATCTCCAAGGTATATAGAAAGGAACTGAATGTAAAATATAAATAATCCTAGGTATAATATTCATTTTGAGTGTGTTTACTTTGCCCCATAGAGACAAGTTTAAATTTGCCCATCTGTCCAAATCCAAAGATATATCAGCAATTAGCTTGTTAACATTTAGCTTAATCATATGTGTAATATCTCTAGGAAATCAGGATTCCAAGATAAGTAATGACATCTGGTTACCATTGAAAACATCCATAGGCAGATAAACTCCATGATATATTCGTTCTCCGGTGGCATCAACTCAGATTTTGTCTAGTTAATTGAATAGTCAGACAAGTCTCCAAAGGTATAAATCATATTCATTAAAGCAGAAATGGAAGATTGAGGTTCTGAAATAAATAATAAAAGATCATCTGCATAAAGAGTCATTTTAAATTCCTAAGAGTCCTGTAAAGCCATAAATATTATGGCTCCGCCATTAGACAAAATCAGAAATAAATAAAAAATAAGAGAAGAAAGAGGGCAATCCTATCTCATACCCCTCACAGTCGATCATCCATCTCTCTCTCTCTCTCTCTCTCTGCATTTCAACAGTGTTTTGATTTTTTCCTGCCTTGGGGACTGTAAGCTGGGTAAAAAGGTGGCATACAAATGTCTTAAATAAAATAATTAAATAAAAATCAATAAAATCTCTTTGTTGACTTGAACTAGAACTGAAACGCTACACAGAGAAAAACCGAGTTTGATTCCTTAAAAAAGGCAATTAATTATAAAACAAACAAATAAAATAAAATACAATACATTATAATGGGAGATAGAGATTTAACAATCATGCAAAACGGAACCTAAGTTTGGAGGGGATCTTTCCATCTTTATGACATTTCATTCCCTCCAAATAAGAAATAAGAGGCATCCACTTGTCAAAAAAGTGAGGTAACTTAGAATCTGAATCTGTAGAGTTAACCATTAAAGAGAGATCTTCTCCATAACTATAAGATCCCATGTTTTAACCTTCCACAACGTTAAAGATAGAGGTTTATCCATCTTCCAGTTTGTTGATATACACAAACATGCTGTTGCCGATAAATGAGCTGAAATGAGCTTAAATTTTGGTGCATCAATATCCTTACAAGAAGGTAAATCCAACAATAGCCATTTGGGATCTAGCTCTAACTTGACATTACAGATCTTATGAATCACGTTAAGTACTGTGCTCCAAAACCCTTGAATGGCTGGGCATTGCCACCAACAATGACAGAAAAATCCCACCTGTTTACATTTTTTCCCCAACAGACATTTGGAATCTTTCTGCAGAAGTGAGGCAACCGTTGTGGGGTAAGATACCATCCTGACCAAATTTTGAAAGATAAACATAAATTTTGAGTGATATTTAGTGCCTCTGAGGTAAATGCATATAATGTTCAGACCTCATGCCTGTCGCGCTCAGTTAAGGAAACCCCAAGGTCTCTTTCCCATATATTCATAACTGTTGCCCTGTTCTTATTACATGGAGTACAGTTTTGAGATAATGCCTTTATCTGCCAGTTCAGGGGCAAGTATCATTTTTTCAACTGCAGTTTCTGCCCTTCTGTGGATTTTAGTAAAACCTGCAGTACAATAAATATTTCTAAGTTGAAATTAAAAGGACCAAGGAATTTTCTTTCTTTTTTAAAAATAAGTTTTTATTGAATAATCAACAAGCATAAACATGTTGAAGAATAAGTAAATCCATAATACAAGTAAGAAGTGTGAAAAATACAAACAATTAAAACTTTGTAATGCATTTTTTGTGTCTAGTAACGATAGGCATATATCAAAGGACCAAGGAATTTTCAAGCCCGGAAAGCCTTTTTTCCCAGGGCTTCTTTCCCCAAGAAATGGTCTTTAGATTGTAAATCGTGATATCAATAACAACCATGATGAAGCCATTCAGAGATTAGATTTGTTTGCATTCCTGGTAGAAAACACTCCTGACCACGAAATGCTGCAGCTGTAGAGTGCTCTGGGGCAATAGAGTTCTTTTCACTCCTGGGATCCACATACAGGACAACTTCCCAAATCAAACCCAGCGATCACACTTAAAATATTTGATTATTTATCACAGCCCATTAGCTGAGAAGATTGCTCTATTCATTTAATATTTATTTTGTCCAAGGCTAAAACAAAAATCTTCAGTGTGGGATCTTCCTAGCTAACAAAGGACACATTTATTTAATTATAACCCACCTTTCTCCCCAATGGGGATCCAAAGTGGCTTTCATCATTCTCCTCCCCTTCATTTTTTCCTCACAACAATCCTGTGAGGCAGGTTAGACTGAGAGCGTGTGACTGGACCCAGGTCACCCAGCAAGCTTCCATGGCAGAGAGGTATTTGAACCTGAGTCTCCCAGTGTTGCCCTGCAAGCTTCTTATAAAGTATGGACATGAAATAAAACTCTAAGTTGGACTGTACAATGTGTGTGTCAGGAAAAAATGGACTGAATGGTGACCATGAGATGGAGCCAACTTACTGGACAGAAGACATGTGCCCAGCCAAGGGAAGCCTTGCACTGAAGCAGCATGTTGAACCAGATGTGGACCCATGGAACACCCGATGCCATCCATCCCTGCATCTCCAAGGACACTGCAGACCCAGGTAGACAGCATGCCAGCCTCCCTGACATCGCAGCCACATGGAGCCAGCAGCCAGACTTCCAGAGAAGCCATGCTTTGGAGAGGCAGACTGGAAATTCCTGCACAAACGCCATGGACAAGCATCTTCTCCATCACGCAGGCATTCTCCCCGCCACTTCTCCTAGCAGCATCACCTGAAACGGCACGTACTCATCTTCAAGTAAAACAATAGATCTGCCAAACACACTCACCGCCCATCAAGATATTGACTAGCCAAGCACCCTGAATGACTGTCTTTTCTTTTCCTTTGTCTTCAGCCCCTTACTCTGAAAGGTGTCACTATTAGGAAACATTATGTCAATTGCCCAACACTTAATTCCATTCTCTTTACCCATTAAGGAACTGGCAGCTTCTAGCACCTTCCTGGGGACCATGTGACTTGGTGGCACATGCCCCAAGCCACTTCTAGAAATATATAAGAATGAATCTGTTCATTGTTCTCTCTCTTGCCTCTACCTACCTGACCCCACCCTACCTTGCTGACACCAGTCTTAGAGCCGTCTGGAGTCTACTACGTGTGCTGCTGGCCAACACATGACCTTAGTATTGTCCCCATTTTTTTACTGCAGACTCAACTTACCATGTCGGACAGGTAAAGTGTCACCCCTCAAAGATACTTTCCTGCTAATGCGACAGTTGCTATACCTTTCTATCTAATTTTTCTAGCTCTGTGTTGTTTGAATGTATGATTGCTTTTTTTTACTTGTATGTATGTGTGAAATCATTCAGTAAAGAAACCATTTTATTTCAGAACTTCTCTCCCTGTCTATTTTTGGGGATCTGGATAAATTGGACTCTGGTATACACAGGTTATCACTCCCTTTATTCAGCCATTGCTATTTAATATTCCAATTCCCCATATTTATTAAGAAATAAGACAATTTGGCTAAGTCCAGATTCTAGTTCCACACCATGATTCTAGTTCTGACACTGACCAGAATCTGATTCAAAAAACACAGCTGCCATAGTTTGATCAGGGTTCAGAATCAGGGACCATTTGAGACATAAGAGTGTTGGGGTCATGGGTGCAATTGAGGGAATCACAGTCGGAGCTTGGTGGGTCATGAGAGGTGAGGAGTCATGGGCAGAGCTTTGAGGAATCTCTTGCTCACGGGTGGAGCTAGTAGCAACCCAATACTCACAGGTAGGGCTGCCAAGTCCCCCGGTAGGGCGGGGGAAACACGGATTTTTAGTCCTTCCCCCCCGCTTTTGCAAAGTTGACCACCGGGGGACAAAATGGCTGCCTTAAAAGGGAAATGTCTGCAGAGAGCCTGCCCTGCAGTAAAAAGCCTCACCAGACATTTCCCCTTTAAGAAGTCAGCAAGAGAGCTTCCACAGCAAGAGAGGTCCGCCCAGAGATTAAGGAGGAACTGAAGGAGCTGCTTTTGCATGTGGCTGGCAACGTTGCTGTAGTAAGTTTCTCTTCCAGCTCTTTTCCTTCTCTCTCCCTCTTTCTTTTTTCTGTCTGTCTCTCTCTCTCTCTCTCTGTCCCCATCCAGCAGAGGTCTATCAGTGGCTATTATAGCCACAAGGTCTAAATGGAAGTAAGTGCCTCTGCCAGATTTTTTTCCTTCTCTCTCTCCCTCTTTCTTTTTTCTGTCTGTCTGTCTGTCTGTCTCTCTCTCTGTTCCCATCCAGCAGAGGCCTATCAGTGGCTATTATTAGCCACAAGGTCTAAATGGAACCCTTTGTCTGGGGCAGTGATGCTCTGAATTCTTGGTGCTTGGGGGGCAATAGTGGGAGGGCTTCTGGAGTTCTGGCCCCACTGCTGGACCTCCTGAGGGCACCTGGTGTTTTTGGCCACTGCTGTGACACAGAGTGTTGTACTGGATGGGCTGTACTGGATGGGCCGATCCACTGTGGCTTCTCTCCTGTTCTTATGATATGAAAATCATATTTAGCACTTGTGTAGCACTTAGTGCTTCATATTCTGCCGAGATGAGGAAGGATTCAGTAGGGCTGTTGCTCAGTGATAGAGCATCTGCTTGACATGCAGGAGGTATCAGCTTCTTCAGCTAAAAAAGGATCAGGTAATAGGTGACATTAAAGATCTCAGCCTGAGACCCTGGAGAGCCACTACCAGTCTGAGTAGTCAATACTGACCTTGATGGACCAATGGCCTGATTCAGTATTAGGAAACTTCATGAGTTCATGTGTCAGCATGTGGAAGCAACATCACAGGATGTGACATCACAAAATGATGTCACTTCCTTTCTCCTGGCTCCACCCCCAAAGTCTCCTGGCTCCACCCCCAAAGTCCCCAGATATTTCCCAAGTTGGACTTGGCAGCCCTACTCACAGGGGAGGGGCAGCTGACAGCAAGATAGACCTCTTTTGGGCCAGTTCCAAGATGTCCTGGCTTTGCAATCCTGATATTGGTCACCTGCCAGAATGTGGTTCCACAAATTGGACCAGTAAAGAATGGCTGGCCGGCAACCAAAATAAAGATGCCTGAACACTGTAGCACATTCATAAGGGGGTTACTCGGCTGCATGCTCCTTCCTCGTCCACCTGTGCCCAGCAAGCAGGATTTCATTCTGTTAACATTAACTTTCAAGACCCACTTCTGGCTGCAAAGTTTCCAATGCCCTGAGTCAAAACAGTCCACGACACAGCCAGGCTATCTGCATAAGATGTGATAAGGCAACTGAGCAAGAGTTATATATGGCCTTAATATGCTCAGAAGATGTTTGTACAATATTAGACCCCAAAGTACTATTTGAAATGCAAGCTGTACTCCCTGCCAGACCAAAAAAATGTTTTCAGAGCATTGGCTAATCCCAAGAAGACTCTTAAGTGCCAGACAGTCCGTAGGTAACACCCACAATTGGGCAGGAAGAGCCTCAGTTCCTTCAGTGCCTGCCAACGAAGGTGACTGGGATGGAGAGAGGATAAATAATGATCTTTACTTTCCTTTTTACTCTAACCTCAGAATGCTTTCGAGTGCTTTGTCCAATCCAGTTTTAAATCACATCCCGAGATAGGCCTTCAACCAGAGAAACAACCTCGTGGGTGGCTTTCCCGCAGCCTTGTAGATCTCGCCGCCGACCGTATTTCCTGCTCGCTATTCAGCTCAAATCTTCTCTCACCTCAATGTACCTCGCTGTCCCCTAGTGACTCAGACCACCACATTATATTTTTAAATGTATGCTGGCAGGGCTTTTGTTGTAGAAAAAGCCCAGCAGGAACTCATTAGCATAATAGGCCACACCCAATAGCAGAAACACATTAGCATATTAGGCCACACCCCTGACAGCACAGCTCATTATCATATTAGGCAGGGGGCTGGAAAAGCACAGGGCAGGCATAGAAGCTTGCCTCCCCCACCCCCCGAGCTTCTCCGCCCCACTTCAGCATTGCCTTTTTAGTCTCCTACCCCCAACCCCCACCCCCAAACCAGACAACCAGGGAAATGCAGTGCTGAAGTGCCTTTCTAGTCTCCTCCCCACCCCCAGCCGCACATGCCAGAAGTTTTGGTTGCGGGCGTGGCTAACTCAGGAGCCAGCCAGAACTCCGTTCCTGTGCATTCCTGCCCAAAAATAGCCCTGTACGCTGGCAATTTTAAAACTACAAGAGGAGAAGGGGACAAAACCAGTGCTTGCCAGTACTTGGATCAAGCAGGTTCTCTTGACAGGGGCCAGTTGCAGCTCTTCCTCAAGTGCCCATTCCAGGGCAAAACTGGGTTTGCCTCTGTGTAATGTGTGAAAATTCTCTTGTTTGGGAGTTAGTCCCACCTAAGTCAGTCAGTCTGATTTCAGAGTTGGCTGACACAAATTAGGGGTGCCAGCCTCCAGTTGGGACCTGGGGACCCCCCAGAATTACAGCTCATCTCCAAACTGTAGAGATCAGCTCACGCTCATGCTCCCTTTTATGGGTGCTTTTCAGATGATTAAACACAGAGTCCTTGACACTGAAACACAAAGGCTATACAGCTTAGCCAACAAATCTTGCTCCCCTCTGAACTTTGCGATTCCCCTCACGGTAGGCCAAATGTCCCTGTACTTATCTGATACACAACAACAGTGCAGAGCCTTTTCACTAGCAAGATTCAATGGACTACCATCAACAATCTTGCATGGGAGATATAATAATACAGCATACACGGCTAGACTTTGCCATTGTAACTCTGGCTGCATTGAGACAGTTTCACATATCTGTTTGCATTGCCAATTTTATGTAGATACACATTTTAGATATTTAAACCCTATTTTAGCCAACATGATGAACCTTCCTGATGCTTTGAAAGTGCACCGTCTCCTGAATGACTCAGTTACTGAAATATCAGCGAAGGTAGCCATGTTTTTACAATCAGCTATAAAGCTACATCAGGAAAAACTATCAAAATGAGCAACACTGTAACAAATTGTTTTATATAACATTATGCAATACTATGTAGTTTGCAAAATACCTGGTTTATACGTATGGTTTTATGTATGTTTTTATAGTAATCCTCTTTTAAGGTATTGTTTTATGCCAATAAAGGCTAACTGACTGAGTGACTGAGTGACTATAGAGATCCTTTTCCCTGGAGAAAATCGCTGCTTGGGAGGGTGGACTCTATGGCTTTGTGCCCCATTGAGGTCCCTGTCCTCCCCAGGCTCCACCCCAAATCTCCAGGAGTTTCCCAACCTGGATCTGGCAACCCTACCGACCCCACTCCCCTCTTACCAATATAACTAAACTCTAAGCCTGTGACCACATATACTTGGAAGTAAACCACACCGGAATCCTTACTTCATAATAAATATGGTTAGAATCAGGCTGTTCTGGCTCATTGGCGTGATCAAATCCTTTCCACCCTTCAATGAAAGACATATCTGGAATGCCATTTGTCATGTAAGAAGTATCACCCACTTTTACAAATAACAGAATTAGAAAGCCACCAAAACAGACACGTGTCACTTTCAAATGCCAACAGGTCAGTGTTGAGTCCCCATTTTCTTTCTACACGACCCCCACCCTCCAATCCACAAAATGTTACGTCGACATGAAATTCCCTCGGCGCAAGACATTCCTCCAAAACGGGCTTCAAAATTTAATTAATGAAAGGTTAACTTAACAGTAGCAGAAGCCATGAGGAAAAAGGTGGGGGGAGGGGAAAGAAGTGATCCCAGCAGGGCAATTGAATCAAAGGGCAGGGTCACTGAATGTAGCATTATAGCTGCCAGTCATGTTTCTTTCCTACCTGAGTTCCAAAGTAAGCTAACTGTGCAAGCCGGGTTGAAATACACAACCCCCTTGTGACTGGAAGGAGCAGGGCATTCTCCACTTGTGGTTTGCCTGAAATGAGCCTGCATGGAATATGTGTTTGAAAACAGTGAAACTCTTTATTAATCAAGTGCTTTGCTTGCCCATGCCAGCATAAAGTTTCATTTATGTGAACAAAAAAAATATCAAAATAATCCCTTAAAAACGGCTTGGACTCTTGCCTCTTTGTATGCAAACTACAACGGGGGGAAATATTTCTGGAATTGTCAGTAGCATATTGGAGGCTGATAGCCGGGAAGTCAGAGAGGCAGTTCTGAGTGAGCCAAAGGATCTTCATATTGGGATATAGATTTGCCCAGTCATAGACTTCACCTTCCTGGGATCCAAGATCACTGCAGATGGTGACTGCAGCCATGAAATTAAAGACGCCTGCTCCTTGGAAGAAAAGCGATGGCAAACCTAGACAGCATAACAAAAAGTAGAGACATCACCCTGCCAACAAAAGTCTGTATGGTCAAAGCCATGGCATTCCCAGTAGTGATGTATGGCTGTGAGAGTTGGACTGTATGGAAGGTCGAGTGCTGAAGAATAGATGCTTTTGACTTATGGTGCTGGAGAAGACTTTTGAGAGTCCCTTGGACTGCAAGGAGACCAAATCAGTCAATCCTAAAAGAAATCAACCCTAACTGTTCCCTGAAAGGCCAGAGCCTGAAGCTGAAGCTCAAATACTTTGGCCACCAAATGAGAAGGGAGCACTCACTGGAGAAGACGCTGATGCTGGGAAAGACTGAAGGTCAAAGAAGAAGGGGACGGCAAAGGATGAGATGGTTCGACAGTGTTATTGATGCAACAAACATGAAATTAAGCAAACTCTGGAGCACGATGGAAGACAGGAGGGCCTGGCTTGATGTGGTCCATGGGGCCGCAAAGAGTCGGACTCGACTGGGCGACTGAACAACAACAACGACAAGTGTGATACTGAGTGCAGTAAATAACTCTTCCCAGAAGTATATTGCAAAAAAAGGGTAAACGTACAAATATAGCTCCAGTTCACATTCAGGTTGCAGTTGAAAGGAGAGAGAGAAGCCTAATCTAAAGAGTACTTTTCCTGTTGCAAATGGCCAACTTGCCCGGCATCATGTGTGTGGGAGTAGGAGGGCACTGTATGCACAGGAGAGAACTGTAGAGACATGTGTCTCCATGGAGGGCCATGTGAGAGAGTGAGATGACAGAGAGAAAGAGAGAGAGGGAGGGAGAGAGAGAGGAAGGGTCAGAGGGAAGCTCCTAGGTTAAGGCAAAGAGGGGCCTCTCATTCAAGGAGATAAGACCTATACACAATTGGAGTGATGTAGCGCCTCCCAGTGTTCAGGCATGCTGCATCACTCACTCCAAGACTTTAACTGTCTGCTCTAACATCGGCTTCAAGGACCTGATCTTTGCAGATTCCCTCATGAAATCTAAACATTTCAATAACAACTTGAGAGCCAGTTTGGTACCATGGTTAGGCGCATGGTCTCTAATCTGAGAGAACTGGGTCTGATTCCCCACTTCTCCACATACAGCTGCTGGTGGGACCTTGGATCAGTTATAAGTTCTTTCAGCGCTGTTCTCTCATAAGCAGGATTTAATAATCCTCCCTTTAATAATCTTCAATATTTGTGCAATTACTTCTAACTCTCAAGAACTGACTATATGGTAAATTATTTTTATATGAGCTGGATGAAAACTATCAAAACTTAAAAGGAAACTCTGGTCGCGGCCACACAAGCAAGATAAGCCGAACAGGAATTGACGCAAATTTGCACTGGAGCAATTTGCGCCGCAGTTGCGTGATCACACAGGTCCATGGACCTGCGGGGGCAAACCGCTGCTGCGTAATCACATGCAACCACGGATGACTGTTTTTTTTGTGGTGGGTTTCCGAGGCACTTAAACGAGGGATCAATGAAGTGCTTCAACAGGGGAAGGGGGAATCGATGATTTGCTTAGATGGGGGGCGGGTGGGAGAAGAATCGATTATTCGCCTCAATGGGGGGGAGGATCGATGAATCACATCTCCCCCTAAGGGGGCCTTCAATGATGCACACACAGAGAAGGGGGACAAAAAAACCCACGTGGCGTTGGGATAGTATGTGATCACACTATCCGCGATGCCACACTTCTGCGCTGGCACAATCAAACAGGGAAACTCTGGTTGTGAACCACAGCAAACCATTTTTACAATGCTTCCCCACTGGATCAAAAGGGTTTGCAACAGTTTGACGATGGTTGTGGGACGCTTCCCGGATGTGCTGCTGTGATCCGGTGGTGAATTGTCCCTCTTCCGTGGCAAATGGGTGCGTATGATTGCGCCCTCTATCTGTAGGTTTTCTGTATATATTTGTCCATATCATATTGTCCTTTTTATTAATCATGACACCCAGGAAATTGACACGATGTTCATTGAAATGTATATCTGATTTGATGTTATTATTCGGAATGTCAAGTAACCTATGAAATTCTTTCAACTGAGTACAATTGCCTTTCCATATTAAGAAAATATCACCAATATATCCCCACCATATAGATATAAATCCTTGACAAGGTTTCCTCCTCAAAAATACACATTTATCCTCCAATTTGCCCATATATAAATTATCAATTTCCAGAGCCATGGAGGACCCCAAGGCAATACCCTGAATCAACTTTTTTTTTTTCATTGAATGAAAAATAATTCTTGGTTAATGTTAATTCGGCCAGTGCCACAAGAAAAAAATGTGGATAGATGGCGATCTTCTATCTTCATCAGTGTACTTTCTATAACTGACAGTGCTTCTTGTTGTGGAACGTTTGTATACAAGGAAACCGTATCTAAAGTTACTAGAAGAATACTGGCATCGGTGTATTTCAGATGGCTCAATTTGTTAATAAAATTGGTGGTGTCCTTAATATATGATGTTAACATTGGTACAAAGGGTCTAAGGAAATATTCTATGTGCTTGGTGATTGGTTCAAGGACTGGATCATAACCTGAGACTGTAGATCTTCCAAAAGGGGGAAATTTATTTGTATGGATTTTTGGCAGAGTATAAAACATGAGTGTTTTAGGGTGTTCTTTATCTTAAAAAGCTCTTTCTTGTGTTGAAATATACCCCAGGAAAAGTGGAAGGCAGCAGGAAGAGAGGAAGGCCCAACATAAAATGGATTGACTCAATCAAGGAGGCCATGGCCCTCAGTTGGCAAGACCTGAGCAAGGCTGTTAACGATAGGACATTTTAGAGGTCATTCATTCATAAGGCTGCCATTAAGTTGGAAGGGACCTGATGGCACTCAACACACACACACACACACACTTTGGGAGTAGTTATTCTGGATTAAACGACACAGGGTTAAAGGGCATGACATATATAGGATATTCTTCAAAAGGGTGGGAAACTTTCATGAAAGACTCTATACTGTAATAGTTCACTGAGGAAAATGGAACTCCTGTCAGACAAGGTAGTGGAGAGGTATCTGGAATCCCATGAAGTGCCTTCTGTGGTTTTATGTACTAATTCTTTTCATTTTCACTGAGAGCAAAAAGATCACCAAAGGCCTAGTGTTCTTTTGAGAGCACAAGCAGTAGCTGTTCCATTGTGCTATACATGGCTTGTTTTGTCTTATAAAAACACTTCTTGCCAAAGTTCATTTGAGTCTTATCATTCTTGCTATGCTTGTTCAGGTGCACGCAATGAATTGGATACCTAGCCCCTCACCTTGGGATTGATGGAGAGACGATGACACAAACATTGCAACAATACATGGGGCCTCCAGAAAAAAAAATCCACTGAAGGGCTAAAGTGGCATTTTGGAATGTGTTTGTAAGAAGTCTTACCTCTAGGTCAAAACACATTCTGGAAAGCTGACAGGACTTATCCATCACAACACAAATTTTTACCACCCAAACAAACAGGTGTACAGTATGGATCCCTGGATCTGTATACGAGTGAAATCCTTACAAGGGAGAAAAAGAAAGGTAAAAAGCACTTTCCACATGCGTGCTAGGGGGAAATCTCCTCAATTATTAGGCTATTTGGTTTCTGTCATGTTACTGTACCAGGAAATAAAAAGAATTCAGTAAAGGCTACTTTTCCTGTTTACTAAAGAAACATCTGTGAGAGTTGGACTATAAGGAAGGCCAAGCGCCGAAGAATAGATTCTTTTGAATTATGGTGCTGGACAAGACTCTTGAGAGTCAAATCAAATCAGTCAATCCTAAAAGAAATCAACCCTGACTGTTCCCTGAAGGCCACATCCTGAAGCTCAAATACTTTGGCCACCAAATGAGAAGACCCTGATGCTGGGAAAGACTGAAGGTCAAAGAAGAAGGGGACGGCAAAGGATGAGATGGTTAGACAGTGTTATCGATGCAACAAACATGAAATTGAGCACACTACGGAGCACGATGGAGGGCAGGAGGGCCTGGCTTGATGTGGTCCATGGGGTTGCGAAGAGTTAGACTTGACTATGTGACTGAACAACAACAACAACAAAAGAAACATCTCCCCTCAAATTTCCTTCAATGGATTTCTTCAGCTGCAACTTGAAGCACTTTCCATTATATGTTTAGATAAAGCTTCCAGTCACAATGTTCTTTTGCTTTGTGGTAACATAATTTTACTAATTCTTTCATTAAATGCTTACATTTGCCACTGAAAATCTCTCTCCCCCCCCCGCCCCGCCCCGGGCTAGCAATGTGAAGGGAAAAGTTCAGCAAAAATACAATTAGGCCCTTGGACTGTAGAGTGATAAAGCAAACATCATTTCGGAGGTATCTTCAAAGGCTTGCAAAGCAGTAATCAAGACTCAAGATAATTTTATTACTTCAGCTCAGCCATGTTGTTGTTGTTGTTGTTGTTGTTGTTGTTGTGGATCATGTGCTTACAGCTCCTTGGGATCAATGCTGCAGACTGAGGTTTTGAGAAGAGCACTCAACTAGGACATTTTCAGTGAGTTTTGATGATTTGTGGCAACTGAGGTAGGGCACATCTCAAATGCTTTTGTGGGACTATGGAAGCTCTGCACAATTGTAGTGTACCCAGCAAGGGGAGCTTAGTTTTGTAGCAGTCTAAAAGAGGAGGAGAGTTGTGTGGGTACAAGGGGGTGTTATTTGGTTTAGTTGCTGCTTTATAAACTAGCCCTGCCACTCTGGGTGTTTGCCATCTCCTCTATGGTCAACAAGTATAATTGTAAAGCCCTCCTGACCAACACTATGCCTGGAAAGAACTTGAGAACATAAGAAGAGCTCAGCTGGATCAGATATGGCTGCCATTCCCCTGATGGGGTCAGGGGTTTGCCCACTTTTGGGGCCCCAGATCCACCAGCCCTGATCTGGCCGGTGGGGGGAACCCTGCCCACAAAGCATCCTGTCCCTACCAATGCTGGAGGTGATGTCATTGCGCAGGGCACATTGTGGGGGGGACGGATTCTATATCACTCAAGAAATGTTTACCATAGAGTTTTTTCTTGAATGACAGAGCACCCCCTGCAACATGCCCTGCGTGATGACATCACTTCTGGGTGACGTCATTGGGGTGCGCACATTTTGCATGTGCGACAAAGAAACCCCACAGGAGGACTGGGACCGCCCCACTGGCAGCCAGGTAAGACCTGGCAAACCTAGGATCTGACCAGTGGTACATCTAGTCCAGCATCCTGTCTCACATCATGGCCAACCAGTTACCCTGTAGGGTCAACCACAGGGCATAGAGGCAGAGGTCTTCCCCCATTGTTGCCTCCTGGCACTAGAAGCAGTTTTTCTCCAGGCCAATTTGGCTGGAGATCCTGAAGGGTTTTTTTGGTCATATTCTGAGTGGAAAGTATTGGAGTCGGGAGGCGAGTGGTAGTGATTTCATAGCAAAGCTCTTTATTGAGGGTCACATGGAACATGAGAAACCCCGGACTCAGAGCCCTCTTTTATGTCGGCCGGAGACAATGCCCCGACCTCGCCCACAAGTCCTGATAGGACCTTAAGTCCATGGTTGCAGTTCATAGGTTCCCCAGTGGGAGACCTAGGCTCGTAATTGGTGGTCGCTCAGGATCCGACCGGCTATTATTCTACCTGGCCGAAGCTCAGGTAGATTCTGACCATATGCACTGCCCATGTGGCGGTCACCATTACGAGAGATCAGGCGACCGCGGTCTTAGTATACAACACCGGGCATGGAACAGCGGTCACTGGGTGTCTGTGGGGGGAGGTATTTGTGAATTTCCTGCATTGTACAGGGGGTTGGACTAGATGATCCTGGAGGTCCCTTCCAACTCTGATTCTATGATTCTATGAATTCAGAGACTGACAGCCTCTGAATGTGGAGGTTACATCTACTCATTCATAGACCTATCTTCCATGAATCTGTCTACTCCCCCTTTAAAGTTGTTTACTCTGGTGGCCATCACTACATCCCCTGGCACAGAATTCTGCATGCATAAAGAAGTATTTCACTTTGTCCATGCTGAATCTACTGCACAGGGGGTGGAGGATTTCTTCCCCTCATGATGAGCACCCTTCGCACCCACTTTCACCCTCAAGGCACACAGAGGTGGGAGGGTATAAATGTGGGAGACCTTTTTTGGAGGGGTCTGTAACTGGGAACTCAGAAATGTAATCCACCCCCAACTTGGAGAGATTGTACTGGAGCCAGTCCTAACATCCAATATGGAAGAAACCCTAGAGGCACAACTATTACTTAGGAACATACTTGAAATAGTTCCGGTGCATTATTTCAGAGTATGAACACACATCAGCTCTTCAATCCATAAACACTTGTTTGGGCAAGAAACTGTACAGTCTTTCTTTATTATGCAAGACAGTTTGCATCACTTAACACTTTAAATGGAAAACTCTGATTTCCAGAGATCTGGTGGGGCTGGGGTGCCTGCCAAGCTGTTGTAGAGTAACTTTGGGGAGCCCCTGTCAGAAGTCTTGCAGTGCACTCTAATCTGGAGAATCGGGTTGGATTCCCCACTCTTCCACATGAAGCCTGCTGGGTGAACTTGGGCCAGTCACAGTTCTCTCAAAGCTCTCTCAGCCCCACCTACCTCACAGGGTATCTGTTGTGGGGAGAGGAAGGGAAGGCAATTGTAAGCAGCCTTGAGACTCCTTGGGGTAGAGAAAAGCCAGTTATTAAAAACTTCTTTCTGTATTTGCATCACTAATCAGTTTAAATGGAAATCTCTGGTTTTCACTGGTCTAGTGAGGTTTGGGTGCCCGCCAAGCTGTAGTGGGGTAACTTTGGGGAGCCCCTGTTGGATGTCTGCCTAAATTGGAAAACTCTGATTTCCACTGGTCTGGTGGGGCTGGGGTGCCTTCCCAGCTGACACAGCGTAACTTAGGGGAACCCCTGTCAGAAGTCTCTTATCATGTCTGCCTTTCTGCCCTTCAGAGCTTGCCTTGGCAGTTTGTGTGTGGGTGAGCATAGGAAGGATGATGGCCTTGCTTCTGGTGTCTGGCTTGGGGGAGGGGGTCTGCCCAGGTGAAGTTTCCCTGTGAGTTTGGTGTCATTGGCTTGTTCCTGAGCCATTCCATAGACTCCTGTAACTAAAGGCTGCTTTGCTATATGACAAATACTGTAATTTTTTAAATATCATTAAATTAGATTTATAACAAAGACATTTATAACGAACTAGGAGCAAAGCCCATTGTAGACATAATACAACAGGCTCTAGAAAAAGCTATGCCCCCCCCCCGCCCTTCCTGGCTTGGCTGCTGAGGTGGGTGAGGCAGGACAGAGCCGGGAGGGTGCGGGGAAGCATTGAAATGCTTTCCTGGGGCTTCTCCAGGCTGGCCACTGAAGTGGCCAGGCCAGAGAAGCCCAGCAGAGCTCCCCCAACCCTTCTTGGCTTGGCTGGCGAGTGCTGCAGCTCCCTGCCTCTGACCCACCCACCAGGCGCTGGTCGCCGGTAGGGTGCTGGGTGGCAGCATCTACCTGCGGCAGCAGTGGGCTGGGCAGTGGCAGAGCAAAGTCTCCATCACAGAGAGCCGGTGCAGTCTGAGGGAAATTCTGGTGGGGACACAGCCAACGCACAGGGACACATTCTGATCGGCAGTTCAGGCAGCCAACTGATTTTGGCATGCATAGAACGTTGCCACCCGAAAATACAATTATATAGTAAGGACAGATAGATTTATAACCAATCTTTCTCCCCAATGGGGACTCAAAGCTGTATTGTTCTCCTGTCCTCCATTTTATCCTCACAATAGCCTTGTGAGGTAGGTCTGGCTGAGTGTTTGTCATCCAGCAACTTTCCATGGTTCTGAGTATTAGAGATATGTGACAGGTTGATTCAAAGCTTTCTTATTACATGTCGTCAAGATATCCTGGTTCAGGGTGTTCCAGTTCCCTTCATTTTTGGCACTGCAGCTTCCATCATCATTCCTGGATTGGTGGCCAGTTTCCAAACATGTAGCATTATTTTCTGAGTTATGCCTGCCACAGACACACTTAGCTTCAGTAGCAAATAGCATGGTGTGGTGGTGGTTTGTCTCACCTGGGCCAGTATTTTCCCGTGCCTTTCAATTTTGGCCATGGAACTCCCACAATCGTCCTGACGCTGGTGGCCAATTTTGAGTCACCTAGCTTTGTTCTCTCGTGAGTTATGCCTGCCACTGTGATGTAGTTAGGGTTGCCAGGTCTGATCATCATGCTGGTTGGGGGATTGGGGGTGGGGGCATTCTGTGATTGGGCGGGGACATCATGCTACATGCATGCATCACCCAGAAGTGATGGAGGCACTCCAGTGATGCCAGGGGTGATGCTCTGTTTTTTGGGCAAAACTCTTTCGTAAAATCGCCCTCAAACCATAGTGTTTTGCTCAAAAACCAAAGTGTCAACCCCCCCCCCCCCAACATCACCGACATGCCTACATCGCTTCTGGGTGATGTTAGTGCATCACACACAACATTGCTGTTTTTTGGGGGGATTTCCTCCCGCCAGCCAGCTGGTTGCTGGCAAGCAGGAGCCCATGAAAGTGGGGGATCCCCTGCCCCCACATGGGGAATGGTAACCTTAGATGTAGTGGTTAAAGTGTTGGACTAGGATCTGGGAAACCTGGGTTCAAATCCCCACTCGTGCCATGGAAGCTGGCTGGGTGACCTTGGGCTAGTTACTCTCTCTCTCAGCCTAACCTACCTCACAGGGTTGCTGTGAGGATAAAAATGGAGGAGAGGAGAATGATGGAAGTGGCATTGGGTTCCCATTGGGAAGAAAGGTGGGATATAAATATAGTAAGTAAATAAACATGGACAGACAGGCCAGTTCTTTTATTAGTATAGATTCATGGTGACCACAAACCAAGTGATTTGTTCATTTTGGTGTGATATCTGGTTTGGATATCTGGGTCATGCAGGGTGAGGGCTGAGATGGAATTTTTTTTCTGGGGGCCCATGGTGGTTCTTGGCAGCCCTGTGCCTAATAATTCTATCTTTGATTACAGTTTCTACTAATTTGCCTGGAACAGACATTAGGTTATCTGGCCTGTAATTTCCTAGTTCCTCTCTGGACCCCCCTTTGAAAAAATGATGTAACATTTGCTACTCTCCAGTCTTCTTGTACAGTAGCTGGACTGAGCAATAAGTAAAACATATAGATTAGTAGATCAACAATCTGACATTTGAGTTTCCTAATAGCTCTCCAGTGTACACGGTCAAGACCTGGAGACTTACTGGCTTTTTATTTCTCCATCTCTTCATCTCTTGTCACCTCGATTTGATTCAGTTCTTCAGACTCCCTTCTGGAAAATAGTGGTTCTGGTGTAGGTACATGCCCACACTTTCCACAGTGAACACAGAGGCAAAGAATTCATTTCGATTTTGTGTCTTCTCCCCATTTTCATTTAGCAACCCTTTTATTCCTTGGTCATTCAAAGGCCCAACTGCTTCTCTGGGTGGTTTTGTGCTCTGGATATATTTAAAGAAATATTTATTGTGTATCTTGAAGACTGTAGCAATCCACTCCCCAAATTCTCTTTTTGCATGCCTAATTATTGATGTATACTTCTTTTGCCAGACCCTGTGGTCCCTTCCATTTGCTCCATTGGGGCAGGCCCTCCACCTTTTAAAGGAAGCCTTTTTGCTTTTTATGGCTTCCTCGGGTCATTAACCACACAGGCATTCTTTTAGACTTGGCGGTACCTTTCCTAACCTGGGGAATGCATTCTATCTGGGCTTCAATTAGTGTAGCTTTAAATAGCTCCCAAGACTCCTCTAGGGATCTGACTCTTTTGTGTGTCTCTTTCAGCTTCGGTTTAACTGTTTCCCTCGGTTTTTGTAAAGTTCCTATTTTTTTTTTAAATTAAATATTACCATTTTGGATTTTAGGGGTACCTTTTCATTGACAGGAATGCTGAGCTGTGGTGGTGACCCAGGTAGAGAATCTGGAGCCAGAGCAGCCCCATGTCCTAGTTCTTTTTTTGTGTGTGTAAATTTTGTTTATTAGGATTTTAAATGTTCAATTATGTTCAATTTGTCTCAATAAATCCAACACAGAATTTGAGTCTGCCATTATACATTTTCTAGCCAGACATAACATTTAGACCAAATATCCCTAAAAGATTCCTGTTTTGCCTTGTATAACATCGAAATTTGTTTCTCCGTCTCAGTGAGATCTAGTAATTTATTTCTTAAATCATCCTTAGTGGGTAAATCTTCTGTCTTCCATTTTTTAGCCCAATTCATATGGGCTGCAGTCAAAATATAACTTATTAGTCTCACTTCATTTTTCTTAAGATCGTCAGGTAAAATATTCAGAAGGTAGGCCTCTGGTGCAAGTACAAGATCAAAACTAATAATATCCTTTATCATTTTTTTGGACCATACACCAATATCTCTGAATTTTTACGCAACGCCACCACATGTGAAAGAAAGTCCCCACATTTGAGTGACACTTCCAACAGATATTTGAGACATTTTTATAACATTTACTAACTCTATCAGGTGACCATCGGTAATATAATTTATATATGTTTTCCTTGTATGATACAGTCTTCACATATTTAATAACAATCCAAATCTTTGACCAGTCATCTACGGGGATTGAATGACCTATGTCTTTCATCCATGCCAACATTACATTTTTAATTGGTTCTTCTTAAAATTGGTAATCAATAAAAAAACTATATTTTTTAAAAATTAGTTTCTCTTTATTAATGAGCCAGACTATGTCTAGCTCATTTGGGGAGGTATAGAAGCCTTCCTTTTTATCACTATTAAATCTCGTTTGAAGCTGGCATTTTTGCCACCATGAGAGCTTGACGTTAAATTCAGCATTAAGTTGGTTATCTGATTTAAGTTTATTATCTTTATCTAATAGCTGGTCATAATTAGCTATATTAAAGTTAGTAGTTAAGGTGGGTTTGGCAAATGACTTGAGGGGTGAAACCCATTTTGGGGATTTTAGTATAGTGCTTATCCTTCACATCAACCCAAATTTTTATTAAGGCAGCTCTTAATATGTATGAATGAAAATTTGAATGAATCTTATCTTTTCTATACCACACATAAGAATGCCATCCCATAAATAGGTCATGGCCTTCTAAGGCTAGTAATTTTGAATTCTCTAATAGAATCCAATCCTTGATCCAAACTAATGCAGAGGCTTTATAATATAATTCCCAATTTGGTACTCCCAGACCACCTTTTTCCTTTTTTTCTTGCATGTTTTTCCATTTTACTCTCGGTTTTTTAGGAAACCAAATAAATTTTTTTATTAATTTGTCAAGTTCTTTAAAGAAGAAAGCTTGGAAAGAACCATGTCCTAGTTCTGAAGTGGTGAAGAGTCCACTCAAAACAAAACCAGGTCCATGGTGTAGTGCACAGGCTCTAATCTGGGAGAACTGGGTTTGATTCTCCACTCCTCCACATGCAGCCAGCTGGATGACCTTGGGCAAGCCATAGTTCTGTCAGAGCTGTTCTCTCAAGGACAGTTCTGGAGAGCTCTCTCAGCCTCACCTGCCTCACAGGGTGTCTGTTGTGGGGAGGGGAAGGGGAAGGAGTTTGTAAACTGCTCTGAGACTCCATCGGGTAGTGAAGGCCAGGGTATAAATCCAATCTCTTTTTCTTCTTCTTTTTTAATTTAATGAGCCCTGGGGAAGCTGCAGATCAGAGCAGAAGAATGGTGGGCAGAAATGGTGGGATAATCCTTTAATCTCTTTGGTTGGGTGAAAGGGAAGAGAGAAAGTCATGATCCTCTTTAACAGCCTTTTTTGTTGCCTTTTTTGGGGGTGGGTGGGTAAGGATTTCAATATCCATAAATTTTAAAAGATCTGCATATTAAACTCCCAAGGCTTGTGTTTGGCCAAGTGATTGTGGGCCAAATAGACTTCACTTTTGATTCCAGTGGGTCTCCTTTCCAAATACAACTCCTTGGGATTTGGCACGTCAGCCTAATACTTGGTGAACACATTTTTTTATTCAGCTTTGTTGCTTGGCCAGATGCGGAGTTAGTGTTTGTGGAAAAGCTAGTTTGCCATCTAATTATATTACAGCCCACAGTTCCTTTGGCTCCAGTTTTCTTTGTTACCAAAATAAAGGAGGGGCTAGATTTTCTGTTCCATCACAGAAAGACAAACAACACCGTCGTAAACACACTGGCGTGAGTCAGCCACATAAGTGGTTGGGATCAGGGTGATATTCTGAAATGTTATAGGACACATCAAAATACCAACAGTGAGAAACAGTTGCAAAGGCCACTGAGGAATGCGCTACAGTAGAAGAAAAGAATACATCAATGAAACTGAAATGAGTAACATTTTACAATTGTAACACTTCATTTATTAAATGTTTACAGACTGCCTTCTTCCTGAGGACTCAAGGTTTCTCACAGAAGCAGTGCTAGATTGCAAAGACAGATGGCAGCAACATCCGACCAATAGTGACTTTATTTATTTATTTATTTATTGTTTGACTTATATCCCGCCCTCCCTGCGAAGCAGGCTTAGGGCGGTTCACATTCATAAAAACACATTATAAAACACTTAAATACCCTGAAGTAACGCATAAAATCCAATAAATTCATCCTTAAAACAATACATACACTTATAACGATAGTGCTGTTGATATTTCACATTCAGAGATGACTTGCAGTTGTATAGATGTTCTGCTTTCACGCCGACTATCCAAGCCGGGGTTCGGTGGTGGTGTTAGTGGGGGCGGCTCCTAGTTGAAGGCCTGGTGGAAAAGCTCTGTCTTGCAGGCCCTGCAGAACTGAGATAGATCCCGCAGGGCCCTGATCTCTTCTGGGAGCTCATTCCACCAGTATGGAGCCGCCACTGAAAAGGCCCTGGCGACAGTGAGCCTGGCCACCTTAGGGCCAGAGAGGGTCAACCAATGTTGCGACCCTGACCGTAGTGCTCTCTGGGGTATATACGGGGAAAGGCGGTCCCTCAGGTATGCCGGACCCTGGCCATATAGGGCTTTAAGTACCAGCACCTTGAAGTGAATTCGGTATGCTATTGGCAGCCAGTGCAGTTGCCGCAGTACAGGCTGGATGTGCTCCCATCTAGGGAGACCCATCAATAGCCTGGCCACCACATTCTGCACTAGCTGCAGCTTCCAGATTTGCACCAAGGACAGCCCCATGTAGAGAGCATTACAGTAGTCTAGTCTCGAGGTGACCACAGCATGGAACACTGTAGCCAAGTTGTCGTGGTCCAGAAAGGGAGCCAACTGCCTGACCAGCTGCAGGTGATAAAAGGCCAGCCTGGCAGTGACCGCTACCTGGGCCTCCGTTGGACCAATGTCCTGATTCAGTAGAAGGCAGTCTCATGAGTGATGTCCTACAAAGAATCCAAAATAGCATCCATTACCTCAATCCACTGTAACCACTTATCAAAACCTGCCATTTCCTTAGCTTCCAAAATAGGTTATTTGAAATAGGAAATCTTTGCATGCTCTACAAAAGGTAAGCATCTTCCACACTATTCCAGTCCTACCGCTGAAATGCCCTTGCCTGAGCTGATAATGTATGAATCAGCCTGAGACACAAAGAAGGGATCGACCAAGGAACACAAGAGCATGTTGGGATATGCAATCATCTTCAACAGAAGGAAAGGAAAGGAAACAAAGTGACATTCTAGTCCAATTGTGGTTTGATGGAAATGGATGTTGTATTTATGTCTCCCGTCTGTTTTGCCTACTGAGTGCTCAACAGCTGGGCCAACCAGCTGGGATTCCAATGGGGAGCCTTCTTGATATCTGTTCTGCATGGCAAAGCCCTAGATTCTGCAGAGCAGAGACAGCAGAAGTGGTTTTGGGCTCTATCTTTCCAGCATGGCTCTACCACAGCCCCTCAGGCCCATGGACACATGAAGCTGCCTTATACTGAACCAAACCATTGATCCGTCAAGATCAATATTGTCTACATAGACTGGCAGCGGCTTACCAAAGTCTCAGGCAGAGGTCTTTCATATCATCTACTACCTGATTCTTGTAATGGAGATGCCAGGGATTGAACCTGGGACATTCTGCATGTCAAGCAGATGCTCTAACACCGAGCCACTGCCCCGCCCCATGTTCCTATTTACCATGGATAGTCCATATTTTCAGGGATATCTTGTTGTTGTCTCTATTTTTGACTCTATTTTTGCCCCTGGGAGATGCTTTGTTCAAAACTATGTTAATGTGGGGGTCTGCAAGCTGTGCAAGGCAGAATTATTCAGGGAGGTTTTTGTTCGGAGACAGAGTGGCTAAAAATGCTCTAAAACCCCCAAATATATTAATGCAGAACTTCAGGTACAGAACATGAGAGACATTTCATGTTTTAAAACACATGGCTTTTAAGCTCCTGGTTCAGGAAGATGGGTTTGCTGTGACCTTTATTTTTTTAAAACATGCCGTTCTATATGGGAAAAAATGGTAGATATAATTATTTATTTATTAGATTTATACCCCGCCCTCCCTGCTAAAGCAGGCTCAGGGCAGCTTAATGGTAGATGTAAAGGTAAAGATCAGGGTTTTCCTTGCTCAAAAGCCAGTCAAATACGACTTTAGGGATGCGGTGCTCATCTCCATTTCAAAGGCAAAGAGCCAGCACAGTCCAAAAACATTTCCGTGGTCATGTGGCCGGCATGACTAGACGCCGAGGTGCATGGAACGCTGTTCCCTTCCCATCAAAGCGCTACCTATTTAGGTTGGCAGGAGCTGGGGCCAGAGACGGGAGCTCACCCTGTCATGCAGCACTCAGGTCTCGAACTGCTGAACTACCGACCTTCCAGTCTGCAGTTCAGCCTCTTAACCACTTGAGCCACTGCAGCCCAGTAATGGTAGATGTACCTTGAACTTCACCGTACACAGATCTCTCTCTCTCTCTCTCTCCCTCTCCCATCCATCCATCCATCCATCCATCCATCCATCCATCCATCTACATATCTATCTATATCTGTCAATATATATATAGAGATTGATATATAAACACACACGTACACGCTTACACATTTTATCCCTGTTTCTTAAATGCAGTTAGTTTTGAAATTATATTTAAAAGAAAATGCCCATTTGGTTGACAGATCTGTGGATTAAGAAACCAGTGAACACATTTTTTTTCAGGCTAAAATCTGTAAATCACTTACACTGTAGTAGTAGTATAAATATTCCACAGAACTCTGTTGAGTAAGTGATTTGTTGAATGCAAGTGCTACAGTTTGTAGTTCAGTGGTTGCTCTCTACAGATGCCCGACAGCCACCGTCAGAATATGAGGAATCACAGGATCTCACTTTCCTCTTTTGCAAAAATCCCTACTATGCCATCTGTATCGGGACGCCAGATCGCCTGCCTCGGTGGGAGAGCTTCCAGCATCCTGGTTTATTGTCCATTGGAGTTGAGCCTCCAGGGCTGGCGGGGGGTCTGGGGGTGCACACCAGCATGCAGACATCACCTTGTAAAAAACGGAAGTGACATAACAGATGCTCAAACATTTATGCTCAAACCATATAGTGTCTGTAAATCCTACAGCATCTAAATATGTCACTTTCATGAAGAAACAGTTCCAGGCCCTGTCTCCCAGTTCCTTCTGGATGTTGCCAGCTAGGGATGCCAACCTCCAGGTGGGACCTGGGGATCTCTCAGAATTACAGCTCATCTCCAGACTACAGAGACCAGTTACCCTGGAGAAAATGGATGCTCTGGACGGTGGACTCTGTGGCCTTGTACCCCACTGAGGTCCCTGTGGCTCCATTCCCCAACCTTCAGGAGTTTCCCAGCCTGGATCTGGCAACCCTGCCCCCCATCCCCCAGTGGTGGATGGGGTGGATGACCTGGCACAGCAACCCTGTTTCCTACTGTGGCCTAGCAAGCCCACATCTGCACCTAAAATCTTCCAAAGATTATCAGTCAGCCTCAAGCAGAGAGAAGGGGACTGATACCTGCTCAAATCTGATGGAAGAGGTTTGGGATTAGTTCACATGACCAAACGGCCACTTTTGAGGATGTGAAATAAGGCTAGAGTGATAGCAGTTGCCAAGAGTAAGGAACATGTGGTATGAGTATGCAAGCTTTGTAGATCGAGAGCTCAGCCTATGGGAAAGCAATTTCACTACTTCTCCATGTGTCAGACTCCGCATAGGTCTGTCCCTCATCCACCAGCCCGATTGTGGGAACTGGCCCCAGTATATATAGTATTCAGGGCCGCAGTAGCTCAAGTGGTTAAGACACTGAACTGCAGACCAGAAGGTCGGTAGTTCTGCAGTTCGAAACCCAAGTGCTGCATGATGGAGTGAACTCACATCTCTGGTCCCAGATCCTGCCAACCTAGCAGTTTGAAAGCAAGAAATTGCAAGTTGATAAATAGATGGGAAGGTAACAGCGTTCCATGCGCCTTGGCGTCTAGTCATGCCAGCCATATGACCATGGAAATGTCTTTGGACAGCACTGGCTCTTTGGCTTGGAAACAGAGATGAGCACCATATCCCTAGAGTTGTATTTGACTGGCTTTCAAGCAAGGGAAACCTTTATCTTTACCTATATATAGTATTCATGTACATTGCTCCTGCAGCTTCCTGCGTGCAGATGGGATGCACTGAATGCAAAGGGGTTTCATTAGTCAGTGATCACCCCTTTGCAAACCTGAATCTGTCTTGGGGTAGGGGATCAATTTCCAGCTTCCACCAACCTGAATCTATACAAGCTAAAGCAGCTAGTAACCATAAAGCTGCACACCCTTTCTTGCTAGGTGTTCTTTTTATTTTGTACCAAATGCAGCCCCAACTCCATGGCTCTAACATTATGCCTGTCTGATAGAGGGGAAGGCTTCTTTGCCGTTCTGTTTGCTAGCACTGACATAATTTCAAGTTCTGAGTGAACTGAAACCCACTGTGACGGAAAGGTCTATTCCAGTTAACATTTTCTGCTGTGAAGCTCTCCAGAAGGTGAATAATAACGCTTCTGAAATCCAAGGTACTGACACTTTTCAAACAGGTAGCGGAAGAGATTTATGGGATCTCTTTAAATGGACTAGTGTGGTCTTACTGTCCTCTTGGGCTGTCAATCTTCAAGAAGCAGCAAAAGGTGCTTAAATGTTTGGGCCTCTCCTCCAGGGTCGGAGAGGAAACGCCGTCCAGAACCGTTGCTCTGATTGATGGGGTGAATAGCAGAGCAAACATTTGACTTTTCATTCCATCTCTTCTGGGCGTTTGGTGAATGCCCTCGAATATGGAATGTTTGTCACGCAAACAATGCCAGTAATATTTTCAGGGTGAAGAGAGATGGAAATTTTGCTCACGTGTTCTGGCTTTTCATGCACACTTAACTTTCAGGAGCGCTCTACGGCATTCATGTGAAGTGTGTCTTTTTCTCTTTGCTCACTGCCTCACTGCTTGCTTCGAACTGCGCAGCCTTCATCTAGGGCTGCCTGCCGAAAAACAGAAAACCGTTCTCCATGAAGGGGCACATTCAGCCGCAAGACTGTACCTCACTTACCTGCAATCTGGGATTCGCTTTAAAGAAATGCCATCTAACTTCTTGGGAGGTTTTGCTTATTTCTGAAAGGCATTTCACAGTGAACATTTTGATCTGAAAAGCATTTTTTGTTCCATCTGGGATATGGCAAGGATATTCCAGTGGCACCTTTTTGTGTTACCAAAATAAAGGAGGAGTGTGCACACAAAAGCTTTTACCCAGAATAAAACTTTGTTAGTCTTAAAGGTGCCACTGGACTCAAATGTGGTACTTCAGCAGACCAAGTCAGGTGGGGTAGCCATGTTGGTCTGAAGCAACAGAACAAAGTTTGAGTCCGGGGGCACCTTTAAGACTAACAAAGTTTTATTCTGGGTATAAGCTTTCGTGTGCACGTCCCTCCTGTATTTTGGTAACACAAAAAGGTGCCACTGGAATCAAACTGCATGCACTTTGTTGGTCTTACAAGAGGGTAGGTTTGGTTGAACATTAGAAACAGCTTACAAACTGAATGAATAGTTTGTCAACTGAACCAGTTCCCTGGAATGGAAGTGGGTGTGTTGCCCTTGCTGGGGGTTTAGAAGCAGAGACTGGATAGCCATCTCACAAAGATGTCCCAGTTTTGGATTCATTGCATTTTGGCAGGGGTTGGACTAGATGACTTAGGGCTTCCAACTTGAGGACTCTGTGATTCTTGACAGACAGAGAGACTATGGATGTTTCTTTTTGAACATCCTATTACTAAACTACTCCATAATGTCTGGACTTAGTAATGACACTTAATTCAGTGCTGATAATTTAGGACAAACTCTTGCAATCATGAATGAGCTATTATCAAATCAATATTTGCTCAGCTAGGTGAATAGGATCAAACTAGTAAAAAACTAGTAAATATGAAGAAGAAAAAGAGATTGGATTTATACCCCGCCCTTCACTACCCAAAGGAGTCTTAGAGCAGCTTACAAACTCCTTTCCCTTCCCACAACAGACACCCTGTGAGGTAGGTGGGGCTGAGAGAGCTCTGACAGAAACTGCTCTTTTTCAAGAACAGCTGTGCCAGAACTATGGCTTGCCCAAGCTCATCCAGCAGGTGCAAGTGGAGGAGTGGGGAATCAAACCCGGTTCTCCCAGATTAGAGTCCACACACTTAAGCACCACACTAACAGATACACCAACAGTGTCAACAGATTCAGATTCTATGAGGCAGGTGTCCTAGGATGTGTTCAATGTACTTCTAGGGGGGAAAATCAATATAGCAGTGTTGCAGTGTTTAAAAAGAGGGAATGAATGGGATACTAAAAAGTGCTTCACCTAGCTTTGTTCTAATCAAAAGCTATCGTTGTTCTTTCAAGAGAGCATTAAAATAACAGGAGGGGTTGTGCAAAACAACAAACAACTTACAAGCAGCACAGTATGGAATCTGTACCTTTACATCCCACTTATATGTGATAATAATGTCTAAAAACATAGGAGAAAACACGTTCTTAACAGAGCAACGTTTCCCTCTAGTGGCCCTCAGAAAGCAATAGCTACAGTACCCCCCCCCCCCCCACTTTAACATCTGTCAATTCTACCAAGAGGACCTGGTGAGGCCCTTTTGAAGGCCTCCATCTGAGCAGAAAACACTGAACACTTGGAGCTGTCTGCAGGTTGTATTCACGCATCCTCAAATCTTGTACTCCCTGTGTACTGTAGCAACCATTCCTGACAGAATTTTCCTTTGAGGACAGGACAATCCAGTACCAAATAACTGCTTTAGTTGAAAAATATACTAAGTCATTTGGAGGCAGACTCTTTGTGGCTTTTACTGACTTAAGAAAGGCTTTTTATTTTATCCAACACAAAGTTCCCACTTTCACTAGGAATGCAAGAGAAAGGTGACAGTAGCTGCTCATACTAAGGAAACCTTCTCATGTCCCCACTTGCATTTCAGTTTGTGCAAAGTCTTGTGCAACTAATTTCAGGGCAGTATAATATAGAGGGAGGAAAGTGCTAGATGTCGCAACTATGCCTGGCTCAAACAGCATGGTATCAAGTCCATTTTTGTTTCTGAGTATGCATGGTGGGATCCAAGCCACTAAATTCATCTTCAGGGTGTTCATGATAAATAGGCTAGAAATAGGATGCCAAAAACTGACAGCAAATAACTGTGTCACTCAACCAAATTGCCCATGATACGCAGGCTAATGAAACAAAGAGGCAGCTAGATGAAAGGACTTAATTAAACTACACAGACACAGTGACAACCAAACATGGAGCCACAAGAAGTGTTGGGCATGGTAAACGATCTTTGTCTGTTCTCGAATTGGGCAAAGGTCCGTAAAATAGATCAGTTCAGACCATCTCATAAAGATACTCTTGCTTTCTTCTGAGACCCAGTTTGGTGTAGTGGTTAAGTGCGCAGACTCTAATCTGGGAGAGCTGGGTTTGATTCCCCACTCCTTGGGCAAGCCATAGTTCTGTCAGAGCTGTCCTTGAAAGAGCTGTTCTCTCAGAGCTCTCTCAGCCCCACCTACCTCACAGTGTTCCTGTTGTGGGTAGGGGAAAGGAAAGGAGTTTGTTAGCTGCTCTGAGACTCCAAGTGAAGGCCGGGGTATGAATTCAATCTCCTCCTCCTCTTCTTCTTCCATGTTGCCTGGAAGAAGGGTCTCAGACCAAATACCCTGAGGGCCAGGTGGCTGCAATCGCAGCAGTGTTGGGGAACAGGGGGGTGGCAAACATTACTTCAGAAAAGTACATCAAAAGGTACCTTAGGGATATGGCACAGCCAGCACCTCCAGATAGGCACAGGTTTTCCACCTGTAGTCTGTCTACGGTGCTTCAGGCTCTGGTAAAAAAAACCTTCAAACCCTTGAAGTAAATAGATCTAAAATTACTGTCTTGGAAGGTTGCCTTCCTAGTTGCTATAACAACTGTAAGATGTGTCTCAGAGTTAGCTGCTCTGTCTGTCAGAAAGGAGTTTTGTACATTTCACAAAGCTGTTGTGGTTTTGTGTACAGATCCATTGTTTATACCGAATGTCAATTCCTCTTCTCACATAAACCAACAAATAATGTTACCATCTTTTTGCCCCAGGCCCACCCATCCCATGGAGCGGTCATAGCACAAGCTAGATGTGTGGAGAGCCCTCCAAATATACATAGACCAAACGGCCAGATTCAGAGTTTCAGACTCTTTATTTGTTTCTCATGGGACTTAATTTGGGAAAAAGAGTTTCCAAAGCAACTATTTCCTTCTGGATCAAAGCTTGCATTAGTTTTTTTTTTTTAAGAATTAACATTTTATTGTTTTAAACTAATAAGCATTATACATTAAAAAGCCAATAAAATACAATTCAGCAGTGAAATCAAATAATAAGTAACAATTTCTATGTTTACATTTTCACAGAAGTAACACAGAATGGTCAACATTAGGAGGGAATAACCTTTATTTTAACAAGAGATGTACAAACTTAAGGAGACTCATATCTGTAGATGTAGATAACTAGGAATAAGGCCCGTTGTGGAAATAAATACAATGGGCTCTAGAGAGAGGCTCTGGAAGAGTGCCAAGGCCTTGGGCACTCAGTGTTAATTTGCTGTGCCAACCTCAGCAGGTATAATGACAAAGAGTCCACCATTTTCTCCAGGGGAATTGATCTCTGCTACCTGAAGAGCAGTTGTAATTCTGAGTGATCTCCAGCCTACACCTGGAGATTGGCAACAGTGGTTCCCCAAGAGGGAATAGCTGGTTTGGAGGGCAGAGTCTATGACATTGTACTGGTCTGAAGCCCCACCCCTCCTCAAATCTCACCCTCACCAGGCTCCATCCCTCAAATCTCCAGGAATTCCCCACTTGGAGTTGGCAACCCTATCTCCTTCCCAGCCAAGCATCAACCTACCTTAATTTTCACCTCACTCTTCAGTTTTTCATCCCACCCCACCTGCAGCCTCTGCTGTGGTCTGAAGCCATGACTGCCTCATCACATTGGCTGTCATGGGAGGGGGCATCTCAGCAGGGTATAAGGACACAGAGTCCACCATTTTCTCCAGGGGAACTGATCAATGCCATTTGGAGAGCAGTTGTAATTCTGAGGGATCTCTAGCCCTCACCTGGAGATTGGCAACAGGGGTTCCCCAAGAGGGAATAGCTGGTTTGGAGGGCAGAGTCTATGGCATTGTACCTGTCTGAGGTCCCACCCCTCCTCAAAGCTCACCCGTGCCAGGCTCCATCCCTCAAATTTCCAGGAATTCCCCACCTGGAGTTGGTAACCCATTCTCCTTCCCAGCCAAGCATCAACCTACCTCCCCCCCTCACTGTTCAGCTTTCCTCCCCCCCACCTGCAGCCTCTTCTGTGTTCTGAAGCCCTGACTGCCACATCACTCTTTTCCTGCACTTTTTGGCCTTGGGGCTGCTGGGAACCCAGTGAGTGATATCCCTGCAGGCCCCTCTCTGGAACTACAGCTCAACTGCACCTTATGGGGGAACATTTTAAACAAACAACCACAGACAGCAGCCATCTTAGAAACACAGGTAACTGCCATTTCGTTATACCTACCAACAGCCACTGAGGGAACAGTTGGTTCTACACAGGAGGGAAGCAGGAGAAGCATCTTCATCAAGAGAGAAAGCTGTCTGCCAGAAATTCTGACAAGGCACAGTGGCTGAAGAAGTGGGTGGGGAAGAGGAGCAGACCCAGCATTCAGCCAATGACACGTGAGTACTCACAGCCAGTGAATAGGGACAGCTTCTGAGTGACACTTCTGGGAGCCAACTGATTTTGGAACATGTGGAATGTTCAGGAGAATCCATGATGAAAAGAGAATGATATGTAACCGGAGGATTAGTAGGACTGTTTTGGGAGATAGAGTTTTCCATAGCATATTCTAAAAATGGTATCCACTTATCCAACATATTGGAAAAGCCTAAATATGGATTGGTATGAGATATGGAATCCGCTATTTTGTCCATTTGTAGTATTTCCCAGACCTTAAGATACCAGTCATCAATTGTAGGTGAGATAGGTTTTTTCCCAATTCATAGCTAATACCCATTTAGGAGCTATAAGTAATGCCATTATGAGACCTTGCTGAGTTTTAGGGATCAACAGGGTTCCCCAGAAGTCAATTAAAACCAGTTCAGGTTTATTGGGAGTCTGACAGCCAGTTATTAGGTAAATATGATGAAAACCTTTTCCCCAGAACTGAGCAACCAACCGACATTCCTGCCAGCAGTATAATGTGGACCCTATCTCTCCACAACCTTTCCAGCATTAGTTTGGGAAATGGAAACCTCTAGGACAGGAATGTCAAACATGCAGCCCATGGGCCGGGTCTGGCCCCTACAGGGCTCACAAGCAACTGGCTCTCTTCTCTGTCTCCCGCCTCCTTCTGTGTCTCAGCTTAGAATCATAAAATCATAGAGTTGGAAGGGGCCATACAGACCATCTAGTCGAACACCCTGCCCAATGCAGGACCAGCCTAATGTATCTCTTGTTTGCTTTGCCAGTCTCTCTCAATTGCACAGGAGCTACAAAGCAAAGCCTCTCTTCCCTCCATTGGATAAGGCTCCTCCCCCTCCCTTGGGAAGGAAGAGAGAGGGAGGGAGGGAAAGAGTGAGAACTTAATTTGCCAGGCTCTCTCAATCACACAGCAGAGCTACAGAGCCAAGCCTCTCTTACCTCCATCGGCTGATGCTCCTCCCCCTCCTCATCCCCTGCGTTTGCTTTGCCCAGTTCCCTCAGTTGCAAAGGAGAGATACAAAGCACTTTAAGACCAACAAAGAGCTTGCATTAGTAAAGCCTATTAGGGCCTGGGACTGACTGCGCCCACAGGGGTCATGGCTCATTCTACCAGAGTGGCTGCCTTGGCCACAGCCTCTGCTGAAAGCGCAATAGAGATGATTATCATCTCATATTGCTGATTTAAGCACATGCCAAGTCACTTACTGGAAACGTTTAAAGAACACTTAATTTCAGTGGCAACCATCTTCAATCCACAGACATTCCTTCCTCCTTTTAAATGTAGCGTATTTCCAGTGCCTTCCTACAACTGTCCTTAATGGGTGCTACGGAAAGCCTCCTACACTCTTTCCCGGTTATTAGCATTCCCTGTCCCATAAGCCCCTTCTTCACATCATCTTCCACTTCCAGATTGTCCTTGATCTGGCTAGCTACTGAGAACTGGGTCACAGTATGCTAATAATGAAGTTTAAAATGATTCAGGCTGCTTGTCCTTACTTAGACATTTCCTCATCTCTTAATTCCATAACTCTTTCTTCCGGTCTCCATGATTCCTTCTGTCAGTCCCCTCTTGGTCTTATCCAGGCTGTTTTTGTAGAAAAAGCCCAGCAGGAACTCATTAACATAAGGACTCAAGACCCCAAAGCAGAAACTCATTAGCATATTAGGCCACACCCCTGACACCGCAGAAAGAGAGAGAGAGAGAGAGAAAGAGGAAAAGAGGGAAAGAAGGAGAGAAGGAGGGAAAGAGGGAAAGGAGAGAAGGAAAGGAGGGAAAGAAAGAGAGAAGGAAAGAAGGAGGAAAAGAAAGAGAGAAGAAAGAAAGAAAGAAAGAAAGAAAGAAAGAAAGAAAGAAAGAAAGAAAGAAAGAAAGGAAAGGAAAGAAGCATGGCAACATTTATCTAAAGGTACCAGTGGAACAAGCACATATGGTTGTATCAGTTCAAGCTGCAGCTCAACATTTGAGTTCAACATTTAGACATATGTGTGGTATCCCCTGCTGTCTGCCAGTGGGGACCCACCCATCACCGTCTTCTTTGCCCCTCTGAAAACCCCCTTTTGGCAGAGGGGGGTAGCCTGGGAGGTTGAGGGATCTTGGGAGGGCTAAGGAAAGGAGGGCCTCAGAATGGAGGATGGCAGGGGTGGTTTTGTTACCCCCCTGGTCCTCCTGAGATGCACTCTCTTTATTCAGGGCCGATGTACCTGTCGCAGCATCCTCCTTGGCCCTTCCCGCTCCTCCCCTTTATAGCCCCCAGCCTCCCGGGTCCCCACCCCCTGGAAGCCCTGCCTCCCTTGAAAAGAGAAGCCATGGGCCTGATGACACTGCCCTGCCCCCTCTTCCGCTTCTGCCCATCCTGCTGGGGTGTCTCCCATGGCCTCTTCCGACTCTCCTCAGCATTCTCCCTTGCCACCGCCATCCTGACATGTTGGGCTCTGCTCTGCCTCCCGAGCTCATAGGTGCCATGGCCCTTGCCTCAGGCAGGGCCAAGCTTGCCCACCACTGTCACTTCTCCGCCAGGGCTGCTTGGGACCCTGGCCGGTTCATGGTCTCTCCTGGCAGACGGCTGGACTTGCCATGCCACTGCTGCTATCCTCCTGTCTACGGCTGCCTCCCTTGCCATTGGACCGCCGTTTCAGCTGCCGGTGAGTGTCCACTCGAGGGGGGCTGGTTTTGGTGGGCTGTGGTTGTCCCTCAGGTCCCAACCCCACATCTTCTTGCCCTGGGGACAGGGTGAGCCTGCAACAATGTGTAAGGAAAGAGGACAAGAAGTCTGATATGAGATAATATCTGGAAAACATGTAGATGAAGAACCAGTTCCACAGACCCCTGAGAACATCAGGACTAAATATGCTGGAGGTATAAGCCTGAGTGTCAGTGGGAAAACCAAAGCATAAACAGAACAAGAAGCACAGATCACAAAGTGTTAAGTTGTAAATGAATGGGAGTGTACTGTATGCATGCAAAAAGGCCAGATGTGTGGAATCAGGCAGGTGAACGTTTCAGTTACAGCTCGAAGAACAACACATCAGGAAAGGGTTGGCCCAGTTTCACTATGGGTTACATTTTATTCCAGGCTTTCAATGATGCCCCACCCAGAGAGAAGACCTGACAAGTTCAGTTTCTCCAGTCTGATGGGGGATGCTGCATTCCATCCTTCCTCCCCTGAAAAGAATGGAAATGAGAGAGGGAGAAAGAAGTCAGAAGAGAGACCACTGTGGCAGAAGTGGGGAAGGGGAGCAGGAATGTGTGTCTGAGAAGAAGAAAAAGGAAGCATGCCTACGTGCCTGGGCAATCCTGTGAGGCAAAGTGTGCGCTTGTGTGCAGGTGCGGTGAGGTACAGGTACCTGGGCACTCGCACTCCCCTTCCCCAGCTCCCCATAGCTTGCCATTCAATGAAGGCAAAGTTACTTGGTGTGACCCCGCATGCTCCTGCCTGCCTGGGTTGCATGCACCTCCCAGAGGAGCTGAGCGGTCCCACCTGGGAGTGCCTTACCTCGAACAGGGCCCCAATCTTGTTCTTCTTCAGATAGGCTTGAATCCTGCTTTGCTGGTGAGATGCCATCAGATGAACTGCCGAGGCAAGGGGCAGGTGTTGTTGCCATGCTTCCTCGGGGCCTCCGGTGCTGCGGCCCCCTTTGCAGCAAATGGGGGAAGGGAGACAGGCAGGGTGGAGACTGAGGGAAAGAGTGAGGAAGGGTTTGAAGAGTAGCGCTAATTCAGGGACCAGGCAGCCAGCCTACGCGTTACAGCAGAGCCTGAACTGCGAGGTGGGAAGCTGCTGACGGGTGCCTCTCGATGGAGGTCAAATTGGGAGTGCTCAGGCTGGGGGAGCCCCTGGTGCATGGAGGGAAGAGGTCTGAAAAGCAGCCTGGTGGCACATCTGTTCAACAGACCTTCGCGCCTTGGTTACAGTGAGAGAGAAGCTCCAGCAGCCCATTCCCGCCCATTCCGGATGGAGATCGGGCATGCAGGGCCCTTTCCCACCGGCGGGAAGGGGAGGGGTGGGCTCGGACTCCAGCCGGAATGCCGTTCCGGTGTGTTCCAGTTCAAAAATAGCCCTGGTCTTATCCTGCATACTAGCATTTTGGCCATTCTGGATGCTTTGCTAGCTAGCAAAGCTCAGGTATCCATACCATTGCAGGGAACATATTCTTGAAGGTCTGTAAATCAGTAGGAAATCTTGGTCTGAGTTGGGATAAATTGAAAAGCATCACAACTAATGGTGCAAGAACTATGATATGAAGTAAAACTGGTGCAGTTGCAAAAATCAGTGAAGAGATGTTGAAATTAAATGATAAACTTGCTATGCAATTTCCCTGCATTATCCATCAGCAAGCCTTGTGTAGTTAGATTCTTCAGTGGGAAAGTGTGATGTGTATTGTTGTTTCCAAGGTTAATTACATCAGGCATCATGGCCTTACTGATCAGCAGTTTCAACATTTTCCCTCAGAGAGAGATGCAGAATATGGAGTTGTATTGTACCATGCAGAAGTCAGGAGGTTTAGCAAAGGCAAAGTCCTCAAACATTGTTTCAGTCTTCATCAAGAAGCTGATGTCTTTCTCAAAAAGAAAGGAAAAGGTCAAGTACTTTCTGACCATAGATGGATTTTTTATGTGGCTTTCTTAACTGATATCACAGACCATCTGAACACATGACTCTAAGGCTGCTAAGGAAAGGAAAGCTTGTGTGTGACATGTATTCTGAATCGAAAGAAGCAAAACTAAACGTTTTTGTGAAGCAAGTTAGTGAAGGTAACTTTTTCAAACTTTTCATGCTGCAATGGACTAAAATTTGAAAAGGACTGGACTTTACAATTCAGTGTTAAAAGATACATCAAAGCACTGAGCCTATTGCAGGTGGAATTCCAGAACAGATTCACTGATTACGATAAGCATGGAAAGGAAATAGGAATGTTTCAGAATCCATTTGAAGTAGCACCAATAGATTCAAGTAACTTTTTTCAGATGGAACAAATTGATTTGCAATCCAGTGATCATCTTGAAGTACTTGAATAATTTATTGCAGTCCATGACCAGATACAAGTTTACACACCAAACCATTTTTACGTATGAAGGTATAGATGTTAAAACACTCCAATTAGATGAATAGACATAGAATTATAACGGAGTAGTTAATTAAAATACATATAAAAGTTAATTAAAATAATTAAGATACATATAAAAGTTAATAAGATAACATCATAAAACCATTTAATTATAAACCTAAAAGTTAAAACAGGCACTATTTATTCAAATTCCTAATAAGATCCAAATCGGAGCTCAGAACTCAGAAACAGAACTCTAATCGCCTGAGCACAGAACTTGGCTGTTGCTTTAGTAACAGCTGGTTTTTCATCGGCTAATAGTTTATCTAAGTGTGCCCTGTCTGATACAATGGTGGATCTATCAACAAGGGACAGAAATGTTGTGTTGTGTGTTTCTTTATAAAGTGGGCAGTGGAAACCTCCCCCCCCCCCTGTTCTATTATTTCCACCTTGACTAGAGGGAAGGGCAGATCCTCTCAGAATATGGGGTCTTCTTATATCTTTCTTCCAAAAGCTTGGGCAGCATAGTGTCACATCTGGCCAGTGTAAAAGCCCTCCTATGAGGGGAGAAATCCAAAGTTTTAAGATATTTGGCCATTGTCATGATGTATCTCATCTCCTCAGAGGCCCTGAAGTTGGGAGACTTTGTTAAATCTTGCTGGTGTTCTGTGTCACAGATCCTTTGCTTATTTATTTGTTTGTTTGACTTTTACCCCACCCTTCCAGTATAGCTGGCTCAGGGCGGTTTACAACAATATAAAATGCAACAAGACAATACCATATACAATATAAAATCTAGTGATGCAAAAATTTAAAACCATAAATAACACATATAAAGTGCTAGCATTTAATTCCTTGGCATATAGTCACCTTCTTATGCACAGTTCCCATCAGATGACCATGGTACTTGGGTCAAGCTATAATCGGAAAGAGAGTGGGGGGCAGAGGGGTTGGGGATCACTTGTAATAGCTGTCAGATGTCAGTGGTGACAGTGGCAGTAGTGGTGGTAACGGTGGTAGCGATGGCGGCTCCAAAGCCCTGGCGGAAGAGCTCCGTTTTACAGGCCCTGCAGAACTGTAACAGGTCCTGCAGGGCCCTGATCTCCTCAGGGAGCTCATTCCACAAGAGTAGAGCCACCACCAAGAATGCCCTAGCCCTAGTTGTTACCAGCCTGGCCTCCTTGATGTTCGGGAGGACCAGACGATTCTGGGTCCCCAATCGCAGTGCTCTCTGGGGGGCACATGGGGAAAGGCAGTCCCTCAGGTATGCAGACCCCTGGCCATAAAGATAAAGACTTAGCCTGATCAAAGGACTGTAACAAAAGAGTGCCAGGTTGAAGACCCATTTTTCCAAGACCTTCCTCAACAATATGTAACCATCTCAGTTGGTAAGAATCTTTCAGTACATGGGGGAGAAGGCCTTTTGGGATCTTATATGTCTTAAGCCATTGAAAGGCGGATGCCAAGAAAATCCTCTCCTCAGTCCTCATTTGGCCGGTTTCTAAACGAAGGAGGGAATTAGAAACATGGTGTGTGTGTGTGTCAGTGACTGCTAAATTGGTCCAACTCTCATGAGGTGATTTTTTTTAAGGAAACTGTTTACAGCTGCAAATGTAAATTCTGTAGAAAATAAGAGTGAAAAAAATAAGGAGATGGAAGAGACGCTCTCCACTGGAAGGCAGTGTTCACAGGACCAGAAGGAGCAAGAGCATCCCTCCAGGATGTTTACAAGGAGACGAAGTTTGAGAAATAGCTGTGGTCATCTAATGTTTTGCCACCAGCCATGGTCTTTGAAGATGCAATCCACCTCCAAGTGTATTTGTCTCTAGATTTCTGGGACCAGAAAAGAGCTTCTCAACAGTGTTTGGTATCACCAGCTCTCTGAGGGGTCTCAATGACCCGTATAACCTGTGCTAAAGTGGACAACCAGCCAGATGGCCCTTCATGATCACATTCTTCATCTTTGTTTTTCCTACAGGCACAAGAGAAGCACATCTTGCTTTTCCTTCAGCACAACTTACTGTGTGTGGTATTCCACTCCGGAGTTCAGAACAATCCTGTCTATTTTCTGAATGTAGCAAACTCCACAAAACATGTACAAACTTATATATGGCATGAAAAGACATCAGTAAATCAGCTGATAAAAAATCTGGTGATGTTTACTTTGCAAGTGAGACTAGGCTGTCTCCAGTTCAAAACCCACTTCAGACATTAATTCACTACATAGTCTTCGGGAAGCAAAAAATTTTCTTCACCACACAACAGTCCTGAACGGCAAACAAATGAATACAAAGTAATTAGCTTTAAGTCAATTTATAGTTTTTTTTAATGTACACTTGAACAATTCCCCAATGTGAATTGTTGAAAAAACAGAACTAGTGATCTTAAGAAATTAGCAGGACCAATGGCAATTTTCCTTTCTTAAAATGTCTCCCTCACCACTAAATTACCCTTTAATGTTCACATATAAGGCTAAGCGTCATATGACCCACCCAGCCGTAGCTGTAAATATTATAAATTATTTGCATCCAAACAGAATTATTTCTGACTTTTGGAAATCAGTTGGGAAATCTTTGATGTGACGGTTATTCTGGTGCCTTGTTGTCTGGTTTAATTGCACTGGCACTGAGAAACAGAAGGGGTAGCAAGAGGAGAGAGTGACTAAGTGGACACCAGCATAATAGAGATGCTATCCAGCAAGCACTCTGACCCAGCTCCCTGCCAAACAGGATCAGCCTGACTGTCTTTTTGGTGCCTGGCATTTCAACTTTCTACTATTTGTACCCTCCAAGTGGATTTGGAGGGCTTTCTGATTCTGTATGAAGACGGGCCCTTTGATGGCTCAAGTTCTTTATCTGTGACTATACTTGCTACCTAGAAGTAAGGGCTTTGTGTGCACCTGCAGGAACACACAAACAACAAAGGCCCAGGGAGTAAAGGAACTGCTGAAATCAACGAGAGGGAACTCCAAAAAAGGGCTGCCGTCTCTCTCTCTCTCTTCTCTCTTCTTCAAGCAGTGAAGTGCAGTAAAGTAAATTGGAAAGGAGGTGTGAGAACAGATCCTGGGTATTCTTGCCTGCAGAATGTGGGGAAAATAGGGCTCCCTGTTTTACACATGAATGGGTAGACACAAGTATATCTTCCAACAGTTCCCTTTAAATACAATAAAGATGGACAAGAGATCGAAGAAGAGGAGGAGGAGGAGATTGGATTTATATCCCGCCCTTCACTCGGAGTCTCAGGCAGCTTACAAACTCCTTTCCCTTCCCCTCCCCTCAACAGACACCCTGTGAGGTAGGTGGGGCTGAGAGAGCTCTGACAGAAACTGCTCTTGAGAGAACAGCTCTGACAGAACTATGGCTTGCCCAGGGTCATCCAGCAGGTGCAAGTGGAGGAGTGGGGGAATCAAACCTTGTTCTCCCACCTTTTTTCTTTCTTGCCTTCTAACATACTTCTGGTAATGTCAGGTGGTGTAGCATATACAAATAAGTTATGCTAATGAGTTATGCCAATGAGCTCCTGCACCTCTTTTTCTACAAAATGATGCCTGAGTATGATCCTAAGCAGAGTCACACCCTCTTGAGCCCAGTGACTTCAATAGATTTAGAAGTGGGTAACACTGCTTAGGATGGCACTTCCAGTTGCCCAAATAACAGGGATGCTTTCTCCTACCTTGCTGCAATTCAGGAGAGACAATCGGGGGCGGGGAGGAGGATAGACCACAAAATGTGTTCCTTTTGAAACAATGATTGGATTGATGTCCTAGCTTTGGTTTCAGTACTAAAGAAATTTAATCACATTCTTAAAATATCAGAAGACTCATATCTGACTTTTTTTGTGGGACAACTCTTGTTCATACATTGTAGCCCTTCTAAAGAAAGCAGAACGTATAAACTAGGGTTCCCCAATGGGGTGCCTGTGGGTGCCATGGTTCCTGCCCACACCTTTCCTGGTGCCCACCAGAGTCCCACAGCAATCAGTCCCAACAACGTTCCTTAATCAGGATCAAGTTTATTGAGATCAGTAAAGGCAGGTCATCTGCACACACATTTTGTGTCAGGAATGGCTCCCAGGGCGGGAGCGGGGTAGTTATACAGCAGGGCTTCTGATTGGCTCCTGGAGATTTGATTGGCTGTGCAGGTTTTTAGAACATTGTTTTGGCAGCAGTTACAACCACAACACAAGGATCTTCACTGTGTGACTGAAAGTAAGCTGCGGCAGCCATTTAGTGGCTGGCTCTACCTCCTGTAACAGCCATTCTGTGGCAGACACTTTGTGGTGCGCTCACCACACTGTCTCAGAATTCCAAATGTGCCTACAGACTTGGGACCCCTATCGTAAACAAACTCTGTGTTTGCAAGCACAAAAATATTAAAAGATGCAACCAGTGAAATATTCCACAGGAAATGATCCTGAACAAAGAAATCAGGTGGCCTTTTAGGGGAATCTGAACACTTGATAAGGATCAAATTACCTCAATTCTGAGGCTTTTAAATGCCTTTAGACTATAGGCAGAACTATATGAAGCTCACTTTCCATCAAAGTCCTTTGTTTTCAGTAGCTTGTGGGCACAAATGTTAAAAACCTGCACAGAACCGGCCACTTTCACAGTTCAGCTATGTACACACAATTTGCACTTCTGTTCTTTGTGTAAATGAGTGCAATTGTGTTTTTAAGTATTATTATTGCATGTGTTGCTAACCAGAAAACCTAGCATGCCCCAGTGGATAGTGAAGCGCTGACCCTCAAAGACCTGAGGAAAAATTCCATGTTCTCTTTGGGTGGCCCTGAGCAACTGAAATGTCTATTGTATGTAGTTCTGTCACTTTTAAAGGACATTTTTGGTTACAAGAATCAGGTACTGGGGCTGTGACTGGAAGGGGAACAGAGAGAGACACAGAGAGGAGAAGCAGTAACGCCTTTCCTGCGGGGCATTTCCTGCTGAAATGAGCCTCTTTCAAAATGTTTTTACCACCACTGGGCAGATACAAGTGGGTGTCTGACTTTTGTAATGACTGCTTGGATGGATCTGATAAATAAACCCATTAAGATAACTACTGAATACAGATCTGTAAAGGTAACGGTTTCTCTTGCTCGAAAGTCAGTCGAATCCGACTCTAGGGGGCAGTACTCCTTTCCGTTTCCAAGCCGAAGAGCCAGTGCTGTCCGAAGACATTTCCATGGTCATGTGGTCGGCATGACTAAACGCCGATGCACATGGAATGCTGTTACCTTCCCACCGCAATGGTACCTATTTATCTACTTGCAGTTTCTTGCTTTTGAACTGCTAGGTTGGCAGGAGCTGGGCCCAGAAATGGGAGCTCACTCCGTCATGCTGCACTAGGGTCTCAAACTGCCGAACTACTGGCTTTTCAGTCTGCAGTTCAGCCTCTTAACCTCTGAGCCAATACATGACCATTATAGTGAGGATAAGGGAAATATGCCAAGCAAAGCATCAAGAAGAAGACTCCAAGATTCCGTCAGGCCTTCACACACTTTTGCTGTGGAACCTCAACCCACTCAAACTCTGCAGTGGCACCAGATCGCAAGTGAAGGCCCTGCACAGGAACATCATCGAGGCCACACTGCTCACAGGCAGTGCTAGGGGAGAGTCTGTGTTCATACCACTCATACCATCAGAAAAACCCTTCAAGTTCAAGAGGCTGCAGTTCCCCCTCAAGGTCTGCTTTGCTACCACCATCAACAAGTCTCAAGGCCAGACACTGAGAGTGGCAGGAATTCACTTAACAGATGACTCCTTCTCACATGGACAGTTCTATGTGGCCTGCTCCAGAGTGAGCTCACCAAGCAGCCTGGTGATCCTAGCACCTGAGGGCAGAACCACCAATGTGGTCTTCAGAGAGGTCCTTCAGTAGAGGGGGAAAAAAAAGCATGTGTGTCAGCTATGCTGCCATTGCAAGTGGGGGAAGGCTGGTAGTGGTTGGGTGAATGCCTGTATTTCTTGGAATTTTAGGTTTCATTTCTTGCTCTGTGTCTTATCTCCCTGCCTAGCTCTGACCTTGGTGTCTAGTTGCTCTTGTTCCCTTGGGAACGTATATTCGTTATTTTAGGCATGCTTGCTTGCTTTTTATGATTGGCTCTTATCCATGGGCGGGGAAGTTTCTTTGAATTCTGTATAACTACCCTGCTCCCACCCTGGGAGCCATTCTTGACAAAATGTGTGCACAGATGACCTGCCTTTACTGATCTCAATAAACTTGATCCTGATTAAGGAACATTGTTGGGACTGATTGCTGTGGGACTCGATGTCAGGTTCCCTGTCATGTTTGCTTCCTTTTCTCAGTTCCTGTTTCAGGTCCCGGCGGGAGATCGGCATCGGCTTCCCTTCTGACGGTTCCCCCCCCTCCTCCCGCCTCACCCCTCCTTCCTCAGAGTGAGCTCATCTATTTTGCTAGACTTCAGTTATCTCTGTTGCTGCACTTGTAACCTTGGGCAACTGGGCCTCCGCTCTTCCAGGTGTCTTTTGCGTGGGAATGCATGTAGATTACACACAGGGTCCGGGATGGGAATTTAGCTCTGCTTACGTGCCTTTTTCTCTGAGAAAGTAACGGTAGCACATTTTGGCGCTTGATATTTTTATTCTAATTGGTACCCGCGCTTTTGCCCCTGTTTGAATACAGTATATTAATTCCTCCCCTTCTGTATGTGGTATCACTAACAATGTAAGTGTTTCCTGAAAGACCATTAAGAATAAAGACTTTGCTTTGCAATACAAGGCCTGGCTTATTGGATCTAATCAGAAGTCTCACACTCTAACAGTTTCACTTCACTTTTTACTTCTCCATTAGAATTTCTACAACAAATGTTACATTTCAAACTTCACATCACCAGTCTTATAACTGGATTTACAGAACTTAAATACTGTAGCGAAGCACAGGTATCAGGCTAGTAATATATAAATACTATCAGTCGTGTATTTATTACAATATAATACCACATGCAAAAATTAGAATCTAGCAATCAGAATGTGTATTGTTCAATCAATGCAACACAAAAATATACTTAAATTGACCACATACCATGAAACAGTTTCTAAAAAACGTATGCCAGCAATCCAAACAATTCAGCTCAGCAAAGAAGTTGCATACAATTTACAACAATATTTTATCACTCAGCACCAGCCAACCAAAATGATTGCAATCAAATCAAGAATTCATACAAAATTGTAACTGCCTTTAAAGGTTTCTGTATCAAATGCATAGCACTGTCTTTCCAAGGCTCAGCAGACCTGGCTCCACTATGCCATTCTGCAGTTGGAGTCCCGGCAAGCCAGAGGTTGAATGTTGAAGGACTGCAGTCCAGAAGCTTCAGCTAGTAATTTTTTTTAAAGAAAATATTAATGGTGTGATACATACTTTGAAATTTTATGAGTCTTTATGCCAACTTTGTGTGCTGCCATCAAGTTGTTAGTGACATCCGAAGAGATCCTTGGCTTGTGATAGAGGCTACAGCTGAAACGAGGAGCTTTGGGCACCTTTTCCCATTGAGGAGTTTGCTGGCTCTCCAGCTGTTATTTCTTTGTTGAGCTGAATGGTTTGGATTGTTGGCATAAGTTATTTAGAAATTGTTTCATGGTATGTAGTCATTTGAAGTATATTTTTGTGTTGCATTGATTGAACGATATACATTCTGATTGTTGGATTCTGATTGTTGCATTTGATATTATATTTTAATAAACAAATGACTGATTGTGTTTATATTTTATTAATAGTTCTGAATCTCCAGGTGGTAGCTGAAGATCTCCTGGGATTATAACTGATCTCCAGGCAACAGAGATCAGTTCCCCTGGAACAAACAGCCACTTTGGAAGGAATAAGCCTCTCCTCCCCAAAACCCACCCTCTCTGGGCTTCAACCCCAATAGCTCCAGGTATTCCCCAACCCAGATCTGGCAATCCTATGTATTACACTGCACCTGTAGTACTTGAGGATTTCCTTAGGCCCAGAATAACATTCTGGCTTTAATAGGATTGTGGAAAGCCAACACTGAAGAAATCACAAACATACTCATAAGCAGCTAGGGGTTTTATTTAGACTTGAGCTGCAGAATGGAGTTGGGAAAGAGAAACTAGATTAAGACAAGAACAAAATTCAAGTCCAGTGGCATCTTTAAGACCAACAATGTTTTATTCTAGGGATAAGCTTTTGTGTGTCCTAGAATAAAACTTTCTTGGTCCTAAAGGTGCCACTGGACTCAAACTTTGTTCTGCTGCTTCAGACCAACATGACAACCCGCCTGAATCTAGATTAAGACAGTATTGCTTTTATGAGATGCTGCCTATTTTTAAAAAGTCCTCTGTATAAACCCCAATTTGTCTGTGCCTTGTGAAAAGTCTGGAAGGCAAGCATGGCTTTACAAAGATTTATTGTTCAAAACACAGCCGACGAGGCAGATTGTAGTTCAGCTACTCAGGCCAGGGCGGTGGATTCTCTGGGTTCATCTTGAAGTGCTCCAGCGAGATCTCCCTTGTTTTCCCCTGTTCGGGATCATTTCTTTTGCCACTCATGGAAGCCTCGATGATTTAAAAATAATAATAGTACAAACACAACATCTGACCTCTAACCCTCTCCCCTTTGATTAAGCCTCATTTTATAGCTAAACTATGACTAATGTCTCTTCCTTTCCCTTCAATAAACTCTTGTATATAATCTGTCTATTATTCTTAATATCCTCTTGCCCCAATAAGACTTTTCATGTTTTGTTTGGATTCCCATGAATGGGCTGAATATTATATCTATAGCCCACTGGAAAGCATTTCTTAGTAGACATATTGGCAAGGCTAATTTTGTTTTCACAGGTGTTTGTACTTGGAAAGGGGTTAGCCACAGTCGAAGAATCTACCGCATGGGTACATCACAGGAGAACAGTATGTTGTGGGGTCCCTTCACTGTTAATGGTAGGCCGAGCCGGGGGGTGGGGGTGGTGAGGCTAAATTAATCATTTATGCTTTATTTATACTTTTCTCTTACTTGTACAGTCCAGACAAGCGGATGCCAGCTTTCCTCAGCTACAGGCTGTCTATGTGACATGATTTCTGATAACTGGCCAGGTGCCATCTTGTTCTAAACCCTGAGAGCATAAACACAGACAGGCAGAGATGCTGAGCCGTCATTGCCGGCGGCCTGGAGTGGCAAGATTCTTTTCTCCTTTCCAAAAAAGACTGGATTAAACAATTTTCAGTGGGGGTAACTGTGTTAGTCTCTTGCAGCAGGAAATCCTGCGGGAGCTTAAAGACTAACCAACTGAATGGAGTGTTAGTTTTCCTGGGCTAGAGGCTGCTCCTTCTAAACACAGACCAGAATAAATAAGAAGACCAACAGAAATATTGCTGTTCTTATGTTTGTCTGCTCAAGGTCTTACCTCGTATTTTTCAAAATTGGCCCCAAAGAAACCCCTAGATGGAGTTCGAAGAAACAGAGCCATTTGATTACCCAATAAATCTGGGTTGACAAACTGTATGACATTTTGTTGATTAAACAATCCATGAATTAAATCTGCATACATCTGTATATATAAAAGAAAGTCCCCTCACAGTAAAATCAACACCCAGGCCAAACCACTGGACCTAGAAACACCAAATTTAAGGAGAGCGCTCCTACCATGGTGTAGGTGCTCATTAAGAAGGGATTTTAGAAATTTGACCCCTAAGTGGGTCAAAAGGGGTAAAATGTGCCCCCCATTGATTTCTATGAGGCTGCCAGGCTGCTGCCACCCTGCACCCCCCACTCTCTGATTGGTCAGCTGCAGAGCTCAGTGTTCTGAGGTAAAAACAGTTACAGGAGACTGCAGACAGTTGAGGACAGTTACAGAAATCAGCGATTCAAGACTCCTGAATAGACATTTCTCATAACAGCAAGCAATTGAGTTTATGCATGTTCATGGGGAGATTGTAAAGGACCTTTCTAGGAGCCATTTTGATGCATGGCTCCCTCATGAACCTGAAGAAATGTCCACCACATCACCACTCCCTCAGACCAGCTCCCCCTCACACTTCTCACCTCTCACCACCTCCAAGGAAGCTCCTGGCAAACACTGAGCCAGATACACCAACACTACAAGGAGGAGGAAATTTAGGAATACAGCAAAGTTCAAGAGGCTGCAGTTTCCCCTCAAGGTCTGCCAGACACTGGAGGCAGGAATTAACAGATGACTGCTTCTCACATGGACAGTTCTATGTGGCCTGCTCCAGAGTGAGCTCCCCAAGCAGCCTGGTGATCCCAGCACCTGAGGGCAGAGCCTCCAATACGGTCTACAGAGAGGTCCTTCAGTGGAGAAGGTGGGGGAGTATGTATGTCTCTCTTTGTTTCTTACACTACAGTCTTCTCCATTAGAATTCCTACAACAAATCTTACATTTCAGACTTCACATCATCAGTATTATAACTGGAATTACAGAACTTAAATACTGTAGCGGAACACGGGTGTCAGGCTAGTTTGTAAATGAGAAAAAGTGACTGTCACCATATGGTAATTTTTTTAAAAAAATGTTTATTTATTAATGTATTTTAAAAAATTATATCCTGCCTTCCCTTGTGGTTAAAAAGGGGCTTACAATTATAGTTAAAAACATTTTCGGTTAAAACCAAAAATAAAATAGCAAACCGCATATCTCTCTTTCACCACCTTCAAAGATGCATACCATTCAACCCCCCCCCCCCCCCCCCCAAGCCTTGGCAAGTAGGCATGCTTCACAGCACCTCCTGAAGATCTCAAAGGAAGGATCTCCTCCACTTCTTCAGGGATCCCATTCCACAGAAACGAAGCCACAATGGAAAAGGCCTGGATTCTGGTTGATGCAAAACAGGCTACCTTAAGTGGTGGGATAGCCAGCAGACAGCTGCCTGGTGACCACAGTTAAACAAAAGGGACCCCAAGCGTATGAAGTATGCAAAAATATAAACCGCAAGGGTAGACCATCAAAAGATTCACAACTTACTCAAGTAAACAATAGACAACCGTTGTACAGCTGAAAATGGAACTACAAAATAACAATATAACCATACAACGATGAAATATAAAGTGCCAAAGAGGGATTCAGAATGTATATATTTCAGTGCATCTGGAATATGATATGAGCTGTGCCTACATTGCTGTGGAAATGTTATTACATGAGATGGCTTTAATATAGATGCACTGGAATATATACCGTACAACTGAGGAAAATTGCTTTGAAACATCTGGCATACCTGGGAAGGACGTTTTCGGCTGTTACAAGTTTATTGATTTGGGACATCCTCTGCCCTTCTTGTAAACTTTGAGGTCTTTTGGACACTATTATATTCAAAGGATATAGAGGAGTCTCTTGTTGGATATTTTCCACTATCATCTAAGTATATTTTGAACTTGCAAACAGTGTTTTTGAATTGTGACCACCAATTCTATTGTATTTTCAATTTATTTCTATTGCATTTCAGTAGACTGTTGTCTACTGTTTACTTGAGTAAGTTGTGAATCTTTTGATGGTCTACCCTTGCAGTTTATATTTTTGGTGATGACAGTTGGCACGCGGGGATATATGGAAGGAAATGTTCCTTTAAATATGAGGGTCCCAGGTCATGAAGGGTTTTAAAGGTCACAACCAGCACCTTGAATTGAATTCAGAAACAGCCATTGTAACTGTTTTAAAATGGCAACATATGTTCTCAGCAGCTAGCCAAACAACAGTTTGGGCACGATCATACACACCCATTAGCCGTGCGAGAGGGACGATTCACTGACGAATCAAAGTGGTGTGATCACACCAGTACATCTGGAAAGCATCCTGCAACCGTTGGCAAGCTGTCGTAAACCGTTTTGATCCGCTGGAGAAGTGGAGTAAAAAACTACTTGGGAAACTCCAGTATCAAATGGTTTGCTGTGGTGCACAGCTGGACTTTCCCTATATGATCGCTCCAGCACGGAAGTGTGGCGTTGAGGATAGTCTGATCATAGGCTATCCCGACACCATGCTGTTGTTCCCCCCCTTCTCAGTATGTGCATCATCAAAAGCCCTTAGGGTGGAGGAGCAAATCAGTCCCCCATTTAAGTAAATCAGAAAGCAACCACACACACACAAAAAAACTTGGCCACGGTTGCGTCTGATCACACAGTGGCGAGTTGCTCCGGCAGGTCCACAAACCTGTGTGATTGCACAACTGCGGGGCAAATTACTCCGGGGCAAAATAGCCTTGCTTCCCCTCTGGATTATCTCACTTGTGTGGCCATGGCCTTGGACTGCCACATTCTGGACCAATTGTAGTTTCCAGGTTGTCTTCAAGGGCAGCCTCATGTACAGTGTATTGCAGTAATCCAACCATGAGGCTATGGAAGCATGGGTCAGTGTGTCCAGATGAGGCAAATCTAGTTAATAAGACAGTTGGTGACTCAGATGCTGCTGATAGGAGGCCCTCCTGGCTGCCACGCCAGACTGCTTCTCAAAGAACAAGGCAAGGTCCATGAGCACCCACAAGCTTTTAATCTGCTCTGAAAAGCAAAGTCACTACACCTAGGACAAGTGGATTCAATCCCTCTAGAGCATCAGCTTTCTTGACCAGCATTACTTCTGTTTTGTCTGGATTCAGCTTCCATTTGTTTTACTTTAGCCACCTGAGTACAGTCTCAAAGCACTACTTCAGAACCAAGACAGATGCATCTGGAGGCTTGGATAATGAAGTATAGAACTGGCCATCATCTAACTGATGACACCCAACTCCAAAGTGTTGAATAATCTCAGGCTGAGGACAAACTGGTGTTTTGGCCCGTTTCAGGTCTGTTGTGCAAGCAGATGAGGCAGGCCCGTGCACACAGCCTTAGCTGGCTGGTGGAGCCGTGCCGTCCTTACCCTTTCCTGCGGCGCTTTCCTCCCACAGCAGCCATGCACCAGGAGGAACTGGTGGCCAGCTGTCAGGGCGCGCATTCCTCCCGCTTCCGGCTGGTGTAAATGTGTGCAGGAGCGCACAGCCATGCGGCCGCCACCACCAGGAGCTTCCCACAGTGTGCACGCTGCAGGCCACCTCCTCCCTGGAATGCTTGCACTGCACTGTGCACAGTGCGAATCACAAGCTCTGGGACGCTTCGGCCCTGGGGTTCCCCGTCCCGCTTCCATGGCACAGCGCTGCGCCAGTCTGTCCTTGGCCTCATAATAATAGTCTTTTGATAGTTAATTGTTAACTGCTCCTCCTTGCGGGATGCTGCAACAGCCGAAAGGACTCTTCTGATCCCTACTTCAATATAAATAGCTGTATCATCTGTACATAATGCAGGAATCGGTCTCTTTGCTAATTTAGGTGGATGGAAGTCTGGATTAGACAAAGTTTGTGCCATGGAGTTGATACATATGATGGACCCCTGCTCCTTCTGTTCTGTGAGGCAGATTTTCCTACCAAAACACTGTTCAGCACTCTTAGAACACTCTTCTCCCCACCTCTGTTTTCTCACAACAACCCTGTGAGGTTGGTTAGGCTAAGAGTGTATGACTGACCTAAATTCATGTAGGGCGCTTCCATGGCAAAGTGCAGATTCAAACCTGGTCTTCCCAGGACTCTAGTCTGACAGCCTCACCACTGCAACACCCTTGCTCTCAGGTACAGGTTACTTGGTTCTGGGGATGGCTTCTTCATGAGGGATTCATTGCAGAATATACATTGTCTGACCACTTTTTAAAAGCCATTTAAGCTTCTGGGTGTCACAATGCCATATGAGCAAATCAATTTGCCTTGTAGATGAGAGAAATCTGGATTCAGAAATATTCAGAATTCACCCAATAATGCCATATTCAGTAAGTCTAATGCATACAAAATATGTATGCATAGGCTATGTACATGCACTGGGAACTTTGCCTTTTCACGGTTTCTGACTGCAAGGCCTTAACACAGACATTGTGTACATGTGCAGAAGACTCCTTCAAACATCATGCCAGTTTATGTAGTTATTTCACCCCATAAATGTTATGTTCCCAAATAGATGCATGCAGGGTTATTTTGGGGCAGGAATGCACAGGAATGGTGTTCCAGCTGGCTTCCAAGTTGGCCATGCCCAGGGGTCATTTAGTAGAAAAAGAGGTGCAGGAGCTCATTAACATAACTCATTAGCATAACTTATTTGCATATGCCACACCCCCTGACATCACTGGAAGTATGTCAGAAGGCAAGAAAGAAAGAAGAGAGACAGAGAAAGAGAGGGGGGAAGGAAGGAAGGAAGGAAGGAAGGAAGGAAGGAGCTGGCAGAGAGGGGACAGCTACTAATCCAAGCCTCAGAAATACCACTATTCTGGGAGGATAGCTTCAGTGGTGGCTGAAGCCTTCAGAAGGCTGGTCATTTTGCTGCAGCCATGACACAAGCAGGCATTCCCCCACCAGGGAGGGCTGGCACCAACTTCCGGAGCAGAGCTCCCCCGAGCTCCAGCTCGAAATGACCCCTGCTCAAAATGACCCACAAGCCGTGGAGCACCTGGGGAAGCCAAGCCAATCCGGGAGGAAAGGCAGTTTAAACTGCTTCCCCTCCTGGGGAAGCCAATCTGGAAACTGCCTTCCTTCCCTCAGGTTCCCCATGCACCCTGCAAGATGTGGGGCACCTGGGGAAGCCGACCCCGGGAGGGAGCTGTGAAGCCAGGGGTGTGGCCTGATATGCAAATGAGTTTCTTCTGTTGGGTGTGACCTATTATGCCAATGAGTTCCTCCTGAGCTTTTTCTACAAAAAAAGCCCTGGATGCATGCAACAGACTGGTGGCTTCTTCTCACCAAGGTGCACATTCCAGTTCCTTCTCTGATTTTCTTTTAGTAAAACCATCAGAGCTGGACTAACCATGGTTCTAACCACAGCACACTTCAAACTCTAGTTTCAGTCCCTGGTTTGGAGGGAAAAAAATAAGATTTGTGCAAACCATAGTTTGCTCAGTCTGAACTTGATAGCAAACCACACTGTGCTGTAAAAAAAAAAAAAAAAGGAAGTCCGGGAAGGAATTGGAATGTGCAAGGGAAAGAGAAAGGGGACGAAGGAAGCCAGGTAGCCATGGGTATAAAAGGACTGCTTAAGCTGGTGATGCACCAGAATACTTTTTGCTACACTGCGGCTCAAAATAAACAAACAAACAAACATGGGTACGCAGGTCCATATAGGCCTCCCATTTATCCACTCCCAGCCCCAATTTCCTAACCTTGAATGGAGGAAAGGGAGAAAAAACAGCCTCCACATAGTGACACTCTAGGAGTTTCCCGAGTCAAAGACCACAGAGACTAGAGGAAGCAGCCTAGTGACATCACATCCTCCCCAAACTCTGCCCTTCCCAGGCATCACCTCAATATATCCTACCACTAGTGAAGGCGAGGCAGTCTGGGGAACCCCAGTTCCATAGGAGGTGGAGCCGGTGTCCATGCCTAATGCTTACCACCAGTCAGAGATACTTTTGGGTGGCATTTGGATGCAGAGTTCAAGCATTCAGAGAGAAATACTACATCATCCTTAGTTTCCAGTTTGAGTAGCCTGCCAGGCTGGGCTGTTCCAACTCCTAGCAGCAAAAACCGTGGCACAGTATGGTGAGTGGGCCAGCTGTGATTGGTGGTGTACTCTCAAAACTTGGTAGTGCGAAAACGCTGCCACGCACTCCTGACACCTTGCCTATGACACTTGCAGCCTTGTTTCTGATGCCCCGAACCACTGTTTTCAGTTTCAGGAGCATCATTTCAGAACTGGGCCATAGAAACACTTTAGTTTTCACAAGAATTAGAAATATGAGGAGGAGGAAGGAAAAAATAATTCATCTCTCTTATGAATTCCTTAGTAACATCTAACCAGTTCTGGGAGAGGCTTCAGTTAAATCTATCCAAACAAGCCAAGAAGGAATGCAAATGGAGGAGGAAGAGTATTTCGTCAGGAGGAATTTAAAAGAAAAAAAGAAACAAAAATCCTTTACAGATTATACCTGGATAAACTGGACAACCCTTCCTACAGTCTCTGATACAATCAAAACAGCTTGGGGAGGGTAGGTTGAGAAAACCATATTTATCCTTTTGTGTTGTTTTTTTTTCCAGCAGAGGAATGGATCCTATTTAGTCTCTCATTCCAAATACACAGGTGCCTCCTGAAGTAGTTTAACACATGTGGAGGTTGAGAACCCGGCCAGACCAGCTGTGCTTTTAACTCCTAACAGTCCTGAAGATATATTCTGCCTTGTGAATTTTCAGGAGTGAGGGACTACTAAAGCACAGAGTGTCAGCATAAAGGGTTTTTTTTTTTAAAAAAAAAATCCAAATCTCTCACTGTTATCCTTTTGTATAAAGAAACAAAAACCACACATGGTGAAAGGGAGGGACAGAATTTGTTTGCCCTGATAATAGTATCCTCAAATACAATATAGGTGCTTTGCAAGAAGCACAGAAGCGCAGCTGGCTGTCTCAGAAAATGACAAGTAATCTAAAATACAAAAGAAAAAGAAAAAAATATTTCAAGAGACAGTTTAGAATGCATGTTACCACAGAATATGCTTTCAATGTATGTTACAGAATTATTATTATTATTTTTAAAAAAACAGGTTTTATAGAAGTAGTAGAATGAACAAGAAAAAGGCGGGAGGGAGGAGGGAAATTTCAAAAAAGAAGAGGGGGCAACTGACAAAAAAGCAAGAGTGGACTGTGTTACAAAAGCCATAGCTTTCTTGGAGCAGTGTCAAACAACAGACAAACCAAAAGGAACAGCACAGGACAACAAGACATCAAATCACAGCGACTATGGTTTGGGAAGACATGGAGACACATCGAGCAGTTCCTCTAAGGAGGACTCTGAATCTGAGTTAGGAGTTGCTGCCCCTAAATTACTTAAAGTCAGATGGGACTTTGATAAAAATAAGCCTACAGGGAAGAAACTGAAAAAATAAGAAACATGAATCCAGTTATATGTCTGGAACTATGAATTGTCTGACGTACCTATTTCAGCCTTTAAAAAAATCCTTCTGTATTACTAAATAGTATATAAACATAACTCTTATGCTTCATCTTACTAAAATGTATTGTAAGTGAAATCTCAACCAAGCTATGTAACATTGAAAATGACCCCTGCTACTTGGGCTTTTAGTGGCCTTCTTTTCTTTCTCCCATAGTTTGTATTCCACCTTCCTATTTTCTGTTGTAGTTTTTAGAGAAAAGCAATTAAAATTTATTTTAAAAAAAGAAAGAAAAGAGGGAGGAGGCTCCATCTTCCCATCCCTGCTCCTGCAAGCAACTCCTTTCTGGTTGCCTTAGGTGAGGTCTGGCTCTCCCCAGGCACACTTTTTAAAGGGTCTCACACACTCCCACTCTCCTGGGGGATGGCTGTATGGGAGTGATGGGTCTAGGATTGCCATCACCAGATGGAGCCTGGAGATCTCCTGGGATTATAACAGATTTCTGGGTGACAGAGATCTGTTCACCTGTAAAAAATGGCTGCTTTGGAAGGTGGACTCTATGGCATTAGAGCCAGTTTGATGTAGTGGTAAGGAGCCTGGACTCTAATCTGGGAGAACCAGGTTTGATTCCCCACTCCTCCACATGCAGCTGCTGGTGTGACCTTGGGTCCGTCACAAGCTCTTTCAGAGCTGTTCTCTCAAGGACAGTTCTTGAGAGAGCTCTCTCAGCCCCACCTACCCCACAGGGTGTCTGTTGTGGGGAGGGGAAGGGAAAACAGATTGTAAGCTGCTCTGAGACTCCTTTGGGTAGTGAAGGGTGGGGTATAAATCCAATCTCTTCTACTTCTTCAGTATACCGCACTGAAGTCCCTCCCCTTCCTCAAACCCCACCCTCTTCAGGCTCCACCCCCAAAATCTCAAGGTATTTCCCAACCTGGAGCTGGCAACCCTTGATGGGTCCTAGGCCCAATGGGCAGCTTCCTGCCTGGGGCCCCATTTCCCCTGCCCTTAATAAGGCTTCTCCTCTGGTCCCTGCTGGCCTAAGGAGGCCATTGCAGCCTGTTCCTTGCCCCACTTTTCCTGGATCCCACAAGAGGTGAGGAACAGGCCATTGCCTGTGGTGGGTTCTGCTCTGTGTCTCCAGCCTGCCAGGCATCTCTGGGCATTATAGTGAGCTCCTGCAGCATCAGGTCAGGCTTCTGCGGTCCTCCCTGGCTGCAGCATTGTCAGGTCACTCCTGGCAACCAGCAGGGGATGGGGAGCAACTTACCCTAAAAAAGAGAAAAGCCCTGGACATGTCAATGGCATCAGACAGGAAGTGACACCATCATGACAACAATTTCTGGATGATGCTCTGGTATTTGAAGAAACTCTCTACAGTAAAATTGACTTATACCATAGAGGTTTGTCCAAATGCCAGAGCATCACTTTTGTGATGATGTCACTTCCTGTGTGGTGCCAGCAATGTGGCCTGGGCCTTCCTCTTTCTACTGGTAAGTTCCCTGCCAGCCAGCTGATTGGCAGCTGGGGGGAAGGGCCTGGCAGCAGGGGACTCCTGCATCTACTGGGGTATCTGGCAACCCTACCTGGACTGCTCCCTCAGCATAGTCTGAGGCCTCTGTCTCCTCAGAGGTAAGTGCAGGAGTGGGAGGTCTGACCCCAGACACACTGGTGGCATTTTATGTTACTAAAGGCAACAAAATTCCTACCTGTTTCAGAACTGTTGGCAAAGTGTAGATACAAAGTAAAGTGGAGCACAAACTGTTTAAATTTATGGAGTGTATGGGACTGTGAGCTGATGCTCTGTTCCTTGTACAGCTAGATACTTCTTCACATCATGTCCCACATATTCTCCTCCATTGTCAGTGTGAATTGCCAATGGCTTTCTCTGGAATCTGTTGCTGACCATTGCAACATATGCCTTAAATTTCTCCAGTACTTGACTTTTCTCTCTGAGCAAGTAGGTTACTGTATACTTTGAAAAATCATCAATAAAAGTTAATGTATATCTGTTCCCACTAACTGGACCACAAACATCACTATGTATCAGTTTCAGAGGGTGCTATGTCTGTCTTGTCTCATGGCTCTTACTGAAACTAGGTCTTGTTCCTTTAGCCTGAATGCATTGCATACAGTTTTTTTCAGTTGTGCACTTGTTTACCTGTATGCCCTTTGCCAAGTTCTGGCTTTCAAGCTGGGCAATAGCATAATTATCTCTATACGTCCTAAACGTCTGTCATAGCCAGGAATATTTCTTGTGATTGCAATGTTTAGTTAGGTTTGCACTTAGCATACATGTCTCTAAAGCATACAAGTCTTGATGCACTTTCCCAGTTGCACTCAATTCTACCTTTTGCTTAATAAAACATTTTTCTCCAAATGATATGACCGTTCCTCTTTTTGCAAGGACTCTTATAGATACCAGGTTGGCTGCTAACTGTGGCACATACAGGCAATTTTCAGTGAGGACCTCTCTGATCTGTCCATCTGGGAGCTTGTATTTTACTATTCCTGAGCCAATCCCTTCTGCAATCACAGATCTCCCATCTGCCACAGTTAATATCTCTCACCTTTCTTCATTTAGTGTCTCAAAGAAACCTTTATGTGCACATAAATACCAAGTGTGACTTTTGGTAGCTCCTTGAGTCAATATAAAACACTTTTTCAATGATGGCTCCTTGGAATTCACCCCTTTTCTTTCTTTTGGAAAGGCACCCTTTTGCTTAAAAGCACTGCAGTATCTTTTAATATGCCTTAGTTTTCCACATAAATGACACATTATTTTACCCTTGATGTTTACATTTAGAGGTACTTGATCAACATTTGGTTCAACTTTCTTGTTGGATTCCTCAAATTGTCTATGTTTGTATGTCTGCCCTACAGTAGCTCAAAAAGAGGAGAATTAAGATCAAGTTTTATTATTTTAACCATTATGGTTTTTATGGTGTTTTTTATAACCTGTCTTAAAATTCTGTTCCTATTTTAATGTGACATCTATTACCCATGTAACAAAATGTCATCGGTTTATGTTTTGGTCAATGACCGTGAATAAAACTTTATCTTATGCAAGTTGGTCTGTGCAAGTTGGTTTATTACTTCTGTGAGAGACAATTTCCTTTTGCTTCAATTTGAGATATTTTATAAGACTTTGACAAGCTAATCAACAGCAACACAACCAAGTCCTGGTCTGTAATCTCTTTCCCAGTGGTTCTTAATTGTTGAGTTAGACTAAGCATTTCATCTAAGTGGTCACACAAATTACCCCCTTCTGACATCTTATTGCTAAACAGTCTTTTGTATGTAGAGCTGGCTTTTCAGAGATGAATTTACATAAAGGCTCTCCAGTTCAGACTATACAGCCTTAGCAGTTGGCATCTGAATCACTCTTAGAACGTCTCTATCAGTCAAACCTTTTATCATGGCTCCTCTCGCCTTCTTGTGGTCTAGGTCCATTGTTGTCTAGGTCCCAGGCTTTTTGCTTTTCTGGATCATCATCTCCCCATCAGGGGTTTTCAGTGGCGTGCCACAATCCTGTCTCAAGTAGGTGACTCTTCATTATCTCCTTCCATATCAAATAGTTGTCTTCCATAAGCCTATCTAGTAGGTAACTGTGCTGAACACTGCAGAAAGTCGCCATCTTAGTTCTTTCTTCTTTTTCCTACCGATTTATCTATCTTTTTTTCTTTCACAGCTGAAGTGCTCATGCTGGGCCCAGAAGCCTGTTGTCAGAGTGTAGATATGCAGTAAAGAAGAACACAAGCTGTTTAAATAATAAAGTAGGTCTATTAAGAAGGGAGCAAATTATGTAAGGAAGAGGAGAGAGAAAGAGAAGTCTAATTGTCTAACTAGCTAGGAGGAGGTCAGAAATGAAGAGATCTCAGCAGGAGCAGGAAAAGCTCCAACTGAGCCAATCAGGAGACAGGAAGGAGACTATTTGAAAATAGTAGGAAGTCCCTAATTTCACTATGGTAACTAGTTATCCCCTCTGCAGGATGTTCTTGTCATTTTCTTTATCTATGCATGATAGACCTCACATATTGCAACACAAAGTGCCTATCTTTTTGTCAGGAGTTCTCTTGGGGTTTGCTTTGGCCTGTATTATGGAGATTCACTCGAGCTGTGAGGCTGTGGCATGTCCCTTAGAAACCCACAAAATGCATTGTGCTCTGACTATATACATCCCTTCTCCTCCCACTTTTGGGGAAGCCATATTGCAAGCTTATAATAATAGGCTTTTCTTATTATTTATTTTACAAAAGGCATACTCCATCTGTTTCCCCTTATCAGATCCACCAAGGCAGCCAACAGGTATATATATATATGTGTGTGTGTGTGTGTGTGTGTGTGTAATATAAACAACTCTTAAAAACCATGAAAACAAAAATACATCCCATCATTCAAAAAGTTAAAACCAACCTAAAATACTCATACAATAAAATACATACAATACTCATACAATAAAAGGACAAGAAGCACAGCATGAATTCCCTATGAGTTGCCATTCCCCTGTGCATGAAAATATTTCCAGTTTAACTAGAATTCTGAGCAAATCTGGCATGGCTGATCATCTGCTGGGTTCTGAGTTCTGATCTTTCGGTCGCCCACATGGTTTGCTTTGGTTTCTTAGAATTCCTCTTTGACACACAAATCTGATACCAGTCGGAGGCCCTGTTTTCTGAGAGAGGAATAACTCCCACCACACAACTTTGCAGTTCCCTGAAGAATTACAATCCAGCCAAGAAAAACCTGCACTTTAAAAATTAGCATCAAATTTTCAATGTGCTAAGAATAATAAAGGCATTATATTTTAAGCCAAGATATAGAAGTACTTGGCTAGGGACTGCATAATTAAGCCTCTGTCAGCATTTCCATCAGAAAAGACTATCTCTGATCCAGTGTAAGATGGCTGAGATCCTTAAACCAGTTTCACTGGCATAGTCTGCCTGAAGCCAGTGGAATTCCAGGGTATGTGGTTTGACAGTTATGGCCAAAATGTACTTTTTCTGTGAAAAAGGATCTGGTGTTTATGATTGGGGACTTCAAACAAAACAAAACATGGTACCAGTGATTCTTACTTCACAGCATTGAGCCACAATCTCTTTGGAAAATGTACTCCTTATAAACTTCAACTATTTATGAGTTTCATGAGTGCTAAAAGTACTCTATCTATTGTCTTTCAATTCACAAGCAGCCCCCCAATCCCTAAAAGCAACTGCACAAATTAGAATAGTTTGCTTCTGAGCCAAGCCTTCAATGCCAAGTTTCACACTGAATTTTTGTTTTTAGTTACATAATTTTCAATTTCTGAAACCAGGCGGGTGTAATGGAAATGCTGGCAAGCGTTTAGTAGTGTGGCAAAACTGGGAAATGGTTATTATATAATCAGAATGCCTAATGGCTAGAGCTTGTACCAATGGGGAGAAAACTGTGATTTTGGAAGGAGATTTTGCATTGCAGCTTATCCCCTCGAACACCTATGTGGTACTTCTTTTTTTGCACCATCTTTCTGGTGCTATGAAACGCAGAAAAATCTGGAGGTGGCTCTACCCATTTCTGGTCAGTAGAGCAGAGGGCATGGATGATCTGTAGAACCAGGACGAATGATGTGTTGGTGTTGCTGGAGGAGGAGGAGGAGGAGGAAACGGATTCTAGATTTGTCCCCTGTCTTCCTGCCTTGCAATTATATGTAAGCCCTGTTTTCTGCGTAGGCACCAGCCTAATGCAACCTCTCCTCTTGCTCTGGGGTTGCAACTACAGTACGAATGCCAATACAGGAAATAAATCCTGCACATGCCTGCCTTCTAGAGCTGCAGCCTCTAGGGGGTGGCTGGAGATCTCCTTGGATTACCACTGATCTCCAGGTGATAGAGATCAGTTCACCTGGCCGCCTGGCGACAGAAATCAATTCACTTTGACACATTAGAAGGTGGGCTCTATGGCATTATACCTCTTTGAAGTCCCTCCCCTCCCCAAACCCCGTTCTTCCCCAGGCTCCACCCCCCAAAAAATCTCCAGGTATTTCCCTATCCAGAGCCGGCAACCCTATTCCCTTCCCAAACTCACTCCAGAACACACTAATCAGAGGAATAAATTTTATGAGCCTAAAAGAGAATACGAGCCCTTCAGGTCTCAGTGCGATCCAGAATTCACCATGACCTGGAGTTCTTTTAACACATTTCCCCTGCTGTAAAGAAACACAAAGCTTTGGCCATCTATAAAAGTTGAAGGTGTTCCGCCCCCATCGATGAATTACCAGCATAAGATCCAGTTGAAGATTTCTGGTCATAAAAAGAGGCTTTAATGAGGCCTGGCACCTTTCCTTTCATAGGGTAACATTTTACAGAAATTTTGGTAGCAAAGAGGTTGAATGCACATGCAGAGTGCCTTCAATTCATCACTGATGGTGCAGTCCTATGTTTAGTCAAATGCAAGTCCTATGTGCAACCAGATTCACTCTTAAGCAAGCTTTCTTTGGGAAAGGAAACTTAAGTTGGGGGTGGGGACTCCAGTATTTTGTTCAGCAGCTGAGTTATCGAAAAAGTTTCCTTCCATCACGTTTCTTGGAGCCAGGCAAATGCCTGAAGAGCAGTGGCTTTTGCTCCTCACCACAAGAGAGAAGTTGCTACCACAGCAAAATTGTGAGCCACGACCTTCCAACCACTTCTCCAGCTGGGCTTTCCCCTTTTACATATAGAAAATGGCTGCCTCCTTTCCGTTTAAAACGGCAAGCAAGGCAAAGCATCCTAAGTGAAACTGGCACGCAGGGGTCCTTTCGTAGAAAAAGAGGTGCAGGAGCTCAATAGCATAACTCCTTAGCATAACTTATTTGCATATACCACACCCCCTGACATCCCAGCCATGGCTGGCTCAGGGCAGCTTACACAAAATAGTTCCCCTCTTTCCCCCTAAGAAGGATTGACGGACCAGACTGGTACGGCACTGTCCCATTTCCCCTCATAAGGTTGCCAGCTATGGGTTGAGAGATACCTAGAGACTTTGGGGGTGGATCTGGGAGAGGGCAGGGTTTGGGGAGGGGAGGGACCTCAGCATAGGACAATGCCATAGAGTCCACCCTTCAAAGCAGCCATTTTATCCAGGGGAGCTGATCTCTGTCAGCTGGAGATCAGTTGTAAAAGTGGGAGATCTCCAGGTCCCACCTGGAGGCTGGCAACCCTACTGTCGAGATCAGTTGTAGTCCCAGGAGACCTCCAGCTACCACCTGGAGGTTTTCAACCCTACCCATGGAAAAATCAACCTTGGGGAATTTTCTCCACCATCATCACCAGCATTCCAGTCTGGTTTCTCTCCATCTCCCATTTCCCAGCCTTTCTCCAACTTGGGGAGGGGGAAGAACAGCAGCCGAACATAGGGTTGCCAACCTCTGGATGGGGCCTGGAGATCTCCTGGAATTAAAACTGACATCCCTCGCTGGTGGCTGGGGAGACCTGCCAACCGTAGATCTCCAGACTACAGAGATCAGTTCCCAGAGAGAAAATGGCTGCTTTGGTGGGTGGACTCTATGACACTATACTCCACTGAGGTGCCTCTCTTTCCCCAAATCCCCCCAGGCTCCACCCCCAAATCTCCAGGAATATCCTAACCCAGAGTTGGCAGTTGCAGCTAAGGGGCTGAGGAGGGCCGTGTGAAATGTGTTCCTCACATTTTTACGCAAAGATTTCTGAGCATGCTCAGAGACTGCATTGCATAGGGCAGGGGTGGGCAATTGTTTTGGCTCGGGGGCCACTTTGTGGGAGCCGAGGTTAGCGGAGGGCCACACCTTTTAAAATGATTGCATTCATTAGTTAACTTTGCATTTCAGAAAAGGTATAAATTGTATCATAAAAATCAATAAATATAAATTAAATAAAATAGTGGTAGTTTTATTCAATTTATTTATTGTGCTAATTTCATATCATCTATAGCTGCAAGCACATTTAATTTTAGAATCAGTTTAATGAGACATATGTACCCTATCACACTTTTCTACAATATTTTTGAAATCAGGAGTGAGATTGTTGAGAAACCACGTGGCCAACTGTCTTGGCGGGCCGCAAAAACCTCTGTGGCAGGCCGCATGTGGCCCCCGGGCTGCAATTTGCCAACCCCTGGCATAGGGAAATGTTGGAAACTGAGTTCATTTCTAGTTACTCTTGATTCAGAGCTACTGATTCCTTGCAGCAGCCATGAAGGGCCTCAGCCTCAGCCATTCAGTTTGCATATCCATGGTTGCTGTAGAAGGGTTGCCAAGTCCAGGTTGGAAAATACCTGGGGACTTTAAGGGTGGAGCCAGGAGAAGGCGGGGTTTGGGGAGGGAGGGGCCTCAGCATGGTACAATGCCATAGAGTTTGGCCCAGTCATAGAAGCATGATATTGAGTGCAGTCATTAACTCTCACAAGAAGTATATTGCAAAAAGTAAAACTTACATTGATTCAAGTAGATCCAGTTTACACTCAGGTTGCAGTCAAAAGAAGAGAAAGAAGTCTCATCTTTTTTTTAATTAAAATTTTTACACTTAACAGCATCTACAAAAGTGAACAAACAACAACTGAGTAACAATAGGAGCATTTAACAATCAGAATATAACCAAAACAAATATCCAAGCACTGTATGTATTAATTCTATAGCTTTCTAAACCTTAAATTAGAGGAGATGTTATAATTTTTTAAAAACTATATTTACTATTCAGAATATAGCCATTTGCTCATATATGGAGTTAGCTGGAACAATGTTATTTTCAGCCAGATAGGTTAGAATGGGGCACCACTTGGCTACAAACTTTGTTTGACATTGAGGGGAAATTATAGGGGTTAGTGAGTGTGCTAGTTTCGCCATTATAAACTGATCCCAGATCTTTTCATGCCAATGTGAAATTAATGGGGAAGAAGGGTCTTTCCATTTAGAGGATATCACCAACAAGGCAGTAGATAGTAAGGTCTCTATCAGTTCTTTATTTATGTTTCTTAAAGACAAGTCTGACCAGTATTGTAATAACATTGTTATCAGAGGTAAATGGAAGATCTATAGTTGTAATAAGTTTAATTTTGGTGTGAATTTCTTGCCAAAAAGTCTGGATAAATCTGCAATCCCACCAACAGTGTCTGTATGAGCCAATACGGCTGCATTTTTTCCAACACTGAGATGAGTTGGAAGGGTATATATGGGAGAGTCTCTTAGGAGGGAGGTACCAGTGAGATATGAGCTTAAAGAATTGAAATTTTACATTATATATGTTTGATGTATTGCTAGGGGAGACTCAAATCATTTCCCACACTTGACTTTGTGTTGGGAATCCAAACCCTATGTTCCATTGTTTTTGATATTTGAGTAATTGAGATGAATTTAAACTAGTCAACCATTTATATATTTTGGAGAGCAAGGCTTTATTGGTGAAGTCTGTTGTCTTGCAGAATGCTTCAAACTCTGTGAGTGGTCTTGATATTGTCCCAGAGGTCTTGATATGCAACAAGTATCTTATTTGAAAATATTACAAGGTAAGGATATTTCCATGTGATTTTCAATTTGAAGCTTGTCTGGTATTCTCCCTTTATCAAGCAGGTCTATTATGTGGATGTTTCTAAAATGTAACCATCTCTTAGAATAAATGTCTAATTTTTCAGCAGGCGACCACTCTTGGTTCAATAACAGGGCTAGTTGACAGATATCTGGTGCCAAGATTTTTCACGTTGCATCCCTCACCAGACAACAACATCTGCCTTCCATGTGCCCCAGTCGTCGGCACACCGTGCTGCCCCACTTTGGAAGCGGAGTAATCAGGCACCAAGGAAATGCCGGTATTTAGGGATGCCAGCGCTTCCACTCCCCGTTTCCGGCTGTCTGAACTCCACTCTTGCAAAGTCAAGCCATTTGGGAAGTCTGAACCTTCCCTTCCATTTCCACCTCCTTTCCCCCTCTTTTGGATCAGGTAGCAGTGTTCACATAATTGCATAATCACTCCAGTGTTGTCAATCACCATGGCTAAATAGTCATTCTGGATCGGGAGTCCCAGGGGAGTTGTTTTCGAGCGACAAATTCTCCCGAAATTCCCTTTCTCTTGTTTCTGTGTCAGAGTCTGAGAGCATCCCATGATCAGGCCTGTAGCTACAGTGGGGCACTTGGGGGCCTGGCCCCCGACTTCCTGCCAAGGCCCCTGACTTCCATGCAGCCTCCAGCCCCCCAGCTCTCTAGGCCACCCAGAGGACTCCCAACTCTCTGGCCCACCTGGAGGACTCCCCATCACCACCCCTTCCCCAAATGTGGCTTGCTTCCCCACATAGGCAAGCAGAGTGCGAATGCCGCAAAAGTGAGCTTTTTAATTTTTATTTTGTTATGTCAGTGCCCCCCCCCCGACTTAGAGAACAATGGAGGGAATGGGGGCAACCTGTTTGGGGGCCTGTAGAATTGGATCCCCTGGTCCAATCTTCTTGAAACTTGGTGGGCATTTCGAGGAGAGGCCCCAGCAGCTATCCTGCAAGTTTGGAGCCTCTCCCTCAAACCCCCTCCCCTCCAGTGGCTTTTAAATTTGCCGCTGAATTTCGGCGGCAATTCGGCGGCGAGCTGAATCAGATTAGAGAATCTGATTCAGCCCGTGGTTGCCTTACTGGCCAGTCCTGAGCTGGCGGAGCTTTGCTCCGCCTCGCTCCGGCCCCAACAGACCCCTGAAAACAAACACCCAGAAAAGATCAGCTAATAGCAGTCTTCGGGTGCCCTGGGCAAAAAGTCAACTCTGGAGCTGCCACAACCACTTTATCAACCCCTTAAACACAAATAAAACACTGCATACTTGGTTCAAAGAGCTACGACCACCAAATGATAGATTCAGGTGAGTAGCCATGTTGGTCTGAAGCAGAGAACAAAGTTTGAGTCCAGTGGCACCTTTAAGACCGACAAAGTTTTATTCCTGGTATAAGTTTTCATGTGCACATTTAAGGCCAACTTATTTTACCTAGCCCCTCTTCTTGTAATATATGTAGAAGACTCTTCAACAAGCCTGTTAACTTGAGATTTTATATGAAAACTGGTTCTTTCTATAAACCTGTGTGATTGAAAGGCCAGAAAGATGTGTGCCATTAATCCACTGTAGTAATTGAGAATTCTTCAGTGGTTAAGTGTGTGGGAGATCTGGGAGAACCAGGTTTGATTCCCCACTCCTCCACTTGCAGCTGCTGGATGACCTTGGGCAAGCCATAGCTTTGTACCAGCTGTTCTCTCAAGGACAGTTCTGGAAAGAGCTCTCTCAGCCCCACCTACCCCACAGGGTGTCAGTTGTGGGAAGGGAAAGGGCAAGAAGTTTGTAAGCCACTCTGAGACGCCTTCAGGTAGTGAAGGGCGGGGTATAAATCCAATCTCCTCCTCCTCTTCATCTTCCATTACAGTAGGTCTCAACATCTCTTATGCGATGGCACTAAACTTCGAGACTAAATATTTGACCATGATGCCATATTTTCTAGAAACTTAGGCCAGCCTTTATGGGCATCCATTTCCCTCCCATGCTAATTGGTTGACATGTCCAAATAGCTATTGCTAAGCAATTATGTTTCGTTGGAACTTCAGAGTCAGAGGATTTCTAGCCCTCTTTACTCTGAACCTAGATATGAATTTCTTGTGGCTGTTTTAACCCATTTAAATTCAAGCTCAGTGATGGGAAAGATAATTATTCTGATACAGAGCTCTTCGTAAATCACCTGGTCTCTTTCTATGCATTGATGGCTAAGAAAATTGGAGCTAAAGTCATATTTGACCAGGTAGCAAATTGCTCAAACTTGTTGTAGTTTGACTTGTTTTATGGGAAGGAAGTTTGAATTTTATTGTTGTTTTAATCATAAAGGTTAATGTTTTGAGATTTGCTCAGTTTTTGGTTGTTGTTTTTTTTAAAAAAAATTCTTCATGGTCTTTGTATCTTTTAAATTTCTGTTTCTTTTATGTTAACATTGCAAAAGCCTTTAGCTATCAGCAATAAACCAAGCTGATTTGACCACCTCCGACAACACACACACACACACACACACACACACACACACACACACGGGGCTGGGACCCACAGATCTCTTCTGCCAATAGTGATGCTGCTAGTGAAAGAGCCCCTTGCATTATGGGACAGCACCATCTGTCAGAGGAACAAGAGAGAGATCTTGGAGTCGTAGTAGATAACTCAATGAAAATGTCGAGACAGTGTGCGACTGCAATGAAAAAGACCAACGCTATGCTGGGGGTTATTAGGAAGGGAATAGAAATCAAATCAGCCAGTATCATAATGCCCCTGTATAAATCGATGGTGCGACCTCATTAGGAGTACTGTGTTCAGTTCTGGTTGCCACTCCTCAGAAAAGATATTATAGCACTGGAAAAAGTGCAGAAAAGGGCAACTAAAATGATAAAAGGGTTGGAACACTTTCCCTATGAAGAAAGGCTGAAGCGCTTGGGGCTCTTTAGCTTGGAGAAACGACGGCTGAGGGGTGACATGATCGAGGTTTATATGATTATGCATGGGATAGAGCAGGTAGAGAAAGAAGTCCTTTTCTCCCTTCCTCACAAGACAAAAACTCGTGGGCACTTGATGAAATTGCTGAGCAGTTGGGTTAGAACAGATAAAAGGAAGTACTTCTTCACCCAAACATGTGGAATTCACTGCCACAGGAAGTGGTGGCGGCTACAAGCATGGATGGTTTCAATAGGGAATTAGATAAACATATGGAGCAGAGGTCCATCCGTGGCTATTAGCCACAGAGTATAGATAGGAACTCTCAGTCTGGGGCAAGTGATGCTCTGTATTCTTGGTGTTTCGGAGGGGCAACAGTGGGAGGGCTTCCTGCCCCCACTGCTGGACCTTCTGAGGGCACCTGGTGTTTTTGGCCACTGTGTGACAGAGTGTTGGACTAAATGGACCAATGGCCTGATCCAACATTGGCTTCTCTTATGTTCTTATGTAGGAAAGTGCAGCCAATACAGAACAGACCCATGGGGTCCAGCTCACAGACGCAAAGATACACAATGCCTTTGAAAACAACAAATGACAGGTGCAACTTGACAAAATGTCTCTGCCGAGTAAGCCCTGAATTTTGAGAGAGCTGAAACGAAGAACCGGGTTCTTCAGTTTCTCAGGTCATGCTTCATTTTTCTCCCCCCCCCCCCCCCCCAAAGCAGGTTCAGCTTGGTTTTGATGATAGGCTCGGATAGCCTTTTAAGCTCTTCTTTTTAAAAAGCCCTGAAAATCAGCCACTGATCTGTTTATTTGGGAGCTGAGGTTGGGACAGAAAAAATAAACACTGTCAATATGTTTGGTGTTAAGATGAATGGCGTCAGGCCTACCCAGTTTGATTTTTAAAGCCCCGGCAACCTTATTGCTGTTAACCCTGGCATCTGAGTGGGCCTGAGTCCGGCCTCTGAAAGGAAAGAGAAGTATGTTGTGTTTGTACAGCTGAAAACAAGATGAAAAACCACAGGCCCCCTCTCGCACTCCATTAGACCATAAAGTCCATGGAGTACTGCACTCAGCACATAAACACTCTGTTTCTGGAAATCTTTCTCCATGTGTGAATGAAAGGAACAAAGTTGTGAGTTCTTTAAAAAGTAAAATGAATATTTAGGCATGGAGCAAAGCATTGATGTACCTTTGCATCTGATACAGCAAGATGTTATATGCATAAATAATCCGTGCTCTGATTAACCGTAGACCAGATTCTACCAGAGCTGGACAGAAGAATCAGACTATATATTATTTGATAATCTCTGTCTAGAGAGTGACTGGGACAATTCCAGCCCGTTGCTCCTTTTAGAGTCCTTTTGCCATCACTGACACCATTAAATCTTGAAGTAATCATGTTAACTGCAGGATTGTTGGGCTTCGAGTAATCAACTCAAAAGGTGATGAAAGATTCATTACTTCACCTGGGTGCTGCCTGTGGTGCTCAGCAGAGATTTGTCTGCACTTCTTTCTTGTTCAGTATGAATGGAAAGCCACTACTGAGCATCAGTGTACAGAATATATTGCCATGTATGTGGATCCATCCAAGAATAATTCCATGTTTACTTAATGACTGGCCATGTCTGGGCCAGTAACTTCAGAAAAATCTAGACAAGACCAAAGTCGTGATGGCTGAACAACTCATTGGTCCAACATTCAGATACTTATCATCTATGCCAGGGGTGTCGAACTCATTTGTTATGGAGGGCCAGATTTGACATAAATTGGACTTTATCAGGCCAGGCCATGCGTGCCATAAAATGTAGTGCTAGGTAGTGGAGATATAAACTTTATAAAGGACACAAACACAAAGATTTTTTTAACTTAAAATAAAAACATGCCTGAAACATTAGCATTCTTGCAATATTTTGTTTATTTAAAATAGTCTCTGATAACTGACACTTCTTGATCTGAAATATTGCATCAAAATGTCTGTGCTGTAGCAATCTGGGAGGGGGAGGGGGAGGAGCCTCAGCCCAGTGCAGGGAGCAGAAGTTTGCCTATCTATCTCTCCTGAGAGATTGAGAGAGTCTGGGAAAGCAAGCTATGACACAGCAGCAGCAGCAGTACTGGAGGAAGAAGCAGGAGACAGCCAGCCCCTTGTGGGCCTGATAGAAGCTCTCTGGGGGCCTGATTTCGCCACCGAGCCGCATGTTTGACACCCCTGATCTGTGCCATTCAGCTCCACTCAGCACTCAACTGGAAGACCTGGAAAGCTTGTGAGTCCATGAGTAAACCACCATGCAAGAAGGCTGTGGTTCTTTATGTCATAGGTAGACCTTGCAACCATCACTGATGCTTTCATACCTTCAAGGCTAAAGCGCTGCAATGTGTGTGGGTGCCCTTGTGGGTTCTTCAGAAGCTTCATCTGTGGTACCTTTCAACTACAGACACCCCCTGCAGTTTCAAGAACTAGACTGCTACTGGGTGGCTACTGCTGTCTGAACCTACCATTTTATGTATCAGTGGGACTGTTGGAGTGAGTGATTCAGCATGCCTGGACACTGGAAGGCACAACATCACTCTTAAGTGTGTATAGGTATATTCTCCTTGAATGGGATCTCTCTCTCTTTGTCTTAACTTGAAAGCTGTCCTCTGACCCCTCCTCTCTCTGTGTGTGCTTTGTTCTCCCCCATTCTTCACATGGCTCTCCATGGAGACACACATCTTTATAGGTCTCTCCTGTAGGAACACTGCCACTGGACTCAAACTTTTGTTCAAACAGTGCCCTCATACTTCCATACACGTGATGCCGGATTAGTTGGCCACTCATGATGAGGAAAGTACTCTTTAGATTCGGCTTCTCTCTGTCCTTTCAACTGCACCCTGAATGTGAACTGAATCTATTTGAATAAATGTAACTTTTTACTTTTTGCAATATACTTCTTGAGAGATTTATTTACTGCATCCAAGATCACACTTCTGTGACTGGGCAAACTTCGCTATATTAACAAGATATCCCAGTAGGGACAAGCCATTGCTCCCCAAGCAACAAAGCAGTCCTCAGCTGGTGTTTCTATAGGCAGAACTTGAGGTCAAGTTTCTCAAGTGTTCAATTCCTGCTAATGCTAGGGGAAAGCAATAGTGGGGGGAGACTGACTGAGTGAATGAATGAATTAATTTAAAACATTTCTATTCTGTTATCCTTTATCTCAGACTCAAGGGTGGTAACAATACTGCAACTGTGTTGGAAGGGTGCGATTTATAAACAATCCAATTAGCAAGATGAAAAGACAAATTACAAATTAACAGCAATAAAAAATTGAAACACATGACATTTTAAAATATGCAGGAACAGCAAGTACACGGGCTTAGAATCCTCTCTGGGGGGATAAGGCTGCCTCGCCTGCCTTCTTAAATGTAGGGAGTGAAAGCGTCCTCCTCACCCACACTGGAGGGCTGGGCCCACCACAGCAAATGCGCACGATCACTCTGTAGCCACATGGACTGTCTTAAGGGAGGGCCCCTTCAGAAGGTGGCTGTCTGGAGAGCAGAAATAGCACAGGGTAGACATAGGGGGCAAGGGTGTGTAAAACAAATATTCAGGTTTTTTTTTAACCAGTCTGGGTCTATTGGACTCGAAAATTATCGGTATTCCTGAATATTCCTGAATACCAGTATCGATATTGTACTGGTATTCTGGAAAATATTCAGGAAAACTGAATTTATTTGACTCCACTATACCCTGTACCAGATTATCCACTGATCTTAACGCCCTTTGGTTTGCTATACACCAAGCGCACATCCAGGATAGGAAGATGTGGTTTGAGAAGTATGAAGGCCCCAGGCAACGAATATGCACTCAGTGAAGGCAACCTCTCTATATCGTCAATCTTAGTATCCTTCTGGATTGCTTTTTGGGACCAGGAGTCACTGTTCTGCAGTGATTCTGGTCCTACCTTGAGGGTAGGTTTCAGAGTGTGGTTCTGAGGGACTGTTGCTCTGGCCCTTGACCTCTGTCCTATGTGATTCCTCAAGGTTCCATCTTGTCCCCCATACTTTTCAACATCTGTGCTGGGAGAGGTCATCCAAAGATATTCAGATGACATTCAGCTCTATCGCATGCTACCAGCAGATCCCGTAGAGGCTGTGGAAACTGAACAGGTGCTTGGAGTCAGTTTTGGAAAGGATGAGAGCTAACAAGCTGAAACGTAATCCTGAAAAAGGAGGTGCTACTGGTGGGGGGAAGGTCTGACTGAGGAAACGGGTTATCCCCTGTTCTGGATGGGGTTGCAGTGCCTCTAAATGAGCAGGTTCATAGCTTGGGGGTGTATATGTGAATCCATGTTGGGTAAACACATGGCAACAGTGACCTGCTTTGGCTGGCGAGACAACTGTGGCCCTTTCTGGGCAGAAAACATCTTCCTGCTGCACTGCTTGCCTTGGTAATATCTTTATTAGATTACTGCAATGTGCTCTATGGGGGGCTTCCCTTGAAGACTGTTGAGAAGCTGCAGTTGGTACAGAATGCTGTGGCCAGACTGTTGACTGGGTCATTTCAGTCTTGTTTCATTTACACTGGCTTCCAATTTGTTTCCAGGTTCAATTCAAGGTGCTGGTAGCATACAAAAGTCCACGGCCATTTCTCTTTCAACCATGTTTTATTTCCGTAAGTCTTTCATTGGGTTCTAATGTACCATCATCAACTTCTGGACCTGAGAAGAACTTCTGGGAGACAAGAACAATAATGGACCAGACTGGGTGACGCTCCTTAACCCCTACAAAGGCTTGCTGGTCACACATCCTTCTTTGTTTGAGCAACTGAGACTTCACTCTTGTTTTTCCTTGTGCTGTCTACAGTTTTTCTTCACTCCTTTTCTCCATTGCTTCATCCAGCCTTAAATGCCAGGCTGGCTCCAGGTTGTTATAAGCCATGGGACTTATGACAGTGTACACTGCATCTCCCCACATTGCCTGTACACTGAAGGGGAAAAAGTCCGAGTCTCTTGCATGTCTTTTAGCCTCAACAATGGTGATGGGTCCAAAGGGAGCATGAAAAAACTGAGTCTCTGACCCTTCTCTGGGGATCTTCTATTTCATGCTGGGAAGTGCACTGGGTGAAAGTAGTGGAGTGTAACACTTTGATGCACCTTTTAGAAGCTTTGGGAGATAGATCTGGCTACAACTTCAAATAAATAAAATAATGGCAAAATCCACAAGTACTGCAAACACTCCACTGAAAGGAACAGATGACATGTAAATACATCTCCCGTTCATTTCAGTTTTCTGTGGATTGTTGCCAGCATTCTTATGTACTGTTTTTGTGAGTAAAGTGCCGTCAAGTTGCAGCCAACTTATGGTGACTCTGTAGGGTTTTTCATGGCAAGAGACTAACAGAGGTGGTTTGCCATCACCTTCCTCTGCACTGCAACCCTGGAATTCTTTGGTGGTCTCCCATCCAAATACTAACCAGAGTTAGCCCTGATCTGGATAGCCCAGATAAGCCTGATCTCACCAGATCTCGGAAGCTAAGCAGGGTTGACTCTGGCAAGTACTTGGATGGGAGACCTCCTTGGAATACCAGCAGTTGGGAGGCGGGGGCAGGCTTTATTCAGTCACCTTTCTGCATATCCTCCAGGCCCCCAATAGGGGTCAGTCACCAGAAGTTGCCATGACTTCCAAGTGCACACACACCCTCACACATATGTACATTAAAAATATAAATACTAACCAGAGTTGGCCCTGCTTAGCTTCCAAGATTTGATGTGATCAAGCTAGCCTGGGCCATCCAGACAGGGTCCTTACATATTTATGATTTACAAATGAATCTCAAACTTGGATGTATTCAGGAATGTAGCCAAATCTTAAAATATGCCTTCCATCTTTCTTTTCAGTCTTCTGTCTCTCCCCCCACCCCGTTGATTTTGGTCTCTTATACATTTATTTATTCATTTACTTACTTACCATAGTCCTAGTATTTTAAGCACTCTCACTGCAATACTTGAAATAGAAAGAAAGATTTATTATAGCTTGTAAAAAAAAATCATATTTTCTTTCACGATATCTGTGGAGATACACTTAGTTCCATTGGTTAGGTCCCTGGCCAAAAAAGAACAGAAAAAAGTTTAAGACATTTGTGGAATAATGTTTAAACATTTTCTGTATGCCTTCTTTTCTTTCACTGTGGGTATTAAGTCTGTGACACAGAGACCCTCACATATTCCAGATGGTAGCATAAATTTTTTCAGGTCAAATGATATTAAAAATAGATAATAGCCCGGACCTCATGAGTCTCTGCAGAAAGACTAAACAGTCACAATGGGGAATATTTCTGTTTTGGTTTTCTTTATGAGGTTTTATGTACTCAGCTGTTTCTCAACCATGCTCTCGGTGCACGGAGACCCTGATCGTTCTAAATTCCAGTTCCACCTCACTTCCTACCCTTTATACTTTGTAAGCCTCATGCCACACAAGTCAAGGGAATCGTATCCACACAGCTGCACCTTAAGACCCTCATGCGCTCTCCGTTGGCTCCGCTGCCGTACTGTGTGCTCTTCACTTCAGAGCACTTATTACTGATAAATGAGTTCTTGAATAACCTCCACTCCTGCAAATTCTTTGGAGGAAATGTTGTACAACTTTGAGCATCCCCGTTGTTGTTAACAAATGGGATCACGGTGAAAAGCCATCAATAAAATGCCTTAATAAACTACCTTAAGGAAAGGAAAGTTTTAATGGGTGGGAACACTGTGTTTAATCATACATGTCGTTATATTATTTTAGACAAATTTCAACCCAGCTGGTTTCATTTGATATGCTGCACTTGGGTAATAAAGCTAGAATTTAAGTATGATATGAAAGTTCCCTGTCCTTTATGTTTGAAACTAGGCTACCAGACTTCGTGGAGTTCATTCTTGGCACTCAGGTTTTTTTAAATAAAGCTTTTCAATCATAAAAGCTCCTTTTCCCAACTGACCAGAACTGGCAAATATCCCAAATATGTACTGTTTTTATATTTATCCAGTAGTAAGGCTTTGGTACAAAAAGGGGGCTTTACAGTTTATCATTGGCTTTTACCATACACTTTTGGTAATTAGTCCTTGCTTTTTTTCCCCCCACTTGAGTGTACATTTGGTGCTCTGTGTCAGATATTTGCAATGTCTGCAGATAAAAATTGTGGAGTGCTAGAAAATATGATCATTAAGATACTTTTTAAAGATACTAAGGAAATTCCCATCATTAGCAATTGGCCTCCACACTGACGGTTTAGCTAACTGAGAAACATTTGCCATGGTGCAGAGGTTTGGTGCCCACTAAGTAAGTGGCTCAAGTGGTTAAGACACTGAACTGCAGACCGGAAGGTTGGTAGTTCAGCAGTTTGAGACCCAAGTGCCGTGTGATGGAGTGAGCTCTCGTCTCTGGCCCCAGGTCCTGCCAACCTAGCAGTCCAAAAGCAAGAAATTGCAAGTAGGTAAATAGGTACCACATGACCATGGGGATTCTTCGGACAGCGCTGGCTCTTCGGCTTGGAAACAGAGCGGTGCTCATCCCTAGAGTCGTATCCAACTGGCTTTTGAGCAAGGGAAACCTTTACCTTTATCTAAGTAAGTGTTTGCCTGGGTCAGCAGGAGAGACCCAAGCAATAAGTAAAAATACAGAGGAGAAAGAAAAATGAGAAGATATGTGATGTGTGCCATGCAAGACAGGGCAGAGCATGAGAAGGCCTTGCACTCAGATTGCATGGCAAGACTACGTAGGCTGAGCATTGATTACTCTGGGGGCAGGTTCTGGCCTGAGTTATAGAACTTGACCCTGAATTGGAGAAATAAGATTCCCTTTTCCAGGGCTTGGGAAAGTGTTCCCACATCTTGGGAGCATTCCCAAATAAGAAAAAGAAGGGAAATCTTTGGGCAGAGAGAGGAGGTGTGTGATAAGAGCATATCAGAATATGAACGATGGATGTAGCTCCTACTTGACCAGTGCTGAGTCATGTGAAGAAACGCCTCCTGGCCGGAGATTTTTATGTGTGCCGGGGTTCATTATTAGAAGGAAAGTTAATACAGTAGGAGCCTGTTGTGTCAAAACACATTCTGATTAATAGAAGGGAATTCCTGGTTCATGGCCTGAAAGCCCTGGTGCCCTTGGTCTGGTCTTCTCCAAGGCTGTCATAGATTTCTAGTGAGAGCAGAATGTCTGTTGTGTCTCTTCCTCTAGGTATGTCTTTCCCTGCCTGTCTTCTCTGCCAACTTATAGCCTTCACTGTGCAGATGGAGCAATATGACTGGAAGAGAATGGCTGACCTCAAACCCAATGGAAGGGAAAGAGAAAGGCCAACAAATATGGTGGCATACGACTGGGACAGGATTGAAAATGGAGTTAGACTAACATCATGTCCTATCTTCCCACAGTGGGAGAACAGGAACCAGAAGCTGTCTCAGGAAACAAAAATATCTTTCCCCCCAGAACAAAGTTTGAGTCCAGTGGCACCTTGAAGACCAACAAAGTTTTATTCCAGGTATAAGCTTTTGTGAGCATGAAACATACCAGGGATAAAACTTTGATGGTCTTAAAAGTGCCACTGGACTCAAACTTTGTTCTGCCGCTTCAGACCAACACGGTGAACCCACCTGGATCTATCTGCATAGCTGCTGGTGGTCCTGCCCTGGCCACAGCCACATCTTACAGACTGCAGGAGGCCCATTCTGGCAGCACCGGAAACAGCTGAAAAAGTGACCAGTTTCTGCTTAAAGGAATTACAGGCAACAATCAAACTTACTTTGTTCAGCTATGATGATCAAGAATCAGGGCTATTTTTGGGCAGGAACACACAGGAACGGAGTTCCGGCTGGCTTCTGAGTTGGCCGTGCCTACAGCCTCCCCCCGTCCCTCGGGTTCCCCATGCACCTGGGGAGGCCGATCCTGGGAGGGAGATGCGCTGTCAGGGGTGTGTGGCCTAATATGCTAATGAGTTTCTGCTGGGCTTTTTCTACAAAAAAAGCCCTGATCAGGATCAGATGTGAATCAACCGCTGGGTCTTTTCAGTCTGCACCAAAGGCTGTAAATGCCCACCAAGTCAGTTTGCATCAGGTTTTTTCAAAACTGTGTATGGGCCAAAACACTGTGTATGGGCCAAATCAGCCACCATTAACACAGTCAATGACTACTTAGAAAAATACTGAATGGTAGGACTTCTTTTTAAATATATATATATTTTGCTGTCATCACAACTGATTTATGGCCACCCCCATAGGGTTTTAAAAGCAAGAGACCAACAGAGGTGATTTGCCATTGCTTGGCTCTGCCCTGGACTTCCTTGGTGGCCTCCCATCCAAGTTCTAACCAGGATTGACCCTGCTTAGCTTCCAAGATCTGACAAGTTCGGACTAGCCTGGGGCTATGCCATGTTTATTTACCAATGGTGTGTATATTTTGTCAGTAATTTAACTGTCTATGACTACACTATTGTTAGGCATATATTTTTTTAAAAAGTGATCATTGCTATTGTGCGAATAGCTCACTTTCTACTGATTAATTACCATTATCTACCAGTTTCTCTGATTCCCAGCTATCATGTTTTTTAAAGCAGGTCTCTTGCCCTTTGGTCTCCCTCAGAAACAGCTGAAAGACTTTTCTCTTTCTGTCATATTTGATCATTTATCTGTGGTCAGTTTTGTTTGATTAATTTGGAGCTTGCCTTATCACTATACTCTGGAGAAAGATGTGCAATAAATCTAATCGGTAATTATGTAAAAATCCCAAATGTTATCATCTATGACTTTTACTTATTAAAGCCAGTATGTAACATCAAAGCCACTTTTGGGTTTACCTATCATTTCTTGTGATGCGGTTCATTTGCCTCTGATCTGTAGACTCCATCATGTGTTTATTATGTTTTTGTTACCTTTTGTTCTCGCTCTCTCCCCTTCACCCACCCTATGTTACACCGTTCTGCCTGTATACAATGCCCAAAGTGTTGTATTCTTCTACTGGTGTGGTCGCAAGGCCCTTGGAACAATGACATAATGATCTTCTTTGATTTGCACCCCAGCCCTCTATTTACACATCGCCAGTGTTTTGTTTGCTTTCCTAACCGCTACCAGACATCTAGCTGATGGCTTTTAAGTGTCTGTGAACCGTCATCGCCAGCCCTTTTCTGAGATCATTTGTCCTCTGCCTATGACTGTGTTTAAAGCACAATTCAGTTTGCTTTTGGTTTGGTCTTATGGTTTGGGGGTATTAATTAAAGATTGTGCAACTGCAGTTGGGGATTTCTCTTTCCCTTATTTGTAATGTGATAATAATCTACTCCATTTAATTGTTTTTATAGCAGACCTATAAAAGATGTGATTCACCCAGCTGACTGCAGCCCATCAATTGTGTATTATGGTCCTGTCAAATGCTGGCAGGTTAAGGCAAGCTGCAAAAACACAAACACAAAAAAAACCCTGGAAGTATCAAGGCTGTATTTGGTTGGTGGGCTGCCTGGGCCTTGGTTGGCTGTAGATAATTGTTGATATCGACAAGCTGTGGGTGTAGGATTGCCAGCCTCCAGGTGGGGCCTGGTGATCTCCTGCTTTTACAACTGATCTCTAGCTGACAGAGATCAGTTCCCCTGGAGAAAATGGCTGCTTTGAAGGGGGGGGGGGACTCTATGGCATTGTACCATGCTGAGGACCCTCCACTCCCCAAACCTCGCCTTCTCCTGGCACCACCCCCAAAGTCCCCAGGTATTTTCCAACCCGGACTTGGCAACCCTATGTGGGTGCCTGCAAGTTCCCCACTAGAATGCCCTGACTTCAACCCTGCGGCAAAAAAAGAAACCTGAAAATCCCTGAAACTGAAGATCCGGGGGGAACGAGGATTAGATTCGGGCCAACTGCTGACCTGAGGCAACAAGTGGGGAACTGTTGCTCTGCCGCTGATTTTATTGGGGCACAACGCCGGGGCAACCATTGGTGCGGAATCAGCCTGAGAGAGAGCTCTGACAGAAGCTGCTCTTTTTCAAGAACAGCTGTGCCAGAACTATGGCTTGCCCAAGGTATCCAGCAGGTGCAAGTGGAGGAGTGGGGAATCAAACCTGGTTCTCCCAGATTAGAGTCTGCACACTTAACCACTACACCAAACTGGTTACACCTGTATCCAATAACATTCCAAAGACTTCAGGACATTGAAGTTTTCTTTAGAGGATGAAGAGATTTCTGCCAGTTCTCCTCTTCCACTGCAGGCTCAGATAATACTGTTTCTGTGGGTCTACTGATGCTGTCTCCGGAGAACAAAATTTGTGGTGGGGGGCTCTTGGGAGACTGCAATGAGAGAGGGACCTCTCAGAAATCACTTCCTGCTCATAAGAAAATGTAAGTGTTTAGAACTGTGTGGTGGATAGAGGCCACTATAGCTAAGTGTAAGTCTTCGCCAACAATCTAGCCTCCTCTGCCCAAAGTCTTTGTCCTTCCTAGCCCTGCTAAAATTGTAAATGGAATCATCTCACTGAAAAAATCATCTCACTGAATTCTCATCATCATGCCTGCATTTCAGAAAATCTCACTGTACCATTCAGAGTCCCGCATTTACTGTGACAGTGACAGAAAGAGACAGAATATCAAGAGTATCTCCAGTTCAGTTCTTCATCATCTCTGCTGAGGCTTCAAATCAAGTATTGAGACTTCTTGTCATGTGCAGCTCGGTTTAGAGTTCTTTGAAACTGTGTGTAGAATACCACTTTGAAAGAATTCATGCTACAGTCAGACTAGCCTGACCCTTTGGGGAGTTTTTCCATATGAGTATTGTATAGTTTTCATGATGGTCCCACCCTGATGAAGACTTCTAGAAATGAAAATGATTACTGGACACTTCGTTGTTGTTAGATTTATGGACCTTTATTGTTAATAAGAACTAGGTAATTATTTTTTGTATTAAAATCTGTATTGCATCAATATAATTTACATTAGCGTCTTAATAGCTATATTCTTTTTGTACAATACATTTTATTGAGTTTGTCATAAAAAACATTTGATAAGAATAAACAACCAGAAAGAGAATAATAACAACTTAGAAATGCATAGATTAAAGAGTCTTATACCATGCGTTTTGTATTCTGCATAGCATAAATATAAGAATACGTCACGGATTACAATTGAGGAAAAGTATAGTGAACAATATAGCATCAACAATTATTACTAATCTTGATGTCAACAAACAATTACTTTACCACAACCATAAGTCATCTGTTTTGGTAGGTATGTCTTGTTGTTTGGTAAGGTACTCTAATACGGGAAACCGCATGGAGGTGAAGTTAGTGAGAGTAGGACATTTATCAAATTGCATAAGATTATCCGAGAGTTTTGCCATAATGTATAAATCCCACAACTTTTTATGCCATTGAGAAAGAGTGTGTGTCATTGTCATTTTCCAGTTTTTGGCAATGACTGTTTTTGCCACAAAAAGCATTACTGTGACTCTTTCTTTAGTGGAGACACTATCACAATATGCAGCCCAACTGTTAAAAAATAAATGTTCTGGTGTCAGATCAATAACTATAGGTATAAGAGACAGGATCTGATCCAATACTTCACTCCAAAAGGGTAGGATTTTGGGACAAAAACCCCAGCAGTGTATGTAGTCACCTATATTTCCACATTGTTTCCAGCACTGAGGGCTACATGAGTGGCTCATATGAGTCAGTTTTTGTGGTGTTAGATACCAGTGTGACAAAACTTTGAAAGCCTGAAGTTTCATAGAGGTGATTTTGGAGCGGAATGGGGGTGTAGACCAGATTAGATCCCAGGAAGTTTCAGGTAAGATTGTATTGCATGTTTTGTGCCACATATTTTGATAAGATAAGATTTCATGATTGTGTAGAGAAGCTACTACTTTGTGCACCTTAGATATTAAGTCTCTATGCGAAGTGCTGGCTATAGCAATAATCTCTTCAAATGCTGTAAGCGATTGTTTCAATAGAGATTCAACTTGGATAAGTGTGCACCTATGTGAGAGTTGTAGGTATTGCATCCATAGAGTTGTTATTTTAGCAGTTTTCCAGATTTTGTAAATCGGATTCTTGTATCCTGGAGGAAACCAGTCTTGGTTTATGAAAGACTGAAAATGAGAGATTGGGGGTAATAATTTTGGTCGCATATGATCCCAAGTAGTCAGCATTGCCAAGAGAAGTGGGCTAGAGTGAAGAGTTTTGGGTCATTCGGAAGGAGTTTGCCAAATGACATCTTGAACCTCAAATGGATTTGTGTACACTGAGAATTGTTTAGATTGGTCAGAGTTGTGATCAGAATATAACAGCTGAATCACTTGTGAGAGATGCATACACCAAATTAGGAAAGTTAATGCCACCCTTTTCTGAACGACGGTATAACGTCTTTGATTTGATTCTGTGACTTTTGTATGGCCAAATCCTTGGCGGGTGCCTCTCTTTAGGTAAAAAGAATCTGTAGTGAGATGGTTGATTTTGAGGTGGGCTGAGGGGTTAGTATATGTAGCATTTATAGCTGACAGGAATTTGCACCCCAAACCCATTTGTTGCATTACTAATTTCAAATAAGATATTTCTACTGAATCAAAAGCTTTCTCCAGATCAAGGGAGAGAAAACTTGCAGGGATATTTTTGGATTTGCAGTAATTCAGGATCGTAAGAGCTTTTTGTATGTTTTCTGTAATGTAATGTTTAGGCATGAAACCTACTTGATCTTGTTCTACATATTTTGTTACAAAGGAGTTAAGGCAATTGGCCAGAATTGAGGTAAATACTTTGAAATCTGTGTTTAGCAGCGATATAGGCCTATAGGAGGCAGGGGATGATGGGTCTTTCCATTGTTTGGGTATGACTATAATCATGGCACTATTCCATGAGGGTGAGAGGTGTCCCGTGTTAAGAATATGATTGCAGGTCTCAGATAGGGGTTAAACCAGTAATATGTTGAACTGTTTATAAAATTTGGGAGTGAACCATCTGGGCCTGGAGCTTTGGATGACTTCAGCCTCTTAATTGTATTTGAAACCTCTTGTAGTGAGATGGGTTCCTCCATAAAATTTTTGTGTTCCTCTGAGATAGTTTTCACTAGCGACTGGGATCTAAAGAAATCCTCCAGTTTAATTTGGTCCACATTTGGTGACCTGTATAATTTTTTGTAGAAGGCTAAAAAAAGTTTTGATATAGTGTCTGTATCATAATTGAATGTCTTTTAATGCCAAGACTAACCTAGATTGTTGTTGATTTTTAATCCTTTTGGACAAGAATTTCAATGATTGTGGTGTGAAGGCCCAACCACGTTGCTTTGAGTATAATATATATATTTTTGTATTTGGGTCATTTCTAGTAATTCTAGTTTTTTGTGCTGTGCCAATAGTTGCTTGTAAATTTTAGGACTGCCCATGTGTTTCTGTTGATGTTCTAGTGAAACTATGCCTTTTTGCAAACCTAGTCTCCATTCTTGTTTTTGTTTTTTAATGTAGGAAGCCATGGAGATCAGTTGTTCTCTAAGGACAGGTTTTAAAGCATCCCAGAGTATGTCCAGTGTCACTGACCCGACTGGATTATCCAAAAAATAAGTGCTGATATTTTGCTCTGTGTTGAATACCACATGATTATTCAGTAATGAAGAGCTATTTAAAGTCCACCTTTAAAGTCCAACAGCTATATTCTTCACTGAAGCTTCAAATCAGTCTGGGTACAATCACAGAAAAAAACAACAACAGAAAATAATATTTGCTTCTGAAATGTCTGCAGACACCCACAAGCAATTCTAACAGATCATTTTAAAAAAATGCCCTAGGCAATTAAGTGACTACAGCTTAAGCTGGGCGATAGTTGACCCATTTATTATTGTCCAAAGTCCCTATGCATTTCCCATGCAGCACTTAAGTTCTTAATTAAGATCTTAATTGCTGTGGACAGTTCCAGCACTAGGTGAATGCTCTGATGCCCCCTGATGAAGCCTGCATGGTGAAACACGTAGGGACTTTGTATAATAATGGGTCAATCAACTATCACCTGGATTTTTTTCCTTTTTGTTCTGTTGGCACATTGCTGGGTGTAGCCTTTTTTTTTTTACAGCTTGCTGAGCATTTCTCCCCCATGCTAATTATTTTGGACATTTTTCAGACACTTTGTCTGCATTCAGACTAGCAGTTTGGCCCTAATATAGGCACCTTTCACAAACATGTTAAATGGGCCCATTCACACAGCAACAGCTGTCAGGCGTTCCTTGGGTGTACTTACCTCATCAGAGGATGACTTGGAGCCGAGTTAAAAAGCCACCACCTCCGAAGTGGAGTTTTTGTTTCTTTGTGCATTCATCACTCATGGCCGGCTGTATGAACATGGGGGAGTGCGTGCAGAACGGATTTGGCAGTCTGAACCTTCAGATCCGTTCTGCCGCTAGGGAAGCGGCTTTTTTAAAAAAAAATGCCCATGTGCGCATGTGGCTGATGCACTACAATAATGTGGATGCTTTCCCACGGGATGTCTCCATGGGTAACCCACAGCAGGGTGTGCTGTGTGGCTGGTATGTCCCACAACATTTTAAACTGGGTCAATTAGAGGTGGCACTATATCGTGGCAAGCTGCCAGTCTGTCCTCAGCCTATGTAGCCTCATTGATTTCACTGGGGAAGTTCGCCGTGTGCTAAACTTCCTTCCATCAAAATCAATGCCTTTGACAACAAAATCAATGGAGTTTTACAATGCATAAATTTGGCAGGATCATGCATTTTACTATATGTAGAAAACTGGCACATTTCAGAGTGCAGTGTCCAAAGTATTTATTAATGAGAATCAGCTTTTGCAAAGCTAGACTGAATTCAAACAACTCTACCGGTGTCCATGCTAAAAATTCAACCTTGCGACTGTGTCTGGCAACAAAACACAAGTTTTCTCAAGGGCATGGACCTTTGGGACCTTCTGCTATGTGAGCACTACTGGACTTACTAAGGAGCAAGAGGTTTGCTTTGCTCATGCCCTCCTCTCATTCTTAACATTCCTACAGTGCTTGTTTCACAGAACTTCCTAAGGGATTCTCTGGAAGGCTATCCCAAATTCAAGCAAAGTTCCATCCCTGTAAAAGTGTGTATGTGGGGGTTCCCCTTAAAAAAAACTGCTTACAAATTGATCCATTTCTTAGTACATCAGTGGTTTGAATGGGGATTACTTTCAATCTTAACCTCATTAATGTAATCTCTCCATGATCTGGAGCATCGTTCAAGGGCAGACTGGGACGGCAAGAGAGATTTAAGAGACCCAGGGTGGGGAGGGGGAAGGGTCGCAAATATTAGTTGCTCCACGCTAAACTTAATGGGGCAAGAATCAGCACATGTTCATGACACCTGAAATCTAACTTGTGCACCGGAGGATAAGCAAACATTTAAGCAGTAACTCAACATTCAGCTGCATGAGCAAGGAACTGCACGTGTGGGCACTGAGCCGAAGATCTTGCTAGCCATACCAAGGCAGCCATGGAGCGTAGACGGCTCCCCATTAAAGGCGGTGAGGCGCGGGCAACGTGTGACTTCAGATACAGAGGATCTTAAGGATGGTGTGTGGCTATAAAACCCAAGATTGTGGCACAAGGAAAACACCACCTACAATAAGGTGTTAAAAATGCTATATATTTTGATACCAGCGTCTGTATTTTGACTCCAGATTGTGATGACTGTATCACTTCACACCTGAATTTCATTTCTCCGAGTGAGGCACATTATTTTAAGGGTGACAATAACTTGGCTTCAAATGAGGTGAAACCATTGTGGTGATAAATGGGATTTGCTTGGAGTAGGGAATTTATACCTTGGGAATAGACTCGGGAAGACCACACACCTCTGCTTAACCAAGCTTGTGCTCTTTACAAGACATATAGAATTTTTTTTTTGGTTCTGGAACAGATGGCTACAGATGCTGAGCACTTGCTCCTGGAAAAAGGGAGTGCAGGCTCTGGAGAGACTCTTTTTCTCTTGTTTCTGTGAAGGCCTGCTATTGAGCAGTCAATGCAGTGCCTCTGTTCTAATACCAACGAAATGATATTTGCTTTTCAAATGACGAGATGCCCATTGTGGCTAATATGTGGGCTTTTTATGAATCAAGACAACTATTTTACTGAGGTCGCGTTCATACAGCTCTTGCCTGGTGGATATGAAGTGCACATCCAGATAATAACGTCTGGGAATCATGCTGCTTCCATGACTAGCCCGTCGATCCCCGTCAGGGATCTGTACTTAAAAGACAGTGGTGAAAGTCCAGTCCTAAGCTGGCTGACAGGCCCGTGGCAGACTTTCCGCCGTCTAGTTATTCCACCAGCATGCAATCAGCCTGTAGGGATGGTCTCCAGACCATCCCGAATGGCTGCCATTTTAAAAAGTCTTAGCGATGCACGCATAACCGCTTAAACATGCGATGTCCCCAGAGCTCTGCTCAAATGATCCGGACAATTTTATGTTTCTGACAATCCCCTAAACTTTATCAACTTTAACTGAAATGGTACCTAGAGGAAGGTACTGCTGGCGGTGCTTTTACCATTTTAGTCCTCGCATGCGTGAAAAAACAAGTATATGGTGAGGCGTATATGTGCATGCACAAACAGGATTTTTTTTAAAAAAGCCGACTGCACGGCTCCTTACGGTGGATGCCATCTAGACAATCCACTGCAGAGTCACACGCAGTAAAGCGATTCACAGAGGAGCTGTCTGGTTGTGCAACACTGGATCAAAAAGATCTAGATCAAATTACAGCCGGGCCAATGGCGGGATTAGCTGCCCATCTGAATGCACCCAGAGTGTGCAGAGTTTGTCTTGCATTTAATTCAATGGCAACATTTCCCTTCACTTTACTGCGTGTGGTGCTTGCCCTCAGAAAGATCTGATGTTGTTCAGTGGCTAACACCATGACTGGATAATGCCCAGCTCGGATTTGGCCTCCATTACAAGTGTGTTCTGTTGCTGCTGTCTTGTCTGACTGGCAGTTGCTCTCCAGGATCTCAGGCTGAGGTCTTTCACATCACCTACTACCTGGTCCTTAAACTGGAGAAACCAGAGATTGAACCTTGGACCCTCGGCATGCCAAGCAGATGTTCTTCCACTGAGCCATGGCCTATCCAGTTTTTACAGTTCAGGCACCCAAGCAAGTGCCTGAATGAGCTGGGTGTCACCACAGAGACTCAGCTTTCTCTCGTCCATCAGTGACACGGATGGTGAAGGGCATCTCCTCTTGAACCAACAGCACCAAATAGGATTGTCAGAAACGCCCCCCCCAGTGGAGGAGGGAGTCCCCCACTGCCAGGCCCCACCTCCCCACTTCCAGGCCCCACCTCCCCACTGCCAATCAGCTGGCCGGTGGAAGAGAACTTACCCCCCAAAAGAGAAAGAACCATCTGACATGCAGTGACATGTCTACCTCACTGCCCACATGACCCAGAAGTGACATAATCACATCTGGGATGTCGGGGTCACACGCTGGTATTTGGGCAAAAACTCTATGGTAGAATTTACCATTGCGTTTTTGCCCAAGTACCAGAGCATAGCCCCAAATCCTGGACACAATGCCACTTCTGGATCACATGGAAAATGATGCATACACATCGCTGTACATCAGTTGGGCCTCCCTGCTGCTCCTGGTAAGTCGTCCCCCCCCCATCTCCCACTGTTTGCCAGTGTTGGAAATGTATGGGTTTCAAGGTCCAGATTCCAGTCATTATAGGGTTAACCTGTTTACCTTCTGTGCTATTGTTTAGACTGACCTGGAAGGAAACCTGGGAGATAGTCAATGCAAGAAAAGCTTGCGAATGTAAAGGAGTATCGATTGGTTAATGTATTCAGGTGATTTCATTCTAGGGGTCAAGAAGGAGGAGGATTCTCCAGTGTTTGAATGACTATGGCTGAGGACAGACTGCTAATCCGCTGCGGAATGACAGCGGGGCCAAAAGCCCCAGGGGGAAACTGGCCCAGGGCTGGCCGTTTGCACTGGCCAGACTCCTATGGGAGCATTCCGGGGAGGAGGCGGAACAGAGTATTCACCCTGCTGCAGAGTGGCCCCTGGCGGGCTGGCCTCCGCAGCTCATGGTGGGGCCATTTTGGCAACCAGCGCATGGGCACCTATGCACATTGGCGTGTGGGCCCAGTAGCAGCAATTCTAAGGACCTTTTAACTCCACAAGCCGGAAAATGCTCCTGGGGCCGCTTGTGCGCATGAGCACATATGCACATCTCTCCGCGGCGGCGCGTTCACACCGCCACCTCCGTTTGAATCCCGCTTCTTCCTATCCACACAGCCAGGAAGCAGGATTCAAGCAGAGGAAGCCCCCTGGACATCACTTTCTGCTGGTGTCCGACTGAGGCACCATGGAAGTGCTTTAGAAATGGGTGAGTATGGAAGGGAGGTGGAAGACAGCTGTCTGAACTGCCTCCCTTCCCCCGCTTCTAAAGCAGACCTATCCTGGGCCACATTGCCAGTCTGTCCTCAGCCCATGTGTTTGTAGCAGTAGGATGTAACAATGTAGCTCTAGATAGCTCTTTTGTTTGTAGGTTTCCTGTGTACCTTTTTTACCCTTAGAAATAAAGATTTTTTAAACAGAAAGAAATGTCTCCTCTCCAGTGAAGCAAAGATACATTGCAAACTCTGAGCATTTAAGTATTTTTGACTATTTTCCCCAACAGCCAGAAGAGACTTGTATTCTTACAGAGACTCTTTTGGATTTTCTTGAAATTCCTTAGGTGTTTCAGCTAAGGAGGGATCCCACTGTTTTACCCTAGCAGTTATTGGAATATACCAGTCTTCTGTGCCAAGAAGAAGAAGAAGAAGAGAGAAGAGCATGCAGGGGGCAGCAAGCTCAAGCCAGACAGGACCCTGGGGGGGGGGGGGGAGTACTTTCTTTCCAAATTGGCTTCTCCTTGTCTGTTTGCAGGAGGGACCTGGCAACCCTAGCAACAAATCAAGTGCCTGTGGGCCCAGGAAGGCATGGGGGTACCTTGGTTAGGGTGACAAAATACCTTGAACTAGCCATGAATGGTACGGAAACAATACAAGTCATCCAGACTGTGATGGACAGACGCTCTGACCACTTAAGATTGCTATGCAATGGCTAAGTATTATTCAGATGCCCTGGTCTGTGCTGTGCTGCCATGGACATATAAGATCCTCTTTTTTGTAGTAATTTTTTATTTTTTTCAAACACATAAGACATCAACAAAAACATACAAAAACACACAAACAAGTATATGTAAAATAAAAGGAGGATAGCATGCTTAGAAATACCTCCAAACTTATTTTTATATTGTTTAGATAACCATTTCTTTGTTAAGTAAATAAAGTGACCTAATAAAATAAAATAGTCCCAGTAATCAAAGCTTCTTCTAAAGTATTTAGGCGACTCAGGTTGTAGTTTAAGAGTATATAAATCAATTCAGTTCATATGATCTTCTAACCATGTAAAAAATCTGGACCACGTGTTGTAGAATTTCTCCCCCTGTGAACCTTTTAAGAATAAAGTCAGTTTATCCATTTCCGCAGTTTCCAGTCTTTTACTTATAACTTCTTCTTTTGAAGGTATTTCTTTTCTCCATAGACATATAAAATCCTCTTAAGAATGTTCTCTAGATTTATTTGACCTTTTTAAAAAAATCCTCAAAATGGCTCAGATATTTTACCTGAGGAGGAAGCTCCAAATTGAAATGCCCCCCCCCATCTCAATTTGGAGCTTCCTCCAAATTAAGCAAAATCTGATGACTGCCCAGGGATATGTGCATTATCTTAAGGGGTTTTATTCTCCTTTCAGAGACTCTTATGGGTTTTCTTGAAATTCCTCAGGTGTTTCAGCTGAGAAGGGACTCCACTGCTTTACCATAGCAGCTGCAGGAATATCACAGTCTTCTGTGCAAAGAAGAAGCGGAAAGAAGATCCTGCAGGAGGCAGCAAGCTCTAGCCTGTAGGGGGAATACTTTCTTTCTAAATTGGCTTCTCCTTGTCTCTTTGCAGAACAGTGCTCTTAGGATTTTCTTCTAGAACAGTCTAAAACTCTCAGCTACTAAGGCAGCTCTCTTTCCTATCCAGTTTATTAGTTCCTAAAGAAAGCTATTTTTAGTCTTCAATCAGTTCAGTGTCCTGACTACTGCACAGGCACTCTGCCAATACAGTTCTGGGCCCAGAGAATATGCAGCAAACTGATTAAAAAGACAAAAGTAGCAAGGAGCTATTGAGTGCTGGCAAAGGCGCAAAGGAACCAAGATGGAAACATCTTACAATGCACAGCATGGCCATTGCATAGTTAGGTTTGCAGACAATAATTACCAGACCTGGAGAAAAAAAATGAAAGCTTTTTAAAAAAAATCTCTGTTGCCTAGAAATCAGCCCACCTGGAGGCTGGTAACCCTGCTTCTCAGCTAGTAAAGCAAATAGCCTAGCCCTACTTTCCTGAGTAGATATAAATTACCTACCTACCATTTTTCTTCTCACATTGACACAGATAATACTCCATCTTTCTGTGTTACACCTCTGAGGATGCCAGTCACAGCTGCTGGTGAAATGTCAGGTACTACAGTGCCAAGACCATAGCCATACAGCCCAGAAAATCTGCAACTAGCAGAACAGTGTTTGAGTCCAGTGACACGTTTAGACCAATGTTTTATTCTGGGTATAAGCTTTCAGCATACATGTGAAAGCTTATACTTAGAATTAAACTTTGTTAGTCTTAAACATGCCACTGGACTCAGATTTTGTTCTCTGTGTTGTATGAATCAACTAAAAACGGCACATACACATAAAGCTGCCCTCTACTGAGTCAGTCCATTGGTCTACCAAGGTCATTAATGCCTTCTCTGGCTGGCGGTGTCTCTCTAGGGCCTCAGAGAGAGGACTTTCACATCACCTGATCCTTTGGCGATGCCAGAGATCAGACTTTCTGCATGCAAGGCAGATGCTCTATCCCTTAGCCACAGCTCCTGAATTTATTTATTTATTTCAAATTTATACCCCGCCCTCCCCACAAGCGGGCTCAGGGCGGCTAACAAGGGCACATAGTGCCAACCCCATACAGGATAAAACATTTTAAATGCATTAACAATAATAAAACAGTGATAAAACAGTTCAAATAAGTCACAATACATTACAATAAAATTGCTCAACCCTTGATTCACACTAAACCTCACTGGTTCTCCACAGCATCTAAACTGAAGATTAAATAAAAACCCAAGGCAAATGAACAGGACAGAATAGTATTTTGATGGTCATCTCAGCAAATTCACTCAGCAGGTGGAACTGGGAACTATAAGTTCTCTGAGAGTGTGCTGCCCTCTGGTGGTCTTCCTTCACCCCAATGCTCACTCAAAGAACGGCTTTCCTTTCTTCCTGTGGCCATTCCCTTGGTATGTTGTTTACACTAAGGCAAACTGAAAGGCTTTAATAGACTGGGTGAGCATACTGTCCCAGTCATAAGAACGTAAGAGAAGCCAATGTTGGATCAGGCCAATGGCCTATCCAGTCCAACACTCTGTGTCACACAGTGGCCAAAAACACCAGATGCCCTCAGGAGGTCCACCAGTGAGGCCAGGACAGTAGAAGCCCTCCCGCTGTTGCCCCCCTCCCCAAGCACCAAGAATACAGAGCATCACTTGCCCCAGACTGAGAGTTCCTATCTATACCTTGTGGCTAATAGCCACTGATGGACTTCTGCTCCATATATTTATCCAATTCCCTCTTGAAGCCGTCCATGCTTGTAGCCTCCACCACCTCCTGTGGCAGTGAATTCCACGTGTTAATCACTCTTTGGGTGAAGAAGTACTTCCTTTTATCTGTTCTAACCTGACTGCTCAGCAATTTCATCAAGTGCCCACGAGTTTTTGTCTTGTGAGGAAGGGAGAAAAGGACTTCTTTCTCTACCTGCTCTATCCCATGCATAATCTTGTAAACCTCAATCCCACCCAGCTTTCTTCACATGTGACCCCCCTCCTGAAGATGAGCCCTGAGGGCTCATGAGAGAAGTTTGTTTTAACTTTTTATTAATGATTGAACCATGTTCATGTTTTAAAAATGGGCAAAATATACCATCAAAATTAAATCAAAGACATAGGATAAATATAACTTTAATCACAACAGTGGTATCATCGTACAGTGGTCCACACAGCAAACAGGAGATGCAAAGGAGAGGTCTGTGAGGATTCTTGAGGGAGGGGGAATCCCTGTCTTCCACCAGTCACTGCTTCAACCTTCTAGCAGGGCCAGCTTATCCATTAGGCACGGTAGGCACAGTGCCTGGGGCCAACAATACTTTAGGTAAAGGTAACGGTTTCCCTTGCTCGAAAGCCAGTCACATATGACTCTAGGGATGTGGTGCTCATCTCCGTTTCCAAGAGCCAGCACTGTCCAAAGATGTTTCTGTGGTCATGTAGCCGGCATGACTAGACGACAAGGTGCATGGAACACTGTTACCTTCCCACCAAAGTGGTACCTATTTATCTACTTGCAATTTCTTATTTTGGACCATCAAATCCCAAGTTTTATCATACCACTGTGCCAAAGTCGGTATATTCTTAGTATTACATAGTTGTGCCAATATTATTTTACCAGCTAATAGAAGATGGGTTAATAAATCCTTCCTAGACTGTGGAATACTTAAATCTGGCCACAGATTTAGTAAAATAGACTCAGGTGTACTTGGAATTAAAATTCCTGTTATGTCTTTAATTTTTTTTTATAATATTTTCCCAATATGCATTCACTACTTTGCAACCCCACCAACAGTGGAGAAACATTCCAGTTTCACCACATTTCTTCCAGCATTCAGAGTTGGTTCTTGAGAACCAAACATGATTTTAAAATATATTTTACAAAGTAAATGTGTATGGCAGCCCCAAGCCAGCAGGGAAAGTCTGAGTTCAAAAATCAGCCTTTTGGGTAAGTAGGCAGTGAAGATGCCATCTGGATAAAAGTGGTCACCAACACTGAGGGACCATCTGAACTCCACTGGACTGGCTGGATGCACCTGTTGAAGTGAATGTAAGAGCAGCCATGCAGGATCACAGCAGTGGCCCATCGATTTCAGCATCCTGTTTTGCACAGTGGCCAACCAGATGCCCACTGAAGGCCCACAAGCCAGAAAAGGAAGCCAAGGCCTCCCCCAGTTGCCCCTCAGTATGAGTATTCAAAAGGTTTCTGCCTTGGAACATGGCAGGGTAAAACTCAGTTTAGGACTGCACTGTGGAAGTATTATGTAAAAAAACTCAATTGAAAGCACTGAACTGCAAATATCAGTCTAAAGTTGAATGCATCACCTTAAGGACTGTAAACTTTTCCAACAAAATTTTGTTTGATGGTCTCTACATAATTAATATCATCTAGCAATTAGCCCTCCCCCTCAGGTCGCTAAATATGCAGATGATAGCTTGTTCAAAGTCCCATGCTTTATAATTTAATATTTCTTTATAGCCTGAGACTGTAAATATTTCAGAAGATTTAATAGGACAATAAAACTTCAGTGTTTCGTTACAAGGCCTGGAGAGCTCATTAGAATCCTTTTGATAGTCCTTGCATCTACTTAAATTACTGTTTTACAGCCAGTCGCTTATACCTGATAAAATAAAGGGAAAAGATTCCCCATCACCCCAAATAATGCCTCGACGCTAATAAACTAGGGAAAAAATTAAATCCACAGTTTTCCTCTGATTATAGCATACCAATTAAACCTAAAGTGTATAAATATTAATTACATTTAAGCTAAATACAAGAAAAGTCAATCAGAAACATTGGAAGCTTTTTATGTATAGAAGCTCCTTTGATTGTGGTGCCTGTATGCAAAGAAGTGATGCAGGCCTTTTATTCAGCAAGACATAAGTCATGGTCAAGAACAGATATGTGCTGGATATCATCAACAATTATAAATGGCCTATTAGAAGTGGAGATATTACCAGCAACCTTAGCAGATCACAACCCTGTTATATTACAAGATACACCAAAGAAAAATAGATGGACTTTAAATATGTTTTACTGAAAAATGAAAAATCTGTAACAAAAACTAAAAAAGAATTTCAATTTTTAAAAAACAAAATATGCAACCAGATATTTCTATTAGAGTTGTTTGGGATGCATTTAAGGCTTACACCAGAGGTTGGATAAACAGAGAAGCTGCACATATCAGAAAACAAAAGACAGAGAAATTTACACAGGTTAAGGAACAAATTAAGAAACAAGAAGAGAAATTGAAACAAGATTCTTCCATTGAACATACAAGAGCAAAACTGAAATTACTACAACATCAAATGAACCACTTGCTAACACAAGAAATAGCCAAAAAATTGTCTATGCAAAACACAACTATTTTGAAAATGCCAACAAACTGGCTAGAAGGTTAGCATACAAACTACAGAAAGAGAAAGAAAAAAATATAAAATTTTTGAGAGATGATGAAGGAGAAGAAAAAAACATGCTCAAAGAATTGAAAAGGATAATTGAAGTGTACTATAGGAAGTTATATATAAAAAAAAGAAGCCACACAAAATGAAATTAAAGACTTTCTAAAAATATATAATTTAAAGAAATTTACTGAGGAACAAAGGGAAATTTTAAATGAACCAATAACTTTATCTAAACCAACAGAAGCATTAATCAAAAAAAGAAAAGAAAAAAGGAAGACTCCAGGTCCTGATGGCCTTTTGGCATAATTCTACCAAACCTTTGAAGATCAACTGATACTCCCTTTAAAACATGTAATCCAAAACATAATAATTGAAGGCAAAATATCAGAAACTTGGAATGAAGCCTTAATAACTTTGATACATAAACAAAACACTGATGAGAAAGAAATTAAAAATTACAGGCCAATTTCACTATTAAATGTGGACTATAAAATCTATGCTTCGGTCCTGGCTGCAAGATTGAAGAGTTTTGATACAAATAATTCATCAAGATTAAGCAGGTTTCTTACCCAAAAGACAATTTAGAAACAATGTAAGGATTATACTGAATGTAACTGAATATTTTGAAGCACATCCAGAGAAACAGATGGCTTTGATTCTTCTAGATGCCGAAAAAGCATTTGATAATGTCAGTTGGAACCTCATGCTCAAACAACTATAAATGTACAAAGACATACAACACAGGTGCCAGTGATTGGTGGTACCCTTCACAATGTGGCAAAGAATTCTTTACAATAGTCAGGTCTCTTTCTGACTGTTGCAATGGCTGCTAGCGAGGAATAAGGGATAGTGATCCCTCTGCTTTTTATTTTAAAGCATTTTTTTAAAAAAAATTAAATTGATCAGCATGAATGCATACATTGCCTTTAAAAGAAAGGCATAAAAAGAAAAATAATAATATAAACAATGTTCAAATTATGATTTTCAGCATAACACAGACTTATTTGTGCATTTTTGACAAAAGTCTGACTTTTCACACTTTTAGCTTAAACTACTAAGCTTACTAAACACTCTTCATTTCATTAATAGTTTCCAATAGACATCCAGCTGTGGTCACGTAAGGATGCCAGCCTTCAGGTGAGACCTGGGGATCCTCTGGAATTATAACTAATCTCTAGAGTACAGAGATCATTTCCCATGGAGAAAATGGATGCTTTAGAGGGTGGACTCTATGGCATTGTTCCCCACCAAGGTCCCTGTCTTCCTCAGGCTCCATGCCCAATCTCCAGGAGTTTCCCAACCTGGATCTGGCACTGCTGGTGTCCAGGGGGGACCTAGCAACCCTAGGTATATCCTGGGCCTTCTGCAGGGTCATAAGTGTGGTTATGACAAAGAGTTCCCTGGACTTCCCCAACTGCTTCCTCTTTCTGGTGTCCAGGATTCTTGCCCCAGTACTTTGCAGTAATGACATTTAAAATAATCCCCAATGCTGCTTTGGTAGCTCTACTACATAGTTCAAGAAAGTGAATTCAGGAGTGCTGCGGCCACAGTGCCATAATGTTGTAGCTGCTAGGTATCTTTCTTGCTACCGTTCTCCAAAATTGTTGGAGGGCAGTGCCACCAAGTGTGTCAAAATGAGGCATTGCGCTCACTAGTGGACCACCAATCACTGGCACCTATGTTGTATGTCTTTGCACATTTAAGTGGTGATAGGCACTATTAGACTGCCATCTTGTGGGAGTTCTCTGTCAGCACTGCACAGATCTTTTGGTAAATAAATGGTTACACACATCATCCTTCTGCTTTGTGATGCAGTGTGGAGACATCAGGCTGAAACCTGGTGTACCAAGTCACATCAATGGCATTATTCTCCCATGGCAGTGCTGGAGGCCTAAATGGCCCACCATCATTGGTACCATTACAGCTGATGGCAAGGAGAGAGTGAGAGTTTCTCTTCTTGCAGTGGTTGGCGGTAAAGGTAACATCTATGGCTAGTATCTCATTGTAGGCTGACGATGTCACAGGGGTGGTTTGTCAGACCCTGGTACAAGCCTGGTGGATGTGTGTGTTGTCATTTTGTTGCCTAAAGCTGACTACAGTGAGCCAAATGCCATAGTTTGCTGCTGAATCCCAGAATTTAGCAGAGTTGCCGCTGAACCATATTTGAGCTTCCTTCCTTCCTTCCTTCCTTCCTTCCTTCCTTCCTTCCTTCCTTCCTCACTCTCTATTTCTCTCTCTCTCTCATCCTTTCTTCCTTTCCCTCCCTTCCCATCTATTTGCTTTCTTTCCACCTTGCTTTCTCTCTTTCTCCCTCCCTCCCTTCTTCCTTCCTTCCCCTCCCCATCTATTTGCTTCCTTTGTTTCTCTCTCTCTTTTTCTTTCCACCTCTTTCATTTTTTCTTTCCACCTCTCTCTCTCTCTGTCTTTCTCTTAGACAAATAAATATTAACAAACAAATAAATATAATGGGACAAATAAATATAATTATCAATATCTGTTTTATCCCTTTTGTTTATTTTTGGCGGTCTCATTTAATGTTAATAAAAAAACAAATTTGCATATTTTCCAATAAAAACATGAGTGTAATATTTGTTCATGTCTTGCAGCTCTCAAACATCTGATATTTATTCTACGTGACTCTTACCTTATGCAAGTTTGGCCACCCCAGTCTAAAGATTGTCAAGCATCAAAGGACATCATCAGCGTTATAAATTGTTCTACAATGAAATAGCATATCATCAAATTTTATAGCTCCTTTATGATGTACAATCTAATTTGATGTGCTACAGTTCTATTAATTATGTACAATAACAATAAAAATGCCTGCTTTCATTTGATATTGTGGAGCTGAAATTATTAGAAATTTTCCACTGTACATAAACTAAGAAACACCCCTCCCCCATCCCACCCTACTTTTTGGTCCTTGCAACCCACTTGCGGCTGCTACATCACAGTACCGCAGTGATAGTTAAAACCACACTCCAGATATTATGCCCTGAGCCTGCTGTAAGGTGGGGAGGGTGGGATATAAATCTCAAAAATAAATAAATAAATAAAATAGATCTGCTAACCTGCTATCTCCATGGTCAACTGTTCCCCAACCATCTAAAATTGTCTTCTGCACCCACCACCATCTGGTACATAATTTCTGAATTTTGCTTTAGTCCTCATTCCTCCATGGTTTCTCATTTCTTCAGCTCCAGATCTATAGTACAAAAAGGGTTGCTACTACCCACCCCTCCACATTTTACAGCAGCAGCACGGCACTTCCTTGCATCCCCCTCCAACTGCAGCCCATTGATCTCCATGTAATGCCTGCTCATGGGGGACAGGGGAGTGGAAATTGCCAGTTTAGTCTGGATCCAACCCCATGCTATCTCATGTTCCTTCTTTTCAGGCCACTGGCTACTTGCTTTAAACACCATGTCTTTCCACCAGTTTCTCATGTAAAGTTCCATGACTTCCCACAAAGCACACAGACCCTCCTCATCTTACTGCTATGAAGTTTCCTCAGAGCTCTTTCTCTCTCGCTGGGCTTTTCTTACCTCAGCTCTCAATCTTCATTGCTCCTCCACCCAAAATTTCTTCTCCAATTATGCCTCCCTCAGCTTTCTTGCTCCTGCCTCCCTTCCCTACATCCTGGGATCTCTACTCTGTGTTCTGCCTACCTCTATGGTCTGTCCTTATTCCAGTCAAACTGGCAACCCTCCTTGAGCAACTGAACATTCCTTGCCACCACAGCCAGCTCAGCCAAGCAGTATTAAAGGTTTCAGTGACACAGTGTTGCCACTGTTTCCCAGCAAGTTGAATCCACAGCTGATGCTCTGACTTTGGGGCACCCAACAGCAGAAACTCATTAGCATATTAGGCCACACCCTTGACAGTGCAGCTCCTTCCCAGGATCAGCTTCCCCAGGTGCCCCGTGGCAGCTTGCGGGGCACATGGGAAATCCGAGGGAAGGAAGGCAGTTTCTGGATTGGCTTGGCTTCCCCAGGTGCCCTGCGGCTTGCGAGGTTCTTGGGGAACCCAAGGGGAGGCTGTAGGCATGGCCAACTTGGAAGCCAGCCAGAACTCCGTTCCTGTGCGTTCCTGCCCCAAAATGGCCCAGGTTTCAGGGAATTTTTTCTTGAATTTGGATCTGAACCTCCTCATGTGTTCCACACTTCCTTGGCAAAGGGGTTGTGCAGCTGTGTTGTCATGGACTTTGTCAGCCTCCTTTTTTGTGAATGTACGGTAACGGTACCGCATCATAACATTGTTTTTTAAAGGCTGGATGTATCATGGGGAACAGCATGGTCGCCAATATGGCCAGCGATTATTGAACTGGATACACCTATTCATAGCAGTGTTATTCAATAATTATGAAACATGCTAAATGTGTCATCAGGTATTTCCTCAGAGTCAGAACCTCCTTTTTTAAAGAGGCTAGATGTATCATGAGGAGCAGCATGGTTGCTGCCATTTCAAAGATCCCCGCTTCTCAGTTGCCAACTAAGAAAATGGTGGTCGAAAATCTTAACAAAATCAACATCTATATGCGCCCTCTTGCCCAGATTGCCTGGAGTTATGGGCTGGGATGTCACCAGTATGCAGATGACACCCATTTCTATCTGATGTTGGGTGGTCAATCTGTCTCTAAACTGAAGATCTGGACCAGGTGTTACAAGCCATTGCTGGTTGGCTTAGACTGAGCCGACTGAAATTGATTCCAATGAAGATGGAGGTCCTGTGCTTGAGCCAGGGCAGTCCAGGGGTAGGGATCCCACTCCTACTGCTAGTGCCAGCGCTGGAGGTTAGGAGTTTGAGAGTGCTCTTGGATGCCTCCTTAACAATGGAGGCTCAGGTAGCAGCCACTGCCAGGTCGGCCTTTTACCATTTTCTGCTGATCAGGCAGTTGGTTCCCTTCCTTGAATGCAATGACTTGGCAACAGTGATCCATGCAATGGTCACCTCGAGGTTAGACTACTGTAATGCTCTCTACATAGGGCTGCCCTTGTCACAAATCTGGAAGCTGCAGCTAGTGCAAAACACTGTGGCCAGGCTTCTGATCTGTCTCCCCATGAGGGAGCACATCCAGCCTGTCCTGAAGGCATTGCACTGGCTGCTGATAGCATACCAAATTCACTTCAAGGTGCTGGTTCTTACCTTTAAAGCCCTTTATGGCCAGCGTCCAACATACCTGAGGGACCACCTTTCCCCATATATACCCCAGAGTGTACTACAGTCAGGGTCACAAAACTGACTGGCCCTTCCAGGCCCCAAAGATGCTAGGCTGGCTGCAACCAGGGCCAGGGCTTTTTCGGTGGTGGCTCCATACAGGAATGAGCTCCTGAAAGAGATCAGGGCCCTGCGGGACCTTTTACAGTTCTACAGGGCCTGTAAGGCAAAGCTGTTCTACCAGGCCTTCAACTAGGAGCCGCCACCATTATCAACAACAACTGAAATCTATGGAGCCTGGCCCTTGGTTCGCTATTGATGGCCTGTGTCTGCCGATTATATCTGGGAGAGATCAGCGAGCTGAACATCTAGATAATATATGGAATACACTCATATGGTACACCATCTTTATGAAATTAAATAACACTGCTAGCACTTTAATATTGCATTGTTTTTAATGAACTGTTTTTAGATGTTTTTAGGGTAATTTAATTGTTATCTATGTATTTGCTCTATGTAAGCCGCTCTCTTATATATATATTGTTATATATATTCCTATATTTATTCCTAAACTGGATACACCAATTCATAATAGTGTTATTCAGTCATTATGAAGCACACTAAATGGAAACACTGCACTTGTTGAGTTTCCATGATTATCAAACCAATTATATAATTTCATTATTTCCAGATGTTTAAAAGAGTGAATTGTTATTGAAAACACACTGGGAGCTATTGGGAAAGAGAAAGGAGGGAAGAATGAAGAAACAATACAAGGGTGAGGTCACAAAACCTACTGACAAAAAGCAGGGTGGGGGAGAGAAAAAGGAACTTACTGGATGGGTAATTGCATGGAGAAAGCTACATTAAACCTCACTGCTCATTTTGTCCCTCTGTTAAGTTAAAAAAAAACCAGTGTCATATAACAAATAAAACTACACTTTAAAAAATCAGTCTGTTGGGGGAGTGGGGACAGGGTGGGTTGTACACACAGTGTTGATACCACAAAGGGGTGGCAGGAAACAAAATTTGATTTTGGGAATTCCACACTTGAAAACTGTGAATTAACATGCAAAGTGGATCCGGAAAACGCAGGTAACGGTGCAATAAATTTGGCGTTACTTCTAGAGCAGTCAAAAACTGTGCAGAGTTTTCCAAACATTGACGATTTAAGAGTGCTGATGCCATGGTTTGCATGTATGCAGAAATGGTCACACTTTCATATAGACTATGGAGGGCTTTGGGAAGAATTACAACTATATTGGCAAATAATAATTTTGCACATGAGCACTTATGCACTAATCATTTCAGTCAGTCAGTGCATTTGACTTTCCTCTTTTTTAAAAAATCTGTTTCTCAGTTTAGTAGCTAATGAGAAAGAGAACCATGCTCTCACAATCCCAAGATTCAGATAGGAATGCTTCATTGCCTCACCCACCTTAAGCAGTTTAGATTTAAATCAAAGTACAAATAACTTCCCACAGTGCACAGCGACAATTCTTGCTGCCAACTGATAGCACAGCATGCAGAGGCAGGCAAATTTTCCTCCCTCCCTTAGTGGGTACGTCTATTCAGTTACCACACAAAACTGTCTTTGTGGAGAAAACAAGCAGTTCTAAGCCCCTTGTGCCGTGCCCTAAATTTGTTTGTTTTATTTAGTACAATAATTCATTTCGTGCCCCCGCCCCTGTACTTGTATTCTCTGAGGCTTCATATACATGATAAATTGTGACAGTAGTTACCGAGTAACACTGGTAGACCCTGAATGTTATTAATTCCTGTCAGAAGTGTTTACATAACCATGGCTTTACAGCAGTTATTATTAGCAGTGGTAATAACTACTGAGGTTGCTGAAAGAGCAATTTCATGACCAAACCTGGAAGAATATACCACAGGTGGTAAAAGCATAGCTCTGTTGGAAAGCCTTTATCCAGCCTCTTCACCTAAACCTCAAGGTCTTTATCACAGAGCAGATTTTCTGAAGTGCATGAGATTAATATGGAGTCCAATAGGGGTCATTTTATCAGTGATTAAATACTGCTCCAGAATAATGGACAGGAAGTGTTAAATGACCAAGGAGAAAATAAAATGCTGCTGGTATGATTTAGTTATGTATAGGTAAAATCAATATATCTAACTCTCAACATGGCCAAATCTCTGGATACTTGCATCCAGAAACTGGAGGCAAAAATAGACAAACCTGAAACATGGCCAAATATGTGAAGATTTGAATCCAGAAATTGGAGGCAAAAAAAGAAAAACCTGGAAAAGCCACAGATTTGCAGGAAAAAAAATGAAATCTAAAAAAAAGTGGGGGGTTAAAACTCCCCCCAAAATAATAGAACCAGCACTTGCAGCTTTAAGAAACCAATGCCCTCAGTGGCCAGTGCTTAGCAACCACAACAGTACTGCCATCCATCCAGCCTTGGTTTCTGACAGTAAAAGTCAGGATGAGTGGGCAGGGCTCTTTTGGCCTTGGTGGGGGGGAACTCATCATGGCCAGAGCCAGCAGCAACCATCAGGCAACTTGTTACCACAAAACTTGCATGAGCCACCCAAGTCCAGCTACTTGCTTCTGTTCAACAGCAGCCACCCCATGAAAGTCAATGTGGTGTAACGGCTGGAGTTTCAGAACAGGACCTGAGAGGCCCAGGTTGGAGTCCCACTCTGCCATGGAAGCTTGCTGGGTGACTTGGTCCCAGTCATACATTCTCAACCTAACCTGACTCACAGTGTTGTTGTGAGGATAAAGTAGATGACAGAACAAAAGAACCCTGCTGGATCAGACCAGCGGTCCATCTAGTCCAGCATCCTGTTTCACACAGTGGCCACCCAGTTCCTCTGGAGGGCCAACAATAGGTCACAGAGCCTTAGGCCTTCTCCTAAAGTTGTCTCCTGGCTCTGGGATTCAGAGGTTGACTGCCTCTGAATGTGAAGATACCCTTTAGTCACCATCGTTGATGGTGGCCACTGCATTTCTCCTCCATGAATCTGTTTAATCTCCTCTTAAAGCCATTTACACACCTATGGCCATCACTACATCCTCTGGCAGAGAATTCCACATTGTAATAAACTCATTGTCTAAAGTCTTTCCTTTTGTTCATCATGAATTTACCGCCCATCAGTTTCATTGGATGCTTCACGTTCTAGTATTTTGGGAGAGGACGGAAAAAGTCCCCTTGTCAACTCTTTCCACCCCGTGCATAATTTTATAAACTTCTATCATGGTTTATCATGGCATATAAACATTAGTCATCTCCTTGCTAAACAGAAAAGTCTTCAGCTTTTCCTTACAGGAGAGGTACTCCAAATCCCCTAATCACCTTGGTTGCCCTCTTCTGCACTCTTCAGCGGACTCCTTAATCCACTCCACCTGTCCCATTCATTCCCTTCCCACTGTCCTAACAGGGCAGGGGGAAATGTTTCTGGAGGTTGTCCCTGATAACTGGAAGGACTTCACTTTTCTCCTGCCAGCTGTCTATCTGCTTAAAAGAGCTCACCCCATCTTTCTGCATGTGGCTGGAAAAAGGGCTTGGGGAACACAGGCAGGGAAAGAGTTAAACACCTCCTCCTCCCCGGCTTTTGTATCTTTCTCCCTGGGGATTGAAAATCAGCTTAAAGGGATGCTTGCTCAGCAAACACACCACTTCCTCTTCCCCATCCTTTAACCTCCTGCTCTCCACTATGACACCCCACTGCTCCTTTTAGGTTGAAATAAGGGAAAGAACTGAGCATCACAAGCCCTTTGGCCCTTGTTGCTCTTAGTTCTTACGCATTGCATTTAACATTTTCTTTCTTCCATCATCTTTAAAGCAGAGGAGAGCAAATGTTTTCTTGGATGTATAATAGAAGTAGTAACACAAGCAATCATCACATCTAAAGTAATGATGCTCCTGTTGTTGGCAGTTTCCCAATCCAGCCCATGAATTTGCTCCTGCTTGTAATGTTCAGATGTCTGGCAAATCAAGCAGTATCTTCCACAGAAGGCTTCTCTGGTTAAGAAAAGGAGGTTTTGCATGTCTGGCCAGTGTTCTGCAGACCTTGTGCATGAAGCCAAGTACTTTTAAGGAATCTGAACAGGTGTTGACTGCTTACACTGGATAAAACTCTTCTTGGTTGCTATGAAACTACGGTGACCTTTGTACAATGTTTGCTGCAACTTTGTGTGCGCATGCAGTATCGAGCCCTGCAAAAGAAAAAGAAAAAAAAAGGCTTAACCTGTTTATAGTATCATTTGGAGAAGGTATTGCTAAACCGCTCCCACAGATATTTCTCCATATCTACGTGCCTATAGATGGCGCAAGATTCTCATATTTGAGCATAATATCTGGAATATGTGTTCCTTACAGAACAATAGCAGCAAGTGGTTACTAGTGTATGGCGCTCTTCCTTAAAACTGGAACCGGAAAGTGCAAGACAGGAATAAATAAATCTGACATCTTCTTCTGATATAAAAGAATGACAGGTCACCCACCCACCCCTTGCTGCAGTTCTATCTCAGAAAGCTGATTGTTTTGTGTTGGAATGAAGGCATGCAAAGTCAAAGAAATCTTTGCACAAAGAGAAGGAGAGATGGAAGGGAAAAGCAGCCATTGAGGAATTTCGATATCAGTGATGTTTTAACAAAAGTGCAAAGGGGAGTGAATAGTTTATAATGCAGAAAAAATGAATGACAGGATGTGCAAAGTCTCTTGAATTCTTTCTCCCTAAAGTGAGTAATAGATGACACCGTTGCTCCCCCCTGATTCTCTTGCCTCCTGTGCTTCTCAGCTGACCTCACCTGGTCTCCTCAGGGCTTTTACTCTTGCTAGAATGAATTCCCATTCAACAGTGGTCATGAGAGGCCGCTTTCTGCATCTTCCCTGCTCTGAGAGACTTTGCTCTTCCTCCCTTGGTAAGATAGATTCAGTCTCTTGTATTTTATTGGAATGCCCTCTCTCTTCTAGTCTAAGGCTGTGGTCACATGGTCATTTTGATCGGGTTTCACTGCTGTTCCCCCTCACATTAAAATAGTTGATCAGACACCTGCATCCGCCTCCCATGCCAAAGCAGGCTCACTTGCACAATCCACCCGGTTCCCTAGCGAGTTTTCCAACACCAGGAAAATCAAGTACTTTCCGGATATTTGCGCTTTGAATCCGCAATCTCACCAATCTGGACAGCCATCTCTCACATGGATTGCAATTAGGATAGTCTGACCGTTCTTTGCGCAATTAGGTTCCCCTCCCCCCAGCTTCTGCCTTTGAGCACATGAGCAATCATTCGATTCAATATTTAAACATTCAAGCACACATCCAGCATGGAGGTCATGGAGTCCCTGAAGCTGCGGCAGTAGGAGGGAGGGTGGGAGCCCCCGGTGCTGGAGAGCGTGCCCAGCATGCTAGCAGCATTGGGATGGGGCTGGTCAGGCAGCAGGAGGCAGTGTGGAAAGTTACTGGGGGGGAGGCAGGCAGGCAGGTGGAGAAGGAAGTGCCGGGTGGGCTGGCAGGCGAGTGGGCAGTGGAGCCCACCCCAGGAATCCCCGAAGATGTGGCATTAGGAGGGTGGGTAGGAGCCCCCAGAGGGCAAGTGAGCGGGCTGCGGAGAGAGACACAGGGGTCGGCTGCATCTAGACGGTGCCCAGAGCCTCATGGTGCAGTGCTTGCAGTTCGGGGAGGGATGTGTGATCTTCCCAACCCGAAAAAAATATTCCAGATCAAATTTATGGCAGTAACTAATAGCAATTAGCTTGCCATGTGACCACAGCCTAAGATTCCATTTTATTCTACTCTGGCTGGTATAGTTCAGTGATTTTAATCCAAAGCAGGGTAACGCCCTTCCTACTCTCAGATCAAAATCTTAATATAAGCCTGGGTGCCGCAAAAAATGGTTATACCTTTTGACTTTTGGGAAATAGGGATTATAAATTAAACCTGAGATTTTTATACTGCTCAGGGTATTGAGTCGTGGAGCTTTTATTGGATATTGGAAAGGAAAGGACAGGTGCCTCCAAATGCCAGTTGTAGAGGGCCACACAGCAGGGGAAGTGTACACTAGGACAGATTCCCCACAAGCAGCTGTGCTGCCCTCGCTCTTCCGTTTGCCCCAGTTGCATTAGTCAATTTCACTCTATTCACTGCGTGGCCACATTTTGACCCTCATCTCCCCCTGATTTCCCCCGTGTCTTCTGGATCTCAAAAAACAAGGATCGAGAAAACGCAGGGAAAATTGAGGGGAGATGTGGGTCAAAATGTGTCTGCACAGTGAATTGAAATTGACCAATACAGCTGGGGCAAATGGAAGAATGAAGGCGGCATAGCTGCTTGTGAGGAATCAGTCTGGGATAATCCCAGGCCCAGTTCAAAGGATGTAATTGCCCCAAGTAAGGTACTCCCAAACCCACCTGGCCCTGTGCTATCACCAGCAAGGTACAAGCCAAGGTCCTGTGGGGATGCTTGAGCTGCAGATGGGCCTGGGTTGGAATGCCAGTCACCCACCTCCCATGTTGTTGATGACCAGGAGACAGCTAAGCCCCTGCAAGTGGACCAGTGGCCTTCTCCCTGGGCCACCTCAAGCATCACTTGGGTGGTTTGGCTGGAGAACCAACCCCGGACAGTCTCAACAAATCAAATGTGGGTTTTTTTGTAAAAACCTAATCAGAGGCTGCTGAAAGATTCTCAGCAGGCTGGAACAATCAATACTCTTTACTATCTGTGATTTGGTGAAGCAAACTCATCAGGGTAATTTTTGTTGTCCAGCAGTAAATCTCAGGCATCGGTGCCATCATATGGAACGTGAAGTGTGCGATTCTTGTCATCTGTTCACGTACCCGGTATCAGTCTTAGCAATAAATTATTTTGTACACAAATACAGTTCTTCAAACGACTAACGTCTTCAAGGAAGGGAGGCTTTCTTTCCCAAGTGCTAGACAATTGTAAATACTTTTAGGCATTTTGGGTAGGCTTAGGTGGTCACTTGCTGACCAATGAGAGCTGCCAGTGGGCCCCACTTGCAGTGGCGGCTTCTTGCGAGTGAAGAAGGAAGTCTGGAGGAATCAGCTGAAGGCAGGTGAGGGCCTGGTTCCTTCCCAGCTTCCCTCTATCTTTCCCCGCCTCCCTCCCGTCTCCCAAGCTTTCCCTTTGCAGTCTGCTGCCTCTACAGAGGAGTAGGAGGAGGAGGATCCCTTGCACTGGAACTAGATCCATCTGCAATTGTGGATGCAGGTTATGTTGCCAGCAAGGCCCAATGGCGGTGGCCAATCTGACAGTGGGCACATTGTGCACAGGCTCCCAGATAATTCAGGCACCCATGCCCAGGCAGGGCAGGTGGTTCAACCGGGCAGCCCTTTATGGCCAGGGTCCAACATATCAGAGGGACCGCCTTTCCCCATATAGCACTACGGTCAGGGTCACAAAATTGATTGACCCTCCCAGGCCCCAAAGATGCCAGGCTTGCAATTATCAGGGACCAGGGCCTTTTCAGTGGCGGCTCCATACTGGTGGAATGAGCTCCCGGTGGAGATCAGGGCCCTGCGGGATCTTTTACTGTTCTGCAGGGCATGCAAGATGGAGCTCTTCCACCCAGCCTATAATTAGGAGCTGCCAATACATTAACATCATAGTGACAGCGTCAACTATAGTCCTGGACCTTGGCCCTTGACATCTAGCCTGCACTGCCCGAGTGTTAGGAAGATCAGGTGCAGGATGGTGGCACGACCTTATGTATACTCTTCATGTACACCAACTTACTATAACTAATTAATTATGCAGCACATTATAAACTATCATCAGGGGTCATTTCATAGAAAAAGAGGTGCAGGAGCTCATTAGCATAACTCATTAGCATATGCTACGTCCCCTGATATCACCGGCCGAATGTCAGTTTCAGCCCTATTACACCCTATGGGCCATTGAAGTCAATGGCAAAAACTCATAGGGTATATGAGGGGCTGGAAGAGAGGGAGTTTGAGGGAGAGGCTCCAAACTTGCAGGGTAGCTGCTAGGGCCTCTCCCTGAAATACCCACCAAGTTTCAAGAGGATTGGACCATGGGGTCCAATTATATACCCCCAAACAGATTGCCCCATCCCCTCCATTGTTCTCTATGGTGGGAAAAAATGTTACTTTTTTCCCGGGCAAAAACTGAGGAGGAATGTAAGGAAGGGAGAGTTCTGGAGCCCTTCCTTTCACCACCGGTGCCTAACCTACTATGTGTATCCCCCCTGGGATACAAGGAGGCTCAAGGGGAGTATCGCCTCGTACATCACTTATCCTACTCTAGGGGTGAGTTGGTGAATGGTGCAATACTGGAGCACTTGTGCTCAGTCCACTACATGTCATTTGATCAGGCTGTGAGCATTGTGCCATGCTGTGGTGTGGGGGCTGAGCTGGCTGCAATGTTAAATCTTCCTTCTGCATCCTGCCGGTTCACCCCTCTGATTTCAAGTTGTCCGGTTTTGCATTTGAAGGGCAGTTTTATATGGATTGGGCCTGGCCTATGGGATGCTCCATTTCATTTGCAGCATTTGAGCGTTTTAGTTCCTTCCTGGAGTAGGCCCTATGCTACGGGATGGGGCTGGTTGATAAGGCCCAATATATAGGCGATTCCTTGTTGTGGGTCCACAGGGTACCGGGCAGCGTAAATAGTTGTTAGGTAGCTTTGTTAGTTTAGCAAGGGGACTAGGGGTCCCATTGACCCATAACAAAATTGAGCAGGCAGGGATGGTTTTGACTTTTTGGAGGTGTGGAACTGGATACATGGAGGCAGTCTTCTAAGTTACCTAAATAAAAGAGAAGAAGAAGAAGAGATTGGATTCATACCCCACCCTTCACTACCCAAAGGGGTCTCATAGCTGCTTACAGTCTCCTTTCCCTTCCCCTCCCCACAACAGACACCCTGTGAAGTAGAGAGACCTCTGACAGAAACTGCTCTTTTTCAATAATAGCTGTGCAAGTACTATGGCTTGCCCAAGGTCATCCAGCAGCTGCAAGTGGAGAAGTGGGGAATCAAACCTGGTTCTCCCAGATTAGAGTCCACGCACTTAACCGCTACACCAAACTGGCTCTCTGACATAAGATTCTGACATTTGCTGCCACCAGTCATGCTTTATTGTAAGCAGGGGTCATTTCGTAGAAAAAGAGGTGCAGGAGCTCATTAGCATAACTCATTAGCATAACTTATTTGCATATGCTACACCACCTGACATCACCAGAAGAATGTCAGAAGGCAAGAAAAAAAGGAGAGAGAGAGAGAGAGAGAGAGAGAGAGAGAGAGAGAGAAAGAAAGAAAGAAAGAAAGAAAGAAAGAAAGAAAGAAAGAAAGAAAGAAAGAGAGGGGACAGCTACTAATCCAAGCCTCAGAAATACCACCATTCTGGGAGGATAGCTTCAGTGGTGGCTGAAGCCTTCAGAAGGCTGGTCGGATGAACAAGGACCTTTCCAGGGGACGGGGTCATTTTGCTGCAGCCATGACACAAGCAGGCATTCCCCTGTGGGGGGGAGGGCTGGCACCAACTCCCGGAGCTGCGCTCCCCCGAGCTCCTGCTCGAAAGGACCCCTGATTGTAAGTGAGCCTACTTGGTAGCATTCCGAGACAAAATCTGAAGGAGGCTTTTTCTGATGCTACAGCAGCTACTCATTCTCAGATTCAGACCCAGAGAACACCTGGATGGGAGACCGCTGATGAATCCTGAGTGATGAAGGTCAATTTGGTATTATATTGTATGCATGTCTGGGCTGTTTACAACCTTTTTGGGTGTATTTGGAGCAGGCTGCTTGCAGCCATAAGAAGCCAACTCCCAGCTGATGAGCGGCCCCTGGGGAGCCAACTTCTGATCTCCTGCTAGGGAAATTTTCCTCTGTACTGGGGGTGGGGATGGGGAGAAGCAGGTGCCAACTTCCAACGAATCAAATGGAAGATGGGTTCTTCTGATCTCTCACCCTGGATATTTGGCTGCTTCCCAGACTTCCTTAGATATAGGAAACTTAGAAGGGGGTGAGCATCAGAAGCCCAGCTGATTTCCCTTTTTTTCTCCCCACCCCAAGTTGTCAACTTGGATGGCAAAGAAAAGGAGATAAACAAGCTCTTTGTACTATCCCCTTTGCAACTTCATTGTGTAGCTATTCTTATGGGTGGTGGTGGAGCAGAACCTAATTCGCGGCTGATCTTACGATCATCTGTGTGTCAGTGTCTGGCCAAAGTCAGCAGGAAACTTGTTCAGCAGGTGTTGAGAGTTGCTGGATGCAATCTGAATACATTCCTGATCAGCTCAGAATCTGATTGTGTCATACAAAGCAAGGCCAATTTTACATTAGGGACTTGCTTCTCGTTCCCCACGAGCTGAAGTTCCTCCAGTTGTTCCGGCTCTGATGGGTTCTGCATTACTGTCTTATCTGTGTGGCTTGTTTTAAGAACATAAGAGAAGCCAATGTCAAATCAGGCCATTGGGGATTCACAAAATGTTCTAAATGCAAACAAAAAGTCTCTGAGCATGTACAAAGTTCACAGAAATATTGTTCAAATACAAACAAGACAAAGGCTCTAGATTCTGCACTTCATTTTGTATTCTTCTTCAGAAAATAACTTCTACTGAAGATGGAGAGACTTCCACAAAAGAGACTTCAAGTGAGAAACGTAGACAAATTTGTAGGTTCTCCCCGGCCTCTGGGGTATTTCCTATCAAGTACAACTCGTCATAAATCTTGAAACTTTACTAACGGGCAACCGGTCATTAGCACAGGAACTAATCTCAAAAGTCAGCTCGCCTTGCATTTTCATTCACACACACACACACACATATTTGCCCACTTGTTTTTATTATTCTCCATGGTATTTTTGTTTGTTGTGTAATCTTCTTCCGTGGTTCACTCTGGTTGTATATTTTAAAAACATTTGGCAGTTCACTGTAAAAAACTCTATGCTGCTTTAGGTGGTTCTTCAGCCTGACCCACATGCTAGCCCCACATACAGCCCCACATACTGCTTTTGTGAGCAGACACCTGAAATAACCTATTCTTATGTCTGCTGTGAGCAGCGTACAGGTGATACAACTTCCTTACAAAGACAATGAAATGATTCTTCTGCAAGGGAGACTGGCTGTGTGGTGGTGTCTACACAGTGGCTGTGGACAGACTGGCAGCTTGCTGTGATATAGTGCCGCCTCTAATTGACCCAGTTTAAAATGTTGCGGGACATACCAGCCACAGAGCACACTCTACTGCGGGTTACCCATGGAGCCATCCCGTGGGAAAGCATCCACATTATTGTAGTGCATCAGCATTATTGTATTCTTGGTGTTTGGGGGGGGGGGGACAACAGTGGGAGGGCTTCCTGCCCCCACTGCTGGACCTGCTGAGGGGCACTTGGTGTTTTTGGCCACTGTGTGACAGAGTGTTGGACTGGATGGGCCACTGGCCTGATCCAACATTGGCTTCCCTTATGTTCTTATCAGCCATGGAGCGCACAGCAAAAACAGCCAAAATCCATGCGTGCACATATGCACATGTGCAATTTTTTTTAAAAAAAGGCCGCTTCGCTAGCAGCAGAATGGATCTGCAGGTTCAGACTGCCAAATCTGTTCTGCACATGCTCCCTCATGTTCAGACAACCGGCCATGCATGTGAATGTGTGAGGAAACAAAAACTCCGTTTTGGAGGTGGTAGCTTTTTAACCCAGCTCCAAGTCGTCCTCTGACCGGGTGAGTATGCCCGGGGAACGCTTGACAGCTGTGGGCCCATTTAATCCATTTGTGAAAGGTGCCTATATCGGGCCAAATGGCCAGTCTGAATGCAGCCAGTGACTGATCTTCCCAACTCAGAAATGAAATACCACACCGGAGTCTGTCAACGAGTGCTGTTTATGCTCCAGAGTGAGACAGAGATTCTTGAGGGTAACAGGAATGAAAATGCATACTTTTTGCCAAGAACGTAGAGCACAAATAAGAAGGCAGCAAAAAAGATCATCTTCTGCATATGGGCCAAAAAAACACAGGACTGTTTTGCAAGGACAGCATGGCCCTGTTTTCAAAAGAGGGCGAAAGCTTAACACACTTGTTTAGCTGTAAAAGAATGAATGTAAAAAGAAAAACCTATTTAGGCCAGCCGTGGTGGTGGGCCTAATGGCTTCCATGGCAATGCACTGTAAAGCGCCCGCAATGTAATGCTGGCACCTTGCGTTTTTCCAGAGGAAAAGGATGTTTTCGCTGAGTGTTGATATGTTCACTGCTTGTCAGTCAAAGGCTCCTTTTGGCTTGCCTGGCCTTCTTTTCCTGACTCAAGTGGAAGTGTGCCAGATGTCAGTTAGAACCAAGAAAAGGCTGGGAAATTGCTTGGCCAGTAAATGAGCCTGAAAACCTCTTGTCCTGCCAGTGTTCTTCTTTTGAGCTGCATTTGGGAAAGCTTGGAGGCTGTTTCATAGGAGGTACAAAAAAGGATGAACGGGAGATTATCCCCACCACCAAGTGAATCAGAAAATGAAAACAGAGATCTAATTGATCTCCCTTGCAGTAGTTAAGGATGTTTCAAGATGTATTTGCTGCTTGCACCCAGGCGCTCTCTGTTGACTCTGCACACTTCATAATGTAGGATTTATACCCTTTCAGAAAGCCAAGCCACTTCCAGAAGATCTGGGAGCCTCATTAAAAGGAATTGCTTGCAAATTCCTTGACTTGTGTTGACACACAAGAGCAGACTGCGGCCCTGCCAGGTGACCAAGTGATTTATGCCAAGGGAATAGTAGGCAGAAAACCTCTTTGCTTCTTGTTTAGTTGTCTGTACAGTTAGTAGAACTGGCTGTAAGGCCTACATAATTTTATTCCACACAGATATCCAAGGAAACCACAGTGGCACTGCCAACCAACCAACCACACACACACACACACACACATACACACACACACACAAATTACATTGGAGACCAGTGGCCAAAAAAACACCAGAGCCAGGCCATGTATTTTCCACTGTTTGGGAAGGGGGGTATACACTTTAGGTGGTAGACAATTTTAGCACTCAATTCTATGCCTCAAACCAACCCCAGATCACTAAGTATGCAAGGGTGGGTAGGGTTGTCATATCCAGGTTGGTAAATTGTTGGAGATTTTGGGGTAGAGCCTGAGGAGGGCAGGATTTGGGGAGGGGAGGGACCTCATAGACCTCATAAATCCATAGACTCAACCCTCTAAAGAAGACATTTTCTCCAGAGGAACTGGTCTCTGTAGTATGGGGATCAGTTCTAATTCTGGGATATCTCCAAATCCCACCTATAGTTAGGCAACCCTACCAATGATGCAATTGGATTAAAGGAACACAACTGGATGCAAAAGGAAAATGCAAAGCCTTTTCGACACATATAATAGAACCTGGAATGTGAGAAGAATGAATCAAGGTAAGCTTGAAATCATAACAGTAGAAATGGAATGTTTGACTATTGAAATCCTGGGAATGAGTGAACTAAACTGGATTGGATTAGGGTGTTTTCAGTAAAAAACAACAACAAAGTGTTTTACGCAGGAAATGACAGACACAGAAGAAACAGAGTTGCTCTAATAGTGAGATGAGCTGTAGCTCAAGCTATCAGGATCTATAATGTAAAGTCTGACCAAATGACATCAATCAGACTTCATGGAAAGTCTATCAACACAGTCATCATTCAATTTATGCCCCCAGCTAGGGATGCTGAAGAGGAAGAACTGAAAGACTTTATGCAAGTGTCCAGGAAGTGTAAGGTTATGTTACTGGCAACCAAGATCAAGATAGTTCATACTATAGTATTCCTCTTTACTATGTATGGGTGTGAAGTCCTGATTAACTAGTGGGGAGATCAATTCAGCTCTTAGATCCGAAAATTTGGGGCAGTCCAAAAGAATATGATCCACAAAATCAATTCTATTGTTGCCATCATAGCAGTCTATCTGAGTCTAGCTGCTAAAGTGGCACCATTGGTTTAGGTAAAGGTAAAGGTTTCCTTTGCTTGAAAGGCAGTCGAATCTGACTGTAGCAATACGGTGCTCATCTCCATTTCCAAGCCGAAGAGCCAGCGCTGTCCAACAATGTTTCCATGGTCATGTGGCCGGCATGACTAGATGCCAAGGCACATGGAACACTGTTAGCTTCCCACCGAAGTGGTACCTATTTCTCTACTTGCAATTTCTTGCTTTCCAACTGCTAGGTTGACAGGAGTTGGGGCCAGAGATGGGAGCTCACTCCATCATGCAGCACTCGAGTTTCGAACTGCTGAACTACCGACCTTCCAGTCTGCAGTTCAGCGTCTTAACCACTTGAGCCACTGCAGCCCTTAACCAATGGGTTACAGGGGCTCAATTCACAACAAGTTGCCAACAGCATAGAAGGTTGCTGGCATCCCCTTCTGGGCTCAGGGAGTTGGCTTGGACAGCATCAGTCATGGGCACATCTTGCTTTGGGTGACAAAATACCTCACACCAGGCTGAGGAGAGGATTCACTCTGAAGCCAGGCTACTAGTTCTTGTTTTCCTTTGTAAAAAAAAGGAAATAATAAAATTGCAAACGATAATTATAGGCCCTTGGAGTCAAGGCGGCTGGGTGAATTCTTCGTATCAATATTAGAGCCTGTCTACTTAATATTCATTCCAGCCAGACTTGATACCAATTAACTGATTCACAAGTTTATTCTGGCTGCATATCAATATTTATTCTTTTTTGTCTTAAAGAAAGAAGTTAATGAGCTGGAAAGTGGCAATGAGAAATATTCTAAACACTAAATGTGCTCCCTGCAGAAACCTTGAGGATGAAGTAATATTCCTCCAGAGGCATCCTCCATGCTATTAATAATCACTTTGGGAGTGATTAGAGCATGGATTATTAACACAACAGGCTGTGCTGTGCACAGATTGTCTCCAACAATTGCCGAGAGTTTCTGGAATGTAAGAGGTAGGGGCAGCTTATATGCTACCGTATACAGAAGTAGCTACTATGACTTCTAAGTGAATTGGCTGTGCATGATGAAAAGTCGCAATGATCACTGAATCCAGCAAGTCCAGGGCTGCTCACCTCATCCACTTTTTTCAAGCTGTATTGTCTACATTGACATCTGCCATAGAATCAAATAGTCTTGCAGTGGATTCTGAGACATGCACTCAAGTACAGCTTCACTCCATGCTGGACATGAAGTCAAGCATATTTGGCCTCACCATAGTATGCCCCATGACACATCTGATTTTCAACCGCAGTTGAACATTAGAAGGCAGGACTGGGAGGCGAATAAATGGTCCACCATTATGGATCCCCTCCATCCTAATGTGCTTGGAGATGCATCTAGTTGCCCTGTTGTGCTCTGTTTTCCTTTGTCATTGTTATCTCTGGTCCTTCTGCACTGCTCTAGCTTGGTCCTCTCAGTTTGGCACTGAGAATCTTCTGTCTCTACAAGGACTCCTAAGTGGCTTGCTGAGTTTTTCAGACTCTAAGAATATTTGTTTTGTTTGCACGATCTGGTGTGGATATGTCCAGTCCATACTCAACTTCAGTGAACAAAGACATCTGAAAAGTTCTTTGGCACCACAATTGCTAGAGATTATCAGTTTTTCCTTTCAATTGCCTGTTGGTATAATTCTTTGTACTGGATTTGATCCCACAAATCCATTTCACTAGCAGAGACACTTTCCTCCAGCAAAAGTCTTCTCCTGATGCAAAGCACTTGCCTTTTGTAAAAGGAAAAGGCTCCTTCTACCAGAGGAATGGGTTGGCAGGATCCAACCGACTGGTATGCTTTCAGCTCACACAGCATAAATGCTACAGAAAAGAGCAGGAGTCCAGTAGCACCTTAAAGACTAATAAAATCTGTGGCAGGATATGAGCTTTCATGAGTCACTGCTCACTTCTTCTGCTAGTGTGTGAGACTCGCTTCTTCTGCTAATGTATGAGACTCATGTCTTAGCATTCGGGATGGGCACAGACCAGAAAAATGGAGGTCCATGGAGGTTCATGGTTTGTGAATTTCATGAACTACTAACCACAAACTTCCATGAACTTTCCCGGTTTATGGACCAATTCATGGTTCGTGAGGGCCATGATGGGTGCAACCCGGAAGTGAGCTCAGAAGGCATTTAAATGCCTTTTAAGCCCACTTCCAGGTCACGCTGCTGCTGTGCCAGGAGTGAGCTAAGGAGGCATTTAAATGCTTCCTGAACTCACTATCAGCATACCTCAGTGGCGACATGGCTTCAAAGGGTTTCCTGGGGGCCAGCATGTCTGGCCCACAAACCACCCCAACAGACCAAGTGGACTTTCTAAAAAAATTGCAGCCTGTCAAAACTGCAAATGCATGGACCAGACAAAGGGATCATGAACCAGGTCCCGGACCAGTTTGTGCCCATTCCTAGTTAGCAACATTAGCATGGTTCTAGTACTACTCATTTTTTATTTCCTCCAGACCTATTTAAAGCTGATACCTCCAGACTTGCAAAACTATTTATGACCATTGATTCATCTGGGGAAATGTTCCTTATATTTGGAGGCAGGTCATCATTATCCTGATTTATATGAAAGAGGACAGAAAGGATCCTCCAAATTACTGCCCAATTAGCCTCTTTTTGTTTTGGGCAAACTATATGCTGCTCATTTGCTTCTAAGCCTGGAAACATTATTGGTTAACAATAAAAACAATAATGGGGAAAAGAAACAGAAAAGACCCCCCTCCCTATTTTATTATGAGATGCCAGTATTGTAATGCCACACAGCGCACAGATTACATAACAGTAGTAATAAATTTTGTAAGAGCATCAATATCCTATAAAAACTGTCAGGGATGATCCCAGCATAAATCTCATTCCTGGCCAATATTTGTCAGTCATTGTGATGAGGTGTCTTCTTTGCTCTTGGAAGAAAAGCATTTGACAAGTGGCTCTGAGGGGCAGAAGGAATTCATAGGCACTAGGAACCAGAAGAAATGGGCCAAAGAAAGAATTGTGGTAATGTCAACCCTAGAAGAATATAATAGCAAGATCAGAGCAACAGTCCAGCTGTTACCCAAATAGACAGTCTCCTAATTAATTGGGAGAATTAGCTTGAAGAAGACAGAGGAAGAGAGGTAACTGGGATCTCCACCAATGTTTACAGGGATTTTTACCTTAGGGAAATATCAAAATAAACCAGTCAGAAGTTAAACTAGAATGGGTTTTATTGAGATAAAAATAAAAAGACAGAGCACACACATCGGTTTTCCGAAGTTGGACAATAATTTGAGCGAAACCATGATAGGTTTATCTGAGGTGAACTATGGGTGTTAATGTTTCTTATGACACTGAGTACCAGATGGGAAAACTACCATGTTTTGTGAATAGTGTTAAGCAGGGCTAATTTTGGGCAGGAACACACAGGAACGGAGTTCCGGCTGGCTCCTGACTTGGCCACACCCAGTAGGAACTCATTAGCATAATAGGCCACACCCAACAGCAGAAACTCATTAGGATTGGCTACATTAGAGGTATGTGGCCTAACGTGCAAATTAATTCCTGCCACAAAAAAAGCCCTGGGTTTTGACAACAAACAAGGTAAACAGAATAAGAAGCAAAAGGTGGGTGTGGCTGGATGACCACTCTTCTTGTAACATGGGTGTGTGGCCTGTGCTGTCAGTGGTGTGGCCTAATATGCTAATGAGCTTCTACTGTTGGGTGTGGCCTATTATGCTAACGAGTTCCTGCTGGGCTTTTTCTACAAAAAAAGCCCTGGTATTAAGTGTTGCTAAATTAAGGATAAATGGGTAAGGGGGAAGTGAGGTTGTTCAGTGATGAGTCAGTAGTTTCTTGGGAGAGCCATTGTTCCTAAATTATACATCTCCCTAGTGTGGGGAGAGAGTCGTTAGTCAGCCACTTCTGAACCATCTTCAAAAATATTTTCCCAGGCTTTATGGCTGCCAGGTCCCCCCGGGAGGGGGGTTTCCCCGCCAAAACAGCCCCCAATCTGCCGGTCCGGATCAGGCTGGTGGGGGGAACCCTGTCCTCAAAGTGCCCGGTTCGGGCTGATGTGCCCGGCACGATGACGTCACTTCTGGGTGATGTCATCACTCTGGGCACGTTGCCATCCCATGCTCTAGCAATCAGCCCGGAAGTTCTATGGTACCATAGAGTTTTTTGGGCTGCTTGCTAGAGCATTGTCCGGCGACATGCCCAGCATGATAACGTCACTTCCAGGTGATGTCATCGCACCATGCGCGTGAAAGTCCTGGTCCGGGACCAACTCTCCCCCACTAATTAAGGTAAGCCAAGTCTTACTTTAGTTTCAGCGGGGAAGTCCCGAGCACTGTCCTGGAGACCTTTGGTGCATGGGCACCATGATGACGCCACTTAGAAGTGACGTCATTGCATTGGGCACATTGGGGGCAGGACCACTACCATTCAAGGGAAAACCATAGAGTTTTCCCTTGAATGATAGAGTGTCTCCCTGCAACGTGCCTGGCATGATGACGTCACCTCTGGGTTATGTCATCACGCCAGGCACGTTTCTGCGATCCCAGCATTTGGGGGGTGGGGTTCTCCCCAGTGGCCCGATCCAGGCCGGTGAGGAATAGACCAATTGAGCAGGGGTTTCCCCGTCTCTCAGGGGGACCTGGCAACCCTACAACTCTACCAGGCCTTGTTTCTGGCAGGCATCCATTTTGTGTAATTTTGGGCCAGACAGTGTTCTATATTTATGATTTTTGAAGTGATAGTACATTATATTCATGATTTTGAAGGTGATACTTATGCCTCTTTCTCTCTAAGTGCTAAACTGCCCCTCTGCAAGAGGAGGGGTCTGACTCTAACACCACATCCTGTATCCAATAGTGGCAAGTCAGATGCCACAGGGAAGCCCACAAGCACAGTCTAAGACCCTTCCCTGGTGATTTCTTCCCAGCATCTGACAATCAGAAGCACTCTAAACTCAAAGGTGCCCTTTCTATCCAGCTATCGTGGCCTAACAGCTAGCAACAGACCAATCCTCCATAAATTCTGGTTGCCACACCTCAAAAAAGATATTATAGCATTGGGAAAAGTGCAGAAAAGGGCAACTAGAATGATAAAAGGGTTGGAACACTTTCCCTATGAAGAAAGGTTGAAGCACTTGGGGCTCTTTAGCTTGGAGAAATGACAGCTGAGGGATGACATGATCAAGGTTTATAAGATTATGCATGGGATAGAGCAGGTAGAGAAAGAAGTCCTTTTCTCCCTTTCTCACAATACAAGAACTCGTGGGCACTTAATGAAATTGCTGAGCAGTCGGGTTAGAACGGATAAAAGGAAGTACTTCTTCACCCAAAGAGTGATTAACACATGGAATTCACTGCCACAGGAGGTGGCGGCGGCTACAAGCATGGACGGCTTCAAGAGGGAATTAGATAAGCATATGGAGCAGAGGTCCATCAGTGGCTATTAGCCACAAGGTACAGATAGGAACTCTCGGTCTGGGGCAAGTGATGCTCTGTATTCTTGGTGCTTGGGGGGGGGGGGCAACAGTGACAGGGCTTCTAGTGTTCTGGCCCCACTGTTGGACCTCCTGATGGCACATGGTATTTTTGGCCACTGTAGATGGGCCATTGGCCTGATCCAACATTGTCTTCTCTTATGTTCTCTTATGTTCTGTTAATTTTTCCAACCTCTTCATTTAAGCCAGAGGCTATATCTACAATCATGTGGCAGTGACTTCCACCAGGTCACCTGCCTCTGCATGAAGCAGTACTTACTTTTGAATCTGCCTCTGCTTTGAGAGCAGCTGTTTATTCACTCTTCTTGTGCCTTAGGAATTCTGTTAGGGTTGCCAGGTCCTTCCTGGCAACTGGCAGGAGGTGGGAGGGACGTACCAAGAGAAAGGCCCAGGCCATGTTGCCGGCATCACACAGGAAGTGGCGTCATCATACCAGTGACTTCTAGGCAATGCTCTGGTTCGTGGGCAATAAGGTAAACCAGCTTCTACCATAGAGTTTTGCCCAAATACCAGAGCATTGCCCAGAAGTCGCCAGTATGATTATGTCACTTCCTGCACGATGCTGACAATGTGACCTAGGCCTTTCTCTTTCTACTGGTAAGTCTCTCCCTGCTGGACAGCTGATCAGTGGCTGGGGGGGGCAGAGCCTGGCAGTGGGGTCCTCTGCCACCACTGGGGAGGTTGGCATCTCTAGGTTCTGGGTCCCTGGGCAAAAGTCCAAAATGGTCACCCAGAATCTCTGGTTGCATTCAGACGGCTCTTTTGAGCCGCGCCAGGCACGAGTGCCTGGTGGATTTAAAGTGTATGTCCAGACAACAACATCTGGGAATCATGCTGCTTCCATGATCAGACCCCCATCAGGGATTCGTGCTTAAAAGATCGTGGTGAACGTCCAGTCCTAAGCTGTCCAATGGGTCAATGGCGGACTTTTCCCTGTCAGGTCATTCCACCAGTGCACAATCAAACTTTTAGCTAGTAACTACAGCATCGCAGGACTGATGTATGGCTACGAGAATTGGACTATAAGGAAGGCTGAGCGCTGAAGAATAGATGCTTTCGAGTTATGGTGCTGGAGAAGACTCTTGAGAGTCCCTTGGACTGCAAGGAGATCAGATCAGTCAATCCTAAAAGAAATCAACCCTGACTGTTCCCTGGGAGGCCAGATACTGAAGGTGAAGCTCAAATACTTTGGCCACCAAATGAGAAGGAAGCACTCACTGGAGAAGACCGTGATGGTGAGAAAGATTGAAGGTCAAAGAAGAAGGGGACGGCAAAGGATGAGATGGTTGGACAGTGTTATTGATGCAACAAACATGAAATTAAGCAAACTCTGGAGCACAACAGAAGACAGAGGGCCTAGCGAGATGTGGTCCATGGGGTCGCAAAGAGTCGGACTCGACTGTGAGACTGAACAACACAGCAACCTGGAGAATGTCTAATAAAGGAATCAGACATGCACTGTGTTCAGTTCACACTTTTACTTTCTTTTCCTCATAAAATCAAATGAGTAAAGGCCAAAAATACAAAATCAGAAACTCTCTCAGCCAACCGGAAAAATTCTTTGGCAAGGTATCTTCTACCATTCCTGTTCCTCATTCTCTGGCACTGACACAGAAAGAGCACCACAGAGCAAAAGCAATGGCTTGTTTGTCCATCTGCAAGAAGCAACATGCTCACCCTAGAGAAAACAAGCTGCTAACATCCTGCTTTGCCTTTTCCAGAATGGCTGAAATAATTTTCAAAGCATTCTTAGCAGGTGGACAGTGAATCCTGGCCTTTTTGTTCTGATGGGATATATGAAGTGCAGCAATCGAGAGTGGCTCAGAGATTATGTTGTTATTAAAACAAACAGTTCAGAATAAAATGTGGTTCAGAATAAAACAGTTGCAGGAGGTGTGCTGCTTTTTAAATTATTAAGCACATACCACATCTGTATCGAAAGGGAATGAAAGAGGAATTAAAGGCTTTGATCCTACAAAACATACACATAATGAAAATCAAGTTCACACTCAATTCACCGATTCAAGGAACAAAACTTTGACTCACACACACCCTCCCGAAATGGCATAGAACTTGTATAAGAATGTAATGGCAGGATTTTGGAAAACAATTCCCATTTTTGCCATTCCCTGTTGTGAAAGCTTTCATCTGGAAGTTTTACAGCTGAAGTTTTGTAGATCCAAACTTCACAAATCTAGTCACTAAGGGAGGGGGAAGAGGAGTAAACATGGAAATAAGTATGTATCACATATATATCTCATGTGGGAGAAAGGTTGTTGCTCATCAGTAGCCATTTTTTTTCTAATAGGGATACAAAAGGGGAAAAAAGGAAATGGGGAAATTACTAAAAAATATTTTAAAATATTTACAGTTATCAAGTACATTCAAAACTATAAATGATGTCTAATATATAGAGCATTTATGGCAAATATAAAAGGTGTTCAGAAATATTTCCTTTCTCAACCTCCTTATTACGATTTTTATATTTATTGCTACATCAGAAATGGAGAGAGAGACAAACATAACATGAGATGAAACATATTTTAGTTCTGTTTCATTACACCTATATACTATACAGCCTATTCATTAAAAAGATTATAGTAAACTAGGAATAAGGCCCGTTGTGGAAATAAATACAACGGGCTCTAGAAAGCAGCTCTGGGCGGGTGCCCTGGCCTTGGGCACTCAGTGTCAATTTGCTGTGGTGACCTCAGCAGGGTATAATGACACAGAGTCCAGCTTGCAAAGCAGCTATTTTCTCCAGGAGAACTGATCTCTGCCATCTGAAGAGCAGTTGTCATTCTGAGTGATCTCTAGCCCTTCCCTGGAGATTGGTCAAAATGGTTTCCTAGGAGGAAATGGCTGGTTTGGAGGGTGGAGTCTATGGCATTGTACCTGTCTGAGGACGCACCCCTTCTCAAACCATGCCCTCTCCAGGCTTCACCCCTCAAATCTCCAGGAATTACCCAACCTGGAGGAGGCAATCCTATCTCCTTCCCAGCCAACCATCAACCTACCTTTATCTGCCCCTTTGACTTCAGCTTTCCATCTCCTCCCCCCTCACTGCAGCCTCTATCTAGGAAGACTACAGTCTTTCTTTGCAGTGGGGACCAAAGCAGCTCACATCATTCTCCTCTCCCCCTTTTGATCTGCACAACAACCGTGTGAAGTAGGCTAGGCTGAAAGTCTGTGAGTGGTCTGAAATCACCGAATCAGCTTCTACAGCAAGAACCTGGGTCGGGCAGATGCTGCTCTGAAGCACTAACTGCTACATTACACTGGCTGTCGGGGTGGGGGGCACCTCAGCAGGGTATAATGACACAGAGTCCACCGTTTTCTCCAGGGAAACTGATCTCTGCCATCTGGAGAGCAGCTGTAATTGTGAATGATCTCTAGCCTTCACCTGAAGATTGGCAACAATGATCCCCCAGGAGGAAATGGCTGGTTTGGAAGGTGGAGTCTATGGTAGTGTACCTGAGGTCCCACCCCTCCTCAAACCCCACCCTCTCCAGGCTTCACCCCTCAAATATCCAGGAATTTCCCAACCTAGAGTTGACAACTCTATCTCCTTCCCAGCCAACCATCAACCTACCTTTATTTGCCTTTCTGACTTCAGCTTTCCATATCCTTCCCACTACCTGGAGCCTCTACCAATGTACAGTCTTTCTCTGCAGTGGGGAGCCAAGTAGGAGGGAAGCGACCTCAGCAAGGTATAATGACACAGAGTACACCCTGCAAGCAAAGCAGCTGTTATTCTCCAGGGAAGCTGAGCTCTACCATCTGGAGAGAAGTTGTAATTCTGAGTGATCTCCAGCCCTCACCTCCAGCCCCACCCCTCAAATCTCCAGGAATTTCCCAACTTGGCAGAGGCAACCCTATCTCCTTCCCAGCCAACCATCAACCGACCTTTATCTGCCCTTCTGACTTCAGCTTTTCATCTCCCCCCCAATTACAGCCTCTACCTAGTAAAAGTAGTCCTTCTCCACAGTGGGGACCCAAGCAGGAGGGAAGCAACCTCAGCAGGATATAATGACACAGAGTCCACCCTGCAAAGCAGCTGTTTTCTCCAGGGAAACTGAGCTCTGCCATCTGGACAGGAGTTTTAATTCTGAGTGATCTCCAGCCCTCACCTGGAGAATGGCAACAATGGTTCCCCAGGAGGAAATGGCTGGTTTGGAGGGTGGAATCTATGGCATTCTATTCAGCTGAGGCCTCTCCCCTCCCAAAACTCCACCACAAAATCTCCAGAAATTTCTCAACCTGGAGCTGGAAACCCTAGTCAGGACTGGCCCCAATGAGTTCCCCAAAACGGCCAAGGTAGGTCTGGAAAGGGCTTTCTCCCTCCTGTTGTTTTACTGACAGAATCAAGCTTCATTGCCTAGCAACAGCCACTGAGGGAAAAGTTAGCCCCACAGCAGGAGCCAAGCAGAAGTAGAAGCGTGTTCATCAGAAGAGACAGCCATTTTGGCAGTTTATTCTGTCAGGGAAGAGTGTCCAGGCTAGTAGTGGGCAGGGGAGAGGAGCAGTCCCAGCCAATGGCACGTGAGTACTCTTGAGTGGCAGTTGATGGGCCAATGGCTGATGGAGCACATGGCACAGCCAATGGGAGAGCCAGAAAGTGCCAATACATAGAGTAATTATATATATAGGATTAAGACTGATAATTCAACATAACAATAATACTATTTTCTTGCAGATTGAACTATATTAATTCTTGAATGATTTCAAAATAATATCTTAAAATAAAATTACTAAAGCAATTAAACTATATATGTAAAAAACCCATATATGGCGTATGAAGTATTATACATATATTGATATAAATATCTCTTATGAAACTGCAACATCTTTTTGTTTAATTACATTATAAAGATCAGGTCTAATTTAATAGGCTGTCCATAACATTTACAATCGCTTGTATCTCCTCTCTTCTCTGAGCATAGTAAACTTTCCATTTTTCGTCCAATTCTTTAATCGGTCTTTTATTTATACAGCTTGTTAGCCTTCCCATTACAGCGGATTCAGTCATTTGATTCAGGTTGCCAGCCCTGGGTTGGAAAATACCTGGAGACTTTGGGGTGGATCCGGGAGAGGGCGGGATTTGAGGAGGGGAGGGACCTCAGCACGATACATTGCCATAGAGTTCATCCTTCAAAGCAGCCATTTTCTCCAGGGGAGCTTACCTCTGTCAGCTGGAGATCAGTTGTAAAAGCGGGAGATCTCCAGGCCCCACCTGGAAGTTGGCAACTCTACATTTTATCTTTCCAGAGCTCATGATCTGGACATTCTTCTGTCTTCGATTTGTTGCTAGTGCTACTCTGGCTGCTGTTAACATGTATCTAATTCTTGTGAAATTCTTTCAATTCTGTCTGGTATGATTCCTAGCAACATAGTCTCTGGTTTCATAGCAAATTTAATTTTTAAGATTTTTCTCAGTGTCTGCATATCTTTCCAATTTTTTCCCGTCTTTTTACAGGTCCACCACATATGGTAAAAAGTGCCATCCACCTATTTGCATTTCCAACAAGTCACTTTATAGCTCTTGTCCATCTTCTCAATGTCATCAGTAGCCGGTACTGAAGTTCCACTGAATTCTTCCTCTGGCTTGATGTTAAAAGAAAAAGGGTGGGACTGCAAAACAGAAAAGGGTGTTGGTGGTAGTGACTGACAGAAGTTGATCAGCATTTCAGCTGTTCCGTTCCCTCTCTTTGCTCTTTCCCCTCCAACATCAAGTTTGTAAAAGACCTGTGAAAACTGAAAGCTTGCTCATTGCTTTGTGGTTTTTAGTTGGTCCTGATAAAAGTGTTGATATATTTTACTATAAATATCATAGAATCACAGAGTTGGAAGGTCCCTCTAGGGGTCATCTAGTCCAACCCATTGCACAATGCAGGAAATTCACAAATACCTCCCCAGGTTATGTCTGCAGCCCTGCCTTTCCTTTTAATCTAATACAGTGAGTGCTGGAGGTGTCTTTTCCTATATATCCTTCTCTTTTGGGATGGGTGTTAGAGAAGGTGCAGATTTCCAGTTCTGGTTGGGCTGGGAATGGGGCTGTGGCTCTGTTCTGCGGAGTGTTTGCTTTTTCTTTTACATTACACATTCGTCTGTGTTTTCTGTTAAAACGGTAGTGTTTTCTTGATAGCATTTCTGGCTTAGAATGGAGTTAGCAAAAAGGCATGCAAGTTCAGTGTTTTGACCTTGATTTTTAGCATACTGCCTTGGCTGAGTCTGACACTGAGTGTCTCATTCTCGGCGTGTGATTGAGAGAGCCAATTTTATAGCAAGCATTATAACAATTTTATAACATTATTGTATCTTTTATCTTCTTACCTTTCCCCTTTTTACCCTTTTTTGAAGCCTCCCCTATCTGTCTTTGTTCTCTTTGCAGCAGTGACCTTCAGTCTAAATTGGCTCTGCCTCATATTGAAGTAATTGAGGTTCAAGGAATACTTTTATTGCTGGGCCCTTTTTGATTTATCTAGTCCTGTTTAGGTTAATATTTATTAAATATTACAATCCGCCTTTAATGCTGAGATGGGGACAAAAATGAAGGTACCCTCACGAAGAGGGAATACAATATACAGCTGAACCATGCAGGCTAGATGATTTTTTTTTTTGAGGTAGAAACGAAAAAACACTCTGAAGTTCTGGATACCTCTGGTAAGCAATTGATAAAATGTTGTCCTATCCCATTATTTGGTGATAGTGAATGGAAATAATTTGATAGACCCAGAAGAGGGCCTTTGCTGGCTTTGCTCACTGAGATGCCAGCACCATGGATTATTGCCAGGCCCCTAAAGAGGAGCTAGAAAACATCTATGAATTTAAAGAAGGGAATGATCATAATAAATATCTCCAAGTATTCATTTATATGTAGCCTTTATGGATCTGTGCTTGGCCTTTGATATTATTTCTAGAACTAGGCTGTGGCAGAAACTGAAGGAAACTACAATTAATAGGCATTTGTTCTGGTTACTGATTAGACTATTGTCCTGCAATGGGAATGGCCGGCCCTGGCTCCAACACTCCCGGCACCACCACAGACCCCAGCAACCCCACAGGGCTCTCCAGCCCAAATAGAACCAGGGCAGTTTCTCCATATGATAGGGGAAAGATGCCGGAATCCCCAGGTTCCTCCCTGTGCCATCTCCTGGCCCAGAACCCTGAAAGCAGCTTGCTCAGTGTGCTGGCCTGGCCTGCTGTTCTGAGATCTAGCCACCTGTGCTCCCAAGCTCTCCTTTTGGAGAAGATGGCAACATGAAGCGTTCCAGGGCCCCTTTGGGACACAACCAGCAGGGGGCAGAGGTGGGGCATGACAACTATATCAAGGCATTGAAGTTGAAATTAGATGCAGTTTGGAAATCCAGACTACAGACATGTTTCCTACCTTTCAAGGTGTTTAACAAGGTTCTCTCTCATCCCCCTCTTTATTTAATTTATATATTAATAATATTGTCAATGCTGTCTCAGGACCCACTTATCATGCATCCATTTTTAGCCTACAAGATCTTTCAGTTCTGCTTTATGCAAACGATACAGCACTGTTGTCCTGTACGCCTATAGGTTTTGAGGCATACGCTAGCCAGTTTTGGTTCCTACTGTGTTGATGAAGGATTAATTATAAATGCAGAAAAAAATTAAAATAGTTGTTTTTTCAAGAGGCTCTTGACTGAAGAAAGAAGGATGGAGAGTAGTAATATTAAGTCTGAACATGTGATTAGATTTAGATATCTAGGATTGCTATTGCCCCCCCCCCCCCCCCCGGTCAGAAGAAAGAGATGGACACAAAGTTTGGGATAATGAGAGGGCCACTTTATTAAACTATTCACATGGTACAAGCAGCAAGGACCAACCTAACAGTGCAGGGTGGTCCAAGCCAGAGGTCACCCCGACCCCTTCTTGCCACGCCTTGCACCTGGTGTGAACCATCCTTATGTGGCTCACACCCAGCTGACACAGCAAGCAGGTTACCGCCCTGGGGCTCCAGCCCTCCAAGCCACACAACTTAGGAGGAGGACTTATCTAGGGTGATCCCACAGGCAGTCCCCATTCCCGGTCCTGAGCTGCACAACCCGAAGGCTGATCCTGCAGACCCCTTGTCCCGCAAGATGGGGGTGCCAAATGGTGCTCACTGTTCAGGTTATCATTCTCCCAGACTGTCCTGTCACCACCAAGGCCAAGCCTCTGCTTAGGAACTTGCACCCACCAGGCAACCCAAAGCCACCTGCAGACCTTGCTGCAGGTCCTCAAAAAAGATGTTGTTGCCGTTCTCTGACAGGTGAACGTCATCACTCCTATACAGATTGCCACATTCATCCCGTATCCCAGGGTGAGGCAAATATTGACCCAACCTACCCTCGAGGGCCCTCTTCAGCTCTCTGTTTGCCTTATGGCAAGCCCGGTCAATGCAATACGGGTCCCCCACCCCATGCCATTCCAGGTGGGGCAACACTGCAGACCAAATCTTACCAAATCCTTCTTACCTTTTACTGCTTCCATTACTTTGTTCGTTAACCACGCAGGCCTTTTTTAAATACCGTATTTTTTGCTCCATAAGACTCACTTTTTCTCCCCACTTAAACCCCCCTCACCTTTCCCAAGCCACGGCACCGAGCGGAGCTAGGTGCGTCTTATGGTCCGGTGCGTCTTATGGAGCGAAAAATACTGTATCTATCTGTACCTTTCCTAACCTGTGCTTTACATTTTATTTGAGCTTCCAGGATTGTAGTTTTAAATAGTCTCCAAGCTTCCCAAAGGGATTTGAGTCTCCTTACCTTTCCTTTCAGTTTCCTTGCCACAAGCCCCCTCATTTGAGAGAAGTTACCCCCTCTAAAGTTAAATCTGGTTGTGATGGTCTTTTGGGGCAACTCTCTATTTATATAAATGCTAAACTTAGTAGCATTATGGTCACTATTCCCAACTGGTGCTATAATGTTTACATCTCAGTAAGTCTTGAGCACTACTTAGGACCACGTCCAGGTTCACCTCCTCCCTGTTAGGTTCTGTGGCCATCTGCTCCATGGCACAGTCACTGAGAGTATCTAGAAACCCAATCTCTTTCTCCTGACTTGGAACACATATTGACCCAATCAATGTGTGGGTAGCTAAAATCACCTATTATGACACAGTTATTTCATGTAGCTGCTTTTATAATTAGAATGGACTCAGAAGGGAAAAGGGAGATTTAAAAAATAGCATGGCTAGGCCTAAGGCAAGGCCAATAAAGCCATACCATTAAAGGAAAGGAAAGGAAAAGATGCAATATGTGCTGTCTGTTAAAAAAAATGGAGTGAAATATTGGTCATTAAGTGATCAATGGCTTTCTTTTGTAGTTTACATCAGACTTTGGAACTCAAACACATATCTAATTTACAGGTTCCACTAGTAATTTTCTCTGTGAATTCCTAAGGGTATAAATTATGTCTTCAGAGAGATTAGACTGTTGCAGTTTATGCCTCAAGGGTTTTGGTTGGCAGAGACATTCTAAAATACAAATGTAAATTCCCAAACAATAAACAGATTTATACAAATTAATGAAAAGCAGTCATTGCAAAGACTCTAGTCGACGTATATTAAAATTGTCCTTGACATTTATAACAAATTCCTAACAGCTTTTAGAATAAAGCTCTAATTTACAAACTCAGTGCTAGTCACGGACCAGTTCCAGAATCTTGAAAGGCAGGGGTGCTTAATTCTATTACTCCATCATAACTTGGATTGTCTTTGTTCCTCACCCAAAGCTGATAAATCAGCAACACTGCGGATATCTGTGACATGGTAGGCAACCTGGTCTGATAACATACATCACCTGAAGCCTTTAGAAGAGTGCCACAGAGAGAGAGACTAGGGCAAAACTACACCCCGACCCTCCTCCCCATGCTGTCAATATACATGGACTATCAACACAATAAATGTATAAGTAATGATTTCTGAGTCCAATAATACCTTATCTTTTGCTGTGAATTCAAAGCTGATTTAACAGCTTCTGAGATTTGACAAGATCAGGCTATTTAGTCAGGGTAGTAGCACCTTAGAAACCAATGCCATTTTCCAAAGTATAAGCTTTCAAGAATCAAAACTCACTTCATGAGATACCTGCTGTCAGATGTCATAAATGCATGATGCACTATATTCCTAGGTCTAAGAGTTTGGATTTTCAAGCTGTTACCTCAAATTGAAGTTGTTGAATGGAAGTAGAAAAAGAAGAGTCTTCTGAGATCCCGCTCTATGCATTTTTTAGCTGTTCCGCTGCCTGCTTCTGAAGAGATTTTAGTTCAGTGAACTCAGATTTGACAGAGAACAATCCCTCCTGTACTACTTTAATGCCTTTGGTGTCCTTAAGGATTTTTCTTAGGCAGGCCACAATCAGCACATCATCTGTGGCTGCAGTAGAGAGAGCAACCTCTTTGTTAAGTTCAGCTGCAGTGGCCATTTTGGATGTAGTCTGTGCAGCTTTCTTGCTGGGACGTCTTCCTCCTGCCAGCTTTAAACAGTTTAAACAGTTCAAGAGCTGTCTCCAAATGTTCTCAAGAACAAAATACACACAATGGTGTTGTGTTGAACCAAATCCAGTAATTTGCTGTCCCCCAAGCATTTCCCCTCTGCTCTAATCAACCTAATTACAATACACCTTTATCTATTTATTTCATGTGTTGTTGTTGTTCAGTTGCAGTTGAGTCTGACTCTTCATGACCCCATGGACCACATCACGCCAGGCCCTCCTGTCTTCTGTTATACTCTGGAGTTTGCTTAATTTCATGTTTGTTGCATCGATAACACTGGCCAACCATCTCATCCTTTGCCGTCCCCTTCTTCTTTGACCTTCAATCCTTCCCAGCATCAGGGTCTTCTCCAGTGAGTGCTCCCTTCTCATGTGGTGGCCAAAGTATCTGAGCTTAGGGCTGCCAGCCTCCAGGTGGGGCCTGGGGATCTCCCGCTTTTACAACTGATCCCCAGCTGACAGAGATCAGCTCCCCGGGGGAAAATGGCTGCTTTGAAGGGTGGACTCTATGGCATTGGACCCTGCTGAGGCCTCTCTGCTCCCCAAACCCCACCTTCTCCTGGCTCCACCCCCAAAGTCCCCAGGTATTTTCCAAGCTGGACTTGGGAACCCTATCTGAGCTTCAGCTTCAGGATCTGGCCTTCCAGGGAACAGTCAGGGTTGATTTCTTTTAGGATTGACTGATTTGATTTCCTTGCAGTCCAAGGGACTCTCAAGAGTCTTCTCCAGCACCATAATTCAAAAGAATCTATTCTTCGGCACTCGGTCTTCCTTATAGTCCAACTCTCGCAGCCATACATTACTATTGGGAATACCATTGCTTTGACCATACGGACTTTTGTTGGCAGGGTGATGTCTCTACTTTTTGTTATGCTGTCTAGGTTTTCCATTGCTTTCCTCCCAAGGAGCAGGCGTCTTTTAATTTCATAGCTGCAGTCACCATCTGCAGTGATCTTGGATCTCAGGAACATGAAGTCTGTCAGTGCTTCCATGACTTCCCTTTCTATTTGCCAAGGAGTGACGGGGCCGAATGCCATGATCTTAGTTTTTTTGATGTTGAGTTTCAAGTCAACTTTTGTGCTCTCCTCTTTCACCTTCAGCATTTATTTTATTTGCGTCCTACCCCATCTCACAAACGGGCTCAGGGCGACTCACAACACATGATAAAACACCAGTCAATTAATCCAGCTAAATATTTCAGCACTTCAGTTAAAACCTGGTGGCAGCTGTAATGCATGCTGCAACAATGCCAGGGAGAGCGTATTTCTTTGGTGCCAAGTTGGTATAGGCAACACCATTGAGGTAGATTCAGCAGATTAATCAGGGAAGGCCAGTGTCCTATGGACATCCGAAAGCCTGGTGAAAGAGTTTCATTTTGCAGGCCCTGCAGAATTTTAATAAATCCCTCAGGGCCCTGATCTCAACCGGGAGCATGTTTCACCAGGCAGGGATAGGGAACCAGTTGTGTGACCAGCTGGAGATGGTAAAAGGCTGACCAGGCAACATGTGTGATCTGGACCTTCATAGAAAGAGAGGGATCCAGGATCACCCCTAAGCTCCTCACCACTGGCGCCAGCATTAGTGGTGCCCCACCAAGCACTGGGAGTTGAATTCCTGATCCTATCCACCCACAACTCAAGTACAGGACCGTCGTCTTCACTGGATTCAGTTTCAGCTGGCTCCATTGCAGCCATGGCCTTCAAGGCCTTGGTCAGGTTATCTGGGACAGAGTCAGGCTGTCCATCCATCAGTAGATATAGCTGGGTGTCATTTGTGTACTGATGGTAACCCAGCCCAAACTCAGATTAACTGGGGGAGAGAGCACATATAAATGTTAAACAACATTGAGGAGAGGATTGCCTCTTGTGGGACACTGCATATCAAGGGGTAACACAGAGATACCCTTTCCCCAGGTGCCACACTCTGTCCCTGATCATGGAGAAAGGAGGAGAGCCACTGCAAGGCAGTTCCCCATATCCCTGCATCGGCAAGGCAGTGGGTCAAAAGATCATAATTGACCATTTTGAATGCTGCTGTTAAGTCAAGTAGAAATAGCAGCACCCACCTGCCTTGATTCAGATGTCTCCAGTGGTCATCTGTGAGGGCAACCAGTGCTGCCTCCATCCTGTGGTCAGGGTGGAAGCTGGACTGGAAAGGATCCAAGATGGAGGAGTCACTCAGGAATCCCTGGAGCTTCTCAACTGGCACCCTCTCAACTACCTTACTCTGGAACAGAAGGTTTGATAACAGGTGGTAGTTGGTTAGGACTGTAGGGTCCAGAGATGGCTTTTTCAAAAGCAGTCTCACGACTTTCTCTTTCAGACATCTTGGGAACATCCCTGATGTTAAGGACAAGTTCTTAATTTTCCCCAGGGGAGTCCTGATTTCATCTCAGCAAGCTTTGGATCCAGGAGGCACATGGTGGGTTCCATGGCTGCCAGGGTCCTGTCGACCTCCTCCACAGCATCATGTTGACACTGTACTTTTGCATCTTTTACAAGCATTCATTACAACCTCCCTCCCACTTTCTCATTGGGATATAAAGACTTAGGGACCCCTTTTCCAACTCACGTTTGACAAATGGAGCTTTGATTCTCGTCAGCTTATATCCAGAAAATCTTGTTGGTATCTGAGGTGCTGCTGGACGTGACTCTAAATTGTTGCTGGTGGCCCCAAAGTCAGAAATGTGTTCAAGCTGACCCGCTGTATGCATCTAAGGCACCATGATATTTGAGCTCAGAGGCTGCTGCCAGCTTAAATTAGTGGTTTATTGGAAGCTAGAAGGATAGAAATAGCTGCTGGTGGAAAGGATGATGAATCGCATGACACAGAGCAAATGGAACTGTGATTAATGGGACATTGCAAATCAACAAAAAGGGAGCCAACTGTGCAAAGAGATAACTAGCGCCACAAAGAACAAATTATTGTCTAAGGTGATGCAATTAACTCCAAAAGTCTCCATGGTTTGTCCAGATGATTCCACTGAGGCTGGCTATTGTGCCGCCCATAATGACAAGGTTGTGTTTTTATGTTTTTACTTCTTCTTTTTTTTAGCTAAAGTGCTATCCTTGAAACTTCATTTTCACCTGGTGCATAAAACCAACAGAATGTCAAAGTTGAAGATACAGCAATTTGTAATGTGTGGTTACAATAAACTCTCTTGATTCTTTTGACTAGCATTCTCCATAGAGAAGACAATGGGAAGAAACACAAATCTAGGGTTGTGTTTTGATTTATGAGGTTCCTCAAATATTTAAACCCCAGGAGGATTAATTGATCATCCTTTTAAAAAAGAAGTGTTTCCCAGAAAGGGTTTGTTACAGTAACTGTGATTAAAAGAGCTCTTTTGTTCTTAACTCCATGGTTCAGTAATATATCTTGGACAGGCAAGTGGAATCTATCATGTCCCTTTTAAGTAAATAATTGGTTTAGGCTCCCAAATCTGTTCCTGGCTATTCGCACACAGATATCTAATCTATTTGCAAGAGACTAACTTCACTGTTTCAACTGTACCCGCACTCTTCATATCATTCTCGTTATCAGTGTCAAACTGTTTTCTTTCAACAATTAAAGCATGAAAAATCCATGTTCCACTTAATGAAGTCTCTGGAACACTTTATTCAGTCCAGCGAACAAAACAATATGCAGGAGACTGGGCCCACGGGGTCAAAAAGCACTCCAGGGTCCTTCTTTGCAAGGTCCCTTAGTCTCAGGAGAGGGTTAATCTTCACCTTGCATCCTCCTTCTCTCTCCTCACACCTCTTTAACAACCTGCAACAGAGAGCACAAACATGCCCTCCTTGGCCTTATGCTGAATCTCCTTTTAAAGGAGTCACTGGAGCCCCACCCATCCAGGAAGCCCCAGGGAACTCTAGCAAGAGTGAGTAGTTCTATGAGATTTCAGTTGGGGGTGAGGCTCAGTTCCTGGCTGAGGGACTCCCATGACTGTTTTCCAGGCTCACCACCTCACTGATAGGTAATGTTGGTAAGTGTGGGTCACTCGGCATGGCTTGATTAGAAGACTGAGGGGGTCAGCTATTGGCAAAGGCTTCATGTCACCTCCGCGTTAACCACAGATTTTCCAGCTATTCCTAGAGAGGCCTGGCATCAAGGAAACCCTGGAAGTGACATCATGCCATCAGCCCAGTGGGCATTTTGTTCTCCCACTCCTGATCCCTCACCCCAGCCAGGGGCCTGGCTACTTTAGAGTCTCCCCAGCCCTGTACATCATCACCATCAACACCAATATTTTGATACCATTTTTGAATAGTCAGTGGACTTCATATAGACAATCAATAATCTTTTGCCAAATATGTAAAGTAAATAAACATTACCCCTACATTGCAGGATCAAGGTAGGGATGGGAGACTGTCAGTTGCCTGAGGCCATCTACTGGGTTCAGGGTCATTACATAAGAACCTGACAGGAGTTCCTGGTCACGGCACAGGCTCTTCCCACTGTGCTTCAGTTATACCCTATCAGGGCTTTTTTTGTAGAGAAAGCCCAGCAGGAACTCATTACCATAACAGACCACACCCAACAGCAGAAACTCATTAGCATATTAGGCCACACCCCCAACCGTGCAGCTCCCTCCCAGGATCAGCTTCCCCGGGTGCCCCACGTTTTGCAAGGCACATGGGGAACCCAAGACTAGGAAGGCAGTTTCTGGATCTGCTTCCCCAGGGGCCCCGCAGCTTGCAAGATGCCTGGGGAAACCGGGGGGGGGGGGAGGCTGTAGGCGTGGCTAACTCAGTAGCCAGCTGGAACTCTGTTCTTGTGTGTCCCTGCCCAAAAATAGCCCTGCACCCTATAATGTACACTGACTGAAATGAAGCACCTGCTTCCATGCTCTTTCAGCTAATCTTCTAACCACACAGAGTGAAATGCAAGATTACACACTACACTGTTGACTCCAGTTGGCATAAGCATGGGCTGTCACCACCCACTCCAACCGAAAACCAAACATTTATCAAGAGCAGCTACAGAGAAGGAGGCAATCTCACCATTCCATCTCACATCTAGATGGAACATTAATTTATACAAAGGCTAGGAGGTACATTACTAATCTAGGCTCCAATGTTTATTCAATCTTTTGATCCTTTTTGAAGTCTTAATCTGTGGCATCAACTACATGTTCATTTAGAGAGAGAGTCTTAACCTAGGTTCAGAGTGGTCAAATGCCAAATAAGTGTCTCTTGTGTTTTCCTCTAAAATAATGTGGAAAAAAGAAAAAAAAAGAGTGGTCAAATGTCTACTTTTTTTAGTTTTGCTAGGCATGTGGAAAGTGCCATCAAGCTTCAGCGGATCTATGGTGACATGGTGATCTTGTAGGGTTTTCCAGGCAAGAATCTAACAGAGGTGGTTTGTAATTGCCTAGCCTCTCCTTGAATCCTTGGATTTCCTATGTGGTCTCCCATCTCTGATGGACTACATTTAAAACACTGTTTTCCTAATGCAGTGAATTCAGAGAAGAGAGTAGAATAGTTAACTCTACTATAGAATGTTAAGTTTGAGTGACAGGCTGCTCCTTCTCTCTAACTGGCCAGCACTAGCTGAGGGAAATATAAAATCGGCTATGTGCTGAGGAGAGAGTTCATTTTGAGTTTAGTGGCTGTTGCTGTTCAGTAAAGTAAAACTTCAGCTAAAGGAGTGGATGTCTGAAGAGTCAGACTAAAAAGTCTGTCAGACAGGTTCACCTTCTGAATGAAGGGAGTAATTCCTGGTCTTAGCTGTGTTCAACATAACCTGAGAAAAAAGTCTATCTAAGAATTCAAAGTCTACTGTCAGCTAAAGCTGAAGTACGTTTTCACCCAGACACCAAGAACTGGGGTTTGACATTTTGGCAAAGAGTGACTAGGCAGCAGGCCAAAAGGAACTGGATTATATTTTCAGGGAGATCTGGTCTGTTGTGAAAGGAAACGGTTATAGACTACTCAGGGGAAAGGAAAAACATTACAATTTCAAAACGGGTGGGGGGAATTTGATACACAAAAAGAGTAACCTTTCCAGAAAACCTGACCAGTTAATATGAAACTATATGCAGAAACATCGTAACTGAAACTTAAGTACTCAGTCAACCATCTCCCACTGATAAGAACAAAGAATTTGTAAAAATAAGCTGCTCCAACACCATCTTGTCTGTCAACTGAAAAATGTATGGTTTTACCAGTGTTTCTCTCATCCTTGACTACCCCATACCAGTGTTTCTCTCATCCTTGACTACCCCATACCATCCTTGCCTAGTAAATAAAATATTTATTATTGTTCACTGTTACACAGTCCCCAGTGCCATTTTGAGGAATCTAAAAAGATGGCTCCTGTTTTCTTCTGACAAGTTCCTGGGCTGGGCAAAAGCCAAATTAGATTCTGTCTTTGCTGGTCTTTTGTCCGTAATAAAGCTATGTATGTAGATTCTGTCACAGGGTGGGACATTCAGATTTATAAAGCTGCAAATATTAACATGCTACTGGCAGCCAGCTCAGTACCTAAAGGGAACTAAGAATTTTGGTGGGAAAAATCTGCCTCAGAGAGGGGAGAGTAAAAGGAGGTCCATTATATTTGGTGGCAGGGCTGTGATCTGAAAGAAGAACCCACAACTAGTTAGTCCTTCCACAGAAATACAACAGTTCAACACAAAATGTTATTAATTTGTGAGGAAATAAAATAAAAGTCCAGTCAGAAATGGCACCCCATCAGAAAACTAAGAAGGCACAGGGAGGTGGGGAGACAGAAGGAGCATCTTCTGAGGAAAATCCTAGTAAGGAGTTAGAGATAATGAAAATGAAAATAGAACTGGCAAAAATAGAGAATGCCAGAACTGAAGCTGAGAAGGAACAGCAAATACAGTCAGCTAGAATTCAGGCAGAACAAGAAAGAGCAAAAATAGGGGCAGAGAGGGCCAAAACTGAAAAAGAACAGTTAGAATTAGCCAAAATTCAGTCAGAACAAGAGAAGAATAAAACGGAACAGCAAGAGAGAGAAAGGGAAGCAGAAAGAGAATACGAAAAAGAAACATACCACATTAAAATGAAATACAGTTAAGAACTGATTTTCCCATTCTCCTAAGGAAAGAAGAAATTTTCTCAGAAGAACAGAAGAATTTCCCCCACTATCAGAAAGGTGATGATGTGGAAGCATTTTTGTTTAGTTTTGAGACAACATGTAAAGATCTTCACATTTCTGAGAAGAATAGAATGCTATATGTACGTACGCAAATCTGTGGAGGACTTAGTGAAATATATACAGAAATGAAGGATGAAGAGACTTCAGATCTTTAGAATCTGTTTTGGTCTGACAGCTCAACAAAATAGAAAAGCATTCAGAGAAATTAAGAGAACACCAGGAGAGACATATTCTCACCTTGAGGCAGTGCTTCCCTCACTGTTCTACGTGAAAAGAAGCACAAGTGAACTTCCACTTGCATCAGCTATAAGCCATTCAAGGCTACAAATGCTAGCCTTTGTCAGATAATTCCATGAAAGCACAAAGTTGGGAATCAGCATCACACTCATTGTCCCTTAATCTCTTAACATCCAGGTTGTACAGAGAGAGCCTATTCAAGTACAAGTTGTATACAAAGCCATTGTACATCAGCTGGAGGGCCCTTTAAATCTTGGAGGAGGGGAGAGGGAGAGGCGGCTGCAAGATTTAAAGGGCCCTCTAACTGATCAGCAGGCAATGTGCCCCCGTTGATCAGCTGGATGGCCCATTTATTTATTTATTTATTTATTTGGTTTATATCCCGCCCTCCCCACCTCTCAGCGGGCTCAGAGCAGCTACCAACATACAGTAAAATATACAGTATACAATATACATATCATTAAAACATTTAAAATGCAAGATCAAACACACAGCATACCTTATTTCAAGATGGCATCTTTATCAGATTGGCATCTTAGATGTCAAAACAATAAGGCGGTGGGAGCCATTCAGGCTGGCGGATTCTCAGTCAGGCCAGGGCCAAAGATGTCACTGTTAGGCGATCCCTACAAAGGCCTGGTGGAAAAGCTCCGTCTTACAGGCCCTGCAGAACTGTAATGAGTCCTGCAGGGCCCTGATGTTATCTGGGAGCTCATTCCACCAGTGTGGGGCCACCACTGAAAAAGCCCTGGCCCTTGTAACCGCCAACCAGGCCTCTCTTGGCCCTGGGAGAACCAGGCGATTCTGGGATCCCGATTGCGGCACTCGCAGGGGAACATAAGGGGAGAGGCGGTCCCTCAGATAGATAGGTCCCAGGCCATATAGGACTTTATAGGCAAGCACCAGCACCTTGAACCTTATCCGGAATGCTATAGGCAGCTAGTGCAGTGCTTTTAAGGCAGGCTGAATGTGCTCCCATACCGGGAGCCCGAACAACAGCCGCGCCACCGCATTCTGCACCAGCTGCAGCTTCCAGATTTGGGACAAGGGCAGCCCCAGGATGTCACAGGAGGGGATGGAGGATGGAGGAGGGATGAGGGGGAAAGGGGCAGCAGCTGTTGTGGGACATGCCTCACATTTGAGGGGGCGGAGCCCCAAAATGCTCCAGCATAGCTTTGCGTTGTCACACCAATATAAGCTTTCTTCGCTAAGAGAACCAGTTTGGTGTGAGAGCCAGTTTGGTGTAGCGGTTAAGTGTGCGGACGCTAATCTGGGAGAACCGGGTTTGATTCCCCATTCCTCCACTTGCACCTGCTGGATGACCTTGGGCAAGCCATAGCTCTGTACCAGGGAAAGGAGTTTGTAAGCCACTCTGAGGCTCCAAGTGAGTGAAGGGCGGGATATAAATCCAATCTCCTCTTCTTCTTCTTCTAAGCTGACCCCCAAACCCTAATTGAGAAGCCCAAGAAAAGCCTGGCTAAACCGACACTCCTTTCCAGAGCCATGAAATCCCTGTGCGAAAGAAAAAAGTTTCTCTCTTCACCCTTTTAAAGCTAAGGCTCATTCATCCCTTCCATCCAGTGAAATTCCGTGGGCTCTGACTGGATTTGCATGAAGCCCAAATCACAAGATTTGGTTCAGAGCCCTTGAAGAGAGGGAGAAATTTAAGGATGATTACCACAGTTGGATTGACAGAAGGCTAAGTCACCATTTCTGACACCTAAAGGAAAACAAAAAAACCCATACATTTTTGTATTCAGCAGTTATTGTTTGCTCTATTTGTCATTTAAGTTATCTGGGAGATTTGCAGTGTAGTTCAGCTTGATCTGTAAGAACTACCCCCTCCACTCTTGGCTTCCCTGCTTTAATAAGCCTGCTAGATGTTGGCCTGAGTAACTGGAAATGAAGGAGTCCATTAACATTGTCTGCAACATTTAATAAAAGCAGCAGACTCTCACAGATTGTAGGGTGCTTGAGGTTTTCTGATCACCGTTAGAAGTCTTGTGCTGGTCAGGTTATCATCACTTTATACATATGGAATTTTATATGGGAGAAATATGAAAAGAGTTGATAGCAACAAAACAACAGAGCACTTCATGCCAGGGCTTAAAGGCATAAAAACATAGGAGAGTCCTGGTGGATTACATCAGTGGTCCATCTAGTCCACCATCCCATTTCTCAGAATTGCCAGCCAGGTACCCTGGAAGGCCAACAACAGAGTGCAAAGACCAAGGCCTTCCTCTGATGTTGCCCGGCAATGGTATTCAGAAGTTTACTGTCTCTAAATGTAGAGGTCTCCTTAAGTCAGCATGGCTAGGAGCCTTCAGTGGACCTTTCCTAGTGGCCATCACTACATCCATTAGTAGCGATTTCCACAATTAAATCCCTTGTTGAGTAAAGAAGCGTCTCCTTTTGACTATGATCAAGCTGATCAAGTACGATCAACTTGACGGGGTGCCCCCGAGTTTTAGTATTATGGAGAGGAAGTTTTCTCTATCCACTCTCTCTACCCTATGCATGATTATTAAAACCTCTCATGTCCCCTTCTTCCTGAACTGAGAAGTTCCATCTTAGACCATGTTCATACGGCTCTTTTGAGCCGCACCAGGCACGAGTGCCTGGTGGATTTAAAGTGCGCGTCCAGACAACAACATCTGGGAATCGTGTTACTTCGGTGATTAGCTTATCGATCCCTGTGGTTAAAGTCTCACACCAGGGAACTAAACACGGCTCAGTGGTTTGATGGCAATTGAAAAAGTGGTTTTCTGTCAGCTGCAGAATTAGTACCATTACATCAAACTATGCACTACAACCTCTTTCACCCTTGAACCTTTTCCAGGCTTTACATTTGGGGAATCCAGCCACGTGTACCAGGAGTGAATGCTACCTCCAGATACACACATACGAACAGAGCCACTTTGATGCAGTGGTTAAGTGTGCGGACTCTAATCTGGGAGAACCGGGTTTGATTCCCCACTCCTCCACTTGCACCTGCTGGATGACCTTGGGCAAGCCATAGTTTTGGCAAAGCTGTTCTTGAAAAAGAGCAGTTTCTGTCAGAGCTCTCTCAGCCCCACCTACCTCACAGGGTGTCTGTTGTGGGAAGGGAAAGGAGTTTGTAAGCCGCTCTGAGACTCCTTTGGGCAGTGAAGGGCGGGGTATAAATCCAGTCTCTTTTTCTTCTTCTACCTCCAGATATACACAATTGCCCTTTCCTCATAATACCCTGTGTATATTTTCAACTTCAATACATGCTACGAGAGACCCAGCGGCCGTGTCAAAACTGTCAAAAGCAACCAGCCATGTGCTGACTATTGAAAACTGAAGCTCCATCAGAGATAAAGAAAGCTGAAGGGAAGGATCACAGAAAGACAGGGCAACAGAAGCCCCTAGCTGCCTTTCTATGTCCCTCCTGTGGTTTATCTCTGCTTATTTTAACTCTTCTTTAGGGGTTAATTTTCCCTGTTCCTTGGCCTCTCAACTTCTGGGGACAAAAGAGGGATAAGATGAACAGAGATGAATAAAGTGGTGGACAGAAAAAAGAAGTCAGTGGCTTCCCTGGGTGATTGTGTAATGCATGGCCTTAGTTGTTTCCATTCCGGGTCCAGCCTAATGTGGGACATTCTGGTGAAATCTGCCTGCTCTGTTTTTTTCCATCACCAAATGTAGCCTTCTCTGCCACTCCCAAAGGATCTCTGTTTCCTAGTTTCTACTAGCTCTGCTTGTGACCTTTCCACTGCTCTCTGGAATGAATGGTGCCACCTAAACCCAGAGAGCTCCAACCCCTTGTTAACAGGGTCAGTTCTCCAACCAAGTGACCACTAGGGGCAGAACAGGAAGAAGAGTGCATATGCTCCACTGGGGATCATGAGAGACGACTGGCACCCTTCCCAAGCCTGGTCCACTGTTGTCAGGATCCAGGCCAAGCCTCCACAGCAGAAATGCCATGACCCAGACTTGCTGGTACCCTTTCCTTACTGCCAGCTTGAGAATACGCTAGAGTTGCCAGTCAGTGGCTGGCACCTGGCAGGAGACTGGGGGTGGGGACTGGGGGACACTGTCACAACAATGTCATGATAGCATTTTTGGGTTGAATGGCTATCACACTGCTCTAGGATTCAATGCAAACTCAATGGTTTTATCATAGAATTTCTGCTATATCTCAGAGCAGTGTGACATCATTTCTGGGTTTGTCCTGGAAATGAAATCACACCGTTGATGCCAGTATTGCCAGCCTCCAGGTGTGGCCCAGGGATCCCCTGGAATTACAGCTCATCTCCAGACTACAGAGATCAGTTCCTCTGGAGAAAATGGCTGATTTGGAGGGTGGGCTGTGTGACAGTATATTCACTGAGGTCCCTGTCTTCCTTAGGCTCCATCCCCAAATTCCCCAGAGTTTCCTAACCTGGAGCTAGCAACCCTACCCCCCCCCCCCCCAGATTACTATGGAGCAGAGGAGGCTTGGGCTGCCAGTGGGAGGTCTCCAACTATAGCAGCCCCTATCCCAGAGATGTTTAATCTTTTAAAGTCAAGGCTCAGAACCAATTGCAAGCTCCGTTACAGCAGGTGACCTGACTAACCTAGAGTACAGAGCTCCCCACTCCTGTCTTCTTGAAACTCTTCCCACATTGAGCAGATGCTGTTCCGGAGCTGTCAGCAGCAATACTCTGGTCCCCTTGAGTTGTTTGACTTAATTTAAAACTCAGCAAGGTGAGTGGGTAAGTTTAAATTGTGCTTCTATGAATCAGCTTGTGCTGCTTGGCTTTTAATTTCATCTGACGGTTGCCTGCATGAGCTACGTATTTCAGAAACGTTATCCTCCACCACATATCTGGAAGAGGCAACAGCACTTCTGCCTCCATAAGTCAAGGCAGAAATGAAGAACAACATAATTCATCTAAATGAAAGTAACTCTTGACACGCTGCTGCTTCAGATTTGCAAACTGTGAGTGGGCAGCTGAGCCTTCATCCAAATGCCCTTTTCCAAGTCATCAATTTTGTTTTCTGCACTTCAGATCTTTAGTGTACCCTTCTACAATTCATTGTTACTTTTATGTCTTCCATTTTTCATTGTTTATATGCAAATGAAAACACTCCAGCGTTCTAGACAAAGTGTGAAGGTAATTCACTCTTGATGTATAATCTGAAGTAGACCGATAGATGTGTTACAGATTTCACATACAAGGTTTGCATCCCATTTTATTTATGGCTTCGATGGAAACATATAGATTAGAAAATTAAATAAATAACTGCATAAATACTTGTTACACATTAGGAAGGCTTAATTTTTAGTGTGATGCATTACCCGAGATCAGTAACTTTCCAAGCAAATGCAGCAATAATTTGTACCTCACACTAAAGTGGATATTGCTACTCAACTATGGATATATCACTCACTCTTAGCCTGGTTTAGCTGTTAGGTAAGGGCAAAATTTGACAAGACATCATGTCCAAGTTCGCCCCAGGGATGTGCATTTTGTAGAGTGATGTGCCACCATTTTAATAACACTGCAGGGGCCTGATTCTGGTCAAGACCAAGGGACGAGGGGCCCCTGCCTCCCCCTTGCACTGTTTTTTCTGACCAAAAAGCCGGGGGTGGGGCTTATTGTTGACATGCACCCTGGTACCATTTTGGGTCATATCCTTTACTTCATGTCGCAGGAACAACAGCCCTTATCCTAGATGTTCATAATCCTTCAGATCTGAGGTTTAGGACCAGTTGTAAGCTCTGGTCTTGGAAAACTGGAGATGTATCTAGCTTATTGGGAACTGAAATAGACTCTTGAACATTTGATTCTTAATGCCATAGGTTCCACAGACATCATTGGTGTCTACTTCTAACTGTAGGGTTGGATGCAGGTAAGTTTTCCACTGTTGAAAATGGAAGGAAGCCAATGTGGAGGAATACTGAGGGGTAGGGGGCCCCTGGGAAGCACCAAAATATACCACCAGTGCAAGCTTCTGGTCACGGGCCTGGAAATTTGCTGTACTTTGCACCTAAAAGTAATGTTGGCCGTCAGATTTGGTGGAATCTTGTGATTCTTTGTTGTGATATATTTTAGCTGTGTTTTATATGTAGATTGATGAATCTTGTAAGCTGCCTAGAGCCGGCTCTCGCTGGCTAGGCAGGATGTAAATCCCAAAATAAATAAATAAAATAAATACAGAGCCTGCATGGACAAAACCCATGTGTGATCAAAGCTCTTGTATTAAAGTGGGGAATTGGGTGAGTGGAGAAGTTGGGATGGATCCTACCCCCTCCTACCATCCCACTGAACAAAGTTTATGTATTAAAATATTTATATCTCATCTTGACTTTTGGCTCAAGTTTATATACTTCCATCAAAGGAGACTTCCTCTCAGTTAAGTGTCTCTTCCACTGTAGAAAGAGCCACTGAAGTTGGAGGAAGGCTACTTAGAGCATAGTTGGATCCACTTCATTTGCTGTATCCAAACCATGATATTTATGGAGGCTGAATTAGTATCTCATGTAGTAGATTTTGGTGACAGCTTTGCCTATTTAATTGTTTTCAGGCAGGCTGCTGAGAGGTGGTTCTACACAGAAACATAGCAATTCTGTTTCTTAATGATTTACAGCCACTTAATAACCATTGTCATTTGCGGATTGTTTGCTAGAGATGTGTGCAGAAATTCTATTCAGGCTTTGATTAGGCACGTTTCGTTCATTAACGTTTTTGGTCTAGTTTTTTAATATCAATATTACATACTAAGAATAAGGCCCGTTGTGGAAATAAATACAATGGGCTCTAGAAAGAGGCCCTGGGAGAGTGCCAAGGCCTTGGGCACTCAGCATCAATTTGCTTTGGCAACCGCATCAAAGTATAATGACACAGAGTCCACCATTTTCTCCAGGGGAACTGATCTCTGCTACCTGAAGAGCAGTTGCAATTCTGAGTGATCTCCAGCCCATACCTGGAGATTGGCAACAGTGGTTCCCCAAGAGGGAATAGCTGATTTGGAGGGCAGAATCCATGGCATTGTACCTGTCTGAGGCCCCACCCCTCCTCAAACCTCACCCTCTCCAGGCTCCATCTTTCAAATCTCCAGGAATTCCCCACCTGGAGTTGGCAACCCTGTCTCCTTCCCAGCCAAGCATCAACCTACCTTTATTTCCCCCTCAGTGTTCAGCTTTCCATCTCTCCCCCCCACCTGCAGCCTCTACTGTGCTCTGAAGCCCTGCCTGCCATGTCACATTGGCTGTCATGGGGGGGGGGGGATCCCAGCATGGTATAAGGACACAATGAATTTTCTCCCGAAGGCCAAAATAGGCCTTTACTGACAGAGACCAAGCTTGGTTGACCAGCAGCAGGCACCAAGGGGAAAATAGGGTTCCCAGTTCTGAGTAGGGAAATACCTGGAGATTTGGGGGATGGATCCTGTGGAGGGCAGCGCTGGGTGTGCGTGTGTGGAAGGACTCAGCAGGAATTTCCCAACCTGGAGCTGGCAACCCTAGTCAGGACTGGCCCCAATGAGTTCCTCACAAAGGTGTGGAAAGGGTTTCATTCCTTTGTCTTTTTACTGACAGAACCAAGCTTGGTTACCTACCAACAGCCACTGAGGGAAAAGTTAGAAAAGTTGTCTTCTGAGGTGAGTTTTGGCACCCACCGCTTCTTTGGGCAGGACTCAGACAATGCAGCCAGTGGGCAGAGACCCCTTTCTGAGTGACAGTTCTTGTAGCCAACTGATTTTGGCAAGCATACAACTTTGCCACTCAAAATGAAGATTGTGCATTAGGAGGATTTACATGATTATGGAGCACACACACACACTAAATGAATAAAGGCACAACTGTAGGAGTAAGCACACACTATGAACCAACAGGGCGTAAATCAACAGGGGTTAAACACAATCCTCTTTCCCTATACACAATACTCTCTCTACCTCTGGAGCTTGTGGGCTCAGGATAAGATCTCTCCTTGGACTGGCCTCTGGCTTTGCTTCAGCCTCCCTCTCTTGCCCAAGAGAGCAGGGAAACTTCCATTCGTTCCCCAAACCAGCTGACTGTGGAGTGGCTGGATCTCTGCTGCCTCCCAGGGTTCCCCCCCAAGTCTCTGGCTTGTAGCCTGGGTCAGCACAGGCAGCAGGAGCCTTTCCTAACCTCCTGTAGGATGAATGGATGGGCTGGACTCTATATCGATGGTGCCCCTCTTTCCCCGCACTTTTTGAGGCAGCTGGGAACTGTAAGCCAGCAGATGAGGAAGCCCCATTCAACCCAATGAGTGATAGCTCTGCAGACCCCTCTCTGGAACTACAGCTCAATTGACCCTTATGGGGGAACATTTTACCACAGACAGCAGCCATCTTTCAAATACAGGTAACTGCCATTTAGTTACACCTACCAACAGCCACTGAGGGAATAGTTAGTCCCACACAGAAGGCAAGCAGGAGAAGTGTCTTCATCAAGAGCAAAAGCCATCTGCCAGAAATTCTGACAGGGCACAGTGGCTGAAGGAGAGGGTGGGGAAAAGGAGCAGACCCAGTACCCAGCCAATGGCACGCAAGTACTCACAGCCAGTGGACAGAGACAGCTTCTGAGTCACACATCAGGGAGCCAGCTGATTTGGGAGCATGTGATGTTCAGGAGAGTCCATGGTGAAAACAAAATTATATATAACCAGAGGATATTTGGAGTTGTTATTGCATCCAGATCATGTTTCAGTTGGTTTCTGCCTGTAATGTTTTTGTCTCTTAACCAATTGCAATGAAATTCTCAGGGACCATTACATAAGAACATGAGAGAAGCCAATGTTGGATCAGGCCATTGGCCCATCCAGTCCAATACTCTGTCACACAGTGGCCAAAAATACCAGGTGCCATCAGGAAGTCCACCAGTGGGCCCAAAACACTAAAAGCCCTCCCACTGTTGCCCCCCCCCCAGCACCAAGAATACAGTGCATCATTTGCCCCAGACTGAACGTTCCTATCTAAACCTTGTGGCTAATAGCCACTGATGGACCTTTGCTCCAGATGTTTATCCAATTCCCTATTGAAGTCATCCATGCTTGTAACTGCCACCACCTCCTGTGGCAGTGAATTCCATGTGTTAATCACTCTTTAGGTGAAGAAGTACTTCCTTTTATCTGTTCTAACCCGATTGCTCAGCAATTACATTGAGTGCCCATGAGTTCTTGTATTGTGAGAAAGGGAGAAAAGTACCTCTTTCTCTACCTGCTCTATCCGATACATAATCTTGTAAACCTCTATCATGTCACCCCTCAGTCAACGTTTCTCCAAGCTTAAGAGCCCCAAGCGCTTTAACTTTTCTTCATAGGGAAAGTGTTCCAACCCTTTTATCATTCTAGTTGCCCTTTTATGCATTTTTCCAATGCTATAATATCCTTCTGCGGTGTGGTGACCAGAATTGCACACAGTATCCCAAATGAGGTCGCACCATCGATTTATACAGGGGCATTATGATATTGGCTGATTTGTTTTCAATTCCCTTCCTAATAATCCCCAGCATAGTGTTGGCGTTTTTCATTGTAGTCGCTCACTGTCTTGACATTTTCATTGAGTTATCGACTACGACTTTAAGATCTCTCTCTTGGTCAGTCTCTGCCAGTTTGGACCCCATCAACGTATATTTATAGTTTGGATTTTTGGCCCCAATGTGCATCACTTTGCACTTGGCCACATTGAACCCCATTTGCCAGTGTAGAGGAAGAAAAGTTTGTCTCTCCTTACTTACACACTTATTTTTTTAAAAAAAGACACCTTCCTCACCACTTTTTATGAGAACGGGGGTGGGAGGTCTCATGAATATCACTTCCCTCCCAGCTGATTGTTCTCACTTCAGCTTTAGAGGACTGCTTGACAGGACTGAGATCCTGAATCAAGAGCATGTTAAGTGACTCTAACAACTTTCACTCACCTATCTCGCACATGCATTTATGTCTTAAACCCCCATCCTTCCTGTCTCCAGGGCAGGTTAGCTGCCTGTGACTGGAGAGGGGTAAAATGGGCCTCTGCTTGTACCCCCCCATCCCACAAGGCTTTGTCCCACCTGCTCAGCATGTTCACATGTCAGACAAAAGAAACCACCCTGTGGGGGGAGGGGGACCTCCTAAGCCTCCGAGTCATTGCATTGACTGGGGAGGGAAAAATTGCTTGTTCACAGGAGCACTGATCAGTGTAAACTGTGTGGCATGAACTTGGGCTTAGTGTTCTGACTGGACAAGGTCCACACGCCACATGCAAATGGAGAGGGGAAAGCAGAGTTCAACTGCAGAATATACCATTTCGATTTGGCCTATCCTACTTGATTTTTTGGTGAAAGTCAGTGGTGATTTCATTCAGATTATTTAATTTTCCAGTGTTAGAAAATGGCATGTTTGGACCAAATTTTGATTGGTAATATTTGCAACATACATCCCTGTTCTCTGCTTCTCTTGTCATGAGTGCATTACCATCAAGAAACCTGTATGACCACAGAATATGTTTGCAGTGCTTTGGCATTTATTATGAAAGAAATTGGGGGGGGGGCTGCTTTTACTGAGCTGGCATTTGAAATTAATAGATGCTTTTTTTTGTTAATATTTTTATTAACAGAAGTGCGGCGGAACAAGCCGGGGCGAACTGCCCCGCAGTGCACCATCCACACTCCGGTGCAAGGAGGCCGCCCGCAGCATCCACACTGTGGGCAGCTTCCGGCGGTGGCGGCAGGACGACGTGCGGCTCTGCACGCTGGGGCACGTTCACACCCACCGGAAGCGGGAGGAACGCGCGCGCAGCCACCGGGGCACCAGTTGTAAGTGGTGCCCGGCTGCTGCAGGAGGAACGCACTGCTAGACGGGGTAAGTCCGGGCCACCTCTGCTGGGCAGCTGCGGCAATCTGGACACCCTCTCTGCCTCCGCTTTTAAAGCGGAGGCAGAGCGGGCCAGATTGCCAGTCTATCCTTAGCCTTTGTACTTCACTGTGTTTTTTTTGTTTTTGGTTATTAGGCCACTGAATGTTTTGAGAACTGATTGCATTTACCACACCAGTTCGGTGTAGTGGTTAAGTGCACGGACTCTAATCTGGGAGAACCTGGTTTGATTCCCCAGTCCTCCACTTGCACCTGGCTGGATGACCTTGGGCAAACCATAGCTCTGTACCAGCTGTTCTCTCAAGGACAGCTGTCTCAGAGCTCTCTCAGCCCCACCTACCTCACAGGGTGTCTGTTGTGGGGAGGGGAAAGGAAAGGAGTTTGTAAGCCACTCTGAGACTCCAAGTGAGTGAAGGGCGGGATATAAATCTAATCTCCTCCTCCTCCTCCTCCTCCTCTTCTTCTTCTCTTTCAAGAACTAAATGTGCTAATTCTTTTTATAAACACTGATTTTAGCTACAACCTTTAAATTAACATGTCTGAATCAGACTCCAAATATGCAAAAAGAAGAAATACAGCCAATATTTCTCCAGGCGTATCTAAATCTGAAACTGCTACCTTGGCACAAATAACCCTTAAAGTTCTTCAAGACTCAATGACAGGTATTATGAGAATAGAGATTACAGCAGCACTTGATCCTCTCCAAGCTGATATCCAGAAAATCTCATCACAGAAAGATGGAATTCAAACGTGGCTCCAGGAAACTAATCAGAAAATCTCAATGGTCTCACTTAAAGCAGATCAACTGGAAGGGCAACACAAGAAAATAGAGACTAAAGTAAAAGGTTTTACAGCCAAACAAGAGTTTTTTAATTTATTTTATTTTATTTTATTTTTACCGAAGTACATTTATGTTACAAAACAAACCATACAAGAGAAATTATGAGGGTTTAAAAAAGAGATCTCCCTCCCACCTGCTATGTACAAACATTTTACTTTTCCCTTTTGCACCAAATTTAGATTCTGCAATATTTATTCTTGTTAACCTCGAATTTTTTACATTTAATCATGTGTCAGATTTTCGACCCAAGTATAAAATCTAGCCCAGACTTTTCCAAAATCCTTGCGGTTTCTACCTTGAAGTGCCATTGTTGATTTATCCATTTTGGCTGTCTCAAACAGTTTGTTAACCAAGTCCTCCTTTGAGGGTATATCTTCTGTCTTCCATAACCTGGCATACAAAATTCTAGCTGCTGTTATCACATGAACCATCATATAGGAGTCGTCTTTGTCAAAATATTCTGGTATAATATTTAACAAAAATATTTCTGGTTTAAAAGGTATACTACGGCCTATTATTTTGTGTAAGGATTTGTGTACCTCTACCCAGTATTTTCTAGTCTTAGAACAAGTCCACCACAGATGAAAGAAAGATCCCACTTGTTGTTTACATTTCCAGCACACGTTTGACATGTTAGGGTAACATTTAGCCAATTTTTTTTAGCCAAAACAAGACTTGATGGAGGACGAATTGCTTAAACTTCAACTTGACAAGGCAGCTTACATCTTGAGATTCCAAAACTGCCCAGAAGTTAAGGATGAAAATGTTAAAGTTTTGATGGCACAGGCATTGGCAGAATATATGGATGCTCCCAATACAGAAGAAGTACTTGAAGAGATAGATCTTGTTTATAGAATGAACTCAGCACATGCCAAAAGGAATGGATTACCCAGGGAAGGTCTTTTAGAGATGAAATTCTTAAAGCAAAAAACACAAAACCATTCAAGATCCAGGAAACAGAGATAAAAATACTTAAAGAAATGCCATGTAAAGTAAGAGAGAAAATGAACATTTATATGGAATTTGCAGCCTCTCTTAGGAAAATGGAATAACATACAGATGGCAACTTCCAGAAGGACTTCTTTTTTACTTTTGAAGGAAGAAGATACAAAATTAACTCCTCCTTTAAATTAAAGGATTTTTTGAAGGCCAACAACAAGCAACTAGGTATGGACGATCAAGAAACTGAAAGTGAAGAAGAAGAAAAGGACCAAGACCAAGGTAAAGGTGCAACAGGAACATCAGTGAAAATGAAGAAGTCAGGAAAACCCAAAGACAAAGTACCGGCATCTCATATAGTTACAAGACTTCAGGAAAGAACCAAAGATGATAAAACCCCACAGACTCAACCACAACATGGGTGGATGCTTTTTTGTATGACTTAAAGTCATTGTTCTTACAGATAACATTTACTTATATGAATCAATAATATTACTGGAAGCAGGGCAGGAAGAATGGAGAGTACTTTATTACAAGTATCTATTGGGTAAAAGCTCTGACCTTGATAGCCTAGGCTAGCCTGATCTTGTCAGATCTCAGAAGCTGAACAGGGTCTGCCCTGGTTAGTATTTGGATGGGAGACCACCAAGGCAGGGCCCTGTGTTGTTCAACATCTTTATAAATGACTTGGATAAAGGAGTAGAAGGGATGCTCATTAAATTTGCAGATGATACTAAATTGGGAGGGGTAGCAAATACAGTAGAAGACAGAATCAAGATACAGGATGATGTTGATGGGCTGGAAAACTGCTAAAACTAGCAAAACGAAATCCAACAGAGATACAAAATTCTGCATTTAGATAGAAAAAATCAAGTGCATTGTTATAGGATGGGGAAGACTTGTCTTGGCTGTAGTATATGCAAAAACAACCTAGGGTTCTTAATAGACCATATACTGAAAATGAGTTAGCAGTGTGATGCAGTAGCCAGAAAGGCAAATGCCATTTTGGGCTGCATCAACAGAAGTATAGTGTCCAGATCACATGAAGTGATGGTATCACTTTACTCTGCTCTGGTTAGACTTTACTTGGAATAGTGTGATCAATTTTGAGCACCACAGTTTAAGAAGGATATTGACAAACTGGAAAATATCCAGAGGAGGGCAGTGAAGATGGTGAGGGGTCTGGAAACAAGTCCTATGAGGAGGAGAGGGAGGAAGCTGGGCCCAGTGTTTCTCCAACACCCCTTGAGTGGCGGCACTGTCAATGGAGATCAGACCTAAGAGCCCATCGCAATGAGCATCTGATGGATCATAGACACCTGTCACCAGATGAGTACTTGCAAGGATGTGTGCCACAATTAGCAGCAGCTAAACAGCCCATGGAGAGCCAGCTATAAATCTAGGCAGAGGGACGCTGCTCATTGTGGATGCAACTTGCACCACGGTTGCATAACCACCCACCTTGTCTCCTGACTTGCTCACTGGAACCTCTGTTGCTCTGAACCTGGACTGGACCCTGGACCACCTGACTTCTAGACCCCCGAATCTTGGACTAACGACTCCCCTTTCTGGATCCCTGACCCTTGGACTGTCTCTTGACCACTCTCTTGCCTGAACCCTTGCTGTGAGTGACTACCTGGTACTTTCTGCCTGGTTGTTTTATGGAACTTCTGCCTGCACCTGACCCACTGGGGCCAGTACAGGGACCCTGGGGGGTTGCTGGTGTTTTTTGCCTTCCTTTGGTCAGAGAACAGGGGTCACTGGGGGAGTGGGGGTAATTGTGAATCTCCTGCATTATGCAGGGGAATGAACTGGATGATCCTTGTGGTCCCTTACAGCTCGGTCTTTCTATGAATACCAAAGCTGAGACACAGAGGCAGGCAATGGCAAACCACCTCCGAATGTCTCTTGCCTTGAAAACCCCATGGGGTTGCCACAAGTCAGCTGTGCCAAAAAAAAAAAGGGCCAAAATAATAACATGCAAAAACTGGAATCTGATGTATTTTATAAGATTCATGGAAAAAATATGTGAAGTTTCATGGCCAATGTAGCCTCTTTGAGTACTGTAATGGGGATGTACAAAATCTCACTGTCAAGTCACTTGTCTTTACCAAAAGATTTTAAGCTTTCTCCTAATTCCTCTAATGTTACAAGAATGAAGGAACCCCCATATTTGCTCTAGGCAAAATGCATGGAGGATCCTTGAAATATTTCTTGAGCTGTAACACACTCCAAAGAGCAAGGTGGTAGCATATCTAGGTGGTAGATTTTTATTTGTTTGTTTATTTGCAATCAAGTCACAGCTGACTTATGGTGACTCCTTGGGAAGAGACATTTCAAGGTGGTTTGTCATTGCCTGCCTCTGCATAGTGACCCTGGTATTCCTTGCAGGTCTCCCATCCAAATACTAGCCAGGATTGTCCCTGCTTAGCCTCCAAGATCTGATGAGATTGGGCTAGCCTGGGCCATCCAGGTCAGGACAGGTGGTAGAAACCAGTTCTGAATTTCCTTTAGGGATGGTCCTATCTTTTCCTTACAGTTTTTATTTTCTACTTAAAATAATGTCTTTTTAAAATGAAGTGAATCATTAAAAATGGGGCCTCACACCTCAGGGGAGACTTTGGGTGGTGGTGCAGCGAGCGGCTGAGGCTCAGGCGAGCTCCCGAAAATCATTGACATTCTGCGTCTTTTATGGGGTTATCGGACCATCCAAGACTTTACCAACCCTCTCTTAGGGAGATACAGTGGCAGGGGGCTTCTCCCAGGCTCCTTGAGAGTGGCAGCAAGTGGCTGGAAGCCTGGGATTGTCCTGAAGTGAGGTGCAGAGCTGGGCAGCCATGGAGCCATGACTGGACAAGCTGTGACCATCCAAACAAGAGAGCTCCAAGCCTCATCATAACACCGATGAAGACATGAAATATATTGATAGTACCTATAACTACAACAACCAACTCTACAAAAACTCTTGGATTTTGCCCCTTTAAATCTTCCAAAAGCAAAGGGAACGAGGTGTGGAATCCCCCCACCCCCCAATAACACGGCTGCCATGAAATAAGGAAGTAAAAATCTTTGAAATTACTTCTTTGGGCAAAAAGACTTAATTACTGACACTTGAACATCTTAATAGTTGTAAACGCCTCTTTTAAGTGAAGTTACCCCTTCAACTTTACAATTTAACCTTTTCTTCATATTACGTGGGACATAGAAAAGACTGTGTTCAAAACATTGTCAGAACGTCACTTTTAAAACAGAGTGCAGACATTATAAGGTGTGTAACTTTTTCTTCTTTTTAAGAGACTGTATTTAAAACTTACGGAAAAGTGACTGCCTTTGTGAAATATGAAGAGACTCCATATTGTTTGGTCTATGTGAAAAGATTCTTGGATCTTAATATGACTTGTGATTCTGAGGTTTGGAATGAGTGGGCAGCGCTATGAGATTTTCCGGAAAAGTAAACAAGAGAGAGCTGACCTTGAGCAATAGACTCAAACTTGAAACAAAATATGAAAATGGCTCAACAAAATATACACAAGGAAGTAAATATCACAGATGATGTACAAGTCACACAACTCAGGTGTGAACAGTTTCTAAAGATACTCGCAAACGTGATACAACAGGAGATTCAGAATGCTTTTGAGAAGCTATATGACAAGGAACAGAATAGCCTAATGGAAACATAGAAAAGACTGTGTTCAAAACATTGTCAGAACGTCACTTTTAAAACAGAGTGCAGACATTATAAGGTGTGTAACTTTTTCTTCTTTTTAAGAGACTGTATTTAAAACTTACGGAAAAGTGACTGCCTTTGTGAAATATGAAGAGACTCCATATTGTTTGGTCTATGTGAAAAGATTCTTGGATCTTAATATGACTTGTGATTCTGAGGTTTGGAATGAGTGGGCAGCGCTATGAGATTTTCCGGAAAAGTAAACAAGAGAGAGCTGACCTTGAGCAATAGACTCAAACTTGAAACAAAATATGAAAATGGCTCAACAAAATATACACAAGGAAGTAAATATCACAGATGATGTACAAGTCACACAACTCAGGTGTGAACAGTTTCTAAAGATACTCGCAAACGTGATACAACAGGAGATTCAGAATGCTTTTGAGAAGCTATATGACAAGGAACAGAATAGCCTAATGGAAACAGAAATTGAGAGGGAAGACTTACTGAGTGTACAGCACCCAGCCAAAGAACAGGATTTAAATCAAGAGAATCTACTTCAGAAAGCTTTCCCTTTAGTCAAAGAGTCCACAAGAAATAACACTAGACAAAGCAACAAAGCCATGGGAAGTGTGAGACATTTTTCAGCCTTTGGAATGGGAGAAGAGAAACTTCAAGATGACCTGTCATATGGACTGAGCTCTATAAACAAAGAAGACATAGAAAGCTACATAAAACAGGAAATGTTAACCATTAGAGAAATGGAATATAGAAAGGGAGAAGCAAAGGCAACTCTTTTCATATATAAACAGAAAAGGCACAGGAAAAAAGAATGCAAAAAAAGAAAGAAAAACACAAATATCATAATTAGATTGCAATAAGGAGTTTTGATTTATTGTGTAATGGATAATATGAGCTATAGCTGAAATTAATGTAAAAACACAATAGAAAAAACAAAAACTACAAAGGGAACATTTAATATTATAACAGAAAGAAGGAAATACACTTATAATTTGGGTATGTTAAGATACATGTAATATCCAGCTGCAACTCGTTAAGGAATCTTTACTGGATTTACACGATGCTGATTTAAACATGATGTGAAATGGAAAATGTTAACCCTCTCTTTTCCCTATGACTATTCACAGGTTGCTTCTTTTAGAATGGTATAGAGAATCTTGAAAAGGAACCTAGATCGTTTTTAAGAGCCCATCATGTATATTATAATTAGATTGTAATAAGGAATTCTGATTTATGTGTAATTTATAATATTTACATCTTGATGCTGATTTAAACATGATGTGTAATGGAAAATCTTAGCCTTCTGCTTTTCCCTATGACTATTCATATGTTCCTTCTTTTAGAGTGTTATAGAAAACCTTGAAATTTAATTTAGATCATTTCAAAGAGACTATTATGTTGTTAGTAGTGAAGTGGCAGAGTACTATAATAAGGAGTTCTGATTCCTGAGTAATGGATAACATGAGCCACAGCTGAAATTAAGGTTTTAACACAATAGAAAAAACTTCGTTAACAGTAACGACAAAGGACCACCTAATATTACAATAGAAATAAGGAAGCTCAACATGAAGTTAGTAATGGAATGACAGTGTGTTTGTTTCTATTTTGATTCTTATTATCTACAGCTGAAACATTAATAGAATGTTTGAATATATTATTAGAGGGAGGAAATATAGAACTTTAATTTGATTTTATATATAGTAGGAAAGCAAGTAGATCTACAGTAGTGAGCAGAAAATAAATATCTATAAAACAAAAAAAAAGTGTTGTTTAAAAAGATAACTGGTAACTTGGTTAAACACAAGCTAATGTGTATTTTCTGTGTTATGTATGAGATACCAGGCTAGGTACGTTTATAATGTAATGCTCTTATCTTTTTATTTCCTTTTCTTTTAAAAATCAATAAAATGTGTGTGTGTGTGTATATATATATATATATATATATATATATATATATATATATATATATATATATATATAAATAAATAAATAAATTGGGCCAGATACCTCCTTCCTACCATTTCAAACTGCCCCAGCAATCAAAGACGCTGATCTGGTGGGCACACAAGAGAGGGCCTTTTCGGTGGCAGCCCCATAATCATGGAACAACCTCCCCAGGGTGGTGTGCCTGCCCTGCTCACTGTCAGTCTTCAGGAGGCAGTTGAAGACAGTTTTATTCAGGACTGCATATGACTGATTTTGCTTTTATTTATTGACAGTCCCTTTCAGAGTTTTAAAACTGTGGCCTTTTATGTCTTCTTTATAATTGCTGTTTTATTCATACTATTTTAATAGTGTTTTTATAACCGTTTTACTTATATTGTAAACTGTCTTGCATTCTTTAAAGGGGAAAGGCAACTAAGAGATCTTTTTTTAAATAAATAATTTTAGACCCACATTCCCACCTTACTATACAGTACATATAGACCAAGGCTGAGGACAGACTGTCAAAATGAAGCACAAGGGAAGCAGGGCAAAAAGACCCGGGCCGAGTTGTTGTGGGGCTTTCCATTCGCACTGTGTAGACTGAAGCAGGACCATACTGGGGAGGAGGTGGAACGGAGCATTCACACTGTGGGGCGGCTTTGGTCTGTTTTGCCGAGGTGCGCATAGGCACATGGGCACATGAGCGCATAGGCACATAGGCGCAGCAGCTGGATCAACAGGTTCACATTACTGGCACCGCTTGATGCATGGCTTATTTGCGTCCACACTGCCAGGAAGTGGGATGAATGCGCACCAAGACGGCGTGACACCGGTTTCACCAGGTACCTTTTTGAAGTGCAATGAAAGCGCTTCAGGACCAGATGAGTGCAGCACGGCAAAGCCGGGCAGCTGCGGCTATCTGAATGGGCTCTCTTAATCTGCTTGCAAAGCAGACCTATATTGGGCCAAACTGCCCATCTGTCCTCGGCCCAAGACTTGTTTATCATTTGATAAGGTGCTCTCTGATGTTCAGAAATGTGGAAGGAAATTATTCCCTTGGGATGAGACAGCTAACAAATTAACCTACACACTTTTTAGTGTATCAGAACAGTATCAGCTTCTGTGTTAAATAATTTATAATTAAGTTAATTGATATAAAATAAACAGAGCAAAAATAGTTTCAACAGTCATTGGCAAAAACAAAGTATTGTCTGAATCCAAGGAAAAAATTGAAAGGGACCAGGAAGCTATTTGTCAAAAGGCTTAAGAAAAGAAAAGCAACAGGGGTGTTTGCTCAAACTGTTTAGGCTGGCCCAAGATACTTTGGAGCCAGAATATGGAAACTCTGAACAGCCTTTCCCTCCCACTAATTAATGTAGTTGGAAGCTGTCCCAAACAAACTTTGTGGAAAAGAACACGAGCAGGAGGAAAAAACTCATAAATCACTACACGAAGGGCTCAGCTCTCTATGTCCCAACCTGCTGCCCTTAAAGGTACCTCAGATATACCACCCAAGGCACCTGTCCCACTTTGCTGTTGGTAGGACTGCTCTCAGATGCAGTTTGTCTTACTATTTCTACTAAAAACATTGTCAGAGTTTTAGAGCTGGGTGGGGTCTTATAAACAATCCAGTCCACTATCCCAACACCCTTACAGTCTAAGGGCCAGAAGACCCCAAGAGTGTAGAAGGACTCCATTTTGGAAAGGACCTTTGGTGCATCCTAGGAGGAAACAAAAATAACAGGCCTTCTTACGATGAGATGATCAAGGAGCTATGAAGCCCTTCTTCCCCAGGGCTTATCTTGTTGCTCCAAGAGATCATTCTAAATTTAGAGTACTGGGTTGTCTGGCGCTTGTGGGACACTGACACAGGTAGCAACATATTAGACACATTTCCAAAATAATGCCAAATTTTCAGATCAAGCAAACAAGTAGCCCTCCTAAATTCACAAAGATAAGGCCCTATCCTGCAACAACTGGCATGCCCCCAGAATAATACCTGATGTGGCAATCCTCCTTCCTTACTGGTCTCACCTGACTAGGAAAGGGTGCAATTTTAGGGGCTAAAAAGATCCACTTTGGACTGGCATTTCTGGCTCAGATCCTACCATCAAACTGCCACCCACAGCCATGACAACTAACAACGCTCATGCACTGGAAACAGGCAATGTGTGATTTGACTCCTTACCTCTGCCTGTTGTTCATCTCTCTCTTCATCAATGTAGCCCCTATCCAGTGTTCCCTCTAAGCTGAGTTAGTGTGAGCATCAGTTTTTTTCAGGGTTGCCAAGTCTTACCTTTCTTTCGGCGAGGGAGAGTCCTCGCTGCCCGGGAGTCTTCTGGCGCCCACATTGGGGTGGGACCTCTGTAATTCAAGGGGAAACCACAGAGTTTTCCCTCAAATTATAGAGTGTCCCCCAGAAACGTGCCTGACGCGATGACGTCACATCCGGGTGATGTCATTGTGCCAGGCACGTCTCTGCAGCCTGGCAATTTGGGGGTGGCGTTCCCCCCCCCGGTGGCCCAATCCGGGCCGGCAGGGAGAGGGCCACTTGAGCAGGATAAAACCTAGGCCCAATCTGCATCTAGCATTTGCTCCACTGTCTGACCAAACCCACACTGGAACAGAGGTTCCCTTCTGCATTGCATGCCACTTTCACTTTGATGGATTCTCGGATTTTATGGCAGCGTCCAGACTGCATGCTGCTTTCATTTCGTTTAATCTCTTGGTTTTATGGTGGCTGTCTGCATAGATTTATAGTTATACAGTGCAAAAAACTGTGTACAGACAACACTTCAACTCTTGAATGAACAATGTTTATAAGTCCATATAAAGTTGACACAACTAGAAACAACTAGAAAGCTAAGACGAAGAATTCAGACATATTACTCCATTTCGAGGTCCTTCTTCAGAGTGACTGTACCAAAGCAAAAATAACAATGCTAACATGATTGTGTGTACATATACAAAGTTGCAAGCTTAAATTGCTCATTCAAGAGTTGAAGTGTTGTTTGTACAGTTTTTTGCATCATATAAACTATATATTCTAGTGTGTATTCTGCTTGTATTTTATTGCATAGATTTATGGCCATTTTATGGCCATTCAGGGGTGACTCTGCAGTCAGTACGGTGTTGGCCTGGGGTATTTGAAAGTGGTTTTGAGCTGCATCTTTTCATGTTCCAGTGTGGGTTTGGTACAACAATGGAGCAAATGCTAGATGCAGATTGGGCCTTAGTCAAGACAGGCTGATTCTGCATTGGCTTTTCCCTCCATTGTTTTACCAAACCCCCGTTGGAAAAGAAAAGGTGCAGCTCAAAACCACATTCAAATACCTCGGGGCAACACCATACTGACTGCAATGTCACCCCTGAACAGCCATAAATCTATGCAGAAGGTACCATAAAATGCGATGTTCAAAGAAAGCGAAATGAAGTGTGGAGGGTACCATAAAATCCAATGATCAAAGGAAGTGAAAGCAGCATGCGATGCAGAGGGGAACTTCTATTCCAACATGGGTTTGGTAAAACAACAGAGGGAAAAGCCAGTGCAGAATCGCCCTGAGATAACCTGTCTGGAAAAAAGTGGAATCAAACCACTCCTCAGAGGCTTAGCAACAAAGTGGTAGGTGTCACTGGGGGAAGCTTGTAACCTTTGGAGGTGAAGCCGAGAAGCCGTTTGTTTTATATACAGAAGTATTTCCACGCAAGAGCCTTACCTTGTTAACCACTTTATTTTCTGTTAAGTAAACCTTTGTTGCTCTTCTCCATCTGTGTCTTGTCCGTCTGGTCAATAGCTATGAAAAAGCAATTTCTAGCTTATAAATAATTCCACCCATGATGTAGCAGATCCCCAAATACGAGACCTTCAGGGAGTGCCATAGCTCACACACAACCAACCCTTTAATCAAAGTTTGCATTTCCCCCTTTTACCTGATCACGGGCAGTCAGGATTTAAAGAGTCTATAGGAGAAGCCAGGGTGGGGAATTAGACATTCTTCAGTCCAGGGGGGGATTTCCTCAGACTCCTCTCCTCCCCACATAGACACCACAGCGAGACAAATCTGGGCACCACAATTGCCACCACTAAGATTGTTAGAAGTGTTTTGCTCTAAACTGATTTTTTTAAAAAAATTCCTCTCTCTTGCCTTTTCTATCCTCTTTCGTAGCCAACAAAATTGACTTTGCTATGTGGAAGTATCTCTCTGCTATTTCCAGCTATGCATGGACTTGGGATTTCTAAACCAGGATTGCATGGAACCTTCTGCTCAATGCCATAAATTAAAAGTTAGACTCTTACTGACCAATGGTTGTCCATCTTCTGCTCGAAGACCTCCAGCAAGGAAGACTTCTCCACCACCATCCTAGGTAATCCTAGATAGTTCCTTTGTTTACCATTAGGAGGTTTCTCCTAATTTTCTGCCAAAATCTACTTTTCTGTAACTTGAGCCTAATAGATCTAGTCTTGCCCTTTGGAGTAGGAGGGAACTAGCCTTTGCTGTTTTCTGTAAGACAGCCCTTTTTCCATTTGAAAAGAAGAAGAGGAAAAGGGGGAGGAGGAGGAGACTGGATTTATACCCTGCCCTTCACTACCCAAAGGAGTCTCAGAGCAGTTTACTGTCTCCTTTCCCTCCCCCTCCCCACAACAGACACCCTGTGGGATAGTTGGGGCTGAGAGAGCTCCTTTGAGAACTGCTCTTGAGAGAACAGCTCTGAGAGAACTTGTGACTTACCCAAGGTCATACTACCAGCTGCTTGCAGAAGATTGGGGAATCAAACCTGGTTCTCCCAGATCAGAGTCCATGCTGCTAACCACTACACCAAACTGGCTCTCAAGAACATGACTGCTCATTTGCTTTGCATGTAGAAGAATCCCAGGCACCTCCAATAAAAGACTCTCAGAGAACAGGGCAGGGAAAGACTTCTCTGTGCGATAAACCTGTCAATGCCAACCCAAGAAGATGGGCTAGACAGCAGGGGTCCCTAGGACAGTGCCCACGGACACCCTTCCTGGAGCCTGCTGAGTATTTCTGTTCCAAAGTGGGTGGGGCCTGGTGGGGCTTTTGCCCAGCGAAGCTTCTGACTGGCCATTAGAGATCTGCCAGATACTTTCTTAGCTACCTCAGAATGTATACATGTCTTGTGTGTGTGTGTGTGCAAGAAATGTTTTTAAACAATATATTCATTTTACAAAGCATTAGTATAAAAGGGTCTTCTGCCTTAAATGCTGAATAAAGTCAGAACTATGCATAACTGCACTCCCTCACATCTTGCAGTTGTGCCCACTGTCCACTGTCAGAATTCCAAAGGTGTCCAAAGGCTCAAAAAGGAGGCCCTGGGTGAAACAGATCTGACCATCGAGAGAGTCATGTGGTAAAGGAGGCTGAGACCTTTGTCTTCACACATATTCAAACATACCAGGCAACTGTGCTAAGGTGAGCCACATTCAATCAATTTCTTACACTAATAGTCCCAGATCTCACAGACCTGGTTTGTAGCAATTCATGCTGCTGGTGGAATAACAATTGATGGAATGTTCTTACGTACAAGTCACATTTCAAGAGAAGGGTCAACCCTTCTCCCTTTTATGCTTTTGTTCGGTGAGGTGGGATCTTTCTGTTGTATAGCAAACACCTTCATCGGAAGTCACACTGTCCAGAAACAGACTGATCAATTCACTGGGGACTAAGCTTTGGAATCTAGACAACTTGTTGAAATTCGTCCAACTCAAAGGAACCAGGATGCTGAATCTCCCCAGGAGACTGTAAGCATCTTGATGAAGCTCCTACTATAAATAGTAGCCAGCCACAATCTGCATTCAGCTTCTTGGGATGTTCTATTGTTACGGCAATCTATTATAAGGATCAATTCATAAAATATTGTCCTGTTTTTCCTGTCCATTACTTTTCATAAGAATAAGTTTTATTCTTGTGGTACTTAAAAATATTACGTGAACATTCACAGTAAACTAATCTCCAAGATTTTGTATTCTCAGAACATTGTGAGGAAATAACTTTTCTTGTTCACAATCTGAATTTACGATTGGTAGGGCAGGTTTTTTGTGTGACATAAATCTTCCTACCATACACACACTTCCAATTTGCTCTTAAGACATTTTATTATAGCAAATTCAAGTTCTTGCATGAAACTCTTTTGAATAAATTATTTCAGTACAAAACCCTGCAAACCCAAATATCTTGATTGAGTTTAACAGTGTCTTTTCTCTGAAATATAGAAACTCATTCACGTCCATTAAATTCAATATAGATTAACTAATCTGTATGCCAATTCTACTTCTTGGAAAGAAGGATTCTTGGTACCCAGTTCTTATCTTTGGTTTCTGTCAGACATTAAGAATACCAAGTAGTGTAGCTGCAGGTTCAATTCTTCCTTGGGTAGAGTCACTTTATCTACAGAGACCTTGTTTGAAAGAGGTAAATCGCCCTGAAACTCTATGGTGCCATAGAGCCCCGAAACTCTATGGTGCCACCGCCAGAGCATCGCCCTGGGTGACATCATCACGCTGGGGCCCTGGGAGGGAGGGAGGGAGGGAGCCAGTGGGTTCAGGGAAACCAGCTGGCCGGGCCAGGAAGGGGAGGTTCTGGCGGTGGTGGCGGTGGTGGCGGTGGTGGTGGCGGTGGCGGCGGTGGTGGTGGTGGCGGCAGCAGGGACATCGTCCCAGTGTGCACGTGCACGCACACAAGAGCCCCCACTCCCCCCGGTAAGTTAAAAACTCTACTCCCTGTATCGGTTTGTAAGCCCCCCTGAGCCAGTCTAGGCCAGGAGGGCAGGATAAAAAGTTGAATGAATGAATGAATAAAATAATAGTTTTAAACTCTTAAAATTTCTTTTTATGTTGTATGGCCATTGGATACTAAACTTAAATAAACTAAACTAAACTGAATAGTTAGTAGAATGTATGGTACTCAGAACAATAAATATTTAATAATAAACAATATTAAATAAGGCTTACCATAAATAATATTAACAATAACTATAATGAGCAGACAGTTTTAGAAGCAGGAACTTATTAGCATAATAGGCCACACCGAACAGCAGAAACTCATTAGCATATTAGGCCACACCCCTGACAGTGCAGCTCCCTCCCAGGATCAGCTTCCTCAGGTGCCCCGTGGCTTGCTGGGCACATGGGGAACCCAAGGGAAGGAAGGCAGTTTCTGGATTGGCTCCCTCAGGTGCCCCACAACTGCGGGGCACCTGGGGAACCCAAGGAGGGGAGGCAGTTTAAACTGCTTTCCCTCCCTGGATTGGCTTGGCTTCCCCAGGCACCCCACAGCTTGTGAGGCACCTGGGGAACCTGCGGGGGGGGGGGGGGAGGCTGTAGGTGTGGCCAACTCAGAAGCCAGCCAGAACTCAGTTTCTGTGCATTCCTGCCCCAAAATAGCACTGTTTAGAAATAATAAAAAGTCATTATTCACAAGAGTTTGGACACTCATGATCTTTCTGCTTCTCAGAGGGGTGAGGGTGCACACATCCCCAGTGCTTCCTAATCCAGCCTCGAAGCCCAGTGCCAATTTGCTTGCGCTTCCTTTCACCAACGGGAGCTGGACTGGGTTGTGGTCTCAGCAGGGAAGACTGGCTAAATACATTGCAGACCCACTGGAGAAAGTTGTCGATGCCCCGTCGGGAGGTTGTTGGTGCAGACGGGCAGCTGGTAGCCGGTAGTGTTTGCTCTCTCCCCCTCCTCACTGTCTGGCCCTGTGTGAACAAGAGAGGCCCATGACTGAACTCATTCTAACTGCCACGACTCATAATTGAGGTATTCTGGAAATTGTAGTTCTATGAAGGAAATGTGGGATCTCTCTACAAGCTGCTTTGTACCTCAGATGGGGTGTGGGGAGGCAGGTGGCTTGGTGGCTGTTACAATGTCCAGCCAAACAGTCAACTGGTGGGGGGAGGGAGAAAGGAGTGCCTTGAGGAGCATAGCAAGTGGTGACCAATCACCAGTCTATATAGGTGGGAGGGAGATAGTTTCAGGATTATACCTCAGGCCAGTCAATCAGCAGCCTGCACAGCCAGGTGGGGATGTGGGAGGAGGGATGGCTGATGATTTCCTGAGGCTACTCTGCTCCTTATACAGCTAGTTTATTCTGGAAACAGGCAGAATCACGTACTCCTAGACTCAGATATGTTTGGATCTCATGCTTATTTACAAATCTGGACAGTCTGTGGATCCACAGTTGGCTCATGGCTCAAAAGGCATACTGAAGCGTCTATGAGGCTGTTTCTGGCCCAGTCTGCATTTGCTATGTAAAGCTGTCTCGTGCTGCTGTGGGGCTGGCTTCCCATTTGGCTCAGTATAAAGCCCTCCTCTGCCTGCATCAGGATGCAAGTTGTTTAGGGAGATCATGTGAGAGAATATGATGGCAGAAAAATGTTCCCTAGCTGCTTTTAAATGCAGACAACTGGACTTTCAGCTAACTTATTTCCTTTGTGACAATTTGTGTATCTCCTTAGAAAAGGGGGCGGGGAGAATTTGGCTCCGGTTGTCTGCTTTTTGCTCACAGCAGCTTGAGGGTGGGGAGGAGCAATTGTAGCACCTTAAAACCAAATCCAGATAAGGCGATGAGACACCCTAGTGACCTTGGAGTCACCACTAAATGGCAATAGAAGGATGCACACAGCCGATGCTGAGATGAAACAATAGGAGAGTGGATGCAGCATGAAATGCAGACAGAAATCTGTGAGATGATGTGATATTTTTAGTACAACGGTGGGAAATACCAATGCAGATTGGACCTCTGTCACACTGCAAAGTGAGCAAGAAGCTGAATACAGGATGGGGCTATGCAAACCGGGGCAGTCTCTCTTCTCAAGGAGCAGGGGCCTAATTTGGGGCTCAGGAGGCAAGGGCAGGTCTGAGCAAAGGAGAGCTGGTTTTGCCTGTTGCTCTGCCTGAGGAAATTGTCTTCTGGCCCCCTGCAAATCACACTTTGATGCTCATACTTTGCAGACTCTGGGATTCCAAAGGCAGCAGCTGCTTATTTACATAAAGGCATTAATTTGCAATTCTACAATATTCATTAATCCAGGCTAAAAAGATGTGGTCTTGTACATTCGCATTGACCAGCTAAGCCATTTTAGAGATATTTTCAAACAAATCTCTATACAACAAGGACTAGAATATCTTTTACATGACAGCTGATGTCCTCCAGACTTCATGTATCCCACACAAAATGAACATCCTTAGCAATAGAAACAGTGGCTAGTACCATCTATATATATTAAACAAAGTCCCCTCACTGTAAAATCAGCACCCAGGCCAAACCCCTGGACCTAGAAACACAAAATTTGGAGAGAGCACTCCTACAATGACGTAGATGCTCACTAAGAAGGGATTTTTTTTAGAAATTCAAACTCTAAGGAGGTCAAAAAGGGTAAAATATGCTCCCCCATTGCTTCCTATGTGACTGCCAGGCTGCTGTCTCCTTGCATCCTGGACTCTCTGAATGGTCAGCTGCAGAGCAAAGTGTTCTGAGGTAAAAAAAAAAACAGTTACAGGAGACTGCAGAGAGCTAATGACAGTTGAGGAAATCAGGAATGACCAACCACTGGTGAGGTGCAGCAGTGCTACTGGCCCAGCCTCCCCCCACTTCCTACACCTGATAGGTGGCTGTCTGTCAGGTGCAGCAGTGGGTGCAGGGTGCTTAAAGCAATTAGGGAACTCACCCCAGCAGTAATGCCTTAGCAATCCTGCCAGCCCAGCCTCCACAATGGCTTACAATACCCCACCTCCCTCCCCTGTCAGGTGTAGGAGAAGGGGTGGGATACTTACAGCCATTTGGGAGGCTTGCTCAGCAGGATTGCCTTAGCGCTGCTGTTGGCCCAGCCTCTTTGATGCCTTTAAAAACAATTCTTCCCCTTATACCAGACAGGCGGGTATTTGTCAGTTGTAGGGCCAGGGTACTTTAATCCATCAGGGAGTCTGCCCCAGCAGGATCACTTCCCCAGTGGCTTTAGCCACACTCCCACCCACTATGGAACTATACCCCAAATTTGTAGAAAGTGGTTTCCTGTATTAGGTTATTTAACTTCTGACAATGTAGGTTCTAGAAAATTGGTTCATATGCACCTGCTTAATATCTGATTGCTCAGATTTTGTTTTGAATACATAGTTATGTCCCACTTCTTAAATGTAACATAAATGAGAAGCCTTTTTGAAAAAAAAAAACAGGATATGCCCTGCACACTCACACACACCCAAATAAGGGGAGTGCATTCCTACCATGACATCAACCCCACTACGTAGAGATTTCTCATGGGGTAAAAGGGGGGCAAAATGTGTTCCCCCAGTTCTTACCACATGCCTGGCAGGCTGCTCCTCCCCAATTTGTCAACTGTGTCGCTCAGAGTTCTGAGGTAAATCCTGCCTGCTTACACCCACCTTCCTCTGATTGCTCAGCTGTGGATCTCAGTCTTCTGAGGTAAAAACAGCCCACAAGCTTTTCCTCAAAGTGGGGGCTTTTCCTCAAAGTGCTGTAGAACCTCAACCCACCCAAACTCTGCAATGGCACCAGATTGCAAGTGAAGGCCCTGCACAGGAATATCATCAAGGCCACACTGCTCACAGGCAGTGCTAGGGGAGAGTCCATGTTCATACCATGCATACCACTCATACCATCAGAAAACCCCTTTACGTTCAAGACGCTGCAGTTCCCCCTCAAGGTCTGCTTTGCTACCACCATCAACAAGTCCCAAGGCCATACCCTGAGGGTGGCAGGAACTCACTTAACATACGACTCCTTCTCACATGGACAATTCTATGTTGCCTGCTCCAGAGGGAGCTCACCAAGCAGCCTGGTGATCCTAGCACCTGAGGGCAGAACCACCAATGTGGTCTACAGAGAGATCCTTCAGTAGAGGAAAAAAACAGTACATATGTATCACTTCAGTTTTTACACTACAGTCTTCCCCATTAGAATTCCTACAACAAATATTACATTTCAAACTTCACATCATCAGTCTTATAACTGGATTTGCGAAACTTAAATACTGTAGCAAAGCATGAGTATCAGGCTAGTTTGACATCTTGGGCCTTTTCAGGGGTGGTTTTTGCTAGAGGCTAAATTTGCGACCCAACATGGGTCCTTTCTGCTGGAAGGCAGTGCCAGCAGAAGATCTGGCCTACTGAATTCGACAGATTCATGGAATAGTGAACTGTCTAGAGGGCTGAATGGAACTCCTGCATACAGGAGCAGTCTATCTCTGAATAACTGGAGTTGGGCCAAAGCAATAAAAGAAGGCTTACATTATTCTGCCCTGCTCCAGAGCTTCCCTGAGAGATCTGACGGGCTACTTTCAGAATGCAGGAAAGGTTCAGAGTGATGTGACTAGGAGGCATGTTACATTCTTCCCTGCGCTATTCCTGTATTTTGAGTCCCACAGTCCCCATTTCTCAAACCTCCTCGAACTTGCCCCTTTGGCTCCATAGGGTTGACATGTACCTTGCTGTTTATTCCTGAAGCCTGCTCTGGGCTGGGCAGCAATGACCATTTGTCAGGGCAGGGCTCCATCTTGGTCTCTTCCTCGCTGGGGTTGGCCTCCACTCCTCCCTCCCACTGACTGGCTCTGTCCTGTAAAGGGACCCCAACCTGGACACTGGCATCAGTCCCACCAGGGTGCTTCGGAAGAACATCCCCATCCTCAGGCTGGTGGGGAGGGAGGTGGCTGTACGTGTGGTAGTAGGGACAGTAGCCCGTGGAAGCACCAGAGTCCTGGAGGAGGTCTTTGTTGTCCGTGAGGCAGCAACTCTCTTGCCCTAAGTAGCCATTTTCAGGAGACCCTGGCCCTGAGGTCTGGGGGCTGTCTGTCACCTGCCCATCACTGTCAGGGCTATAAACAGAGGGAACCTGGAAGGAAAAGATGGTTTAAAAACAATGGTTTCAGATTATTCAGAATGGGTTTTGACAAGTGATTAACAGCAGAAGTTACAAAGCCTTCTGTCGCCTCACTGCAAAATTCCCTGGATGCAAGCCGTTGCTACTAGGGTTACCCACTCCAGATTGGGAAATGTATTAAGATTTCAGAGTTGGAGTCTGGGGAGGGCAGGGTTTGGGGACAGGAGGAGCCTCAGCAGGGTATAATGCCATAGAGTCCACCCTCCAAAGCAGCCATTTCCTCCAGGGGAACTGATCTGTGTACTCAGGAGATCAGGTAGGGATTCCAGGAAATCTGCAGGCCTCACCTGGAGGCTGGCAATCCTATCTGGCACAGAGGCTAAGAATCAGGATGTACCACTGCTTCTTGTCTCTGCCGTTAGCTCATGCAGTGGCTTTAGACAAAATGCTCAGCTGTGTGCTATCATATCTAGTTTAGCCCATACATGGTGGAAGTTTGCTTCTAATATGGAGAACTGTGGCTCAGCGGCAGAACATGTGAAGAAAGTCCCAGTGTCTCAGGTGTTAGGAAACACTTTTCTCTACCAGAGATCCCCGAGAGCCAATGGAAACTGCTGAGCTAGATGGATGAAAGATCTGAGTCGGCATAAGGCAGCTCCATAGGCTGACCTAGTTTCCCAGCAGGTGTTTGATAGAAAGCAGAGCCCATTTCTACATGGTCAGAGGCCACGATTTCCTTGCAGAAGGTCCTAGGTTCAATCTGTATTTAAAGAATCTCAGGCAGCAGGCATTGTTAAAGGTCTGCCACTGCCTGCAGCACTAGAGTTGGCAGTACTGAACCAAGAGGCTGACTCTGCATAAAGAAGTTCCAGATGTTTCTGGAAGGTCCCATAGCTCAGTGGTAGGGTACCATGTTTTGTATGCTCAAGGTTTAGCCCAGGCACCACAGAGATCCCAGGTGTGAGGAGTAGCTTCCTCCGCCCAAGACCTGGGAGGGTTCCTACAAGTCAGAGGAAAGAAGACTACAGGAATGGGCACTCTGACACCACGTTAGGCAGCTTCATATGAAGATCTGTGTCTTCCTGGCAGGTGGTTAGCCCTCTCGTTCATTCTATGGACTTGGCACTCTAATGTACTTGGATGGAATGGAATATGCTCAGGTTTTCCTTATGGATATACTCTGTGAGTTTTGAACTTTGTAAATTGTTCTTTAAAATTTGGTGCATTTCATTGTATAAATAATTATTGCCAGTTGTGCATTTACACTATGGTCCTTGCTGTTGTTCACCTTTTATGGCTTCAGCTGACCTAAGACAACATCTGTTTGTTCTAGTTTCTCATTTATCAGTCTCCAGGACTGACAGGATCTTGCCTGTTCATTGGATTCTTCTCTCATTTCCCCGTTTTTCTGGTTATTTGACCAGCTTCTTTTTCTCCTTTGAAGACTCACCACGTTTACGATGACCTCCACGTGTCCATTGTGCTTTTCTCCTGGTGGAGGCCACAGATCCTCCTGAGAGCCAGAGGCCCAAGCCTCCTCTACACCTCCTTCCACTGCCTTGTTTTGACTGTCCTGTGGGGCCTCCTCTTCTTCCTGATCATCTTGCTGCTGACGCTGCAAAGCCAAAGTGTCCAGAGAATATTTAATTTAAGACCTTCCTGAGAATTGTCACAGTTGGCTCCTTCTTCACAAAGGAACAAGAATATATATTTCATTTCATTTATTTCTCATCTAGTTCATTTACACCACAAGGCCCTAACATGGGGACCCTGGGTATCATGCTCTGCATGCAAAATGTCTAGCTGTGTCATCATTGGGACCCCAGGAGCTGGGGAGTACCTTTGTCTGCCCAAGTCCTGGGAGAGCTCCTACCAGTCAGAGAGAGAGAGAGAGAGAGAGAGAAGAGATTGGATTTTTATATCCTGCCCTTCACTACCTGAAGGAGTCTCAGAATGGCTTACAGTCTCCTTTCCCTTCCCCTCCCCACAACAGACACCCTGTGAGGTAGGTGGGGCTGAGAGAGCTCTTTTGAGGACTGCTCCTGAGAGAACAGCTCTGAGAGAACTTGTGACTGACTCAAGGTCACACCAGCAGCTGTGTGTGGAGGAGCTGGGAATCAAACCCGGTTCACCCAGATAATAGAGGCCCCAGACTTAATCGATACACCACACTGGCTCTCCACTGCACCAAATTGGCTCTCAAGAGGAGACAAGGCTATGACAAAGGACACTCAGATGCCGCATCAGGCAGCTTCATAGGAAAAATTTGCATCCTCCTGGCAGTTGCCCTCTCATTCATTCTCTGGACATGGACTTCTAACTGATTAATCTCTCATTCCTCCAACCCCAAAATCAACCTGTGCCTCTGGTTATCTGCCCAGCTTCTGTCTTTCCTTTCAAGACTCACCTCATTTGCCATACACTCCAGGTTTTCTTCCTGGCTCTCGCTTGGCAGAGGACAAAACTCCTCCTGGGTGTCACAAACACAAGACCTTTCTGCAGCACCTTCTAGCACACCATTAGGACTCTCCTGATGGGCCTCCTCTTCCTCTCCCACATCCTGCTGCTGCAGCTGCAGGGCCAAAATGTCCAGAGGACCCTTCTCAGAATCATCGCAGTTGGCTTCTTCTTCTTCACAAGAATGCATATTTCATTTCATTTACTTGTTTTAGCTAGTTCATTTACACCTTACTTTTCTCTCCAAGGAGGACCCAAAGTGAGCATGGTGGTCAGATGTCAAGATGGCCACTGGCTTACAAGGCATGCAAAAAAGAACCCCAAATAGGAGAGACAAATTAACTGGTTTGGAGCTGCTAGTGATTTCTGTGGCTGGGAGGGCCACTGGGTGACCATCTCCTAAGAATTCCTCCCCATTCTCTTACCCATGTGGTTCCCCCAGGTATCAAAATCTGGTAGGAATAGCCATTAAAATGCCAGGCAAAAGGGCCCTAGGGGTGGCTGGATACAGGCATGATGGAGAGGGCTGACTGCCCCTCCCCCCACTTCTTCCCTCACAATGCCCCATACTCCTGGTGCCTCTCCAGAATCTGGTGTTTCTTGGAAGATATCCTCAGAATCACCAACGTAAATTCAGGAAAACAGATGAAGAGCAAAAAGAGAAAAGCCCTATTGCGAACTGTTGAAAGCCTAGTAACAAAGAAAGGGCCATTTGTAGCATTTCTCTTTTAAGCTATCTTGGTCAGACGACTGATTACAATTAAAAGGGCATCTAACTGCTAACTCTTTTACTGTACCATTTATTGATTGTAACCTGTCTAATATGATCTGCAGCAGAACACCAGATCAGTAGAACACGACTACTCTCCAATGGTGTAATTGATTTATAAGAGAAGATCAAATGATATAACTGATTTATAAGAATATTTTACCACCCGAGTCAGAGCCATTTGGGATTTGGTCCCTTTGGACAGCCAACTCTCTCTGGCCTTCCACCTATGCCAATGGCATTTCTGTGCATATCTCCCCCCAACCTCTCAACCTGAAGACAGAGAGTCAAAATCTTCCTTACCATTTTCTCAGTCATTATTCTGGTGGCTGCTTTGAAGTATTTGATAAACTGAAATATAGATTTTCCCAGAAGGTGGATGTTAGTCCAAGTGTCAGTTGACTGTTGAGCCTGGACTCGCCACCCAGCTGACCAGGCAGGCAAGGTTCTGAGTTGACATCACAATGGGTTCCGGATTTGTTCACTGGTGAAGAATCTGTCCTTGCTGGTATTGCGTTGCTAACCCACAAAACTGGAAGAAAACATATGTCAACACCTAATGCTTGAAGGGAAGTGAACTGTTGTTAAAAATGGTTTCATGTTTTTGGCAACTCATTAAATCAGTTTCATTCACCCTGTGGTTGACAGAGAGCCATATTTACCATCAAGCAAAAAAGCCAGCGGCCAACTGTATGCTGTGTACCAGCCCAGACATGTGCATACCCAGCAATACAACTATTGGTGTAACTATTAATTTTAAATATATAATAATAACTTTTTCACTTCCCCAAGTTCTTCTGAGCATACAGGGGTGTCACTCACAAAGGCATTAGAAACTTGTGTGGCCTTTTTGTCTCTGGAGTGAGGAGAGGGGCTTCCCTGTCTGCAGGGCTGCGAGGTCCGGATTGGGAAATTCCTGGAGTTTTGGGGGTGGTGACTGTGGGGGGCTGAGTTTGGGGAGGAGGGGGTTATACCTCAGAGGGGTATGATTCCATAGACTCCACCCTCCAAAAGAGCCATTTTCTCCAGGGGAAACTGATCTCTGTGGTCTAGAGATCAGTTGTAATTCCAGGAGATCTCCAGGTTAGGGATGCCATCCTCCAGGTGGAGTCTGGGGATCTCTTGGGATTACAGCTCCTTTCCAGAATACAGAGATCAGTTGCCCTGGAGAAAATGGATGCTTTGAAGGGTGGAATCTATGGCATTGTACCCCCTGAGGTCTCTGTCCTTATATCTCCATCTGAGGAGAAAAGGGAGAGAGAAGCCATCTGGGTCCGGGGGGGGGGCAGAGAATGGAGTGGCTCAAGAAGGAGCCTCAAAAGAGCTTCAGCTCCAGAGGTCTGCAAGCCAACCAGGCCCCTGACCCTATGAGAGCCCCTTATTTATGAATAAAAGGCAATTGGAAGGCCCATCACCTAACATAATGAAGTTAATCTTTGGTGAGATTCCGGTTGTATTACTGGATACGCTCAGTTTGGTGTAGTGGTTAAATGCATGGACTCTAATCTGGGAGAACCGAGTTTGATTCCCCACTCCTCCACTTGCAGCTGCTGGATGACCTTGGGCAAGCCATAGTTCTGTCAGAGCTGTTCTTGAAAAAGGGCAGTTTCTGTCAGCGCTCCCTCAGCCCCACCTACCTCACAGGGTGTCTGTTGTGGGGAGGGGAAAGAAAAGGAGTTTGTAAGCCACTCTTCTTCCTCTTCTTCTCTTGTTGCCCCCACCTCAAAAAAGGATATTGTGACTCTGGAAAAGGCAAAGTATCCCCAAATGACTGCAGGGCGAGAGTCCTTACTTATGAGAAAAGGCAACTGGGGGCTTAGAGGGGAAAAGAAGGTTAAGGGGAGTGTTAAAAGTTGACAAAACATGCAGCATGGAAAAGTGGCTAGAGAGAACTTTTCTTCCTCTTCCATTATGCCAATTGGCAACCCTCGTTGCTGTGCACGGGGAACACTGGCTGCAAACACAGTTTCAGGGAGGGGGAAGGATTGCAGCTGATGGAATAAGGAATGAGGCAGAAGAGAGCGGTGTGAGGGCCTGCCACACCAGCGGAATGGCCACAACAAGCTCATCATATTTTTGGTCTCTGCTTGCTCAGTGAGGTTTCGGACTGTGTGTTTTGATGACGACTTTAAGGCCATTAATGAAAAGGAAGTGCTTGTTCTTATGACGGGGAGTGTGTGATGTTGTTTGTAGAGGGCTGTTGTGCCTCAGAGGAAGAGGTGTCGCTGGCAGGCCCATAGTCAGAAAGGTTGTGGTATGAAGGGGCATAAAAGCACCCCTTCTCAAGGTCTGTTGTGCACAGGCACTGCCTCTTGTGAGATGGCCAACAGCAGTCTATGAACCCCACAGGATATACGACTGCCTCAGAGAGTCAGGGCCCTGTCACCCGGAACTGCTCTTTGCGCATCAGGGTGAAGGATGCTGGGGAGGGGGATCTTCCTTGGGCCGCATTCCACAGAGAGCTGACTGCATCCTCTGAAGCCCCGGACATTCCCAGGGTCCATCAATGGGGAACTGGATGATCAGGGGCCTAGAGACTCTGAGGAAAGGCTGAGGGACTTGGGACTTGGGAATGTTTAGTCTGGAGAACGGGAGGTTGAGGGGGGGCATGACTGCTCTCTTGAAGTATCTGAAGGCCTGTCACTTGGAGGAGGGAAGGGAGCTGTTCCTGTTGGCAGCAGAGGCTAGTACTCACAAGAATGGGTTTAAATTAAGGGTGGGAAGGTACTGGCTAGATCTGAGGAAAACCTTTTTGACAGCCAGAGTTGTGCAAGAGTGGAATCAGCTGCCTAGGGAGGTGGTGAGCTCCCCCTCACTGGCAGTCTTTAAGTAGTGGCTGGACGAACACTTGTCAGGGATGCTCTAGGCTGATCCTGCGTTGAGCAGGGCATTGGACTAGATGGCCTTTATGGCCCCTTCCAATTCTTTGATTCTATAATTCTGTGATTTGAGTTTTGGATTTGTCTAGGGTTGCCAGCTCCAGATTGGGATATTCCTGGAGAATTTGGGGATGGAACTTGTAGGGGTGGGGGTTGGGGAAGGGAAAGATCTCAGCAGGGTATAAAGCCATACAGTTCACCCTCCAAAACAGGGGAACTCCAGGGGAACTGATCTTTGTCATCAGGGAATCAATTGTAATTGTAGGAGATAACCAGTCCCCACCAGGAGGTTGGCAATGCTATGAACTGCACTTCCACCTTGTTTCCTCCTAGAATTATAGAATCATAGAGTTGGAAGGGACCTCCAGGGCCATCTAGTCCAACCTCCTGCACAATGCAGGGATTCACAAATAGTATACCACCCCCTCCACACTTTCAGTGTTCGCTGTTCCATGCCCAAAAGAGGACAAAAAACCCTCCAGGGTCCTCAACCAAACTGGCCTGGAGAAAAATTGCTTCCTGACCCCAACATGATGATCAGCATTTCCAGGCCCCACCAAGAAGTTGGCAACCCTGTTAACTGCACTTCCATCTTGGAAGTGAGTGGAGCCAATATGTTCTATGCAAGACTGTTTAATTCACAGATTCTTCTGAAAAGTAGATACTTGGGCTCATTTTCAGCAGAGGAAGCCAAAATGGGCATGGGGGGGGGGATCTAAAATATTGAAAAGAGAAAAGAACTGGAAGAGTTCTTCAGCCATTTTCATTCCAAGAAAGGCCGTTGGATTAGTGCCCAGCTAGAATAATGAAGAATGATGGAAGATTCACTTTACCAGCCCATCACTCCCCATTCCAGGTGAGAAAGAAGATCCTTGTCTCAGTGATGGATGAGGAAGGCCATGCCCAAATTGGTGCCGTTCATTTAATCATTTGTTATTAAACTGGCCTTCTTTAATGGAGAGAAAAAACCAGAGTGGAAAATAATCCCAAAGAATGGGAACACTTTAAAAGGGAAGTTAAAAGCAATAATGAACAGATCAATAGTATCTATATGTAAAAAAAAAAAAAGTCGGAAGACAAAAAGAATTTTGGACACACTCCAGGAATTCAGAACAGAAGAATACTGCCCTTGCTGATTGCAGCACAAGAGGTGACCTCTGAACCAGACACCAAACTCCTTTTGCATACTAACTGATTATATTCATCATCATATTATTATCATCTGATGAAGGGAGCCCTGACTCGCAAACAGTGCAGTCCTAAGAACATTTCCCTGGGAGCAAGCTCCATTTGGCAGACTTGAGTAGGATTCTGATTAGACCAGCATAGGATTGCTCTCAAAAACTTATACCAGAAAATCTTGTTGGTCTCTAAGTTGTTGTTGTTGTTGTTGTGTGTTAAGTGCTATCTAGTCATTTCCAAATCATGGCAACCCTATGAATGAATGACCTCCAAAATGCCCTCTTGTTTAACAGCCTTGCTCAGGTCTTGCAAATGGAGGACCGTGGCTTCCTTGATTGAGTCGATCCATCTCATGTTGGGTCTTCTTCTTTTCCTACTGCCTTCAACTTTTCCTAGCATAATTGTCTTTTCCAGTGACTTCTGTCTTCTCATGATATGACCAAAGCATGATAGGCTCAGTTTAATCGTTTTAGCTTCTAGAGAGAGTTCAAGCTTGACCTGATCTAGAACCCATGGATTTGTCTTTTTTGGCTTATTTGTCCAAGGTATTACTGGACTTGAATCTAGTTCTTCTACTGTAGACCAACATGGCTACCCTTGGAAACTCACTAATCAGATTAACAGGTTAGCAACCCCCACCCAAGCTAATCGATGTACATCAGTTCTGCCAAGTTGAACCAATTTAAGATGACCCTGGTAAAAATCTTTGAAGGCCAGCGAAAAGCATAGATGGTTTGCCATTGCCTTGCTTAAAAGAGTCTTCCTTGATGGTCCCCATCCAAATATCGACCCTGCTTAGCTTCGGAGATCTGACAAGACTGGGCTACACCATGCCACCTTCCCTCCCATGCTAATTTACCACATCATTATTAGAAGAAATCTTAACTTTAACTCGATTTAACATTGGCTATTATTTGTAGCTGCCCATTACGCTAGCACCTTTCTGTTTGATCTAGAGGCTGTGGAGGTCAGAGAAAAGGAGGTGGAAGGAAGGGAGGAGAGGATGTGAAGTGTGGAGGTGTTCTTGTCCTGGTTTGACATTTGAGCTTCACACTGGAATATCATCAGAAGTTTGCTGCAAAAACACTACCAAGTAACTTTGAGAAGCGCACAGATCCTGTGCATGGATGTTGCTGTCAGGAGCCCAGCACATCACATTTGCAAGGCACTCAGTTTCTGATTATGCCACTGTGCCCCTGCTGCTTTAATAAAGCATTTCCCCCCCAGGAAATGAAATAACTAATTGTCCTTCATTGCAGGACAGCTTTGTAATCATGTTCAAAGGATTAACTCTTGTAAATGTTATTTTTCTTCCTGTGTAATTACTTGAAATAAGTTCAAATAGAATTGAATGTCCTGAATTGCCAGGGACTGGTTTTCAGTGTGAACAAGTGTATTTCAGGAGAGGCTACCCAAAGACCCCACTGCACAAGACTATGGAACTAGGAAACTGTGACATGCATTTCTACAGAAGTTCTTTTCCTATATTCACAAAGGTGTAAATGGAATGATTTACAATGACATGTGATTAAAGAGACTTCAGTGGGGAATATTTATTTTCAGAATTTTTTTTGGAACAATGGATTAATTTATATCCTAGACCCACAGTTCTCTTGGGAGAAAAAGGACACAGTTGGAGAACTCAAAAAGCAAGTAACTAATTAGCGAAATGCCATTCAAATGGAGCCATTATGTATGCAGTGTATCTCCCAGTCATTGCTCAGTCTGTATGCCCGTGTTCATGACTCATTGCTAAACAAGGTGGTAAGCATGAGAGGCAAGGCTTTTGATTCAGGTGAGTGGCCAGTCTGAAGCAGCAGAACAAAGTCTGAGTCTAGTGGCACCCTTAAAACCAACCAAGTTTTATTTATAGGGATGAGCAAAGTTCACTTTGTTTCACTTTTTTGGCATGCGCTATATTCATCTTCCAGTATTCTTGGTTGGATTACTAAATTTTCTGAAGTTCAAGATATGCATTTCACCCCAGTTATACACATTTCATGCATACACAATCCATTTCCCTACAATTATTTATACATTGTTTGTTAAATGCAATAATGTGCATTTTAAATGATCGGCTATGTTCGATTGACATATCTTGCAATGTACATTTATGTGCTGATATGCTCCACCTGAATCTGTGTGGCTGTGGATAGAAGAAAGTTTTTAAAAGTATAGACACACAAGAGTCAATATGCACGCAACATACATTTCTGAAATGAACACACAGTAATATTGAACATATACATTTGTGCAAAACACTGTGAACATGAGGAAAGAATAATGAACAGATGTCTGCAAAGAAAAAGCCTGCTGAAAATATGGTTAATTTTTGCAAAGCAATCCAAAATACATGTTATAATGCATATATTCAGCATTAGTATAGGTAAAAATTTCCCTTGCTCGAAAGCCAGTCGAATATGACTCTAGGGATGCGGTGCTCATCCCTGTTTCCAAGCTGAAGAGCCAGCGCTGTCCAAAGACTTCTCCATGGTCATGTGGCTGGCATGACTAAATGCCAAGGCAAACACTGTTACCTTCCCACCGAAGCGGTACCTATTTATCTACTTGCAATCTCTTGCTTTCGAACTGCTAGACTGGCAGGAGCTGGGGCCAGAGATGGGAGCTCAGTCCGTCATGCGGCACTCGGGTCTCAAACTGCCAAGCTACTGATCTTCTAGTCTGCAACTCAGCATCTTAACTTCTGAGCCACCATGGCCCTATTCAGCATTAGTGACCACAAAAAAAAGTGCCACCCCATGCATAATCATAGCAGGAAGGAACTGTTAATTAAAGGTCAAATCATTACGGCTGAGAAATCCAGCAGCATCCCTTCTTGTACTGGCTTGCAGACTTCTTAAAAGGCAGATAACATCACACCATGAATTACTGTACTAACATCACACATCCCCTGGACTGGAGACACCTAAGGCCAATGTGTCCGTGACTATATTAATATTAATCTATTCAACTGACACTCCCAACTGTCATTTGAATATTCCACCCTCTTGAGCTTTCTGTTCCAGACAGAACCCATAGAATTGCCAGCCTTCCTGTTTACAGGACTTGGATCAAGATGGTCTGTCTGCTGAAGTAGAAAAGAGCAAGAGATCAGTAGCACCTAAAGACTAACAGGACTGGCTGCATACAGTGCTCCCCCCCCCACCCCCTATATCTTCCACAATCATTTCATTGTGTTTTATGGTTAAAATGTTTAATTTATTCTTTATTTTCTTTGAATTAAAGGCAAAAGTGCAAATATTATAGAAATGTCAATAAAGAACATGTATATAATGGATGAATAATAGTAGATATAATTGAATAATAACTAGTAACCAGTTCAGTTCAATTTTTATATAATTGAATAATAACTAGTAAGCAGCCCAAATGTATATGTTGGACAGATGACCAGACAACCTGGGTTAATTATTGAGCCCACAGGACAGAAACTCCACCGACTCCACTTTCCATGTGGACTTACTGGCACAATTACAGAGAAATTCAATTTACATTTCTTGGTATCCTTCTGGACTCCCTAATAGGCCTGGAAACACAGGATGTTCGGATCCCGAGATTCAGCCCCTATCTTGCAGGTCAGTTCCAGTATTGGGTGGGGAGGTATTCTTTTTTCCACAGCAGATATGCTTGAGATTTTACTGGAATTCCTGTGATTTAACATGAACATGAAAACCCTGGGAGAGTTAGTTCACAGTTTCGGAGTGGGGTGTCATAAAGGCATTCTAGACATGAACTGCCAAAATACAGACATTGCAACGGAAATTTCCATTCAAGTGCCTTTTCTGTATTAAAAAAGCTGCTAGCACATGGTACTTCTTAACAAGTTCTATTAGATGCAAGATCTCCCGAATATAAAAAGATAACTTACATATTGCTATGTCTATCTACTGAAAAATACCAGTTATCTAAATTGTAACATGGCCCTTTCTGTGGATATTTAAATCCAGAGATTGGATCCATAAACAGACGCGACAGATCTGTGTACAAGCTTGAGGAAAGCCCCAGGTTTGCAGAAAAAATTGAAATCTAAAAAAAAAAAGGGAGTTGATCCCACCCAAATGATAGAAGTAGTGCTAGTACCTTTAAGATACCAATGCCATCTGATATTTCAGTGGTCATTGTGGGGTGTGTGTGTGTGTGTGTGTGTGTTGGGAAACCACAACATGATTGTCAACCTACATACTTGGTTTCTATCAGTAAAAGGCAAGGGTAGGGCCCCTATCAGGGCTGCTTTGGGCTCCCAGTCCACTCTTGCTCCCGTCCTTCCTTCCCTGGAGGAAGGACTCATCAGAGCCAAGACCAGCAGCAACCACTGGACAACTTGCCTCCATATGATTTGTGCAACTCACCCAGGTGTGGTGGAGGCTATTGGACAGTTTGATGCCTGAAACCAGCAGCAGACTTCACATAACTTGTATGATTTGGCTGGGTTTGGCAATGGCCACCACACAACACATCTAAGCAATCTGGTAGCAAACAATTTTTGCAAGTTAATCAGGCTTTTCACAGAGACAGACTTTTAAGGCAGGAAAGGAGGGAGAGGTGAGCGTTAGTGTTGTTTAGTCGTTAGAGTATCAAACCCATGTTCAAAACCCCTCTCTCCTATAGAAACTCACTGGGTGACCTTGTGATAGTCACACACTCTCAGCCCAACCTACCTTGGGGGTTGTTCTGCGGATAAAATGGAGGAGAGAAGGATGATAAAAGCTGATTTGTGACCCCACTGAAGAGAAAGGTAGGTTACAAATGAAATAAATAGGTAAATAATAAATAAAGCTGAAGACTAAGGGGCAAATAAAAGAAAGGCTGGTTGGTGAGTGAGCACGATAGAAGGAAGCAGGGAAAGGGGGGAAGATATGAGGCCTACCAGGAGGAGAGAAAGAGGTAGTAATGTTGGGAAGGAGATGTAGGGAGAAATGAAGTGACATCCAAAGTCCTTCTGGATTCCTTCCCCAAACTATATCTAATAGCAACATATGCCCCCTGGTGGGGATTTTTTTTTTTTAAGTAAAGACAGACCATACAAGGAGAAATATGTTTTTGCAAACCTAACAGCCCAGGTTTGCAGAAAAATATTTGTTTTCAAATGAAAAGAAGTTAAAAACTCACAAGCAGTAAAAGTAATATACAAACTTCCACAGATATCTTTTTTTTTAAAAAAAAATTGGGAGGTACTCCAAAACAAAAAAGAGATGACTAAGGGAAGAAGCAGGAGTCTAATTTTCATCAAAAATTGTGACCTGACCCTGCCTTATTTAGAACATTATGTTGGATTGTATTTGAGCAGAAATAGATAGATATACAGACAGACAGACAGATGGATTGTATTATGTAATTAAAAACAAACAAAAATTCCAAACCCCCTCCAAATATCAACTTCTTTAGATTTAGAAGTAGTATAAACAAAATTGTCTTGATCTCTTATTTTATAGTAGATCCTTTTATGAATTCTTTACATGAATTTCTTGAAGCAAGATTAATTATTTCCCCCCCTTGCTGAAATAAAGAAAAAGAGTCACATATCAATTCAGTTCATTTAGGACGTTCATATTAACTAATACAACTCTAACACTCTCCACAATATGTTCTTATTAAATTATACTTACATATGTAAGTCCTTTCAAGTTGCAACCAACTTATAATGACCCTAGGACCATGGGGTTTTCAAGGCAAAAGATGAGCAGAGGTGGTTGGGCTTTGCCTGCCTGAGCACAGAAACCCTGGCATCCTTTGGTGGTCTCCCATCCAAGTACAAACCATGGCCAACTCTGCTTAGCTTCCAAGCTCAGATGAGAGCAGGGCCTCCACATGCTGGTTGATCTTGGGTCAGTCACAGTTCTCACAGAGCTCTCTCAGCCCCACCTATCTCACAGAGTGTCTGATATGGGGAGTGGAAGGGAAGGTGATTCTAAGCTGCTCTGAGACTCCTTCAGGTAGTGTATAAAAACCAGCTCCTTTTCTATTATGTATGGGTGTTTCCCTTCACTTTCACCATGCATGTCTGTTGGGTTTTCTTTGTCATTCTGCATTGATTTCCCACCCTTCAGGACTCAGTTCACTTTCTGGTCACTGTTTCTTGAGTTTTCTCAGAGTGCTTTTGTGCTGATTTCCCCCTTGTTTCACTTCCAAGCCAAAGGTAATTCAAAAGCATATAGATTCCCTCAGATTTTATTTTCCACCCAACCTTTTGCTGTCCCTTGAAGGTCACTCCCCCATCCACATCGAGGTCATTTCACCCACTCTGCACCTTCCTCCATCCCCTCCTTTATCAGTGTACAAGCTCTATTTCTGCCTTATTTTTAATTTTTTAATTTTTTTGACAAGCAGCATGAGTCTAATGATATGAGACTATTGCTAGTCTTGGATCACTGAATAAAAAATTAAAACAACAGGGGGAAGTCTAAAAGGAGCTGTGTGAGATTTTGTTACTGCTGGCATTGACTTGAAAGGGGGATTGGAGAGGAGGAAAATGGCAGTGCCCCCAGTGCAAGAAAAATATTAAAGGATTTCAGTGCTCCATGCAAACAAAATAGGGGGGATCATCAGCATGGAATGAAATTGACATGAGATGTAAAGTGACAGAGACACTGGGATGGGAAGCCTAAAGCTTTGAACACATTTTTTCCCTTTAATGCTTTAGTGAACAAAGTTTTTTTTTGGGGGGGGGGGGAGCATTTTGGCAGTGTCTGGAAGCCTAATATTAAAATGGCGGCTGAGCCACATGAACCTTCTGTGAACCAACAAACTTAAGAATTCTTTGGGATCAATCCATTTGGAGGAACAGTGCAATCCACACAGGACAATTTAAAAAACCCCTGCCAAGCTCACTACCAGTGTACAGGATCAAATTAGAGAACCACAAAAAGAAAACCACCCAAATTTGCAAGGAAGGGCAAGAAAGGAACATTACTATGCAGCTGTACACTCAACATGTTTTCCCCATAATATGAGATCATGTGACTCTCATTTTTCACGGTGGCCAATAACACAGCAGAGAATCCTCAAGTGCTTGGCAATGTGGAAAACAGGGCTTCACAGCTGCTTATCAGTTTCAGAAAAAGTCTGGTCAGTTTCAACAGTGGGTTTTCTCCCTTTGCCTGCATTCCTTACTGTTCCCTTTCATTCAACAAAATAGTGCTAAAATGCATATATGAAACCTGATCCTATAGATATAGATATAAATATAGATATAGATATGTATGTGTATATATCTATATCTATATAACTGGATGCCACCCCCACATCACAAGTGACATTCCACCCTGATTTAGAAAAGGGCATCTTTTAAAATTGTAGCTGCAAAATAAATACAACGGAGGAAAAAGAATGGTGCATAAGGCAGGCACACAATTCAAAGTCAAGATTAAAGGCTGACTGCTCTGAAAAACTGCAATAAGATGTGTGTGCGTAATGGACCCAATCTGGGCTATTAAGCTGCTAACTCTTTGTACAAAGCATTTAAATCCACATTTTAGCTTCCTGCTTCTTCGCCCAGAATTTTAATGACCCCTTTCCCTTTCCTTAATATTCAATTGTTTCACAGCCTTCCAGGGATAGATATCTGATAGAAATGTCATCCAACCAGAAGAGTCTGCATTCTGCTCACCAAAATTACCTTCCTAGACTGGTGTTTCTAGACCAGTGGTTCTTAACCTGGGTTCGATCGAACCCTAGGGGTTCGGCGAATCAGTCTCAGGGGTTCGGTGGGGCCTCCAACTTAGTACTATTACTAAGTACTAAGAATTATTTTTCACTAAAGAAGGGTTCGGTGAATGCACATATGAAACTGGTGGGGTTCGGTACCTCCAACAAGGTTAAGAACCACTGTTCTAGACACAGAATTTTCACTTTCTACTGTTTTTCTGATTGTTTCTGATTGTGGGATTGGTTAGTGTGAATTATTTTGTTATCTGGGACAAATGCATTTCTGGCACATGCTAGTAGACAAGCAGGGCTGCAGAAATGGGAGAGATAGAAGTAGAGGCCCTACGGACTGGTTTTTTTTTTTTAAAAGGCTGAGACTTAAAGCTCCTCCCATCATGATAGAACCACACACACTTTGGACATATAAGAGGCAGCTGTGCTAATGAAGGATCAGAACATCTGTATGAGAGAGAAGTGATGATGATGTATCTGTTCCATTTAAAAGCACTACATCCACAAGGGGAACCAATATGCAGGTGTATAACAGGGTTGGGGAAGTTTAGCACATAGACAAGAGGAGCATATAGACAAGAGGAGCTCCCCTACCTTGAATGTGCTGTTTGAAGCAGATTTTCTTTCCCAGCCAGGCTCCAGTGTTTTCATTCAGAAAAATGCTAAAACAAAACACAGTGGGTGCCTCCTGACAGTTATGGAAACAGAAAAAAAAAATCATGCCATGCGCAGACTAGCTGGGGATTTCTTCATATTCAGGAGACTTTCCAGCATTAAGAAAAACATTACTTTGTAAAGAACAAGGCGAGAAAACCAGACATTTCTAAGCTGTTTACTTCTCCTTTCCCATGATTTTTCAAGGGGCCCATATGCCATAGTTAAGTGTCTGTCTGGAAGGCAGTGAAATGGGTCCAGATGCAGACAAAATAGGTGTTCTTTATAGGGAACGTCATAGGTAAGCAGAGAAATACTATTTTGTAATTAAAAACAAAGAAACATGAGGTCTGAGCATGGCCATTGACCGCTGAGTACCCAGGGCAATTTAGTATGAGTTGGGTGGAACAGACTGGAAGAAGGAAATTGGCATGGTCTCAGAACTTACAATATCCTGGAGGGAGAAGATATTTGAAAGAACAGAGGAAATATTCCCACCCCTACCCTCCATACCTGATGGGCTCCCAACATATGTGTTTGTGCTTATAAATACAGATTAGATATTGACAATACATGCTCACATATCTCCCTTTTTTCATTCCTTTTCATGCATTGTCTCTCCCCAGGCTTCTCCAGCCTCTCTTCCCCCATCCTTCCTTCCTTCTGGTACTGCCAGTCTGTCTCCCATGGCTCTTAAACAGCACTTGAGAAATCTCAGCTCCTCCTCTGACTGGCTACTGCTGCTTCTCCGAGAGTCGATTCATAGTGGGAGGCGGGCAGCCAGATGGCAGCAGCAGGGACATTTCAAACCTGTGAATCCGATGCCTTCATGGAAAACACAAAAGCAAAGAAACTTCACAAAGAATTCAGGTTCGTCTTTAAGAGAAGAGATTACATTAAAAAAAAAAAGATCAGGAGCTTCCATGGCTTTTCTGTCATCTCTGTTTTACAGATGTGGCACAAGTTTTTTTTTTTGTCTTAAATGCTTTAAGTATGGTAAATGCATAAGACTTCTCCACATGGTTGTATGGTTGCCTTTATTAGTAGTCCATGGCTGGTAACACTCTTTGGGGAGCCACCATGATTTTAAATGTTTTATGTAGACCAGGTGCCCTGTACCTACCATTGTAAGCCAGTGATGTCACAAGCCATTGTCACTATGTAGATAGAGCCATGTGAGATTTAGGGAGGGGGTCCCCAGAAATTTGGGGGGGGGCTGGGAACCCCTGGGAAACACTCTCCCCCCAGCAATGCCCCTAGGCTGGGCTAAACCCAGGGAAAGGTGGGAGTTGGCCAGTGGTTATAGTGGTATCTCAGCAGTCTCCTGCTATGTCCTGTTTTTGAAATTACTTTTAGAATAGTCACTTTAAGATCTGCATATATACATACCATGTGCATTGGAAAAAGTAATGGTCACAAATTTGAAAGTAAGAGAGGCAACATAGAAAAGTCTGTAGGGGAACATTTAAAAAGTTTTCCTGGACATTCATTTACAAGTCTTGTTTCTGCCATATTCGTAAGGTTGTCTTTGTACTGAAATTTACTAATTATGGCATCACAGATGCCTTCATTTGGTAAATGCATAGATAGAGTCTCTGAGCCAGTCTCTATCAAAAACCTTAGTTATTAGTCTTGAGAGTGCAAAGACACGACTGAAAACCCTTACAGATCTTACCATTTACAATATCAAGTGCCTGTCAGCTTTCTATGCCAGCTGGATAAACAAAAATGACCACCTTCAGATCAGAGGTGTGTCTCTCCTGATGGATTCCGCTGCAAGAGACCTTCTCTTCCTGTGGCAAGGAATGTTATCAAATCTTTTCCCCCACTAATGTAAAGGCAGAGATCTGTCTTCCTAAAGACTAGCATTTGAAAGCTGTTTGCTGGGAGAAGAGAAGGGGGAGAAGAGGCATGTTTAACAGTCCCATTGTCTATCCTGCTAGCTCAGTTAGCATTTGTAAGAAAGTGAGCCTGGAAGGGGAAAAAAGCAAGCCCAAAGGAAAGTTTTAAACTCAATATTGCAAGGCACTGGTTGGCCGGGGGAGGCTCAATCCCCCCTGGAAAAATTTGGGGGAGGCCTGGGCCCCTGAGCCCCCCCCCCCCCCCAGTAGTTTATGCCTATGTTCCTCAGTGGAATAGGCTTTCTAAGGATGTGGTGGGCTATTCTTCTTCTTTGGAGGTTTTCAAACAGAGGCTAGATGGCCATCTGACAGCAATGTGGATTGTGTGAATTTAGGCAGATCATGAGAGGGAGGACAGGAAGGGATGAATCAGTGTTTAGTTCTTGTGGCCCTTTCTTACACGCCCAGGGAAATGCTGATCGCCATTTTGGAGTCAGGAAGCAATTTTTTTCCAGGCCAGTTTGGCTGGAGATCCTGAGGGATTTTTTGTCATCTTTTGGGCATGGAACAGTGGTCACTGAGGGTGTGTGGGGAAGGTAGTTGTGAATTTTTTGCATTGTGCAGGGGGAAGGACTAGATGACCTTGGAGGTCTCTTCCAACTCTATGATTCTATGACCAAAACTTTGGGCCTATAGCTACTGAGTGGATTTGGTTGAGAAGTTTGAGAGAAGTTAACAGAATCTATTCAGGTATAAACCTCGTGTACCATCAAATAATAGGTAAAATCTTTTGCATCAGGGTATTGGAGTTGCCAAATATCACACAAATTGAATTTTTCCAGAATCTTCCTAAGTTTAATGTGTAGCTCAGTTTTCCTATATTTTTAATTGCTTTGATAAGTTCTATCTAATTTAGGATTTATAATGTAATTAAAATCACGTCCTTTTAAGATTTTCCCCTCTTGGAAAGCTGATAGTTTAGTTAAGATGTCATTTATAAAGCAAAGCTGGTTATCATTAGGTGCATAAATAGAAGCAAAAATCATAATGTCTCCATCAGCTTTGCATTTTGGCTGTGAGTACTGATATAATTCCAAGCCTCAAGGCTGCTGAGATCTCACACAAACTGCAAAAACTTCTGTCTCTGTAATTTATTGCCAGGGAGCTGCCATCCAAAGGGCAGGTGGTTTATCACAAGATCTCCCCTTCATCCAGGTTTATCATCTTAGCCAGGAATCTCCTCCTAGTCAGATTTCTTGACCACAGTGCTCCTCCTTTCTTATGGAGATGTCCGCCTGCCATTTCCCCCCACTGGAAGTCCTTCACAGGTGATTCAGCATTGAGCAGAGCAATGCTCCTCTAAGCTGTGGAGTCTTGTGAGCAAAAATTCTACCTTATGAGCTACTGGCATTACAGTTGTGAGCGAGCCCTTTTGTTTACTGTATAAATGAGTTTGCTCTGGAGCCATCCTTCCTGAGCTAAGGCAAAAATGTGTGAGCTGAAGGCTAAAAGACTGTGAGCCAGCTCACACTAACTGAGCTTAGAGGGAACACTGGAGCAGAGTGCTTATTAGGACCCACTAGGATAATGGTAGGACAATTAGATGGGCTGGGTTGTAAATGAAGCACAAATTATTTTACATTCAGGTGGGTAGCCGTGTTGGTCTGAAGTAACAGAACAAAGTTTAAGTCCAGTGGCACCTTTAAGAGCAAAAATGCTCTTAAAGAGGCCCCTAAGTCCACACCTGGCATGCTTGCTTGTTTCATGCACACCACAGTTGTATTTTGACGGAGGAGGCAAAAAAACAAAACAAAACTGCCAGGACATCAGTTCTGGTTCTGAAATAAGAAATGATGTCATGGCTTTCTAGGAATTTTCAAATACTTACTGTGATCATAGAGATTTGGAAATTCCTAGAGTGTCCTGATACCACTTCCGGTTTTGAGACACTTCAAACATTTGAGACATTTCAAACTCTATGGTGTTTACCACAGAGAGGTAAACAACCCTAGAATATTGTAATGCCACTTTCTGTTCTGGAACCAGAAATGCCATCCAACACTGATCAATGTTATTTTCTTCCCCCCATTGCTCCCATTGCTCCACTGAGCACATGAAGGGGGAAGAGTTAATGGGAGGTTGCCTTCTGGAAGCTGGTAAGTTGCAACCCCACTCAAAAGGCAATGGTACCCTCTCCTTAGCTAGTATACAAACTGAAAACAGAAGCCTTGCAAAAAAAGTGCAAGCTATGGAATCATGACATATCTCTTCACAAATCCTAATGCATCCTGCCCTTTGAGGGAATTATATCCATCTTAAAGGATGAAACAGAGTTTTCCCGCCAGTTACTAGTTTATAATTCTAAAAGGTTAAAATTCCAGAAAAAAATAAAAGCAAAAGATTTGCAATATTAAAGATCTGGCCATCCCTGCTTCCCTTATATTTCTTGATCAGAGCTCCATTTGTCAGGCAATTTCACTGCTATGCAGTCAAACAGGTCTGTACAAAAAGATTACTCCATGGTTTCACGAAGCCAAATCCTTTTTGAAGGAAGAGTGACTCAAAATGAATGGTGAACTTTCTGCAGAGCTTTACTGAATTCTGCAAATGTAAAATAGTGCTGCTTTTCAAATAGTATATTGCAGGGATGAAGAGAACCAGTCAGTATGAAAAGTTTTGGCACGGCAGGGAACTAATCCATTCTGCTCTTCCCAAAGTCTTGATTGGATGCTGACATCTGAAATGGATTCTGCTATCTACAACGAGCAGATACCAAGAAGCCCAGAACAGCCAAATTGGCAGGTGCCAGCTTTTGGTTGGAAGGGACAAATCTGGTCAGGATTAGAGCACACCCAGGGCCCATCCATCCAGTGGTTGGGTGGTGGGATGAAAAGATGGAGATATGCTTGGGGCAGACTTGAAGAATAAAAAGGAGACAGCAAAGCACTCTAGTCTTCTCAAGTTATTCCATGTACATAAAGTCCACCCAGGCAATATATTGTCATTCAGTCTATGTCATTCAGTCTATATTCTACACATGTAATGCTAAATGTTTTATTTTATAGTGTAATGCATATATGTGTTTTATGCATGAGCAAACTATGGTCTCACTTGCTTCTGAAGCAAAAACAAAGTGTCTTCTGAAACTGAAATGAACTTTGTCTGCTCTAGGGGCCTTAAAGGCCCAGCACAGCAAATCTCTTTGCCTTAAAAGGCCAAACTTGGGTTGCCAGCCCCGCAGTGGGTAAGAGACCCCCCCCAGGGCCCCCCTGGCAGAGTGGCAGTGGGAGAAAATTAAAATAAAAAGGCTATTGGCTGACAGTGTGACATCATTTCTGGGAAAACCAGGAAGTGACATCACATATCTCTAACACTTGAGAAACTATATCACTGAGTGTATTTATTTGCTGATGGGTGTTCTTGGTGGTTACTGGATGTCATTATTTATCTTGGAATAATGACTCCTAGAGATTAAATACATGATTATGCTAAATTTTACCATGCTGATTGCTAATATATCCTTGGGTCTGGACAGATTAGCAATCTTAAACCATTCTTTATAAGTCAAAGTGAACACACTCAAAATGAACGTTATATCAGATTAAATATGTTTTACATGCAATTCCTTTTATATAATGCAGAAATATTCATAAAATTAATACTTTATTTCAGACATTTATGTCAGGTTCCTTACTGCCTCAGATTTTTATTAAAGACTATGTGACTGCCATTTAATAAAGGAGGATTTGGTTTTCCTGATCTATCAGCAGGCCCATCTGTTAACTTGTACTAACTATTGAGATTGCTTCTCTCAGTTGGACTGTCCATCTTGGGCTATTTTGAGGTTTCTTGTCTGGTGCCCCCCAGCCCCGATGGAATGCATTCATGCTGAAATAGTTCCAGTTCTTTTGAGACCACTTTGACCCTGGTCCTTTCCTGGAAGCCGATTTTGAGTCAGTTTTTTCATCATGTGAAATGTTTCTGCTGGGTTTTTTTGTCCCATCCACTCCCACTCAGCTCTAGCCCACTTTTCAATGACTGGACTGTTGTCATTATCAAACCACACCTTCTCCCCTCCCCCGCCCTGAAGACAAATGGTTTCATTTTTTACAAAGGCACTAAAACATTGATATAGTGTTGTAATGATAGTTTAAGTGGGTTCTCTGAATTCCCAGCATTCCTTTTTTTAAGTAAGTCTCTAGTCTATTCCCTCACTGATATATGCCTTTATATATTGGCAGAAGAAAAAGCTAGAGACTTACTTAAAAAAAAAGCTGGGAATTCAGAGAACTTGCTTAATCAATCATTATGATGATATATCGATACAAGCATGAGAGGAGATGACTGAGAGGTGATATGACCACCATCTTCAAGTACTTGAAGAGCTGTCATAATAAAGGATGGTACGGAGTTGTTTTCTGTAGCCACAGAAGGTCAGACCAGAACCAGTGGGTTGAAATTAAATCAGAAGAGTTTTTGGCTAAACACTAGGAAGAACTTCTTGACAGATTGGTTCCTCAATGGAACAGGCTTCCTCAGGCGGTGGGCTCTCCTTCTATAACAAACGATGGCTGATGGTAAATGGTGGCGGCTCCTAATTAAAGGCCCGGTGGACCTCTTCCACCAGGCCTTTAATTAGGAGCCAGCACCGTTTACCATCAGCCATAGTTTGTTATATCAACAATGAGGGACTGCCCTGGATGAAGCCTGGGCTGGGCGACTATAGAGGGCCAAAGTATTACCCTGGGTTTGCACGAAGGGCATCAGCTAGTAGCCATCTGATGGTACATCCTAGATATCACTGCGAGCACTTTATTTGTAATGTTTACAGCTAATTGGATGTACGATATATTGCTTTGTATTTTATAAGGTTTTAAATTGTTTTAAAACTGTTTATTCTGACTAGGCACTATGTGCCATAACGTAAGCCACCTGAGCATGTTTGCAGGGAGGGCGGGGAAAAAATCTGAAATAATAAATAAATAAATACATTCTTGGGAGGTTTTCAAACAGAGGCTTAGATGGCTATCTGACAGCAATGCTGATTCTGTGAACTTAGGCAGATCATGAGAGAGAGGGCAGGAAGGGTTGCCTAAGTGCTTAGTTCTCGTAGCCCTTTCTCACATGCCCAGGGGAATGCTGATTGCCACTCTGGGGTCAGGAGGCAATTTTTCTCCAGGCCAGTTTGGCTGGAGATCCTGGAGGGTTTTTGTCATCTCCTGGGCATGGAACAGCGGTCACTGGGGGTATGTATGGGGAAAATATTTGTGAATTCCCTGCATTGTGCTAGATGACCCTGGAGATGACCCTGGAGATCCCTTCCTACTCTATGATTCAATGCACAAAAAAATAAAAAGGAGGATGCTGTGATGCCACTGATGACAGCACTCTCCTTTGAAAATCGTCATTATCTAATGCACTTGTCGAAGAAAATAGACTGACTCCACAACTGTGAAAATGCACAGAGAGAGCAGACATGTGGAAGAATGTGCTCAAACCAATTCAACTTCTTGTGGATCAACTGCCAAGAAGATCAGGAGTAAGGCAAGTGTGCAGAAAAGCCCAAAGATAAGAGACTCTTTTTCAAGTTCATGTATGTGTTATCTGTGAAGAAACTGATTTCTGTGCTTGAATGTTTTTAGTATGTATGGGGTAAAATGGGAATGAAATCAGATTAATTTTCTCTGGACTAGGGTTGCCAGCTCCAGGTCAGGAAACTCCTGGAGATATTGGGGTGGAGCGTGGGGAAGACAAAGACCTCAGTCGAGTACAAGGCCATGCAGTCCACCCTCTAAAGCATCCTCCACAAGATGTCCCTGGGCACTGAATCAAAAGCTCCCTTGAGATCTATCAAAGCTGCATATAATTTGATACCTTTCTCCTTCCTATATTTATTTACTAGATGACTAAGAACCATGCAGTGATCCAGGGTTGACTTACCCTGATAAAAGCCAATTTGCTGGTCTAGTATCCAAGATTTAAGTTTATCAGCCAAATGATTGGCATATAGCTTTCCCATGATGGATAAGAGACTGATCCGTCTATAATTATTTGGGAGCTGAGGATCACCTTTTTTAAAGATAGGGACTAAGACAGCATTTTTCCAATCATCTGGTATTACACCCATGGGTGTCAACTTCAGGGGGGCTGGGGAGCTGGAGCCCCCCCCCCAAAAAAACTTTTCCAGGAAGTGCTGAGCCTCCCCCGGAGAGAATGGCCTGTGATGTCTCTGGCCCAGCCCCAGCGCTCCCCCCCCCCCGGGAAATTGGAAAGTCTATGCCCTTGATATACCAGACCTATCTAGGGCTGTAAAAAGGGCTGCTAGGAAGGGGGCCCACCACTGTGGAAAATACTTGATTGCCTCAGGTGGAATAGCATCAGGCCCAGAGGCTTTTCCCAATTTAAGGGCTGCAATTAAAGATTCAGTCTCCTCAATCTGCATGGGGGCCCAACTTGGACAATCATCCAGTTGTCAAAGTCCTCTTCAGGATTATGCTTGGTCTCCTGAAAAATCATTGGGAAATAGTTTTACCAGCCATCAGCTGTGAATAAACCATTTGCTGACCCCTTTCTTCCCATGGACTTGGCTATGAAGGCCCAGAATTTCCTTGAATCATTGTTGGTTGTGGCCTGCAGGAGGGGTTTCCAGCTTTTGATCAGAATTTTTTTTCTGCTTATTCTTATAGACTTGGTGTAGAGACTTTTTAGATTTGAAGTATTCTAAAGGGGGGTACGCTAAATTTGACATCCTATAGTGTTGGTAAATATCCCACAAGTGACTCTTCATCACCAGACACTCATGGTCGAACCACCCACACTTAGAGGCTACCCCACTGCTTCATGATGCCAGAGAGATCACTATCTAAACCATCTGTTTTCTCAATGGGTACTGATCTCTGTAGTCTTGGAGATGAGCTGTAATTCCAAAGGATCCCCAGGTCCCACTTGGAGGCTGGCATCCCTAGCTCTGCTCTGCCCACCATCTGCTTCCCTTTGCCCCACCAGCCCCACAGGGCACCAGCCATCTCCGCAGCCAAGCCTTGCTAATTCCAGAGCTGGTATTACATATGGGGTTCTGCACTGCCTGCTCCTCCACTCTTTCCGCTCTTCTCGAGCGTAGCAGTTGGTTGCTTTGTGTCATCAGAGGAAGTCTGAAATAGAAATGGCGGAGATCGTTCAAGTCATCAGTGCTAGGTGGCTTGTGCTGATGTTCCCAGTAGTCTGGCAATAAGCAGACTTAAAAAATATTAAAAAAACATATTGATTTTGTTTAATGTTAATGTCATCGAAAGCCTGAGAAGTGGAATGACAAAAAGGTCATACCTCATGTGGTTTAATTTTGTATTTTTCAGATTCTAAGTTAAATCTCACTTATGCATTAGTTGATTGCATATGCAGATCTTGTAACTAAAGTAAACATTGTGTTATTCTTGTTTCTCATGATTTATGTCTTTACCTTTTTACCAGAATAACTACTATGAGAGTATAGGAGGATGCAACTTTATATTCTTCTCTTGGGTGCAAAATTAGCTATCGTAGTTACGGCTTTGGTGCATTCTTATCTCCCTTCCCCCCTTAAATGACCACTCCAGTTGCTACTTGCCCCTGAATTTGCTTGGGTCTCCATCTCTGACCTTGGCAAGTACCCCTGTGGCCAGCTCTAATTAGAAGAAGAGGAGGAGGAGGAGGAGGAGATTGGATTTATACCCCGCCCTTCACTACTTGAAGGAGTCAGAGTGGCTTACAAACTCCTTTCCCTTCCCCTTCCCACAACAGACACCCTGTGAAGTAGGTGGGGCTAAGAGAGCTCTTTCCAGAACTGTCCTTGAGAGAACAGCTCTAACAGAACTATGGCTTGCCCAAGGTCATCCAGCAGCTGCAAGTGGAGGCGTGGGGAATCAAACCCGGTTCTCCCAGATTAGAGTCCGTGCACTTAACCACTATACCAAATTTCACAGTTACAGAAGTTCACTGTGGATTATTGGCTGGCCAGTCACTCAGCACCCTCACCTGAAGGAATCTCTGCTCAGGACTGCAAAGATAGGTAATTTTTCTAAGCAGGGCTGGTTCCAGGTTTGGGGGGGCTGGGCAGAGAGGTCCAGGATTCCCCTCCCATTAGGGTTGCCAAGTCTTACCCAGCTTGCGGTGGTGGTGGTGGTGGGGGGGGGGTCCTGGCCTCTCTCTGGGACTTCTTTGCGCCACAACAATGTCACCCGGAAGTGACATCATCGTGTCGGGCATGTTGGGAGCAGGGCAGTGCTATTTGAGGGGGAAATCATAGAGTTTTTCCTCAAATGCTAGAGCATCCCCCACAACGTGCCCCGGCATGATGCCGTCACCTCCGGGTGATGTTGTCAAGCTGGGGCACGTTGCCGTGATGCCGGCACTTTGGGGGTAGGGTTTCCCTTGGTGGCCGGTTCCAGGCCAGTGGGTAAATGGCTCATTGAGTGGGCAAACCCCCGTCCGCCCGGGGGACCTGGCAACCCTACCTCCTATCCCCTGCCTCCCACCAGGCCCCATGCTTGTGCCTTCCTTCCCTCCCTCCTGCCCACCCACGTGCCTTCTACCTGATTGTGTGTTCTGCTCAAGAGGCCTTTCACTGCCTTCACTCACAGCGGCCTGCGGCCCTTTCCCCAGTGGCACAAGAAAGTGTGTGCAGCAGGAATCAGGGGTGGTGGAGGAGGGCTAGCAGAAGTGGGTATATGAGGGGCAGCAGCAGGCCCTGGCAGAGATTCTGGGCCTCAGCAGCTGCCCACCTTAGAGCATGCCAATACCAGCCCTAAGCCCCCTGCTTCCCCTTCAGGTCCCCCCCTCTAGCCCCCTGCTTCTCCTTCTTGAGAGCGTTCATACACATGTGTGTGGATTTTGGGAATACATGGAAAGAATTCTAGGGCTGGGTGCCATTTTTGAGAGCTGGGTATTATTGAGACAGCTCAAGTGCATTGCTTATTCCATTCAATAAAAGCTCTCTCTGTTTTCACTGTATCCAGCTCTCAGCTCTTTTCCAACATGGGTAGGAGCCTCCTTAGTTTGTCAAAAAAAAACAGTCCCTCAAGCTGGGTGTAAAACTTACTCCGGAACCTGCTTTTAGAGCAGGTGGGAGGAGGGGTGGGAGAAAGGCTCCTTCTTCATGCTTAGGTTTCCCCAGCGTGAATTTGGACCACACTGAATTTGAAAGTGGGCCCCTGTCATATAGTCCCACTTCTACTGAAGGTAGGTTTTCCCGGCAACAGAATCTCTCCTTATCTGAAGCAGTTTAGCCCCCACACAGTTGGATCACCTCAGTGGAAACCGGACCTGTGACTTTAGCTGTGAATGCTGTTATGCTGTTTGGTCAGGCAAACTCTCCTGACAGATGGAGACAGGTCACAGCTGGTGAAGCACCAGGGCTGCTGTGACTGTTATTGGTTTTCAGCTGGTAGGTAGTGATCCCACCACTGGTGTCAAAAGTATATATTGTGACAGTGCACAACTGTGGAGCTGCACTGCAGTATCCCTTGTGACATGCAGAAAAATGCTGGCTGGGTGCACCTCAATTAGAGTTCAAGTTGCATCCAATTTTAGCTATAATAAGTGAAGAAGAAGAAATGAGAAGAGAAGAGATGGGATTTATACTCCACCCTTCACTAACCCAAGGGAGTCTCAGAGTGGCTTACAAACTGCTTTCCTTTCCCCTCCCCACAACAGACACCTTGTGTGGTAGGTGGGGCTGAGAGAGCTCTTCCGAGAACTGTCCCTGAGAGAGCAGCTCTGAGAGAACTCGTGACTGACCCAAGGTCACACCAGCAGTTGCATGTGGAGGAGTGGGGAATCAAACCTGGTTCTCCCAGAATAGAGTGCACACTCCTAACCACTATACCAAACTGGCCTTAAGACCCCCCTATAATGTTGCAGCGGATGAAGAGCTGCATGGTTAGAGTATCAAACGAGGAGGTGGGAGACCTGGGTTTGAATCCTCACTCATGCCAGGGATGCTGGCTGGGTGACCTTGGGCCCAGTCAATCATTCTCAGCCTAATCTGCCTCACAGGGTTCTTGTGAGGATGCAATGGGGGAAGGAGACGATGCTGTAAACATCTTTGTGCCCCCACTAGTGAAATTCTCGTGGACTGACCCCCTCAAAAAGGATCCTTTTGAGCAGATAGGATGAAGCATCCCAATTTTAGAGGCCTCTGAAAAGCTTCGAACAGCCAAGCACTTGTGTACAGTAAAACTGCAGCAGATTTTGTTTCCTTTTCCTCTGAACAATCTGCTTTTGCAATAATATTGAGCCTCACCTTTATGTGCAATTGGGCAGACATGAATAATTGCCCCCCCACACACACACACCACTGCTCGTGGACAAGAAGAAATCAAAAATCTTCAGTTGGGAGTCTTTCTTGCATGATGGGTGTCATTTGGCCACAGATCTCTCCCGTCCGGCCCCGTGGAGGGAGTTTTGTCACTGTCACAAGGGCTGTTCGCTTCGCTTCCATTGTGCAGAACCGATGGGCTGTCAGTTATCAGAAGGGATGGAAAGAGCTCACAAAGACCAGCTTCTGAACCTTGGCTGCCCCCCCCCCCCCATGGGACGGCAACTCTCTCTACCTAAAGATGTAAAATTTCTGGAAATTTTGAAGCTTTTTTGGGGGGGAATGGAAATCTTTGGAAAAATTGCAAAAAAATGCTATATTAGCACTTCTTTTTTCTTTTCCAGACTGAAAGTTATTCTGTTGCTTTAGGAACATAAAATATGACTATGGACAATTTTACTTGGCATGAAAATTATCACAACTAGCATATTAAAAATATAGTGTATCCAAACAATTACTACAAACAGAATTTACTTTTTTTTATACTACTCATTTGTAATTGTAACAAATGGAGCAACGATCTCCTGAACTGTTTACTAGTTTAGGTGGAACAGACAAAAAAAACCCTCCACAAAACAATTTTTAAAAATCCAGAAGTAACAATTATTCATATTTCCTCTCCACAGTACTGGAGAGTTCAGTTTGTAACCTAGGACTTGATTGTCTTCAGTAGCAGAAATTAGATTAATCTGATACCATACATATTTTTTGGAAATGATTTGGAAAATATTTGAACACCTTGTCTTAAAATATTTTATTCATCATGTTAAAATAAAACGTTCCATAATCATTTTTTTTTCTTTGTTCAATTTTTCCAATTTTTTTGGGAAAAAAACCAAAAAAGACTTTAAGAAAAAAATGGGAAAAAAACATTTCCTCCCCAAATTTTTCTAGTTTTTTTCCATGCCTTCACATCTGTACCTGGTGAAGTAGACAAGCAAAGCTGTTGCCTCTTTACTGGGAGGTGCCAGGCATGCAGCAGGCTTTTGGAGAGAGTTGGGGGATTGGCTTTGGCCCCGACGGTGTCTCTGTTCTCCCCCTGTGCTGGCATTGGCTGGAAGCAAGGCATTTGCCTAGTCCAGCAATCAGGCTTTCATCCAGGAGCTGCAATAGCTCTGGCAAGGAATGTCCTTCCTTAGAGAGCCAGCACTTTCTGCAGATCCATGAGCCAGCAATGGGATTGGGGGAAACAGTCCGTACCAAAACACCCGTTAGGAGAGATGCGGCATCAGCATGGATTCAGACTCACATTGCTGTGAGTGCAAGGATTTCAGTTCACAGGACACACTTCTTTGGCCTTCTCCCTCCCATGGCTGCCAGAGATGCCCCCGTGAGCAGAAATCCTTGTGTCTGTGGAAATGTCTAGTCTGGGTTCTGTGTGGTCAGTGTGCCCTTGGGGCACATATCTGCTGAGCCTCTCTGCCCTTGCTGCCACCTCAAGGACTGGGAAATGGAAGATGGCACAGGGAAATGGAAAAGCCAAGTGCTGCGGCAGAGGCTGCAGTGCTGCTGGAAAACAGCTAGGTCTGACATGGTTGTTTTGGCACCAAAAGACAGAGGACATTTCATTCCAATTAGCTACCCCAATTAGCTAACCATTAGGTTAATGAACATGCTGTGTTGGATCCTGATAAGCTGTGTTCTGAAAGCGCAGCCATGTAAACAGTGGGTCAGAACTGGTAGGCCAGAGCATCCTTCCCAGTCTAGCCACCATCCTCCTCTAGAACAGGAGTAACTTAATAGGACAGGGCTCTGGGAAGGAAGGAGACTGGGGGAGTGACAAGACAAAACGGCCTGCTGAAACTTGTGCATGGAATTTGTGCGGGCAGTTAAGGGGTGGAGCGCAAACCATTTCCTCCCACAAAATTTGATGACCATGTCCAAAATGTTTTCTGTTGGGGTTACAAGTGAGAGTTGGCTGGAAATGTTGGAGATCACTCATATGTACTTAAAGGAGAGTCCTATGTATGCCGCCTGAACTTCTTGGAGGAAGGGGAGGATATAATGAGATCAACGGAAGCAGGACCGGCCCCAGGGTTTTTTGCGCACTAGGTGCCCCCCCTTCTGGTGCCCCATGTGCCCCCCAATTCCCCCCCCCCTTTGTGAGTGCCAGCAGTCTGTTTTTGTGAGCACCAGGGGCAAGACAAAGGCAGGGGGCGGGGGGGGTGCTCTGGGAGGGAGGGGAGGAGACGGAGATTGGGCCTGAGGAGACTGGCCACCGCTGGGAGGCGGGGAAGAAGGGAGGCTGGCCAGCCTGCTGCAGTCTCTCCTGGTTGGAACCGCAGGATGGGGCCACTTGCATGACGGCTCCAGAGCAGGAGCATGACCAGAGCAAGCTCCGCCTGCCTGGGGTGGCTGCCGGGTCCCTTTCCTCCACCCCACAGGGACATCCCTACGTGTGTGCCTCAACTCCCCACATCCCCAGAGCCCCGAAAAGGCATCCCCACCGGTGGCGAAGGCCAGAAGACCCTCGCCAGAAGACCCGCCACTGTGCTGTCATCAAGCCAGTGCCCATAGGCAGCTGCCTAAATCTTGTCCATGACAGGCCAGCTCTGAACAGAAGACCTCTGGTATGTCAGGGCTGCCAACCTCCAAGAGGCACCTGGAGATCTCCTGCTATTACAGTTATCTCCAGATGGCCAAGATCAGTTCCCCTGGAGAAAATGGCTGCTTTGGAGAGTGGACTCTATGGCACTGTACCCTGTTGAGATCCCTGCCCTCCCCAGACCCCGCCCTCCCCAGGATGTACCCCCCAAATCTCCAGTTATTTCCCAACCCAGAGTTGGCAACCCTAGGTATGTACAATATTAAGATGTACCTATAGTTTGTTATCTGATTGAAATTCTGCATTCATTCAGGCTGGCGTGTGTCTCAGTTTAATGAGATCTTAAAATCAACTGTCTTGACAAGACCAGGCAAAGTCCTGATAACTTTAAACAGCTACAACTATTTTTATTGTTGTATAATGCTCCAGTTTAAAGCATAAAGTATTAATGGAACATATTCAGATATGTGTGTTAAGATGGAACATTGTTCAATGTACATTGCTGGTCTCTTAAAAAGAAATGAAATATGTTTACTTCATTTCTGGAGAGCAGAAAGAAAGAAAATCAGAACTACAAAGGCACAGAAAATGCATAAGAGGGAAGCTTCAGACACCCATAACTGTTATACAGACATGAAATATCCATTAGCAATAGCTTTTACTATTTAAAATTGTGACCCTGTGGAAAAGATGGTTCATCAACTCATAGCGTGTGTGAGGAAGAACAACAGCTTCAAGGATTGATCTATGACAGATAAGAAAGTTTTATTACAGATTGCAAAAATGCATCCAATCCTACGGTAGCCAAAGATGCTGAGAACTCTTGGCTCTAAGCCAAGGAGCAGGAAGAATTCTGCAGAAATGATTCAGCTCATGACACCATGCTTGAGAAGCAAGTTTGCAAAGAAAGCAACAGATGCCAGCATTAGCAGAAAACAGATGGAATCGGAGAACATTTTAGTAACATGAAATCACCCCATAAAAATTAACAGAAGCCTATACACTGACGTCAAAAGAACAAGCATCAGGTTATGTACCAGCACTCACATCTTTAACACGTGATTTGGAAGGAAGTTTCAATGATTTCTGGGGAATAATATGCAAATGGCAGGCGTCATCCTTGGGCATTCCCAGAGTCACAGAGGGCCAATAATTCAGAAAGCTGAAAGAGCTAGTTCTTGCTGGAGGACGTCCAAAGGAGGTTAGGCAAGAGCAAGCAAGGAAGGAACTACCACAAGTCACAGACTCTCTGGTGCTGAGCTGGTTGACAGGCCTTCCAGTTGACCCTCCAGTTGACAGGCCTTCTAGGTAACAATGCCACCCCAGTACCAAAAAGAACACAAGAAGGCCTCGAGGGTGGGAAGAGACTGGCAGCAGCTTATAATTGGGGAGCTTCAAGGTAAGACAAGAGGGAGCATGAGCCACTGCATAACAACTTAAAAAGACTGTCTGGTCCGGAGATAAGGTAGGCTGTTTATATAGTAGGATGAAACTTCCAAGCCCCCCCCCACTTTCAAAAAAAGAGAATACCTTGGGGAGGTAATTGCACTAGGGCAGAGGTGTCAAACTCATTTGTTATGAGGGCCAGATCTGACATAAATGTCACTTTGCTGGGTCAGGCCATGTGTGCCATAAAATGTAATGGTACAGGAGATATAAATTTTATAGGCAAACCTAATTAACAGTATTATTTAACACTCAAAATACAAACAAAACACAAAGATTTTTTTTTTACTTAAAATAAAAACATGCTTAAAACATTAGCACCCTTGCAATATTTTGTTTATTTAACAGTCTCTGACACCTCTTGCTCTGAATTATTGCATCAAAATGACTTCCTGTGGTGGGCGTGGTAATGGCGGCCGCATCTCCCCATGCTGCGGGAGAAGTGTGCTGCTCTCGGTGGGAGGAAAGGGGCTACGGACCGGTGCTGAGCCCCCAGGGACCCTAGTGAAGGGAACCTGTCTGGGGTGCTTGGAGTTTGCCTCTCCCGGCGGTGGTGACCGCGGGATCGAGGCATCTCTTTACCCCTATAGATTCCCCCTGCCGGAGAAGCCTTTGGGCTACAAAGCACTGCCGTGAAGCTGCAAGAGGGACTGCTCGGAGAGGCGATGACTAAATAGCTACGCAATGGGCTAAAGCATGAGTTTCCATTTAATTTCAGAATTAAAGAGTTTGGGGTGAGGGACGGAGGATTCATTTCCCACCCACCCTTTACTGGCGTTGTTTACCTTAAGATGGAAGACTTTCCCACGGTCTTGCTGTGAAAGTAAAAGTGCCTAGGCGGTGTTGAATTGCTGGATCACGCAGAGGAAAAAGAGAGCTTCCAGATGATGTGTATTTGAAGAATAGACATTGTTTTTTTTCAAGGGTTCCCTTATCTAACTGTAAACAATAAGATGAAACGAAAGAAAATGATGGGGAGATGCCCCTCACCCAGAGTCGGAGGAAACCTTCCGGGGACAAAGAGCGAAACCACTGAGTCGAACGTGGCATTCTCAGCGCTATTGCGACCCCCAGTGGATCAACTAATTGCAATCAACACTAAGCTGGATTCCATGCAAAAGGAGATAACTGAGTCAAATAAGAGTTCACAGGAGCTGAAGCAGGAATTTTCGGTCTTTAAAGCTGTTGTTCATAAGCATGATTCAAGATTGGCAAAACTGGAGAAAGAAAAAGCCACACAAGGAGACTGTGTTCTAAAACTTCAGATGGAACGTTCTAACTTTTTCTTGAGGTTTCAAAATGTACCAGAGCAAAAAGGAGAGAATTTACATAAGCTGTTGAGTGAAGCATTGGCCCCAGTGGCAGGTTTGGAAGCAGAAAAAATACAAAGCGATATGGATGTGGCCTACCGGACATATCCAGAATTTATTAAGAAGAAAAACCTGCCAGGGGAAGTAATGGTTAGATTCTCTAAAAGATCAACCAGAGATGTGGTGTTAAAAGCCACCAACAGAGCATCTTTGAAAATTCAAGAAGAGGAAATCAAAGTATTGAAAGACATTCCGTTTGAAATCAGAAAGAGAAGAAAGGCATATAGAAATTTGACTTTGTGGTTACAATCTGAATCAATTTCTTATCGTTGGCAAGTTCCGGAAGACCTGCAGTTTGGCTACAAAGATAAAAAATATAAAATTGACAATGTGGAGCAGGCAAAGAAATTTTTGGATGAACATAAAAAGAAGGAAGCTGAAGCTGAACAAGAAGATTCGCTGGCATTGCAGGAGAGTATGTATGGCTTTGACGACTCAGGAAGTGGTGAAACATCAAGCGGAGACTCTGACTGAAAAAGGGGCAGCTGCCCCAAAAGCTCTAAGTAAAAGGCAGAAGAAAAGAAGAGAAACAAAGAAAAAATAATGTTGTAACTGTATTAACCTTATTTACACATCATGTATTAATATAAACGTCTTGTAAAAATCTTTTTAAATGTTAGCGAGACAGGAATTTCAACATGTCATAATTGTATCAGCAAAAATTTTTTTTTAAAGAGTAGATACCAAGGAGTAAAATCGCTTTTTAGACATTTTAACTTTATATATTTTGTAACAAATTGTCCATCTTGTATACCTTAGGTTAGTTAGTTTTTTGTAGTTTTTAGTATAGGTGTAGGGAAAAAATCAATAATTTTTTTTAAAAAAAATGTCTGTGCTGTTGCAATCCTGAGTATGCTGTTCAGGTGTGTATCTGTAAGCTGCAAATCCACTTTTAATTTATTGACACTGACCACAGAAATCTCATGCTCAGAGTTCTGAGTCTAGGACCCAGGGGAAAACATGAAATGGCTGAGCGATTGAGAGAGTCAGGCGAAGCAAGCTATGATGTAGCAGCAGCAATGGAACTGGAAGCAGGAGATGGCCAGTTCTAATGTGGGCCTGATAGAAGCCCTCCGGGGGCCTCATCCACCCCCCCCCCCCGGGCTGCATGTTTGACACCCCTGCACTAGGGGAAAGCTTCTTCTGTAGCAGGTGACTGTGGTGAGCTGTGCTGTCATTGCCCAAGAAATTAGACAAGGCAATTAGACAGTAAAACCTCAGATTTCTCCAGAAGAACCTCAGTGGACCTATTGCAGCCATTTGGCTCCTCTTTAGCTTTGATAAGCAATGCCTCACATGGGCTTTCAGAGTAAAATCTTATTTCTCTCTCCCCTACTATTTCCCCTTTCCCTTCCTTGGTATCCACCCTAGACTCTCCCCTCTACCTGCCTCCTCTCCTTTTAATGTTGACAACCTCCAGGTCAGCCCTGGAGGTCTGCCGGAACTACAGTGGATCTCCAGATGATAGATATCAGTTTCCCTGGAGAGAATGCCAGCTTTGGGGTGGCATTCATATGGCTCTTTTGAGCCATGCCAGGCACAAGGGCCTGGTGGATTTAAAGTGCACGTCTAGATCACAACATCTGGGAATCATGCCGCTTTCATGAGTAGACCGTCAATCCCCGTCGGGGATCTGTACTTAAAAGATAGTAGTGAAAGTCCGATCTAAAGCTTGCTGACGGGCCAATGCCAGAATTTCCACTGTCAGGTCATACCTCCAGTGTGCAATCAGCCTGTAGGGATGGTCTCCAGACCATCCTGGATGGCTGCCATTTTAAAAAACTCTTAGCGATGTGCGCATAATGGCTTAAACATGTGATATCCTCAGAGCTCTGCTCAAATGATCCGAACAATTTAATGTTTCTGATGCTCCTCTGAACTTTACCTACTTCATAAACTGAAAGGGTACCTAGAGGAAGGTACCGCTGGCGGTGCTTTTACCATTTTAATCTGCGCATGCACGGAAAAACAAATATATGGTGAGGTGCATGTGCACATGTGCAGACTGGATTTAAAAAAAAAAAGCTGATCACACGGCTACAATCCACTGCGGGAGTCATGCACAGTAAAGTGCTTCATGGGTGGGCTGTCTGGTTGTGCAATGCTGGGTCAAAAAGATCTAGCTCAAATTACAGCCAGGCCAATGGCGGGATTAGCTGCCTCCATGATCCCTGGCCAATCAGGCCTGGAGAAAAATTGCTTCCTGACCCCAAACTGGCAATTGGCATTTCCCTGGGCGTGTAAGAAAGGGCCATGAGAACTAAGCACTGATGCAACCCTCCCTGCCCTTTCTCTCATGATCTGCTTAAGTTCACAGAATCAACATTGCTGTCAGATGACCATCTAGCCTCCAAAGAAGGAGAGCCTACCACCTCTCGAGGAAGCCTGTTCCACTAAGGAACCGTTCTAACTCTCAGGAAGTTCTTCCTAATGGGAAAAGGGCAAAGCTGCTCAGGAAACAAGTGGAATTGCAGAACAACACACACGTACCTTTCCCTCTCTGTGACGTGTTTGCAAAAGTGATTGGCTGGGACTGCTAAAGCCTTGCCAAGCTCTGATTGGAAGGAAGAATGTCATTGCTTGGGAAACAAGCAGAATCAAAAAACAACACAGAACAATATGCACATGTGCATGCTCCTGCTGGCTTGGTAATCAACTGAACTCAAAACAACACAGATTGGGGGGGAGGTTCTTTCATTTTACTAAAAATCCTGGATTCCTAATACCATTCCAGGAAACCAAAGTCATGACCCAAGAGAGTGATTTTTATGTATATTTTCAGTGTAGGAGTTCCATTATGCACACCCCTAGCATAAACATAGGAACCATTATTTGGCACTGAACATCACTTTTTAAGGAACACTCCACATGGAGTATAAACCAAAAAACCCATAAAAACATGGAGTGAGAGTGAGGAGCTGTCTGTAGGCATTCACACAGGCAGAACTGCATTCACCCCTAATTTAAGAATGAATGTAATTAATTAATTAATATATTCATTCACATTTATAGCCTGGTCTTCCCAGAAGCGGCTTCAGGGTGGATAACAGCATATCATTTATACAAAATATATTAGTTAATACAACAACATTAAAATTTAAAACATCATCATAAATATTAAAATGGTGGTCACAACTGATAACAAAGAAGTTTTCTGGTTGTGGGAGGTTCCTGGCCATAGCCAGTAGTTGTTAACAGGGTGACAAACACCTCAGGGAGCCCATAGATGGACATCTGCTGCCTCAGCCAAAAGCCTGGCAGAACATCTCCATCTTGCAGGCCCTGTAGAACTGAAGTAGATCCCACAGGGCCCTGATCTCAATGGGGAGCACGTTCCACCAGGCAGGGTGAGGCAAGACTACCAGGAGGTGTTGATTCATAGAGCATAATGCTCTTTGGGGGCATATACAGGAAGAGGCGGTCCCTCAGGTATGTTGGTCCCAGGCCGTGTAAAGCTTTAAAGGTTATTACCAACACCTGGAAGAGGATCCAGAACTCTACTGGTAACCAATGCATTTGCTGGAGTACCTGCCAAAACTGAGCCCGCATAGGCGTCACCGTTAATGCATCCTTTAGTTAGGTATTATTACAAACTGAATTGATTAAACTTGGATTTATAGGTTTTTGAACGTTGTAAACTGGGGATTTTCTTCTTTAACATTCCCAACGATCTGTTATCGAATAAACATCAGTTTATGCACCTAATTCAAAATTTCATAGACGCAACTGCAAACTGGAAAGGTAGCTAGTGCTATGAACTGCAGCAACATTGTGCACAGAAGACAGCCAAGCAGAGAGGCCCACTTCTGCAGCGCATGGTAAGCATGCATCTAACTAAATTGGCTCTGTTTTAAAAGAAAGGGGCCATGAGTTCTCCAGTTTATAAGGAGCCTCAGCACATCCCACACAGTGTAAATTTAGTATCATTAGCAGGAACTTTGGAGCTAAAGGTCTGTAGCTGGAAAATGATGTATTCTGTCCCTGTGCTTAAGAGCTCATCACATAAAAATCTTTATTGGAGGCAGGTTAGTGTTTTTCTAGTTTCCTTTATGCGCCATTATATTTCACGTTTTATAGCATATTTAAAATTTTGCATCTTCGGGATGCAACTGGGTTCACAGAACTGCTCAGAGAACCAGAATGGTTGCTGATATTCTTTCTTTTCAACATCACTGGAACTAGTTAGTATGCAGGGGGAGAGTGCGGCTGGCATGGAGAGTTCTGAAATGCAAGACTCCATTGGAAGGAGCTGCCTGGCATTCTGTAAACATTTCTTTCTCATTCCATGCACACTCGCACAGGCACACAATCTTCTCTTAGCTGAGGTTCATGATTATTATATTATTATTACTTTAATATTGGAGGCAGGGTGGCTGCCCAGGGCCTATGGAGGAGGCCCAGGCGCCCACCACTTCTCCTGTCCTTTTCCATTTCTGCCCTGTAACTGTGGGCTGTGATCCTCAGCAGAAAACACTCAAAGTACTCATCATGCTTATTTTGCTCTTGAGCTGATCCTCCAGATCTTCTAAATGTTGTTATGTTTGCCATACAAAACAAGTTTATTTTTGAGCTTATGTGCTGATTTGACTCTGTGCAGTTGGCAGGATTCATTCTCACACTAAGCAGTCAGCCTGGGGCTGCTGCTGCAGCATGCTGAGAACTGATGGGATTGCTGGCGGATATATACACACGCGCATACATACACACACACACATCCAAGGTTAGGAGCAGGGCATGTGTCATTTAAAATGAGCAATGCTTGAGTTTGTGCCGAGTTTTGCATCTGTGCACTGTGGACAGCATTGATCACCATCATATTAGGCAGCCAGCCAGGAGCAGCAATTGAACCTTGCTCAGGGTTATGAGTCAGGGCATGGAGACACATAATATATGCTGAGGGTTATACAGTTGCTTACATGAGAGCCATTATGGAGTAGTGTTCAGACTGGGACCTGGGAGAACCAGGTCTGAATCCCCATCCTGCCATGGAAGCCATGCTGGGTGACTTTCAGCCGCTCACATACTTTTGTCCTGACCTACTTCAAGGTGTTGTGAGAATAAAACTGAGGAGAAGAGAATGCTGTAAAAGACTCCCGTTGGGGAGAAAAGTGGGGTATGAATGAAGTAAATATTAAATTAAAAATCCTGTGCAGCAGCACAAGAACATGAACTTGAAAAGGATTTGCAATGCAGTTTTTCAAGTGTTGAAGGTTGGGCTTTGATTGCAAGTTGCAAAAGTCAGTGTGAGTGGGAGTACACTTGTCCATGTTGTCTGCTGATATGTTTCCAGGCACCACTTCTTCCTTCCCTAAAGCATCTCCCCTAAAGCAGAGAAACAATCTTGGCTTTCTTCCACCTCTTTGGAGCAGAAAACTTAGGAAGCAATGTCAGAAACAGCTGCCTCCATTATAGGAGGATACTTGGGTTGGAACCTTCTAGCTGAGGCCTCTCCTCTCCCTAAACTCTGGTATCCATAGCCTCCACTACAAAATCTCCAGGAATTTTCCAACCTGGAGCTGGGAGGCCTGGAAAGGGCCTCCTGCCTTTGTCTTTTTACTGACAGAACCAAGCATGGTTGCCTAGCAGCAGCCACTGAGGGAAAAGTTAGCCCCACAGGAGCCAAGCAGAAGTGTCTTCATCAGGAGAAACAGTCATTTTGGCAGTTCATTCTGTCAAGGAACAGTGGCCAGGTTGGCAGTGGGCAGGAGAGAGAAGTGGACCCAACACCCAGCCAATGGCACATGAGTTCTCTTGAGTGGCGGTTGATGGGCCAATGGCTGATGGAGCACACAGCACAGCCAATGGGAGAGCTGGAAAGCAGCAACACATTAGGGTGTGTGTGTGGGGGGGTAGTGTAGTGGCCAGTTGGATTTTCTTGGGTCTGAAGCTGTTTAGGAATATACATCTAGGGTTGCTAACCTCCAGGTGGGACCTAGAACGCTTCCAGAATTAAAACTGATCTCCAGGCTACAGAGATCAGTCCCCCCAGAGAAAATGGCAGCTTTGGAGGGTGGGCTTCATTGCATTGTACCCCACTGAGTTCCCTCTGGTGCCCCTAGGCTCCACCCCAACTCTCCAGGAATTTCACAGCCCAGAGCTGGCAATCCTAGGGCAAGCAATTACTCTTCAGTAGTTCCTGCTAAACCTATAAGCTGGGGGGAAAAACAATAACCCTCAATTATTAAAGACACCATAAGTTTGCCCAGAAGAGTTGTCACACATATGTGCTACTAAGTGAGGAGAAAAGCATGAATTAGTACAACATGTGTGATATATTCTTAGCTCAATAATGAGCAAAATGTACATTTTGGAGATATGCTATATTGGGAACCCTAAAGGTATTTGCCAGACCTTTGTAGAAGCACCAGTACCAACATATGTTATTTGTAGCAAGTACTTGTACAGTAATATTTGTGTTGGAATAGAAGATAAAAAGAGCAGCCAGTTGACCTGAGGGACCATCTCAGGTATTTCTCAAGCATTCATCAGTGAAGAGTTAGACACCGGAGAAAAGAATACAACCCAACAAAGCTGCCCAAGCAGATTGTTTTGCTGCAATGTAAAACCTTCTGAACATTTAAATATGCTGCAAATTATAGCAGTGCTAGAATAAGGGGTGGCTTTGTAACCCTAGTGCCACAGACCTAATCAGACGCAAACTGTGATTTTACAATGCATCATTAGGAGCTGGATTGCATTACTCAAACTAGGAGCTGGATGGTCAGGATACTTTTGCTGTAGTGGTTCTCTGGAATGAATTTTGACAAAAGAATCAGGATGTCCAGAACATCAGTTTTTCCACAAATATTTGTTTGCTGCAAATATTTGACTGCCATATAATGATAGTATTTTGGGCATTGAGAAATGAGAGGCACAATGAAGGGGTATAAATAGTGGGTGGGTACATCATGCCTGAGTAGGCCTATGTCAGGGGTCCTCTGCACAGTGCCTATGGGAACCATGGTACCCACTGACAGATGTTCTGGTGCCTGCCAAGTGTTTTTAGAAAATGGGCAGGGCTAGGTGGGGCTTTTGCCCAGTAGGCATTGGCTACTGGAGATCTGATTGGCTGTGCAGATTAAAAGGTGTCCTGTTAAATAGCTTCTGCCTGAAATTATGAAGCACTACTATTCAGTTTATGCATAACCTTCCTCCCTGACTCTTTGTGCTTGGCTTTGCCTCTTTTGGCAGCCATTTTGTGGTTGGCTCTATCTATCTATCTATCTATCTATCTATCTATCTATCTTTTTGTGATTATACCCACTACCCCGTGTAGAGTTTGAAAGGTGCCCACAGGCTCTACAAAGTTGGGGACCTTGGTCTATGCTATAAGTTTCCGCTAAGATTGTGAAAAGAAATTCTCTTAATTTTTCTTCACCCAATTTCTACCTGAAATCGAACTCCTCTTTTTAAGAATTTGGTGTCCTCTTATAATCAGTTTCTAATTGGTGTCAGTTTCTAATTAGTTTCTAATTTGATCAGAGGAGTGGCAGGAAGGTGGTTTTTGGAAAATTTCAGAATTTCATTTTCTAGATGCTCAGAGGCTTGCAATGTCTTCCAATCCTCTTGCTAGAGCACCACCCTGTGGTGAATAACATAAAACAACTGCAAATGCTGAAGTTACTAAAGAGTGCCTTGATCTCTCTACAAAAACAAAACAAAGAGAAATGAAAAAAGAAGCCCCTCTTTTAAAAAAGAAAAAGAGAATAAGAGGAATCAATGGCTATGGCTAAACAGAAAGAATTTCAGAAAGAGAAATTCCCCTCCCCATAACAACCCAAGTTTTATCTCATTTAGTTTCCAGTAAAGAATTCTTTAGTAGATAAATTTATTGTCTTAGCCATAGGCCATAACATAACACATCGTCGTTGAGTAAGAAATAAATCAGACTATAAAATAATAATGTAAGCAATAAAAATATCAGTAACTAACAAGAAATTCTATACTCTTTCTACTTTACATTAAATACTAAACTCATTCTAATTTTCCTTGTTGCTATGGTGAATAACGCCATTCAACTAGAGACATAGTGATCAAGGTCCGAGAATAATAATTTGACCAGATCCAGATAGTCCATTATGCAGCGGAATAATGGGAATGATGTACTGTAACTTAGGACATTCATGCCATGGGCATCTCAGGTTATAACGTCCTATATAATTTACTTCCCCCATATCACAAAAAACAAAATCTAAGGGGGGCAGGGATACCAAAAAAGCATCCAGTACTGATTATTGAGGGCATGGATTGAAATCTTAAAGCCGTAAAAGCCGTTCTTAATTCCAGGATGGTTAACATCTCTAAATAAAGGGACCTATGATGATCCCTTAAAAAAAAACAACCTTAAATAACGGTGCCGTAAAACAACGTGCCATCACTTCCCGATCCATAAGCCCATCCTTTTTAAACACCCATTCTTTCAATCCCTGTGCTTGGGTTTTATTCCTTAATAAATTGAATCGAAGCCAAGTAGTTAGCTAGTTTCTTGGAAGCTTTCAGGAGCAAACTAAAACTTAACACCCCCACCAAGGGAATCCTAGAGCTGTTCTAAACATTTTCTCCAATAGGATAGAATTCTAACAATGACTCTGGCATTTAATGAGGTAATTCCCAGTTCGGCCCTCATTAATGTCACTGGTGTACCCCTTGGTAAAGCGAGAATTTGCCTCATAAAATAATTCTGTACTATTTCTACTGAGGACAATATCTGATCTCCCCAGCCCCAGATCTCTAAACCATATAGCATGGCTGGAATTATCTTACTCCTATACAGTTTGAGAACTGGGTCTACCATGCCTCCTCCCTTGGAAACGTAGAACTTCAGTAGAGCACCCAAATTCTTCATGGCAGCAGCTTTTAATGATGTAAGGTGGGCATGCCAGGAAATAATTTCAGAAAAGGTTAAACCCAGATATTTATATGTGCAATGTTCGATCTGAGTGCCGAGAATGCTCCAGGTAAATTTCTTTGGCCATTTCCTAAAAAACCAGAACTTTTGACTTGGCATAATTTATTCACAAGCCTTCCGCATTGCAGTACTCACCCAATTTGTTCAGGAGTCTCCTCAAGCCAATCTTGATTAAGGACAAGAGGACCATATCATCTGCATACAGAAGGATTGGAACCTTATGTTGTCCTATGGCCAGAGCCATATATTCACTACTTTCTAAACCAGATATTATGTCATTTAAATACAAATTGAACAAAGTGGGGGCTAGCACACAATCCTGTTTCACCCCTTTCAGCACTTGGATGTCCTCAGTAAGCCAGCCTTCTCTCCCAACCTTAACCTTTATGTTGGTATCACGATGTAGCTGGCTAATCAGATATACCTGCCACGGGTCAATCTTGATGTTCAAAAGTTTTTGCCATCTACCTCTATCTAAAGAGTCAAATGCCTAAGCCAGGTTGATAAAGCCTGCATATAGGGCTTTTGTCTGTAAAGAATTCTCTGAACTAAACTTTAATAAGGATGCCTGGAATTCTCCATTACAGAACTCGAGTACCGCTATTAAAATGACAATTCCCAAAGTCTCTCTTATGGCGGTTCATCAGGAAATAGCTCCTTCCCTTGCCGTAATTAGGGAAAGCGGAAAATCTTGACATTCTCTTCTCTTCTTTAGCAAGTACTAGGATCCCTGTGATTCATTTTTCCTCTTAAGACACTGTTAATTATTTTTGTTAACTTTTATTCTGCGCTTCCATCAGGAAGCTCAGAGTGGAGCAGCTACTGTGGGGCTCTCACCCTGGCTGGCTCCCATCCAGCCCCCTGAGGAGAGCAAAGCTGCTAAGCTTCAAACCACACAACACAAAAGCCCCAAATAGACTCAAAGGGACTTCCAACCAATGGATTTTTTAAAAAAAATTGGGAATTGTTTTAAGCCTCTGCACTGTCAAGAAGGTATATATCCTAGCTGTGTAAAATATATTAAAAGAATCATTACAATTTGCCTCAGGTACGAAAATCAACCTCTGCTGCTACCAGGAGATTGGAAAGTGGAGAGTTTTTAAAAAAGGGATCCAAAAGAGATCCAGGAAATTGTACACCTGATATCTGTTTAAGACAGCATCCTGGAAAATGTTATTAAGGCTTAACCCGTTAAACACAGTCAAGAACACATGTTGCAAAGGAAGAGTTTGCAGAGGAAAAAAAATATTATTAATCCGGTAACATTAGGAAGGAGCTAGAATATGAAGGAGCTAGAGAAGTTTCTAAAGTGTAAAGATGTGTTGCTGGCAACCAAGATCAAGTTAATTCATGCCATGATATTCCCCATTTTATGTATGGGTACAAAAGTTGGACAAGGAAGAAAGCTGAAAAGGAAGAATTGATTTATTTGAAATGTGGTATTAAAGGAGAGTTTTACAGATACCGGGAACAGCCAAACAGACAAATAAGTAGCCTGAACTCTCCCTAGACGCTAAAATAGCTCAACTGAGGCTATCGTACTTTGGTCACATTATGAGAAGGCAGGAGTCACTAGAAAAGACAATAGTGCTAGGAATAGTAGAAGGCAGCAGGAAAAGAAGACCCAGCATGAGATGGATTGACTTAATCAAGGAAGCCACGAGGGCCCTCAGTCTGCAAGACTTGAGTAAGGCTGCTAACGATAGGACATATTGGAGGACATTCATTCATAGGGTCACCATAATTAGGAAACAACTTGCCAGCACTTCACACACACACACACACACACACACACACACACACACACACACACACACACACACTAGACTTGTTCTTGTGTTACAGTGAACATATGCAAAAGAGACACTTATAAACAATGCAGGCAAAAATAAATAAACAGATAATGATTTTTAAGGAGCTATATTTTCCAAACTAGGTTCAACAGGTAAATAACAATTAACAAATAAGTACACACAAATCCAGCAAATGGACTAATAATATCACAATACAGGTGCAATACAATGGAACCTTATATATCAGCAAAAATACAATATATGAAGATGATTCCAATACAATTTTTTAAATATTTCAGATGAAGCCTGATGACAAAAAAACTGTGTAGTATACATAAATATATCCAATAAACATTATATATCCAATAAACATTATAAATTCAATATTAGTGATTTACAAATAATACAAAAATGATCAAAACAATTAAAGGGCCTGTTTATAAGCTGTAATAGATGATAGCTTGATGTAGTTGATGAAATTTCCCAGAATATAGTTCCATTTTGAAAATCCTTCCTCTGAACATTAGGACCAATCAACTGTAGAAATATTATACAATACATCAATAATAAGAAAATAGGAAAAATAACTAAACAATTTTTGTATACAAAATTAAACTCACAACTGCACAACTTTATAAATACATAGGGCATGTATATAGCCTCTTCCAGGCATAAAATTCACTCCTTCTGAAAATCTGCAATACAATAAATTACACACATTATTTAACAATAGACATGCATACATATTTAAAAGAGTAGCTATAACTATTTAATTATTAAAACTCACCAGTACATACTCCAAAATCTTAATAGATTGTCAGCAGAATTTCTGATAGTGTTGAAGGCTAAGCCATTGCTGTAACCATTCCCAGAAGCCTTACTTTTGCCATACGCGCTAACCATATTTATAAGGAAACCGCACCCAAACACTCTTAAAGCTACAGAGTTCTAAAAGATCTTTAACTATGTACTACTTTGTCTACTACAGAAAACATGAAGAATCTATGGATACATTCAGTCCCCAAGGGTGATAAGTTTTTAACCAGAAACACCAAAAAGCTTCACGCTGCAAAAGTAATTTATGTATATTGACTCTACTGGATTCTCTTATCTTTACTACCTCTAGTACTACAAAGCAAAATTCCTTATGAGTATGTCCCATATCTACATAATGCTGGACCATAGGTGCATCTAAATATCTGTGTTTTATGCAGGACTTGAGTTCACACATGCATGTTCCCAAAGCACGTGCAGACTGACCCACATATTTAAGCCCACAGGGACCCAGGACAAGATACACAGCCCAACAGACATACAACAAATGGTCAAGTGTACGTGGATTGTGTTTCCTTTCTCTGTAACTTGTGAACAGGTTGAGTTGTGGATTATACACCACCCTGACTATTGGGAGTGGTGGGATATACATGGCTAAATGTATAAATAAATTGTAAATTTGAATAATTGGAGGGTAGGGTGGTACAAGTTCCATTGGGCATATAGCAAATGATGGCAATTTTTAATAATTAATTTCTCTCATCACTTGGATGCCCTCACTGGCTTTCTGCTTCCTTTTCTCTGTGACTTCAGCATCTGTGGGGAAAGCATTGGAGAGAAACCTTTTTAAAGATCCCCTGAGAAAAAGCAGTGAAACACATAGGGGTTTTTCTAGGATCCACACAATAAATGTTCACTTTCCCACTACACCAGTGGCATTTGGTTTTGCATTCTTTGGCAAGGGTATCTCTTGTATCTCGTTAGCCATGACCTTCACACCTCCAGCTATATGAGATTCTACTGCTGCCCAATGGCTTCTGCCTCTCCATCACAATGGCCCTGTTCGCCCTTTCTGTCACTAGTTGCCTCCTGCACAGGTTCCATATCACCCGCCTCAATGCCCACTTTTCATTTCGGGATTTTCCATTTAATCCTCAGTCCCAACCAGGCCCAAGTAACCGCCATACTAAAACCACTGACCACAGGAGCTGCTCACAGTGGAAGCTAGATGCCAATGGATGAGTACAAAACACTCTGTATTGTGCCAGAAACATAGGGTGCAGAGGCATCTAAACTACAAGATGGACCCAGTGCAACATTGCAGTCAGGGGTCATTTTGAGAAGGAATGCGCAGGAATGCCGTTCCGGGAGTAACAAGCCCAGGAGTGGGCACATGTGATGATGCGCTGTGGGAAAAAGCAAAAGCCTACTAACTTGATCTGTTTTTCATGCTTGTTGTAGGGTAGCTTCCCTGCAAGAGCAAAGGAAACCTAAAGTGTCTTTAGTCAAAGTGTAAAGCTTGCTCGCCAGCTGCGAGTTAGGAAATACCGGGAGATTTTTGGGGTGGAGCCTGAACGATGGGTGTTGCCTTCTGACACACCTCCAGTGATGCCAGGGGGTGTGGCACATGCAAATAAATTATGCTAATGAGTTATGCTAATGAGCTCCTACACCTCTTTTTCTCCAAAATGACCCCTGCTTGCAGTAATGCTCTTGCACAAGTGGGAACACAGCTACCACAGCTGCTTGTGATAATCTGAACATACTGTGTTTCCCCACTTGCATTCCTGCATGTGCAAGGTTTTGTATAACCAATTTCTGGACACTGTAATATATACAGAGAGATGTGCTGGGTGTTGCAGATGGTTTTTTTTGTGCTGGCAGAACTCTGTGAAGTCCTTGTATGTTTCTGCTTATGCATCTCTGAATTCAAAACTGTGTCTTTCCCTTTCCAAATCTTGGGACGTTGGTGCCAGGAAACAAGTGAACTTTTATTCCCATGTAATATAAAGATGGGGGCTGCAGTGGCTCAAGTGGTTAAGAAGCTGCACTGCAGACCAGAATGTTGGTAGTTCAGCATTTTGAGACCTGAGTGCTGCATGATGGAGGCTGCGGCCACACGGGCCTTAAATGCGGGAGGAAGGGCAATTTCCTCCTGCATTTAAAGGGGCCGACCAGACGGCCGGCCCCTAGTCCCATGCCAAAGCGGGATCCAATGCGGGTTCCTCCCGCATTTTCCGACCCCAGGAAAATCAAGTATTTTCCCGGGTGTTGCGGGAGGAACCCGCATTGGAGGTATCTGGACAGCCCTCTCTCGCAAGCATTGCGAGAGCAGGGCTGTCCAGATAGCCCCGCCGGCCATTTCCCCCCCCCCCTTTTACACTTGGGCGCATGGCTATCCATGCGCCCAAGTGTAAAAGGGGGGGGGGAACCCGACTTACCAAGGCGGATGGCGGGTTGGAGGCCACCACAGCCACTTCCAGTCCTGCTGGGGCCGCCTCTGCTGCCTCCGCCGCCTCCACCACCTGCGCCGACGTCTCTTCAGTGGCGGCCACTGCCGCCACCACCATTTCCGCCGCCACGGCCACCGCTTCCGCCGCGGCTGCCGCCTCTTCCCTGTGGCCACCGCCGCCTCCGCCACGGCCGCTGTTCCCGCCGCAGCCGCCGATCACAGTGCCGCAGGGGTTGGGATGTTTAGACATCCCAACCCGCTGTTAAAAAATGCGGCCCCTTTAAATCCGGGAGCCCTCCCGGATTTAAAGGGCCGTGTGACCGTGGCCGGAGTGAGCTCCTGTCTCTAGTCCCAGCTCCTGCCAACCTAGCAGTTCGAAAGCAAGAAATTGCAAGTAGATAAATAGGTACCGCTTTGGTGGGAAGGTAACAGTGTTCTGTGCGCCTTGGTGTCTAGTCATGCTGGCCACATGACCATGGAAACATCTTTGGATAGCACTGGCTCTTTGGCCTGGAAGAGGAGATGAGCACTACATCCCTAGAGTCATATTCGACTGGCTTTCGAGCAAGGGAAACCTTTACCTTTACCTATTATAAAGATGGGAAAGGCATGACTTTTATATGTGTATATCATTTATACATTATGCAATACATCTGTTCGTATTTTTGGTATTGATATATCAATGCAAAACATCCTGTACAGCTGTGGAAATTCTAAACTGGAATATATAATTTTCATAATGTGCTATTTACAATCCAGAACATGTAATACCAGTGAGCATCCTGTCAAACTGATGCCCAGCTGTTTCATGTTAATCATGTTCCATGCAGTGAAAGAAAACAGACATAGAAGTTGATCCAAATGAATGCGAAGTTAGAGAAATGAATGTTTTTGTTGAGAGGGTTGAGCGCTAAAATCTGCTTTCCCTCTGACTTGCCATTCACCACTCATCAGCTATTCAAAGCATCAAGTGAATACCACAGTTTTCTCCAATTTGAGCAATTTAGACATTTTCACAGTAGGTCAGAAGACATTAGTGTGATTATCTGAGGTAGTTAAGAGTCAAGCCATTCTGCAAAGAGTGGCTTGTTTTCAAAAACGCAGCCTATTTAATTACAGTGGGGGGAAATCGCTGTCTGGTTTCATAGGCGTGTGTGTGTTTGTGCATGCACATTTTTGTGAAGGGCTAAAGAGTGGCATCTTTCAGAGGACAGCAAATTTAACAAGGATTTCTAAGGAAAAGATGATACTTTATACAAACTGGCTTATTTGAATGGTAGGCTGTTTGGAAATGTCAATTCTATTTGTATTTCTATTTCTGAATGCCAGTTTGCCTGGAGCTTGTAATAAATCAGATTTATTTTGCTTTGTAGCATAGGTCTTTACGGAGGTAAAGAAGGCCTTTCTTCTCAACTATACCAAACTGGTGTTGTTTTAGGGTATTAGGGACGAATAGAGATGACATTCGCTAAGCATCAGGACGTAACGATGTGGTTCAGACTCAAGATGAATCTGATACAGATTACAAGCAGAACATGATGGGCACAGCCTCACCAGCCTTATGGTCTCTAGCACCTGGTATCCAAAGATCTATCACTTCTTTCAATGCCAGTTCCATTTAAGAAGAAGAAGAGTTGGTCTTTATACCTCACTTTTCTCTACCACAAGGAGTCTCAGAGCAGCCTTACAACTGCCTTTCCTTTCCTCTCCCCACAACAGGCACCTTGTGAGGCAGGTGGGGCTGAGAGAGTTCTGAGAGAACTGTGACTGGCCCAAGGTCACCCAGCAGGCTTCAGTTGGAGGAGGAATGAGGAATCAAACTCACTTGGTTCTCCAGATTAGACTCCACTGCTCTTAATCACTGTGCCATGCTGACTTGCCACCTGGTATCCAGAGATCTATCACTGCTGTCCATGCTAGTTCCATTTAACTACTGTGGATAACAGCTGTTGGCAGGCCTATCTATCTGTCAAGAATTTGTCCATCCTGTTTTAAAGACATCTAATCTAGTGGCCATCACCACATTCTGTGATAGTGAATTCCGAATGTTGATTACAATTAGGCTTTGTGAAGAAAAGTATTAGTGTACTCCATACTCACCACCAATCAGTTTTGTCCGATGGCCTACAATGCTGCTGCTATGAGAGAAGGTAGGCTACTGCGGCTTACTTTGTAGAAACAGAACAATAAATAATATCTCATGGAAGTGAAGAGTTTTGCAAAACTCTTCAGAAGAATTGCTGCCGGCAAAAAGATTGTTTAGCATAAAACACAAGGATTACCCTATGAAAACTGCTAGGAAAGCCTGCATAATTGTGAGTTCATAAACACAAGTGAAAGCCAACATCCAACATTTGAAACACTCGAATTTCACAAGAAGGACATACTGACATCTAATTATTTCATCTTGCATTTCCCCCTGAATGTCATGTGTACCTACCAGAAATAAGCCCCATGTTGAAGAAGACAAGATCTTTCCTGGATGATGAAGTGCCTCTTCATCTTGCATTTTACCTTGGTAGAAAACATTTGTCTGTAATGGATTCAAATGAAGAATGTCAGTGTTATAGACTTTCTGATTGTCTTTCTAACAAGTGCTGCTGTTTGATTTGAGTGTGGACATAGACAGGCAAAATGCAGGTCATTTGGACTCTGTGTGCGAGTGGTTTTTTAAATAAACGATTTTAATAATTTAGCTCTCTCTTGATGAAAGTTGAGAATTCTGAGAAACTAGTAGATCAGGTCAACAGGTCATTATAATGTTATAGCAAAATAACAACTACCATTTTTATCTCCTTTGAAATTATACTGAAGTGTTGCTGCATATTGCTGCAGCTTTTGAGCTATCCCTTGGGCAAGTAGAGCCAAATACATTTGGGCAAGTGCTGAATACATTGTCCTTTCTGCTCACTCATTGCCAGACCCAACCCAAAACTAGTTTGTCAATTAAATGGAGAAAAGCATCAAAACATCCCCAAGAGGATGGATGGTGCTCATTACAGAGGGCAGCAGATTTTTCCCCAAAGGAAAATGAGGAAGGGGTTCAGTCATTCCTCCTGCCTCACTAAAATGAACACAAGAAGCAGCTTCATGATTTATGACTGTTCCATCTAGTTCATATCAACATATGAAACTGCTTCATACCAAATTAGACCCTGGGTCCATCAAAGTCAGTACGGTCTACTCAGACTGGCAGTGGCTGTCCAGTGTTTCAGGGAAAGGTCTTTCACTTCACATCTGACCAGAGTTCACTCTAAGCTGAGTTAGTGTGAGCTAGCTCACAGTTTTTTAGCCTCTGGCTCACACATTTTTGTCTTAGCTCAGGAAGGATGGCACCAGAGTTCACCCACAACTTTAATGCCAGTAGCTCACAAAGTAGAATTTTTGCTCACGAGACTCCACAGGTTAGAGGAACATTGCATCTGACCTGTGTCTGAACTGGAGATTCTGGGGATTGAACCTTGGACCTTCCACATACCAAGCAGATGCTCTGCCGCTGAGCCACAGCCCCTCCCCTTTAAACAATAACTCTGACTGGCGATGGTTCCCAAGAAGAAAAAGTTCATTCTCATCATCTGCTACCTGAAGTTTTGTAACTGGAACTGCCAGGGTTGAACCAGGAACATAAGTTATGGGTTTCTGCATTTATACATGTATGAATATATTTATTTATACATAAGCTGATCTGCACCATCTCATTAAAACATTAAAGCATGGGTTATATTGTGCTTGCAAAGCAAGACTCTTAACAGGGCAAATCCACCCCAGCACAGAGCCAGGTCTGGGATCCTTCTGGACCTGACTTGTCATGGCCTGCACACCAGTGCATTGAGGGGGTGTAGGGCACATTCTAGCTCACAACTGCAAAGCCTTAAGGCTCGTTGTATGCTCCCCCAACCCCAAAGAGGCCCCCAACTGAGTCACCCTGCCTGCACAGCCCATAGATACCCAGTTTGAGGACTCCCTCATCACTAATATCTCGGAGTGCTCAAAATCCCCTCAACCCATGCTTTTCCCACCACAGAGGGGGTTAACCTCGGCTTAACTGCTGTCCTGCCAACCAGGAGCCACTGGTCACACGGACCGCCCTGCAGATCAGCTAAGCAAATGACCAACCCAGTAACCCCATCGTACCCAAAAGATCTGGCACCAAGGACCTGATTCTGGGGAGGAGACTGCTGACCTAGTGCCCAGATTGTCAATGCCTAAATGCATGACCACGGCCAGGGGAGGCGCTCCTGCCAACCAACTATCATAGAGGAGGGGTAACAACTGGCTTCAATGCACTCCACCCTCCTCCAGTCAGTCCACAGAAACACAGTCTCTGACATCCAGTGCGGTGCTGGAGCTGCCAACCATTATACTGGTGACCTCCATCATCATGCCACATCCTGTAAAGAGATACACCATCAGCCAGCACCAGTGACGACTGTACACCATATGCCCAGGGCCTCCCAGGGCCCAATGCCAGACCTCAGAGGGACTGGACCCCCACCCTGTGGCTGTCAAAGTTGCTTCAACGCCAAGAAGTGGGTACCTAAGTCACCCCCACTAGCCATCCCATCCCCCTGCATGGCCACCCTGACCAACTTGGCCTCTCCTTGTGACAAGGAGATGTCCCCCACCTCTCTAGCTGATGCCCTAATGAACCCTGGGTGCCAGGCACCAGGGGTGCTTCTCCAACTCAGCCCTCCACTAGGGTTGCCAAGTCCTACCTTAGCTGCAGCAGAGGGAGTCCTGGCCATTTCCGAGACCCAGAAGTGACGTCATCACATCGGACATGTTGGGGGAGGGACCACTATCATTTGAAAGAAAACCATAGAGTTTTCCCTCGAATGATAGAGCATCCCCCCGCAAGGTGCCTGATGCAATGACGTCACCTCTGGGTGATGTCATCACACTGGGCATATCTCCGCAATCCTGGCAATTTGGGGGTGGAGTTCCCCCTGCGGCCCAATCTGGACCAGTGGGTAATAGACCCATCGAGAGAGGGTTTCCCTGCCCCCCAGGGGGACCTGGCAACCCTCCCCTCCACCCAGTGCCCTTACTTGAAGTCCCCTGTGTGTTCCCCAGCCTCAGCTCTTAGCAGAAATGCTATTTTAAAGGTCCTGACACCCAGGGTCCTACTCCTCATGGTCACCCTTGTCACAGGAGGATGTGGGGTACATGCAAGCATGTTTGAATTTTCAGGGCATCCTTGAACATTTCCCTGATGCATTGAAGCCCCAGCAGATGAGACAGGGTTGATCCCCCAGCTTATCACCAGCTCCCCAACTGGCTCCCGCATGCAAATGTGCCACCAGGCAGGGCCGGTGCTACCATTAGGCCAAGTTAGGTGACCGCCTAAAGTGCAGACCTCAGAGGAGTGCAGAAACGAACTATCAGCACCCCTCCAACCGGCCACAGGCTCTCACACTCACTCACTCACCAGCCCCGGCTCTCCCATGCTTTTCCTCCTCCAGAAAGTCATGGTAACTGCAGCAGCAGCAGCTCCCTTCAGCTTTGCCCCGCACCCTGCCTGCCCAAGCCCTCACAATTTCTTAAAAAATTAGCAGGGTCAAGTTTTGTGCTTTTAATTTTCCCTAGAATTTATCTGTTTTTGATAATTGGTTAGCGGTGGGGGGGGGGGCAAGTAGTTAGCCTTGCCTAGGGCACAAAAAAGCCTGGCACTGCCCCTTTCACCAGGTGCCCGCTGTCCGTATATCTGCCTGAAATGGCTACCGCGGGGCCCATGCATTGAGACCAGAGCTGTTGGTGCTCCTGGTCCCAAGGCAGAGGGGTCCAAGGCCACCCAACAGTGGAACATCTCATCATAAGTCAGCCAAGTATTCCTTATATACCTTGTGAATGAGGTCCTGATACTTTACCAACACTGGCCCCCAGCCTGGGTAGACCTGCATCACCACACCCACGTAAATAGTGTAAGCCAACAGCCAGTTGTCAAAGTTCATGTCAATCTGCATGTGCTTGACTTTCTTGAGCTCCATGGGGACATCCCACATGCTCACCTTCACTTCCAGGAGCGTAGAAATATCTACATACTCGCCTCTCCGAATCTTAGTCCTAGTGGCCAGGAGTAGGTGATCCACAAGGGAGAATGGCCTCTCCAAATAAGCATGGGAGAGGTCTATGGCTGAGTTATGTTGTGGTCCAACCCACCAAGGGGTCTGTCTGTTGACCCCGAAGGGCACCCCCAGCCCTGGTGTGGCCCCTGAACCCTGCCATACTTGAACCACCGTGTCATGCCCCCATGCTGTGGGCTGTGGGCTGGCAGGCCATGGAGCAGGAGAATGCTGCCACTGACCCTGCCCACCTCCAAGTTATGACACCCCTCCAGCTGGGGTGTGTGTGGGGGGGTGCTGAGTAGGCATTACCCAGCAGTTGCCCACCTGCAGTGCCCAGCCCCCCAGTACCTGTGAACTCTGTCCTGCACCACTGCCCATGGATTGAGAAACCACTTCACCCTCTAACTTCTCAAGCTGAGCCAATCTAGCATAAGGGGCATGCAATTCCCACTCCCATCCTGCAGATCGGGGGTGGATGCACCCAATCAATTCCAATTTCCTGGGAGGGGGCAGAGCTGCCACACCCTTCCTGCAAGGCTGGGGTGCTTTACAGGCACCTCCAAGGCCCTCCCTCCCTCCCTCCACGGCCCCGCCATGAGACCTGTGGGCAGAGCGGGCGCTGGGGGCCCAAACGGGCGCCAGCAGGAGCAGGGCTGAGTTTCCTCCCATGATGTCCACAGCAGCTGCCGGCGTGCAAAGTGGGGACTGAAGAGCGGTGCATCCCTCTGGCCGGCAGGCTCTTGAGGTGAGCCAGCTCCACGAGAGGTGATGGCTGCAGTGTCACAATTACCTGAGGTGGATCGCAGCAGCAATGACAACCTGCCGGCGGGCAGTAAGGATGGGTGACCCTGCAGCTCCAGTGCGTGCTCTGCCAAGCTACCCACCAAGTTCGCCGTGGGTCCTTTTCACCCCTGAACCTGGGCAGGAGGAGGAGGAGGTGGGGACAGGTGGGAGCGGGGCAGGGGGAGAAAAAGCCAGCTGGGCTATCCCAGCCAGGCCAAGACGAGGGGCAAGTGGGCCAGGCCCTTTGGCGTGCCTTCTTTTCGAGCTACATGGCCGAAGGAAGGGGAGTCAGTTTAGAGGGAACACTTGCTGGGACTGGAAATTTTTTGGCGGGGGCAGCCCCCGAGCCACCTTGTAGTTTACGCCTATGCACCCAATGTGCCAGCGCCGCCATGCCTGCACCTCTCTGCCTGGGCCTTCTCCATGGCTTCGATTTTTGCCACCAAATCTCAAACAGAGTGGCTATCCTCATCCTCCAAAGATGAGATGGCAGGTGCCACCCACTTGGGCCCCTTCCCTTCCCGGCCCTCTTTCTTCTGTGCATCTTTCTTTGCCAATATACTGTACTCAGCAGACAAATCGAAGAAACAGTACGGCGTTACACCTGCACTCCCTTGCCCCCTCAGTCCTGAGCAGCTGGTGGGCCCACAAAGGCTAGGATAGGTGGAGACTGGCCCCCCTCAGCCGCCCCGCCAAGCTGATAGGCTGATCTCCAGGACCTTCCCAACATGAGTTGGCAACACAAAGTGAACACTGAAATGCCAAGGTGTGAATGGTGCAAGGGAGACTGGTAGGCAGGACCTAGAAGAATGGAAGTTCTGTGTTCAGCAGCAGTGCCCCCAGATTATCAGATCTCTGACTACTGGCACCTACAGCAGCTCTCCTGTGTCTCAGGCACGGTTTTTTTTTGCAATATCTTGTACTGCTCCCTTAAACAGAATAAGGTGGGGATGGAACTTAGGATCTTCTGCATGCCAGGCAGACACTTTACTCCTGAGCCACAGGTGCCCCCTGAATGACTGCCTTCCAGTAAACAACTGCTGTTAAACCCATGGAGCTGCCTTAGACTGAATCAAGCCATTGGTACCTACAGGTAATACCATCTCCTCAGACTGGCAGGGGCTGCCCAGGGTCTCAGGCAGAGGTCTGGCATCTTACCCACCACACAGGCCCTCTCACTGTAGGTGCAAGAGGTGGACCAGGGGACCAGCAGCCAGTAAGCAGAAGCTCTGTCCCTGAGCCCCAGACCCTCCCCACTAGGATAAAAATTCACTGACCTGCAAACTGAGGTCTAGTAACAAGGCTGTGATCCCACAACTCCCCAGACCAATGCTGCTGAATAGATGCCATGGTGATGGCAGGTGGGAGACCATGCCAGCACTGGCGGTTCCACCCTCGCCCATAATGGCCTGAAGCTGGGTGCATAGAACGAGCCTGCCAGAGCCCAGGTCACCAATCTAACAGAGATGGGAACCTGGCAGTGGGCCCCTGTGGTCTTGCACTGCCTGAAGAAAGGTTGTAAACTGGAGGTGCCGGGAAGGCCACACCAGCTGCCCTGCCACCACAGCCTGAGCATACAACATGCCCGGTGGTGAGCCCCAGCTGCCGGTCCCAAGTGGGCAGAAACCCAGCAGCAGGCCCCAGCTGGTCTCGCACCACCTAGGGAAGCCCTTCAACTGGAGATGCAGGCTAGAGGGCAAGGGTGGGTAAAGGTGGGCACCAGCAGCCCAACAGCCAACGGCCAGCAGGAACTGTCAATCCTGGCTCTGCTCGGTTTTCCACGGATGCTGGGGGAGGGGAATTCCTTGGTGGGAAGTGAGTGTGGAGTGTGTGTGGCACTATCTTAGCAGTGTAACATTTTCTAAGCAGCCTTCCTCCCATTCCCAGAGGAATGTCCTTAAGAACTCTTGGTGCCAGCTTGCTCAGTAGATAATGGGACCATATATTTTCCCAGGTGGGGGTAGAAATGCGGGAGCTAGGCAGAACACGTTTGACATATGAGTGGATCTTAGGAGGGGCTACATTTGAATGTTCTATATCTTTGATTGTACCCGCCAAATCCTCAGAACTGACACAGTACTGTTGCTACCTGGAACTTGCTTATTACTCAGTAAAGCATACCATTGCCAAAGAGAGCGTTGTTGGGGATAACTTGTCCAGGAGTCTGACAGGAACCGAGGCTTTCCACTGAGGAACAGAGGCTGTCCAACTGAGCCAAGGCCAAAGGTGGGCTCCAGCCACGCAGCATTTTCCTACCCACCCAGGGCACACCCCACATCCTCTCCTGTGCCCAGATGCCCAGAAGCACACCCAGCTTGCTAGAGCAGGCTCACCACCGCCAATGTGCTCTGCACTCAGGTCTCTATGTGGCTGGTCTTCACCCAAACATGCAGCTCTGTCCTCCTCTGAGCTTGTGCTGGGCCAACTGAGGAGGGAGGGTGGCCACTGCCAGACCTGGCCAGTGAGCCAGCCCTCGATTGGCCAGCACTCCCGCACTGAGTCCCAATTAGCTCCCCTCACCCTCATGCTTTCTCTGAGGAGGTGGGGGGGCAGGCAAACGCTGGTGCCTGCTCCATGGGCAGGCACCGATCTTCTCCAATGCCGAGTATAATCTCTTTCTTTCTCTTTATCCCACCATTCAAGGAGGCCAGAGGTACATACGTTTCAAATGGAACAATCATCCTCTAATTTAACTTCAACAAATGGCTAACTTTGTCCCACCCTTCTAGAGAATTTGAGCTGCAAAAGACAGGAAGATGCCAAAGCTTCTGGAGGATGCCCAGGCCCTCCAGCTGGGAGGCAGCCTTTGGTTGTATCCTTCTGTAAGATAATTTCGTATTACAGTTCTTTTTCCTGAAAAGAAATGGTACCTCTTCCCAAGGATGTGTGTTTCATTGTTCCAAAACAATATAAGGAATGACCAAGGAAAGGGTTATCTAATGGACTAAAATATGCCAAGAAGAGAGACCGTATTTATCAAAAGTTTCAGTTACTTTGTACTTGAACTTTTTTTTTTATGGACGCTATAATGCATAAATGTAAAGTCTAGATTTGTATACAGGGAGAGGTAAGTTCCTAATTGACTAAAATAAACTTTGCTGTTGTAAGGAAACTTTTACATAGCCAACTTTGTTGAAATTTATAGAGGAAGAAGAGTAGGTTTTTACACCTGCTTTTCTCTACCTTAAGGAGTCTTAAAGTGGTTACAATCTCCTTCCCTCCCTCTCCCCACCATAGGCACCTTGTCAGGTAGATGGGGATGAGAGAGTTCTGAGAGAACTGAGACTGGCCCAAGGTCACCCAGCAGGCCTCATGGGAGGGGAGGAGTGGGGAATCAAACTCAGTTTCTCCAGATTAGGGTCTGTGACTCTTAACCACTTCCCCACGTTGGTTATATAGCCAGCACAGAACATAAGGGAAACATTCCAAAGCAGCATGTAAAAATGAAAAAAGTGCATATTACCATTCCTAAACACTTCTTCCCGAAAATACAGTTGCCTGGCAATCCAGTGGCATATGAACAAGGAAACTCCTCCATATGTCATCTCCAACATTTATTCAACAAAGAAATAAACCTCAATTAAAGTTCAAATTACTATTTGCTATTATATGGAGACTAATCAAACATCCAATGGTCATGTCTTAACAGAGCAACTAGGAGCAGAAGAGGGGTGGGGAGTTCCCATGATGCTGAGAATAAATTTTACTAGTTTATTCAGACAACTGAATCCTCAGTGGCACTAATCTGTGAAACTGGCCAGAATGTGTCATTTGTGAATTCTGTAAGTGAGAGGAGAGGAGAGGAGAGGAGGGGAGGGGAGGGGAGGAGAGAAGAGGAGAGAAGAGGAGAGAAGAGAAGAGATTCCAGCCAAAGTAGACTTTATCTACATTTGGATTTACAGATGTGGGAAATACAAATCTTTCATTTAAGTATTATGTGTGAAATGTCACCCAGGACTTCTTGTCTCCGTCTCCCAGAAATGGGCTTGAAACTCTCATAGATTATGGCTGCATTCAGACTGGCAGTTTGGCCCAATATAGGCACCTTTCACAAACGGATTAAATGGGCCCATTCACACAGCCACAGCTGTCAGGCATTCCTCGAGTGTACTCACCCTGTCAGAGGATGACTTGGAGCCAGGTTAAAAAGCCACCACCTCTGAAGTGGAGTTTTTGTTTCCTCATGCATTCATTGCGCATGGCGGCTGTCTGAACACCAGGGAGTGCGAGCAAAATGGGGTTGGCTGTCCGAATCTACAGATCCATTCTGCCGCTAGGGTAACAGCTTTTATTTTTAATTACCCATGTGTGCACATGCGCATATACACACACATGACTTTTGGCCATTTTTGCAGTGCGCTCCATGGTCGATGCACTACAATAATGTGGATGCTTTCTCATGGGATGGCTCCATGGGCAACCCGCAGGTTGTGCTGTGTGGCTGATATGTCCCACAACATTTTAAACTGGGTCAATTAGAGGTGGCACTATATCATGGCAAGCTGCCAGTCTGTCCTCAGCCTATGTATGCCCACCCCCACCCCAAGAGGAACAGCTGTTCTCTGCTCCTCTGGGCAAGTTTAAATGCTCAGCTCTTAAGAACAGATCCCACAACTCAATAGTCAAATTACAAACATTCCCAAACTGCGCCATTGTTTCCTTAATGTCTCTGTTTCTTATTATTCTTTGTCTGCCATTTAGCTGATGGGGGGAGGGGGTCTATATATCCTGAAACAACTCTGAAAGGGCCCGCAGTACTGAAAAGTAAAACGAAAATGTCAAGAAGTCCATGGATCTGTTTATGCTGAATAAAGCCGTCATCTCTTGCTTAGAGAAACATCAGATTTACATTGACTTGAACAAGTAGTAAACACTTTTGCCAAGGGAGATGTGTCTAATGTTCCGTCCCTTTGAGGGTTTAAGGCAGAAAGATGTGGGCTGTTTTAGAGAGGTTCAGATGCAGGTCAGGGTACTAAAATGAGGGCAGACAGTAATGGATGCCAGTGTGCTCTTCCTTCCAAGGAAACGAGACTCCTAGGGGGCATGCTTAGAAATGTAGTCCAATTGAGAATTTTCTCTAGAAATACTTTCCCCTACCAATGCAGGAAGCTTAATTCTTTTACTGTGGTAATTTATATCAGTTTCACAGTCTCTTTAACACTTCCCCCTGCCACCAGAGCTACCATCAAGGTAAGTTTCAGATGATAGTAGATATCTTTTAATCAATGAGGTGGATCCAACCTGCTTTTTCCATGATAACAAAGGGAGCAATGGTCCCCAAAAGGTTACGAGGGGAATCATGAGACCTGCATGGACAAAGGTCATGACAGGCAGGGTCTGTAGTAAGCAAAGGAACTGGGCAAGGCTCAGTAGAGAAGCTGGTTGAATCCACCCCAGTTCAGTTCAGTTCAATCATTTTATTACTCACAGACCAATAGGTCATAAGCAAATATACAAAGTATAGTACATACAGTGGAGAACAGGGTACATTATAATTTACAGTTTACAGTTTCACAGAGTTATAGAGTCTGGTTTACCAAAGACACATTAACTGTCTAAAAAGGGCAGAGTCAATTCATTTAATACCACCCAAGGTTACAGATAAAAACTTTTGTCACTACCAGTGTCACATTTGGATCAGTATCAGCTAAGAGATTAGCTACAAGTTCTTGATTAGTCGCAGAGCTCCATTTTTGAATGTACACTGAGATCCATCTGTCAGGGCCATATTATATTTCTTACAATCAATGAAAAAGTGCCAAATTGTGTCCAAATCGCCTAAATTACAATTGCAAAATCGTTCTGAAGAAGGAGTCCCTAGAAATCTACCCACTAGTTCCCCAAGGGGCAGAACATTTAATCTTGCCTTGGAGAACAATATTCTGTATTTGGGGTCCGTCAAAGATTTGCAATAAGAGGGCAAAGATTCTGGAATTGGAAGACCTAAATAGTACAAAGAACAGGACTTCTGGCAAGACTTGCGACCATGGCGGACGCGCTCCTCCGCATCTGCGGGGAGCGCGATCCGTACCCGGCGGGAAGAAGGGGCTTCGGACTGGTGCCGAGCCCCCAGAGACCCTAGTGAAGGGGCTCTGCCTGGGGTGGCACGAAGGGGATCTCTCCCTACGGTGGCGATCGAGGGATCGAGGTACCCTTTCATCACCCCCATAGGTTCCCCCGTCCGTGGGAGCCGTATGGCTAAAAGTGCAAAACCGAGAAGCAGCAGAGAGTGCGAAGCTTTGAAGCTGGAACTTATAGTTACGCACGGAGAAAACGTGAGTCTGAAGTAAAAATAAACAGAACACAGCGGGAAAGGCAGATGGAGCAAAAAACCCCCCCCCCCGAGACTGGCGTACTTACGGGACTTTTTACATGGTGTTACTGCATGAAAAAACGTTCGTTCGGCTTGCTAGATGGCGGCATCGCTCTTTAGAGGATATGAACTTTAAAAAGATATAAGCGCAGTCGTAGAATTTGCTTCTTTTGTCCATCTTATCTAACTATCAACAAAGAAGTGCAGCCTCAACAATGGCGGGGAAACCGAAACCTTTCCCCAAACTAGGAAGTACAGCTCCGAGTTCAAAGGTTGATACCACAGAGATAAGCACTGTGTTCTCCTCGTTATTGCGACCTCTAGTGGACCAAATGACAGCTCTCAACATCAAGATGGACAAGATGCAGCTGGACCTGAAGGATAATACTACAGAGAAGCTGCAGCAAGAACTTCTGGAAGTTAAGACTTCAGTAAAAAATCATGATTCAAGGCTACAAAAAGCGGAGAAAGAAAAGGCCTTCCACTCTAATCAGCTTTTGAAACTACAGATGGAAAGATCGAATTTTTTCCTAAGACTTCAGAATGTACCAGAGGATAAAGGAGAAGACCTTAAAAATCTGTTAAGTGAAGCGCTTGAACCAGTGACGGGCTTAAAAGCAACGGAAATAAAAAGCGATATGGATATGGTTTACAGAACCTATCCAGACTATACTAAAAAGAAAAGCCTGCCTGGTGAGATTCAGATAAGGTTCTCCAAAAAGTCAACAAGAGATGTGGTGCTTAGGACCACAAATAAAGCGGTTCTGAAGATCAAAGGAAAAGAAATTAAAGTGATGAAAGATATCCCATTTGAAATAAGGAAAAGAAGGAAAGCCTATGGAAAACTGACATCTTGGCTTCAGTCTGAATCTATTATCTACAGATGGAATGTTCCGGAAGGACTGAGCTTCAGCATCAAAGACAAAAAATATAAGATTGACTCTGTTCAACAAGCAAAAAGTTTTTTGGAAAAAAGCAAAGAAAAGAGAAAAGAGAGAGACTCAGATGGTTCGCTGGTATCGCAAGAAAGTATGTATGGATTTGATAGCTCAAAGAGCGAAGAGGAAATTTCTGACTCGGAAAAAGGAGCAGCAGCTCCAAAGGTACAAGAAGAGACTGTTAAGACAAGAAGAGGACGAAAGAAGAAATAAGGGCTGAAATGTTTTTTGAAATCGCACTTATATATTATATATAATTTGTATAATTAAGCATTCCTTCAAAAGAACATGTCTGTCAAACAGCTTTTTTATTTTTCATATATCGTCAGTAACAATTTTAATTGAATATTAACCAAGGTTTAAAATGCTTCATATGTATTAATGGTAAAGTAATATTAAGCAAATGTTAAAGCACACTCTGTATAAGGTAAATATAGCTTAGAAAAGTAGCGATGTAGTAGTAGAAACAGATAAAATCAATAAAAATCTTTAAAAAAAATAGTACAAAGAACAGACCCTTCGAGCTCAGCAACTTGTACTCCATTTATCTTGAATCCACCCCAATGACTGCTATAAAAGGGCTTCTGTATACCTAGAACTAGCACATCATCAATAGGGGTAGGAATGGCTACAGACCTATTTGTGATCTGTAGCCTGCCCAGTAAGTAGGAGGGACAAAAGGAAATACTACTTTACACACAGAGCAATTTAAAAGGGGATTTGAAAGATTCATGCAGGATCAGTCTATCAGTGGCTACGAGCCATGGGGGCTGAGGGGAACCTCCAAATTCAGAGGCACTAAGCCTCTGAATCCCAGAGCCAAGAGGCAACATCAGGGGAAGGCCTCTGTGCCCTGTTGTCAGCCCTCCAGAGGGACTGGTTGTCCACTGTGCGAGACAGGATGCTGGACCGGGTGGACCACTGGTCTGACCCAGCAGGGCTCCTATGTTCTTAAGCAAGCCAGCCGTTGGGAAGTTGGTTTGGTCTGAGGGAAGCTGCAATCTAGAAGGTCTGAGAGCCCAAAGGAGACCGCCCCACCTGTTTCTTTGCAGCCTGTAGGTTGGGGCTGGGATGGGCTGCGGGCTCCCAATGCATGAGCTAAAATGGCTTTAGCCCTGATTGATTCCACTTCCCCATCCATATTCTTCTGTGCTTACCCTACTGGCCCTGAGAGAGGGCTTGGAGGCACACCCTGATCCCCCCCCCCCAATTATTCCTCTAAACCCACCCCACTCTGCAATGTAGGCGGGGAGGCTGGCATGCAGGAAAGGTGGGAGGAGGTGCACAGGGAGCCAATTCAAAATACCCGTGTCTGTAGCAGGGAACTGGGATCCCTTGAATGGCAGCACACTGAGCATTCCAGAAAGGAAGGAAGGAGGAAGCAGAGAGCAAAACAGAGGTCCAAAGGTGCTAGAAGCCAGCAGCACAGGACTAGAGAGGAGGGATGTGTCAGGGTGTGTTTGGACTATGGGTACACACCCCCTTCTTATCCCTCCATGTGGCACCTTTTCAGGCTGCTTTTTGCCTTCCTCTCTCTGTCTCCCTCACTGATGGTCAAAAAGAAGGAGGAACGGGGCTGATGCCCACTCTTTTATACGCTTCATCCCCCCCCCCCCCCAAATCCATCACAGAGAATGCAGCATCATTCTACTTGGCTCTTCCTTCCGCTTCCTGTGGCTAATTGTGCTCCCTTCCCATAGCCTCTTTGAGTTGCATGTTCAGGAGCTGTCTTCTTCAGGTTTCCTCCTCTAAATTCAAAAGAGGCATTTGGATTTAAATCAAGCAAATCAAATGTTTGTTTGTCTTTCAAAAGGAGATTTTGTAGGCATTTTGTTTGCTCAGAGGCAAGAATGTTCAGGTAACGTAAACCCAGGGCTATTTTTGGGCAGGAACGCACAGGAACGGAGTTCCGGCTGGCTCCTGAGTTGGCCACCCCCAGCAGGAACTCATTAGCATAATAGGCCACACCCAACAGCAGAAACGCATTAGGATTGGCTACAGTAGGTGTATGTGGCCTAACATGCAAATTAATTCCGGCCACAAAAAAAGCCCTGGGTTTTGACAACGACCAAGGTAAACAGAATAAGAAGCAAAAGGTGGGTATGGCTGGATGACCACTCTTCTGGTAACATGGGGGTGTGGCCTGTGCTGTCAGTGGTGTGGCCTAATATGCTAATGAGTTTCTGCTGTTGGGTATGGCCTATTATGCTAATGAGTTCCTGCTGAGCTTTTTCTACAAAGAAAGCCCTGCGTAAACCAAGCAATCATAACCACAACACTAGGCGTTTTGTGTGTGTGTGTGTGTTTTTGAAAAGTGGTGCCTTATTCATTTCTGCTATGCCAGGGGTGGCCAACCTTGCTTAACGTAAGAGCCACATAGAATAAACGTCAGATGTCTGAGAGCCGCAAGACAGGAACAAATATCACACGCACGTTTTTATTTTTAAAAATATGCAAATTTGCTTTTTATTAACGTTAAATGGGACTGCCAAAAATAAAAACAAACGAGGAAAACCGGTTATTGATAATGATATTACTTGTTTGCTAATGATATTGAGAGAGAGAGAGAGAGAGAGAGAGAGATGGAAAGAAAGAATTAAAGAAGTGGAAAGAAAGAGAGAGAGAGAAACTAGGAAAGCAAATAGATGGGAGGGAGGGAGGGAGGGAGGGAGGAAGGAAGGAAGGAAGGAAGGAAGGAAGGAAGGAAGGAAGGAAAAGCATGCCTTCCCTTTGCTTCCCCAGCCGCCCTGCCAGGAGCCGCACAATATGTGTGAAAGAGCCGCATGTGGCTCCCGAGCCACAGGTTGGCCACCCCTGTGCTATGCATTTCTGCAACTGCAAGTTTAACCTAAAGCTAAAAAGAGCACATTTAAAGGTAGGAAGGAATCAGCAGTTGAACAAAGGTGCCCCAGTCCACATTGGGAAGAGTCCATCCATGAAAGGAAGCTTCGGTAGGTGTATCCTGGCCTGGGTGGAGAACTATACGCACAAACAGCTATTGTCCTCTCTTAGGCAGAGGACAAACTGGCAGAATGAAGTGCAAGGGAAGCGGGGCAAAAAGACCCGGGCCACGTTGTCTCAGGGCTTTCCAGTCGCACTGTGTGGATTGATGCAGGACCATACCGGGGAGGAGGTGGAATGGAGCATTTGCACTGCGGGGCAGCCCCTGGTGGCACTGCCCCAGTTGTGCATGGCTTTGGTCCGTTTCGCCAACCTACATGTAGGTGCATGGGCGCATAGGCACATAGGCACAGCAGCAATTGGGGCAGGATCCCATGGCTGGGAGCTTTGATTCCATGAGCAGGAAGCGTCCCTGCAGGCAGTTCTGTGCTCAAGCACACAGCACACATGGGCGGTTATGCCAGATCAGTGGGTTCACATTACTGGTACCACTTGATTGCGGTTTATTTGTATCCACACTTCCAGGAAGCAGGATCAATGCACACCCAAATGGCTTGCCACAGCTTTCACCTGGTACTTTTTAAAAGTGGGATCAAAACACTTCAGGACGGGGTGAGTGTGATTGAAAAACATGCCTATATTGGGCCAAACTGCCAGCCTGAACTCAGCCTTAGACCATCTAAGCTGGCTTATCCTCCCCAGAATAGAGTGGCAGAGAGTTTCTGGCAAATCCTAGAATCCCCCCCCCCCCATGACATCACATCTGGTTTTTGTGGAAGTGACGGTGCATGCTGGTGCAATTCCAGCACAACCCCTTTCCAATTTCCTGTTATTTTTTTCTCCTACCATCCTTTCAGGTGCCACCAGTAGTGAAACAGATTGCCAAGAGGTCTCCCGCCATAGCAATCTTATTACCCCTACAATGTGTACATATTGGTAGTATATAATAAAGCACCCACCATTGAATAACACCAGCTTTTGCCAGTCACATACAATGTTTTGATAGCTGATGCTAACCTGATTCTATAGTTCTGTTTCTGCCAAGGGCTCACACACTGGATCCTCATGCATGGCGATGTGCACAAAGTTTATTCTGACTCACAATTGATTGTATTCAATAGCCTGGACTTTATTTAATCAACTTAAAATGTGTTCATGCTTCAAGTGATTCACATCATATTTATGAGAATCATAAATGCATTATGTTAAAAAAAATAATTAAGTGGTCCCATCTTTGTGCCAAGATTTAAAATGCTGTTGTAGGTAATGAAATTTAATGCACAAGCATGTCAGAAGGGGGAAAAAGAGCAATTTCATCTTTATCAGAGTAAAAGGTAAAAGGCCTGATTCAGCGTCATCTTACATTTGGTTTAACCAACTTGAAACACCACATTAAAATGTGCTGGTGTGATCCTAATAAATAAAAATTAATGCTGACTTGAATGTTCTTCAAATTCAGGTTTCAATCTGGAATTACTGTTTCGGGGACAAGAAAGAGATTGATGAAACAATCCAAAAGTGGGGTGGGGGGGGAGATATATTACTGGAAGAAAGGACCCTCAAGTCAGATATCACTCAGTCAGCTACTGGAGGAGAGCAGGAGATGAGTAACACTATTCTTAATGACGCAACTGAACAAAAGCCAAAAGGATGTTCAGTTGTTGATGTGAATGGATGTGAAAGGAAAGTCCAATGCCATTTGACACATAAAATAAGAACATGGAATTTGAGAAGTATGTATTAAGGTAAGCTGGAAATTGTACAATGAAAAATGGAACCTTTAAACATTGCAATCTTGGGAGTGAGTGAACTAAAGTGGACTGGATTAGAACATTTTTAGTCAGAAAATTACAAAGACCGATTTCTCACAGCCGCTGCTCCACCCCCGCTCCTCCCTTTGCCCTGATTGTGTCGATTTCCCACTATTTGTCACGTGGCTACATTTTGCCCCAGAGCTTTGCCTGATTTCCGCTGTGTCAACTCGATCCTGTTTTTTGAGGATCGAGTAGATGTGGCGGAAATCGGGCGAAGCTCCAGGGCAAAATGCGGCTACATGGCAAATAGTGGGAAATTGACACTTACGATCAGGGCAAAGGGAGGAGCGGGGGTGGAGCAGTGGCTGTGGGAAATCAGTCAAAGTGTTTTACTTGGGGAATTTCAAACATAGAAGAAATGGCATTGCTCTTATAATGAGGCAAGTTGTAGCACAAAGCAATCAGGGACAATAATGCAAAGTCTAACCAAATAATATCAACCAGACTTCATGGAAAACCTGTCAACATAGCTATCATTCAGGTTCACACCCAAACTACAGATGCTGAAATTGAAAGCTTTTATGCAAGTGTCCAGGAAGAAATCTTCCACACACCTAAACAAGAAGTAGTGGTATTCCTTGGTGAATGGAACACAAAAGTGGGAAACAAAGTAGAATCAAATACTATTGGAAGATTTGGGCTAAGAACACAAAAGGAAACAGAAGAATGATTCACAGCATTCTGTGAAGACAATAAGTTGTACATGTTTCAGGCAATTTGTATACGTGGACATCACCGGATGGCCAATACAGAAATCAGATAGATGACATAAGCGGAAGCAGAAGAAGGAGAAGAGATTGGATTTATACCCTACCCTCCACTCACTTGGAGTCTCAGAGCGGCTTACAAACTCCTTTCCCTTCCCCTCCCCACAACAGACCCCTGTGAGGTAGGTGGGGCTGAGAGAGCTCTGACAGAAACTGCTCTTGAGAGAACAGCTAGTACAGAGCTATGGCTTGCCCAAGGTCATCCAGCCAGGTGCAAGTAGAGGTGTGGGGAATCAAACCCGATTCTCCCAGATTAGAGTCCGCACACTTAACCACTACACCAAACTGGCTCCCAGAGGATGGAGAAGCTCTATTTCCTCTGCTAAAACAAGACCAGGAACTGATTCTGGTACAGACCATAAATTGTTAATATCAAAAATTATAATAATGCTGAAGAAAAACAATTCACAGTGCCAAAGTACAATTGAAACGACTTTAAAGAGCATGTAAAGAACAGGTTTGCAGTACTAAACTCAAGTGAACAAGAATCAGAGGAACCATGGATTGGAACCAAAGACTTTATTTATTTATTTATTTATTTATTTATTTATTTATTTATTTATTTATTTATTTATTTATTATTTGCATTTATATACTGCCTTTCCAGGCAAGTTGGCTCAAGGCGGCTACCAACAAATTAAAATACCATAAAACAATGGTTTACAATTTTAAAAACAAGACAAAATTACAGATAAACAACAAATATAGGCAGCAAACAGAGTCACATGGTGAAAGCGGCAGCAGTGGCTCGGCCAGCAGATTCCAGGGTGATGATGTCCTTAATCCCCCCGGTGGCAGCTCCTAATCGAAAGCCTCACAGAAGAGCTCCATCTTGCAGGCCCTGCAGAACTGTAAGAGGTCCCACAGGGCCCTGATGTCATCCGGGAATTAGTTCCACCACTTTGGGGCCACCACTGAGAAAGCCCTGGTCCTAGTGCTGGTCAGGAAGAAGGAGAAGGAAGAGGAGTTGGTTTTATAACCTGCCCTTCACTATCCAAAGGAGTCTTGGAGTGGCTTACAATCACTTTCCTTTCCTCTCCCCACAACAGATACCCTGTGAGATAGGTGGGGCTTAGAGAGCTCTGTGACTGACCCAAGGTCACCCAGCTGGCTTCATGTGGAGGAGTGAAGAATCAAACCCAGTTCTCCAGATTAGAGTTCTGCTGCTCTTAACCACTATATCAAACTGGTTTTCCCATAGCCAAAAGAAATGAAAAGCCTCAATGAAATACTGATGAAACTCTTAAAATTACTAAAGATATATGAAAAGCAAAAGTAAAAGATTACAGAAATAGAATTAGAAGTCTAAGGTTGTGGTCACACGCATGAGATAAAACAGGGGGAGGGGAGAGGCTATTTCCTCTGGCAGAAGTTGACCTGCAGTTGCACGATCACACAGTCTTTTGAAACTGCAGGCACAGCCCACCACTGCATGATCAGACACAAGCACGGATGAGTCGGGGGGGGGGGGGTTGAGCTATTTGTTTCCAATGCACTTAAACGAGGGATCAATGAGGGCTCCCTATGGATTGTGCAATAATGCACATACTGAGAAGGGGGAAAAACAATGGCACAGAGTCGGGATGGCTTGATCAGACCATCCTGATGCCATGAGAAAGCACTGGAGCAATCAGACAGGGGAAAGTCTGCCCATGGCCCGTAGCAATCCAGATGTTTATGTCTGACTGCACACTTTAAATCCACCCGGCATTTATGCCTATGTCGCGGCTAATTGTGCATATGATCACAGCCAAAATGCAGCATTCCAGCAACTGGCATGTAGGGACAAAGAAAACTATTATAGTAACCTGGTGTAAAGAACTGGAAGAGAAAAAACAAAAAACGAAGACCAAGAAATCTATTCCACAGGATTCAAGAAATCAAGGGGAAATTTAAAGCATGGTTGAGCATGTTAGAAGATTAACATGGAAATACATTAACTGAACAGGACAAAATAAAGAAAAGATTGGAACAATATTCTAAAGAACTATACAGATGAAAGAGATGAAACAATAACAAATTCCTTCAAAGAATCATTTGAAGATGAACTTGCAACTTTAGAAAGTGAAAGGAAAGCTATACTCAAAGCAATTGGTAGAAAGAAATCACCAGGAATAGATGGGATATCAATAGAACTATTTCAAGCCAAAGAAATGGAGTCCATCAAAATTTTAACAAAAATATGCCAATAAATACAGAAAACAAAACAATAGTCTACAAACTGGAAATGCTCAATCTACATTCCAATTCCAAAAAAGGAGACATCAAAGACTGCATTGACTATTAAACCATCACATTAATTTCTCATGAAAGTAAAGTTGTCTTGGGATGCCAGGATCCTGTTGCTCACCTAGAAGCCTCATCCTTAAAGGGGAAGGAGCCCAAGCCACGCCCAACTGACAGGGAAAGGAGTCTAACTTATCAGCTGGCTATCACAGATTTGTGGGGGAAAGTATGCAGCACACCAGTGCCGTGGAGCCGAGCAAATGGGGAAGGGGCTTCTGGAGCACAGTGGTGAGGAGGCAGGTTGCTATCGTGCAAAGAGATGGCAAAGGATGCTGGGGAAGAGGCCAGGTTGGGCTCTCAACTGGTTTGAGGGTGGGGTTACGACAGAGCCAAAGAGGGGAAGGAGTGGGTGAGACTGGAAGGCAGGGGCCGGCCAGCAACTTCTGAGGCTGAGTCATGAAAGGAAGCCTGCCTGGACCAAGGCTGGGGATTCAAGCCCAAAGTTCTCTTAGCTGTAACCATCCAACAGAGGTGATTGGGCATGGGGGGATGGGTGTGCAACCTATACTCCCGACAAGGGGTTACTGTTAGGGCAGAATATGGAGAAACAGAATGGTTTCCAGTTGGCAAAGGTATTAAACGAGGTTGTATCTCATCTCCCTATTTATATGCAGAATATATCATGAGGAAAGCCAGATTAGATTTGGATGAAGTTGGAGTTAAAACTGGTGGAAGGAACATTAACAATCTGAGATATGCAGATGATGCCACATTACTGGCAGAAAACAGTGAAAACTTGAAACCACTACTGCTGAAGGTTAAAGCAGGAAGTGCTAAAAAAGGATTCCAGTTCAACATCAAGATGACAAAAGTCATGACTACTGGAGAATTACACAGTTTTAAGGCTGACAATGAAGCAATTGAAATTGTTAAAGATTGTCCATTCCTTGGCCCCACCATCAACCAAATGGGAGACTGCAGCCAAGAAATCAGAAGACTGAGACTGGGAAGAGCAGCCACAAAGGAGCTAGAAAAGTTCCTTAAGTGTAAGGATGTGTCACTGGCAACCAAGACCAAGATAATTCCTACCATAGCACTGTGAAGAAATGCATTTTTTTGGAGGTTTGAAATGAGCAAAAACTTCACTCTGGTGGCAGTCACATGTGCGAGATAAAGCAGGCAGGAAGTGAGGCTATTTCCTCCAGTGTAAGTTGACCTGCAGTTGCACGATCACACAGACTTTTGTAGATGCGGGCACAGCCCATCACTGCATGATCAGATTCAACCGTGGGTGAGTTGGTTGGGGTTTTTTGTCATTTGTTCCTGATGCGCTTACATGAGGAATTGATAAATTGCACCTCCGCACTGAGGTCTCCCTATGGAATGTGCGAGAGTGTGGGTGCCCTGATGTGCATACTGCGATGGGGCTAAAAAACAACGGCATGGAGTCAGGATAGCCTGTCAGACTATCCTGATGCCATGGGACCGCGCTGGGGCGATCAGACGCAGGAAAGTCCATCTGCGGCCTGATGGAACCCATTTGCTACAGGACTTTCCCAGGTGTTTTTAAAATCTGCTTGTGTGGCGGAGCAAAACAGGTTGCCAACACCTGCAGGGTGCTTCCCAGATGTTGGCATCTGATCACGCTCCTTTAATCCACCCAGCATTCACGCCTATGTCAGGGCAAATTGTGTGTGTGATCACAACCTTTGAGTTTTAAAAGTTTTTTCCCCCCCTCCTTGGGCAGAGAATGGGCTGGGAGAGGGAAAGTCAGTTCCAGACTTACCTCAGCCCACCTTCCTACAAATAATAGGTCTAGACAATGGGATACTCAAGCTCCCATCCCTTAGATCAGGGAACTGAGACTTGGAGGTGTTAAATACTAGAGAGACTTCAGGAAGGAATTCCTGAAAAATCTCTAGGAAAAGCTTCTCTGACCTGGCCTGACCTGGTCAGTGGGTGAGAAAAAGAGAGGTAATAAAACTCCCGGAAGCAAGGAGGAAGGTCTCTTTTGGTGCTGAGTCCATCAGAGCAGACAGAACTCCTGAGTTCTGGAGGAGGAGGCCATTAACCATGTGCTGGTCTGGAATGCTGGAGGAATCTCTGTAAAGAAAACTCTGTAGAGATCTGTAACTTAAGAACATAAGCGAAGCCAATGTTGGATCAGGCCAATGGCCCATCCAGTCCAACACTCTGTCACACAGTGGCCAAAAATACCAGGTGCCAGCAGGAGGTCCATCAGTGGGGCCAGGACACTAGAAGCCCTCCCACTGTTGCCCCCTCCCAATTGTATCATTCAACCTCCAGAACCCCCACCATTCCCTGGGAGCCCCAGGAAGAAGGGAGTAGGCCTGAGAAGGGCACACCTGGCAGCCTGGAATATGTAGTTATTATCCCATTGCAGTCAAGAGGAGGGAGCTGAGCCCTGATTCTTAGTAGGATCGGGGCTATCACTGATGAAAGTGGAAGGGTGGGACTGCCAGGTCCTATACAACTCCACAGTCAAACACTGACCTTTGTGGGTCCAGATTCCTTGAGACCACTCATATTCCAGCCTGGAATGCTGAGCAGATTGTGGGTCTCCAGCTCTTTCTCTGCCTCCCTGGTTCCTGATGCCTGTGGAAGGCTCCTCCGGCAACATGTTCTCAGCAACCAGCCCATGTGACAATGTCTCATGTGTCTGAGTGATGGTGTTGCCCAGTTTGGAAATGGAACACATAACTCAGAATCCTGGATTTCTGCAGATTCATGATACAGAGTCTGGGTTCAGTACCTCTTCATTCCCCATTCTCTGCTATGCAGCTGATCTGGAAGAATCAGCCCTTTAAAATAGGTCTGTGTTTTAAATACCCCTGTACTTCTTTAGATAGGTAAATGTAAAGGTTTCCCTTGCTCGAAAATCAATTGAATACGACTCTAGGGATGTGGTGCTCATCTCCGTTTCCAAGCAGAAGAGCCCGCGCAATCTGAAGACGTTTCCGTGGTCATGTGGCCAGCATGACTAGACGGCGAGACCCACAGAACGCTGTTACCTTCCCACCGAAGTGGTACCTATTTATCTACTTGCAATTTCTTGCTTTCCAACTGCTAGGTTGGCAGGAGCTGGGGCCGGAGACGGGAGCTCACTTCGTCTGGAACTGCTGAACTACCGACCTTCCGGAGTGCCTTTCAGCATCTTAACCACTTGAGCCACTGCAGCCCCTACTTCTTTAGATAGATAATAGTAAGATATATACTTCATTGTTAAGCTTCTGTCTTTTTTTCCTTCATGTGGTCTCCCACACAGAAAACTTTTGGGACCAGATCTATTTAGCTTGGGGAAAAGGTTTCAGATTTCTCACCCCAGCTCTGAATTTTGTTTCTGTACAACAGATACCTTTTCCAATACTATTTGAACATTGTCACACACAATAGGTGTTTTTATATGCACAAATGTGGTCTGTTGCAAATGTAATATGGTATACATTCCGTATAACAACTGCACATTAGTAGTCAATAGAAACAAATGCACAAAACCAACAGCTCCTCCCCCTAAAATGGCAAAAATATGAATTAATATAAAAAGAAATGAAACAGGGAATATTTCTTCATCCTTCCTTAACTTCAGCAGTAGAACTACACTACAGCTATTATCTGAACTGCTTTAATTGGGTGTTTTATTTTAGTTATATTTCTTAAAGCATTGTTACTTCCCAGGGAGGGGTGGGGGGGAGCTAGAAAAGCAGTGGAGATAAATAAATGGGATTACAAAGCAAAAACTAGAAGGCCCTTGGGGTGCTCGGTTTTCCTGGGGTTCACTGTTTCCTCTGGGCACCCCCTGGGAGGGCGATCGTGACTGTGCTTTGTTTTCATCTCTTGCATTAATTTCAAGCATTTGCTTAATAAGCGAGAGGGGAGCAAAAATGTTGGCTCCATGTCTCCGAGAGCTATGCTGAAATGTAAATTTCAAATATTCATTACACTTGACTAGCTCCACTCTGCTTAAAAACGGGCGCTAGGTTTCTTTCATTATCCTCTTACCAGTAATTAAGCTACCTCGGGACAATCAACAAATAATAAACGGTTGTAGTGGAGGAAATTAGTTTCACCAACAATGCAATTGCTAAAATTATTGTGCAAAGCAGAAGAAAGCAATGGGGCGGAACAGGTATTTAACTAGCTCCAATAAATACTTTCCATGAATGCATTAGCTCTATGGGAAAAATCCAACTACTTGTATACTCTATTTTGCTTTGTTACAGATTACATAGATATTAAATTGTCACTTCCTAAATTATGCCACCTGGGGAATATGGATTTTTAATGAAATCCCATTGTATGCAAAGTTTCTGAAAGTTATATTGTCTGGTAGAGAGTTGCCTTTGAGGGCATATCTGGAGCAGAAATAGACACTTAATATAATGAAATGCACTACTCTAATTTGAATATTGTAATCCTTTGGCAGTTACAAAACAGAATTTGTACCATGTGAATCTGTAAAAAAGTTCACTAGCAACTAATAATCATTTCAGCATATATTGAGCTGTTTTGTACCATCCTTTCCCTGAATGGCTTTGCATGGTATGATAGGAAGGAGGTTCAGGAAATGCAAGCCCAATACGTTTCTGATGTTTTTAACAGTTCCATGTCATCCATAGAAGTTATGCATCCTTTTACACCTATGTGCATGCTACTACTAGTACGACTACGACTACACACACACATGCTATTAAATACACAGAAAGATCAAAGTTCTATAAAGTCAGTGTGGTATAGTGGTTAGAGTAGGTTTACTCAGTGACTGTTCCAGTGAACAATCCCCCACCACAGTGGTTGCATTCCTGCTGCCACTGGTGTTTGTGGCTGGAGAAAAACGAATGGGAATGGTGTCTGACCTGGAAGTGACAGAACTACTTCCGGGTTATGCTTTAGGAATCCCTTCCAGTCTCTTTGGATTTCACCACAGAGATTTTAGAAGATTCCTAGAGTAAAATTTGGAAGTGATGTCACTTCCAGGTCAGACAACTCAGCAATCCACAAGCAGAAACATAAATTGACTTAGCACAGTTCCGCTTGTACAAGATCTTGTGCAAGCCAAAATGCAAGTGGGGGTAAAACAGCACCATAGCTAACACTGTCTTTTCCTTGCATTTTTGCTTATGTGAGAGCTCTAGCACAAGTGGAAATTATGCACTAGATCCAAGCCAAAGTATTTGTGGCTCAGTTGTCTTCAGGACCAACTAGTCTCCTGGAGTTTTGCACAGTCTCCTCCATGTGTCTTTTGTTTCCTTCCAGGGGCTGCCTCACAGTTTGAGAACCAATGGCATATAATACCTTAGTAATCTTCGCAGTAATGAAAAGCAGCATTATCATCCCTATATTAGTGCTGTAGGGCCTAATGTAGAGAGCTAGCACTTTATCTTAACTAAGGGCTCGACAAATGAAAAGAAGCTCACATTTCTCATTCTGTCTCTGAAATACCAACTGTAGGCTCAGTTTGCCTTAGAATTGTGCAGGGAAGGGTTTTGTTATGCAGGAAGTTGTGGGGATTTGATAAGGCTGCTGAAACTTGACATTTGACATTATGGAGAGAACAAGATCATGGGGGAGGGTGGGGTTTGGGGGGGGGGAGGGGAGGGACCTCGGCAGGGTATAATGCTATAGAATCCACTTTCCAAAAGAGCTATTTTCTATCTAGACTTTGGCAACTCTAGAGCTGGTGTGTACATGCAGTGTGTGAGATAAACAGTGATTATTGTTGTTGTAATTCACATGATACCCATATACATAAGAGAGATTTGTAAACCATAATAAGCTTCCAAGGAACCAAGAGTGTCCCCCAGAAAACAGTTTGAAAACAATTGCCGTAGAGCTCCAGCTGTAGATGTGCAATGAACAAGCCCAACAACAGTCCCTTTCATCTGATCCTGAGTTAGTACGGCAACAATGATATGAAATAAAACGCAGCTATCCAAAAGGCCGTGATGGGGCACGTTTGCCCCACGAATGTGTAAAAGGACGAGAGCTGTCTTCATTCTTCGATAGGTTTTATGACAGATTACCTTCTCCACTTCTGTGACAGGGTTTCATCCAAAGGAAAAACCGAGTCTGCCACCACAATACAAACAACATAATTATGATTTTATTATTGCACTGCCTTGGTATATCCTTAACTTGTGTTTTCTATTAGCACATTTCCAAAGTGACACAGTGTGAAAAATTCTGTGGAGGCCTCCTGGGATTGGTCGTTGTCTGGTTTAATATTCTATAGTCATTAAAATAAACAGAAGCAAATAGTAATACTAGTAATACTAATAAATGAAAAAGAAGCTCCGATTCAGAACATCTCTGCCTCTAGGTCCTTCGTATCTGGACAGGGTCCCCTTAAAGCCTGAATTACTCTTTGTCTGAACTTCTGAAGGCCTCACCTCATTTCCTCCCTTCTTTCATCTACTTTTTGGGGTTTTGAAGGTGAAGTAACCCCTGGGCAGGCAGGGCTTGCCTGAAAGAAGAGTAGCGGGGGCTGTGCGGCATAATTCTGCATTCTCATCTTGCAATCTTTCCTTTTTGTTGGTGAACAAGCAGTTTGGGGAAGAGGACAGATGGGAGGGGAAAGAACTAAACCACCTTTCTCAGGTCCTTTCTGCATTTGCCTGCCACTCCAGATTTTCTCAGGGTTCAAGTCAAGGCAATTTAAGTCCATGGCAAAACAGCATCCAAGTAACCCGGGGCAACAGCAGGCTGAAACCTGGAGGGAATGTAATGCAGAATTGGAGGGGAACCGAATAAAAAGGTTGAACTTGATTTTAGTGCAGAATTGCTCAGAGGACACCGTCGTGAACATGGATTAAAAGGAGAGTGCAGAAACGGCCTCTGCACACCCTTCCACTACACACATGTGTACCTTCCCCAGACTGATACTGGTTTTTATACAATACTAGCCTGATACCCGTGCTTCACTGCAGTATTTAAGTTCCGTAAATTCGGTTATAATACTGATGATGTGAAGTTTGAAATGTACCATTTGTTGTAGGAATTCTAATGGAGAAGATTGCAGTGTAAAACACAAAGTGAGACATGTGTACTTTTTTTTTCTCCACTGAAGGACCTCTCTGTAGACCACATTGGTGGTTCTGCCCTCAGGTGCTAAGATCACCAGGCTGCTTGGGGAGCTCACTCTGGAGCAGGCAACATAGAACTGGCCATTTAAGAAGCAGTCAACTCTTGCCACCTTCCACAAAAATGATGGCCTCTCTACTTGTATTCCTGGATTGTTTTGCTGTAAGCATCCCAGCTCCTATCCTACACCTGACAGACAGTGTGGAGGCGGGGCCAGCAGGATCACTAAGATGTTATTGCTGGGAGGGTCTCCCTCGTGGCTTTAAGCACCCTGCAACCATGGCTGCACCTGACAGACAACTGCCTGTCAGGTGTAGGAGGTGGTGGGAGTGTGTTGGAAACCATCAGAGAGGCTGGGCCAGAAGTATTACTGCACCTCACAGGAGGCTGTTGGCCATTCCTGATTTCCACAACTGCCATTAGCTCTCTGCAGTCTCCTGTAACTGTTTTTTGTTTTAACCTCAGAATGCTGAGCTCTGCAGCTGACCAATCTGAGTGGGGGGTGCAAGGTGGCAGCAGCCTGGCAACTTCATAAAAATCCATGGGGGAGCACATTTTCCCCCTTTTGACCCACTTAGGGGTCGAATTTCTAAAAATCCCTTCTTAGTGAGCACCTACACCATGGTAGGAACGCTCTCCCCGAATGTGGTGCTTCTAGGTCCAGCGGGTTGGTCTGGGTGTTGATTTTGCCGTGAGGGGATTTTCTTTTATATATATAGATGGAGGCAAAGAATGCAGAATGCTGCACCCCCCAGAGCATCACTGGGGATCTGCTCCAGATTGATTCCCTGTAGGAGATTGGGTGGTACAAGAAGTTGCTGGTGGGGCTGCATCTCTGCAAAGTATATCCATTTGGCACTGATGTCACTGTTACCATTTAGCGACCATTTTATTCTCCAGGGCCTTAGGAGAAACTCTGTTAGGTTGTGATTGCTTGAGCACACTGACACCCAAATAATCTTTCACTTCAAGGAGGAGATCCTTTGTTATAACATGAAAGTTACTGAAAAGGAAAATGTTCTTTTAGTGGTTTTCATAAAATTGCGCAATATAAATACTTGACACTGTGCAAGTTGAAATATCAGCCCGTTGGTATTTACAAATATGTTTTAAAATGTGAATGTTGGGCTGCCAGGCTTTCCACTATGGCGGGATGCCTCCTGCCAGCAGTCTTCTTTGCCCACTAAGCAGTGGTGAAAGGAACAAAAGACAGTGGTGTCCTGTGCACTGCTATATCAATTCAAAAGGAAACCTAGAAGGGACAGAAGTTGGCTCTAGGAATCACCAAAAACAACATAGAGTTTCCAACAATTCCTAGAATTACCCTATGCCACTTCTGGGGAAAACCTGGAAGTGACATAGTGGCACATAAGATGTTGCGGGACACCCCCCCCCCCAACCTCCCAGTGACTGCCAGGCACATGCCTGGGAACCCTATGTGGAGGCCATGAGCCAATGACCTGTGCGAGTATAACACTTTTTGCATAGCCACAGATTTAAACTGAGTTTTGACAGTGTCATCAAAATGCTTTTGGTTTCCCAGGAAATCCCTCAAATATTTTGAAAGACCAGTCAATAGTCAGAACCAATCGTTGTACTGCAGTGGGTGGGGAAATATACATATTTTAAAAGGAATAAATAATGAATCTGCACCCAAAGCTTTTATTGATCAGCAGCTTGTACAATAAAGCCTCTTTGTCCCATATTTAATTTATGGGCATTTGCAATAAACTACATCAGTGAAGCTGGTCGGTTAAAATGTTATTGTGAGTCAATAGCAGGTTTTATTACGATGAAGAACTAAGATCTTTAGGACTTTGAAATGTAATTAATATTTCAAACTTATGGCATGCTTTCCTTTTGCTATCTCCAGTATATGTGGGCTGGTTGTCAAGTCTGAGGGAACTATCTGGTAGGAAGTTCACCAGCACAAGCCCCAATAAAGGACTGAAGAAGCGTGGAAGAATAGTTGCCCGGTGTGCTGCCTGAGCCAAAGGGTTTGGTGGGATTAGGAGCTGGGAAGGGGAGCAATGGGGAAGGATAAATCGGAAATAAGAGCAAAGAGAGGGGTGGTGCTGATGAAAGCTCAGGAAACACCTTGTTTCCTTTCAGTTAAACTTGATGGGCCTTGACTAAGAAGATATAGATGTGATGGTATGAAAAGTTCAGTTTTCTGTGATAATCTGAATATTTTGTTTTTCCTTGAAGCAGTCAATTTTTTTTTATGTACCCTTCATGGTGTGCACATCTTCTCTGGAGATAGTGTTTGTGGGAATACCTCAATTATTCCACTCAGTATTTTTTGTTGCTGCTAGGAAATGTCTTGTCCTCCTCCCCCCAAAAGGTACATCGATTTCTATTGTAATTGCAACATGGAATGTGATTGTGTGTCAGAAGCAAACCCCCCCCCCCCCATGGTGCAGCTAGTGATGAACTGCCCAGTATCCAGCCACAACCACCACATCTTGTGACCAAGTCATTTCTTCTTTGTAAATATCTGAGGGCTGTGAGGATCCCAAAGGGAGGTCATGGAGAAGAGAACCACTGGAATAGCTCATTTAGAGGAAGAAGAAGAGTTTGGATTTATACCCCGCCCTTCACTACCCAAGGGAGTCTCAGAGCGGCTTACAATCTCCTTTCCCTTCCCCTCTCCACAGCAGACACCCTGTGAGGTAGGTGGGGCTGAGAGAGCTCTGACAGAAACTGCTCTTTTTCAAGAACAGCTGTGCCAGAGCTATGGCTTGCCCAAGGTCATCCAGCAGGTGCAGGTGGAGGAGTGGGGAATTGTAAAGTACTCTCAGTGGCATTGACGAGGATGAAGTTGGTGTAGTGATTAGCTCAAGTTTATTTAGAGAGAACAAGCATGCTTAAATGGCCACAAAGCCAACATATATACACACCTAGGACACACCCCAGGTCCCACCTATGATCCTATTGGGGGGGTTGAATTTTCCGCCTGGTCTTATTGGAGGATTAGTGGGACTCCAGGATCCTTGGCTCCTATTGTCCTAGGAGCCAAGCTCTGGGCTCTTTGCACTGGCTCCTAGTGGCAGTCAGCGGACCGAACAGGAATCAAACCCGGTTCTCCCAGATTAGAGTCCGCGCACTTAACCACTACACCAAACTAGCTCTCTATGCATCCAATATGCGATATCCCTCTCACCTTACTCCAGACATGTCTTGGAGCTGTCACCACTCAGTGAATATATCCACATGTTTAAGTACCACAACTGCACAACCACAGTTAAACCAAAGACATATATATGTAAGCACAGATATATATAATAATTTTTTTTTTAAAAAAATGAAAAATATTAACCATTTCCAGTAGTATAGTAATCTTTCTGTTTCAAGGTGGAATCTCTTCTTCTGTCATTTTCCTTGAAGACTTCAGAAACATCATAAAAGCTTCTGAATTAGAGACCCCTTCACTTCTGGTTGACACATGGACACACTTGGTGAATAGAGCAATGGCCAAGGGCAGAATGGTTGTATAAAGCTATCATCTCTTATGGGTATGGACTCCTCAATATATGCAGGCCTGATTGACATCAAAACTTTATAACTATTATTTGGAGCTACGCTACTCTGTTGATTCATACACAACCTGCCTGGCTTGGAACAGATATTTCATATTTACATTTCTAGTGTGTGTTGTTTATTATTTAGACCACTGAAGAAGGCCCTCTGGGCTGAAACGCATTTGGTCTAGTGATATGTGTAACCAATATTTTGGTCTTAGTTACTGTACATACAACTTGCATGTGTTGCTGTATGCTATGTGGATGTAATGTGATACCCACTGCCTCTCTGTTTTTATCTACAGCCTATGTATGTTTTTAATCTGTAGTTACTGTGCACTTAGTAATAAATGGATGTATTTTGTTCTATGTTTTAGCTGCTTAATGTTCTAGGTTCCTGACCTCCTTTTGAGATTGTTTTTTTTCCCCCTTTTGCTGTTTCCTATTATCCTTGAAGACTTCAGAAACATCATAAAAGCTTCTGAATTAATGACTTTGGAACTGTCCCTTGCTCAGTTGCTCTAGGCAAGATTTATTACCCAGTTTGTTAAAGCTGGTGAAGTCTATTTAGAAGTTGACTTTGGAATTGTTGTGTATGTCTGAAAATGTGTAGTGGCTGGGTTTAACTGGATTGATGTCTCAGAATAATTCCAGAGCTATAACTTCATGATATTTGCTTTTTATTATTTATGACTCTATGGAATTGTAAGTGTTAGCGATGGGCACAAACACCCAAATGAACCCCGGTTGAAGCATGAATGAGGTGGGCTCATGAACCAGGGATTTGGGAGAACGTGTCACCCATGATCTGCCCATAAACCGCCATGTTTTCCATGGAGGTTCACAGGAGACACATTCTTGGGCTCCAAAACCATTTAAATGCTTTCAGAGCTTACTTCTGGGTCTGGTGGGCCACCCAGAAGTGAGCTCCAAAGGCATTTAAATACCATTAGAGTCCACCATCGGCCCACTGCCCCCACCCGAGTAAGCTCTGAAATATATATAGGCTTTAAATATATAAGGTCTATAAAAGCTTCGGGGCCCACTCCGGGAGTACAGTTGAGTTGGGTTGCCCAACTTAACTGAACTCCCAGAGTGAGCTCCAAAGGCCTATAAAGTGGGCTCCAAAGGCATTTAAATGCCTTTGGAGCTCACTCAGGTGGGGCTGCAGGTTTTTGGTGGGCTTTGACAGCCTTTAAATGCCTTTGTGGCTCACTTCTGGGTGGGGCATTCTACCACCTCCTGAACTCACAAACCGAACAAACCACAAACTGGTCTGGGGAAACAGGAAAGTTTGTGTAAGATCGTGGTTCTTTTAATTGAACAGTCCAGAAAACCTAACAAACTACCATTTTCCTGTTTCGTGCCCATCCCTACTAAGTGTTGTTCTTTACTTGTTTTATTCCCATGTTTAAGGATACATATCTACCTTACACAGTTTACTGTGGGAAGCCTTCACTGGAATATGAGTACTATTGTGGCAAACACTGTTAGTACATTAATTGGCTCTGAAGAAGAAAAAGAAGGTGGTCTCCAGTCAGAAGTGACTCGTGGCGACCAATTTTACAGGGCATTCCAGGCACGAGATAAGCAGAGGTAATTTGCCATTGTCTTCCAGTTTGGGCCAAGCTCATGAGGGCTTAGGAACCTCGCAAGGTCAGCCACGATCAGTACTCAGATGGGAGACCACCAAGGAAGACTGTGGTTTCTACATAGAGGATTTTTCTATGTAATGTTCTCCTCTTTTATCATTATGACAGAATAATTAGAGATTTTTTTCCTACTGAGAATGGAGTTCTGTTCCAAAGACAGGTTCCCATCTGTAGTAAAGGTAAAGGTTTCCCTTGCTTAAAAGCCAGTTGAATCCGACTCTAGGGGACGGTGTGCATCTCCATTTCCAAGCCAAAGAGCCAGCGCTGTCCAAAGACATTTCCGTGGTCATGTGGCCGGCATGACTAAACACCAGGACACATGGAACGCTGTTACCTTCCCACCAAAGCAGTACCTATTTATCTACTTGCAATTTCTTGCTTTCAGACTGCTAGGTTGGCAGGCGCTGGGGCCAGAGACGGAAGCTCACTCCATCACGTGGCACTCGGGTCTCAAACTGCCGAGCTACCGACCTTCTGGTCTGCAGCTCAGTGTCTTAACCTCTGAGCCACTGCAGTCTCTCCCACATATAAATACTCTGTAAGTACAACTTTTTTTTTGCTGTCAAGTCACAGCTGACTTATGCAGTGGTGTACCAAGGGTGGGGCAATGAATGCAGTGCACCACAGGTATAGGAAATAAGGGGTGTACACATCTGCACAGCATGTGAGGGCAGGGAACAATGCAATGAAAGGAAGGCACTACTGGCTGAGAGAGAGGGCAAGGAAGGGGGAGGGAGCTGGCTGCAGCTGGCAACGCTGGATTTTGGCTCTCCCAGGCTGCTGGGCAAAGGAAGTTGTGCATGCAGAGAGGAAGCTCCAAGCAGCTGCAGTGGTTCCTCATGCCATGGGATGGGCTCAAGGGCAGATTGGATGCTGGCTGCCTCCACCAGCCCCAGCTCCTGCGAAAATTACCTCAGCTGCTGTGGGGAAGCTGCCCTAGCTGCCTCCAGACTGTGAAAAGCAGCTGCAAAGCCTAAAATTCTTTATTATATTAGTTGAGGAATGGAATGGATTGTCTTGAATTTGTGGGATCTTTGTTGGGATATATCATACCCTTCCTGAAAGTTAATTCAAGCATACATAAATAATTTGTGCTGTAGAACTTAACTGGACTGGACAGCAGGCATCTGGATAGAGGTTGAATGTTCCCCATGGGAAAAAAGTCCCTACAGAAGCAAAGTCATACAGTTTTTAGAATTCCTTGTTAGTCGTTTCCTGCTGTGGTGGCTTGCCTGTTGAGGTCCTAACAGATACAAGATTTGAACCAGCATCTTCCTGCCTCACCCATCAATAGCTCAGCAACTATGCAAGCAAAGTACATAATTTGGAAGGTGTTTTCCATCAGAAGGAATCTGTTTTACTGTTTTACTGTCAAATTTAGCTTAAAGGTTGTGACTCAAAAGCTCTGTAAAGGCCCCAGTGTTCAGAAGTGATGTCTTTGTCAAACCCAACTAGAACCAACCCAATGTAAATTGACAACAACCCACTCCTTTCTTACCAATGGCAGCATTCTTTGGATCAGAACCGAAAGAAAAACTGAACACTGTTTAGCATATAAAATTTTCTTTGCTATATCTTGAGTTAAGAGACAGTTCAATTGGTGTTGTAAGTTTTTAATTTCCCATCTTGTTTGGTTTGGGAAGGGAGTTTATTTCATTCTTTCTTCTTCTTCCCTAATTTGTTTTGCAATTTGAGTAAAAACTTGTTTATTTTGTTTCTTTTCCCATATATACTGTCTTATAATTCATCCTCTGGTAAAAGCTTTAAACATATCCCAAACTGTGTTCGTTGAGATGTCTGGTTGTATATTTTGCTTGAAAAAATATTGAAATTCTTTCTTAGATTCTGCAACACTGTGAGGCTTGCTTGTAAACACACCTCCAATTGGGCTGAATTGTCTTGTGCACAAACAAGTGTGGTATTGAGAATTAGAGGGTAAGCCTTGAGACAGAAAAACCCCAGTTTGCATCTTGCTTCATTCCATGTCTCACTAAGTGACTTTAGTTAAGTATTTTAGGAAATATGGTGTCCTTCAGCATCAAGTCCAGTAAATGGAGCAATAAATACTAGTGTATCTTTGATGGTGGTCGTTAGGTTTGCTGAAATAATGCCTGAACACTTGTTCAGAATACTTAAAATATGCTATAAAAAGCTCAACATATTATTATTGAATGTACTATTTCCTTGCACGTCAAATTTTGACAACGAACCTATATGATAAGGACCAATATTGGATGTGTGAGCACATTTCCAATCTTCTTGGCATGAATAATGTTGAAAATTTCATTGTGAAAGTCAGTAAACAGAATCATCATTTTTGCAGTAAAACTGTGGAACAATGTCAAGGAAGCCTGCTGTTTCAGTTAATGAATACAGGGCTGTTAGGAGGAACAAGATGCATTAGTACACAGTGCTACACAGTGCATTGCTTAAAATATAATGGCTGTGGATACATCATGTTCTCCGGGTAGTCTTTGCATGAACTGCAGTAGCCCAAAGCCACGTGCAGCTCAGAAGTAGGTGAGGACAGGTGCTGTTTGAGGCAGAGTACTCTGGAGCACAAGGCTAAGTCAACACCCCATAACAAAACAAGTCCCATACTTTCAGATCATAAAGTGCAGAGGTACTATCCCGTGGGCATACAGCTGGCCCATCATTGCAGCTGACAGCATGAGCTATATACCAGTACTGTTGCTGTTGTTGTTGTTATGAATTGTCGCAATCAGATATTTGGCTGGTAGATGGTGTTCTGCAATTCGAGATCTAGCCAAGTTCTTGGGAATTGCAGCTGTATCTTTGCAGGAGTCTTGCTCTGCCTAGCAACACTGTCTTCTGGAGCTGGCGTTATTTGTTCAGTGACCAGAATGTCCAGGTGTTTCTTGAGACTTCTAGGCACTCCTCCATAGGCTCCAATGACAATTCGCAATATGAGAGATCAAGATCTGAAGAAGTGAGCAGTGACTCATGAAGGCTCCTACCCTGCCCCAAATTTTGTTAAGTCTTTAAGGTGCTACTAGACTCTTGCTCATTTTAATAGGTGTGATGGTAACCTTCTTATTCCAGAGGTGCTCTAACTCTATTCATAGATCTTGGTATTTTGTGAGCTTCTCCTGTTCTTTCTTTTCTATTCTGCTGTCTCCTGGGATTGCAATGTCAATGGTCCAAACCCTATTTCTCACTTTTTTCCTATGATTGTGATATCAGGGGTGTTATGCTCCAGGTGTTTATCCATTTGTTATCAGAAGTCCCAAAGAATCTTTGTTTCATCATTCTCAGTGATTTTGTCTGGCATGTGCTCCCATGATTTTCTGGCTGACGGTAAGCCATACTTCTTGCAAAGATTCCAGGGCAACATAGCTGCAACTCTATTGTGATGTTCTTTATAGTCAGTTTGAGCAGTTTTACTGCAGGCACTGGCCATGTGGTCATCTGTTTCACTGTTTGCTGTTATCACTGGTCTTCTGAATCTTGGCTTTCATACTTTCTGTTTCGAGTACCTGCTCTTGTGCAGCTAGAATGAGTCCTGTTTATTTCTTCAAGTCCCCATTTTGGAGCCACTTGAAGGTCCCCTGAGGTAAGTGTGGGGCTGGAGGCATCGACCTCAGACATGGCCTTATAGTTATAATAATATTGTTCTTCCTTTCAAGATGCAGTCTGCCCTACTGCGCTGTCCAGTATATTTAAACTGAAAGAATACCTTTTGCAAGAGGAATGCTTTAGAAGAATTCAGCACCTTGGTGGATTACTGGGGAAATTAGACTAGCAATAGCCAGTCTCCCTCTTTTGATCTCTCTGACATCCCCATTTCTGACCACCTTGATCCCTCTTTCCATTCTTAGCAAACAGATGGCCTCTTTTGTGGCAGGTACCACCAACGCAAGCATGTTATAATACAAAATTTATTTGGAGACTCCCAACAACAGTCATTCAGAAGAATAAAGGTTTATTGAGACAGTGATAGGATCCAGACTCTTAATGTTTCAGTGCTAGAACTGGGGGAAAGCGTGTGAAGCAAGCAATTATACATGATTCAAGCAGGATCCTAATGGCCCAGAGCCAGTCACACCTAAGGTAGAGGCCTAGGAAATAACGGCCCATCCTTCCCAGGGGAAAGATGATCCCAGGCTCGCCCAGCTCTCAAGGTTAATTGTCTGGGCGGAAAAAGGTACCGGAGAGCAACAGCAAAGTGGCCAACAGCGAAAGCGAAGATTCTCCCCCTCTCAGACATCCCCATGGCAACCAAGCCCGATAAGGCAGGCAGAGTTGACTATAGCCCAGGATAGCCTGATCTCATCAAATTGTGGAAGCTAAGCAGGGTCGGCCCTGGCTAGTATTTGGATGGGAGACCTCCAAGGAATGCCAGGACTGTGCTGCAGATGCAGGGACTGGTAAACCACTTCTGAACATGTCTTACCTTGAAAATCATAAATCAGCTGTGACCTAAAGGCACTTTCCAGCACCACCTAATAGACTAGATGCTGAATAAAGAACAGAAGGAAGATAAACGCTGCACACAAGCTGAATCATTGGCCCCAGAATTTTGCTGTATAGTGGAGAGCAGCACACTAGAGGAAGAAAGGAAAAACATCAAGCAAGTGCTGAGGTGGGGGACATTTTCCATAGCTGTTGAACAAATTATTATCTTGTAAAATAGTGTTTCCCCATTCAGTATACCAAAGAGGTTGTGTCAATGGTTGAATATTGTCTGCAAAAAAACAAACAAAAACAAAACATAATTTCTTCCATTGTCTAGACTGCTATCAAACTGCTTTTATAAATTCCTGAACATGATTACAGAATGGCATTACAAAGAACTTAAATACTTTTTTTAGTGTTAGAAAATTCTTCCCAGCCTTTTCCTGTTTCCAGCCGGGGGGGGGGGGGGGGACTTCCACAGTAGCACCTCCCTTTGTTACACAATTGTGATTTGACAAAAGTGTCACAAACTTTTGATTTTTAAAAAAGCCACTTTCGCGGAGGCTGTACAAATACACACACACACACACACACACACACACACACACATATAAAACAAAAGGCAATAGCTATGGCATTTGAACAGGGAGGAGCAAGAGCCTGGCAGCTGCCCTAGACACTCTTGGGATGAGTCCATAATGACCATGGGTCATTTTGAGGGGGAACGAGCAGGAGCAGCATTCTGGGAGTAACAAGCTCAGGGCTAGAGCATCACAGGCTCGCTTCAGAGCCCACTTCCCTCTACGGTGGCAATCATTTCCCCTACTGCTGGCACAGCTCCAGCGCACCCAGGTCTCCAGCTTCGAGTCTGAGGAGTGAGTGCTGGGCTCCGGCAGCAGCCCCGCCCCCTCGTTAGTAACCTCCCGGCTATAGGGCACCCCGCTCCCAGCAGCCCTCACTTGTGGCGATGCATGGGGGTCTGCTGCTTGGTCTTGCTGTCTTCTGCGTCGTCCCTCCGTGCCTATTTTCTTTGTGCTTTTGAAGCAGTTTTTCTCGAGGTAGGCTCGCCAGCTCCGAATTGGGAAAAAGCTGGAGATTTTTGGGGTGGAGCCTGAGTGGTGGGTCTTGCCTTCTGACACACTTCTGGTAATGTTAGGGGGTGTGGCATATGCAAATAAGTTATGCTAATGAGTTATGCTAAGGAGCTCCTGCATCTCTTTTTCTACGAAATGACCCCTTATAATGACCATCAATACCACATGAAATCTGCCTGAGACATTATGACAGATTTCCTTTTCTATGTTAAAGAGGTGATTTGAAGAGGGTTCTCTGGGGTAGCATGCATCCAGTCTCTGTGCCTTGAAGGTCCAGTTTGGTGTAGTGGTGAGGAGTGCAGACTCTAATCTGGAAGAACTGGGTTTGATTCCCCACTCCTTCACATGCAGCTGCTGATGTGACCTTGGGTCCATTATAAGTTATTTCAGAGCTGTTCTCTCAAGAGAAGTTGTCGAAAGAGCTCTCGCAGTCTCCAAGTGGGGTCTGAGGAGCACCCAGAATTTCAAATGATCTCCAGTCTACCAAGATCAGTTCCCCTGGAAGAAAATGGCTGATCTGAAGGGTGGGCCCAGTGGCATTATACCTGGTGGAGGCCCCTCCCTTCCCCAAACCCTGCCCTCCCAGGCTCCACCCCCAAATTGCCAGGAACTTCCCAGCCTGGAGCTGGCAACTCCCACCAATGAATCCTTGAAAGTATTATACTGTATTATACAGTTGCATCTTGTGGACCCTCTCTGCTTGCAGTGATTCCTTCCTCCCAAGAAAGTCACTAGAGAAAGCACTGCCCCAAGCAGACCAGGTCCATGGGATCCAATTCATTGATGGGGGGGGGGGGGAGGTAATTGCAGCTTTCTGCCACTTTTCGTATGGCAACTAAAGCATATAACTGCATACAATTATTGTAAAAACAGCCACTTTATTTCTGCATGCACATATATCATGTGCTGTACTCAGTCCTGTTTTAGCTGCAACGAAGGCTTTCTGTTTTGGGGGTGGGGGGTGGGAGTTATGACCCTTGGAAAATGGCCTTAAGGCAATTCTGGTTATACAGCCTTTTGGAGAATTTACTTTGCTTTTAGCTTAGTTGTGCTTCAGGCTCTGTGGAATATTAGTGTTATGGCTCCTATCTGTCCTGGGTATTTTTTTTCAAAGTACTTTTAGCCTCTCGACAAATTAAAGGGTTATGCAAAGGGACACGGTGGGGTTTGTGGACCGTGGATAAAGTGAGGCCTCACAATAACGGAGCTGCAAACCCACAAATGGGCTAAGCCTCCACTACAGATGGCGGTTTACATGACAATGTTCGTCCTTACAAAAATATAGCAAACCAGCTGTAAGGGAGGAATGGCTAGCCTGTACTTTGCCAAAATCACTGCGACCTGGCTGAATGCAGTGGCACTGCCTGTATGGTAGGGTAGAAGAAGAAGAGAGGAGATTAGATTTATACTCCACCCTTCACTTGGAGTCTCAGAGCGGCTTACAAACTCCTTTCCCTTTCCCTCCCCACAACAGACACCCTGTGAGGTAGGTGGGGCTGAGAGAGCTCTCTCAACAACTACTCTTTCAAGGAGAGCTTGGACAGAACTATGGCTTGCCCAGGGTCATCCAGCAGCTGCAAGTGGAGGAGCAGGGAATAAAATCCGGTTCTCCCAGATTAGAGTCTGTGCACTTAACCACTACACCAAACTGGCTCACTATTTGGCTCACCTTGGTGCTGGCTGCCAGCAGCCATCTAAGGCAGCTCCCCTCCCCCATGGAACTCCCATGGCAAACCAAAGGGCCAGACCACCCATGCCATTCTGTATCTTCATGAACATCTTAAATCCCTTTTCTTGTAGTTCCTTGTCTCTGTTCCAGATCTGCTGCAAGGCATTTATTTTTGTTGAGTGACTCTGAATTCTAGTGGCATGCAAGTAGGATTGCCAGCTCTGGGTGGGGAAACACTGGGAAATTTTGGGGGTGGAGCTTGGGGAGGATGAGGTTTATGGAGGAGAAGGACTACAGCAGGCTACCATACCACAGACTCCACTCTCCAAAGCAGCCATTTTCTCCAGGGAAACTGATCTCTGTCATCTGGAGATCAATTGTAATAGTGGGCCCCATATGGAGGTTGGCAACCCTACAGGCAAGATTTTAAAAAATCTCCATCTACTTTCTCATCTGTCACATCCTCCTGACTCAACATTTTAATTTTAAAAATCTAAAAGCCTGGAAATACTTGAGCTTACACCAGTAAAAAGGGAGCCCCAACCTCTTGAGCATTTTGGTTGCCATTTTCTGTAACTTTTCCAGTAGACTAATAGACACAGATGTAGGCATACACGAAAAAATAAAACTTTAGGTCTGCACCTAAAAGGGGGGATGTGTGAAGAAATCCCCAATTAACAGTTTCTGGCTCATTCCTCCCTGGAGATCGTGGCCCATTCTGCATCTAGCATTCACTCCGCTGTTTTACCAAACCCACGTTGGAACAGAAATTTCCCTCTGCATTGCTTTGATTGATAGTCGGATATTATGGCAGTGTCCAGACTGCATGCCACTTTCACTTTGTTTGATCTCTCAGTTTCATGGTTACTGTCTGCATAGATTTATGGCCATTTTATGGCCAGTCAGGGGTGACTCTGCAGTCAGTATGGCTTGGCCCAGGGTATTTGAATGTGGTTTTGAGCCACATCTTTTTCTGTTCCAGTGTGGGTTTGGTACAACAACGGAGCAAATGCTAGATGCAGAATGGGCCCATGGCTCTTGTGAAAGGGGTTGATTTTTTTTTTTAGTTGTGTGATAGAAGGATGCCAGTTGAGGTGTCTTCGAGCCGAAGAAATCTGTGCTTTCATGCACTCCTGGTCCATTAATCACATTTGACTTACGTGGGGGAATGTTGCACTTTGTGGTCTCCATGAATTCATCACTGACTTAATGTGTTTTGCTAATTGAAATCCTGATTAATGTTAAACCGCTCCCGCCCCCCCCCCCCCCCCCCCCCGCAACCGTCTGACTTACTTGGACAAGGGAGTTATTAGTATCAACAGTCTGATGGCACTGAAGTAAATTAGCATTTGGCATATTCTCATCACTATTGCTTTCTGTGAAGATGCTGGAAAGAGAGAATAAACATCAATTTTGTGAAAATAAATAACTAAATACATAACCTCATACTTTAAAAGGAGCCTTTTTAATTGCTAGAAGAAGCAGATCTTTCCTCCCCTCCTGTGCTTCTACCGATAATCTCCTGCTGCCGTTTCCCCGTATGAGACACTGTAGATTGTAGCACTTTACCTTTAATAGACTGTGTATAACTTTTAATTTATTCCCTGGAGGTGGGGGGGGGGGGGAAATCCAGTCATTTCCTAAATGAAACAGGCTTACATTTCCAGTCAGTTCTATTGAGTAAGACTTAAAAAAAGACTCCATTAATACTATCCGAATGGAACCAATTAATTGACCTAAACCTAAACACAGTTATTCATGAGTATGTCACATGGATTATATTTATGTATTCAGGAGCAAGTCACACAGTAATCAATGAAATCAATGAAAGTGCATTACTGAGGGGCATTCTCATAACTTCAACGGCAGGAAATAGCCAGAGAAGAGACAGTCTGCTCCCCAAAAAAGTTTATCACAATCTATACCAGCCTGTCCAGGGTTGTGTGTGTGTGTGTGTGTGTGAGCACGCTATTACTGACTCACTGGTACTGAGAACTGGTACCTTTTCCGCAGGACTCTTCCAAGTCCTAAGGGGCGAATTGGGAGAAATCAGTGCAAACTTATATATGAGCAGGGGCGTCGAGTTTTAAAATCCCTGGGGGGGCTCTTGTCCCCACCGCCTTTCCCCCCAGCGGGGCCTGGCCACTCCCGCCTCCGTCTACTTGAGAGTAAACCTCCCTGGGAACTGGCTGCAAGGCTTTCCCTGGCTTTTATGTGTCTGCAGCTCTCCCTCTTCCCTTTCCCTCTCCCCCCACCCTTGCTCGGGCTCTCTAGCCAGCAGCTCGGCCACTTTAACCCTTTCGGTGCTGCAGACACATGGGGAAAAAAGCTTCCTGCCCTTCCCACAAACGACTGGACTGTTCAGCCCAGCTGCCGACAACGAGCCCTACAGTGCAGCTCAACAGGGCTGCTCTGGGGTAACTCCGCACAGGGCACAGGGCTGCACTCCCGGGGGATCTGCCGTCCGTCCCAGAAAACTGGGATGGCTGAGTCGAAGAAAGGCAATCAAGGCAAGCTAAAGCCAGCTCAGGCAGAGCCATCCGAAGCAGGCGGCGGCAGCAGCCAGCCAGTGGGTGGGGCGGGCCTAGGAAGGGCCTGGTGGGTGCTCCGTTTTGCCAGGGATGGCTGAGCCCCCCCCCCCGGGAAATTTTGGGGGTGGCTCGAGTCCCTCCATAGTTGATGCCTATGTATATGAGTACTGAAACTTTTATGGCTTTTTTTTAACAAAGAAGCACTGAGCATGCCCATAAGAACAAACATTACCCACTATAAGATATCAGCAAAGAGTTCAATCTCTAATGACCTGTAAAACCCTACACAGTCTGGACCAACACCCCTCAAGGACCACCTGCTCCTTTATGAACCTCCCCAACCACTATGGTCATCTTTCGAGACTCAGCTTTTGGAGCCCTTGGCGCCCTCTGAGATTAGGCAGGCGGCAACCCAAGGAAGAACCTCCTCAGTAATGAGACCAGCACCCTGCATCTCTTCCTCTGGGGAGATTTGACTGTTGCCATCATCTGCCAGTGAAAAGCTTTGTGTCAGTGAGTGCTTTTTTTTAAAAAAAAAATGGTGGACTGAAGGTTTTTTTTTCATTCACAATTTTTTATTTTAACTTTAAAAGATTCAACACTTTTAACAACATGATGTGAAAACAGGATAACATACAAGAGAAAACAAACACTTCTGAGTTACAGCAAGATGTACAAATTTAGATTAGTTCAACAATACCACCAACAAAACATATCCTTTACACCCTTTCTAAAGGAAGCACTCCAAAAATACTCACTATATAACATATAACTAGTGTTCCTTCTAAGCTGAGTTAGTGTGAGCTAGCTCACAGTTTTTTAGCCTCCAGCTCACATATTTTTGTCCAGGGCTCATTTCATAGTAGGAGCTCCTCTGCATATTAGGCCATACACCCCTGATGTAGCCAATCCTCCAAGAGCTTACAGTAGCCCCTGTAAGAAGAGCTCTGTAAGCTCTTGGAGGATTGGCTACATTAGGGGTGTGTGGCTTAATATGCGAAGGAGCTCCTGCTACGAAATGAGCCCTGTTTTTATCTTAGCTCAGGAAGGATGGTTCCAGAGCAAACTAATATGTGCAATAGCCAAACTGGTCGCTCACAACTTTGATGCCAGTAGCTCAGAAAGTAGAATTTTTGTAGGAGATTTCTTATTTTTCCATTGTTGTGCAATAACTGATTTAGCTGCTGCTAGCAGTATAGTAATCAACTCTCTAGTGGGTCAGTGGGTCAATCAGCGGGTCTCTATCTGTGGGTCAAGTGGTACCTTACATGTTATTGCATAAATATGTTTTAACATTTCTTTCCAAAAACTAATAATGTGATCATACTCCCACCAGTTATGGAAAAAAATTGCTTTCTGCCCACAGTTTCCAGCACTTTGAAGAATGCTGAGGGGCAATATACGACAATGTTAATGTTTTAAATACCATCTAAATAGGACCTAAAGTAGCACCGATTGAATTGTCAATGACTTAGATACTTTGGCCTGCGTAGACCATATAGTCTCCCATTGGTCTTCTGAGAGCTCTTGTTTGAGGTCTATATGCCATGCTGTTTGATAGCGTAACTGCTTACAGGAGCTAATGCCCAATAATATCCATTATATTAGAGCTATAAGTCCTTTTTTTGTGTGCATGTTGGACAGAAATTGCTCAAAAGCTGAAGTTGACTAACTGACTGGGTGGGCAGCACAAGAAAGGAGGAGAAGTGAAAATGGAGGTCTGTCAATGGACTTTGTATTATAAGAGCCACCCTACTTCTTTTTGTTTTGTGACATCACAACACTCAATGCACAGAAAACACACCAAGGAATTTCCAAACACTAACAGCCCCCCCTCCCCCTCTGAAACTGTAAGGTAACTCAGCTGGCCAAAGCGGGGAGGGGAATCAAACCTTTGCAAAGACTATTAAGTTCACTGTCATTTCAGCATTGATTTCTTAGATACCCGTGGATCTAACTGTTTTGATCTTTTGTAAATTGCCTTGAGTGCGCTACTGAAACTTGGCAGGTAGAGAAATAAATAAATAAATCAAGGAGTCAATCTAAGACATAATTTAGATGCTAGCGAGACAGAGAAATATCATGGGGGAAAGAACAGAATAAAGCAAATCATATGACCTCCTGACACGTGGAATATGGCCTATGATTGCTAGGGATCACTACTATTAAGGCGGTCCTGACATTTCCCAGGGGGGTGTTTTGGGAGGAGAAGAGTCCAGTAACAGCAGGACTCCAAATACTAGCAATGAACTTTCAGGGTCAAATCTAGGCCCTCTTCCCCTTGAGACTGGAGACTCAACAGAGTGGTAAAAGAGACAAGACCTGGAAGAGACAGGGTTAGAATCTCCTGCATTCTTTTAAAAGTAAGCATTAAATGGCCATTGGGACCACAGATGCTTTTCCGTCAACCCCTCCTAATGCACAGGACCTTCAGTGGCATGGGCAGCCTGTGGGAAGGGCCATGGGGGAATGCCATAGAAGGAACTTTTTACTCTTTCTGCACAGGCATTTGCTGTACACTGCTGACCCACACTCCCTCCATGTGGATAACATGGGTTTAGTCCTCACTTTGGGGCCAAGCAGGCCTGAGGGGGGATGTGTCTTCTGCAATTGCTTTGTTAGAAGACCATTTCTTTGCCTATCTCTGGAGGCTCAAAACTGCAAGAAATCCTAATTGCAAGGGATCTTCTCTGTCTACACAGGGTGTCTTTTCCCTGAACAGCAGTTGTGATTGTGCTACAGAGTACAAATTGCTGGGGGCAGACCTGGCTATACAGAGAGAGAGAGAGAGAGAGAGAGAGAGAGAGAGAGAGAGAGAGAGAGGTGTAGTGGTTAAGAGTGACGAACTTTAATCTGGGAGAACTGGATTTTATTCCCCACTCCTCCACATGAAGCCAGCTGGGTGACCTTGGGTCAGTCACAGTTCTCTCAGAGCTTTCTCAGCCCCACCTACTTCACAGGGTATCTGTTGTGGGGAGAGAAAGGGGAGGCGATTGTAAGCCACTCTGAGACTCCAAGTGAAGGGTGGGGTATAAATCCAACTCTTCTTCTGAACAACGTTCAAAACTGTTATCCCTACAATTAGCTTTGATACTGTAGACTATAAATCTAGAATATAGCTTACAACAAAATAAAACACTAATCAGTAGACAATCTTAAAAGCAATAATAACTTAAAAATAATAAAATGGGTAGCTGTGTTAGTCTGTCTGTAGTAGTAGAAAAGAGCAAGGGTATCAATTGTACTCCTGAACTTATGACTGAGAAATAATGTCATGGAGGCCTGTTATTTTAAGCCCATTGTCTGAAACAGTTCATACAAACATGGTGTGGGGGTGCACTAGGCAAGCCAGGAAACACAGATTAACTACATTCAGGCTGTGGTCACGCTGGTGGCTTGGCACGGTATGGTGGTGCCTCAAATTGTACTAGTTCAAAGTGTAGCACAGCATTTCATCCAGATCACACATCCTGTGGTAGGTTACCCATGTGGCCATCCCATGGGGGAGCATCTGCATTAATGTTGCCCTTCAACCATTGGATGAGCTGTAGGGGTGGGTTATATTTAAATGTGGGTGGATGGATACACATACACGCATATGGGGAGCAACTAAAAAAACCAGTGGCGGAAATGGATCTGCAAGTTCAGACGTCCCTTCTGGTTCCTTTCACTGCAGGAAAGTTCAGATGTTGGAAAACCCGGAGGGAACCGTGAACAATCTGTTCATACCGAACTTTCCCCGGTATCTGTTTATTCTACTTCTACTGCAAAACAACACAGGCTGCTGACTGTGCCACGGGAGGCAGATGTCCTCATCTGGAGGGGCTCAATTATTCCACTTGGATAATACCACTATAGGGCCACAAACTGTGCATGTGACCACAGTCTAAATATTACATATACATTTGTGCCACAGTGGCTTAGAAAGCCAGTAATTAAATTCTCCTGGCTCTGACTTTAAGCTCTGCTGGATAATACAAAGTTTGCATGCCATGGCATTTCTACCTTTGTCACCTCTGCAGGATAATACATCATTAAATGCCATTTGCTGGAAAACCCCTCACAGTATACTTATTCAGAGGCACTCACGACACAAAAGCATTTGAGTTATCCAATATTTCAAACTCCTTTGGAAAAACAATCCTGAAAGTAAAACAGAAAGCTAATATAATGAAATGTCATTCATCATTTATAGTATATAATGCTTTTTTGTGATTTTTCTATAAAGCACCAAAGAAATTTGTGCACTGAAGCCAACATTCATCTTCCCTAATAAGTCAATGTGTTAAACAATAATAACTAACCCCAAAGAGGATAAAAATGCCTGTGGACGGTTCAGCTGTGGTCCACTGAAAGAAAGAAAAAAACCCTGTGCTAAGTGAAAGAGAGGGGCAATGAGAGAATTCTCCTAAAACTGTAAATACAAGTATTTTTATACGTTCTCATATATTGAATCCTGTTATTAATTTGGTATATTCAAAATTCTATGAGAACTGAATAATCTGCAGGAAGATTTGTGCAGAAAAGCAGGTCTGAAAAACTTCCATTATTTTGGTAATAGACCCAAATCCAGCAGAAGTTGCTGGGTGGTTAAAAAGTGTCCCTCAGCAGCTGAACCTGTCTTGGAGAAAGAAACCTGAATCCCTGCTGCTCACTGGGATCTTCAACTGGGCTACCTGCATCAGGACTCGTAGGCATGTTTGTCCCTAATGCGACATTGTCCTTAACTGTAATGCTTGACATCTCTCCAGAGGAATGAATGGTGGCTGCTCTCTTGTGTGGTGGCATGCCCTCGTGTCATGATCCCCTCCGACCAGCCCAGCAAAACTGAAGCACCAAGGTCAGTGACTAGGGTTGCCATCCCCCCGGTGGGTCCAGGGGATCCCCTAATTTTGGGGGGGCCCAATCCACTGCCAACCAGCTGGCCAGTAGGGGAAGCCCCACCCCTGAACAGCAGCATCCTGCAGGGGTGCCGCTGATGCACTGATGTCACCAGTAGTGACACTGCATGGTGACACTCCAGCATTCAGGCGGGACTCTATGGTTACCATAGAATTTTTGCCCCAAATGCTAGAGCACTGTTGTATGACAGCTCCAGGTGTGGTGATGTCACAACCAGCAGAAAAATCATGACGAGGAGCTGGGAGCTCCCCGCTGCAGATAAGAAGAGACCAGGCAACCCTACCAGTGACTGAGGAGGACCTGAGGGACCAACACTGCAGAGGTGCCTGCCAGGAATATACCAGCACCTGCCAAGGAAGTACTGGGGGCACTAGAAGCCACACGGCCGGACCCTGCAAGGGAAGCCTCACTATCAGCCCCTGAGTCAGCTGCAAAGCCTCCACCAGGAAGAACTCAAACCCGGGCCTGCAGCCTCTTAGGATCCTCTCCCGCTCCACAGGAATCGTGGCAGCAGAAAGCCAGAGCTGAGGTGGCACAAAGGAGGTGAAGTGTCTGAATGGCTGCACGTAACCTCCCTGTAGATCGAGAGTAAAATGCTGAGGACAGTACTTTCTCACAGGATCCTGGCTAAAGCACAGAGCAGACACAGAAGTGCAATTGCCAGAAGAGAAGCTGATCCTGATTACCTCTTAACGTATTTAGGATGAAGCTTGGGAAAGCTGCCTTGCACCTTTAAGACCAACAAAGTTTAATTCTGGGTATGAGCTTCCATGCGCCCCCTCCCCAGCTTTATATTAAGTGGCTTGAAATGATAGTTTTAAAATTTGCTGGGATGGACCATGAAATCCTAAGCAATCAAAGATGGAGATTGTTTGACTTATCTTAATATGGAGAATGAACTTTAGTTAGGATAACACCTGAGATTTAGGAAGCTCTTTTTTAAAGTCCATTTTTAAAATATGAGCTAATGTTGTGTAAGAAGGCTGGGGTGTCCACCATACTTATCTGGTGACTGATGTTTTGTTAGCTTAATTACTGTTGATTTGTGATTGAATTATGTCTGATTTCCCATTTGGTTTGCATTTGATATTTTTAACAGTTTGGTGTTGGCTTTTAAATTTGCGTGCAAACTGCCTGGCACTGTAAAAGGAGGATAGAAATATTTTATGTAAAAACATTAATTAAAACTGCATGGCTTGATATCCAAGTCCAAGAAACCTAACCAGTCTTATTATCTCTGGAAAAAGAGGCAAGCCATTGCATAATTCTGACCAGTTTCTCTCACTTTTCCTAAGCATAAATTATGCCTGTTTTCACACACACAAAAACAGTATGCATCAGTGTTCCCTCTAAGCTGAGTTAGTGTGAGCTAGCTAGCTCACAGTTTTTTAGCCTCCAGCTCACACAGTTTTGTCTTAGCTCTGGAACGATGGCTCCAGAGCAAACTAATTTATGTAGCAGCCAAATCACTGGCTCACAACTTTAATGCCAGTAGCTCACAAAGTAGAATTTTTGCCCACAAGACTCCACAGCTTAGAGGGAGCATTGGTATGCATACCTTTCAGTTTTAGGGGTTAGTTACAGTTACAGAAAATGAAAACATAAGAAGAGCCCTGCTGGATCAGACCAATGGTCCATCTAATCCAGTATCCTGTCTCACACAGTGGCCAACCAGTTCCTCTGGAGGGGCAACAACAGGGCATATAGGCCAAGGCCTTCCCCTGATGTTGCCTCCTGGCTCTGGGATTCAGAGGCTTAGTGCCTCTGAATGTGGAGTTTCCCTTCAGTTACCATGGCCAGTAGCCACTGATAGACTTATCCTCCATGAATCAGTCTAATTCCGTTTTAAAGCCATATGAGCCTGTGACCATCACTGTGTCCTCAGGCAGGGAATTCCTAATTTAATCACAGTCTGTGTAAAGAAGTATTTCCTTTTGTCCATCCTGAATCTACTGTCCATCACCTTCATTGGATATCCTTGAGTTCTAGTTTTTTGGGACAAGGAGAAAAAAATTCTCTTTGTCTTTGAGAAACTGGTAATGTGGTAAGATTTGTGAACACACATAAGATATGGTTTGCAGACCATGGATAGGAGAGGATTTGCAGCTTCAGTGTAATTTTCTGAAGGAGCCTGCAATCAAAGCAGTGCTTTCTGCGGGAATCCAAGCTTTGGGTAGAGGAGAGACCTTCTTTTAAGGCTAATTTCTCTCCTTCAAAAGCCAGTCCCTCCAACTGTGCCATTCTTCTGATCATTTTCTACCATCTCTACGGATGCCCGAGGCCCTGGGGACGGTATGAGAGAATACTGGAGTCGGTATTCATTGCCGCTGCCTTCTCAAAGCAGGAAACCCTAAGTCGGAGCATTCATGACAGCCTCGGCTTGAAGACCTCCAATGAGGCACAGCCCCACTTTAGTCTCACCTAAGGAAATGTATACTATGACCCAACAAGGTCCCACCTGCAGACCAAAGTTACTCCTAAAATTGGTCAGGGGGAAGGGGCATCATCAGCATGCAGACAACTTTGGACACCTGTCATGGAAGCAAAATACAAGGAAACCTTTTGGTCATTCCCAGAGGGAATGCAATAGAGCCCAAACAAGAAGTAGAAACAAGAGATCAAATGGCTGGAGGAGCATGCACACTGGCAAGGTATAGCCCCAGTGTGATAGTTGCAGGAATAACAATAGATACTTGATTGGTGTTTCACCTGTCAATGAAAGAGAGGATGCTAGCACTGTCCCTACAAAAAATAGCTGCCGAAAATGGGTTTTGTGGATAGTAGTGTCTTCCTGCAGGAAGATTCAGGTGAGTAGTCATGATGCAGGAGTAATGCAGGTTTGGGGTGATTGTGGGCAGTGAAGCCACAGGCAGGGAAAAGGATGAGTGTCTTTCCCCCGCCACTTCTCAGTTGCCAACTGTGCCTTGCCAGAGCAGTTTCTAAACACACCAACAAGGTAGTTGGACTTCAGTCCCACATATTGCCTAAATCAGGAGTCCCCAACCTTTCTGAGACTGTGGGCACATCTGAAATCCTAATATGGCACAGAGGGTGTGGCAACAAAATGGCTACCACAAAATGGCTGCTGCAGGAGGTGGAGCCAGCCACAAAATGTTTGCCAAAGCTCAACTTCAGTCACACAGTGTAGATCCTTGTGCTGTGGTGGCAGCTGCTGCCAAAGCAACATTTGAAAAAATCTGTACAGCCAATCAAAATGCCAGTGGCCAATCAGAAGCCTTGCTGGGCAAAAACCCTACCTGGCCCTGCCCACTTCCTAAAAATCACTTGGCGGGCACCAGAAAAGATGTCGGCGGGTGCCCTGGTGCAGCAGGTTAGGGACCTGTAGCTTGGCCTGAAGTGTCATGAGCCAGTACTCTGCCCCCATTCTAGGCCATTTTAGGATTAGGTATGTAGTTTTAGATTTCAAAATGGATTTTGTTTCTCCTATTTTTCCTGAACATCTTTTTGGTTTATGAGGTAACAGCGTGGGCAACGATCCTGGCTGCTAATGTCTTCAGGAAATTCTCTTGGCTCTGCTTGCAAGCCATCTGTGGTGACAGTATCTTTGTATGTTCAAAATGCAGAGGAACACAGTTTCGGGTTTGTTTTTTGTTTTAAAAAAGCATCCTGTATACTGAGGCTGGCTGATCTTATAATCTTGCAAATTTTAGCCAAAAAAAAAAAAAATCCCATTCATCTCTCAGCAGCAGCCCTTTCTGGAACAGCCATTTTCTAATCCAGCTAGGAGATGTATTTGCAGTGGACAGAATATTTTGCTTTTTCAGGGGAAACACTGAGCACTCATTCTTCCCATAATGCTGAGTGCCAAATCTTACTGCTACCATATGGGCCAGCAACATCTCACACCGTGGCTGATATCAGCCTACCCATAGCACCATTCTGTCATTGGAAAGGGAGGCACACCCCCTTGTGACACTGCCTTTTGCTTGCCACTTACATTTTTTATAGTCTACCTTTCTCATAGGGACTCAAGGTGAATTACAAAGAGCGGGTCAGTACAAGCAATGAAATGGGACACTCATTAAACAATCCTAAGGAGTAGGACTGTAGAAGTCTGGAGCTACCAGAAAGAACCGAAACAGAGCATAAGTGTTCACATGACATATCACGTGGTACAGAAATTACATAAATTGGATCCTATGTACAATAACATATCCAAAGCAGCAGGGGTCACTTCGTAGAAAAAGAGGCACAGGAGCTCATTAGCATAACTCATTAGCATAACTTATTTGCATATGCCACACCCCCTGACATCACTGGAAGTGTGTCAGAAGGCAAGAAAGAAAGGGGAGAGTGAGAGAGAGAAAGGAAGGAAGGAAGGAAGGAAGGAAGGAAGGAAGGAAGGAAGGAAGGAAGGAAGGAAGGAAGAAAGAAAGAAAGAAAGAAAGAAAGAAAGAAAGAAAGAAAGAAAGAGCTGGCAGAGAGGGGACAGCTACAAATCCAAGCCTCAGAAATACCACTATTCTGGGAGGATAGCTTCAGTGGTGGCTGAAGCCTTCAGAAGGCTGGTCGGAGGAACAAGGACCCCTTTCCAGGACGGGTCATTTTGCTGCAGCCATGACGCAAGCAGGCATTCCCCCGTGGAGGGGGGGGGGGCTGGCACCAACTCCCAGAGCGGCGCTCCCCTGAGCTCCTGCTCGAAATGACCCCTGCACAGCAGTATAGACCACAGTCCCCAATCATTTATCCAAGCAAGTTCATAAAACCATTTTGTGCAATGCAACCCTATGACTTGCCCAGAAAAGCCATCTTGAATACTTCAGTTTTTCATCATTTCCAGAAAGCCATGAGAGTTTGGAAATTTGGAAGTCAGGCCCATTTTTGCAATTCAGTTAGTGGTTCATGGCTGAACTATGAACCAATAAGCCAGTTTGCAAACTGAACTCATTTGTATCGGTTCATGAACCAAACTGGTTTGTATCAGTTTGTGAGCCATTTATAGTTTAACCCCTACTTTCTGCTCCCCACAAAAAATGGTGGGAAGCAGAAAGCAGTGGTTTAAATGGCTCCGAGCCATTTAAACCAAACAGCTGAGCAGTAGGGAGCCTCCCTGTGGCTCAGCTGCTTTTCATGAAGAGCAGAAACCAGAGGTTTAAGTGCTTGGAGCCATTTAAACCCCTGATTTCTGTTCTTCGTAAACAACCACAAACTGCATCAAAATTTGAGGAAGTTTGTGGCAGCTCTTCAGTTCATGGATACCACTTCATGAACCAGCCAAAATTTGTGACAAACTTTGGTTTGTGAGATGGTTTATGCCCATCCCTAGTCAGACTTAGCGTGCTTTTCACCTTGCCCCGCCTACCCTTCTCTGGGAAGCAAAGGTACCCCTGGCATGGCTAGGGTGGGAAATGTGACGGTAAATACATGAAGGGGCTCCTTTCTTATCAGTTGGCCAGACAGATGGGGGTGGGGTTGACGTTGCCTACAATATCATGCTGCCTTCTGAACAGGACTCTTGAAGAATCCAATGAAACTATTCTTACATTCTTAAGAAAATGATTCCAGCTCTAGGAAATATTAATGAGTTTTTAAGGATCCCCAGTGAATAATTTCTAAAACAGGACATGTAAGTACCCCTGACCTGGATGGCCCAGGCTAGCCCGATCTTGTCAGGTCTCGGAAGCTAAGCAGGGTCCACCCTGGCTAGTATTCAGATGGGAGACCTCCAAAGAATATCAATGGCAAACCACTTCTGAACGTCTCTTGCCTTGAAAAACCCATGGGTTGCCATAAGTCAGCTGTGAACTGATGGCAAAAAAAGTACTGCTAGATTTCTCACTTCCTAACCTGGGAGGGTCTAGTTTCTAATTTCAGAAGTGTGGCAGCTAGTTAGGATAGGATCCCCAGGGTATAAGAATGAGGCCACTATTAATGTCTGTTTCTTGTCCTATACTGCACCCTTCAAACAAGCAGCATTTTCATAGGGACCTGTGACATGACTGCTACCACCTCATTTATTTTACCCTACAGCATTACAGTCTCATAACAGGCACAACTGATAAACGCCACCATCCGCAGTAATCTCCCAAGGACTGGGAAAGACACAGTCTCTGGTGGAAGAAATACAGGGCGAAGGCAGTCCATATAGATTCACCAAGGTCAGGGGAAGCCAGTTCAATCTTAATAAGCAATCAGTATCCTTTCCAAGCGGGCAGTCTGTGTGCTCGCTGCCCTGGCAGTATGTTTGGGTTCTAATTTACTACACAGAAACAAACTGGAGTTATTCTCTTTGAATTAAATTATGCAGACAAATTTCTGATGGCTGCAAGGAATCCTTGAAGGGTCTATTTATGCAGCATTAGTCCAATTAACCATTCTGTCACTTTGGTGGCCCGGGATGTCAATCCAAAGTCTGGTTGCGGTGTGAGGAATATCCATGCCATTTGGGGTGCAATGGACCAGGGAAAAGGCTGAAGGAACATGTTTGAAATTTACAGTATTTTTTATGTCATGCAAGAATAATCAGAAGAGAAGGAACATTGGAAGCAGACATTATGGGAACTTTTCTACTGCTTTAGCTATCTTGGCAGTTTCTACCATGAAGTTAGAGCAACATTTTTATGGGACATAAATGAGGCAGAACCATCCAGTGCTATTCTCACTGTCTGTTTATTCCGGGGGAAATATCTCACCCTTGCCTTCAGTCCCAGAAGGTGTTAGCACCCTGGCCAAAGGGAGTCTTTTATGCACATGTTGAGATTCTGCACAAGAACAAAGAAAAGGCAGGCAGGGGTACTGAGGCAGAACTTAGCTGCCTGAGTATCTTCATTTTCCTTTAGGAAAGAAAAGAGTTACTAACCCTTAAGGTTGTGAAGATAGACACTGCCCTGTGGACAGCCCTTAATCAGATGCCCAGTTTCAAATAAATGGGGAACAAGAGAGCTGTGATTATATCCCTTGACATCATTACTTTAAAGCAGCATGGGAAGGGGCATGCACTGGGCATATGCTGAGGCTGCCATAGTGCTGTGGAAGGAGAGAGTTAAACTCTTCTCACAGTGCACTTTCCTACCTCCCCCAAATGGTGATTAGCCTTGGCCAGGAAATGGGTTAGGATTGCTAGCTTTGGGTTAGGGAATACCTAGAGATTTTTTTTTTTGGGGGGGGGGGTGGATCCTGAGGAAGATGGGGTTTGGGGGGGACTTCAATGGAGGACAATGCCATAGAGTCCACCTTCCAAAGGGGCCATTTTCTCCAGGTGAACTGATCTCTGTCGCCTGGAGATCAGTTGTAATCCATGAAATCCCCAGCCACCACCTGGAGGTAAGCAACAAAAGGAGTTCATGGGAAAAGTTGCTAAGATAAGACAAACTACAACCATGAAATATATAACATAAACAATTACTTATTTATATTTTTGAAATGTTCCTTAAAGCCATATACATGAAAAAACTCAGAAGGTTACACTATTCTCATAAGGAAGTTGACAGAAAATTTAAACAAGAAATATCTCCCGAACTTTGAAAAAAAATATAAATTGCCAGTGTCCTTGGCTATGAAGTCCATTTTAAGGATTTACTTGTTGAATCATGTGTCACTCAGACTAGGATGTGTTTCGGGGCATGTCTTTTCTTCCTGCTAGCCTTGGGAAAATTTAGAATGTGGATTATTTAAGAATGGGAAAGTAAGCTCAGATTCTTGAAATTTTGTGTGTTAATAGACAGATTCTATTTAGACAATTTTAAGCAGTTATTATGAGTACAGACTTCATGTTTGTCGTATGTTGATTTTCCTTTTCTGTTTGCTTGTGTTGTTATGTGTTGTCTACTTTTTTCTTTTTCTTTTCCCCCCTTTGCTTCTGAAAAATAATTTATTGTTGTTGTTCAGTCGCACAGTTGAGTCCAACTCATCGCGACCCCATGGACCACATCACACCAGCCCTCCTGTCTTTTGTCGTGCTCCGGAAGTTGCTTAATTTCATGAAAAATAATAAAATATTCTAAAAAAAGAAAAGAAAAAAAGGAAGAAGGAAAGCTGTCATACCTACGCATCCTGTCTCACCTCAGCCATGAATTCACTAGTTGGGTTTTTCAGTGAACTACTGTTTCACCTTCACTGCCAATGAAATATGGAGATAATAATACAGACCTGACTTGCACTGAGGTAAAGTCTGCTGACACAATGTGTGCAAAATGTGACAGGAAGGGGAGGTAGAAGGAGGAGGATGCCCCTTCTGTCCTCATATCACAAACAGCAGATGTAGAATGACTGTTGTTTGAGGCACCAGCTTTCATGTTTAAATCTAGGTATACGACTTATGCTGTTTCTCCATGAGAGGGACCAAAATGAGGGTAACCGAGTGAGGGGGAATCTTGAGGTGAACAAATTTACCTCTTGGCATAACACAATCATGCTCAGCCAAGGGGCTGGATCCGCTGTTGGATTTCTTCTCTCTTTAAACAGTATTAAATAGCAATCATGGGGGGGGGGGAGTGGACTGGTACCAGAAATCTGGGGAAGGGGTTAGCCCTGATCTTCCATGCTATTTTCCAATTTAAATTAGTCATTCAGAGCAGCAGTTCCCAACCTTCAGGGTCCTAAATGGTCCAGCACTCATGTACCTTTGGGACTGCCTCTCATGGTATACCCCCCAGAGAGCATTATAAATGGCTGATAAGAACCTGCTGGTGTTTCCTGGCCCGAGAGACATCCACTGTCCTCGATCAGGACCAGGACATTTTCTACCCTGGCAGAAGTTCCTGCCAAATAGCATCCAATTGAAGTCATCCCCCCCCCTCAAAACCCTGCCTTCTGCTGGGTCCACCCCCAAAATCTCCAGGTATTTCCCAACCTAGAGCTGCGAACTCTAAATATAATGGTAACGTACTAACATGGTTGGGCTGAGTTTTCAGTTTGTGAAAGGAAATACTTCTTTACACAGACTGTGATTAAATGAGGAATTCACTGCCTGAGGAATAAACAGCTTTAAAGGGGAATTAGATTCATTGAGGATAAGGCCCGACTTACACCTCTCCTCTGAAGTAGTTTGACTGCTGTCTTTTCCTACGCTCATTTCATGCTGGTTTCAAATTTCACTCCCTGAGTCTGAAGAGTACTAGCAACAGGATTTGTTTAAAGCATAATGCTAGCTTGACCACAGGAGGGCAATTAACGAATGTAAACAGTAATTTTTAAACTAGAACAAGTATGGTTTAAAACTAGAAACAGGTATAGACGGGGGGGGGAGGGTGTGTGTGTTAAAACTAGAATGATTCTAGCAGGAAAGTCAGATGTAGATTTGACCTAAGTCTACAAATAGCTACTAACCATGGTGACTAAGAGGAACTGCCACATTCAGAGGCACTAAACCTCTGAATCCCAGAGCCAGGAGGCAACATCAGGGGAAGGCCTCTATGCCTTTTTGTTGGCCCTCCAGAGGAACTGGTTGGCCACTGTGTGAGACAGGATGTGGGACTAGATGGACCCTCACTGGTCTGATCCAGCAGGGCTCTTCTGGTGTGCTTGAGCCGCCACTGGTGCTGATTCTGGAGAGATGCAAGTGGTAGAGGGAGTGAGAAGGAACAGAACAACCATTTTATAAACAAAATTGTTGCCAGAACACTCACACACAGTGGGATGGAGACACATCCAAAAAACAATTCTGGTTTTTTTCAAAATGATAACGTTTTGATGCTAATTTTTATTATACCTCTCCCCCTCCACCAGCCAAAGCCCATTTTCAACACCACAAAACAACCAAGTAGAACTCTTCCATGGACTGCCACAGTTTTTGCACCTAGTATACACATATAGAATGGCCACTGGAATCAAACGAAGATGCTCATGTCTGTGATACATATACCAAGGGAAATATCTTCTTATAGTTCCCCTTCCTGTTACTACCCTATAGCAGCTAGGAGCACTACCCAGGGAGAGTCAGTGTGGCCTCGTGGTGATGAGTGTCAGACAAGGATCTGGGCTTCCAATCCCAACGCTGCCATGGAAACTCACTGGGTGGCCTCGGGCCAGGGAGATAGATCCGCTTTCAGGAAGGCCTTGGTTTAAAGAAATGCACAGAAACCAGTCAGGTGCCTGAACTGACTGTACTTTGCTTTGACTGGTATCCTGTACTGTGTCGATTGAAATCTTATTTTATCTGATGAAGTGAGAGCCAGTGTGGTCTAGTGATTAAAAGTGTCAGACAAGTATCTGGCAGACCCGGGTTCGAATCCCCACTCATGCCATGGAAGCTCGCTGGGTGACCTTGGGCCAGATATATACTCTCAACCTAGCCTCCCTCACAAGGCTGTCGTGAGGATAAAATGGAGGAGAGGAGGATGAGGTAAGCCGCTGTGAGTCCCCACTGAGGAGAAAGGCAAGATACAAATGAATTAAATACATTAAATAAATAAGTGAGCTTTGACTCACAAGGGCTGGAATATGCTGTTGGCCTTTAAGGGGCTAGAAATGGGACTGAATTTTGATTTGACTCCTGTAGTGCAAAATGGAGGGGAAAATATTTAAGGATGACAATTCAGCTTCTTACTTCATCCATGCATGTTTTTAAAGGATTGTCCCAAATGCTCCAAAGCAGACCAGACACCCGCTCTGGGTTTGTTTGTTTGTTTGTTTTTCAGTCTTTGATGGGCATCTGGGTTGCAGGACAATCTGTCCCTCCGCCTATCTGTCTGTCTGTCTGCCTGTCTGTCTGTCACAGGCCGAGGTGCTTAGCCTGAACACCATGAAGGCTCTCCTGTTTCATCCCACCTCAATCCAGTAAAACAGGCTAGGCTCTGAGATAGTGACTGAGCCAATGTCACCCAGTGAGCTTCAGAGCTGTTATGTTTCTTATGTTGTTTTACATTGCATCATTAGGGCTCTGGTATTCTAGCTCCCTCAGTCTTATTGGCTGCTGAATAAAGATTTCCTATTGGTCCTTAAGCCAATCCTAGGAACCAATCAAAGAGCCCTGCTTAGGTCCAATCAGATTTAGTATCATTAGTTACAATGTATATAGTTATGGAACAGTATAAGTTAAGTGCCGCTCTTGCCAGAGCTGTCTTTTGAGCTGAACGATGTTTAGAATAAAAGCCTGCATTGGATTCATCACCACCTGACTCAATACTTAATAAGAGCTGAGCAGAAAACTGAATCCAGACCTTAGCTGACTGACGGCCTTATGCTGCAACCACCAGAGCTCGCAGACAGCCTCGCGTTTTATTTCCTAATTTGTGCCTGCGTCTATCAGCCCTTCTGGTTTTTTAAAAAAGAGAAAAATAACAAAAGTACGTTAACTATACCCGTGGCAACATGAACTTTCCTGACCAAAGGAAGAACAAAACCCGTTTAATCCTGTCAGGGTTAATTGGAAAAAGCATCCTAAGAAAATTAACCCTCAAAGCGTCATTTCCTTTTTCTGCTGAGAGACTTTTCTATTTTAATAGGATGGCCGCAATTACCCCAGTGATACATTCTGATAGGGTTTGGGGTTTTTTTTTGCATGTTTGTTCTCTCACTTATAACCAGAGGCATTAATATGAAAGACAATCAAAATGACCCATCTCAGGCACCCACTGCTTGGGGACACGGAGTCACCCTGGCAGCCAGATGCAGCCAATTATAATTCACCATGAATTATACAGTGATGAAAAGTTACCATGGATTTGGGTGAATGCGAACACGGAGTGGTGTGAAAAATAGGACAAGGGTGCTGTTGTGTCGCCTGTCCTGAGACCTGGAGAACAGAGATGTTTCAGAGGTAAAAGCTGCTGAACCCATTTGTTAGGAACTTGCTGAAGTTTGTAAAAGACCTGGGAGTAAACAGTCCTGTAATCACTGAATGACACTTCCTGTCCCATTGTCCAAACTGGCCAGTAATGTCACCCAATTCACAAGAATAACACACAGTCCCAAAACAGGCTGATATGAAAAAATATATATATACAGATGTGTGCTGGATGCCCACAGAACAATACAATAACAAAAGAGACTAGATTAAAGCCATAACATCATTTAGTGTTTGGTAATGAAAACCAACCACATTCCTTCACAGAAAAAATACAAAGGTCAACGAAATTTCGCATAGCAGTCTGCTCCAGGCACACTCAGTCCATATCCCTCTAACTGTCTTGTGTGCTCACAAGCAGTCTGCTCCCAATTCAATCAGACTCTCTTTCAACACTTATTCCAGATATTCAAGTGTTTCAGACCTCTGGTCTTTCCTCAGGAACAAATCCTATATAGGAATCTCACATTCGATGTTACCTTCAAGTCGACACTTTCATTGATTCATTTTTCCGTTAATCTACTTGGGCAAGGCCACCACACTTATTTTCAAGCAGACTATTGCTGCAGCCAAAGTCAAATAGTCCCAGACTATGTCTCCAAAGGCGTAGTCAACTTGAAAGTGTCAACCTGAAGATAACATTGAATGTGAAATTCCTATATAGGATTTGTTCCTATAGGAGATTTGGAATTTTAAATTCCTGGTGGCAGCAGGAAACTACCAAGTTTATATACAAAGAGAGTGTTTAAAAGTAAAACCCTTTCCCCCAATAGCAAAAAACCTCACAGTATCCAATGAGTGCCCCCAACCTACCCCCCAGGGGACAAAAAGAATGTGCATGTGGTTCTGTTCTGTGGCAGATACAGCTCTGATTGGAACAGTGTATTGTGGGGACAATTCCTATCACTCTCTGAATCAGCCATTTTCTTTAGGGGAACTGATCTCTGTAGTCTGGAAGTCAATTGTCATTCTGAGCGATCTCCATCAGGCTTCACCTGCAGGGTGTCAACCCTAATTCTGACCCGCAGTTTAAGAACTACTATTGCCTAAAATGTAAACAATAAGAACAAATATAAATCCTGTGCTTTTTGAAGGTGTGGATTATATATTTCTGTTTAAAGAAAAAATATAGTTATTTTTGGATGCTGGCAGATGGATTTCTCCAGGTACTTACAAATAAAGAGTCTTGTAATCAATTGACCCTGCAATTAATTACCATTTATTTGGAGAAAAGCACTATTTATACACCAGGCATGACAGTTCCAGAGGCAGCAACAGACTTTACTCTGAAGTAAGAACCCATTAAAAATGTGGAGGACTGAGACGGAAGTGTCTCGGAGTGAAAATGCACACTTTTTATAGTTTACTATAATTGGTATACATGTCACTGTATAGTATAAAATCACCAGGTATGTGCTGTGTCATAAAATATTGTTTTATTTGTATTTTTGTATAGTTTCCCTAGAGAAGAGTCCTCTTTGAACAAATATGTACAACAATTACATTTTTTCTATTTTTTAACCCTGGGGATTTTTTGTTCTTTCAGCATTTGTGTGGGGTGTGGCCTTCTCTTTGAATTTTACCTCCCATGTTAAAAGCCTAGTCCTGCCAAGCAAGGAGGATATCTGCCATATTCTGATACTTTTTGTGGGATGTACCAGGATGACAAATGAGGAAAAGAAAATTTTGTGCTTCACTTGCAAAGAACAAAACCATTATTCATCTTCATGCATATCACTTTGTACTTCTTGCACATTTGAATGCCTGTGCGAGAATGCTCAGAGTAACAAAGCCTCAATTTCTAGGCCTGCATTCCTGGAGGGACCTCACAAGAAGGAAGTCCCATGAAGCTGGTTTGCAAACCCTCACTCTGAAGAGACATGCTTAGGGTGGTTGGATTGATTTATTTAGAAGGTTTGCAGGTACCTCCCCAGAAACCTGCTTGAGGCAGCTTACAAAGGGGAAGAAATTATGCATCAAAATAAAATTATGAAACAATGAAAAACAATAAATCAGTAATGATACCATCAAAAAAGAGCATAAAAACAAGACAGAAACAGTGACAGAAACAGCACTAAAACAACATAAAAGTTATCTCAGATTTAAAAAAACCATAAACACTCATAACAGCAATAGGAGGAAACAGGCTGTAAAAACAGCTTTAAAAGATGGAGTATATAATGTTCAGTCTCCTGGGTGCACTTGAATAAGGTTCTACTGAAATCAGGGGGTAGTTCATCCAGGAAGGATCTGTTTGGTGCCTTTTCTGCATTCACATTTTCCTTGCTTCTGAGTTCCCTTTTTGGGTGAGAGGGTCTGTTCCACATGTGTTGTGCTCCCTCTAGTGTTCAATTTGATATTATACTGGTTTATGTCAGGCATATCTCCCTGCAGATTTAAACTGCAGGTTTTTGTGCCAGACAAACTGCTATAATATCGAATCGACCACTAGAGGGACCAAAACTTGTGCAGAACAGAAATAACCCCCTGAAGAAGAAACAGGAACTTACAAGCAAGGAAAATGAGAATGCAGAAAAGCCCTCTAGTAGGAATGGGCACAGAAATGTTACTTAGGTTCAAGTTCAGGTTGTTAATTCAAAATGCTGTTTGAGTTCTGTTAGGTCACATATTATCGTGTCCGGGTGATATTTAAATTGGTTTCAGATGTCACTTGCCCAACCCAACAGTGTGGGAGGAAATTCTCAAGGACTCCAGCCCTCACCCCATGAATCTTCCCTGCCACACGAGGAAAACAGGACTGCATTTCACAGGCCATTAAAACTCCTCCTGGCAGAGTGGTGAAGAGTTTTTCTCTTACAGTTTCTCTCTCTCCAGGGATCCTGCCACAGGCCGGCTGTTTTTAAGCACAAAGAGAAAGGGGGTGCTGAATTCTGCATATGCACACACAAACAAGCCCTGCATCAAGTTTATTCATTCTAGCATTGCAGAGGGGTTGCTGTGTTAGTCTGTAGCAGCAAAATAAAACAGGAGTTTAGAAGCACTTAAGTGTCTATGAGAATTAACCAGCCTCACTCTGTAACTTCTCTTCCCTTACCCCCTTGGCCTCTCCATGGTTAATGTAACACTACTAGCCTAATGGATGCACACTTCTTGAATCCAATGAAGTAAACTCTTGACTTGCAAAAATTTACTCTGCAATAAATTCTGCTAGGCTCTAAGTTTCCACTGGATTCCTAATTCAGTCCCGCTTGTTCATTCCAATGTGTAAAAACTTAGTTTACTCCCCATTAGCTACTGAAGAGCTCACTGGCTTGCCTGGAGAAAATTAAATTTGTCAAACAGTAGAGCAACAAGGTGAGAAGAGGTAAGAGTGTACAGCATTACCACTCTTCACCTACAAGACCCATTAATCTACAAAACATATGATCCTGTGGACATATGATCCTCTCGTCCAGCTTTGGCTATAGTGAATAATTATCTGGTTTGGAATATCAATTTGTCTATCTCAAAACGCTTGGCTATATTCCAAACCATGCAGCGTTTTCTCTCCAAAGTCCTCCTGTGGCTCAGAGCAGGGCGGCCAAAGCTCCCTTTATACCTCTCCCCAGGCCCCACCCCAAATTTTCAGGAATCCCTCAACCTGGAGTTGGTAAGCTTGACAGCAAGTGTTCAGTGAGGAACTAATTAAAAACTCTCCTTCTCCAAGGCTCTGGGTCTATCTCCCTGGGATCGGTTTGCAGGTGGCTGTTGCCAGTGGAACGCGTGCCCTCTGGCTGGGGAAGCATGAACCATGCCAGTCTAAACATAGTCCTTTTTTTCCCTGTCAAATCACAGCTGACTTATGAAGAAGAAGAGATTGGATTTATACCCCGCCCTTCACTACCCAAGGGAGTCTCAGAGTGGCTTATAAACTCTATTTCCCTTCCCCTCCCCACAATAGACAACCTGTGAGGTAGGTGGGGCTGAGAGAGCGCTGACAGAAACTGCTCTTTTTCAAGAACAGCTGTGCCAGAACTATGGCTTGCCCAGGGTCATCCAGCAGATGCAAGTGGAGGAGTGGGGAATCAAATCCGGTTCTCCCAGATTAGAGTCCACGCTCTTAACCACTACACCAGACTGGCTCTGAGACACGGTGGGGTTTTTAAGGCAAGAGACACTCTGAGGTGGTTTGTTGTTTCCTGCCTCTGCTCTGTGACTTCTAGACTTCTTTCCACATACTGACCAAGGTCGACTCTGCTTAGCTTCTGAGATCTGATGACATCAGGCAGCCAGGCCAGGGTAAACTTAGTCCTAAGGCAGGCCCATAGCCAGTGGGGGGGGGGGGTCGCTGACAGGCGACCCTATCAAATCTTCAGCACCCCCCACTCCAATCGTACCCCCCCATCATCCCCCTTTAAGTCCCTCCTCGTCCAGTCAGGGAAGCTGCAAAAAGCTTGTCTTTTCCCTCCACCTCTTCTTCCGGGGTGGGGTGGGGAAGAACACACACTCTCTTTTGCGCTTCTTCAGGGGACTTTGCCCGATTCCCTTGCAAAGAGCCACCCACTCAGATCAGCTTAGGGGAGGGTCTTCCTTCTCCCTCTGGAGCAGCCCAGCATCCTGGAGATGGAGCTCCATGCCGAGGTGTTGTCTTGCCCTTCCTTCCATGCTTCTCCTTGCCCTTAAATGTTAATTTAATTAGTCCCCCCCCAAAAAAAAATCCTGGCTAGGGAGGATCTAAGGGGAATGGATGCTGTGTTAGGGAATAAGTTCGGTTCAGTTCAGGTGCATGAGGGACACTTTTATTACTCTTATTTCCTTTGAGCCTGTAAGAGTTCTTATTTGTTTGTTGGTGAAACCCCTTCTCTTTGCCCTGAATTAATGTTTATGCACATTCCCTACTACCAACTGGGAAGCCTTCTTTTCATGAGAAGAGTTAACTATTCATTCTTTATACCTTTGGTGAGTTTTCCCCCCTATTTTGAATGTAACCTTTTAACAAAACATTTTAAAACCTTGCTAGGATTCTTTTTACGCCTCAGACTTGGTGGCTGGGATGGCCAGCTCTGGCTTGGGAAATACCTGGAGATTTTGGAGGTGGAGCCTAAGGAGGGTGAAATTTCGGGAGGGGAGGGACTTCAATGGATATACTGCCACAGAGTGCACCTTCCAAAGAAGTCATTTTCTCCAGGTAAACTGATCTCCAGGGCTATTTTTGGGCAGGAATGCACAAGAACGGAGTTCCAGCTGGCTTCCAAGTTGGCCACTCCTACAGCCTGCCCCCCCCTTAGGTTCCCCAGGCACCTCACAAGCCGGGGTGCCTGGGGAAGCCAAGCTGATCCAGGGAGGAAGGCAGTTTAAACAGCCTCCCCCCCCACCCGGGGTCCCCAGGCGCCCTGCAAACTGCAGGGCAGTTGGGGAAGCCGATCCTGGGAGGGAGCTGTGCTAATATGCTAATGAGTTTCTGCTGTTGGGTGTGGCCTATTATGCTAATGAGTTCCTGCTGGGCTTTTTCTACAAAAAAAGCCCTGCTGATCTCTATTGCCTGGAGATCAGTTGTAATCCCAGGAGATTTCCAGCCACCACCTGAGGTTCAAGCCACAAATAGACCACAGCGACTAACCAAAGGTTGCACCCCACCAATGATCACTGTGCAAAAACGACTGCAGTCCAATTATAGTCCACAAATATACTTCTTCTTTTTTTTTTTGTTTCTTTATTTTATGTCATGCAGTGCTGCTGCTGCTTCCAAACAATTGCCATGCGACTACAGATTTCCTGGGTAAACAATCTGTTTCCCTCTCCTCTTCATCAGGTTGCTTTATACTTGGAGCCAATGCTCTGTGTCTCCTACTCAGAATTAATTTTGTGTTTTCTCGACATCATTCTGAGTAGGAGATGTAGAACATTGTTTGGAAGCAGCAGCAGCAGCACTGCATAACGTAAAATAAAGAAACAAAAAAAGAAGTATATTCGTGGACTATAATTGGACTAGAATCATTTTTGCACAGTGATCATTTGTGGGATCCAACCACCTGGAGGTTGGCAACTCTGTCACTGGCTGCTCTACAAAAGGGTCACAACTAGTGGCATTCTAGGAGTATACCCTGGGCCTTTCTTAAGTAAAGGAAAACCCACAAAAGCCTGTGACCATCACCACATCCTCTGGCAGCATATTCCACATTTTAATACTCTCTGTGTAAAGAGGTATTTCCTTTCGTCTGTCCTGCTCAGTGGAGTGGAAGGATTGGGGTAAGAGCCACCCTGTGTTTTATCCTCTGTCTTTCCCCCCAAGCAGCGTACATTGTTCTCCTCTCCTCCATTTTATCATAAGAACCCTGCAAACTAGGGTAGGCTGAGAGGCTGTGACTGGCCCTAGGTCACCCAGCAAGCATCCATGGCTAAGTGAGGATTTAGATATGGATCTCCCAAATCCTAGTCCAGCTGTCTAATCACTATACCACACTGGCTCTGCCATGATGTGTGTACATAAATCAAGAAATAAAATGATATCAATGAATAAAACAATTTTCTTATTTCTTGCAAACATTGTGTTGTTTCCCATCCAGAACTAAAAGTCTTGTTCCTGACTATGTTGGTTTGGGAAGTGAAGCAGTTGAATTCTCACAAACCTACTATAGCTGGTGCTTGGAATCCTGGGTCCGGAGGACAATATGGCCAGGTGGTACCATCCGTGTGCAAGCATGCACCAACATTGTAATCTGGGAGAGTGATTTTACCAACCTCGCACCAAGGAAGTTCACATCTACAAAAGCTGATTCTGTATAGTATTGAGATGAAATTGAATCCCCTAGGAAGAAATTTCTAGACCCAATCCTGGCCTCCTTAGGTACTAGAACAGAAATGGAAAAAAATCTAGTTCTACTAGCAGATGTAGAGGCCGAAATTTCATACAAGGTGGCCCTCTTTGTTTTCGCTGCAGAGAAAATTCAGAAGAAAATAGTAGCAGTACCTTAGCTTGATTACCAATGGAAGCCTGGATGGGAGAGATGGAATTATTATAATGTTTTATTGTGTCCTAACTTAGTTTTTTGTTTTTGTTTTGTTTAGAAGTTTATATAGATGCTATCATTATATATTATATATTGTTTTGTCATTGTAACGGCCTATGGCTAAAGGCAATAAACTGAAACCAAAATCTGAACCTGAGATGAACTTGTTCCTCATGAAGGAGGAAGAGACTAAAGGAGAAGTTCTTTCATGGGGATGGTTTCTTGCAAACATTGTGTTGTTTCCCAGAACTGCATTAGCAAAACACTATCCAGTCGTGGTTAATTACTGTGCACGTAGCTACAAACACTGGAAGAAAATAAAATAACATTATTCAAAATATAACATGGTTGCTTTTTTTGCTCAAATGTTAGCCTACAAAGAACTGTAAATTGGGTGTTTTCCCCCCGATGGAGGAAACACTATTCCTGCCCATTGACTTATCCTTAACAGAGACAAAGCTCTTGTGGCTAAGGACGCCAGCCTCCAAGTGAGACCTGGAGATTCCCCAAAAGTACAGCTCATCTCCAGACTATCAAGATCAGTTCCCCTGGAGAAAATGGATGCTTTGGAGGGGGGGCTCTCTGGCACTGTACCCCTTTAAGGTTCCTGTCCTTCCCAGGCTCCATCCCCAAATTTCCAGCAATTTCCCAACCTGGATCTGGCAACCCTACCCTCCATCCCACGGGGTGGCGAGGGAAGACCTGGCAACCCTACTTGAGCTATGACACCAGGCCCCGTTCTTTTCTCATCTTCTTTGCTTCTTCCACCTCCACCCCTCTTCTATGTCTAGCGTGATTTTTAAAAAATGTATTCCATTCTTCCTCGAGTTTGAGCATCTTGCTTGGCATAAGAGATCTGTATCATAAACTTCCCTCAGCTGTCATGGAATGGATAGCTTTCACTGAATCACAAACATTCCCGTCATAGCTGAACTCACACAGGAAAATGAGCCTTCCAGGTGTTTCCCTTAAAATCGACAGTGCTTTCTGCTGGGGGGAGGGGAAGTGGAACCCCCAAAGATGTATTGTCAAGGCCTGTCTGTCATTATTTATTTAAATATCAGTCGTGGGCTTCAGTCCTTCCCTGCTGAACCTCCTGCTGTCTAGAAAAATTCCTATACAGTCTGTGCTGCAGGGATGCCAAGGAGAGTCAAGTGGACTTTCAGGGACCCCTGGGTTGGGGTTGGCTTTGCTGAAGGACCCATTCCATGAGTGCGGCAGGAAGGACACCAGCTCAGGAGTGGCAGGCTGCTTCCTAGGGGTTCGTGCAGCTAAGTTGGGGAAGGTGTGCCACTGGGTTGGCACAGGCAGAGAGAAGGGCAAGCGCAAGGACCCCACCCAGCAGAAAAACTCTGAGGTTCAAGCAATAACATGGATCAGCTGGCAGACCAACTGGCAGAATGGCCTGAAATAGGCACACTCCTTTGTTTGAAATGTGGATCTTTTCGGCCACATGGCTGGGTGAAAAAAGAATGAAAATGCAAAAACAATCACACAATCTGGGCATGGAGCAGGGGTCACTGGGGGTGTGGGGGGAGGTAGTTTTGAATTGTCTGCATTGTGCAGGGCATTTCACTAGATGACCTTGGAGGTCCCTTCCCACTCTATGGTTCTATGATTCTATACACATAGAAGCTGCTATGTTCTCCAGGGGAACAGATTCCTGCAGTCTGGAGAACAGTCATAATTTCAGGAGAACTCCAACCACACCTGGAGGTTGGCAACTCTAGCCAGTTTGGTGTAGTGGTTAAGTGTGGGGATTCTAATCTGGGAGAACCAGGTTTGATTCCCCACTCCTCCACTTGCACATGCTGGATGACCTTGGGCAAGCCATAGTTCTGTTGTGGGGAGGGGAAGGGAAAGGAGTTTGTAAGCTGCTCTGAGACTCCTTTGGGTAGTGAAGGGTGGGGTATAAATCCAATCTCTTCTTCTTCTCTTCTTTCTCTCCCTGCTGCTGGCCAGACGGGCAGGAGAATGGTCCCTTGCAGCAGAAAATCCATGACGTTTTGATCCCTGGGTGCAGACTGGACTGACTATAGCCATCTCCCTAATTTTTCAGTATATAGCAATAATGCAACATCTGAAAGGGGGTTGTACTTACAGGAATCATGTAGTTAAGGGACTTGGGGACTGTTGGTCCTTCCACTCCCATTGCCTGTTAATGCCAAAGGCAAGGAAGAGACATGCAGCAGCCAACACCCTTCTTGCAAACAACATGAGATCCTTACCACTTGAGTCAGAAATGTTTTGTGGTCTTTATTTTCCATCTCTGTGCTAAAATACAGTGTTTCCATTCCTAAGGAAAACATCCGAGAATGGAAAGTCAGCAATTCGTTGGTGGAGCTTAATTTTCACTGTTGCATGGAAGAAAAGAATTAAAAGGTTGTACTGTAAAACCAGCTTTATTTGTCTGAAGGAGACGATCGTGTGCCATACCTCACTTATTGTGAAAATGAGTTTCAGCAACAGCAGACTGCTAACTGAGATTCTGTGGGCATGTGTTATAATATGTAACTTACAATGAAAAAATCCAATGAAAAAAGTTGTGTTTTTCAGCAACAGAAACACTCTGAGGATCAGATCACAAATTTACATATTACATTTGATTTTTTAAAATAATATGCCTAATAGAGTTGCCAACTCTGGACTGGGAGATTCCTTGAGATTTGGGGGAAGAACCTGGGAAGGGTGAAGTTTGAAGAGGGGAAGAACCTCAGTGGGGCATAATGCCCTAGAGTCCACCTTCCAAAGCAGCCATTTTCTCCTAGGAAAGTGATCTCTCTTGGTTCTCCCAGATTAGAGTCTGTGCACTTAACCACTACACCAAACAAAGCCTAGAGCCTTAATTAGAAATCTTAATTACAAATCCTTTCTGAAGTCTTTGTATGTTTCAATTGGGAAGCCACATTTGTCTTAGAATTAGGGTTAATCTGGTTATGACAGGGGAGACCATGTTTGTTCACAGTCTACCTTCTTCATGTCTGAGGTGGAGGCATTTAATCTGAACATAAACAACAGAACTCTTCCAAAGTTGGACAGGGATGCCAAATCAGCCCTTAAAAAGCTGAATTAAGTGGCTCTTGGAGGGCTGGCAGCTCTGCAGGGTCTGCTTGGATCAGTCTTGTGCTGTGGCAACAGTGACAATGGCCCTGAGCCCTTCCCTGATTTCTCTTCCTGTCCTCCTTCATCTCAGGCACCTTTCTTCTCATCTGCATCCCATTCATTGTCAGAGCTGGTCTAGGAGAAAAGAACCAGGGACACTGGCAGCCAGAGTGGCCTACGGCTCAGAATGTCAGACTAGGATATGGGATAAGTGGGTATGAATCTCTCCTCTTCCATGGGATCTCACTGGGTGATCTTGGGCCTGTCACCCTCTCTCACCTTAACTTACCTCACAAGGTTGATGTTGTGAGGAGAAGTTGGAGTAGGGGACAATGATATACTAACCCCCACCCCTTAGGTACCAGTGTGGCCAAAACAGAGGAGGGTTCAACATTTTTTGTAAAATCCAAACCCCCCCTCCCTCTATTCCCTCCTAGACATAAGAAGAACTAGTGTGACCAGGTGTTGTGGATCAGTGAGGACTCCTCAGTAGATGAGGACTCCTTAGGAGAAGAAGAGCTTCAGGAAATCAACCAGCAGAAACTGGCAAGCAAGAAGATGAGCTGCAGGCTTGTCAGAGTTCACAGCCAACAGCTGATGCAGAGCCACCTGCACCTTCCAGCCCCATTCCAACAGAGTAAACCCAGGTGGTCATTACCAGCCCTCTGTTTTCACCCACACCCTTAGAGCACTGGAGACAAAGTCTTAGAAAGAAGACAAAGCACATATCTCCTGGCCCAACCCCAGCTGCTTGCTGATGATGAGTAGCTGCAGGGTTACTTCCAAGCAGCTGGCTGCAAGTAACACCTTCCAGCAGAGGCCTATAAAAACCAGTCAAGGGAGACTACTTGATGTGAAAGCAACAAGATGCCAACCTCTTGACTCAGTGACCACAACTCTGAACTCCACTCCTGTGACTCTTGGACTGGCTCTTGATTCTGACTCTAGAATTTTCCTCCCTGCACTTGTGAATGACTTTGGACTGTTGGACCTTGCTTCCTGTATCATGCTCTGAACTGGACTCTGCTCTCTTGGTGACTGATCTTTGGACTGAACTTTAACTCTGACCCTGGAATTCAGCATGGACTGACTATAGATTCTGACACTGGGGGGGGGGGGGGCATTATAACTTTTGTGGGCCCTAGGCACTTTTGCCTTCATGGGTCCCCCACCATAATAACATCAATATTAAACATTATTTTTGATATATTGTTAAATACTTCCACACTTAATTCCCCCACCCCTGTTTTAGACAAAATGTAATTGATTTTTGTGGGCCTTAAAATTTCAGGTTTTTTCTAATAGGAGAAAAAAAATAAAAAATTTCTGTCAGCCCTAAAAGTTCCTGTTTTCTTCTGTTTTTTTTTAAAAAATTAAAACATTTTAATGGGCCCTGAAAAGTATTGTGGGCCCTAGGGACTACGCCTACTGTGCCTAATAGATAAGCTGGCCCTGTGTGTGACCACTGCCATCTTGTTCTGTTGGGTCATTCAAGGGATCCTCATCTTTACACTGGTATTTTCATCTATTAAAAATAAAATACTTGTAAACATTTTCAGTTTGACATAATTTATATTTGTGTGAGTTACATCCAGCTAATCTTTTCAGGCAATGTGTTTTATTTTTACTCCTTTAAATTTCAGTATAGAGTTATATTGCCTGTTATATATGCTCAGTTCAAAGCATAACATGAAAAGAGTATCTAGGGACAAACCAGTTTGCCCCACATAATGACTACAAAGCAGATCTGTCCCCTAGATCCTTTGGATCCTCTGGCTTCCAGTCTATATGAATTGCATGCCTGTCTGATCTATTGGCTCTTCAGGCATTCATTACAGGGCTATATTTTACTTAATATGACATTTCCCCAGAAAGTGTTACAATATGTTTTGTTTTGCCACTGTTTGGTTGTGGTGACTTCTTTGTCTGTATTTCTGAAGCTTCTTTGCTTTGATTTGCAGGATCTGAGAACCATAGCACATTTGGGTGCTTTTCTTTTTCCCTCAAACAAAAAAAGAGCATTAAATAACTCTGGGGCAGAGCCTACCTCTGTTTAGTCAACACAAATAGAAGACTTGCATTTGAAGCCTATAGGACACAAGCTCATTATTTCAAAATAGCAATTACATTTGGGCTTAAGGTCTGGAATAGAGGGTTAGACCAGTACTTTGTTTTACTAACTGATCCTGTTTTTAAAATTCTGACATTTTTGCAGATCCATATTATTGTTTAAGCCCCAGTTGTAATACTTTTTTGTAGAAAAAGCCCAGCAGGGACTCATTAGCATAATAGGCCACACTCCTGACAGCGCAGATCTGCCTTTACACAGGAGGGAGAGCTTGTACCTGAATAAACCTTCATCTTAAAGGTGGAACTGGACTCTTTTGGATTGCTAGTTAGTGGGGGGGGAGAACGTACAGATCTGCAAAGAAAAAAAGAAAGAAGGGAGGAAGAGAGGCAAAGAAAGAGAAGGAAAGAAGGAGGGAAAGAGGGAGAGAAAAAAATAAGGAGGAAAAGAAAGAAGGAATGGAGGGAAAGAGAGAAAGAAAGAGATGGAAAAGGATGAGGGAAAGAGGGAGAGAAGGAAAAAAGGAGGGAAAGGAAGAGGGAAAGGAAGGAGGGAAAGAGGGAGAGAAGGCAAAAAGGAGATAAAGAGGGAAAGAAAGAAAAGGAAAAAGAAAGAAAAGGATAAAAGGAGGGAAGAGGGAGAGAAAGAGAAAAAAAGGAAAGAAGGAGGGAAAGAGGGAAAGAAAGAGATAAGGAAAGAAGAAGGGAAAGAAAGAGAGAGAGAAGAAAAGAAGGAGGGAAAGGGAAAGAAAGAGGGCAAAGAGATGGGGACAGAGGGAGGCTCTCCCACCCCCCAAATCAAGGCCCTGCCAAGTCCCCCCACAGCCCACCGCTGATCAAGCCCCCCCCGCCCCCCCCGCAGCCCCCCCGATCAAACCCCCACCCCCCACAGTCCACCCACCATGATCAAGCCCCCCCACAGCCCACTCCACCCCCACCCCAATCAAGCCTTGCTGCTGCCACTGCCCCACACCAGCAATACTGCGGGTGCCCTGAGTAGGCAGGCCAGGAAAACTTACCTTGCTTTTTCTTGCTCTAGTGGCCCAACTGCAGACTTCTGGGAGCAGGGGCATGGCCAGACTGAAGGGGAGCTGGAACACCATTCCAGTGTGTTCCAGCCCAAAAATAGCCCTGCACCCGACCCAAAGAACATTGGATTAGCCTCGACCAGAGCCAGGGTTTTTTCTGGCCTGGCTCTGGCCTGGTGGAATCAGCTTCTGTGGGACCTTCTGTTTTTCCATTAAACTGGTCAATGGAACTCTTGGCCTAGTTGATGCAATACCTGTCTTTAGGCAGTCCTTGTCAGCCACCTACAGAAGCCAATTGTCAGACCCCCCCCCCCAGTTTTGCCAGCCTGCCTTCTGAGTTCTGTCTAGGGTTGCCACACACACACACCCCTGGGCACTGGCAGAGTATTGGGGGGGGGGGGGGTAGGGTTGTCAGGCTCCAGGTTGGGAAACTCCTGGAGATTTGAGAATGGAGCCTGGGGAGGACAGGGACCTCAGTGGGATACGATGCCATAGAGTCCACCCTCTGAAGCATCCATTTTCTCCAGGGGGACTGATCTCTGTAGTCTGCAGATGAGCTGTAACTCCAGGTCCCACCTGGAGGCTGGCATCGCTAAGTTTGTCATACTCAGTTACCTTGTCTTGAGGCAGAGGGAAAGTGTTAACGGTGGTGAGGAGCATGAGCAGCTGCCACTGGCTCACTTTGCTCTTGACTCTTCTTCTGGGGTGACAGCTGGGATGAGACTAATGCTGAGTCCAGTATCCACCGCTTCCCAGAAGAAGGGGGCAGAGCAGGTCGTGGAAGCTGCTCTCCCTTCTTGCTCCCATTCTCTTACTGCCTGTTACACCTGTTGTTTTGGGAGAAAGCGAGTGAATGGGCAGATGGCCATGATGGTAGGGCTGCCAGCCTCCAGGTGGAGCCTGGGGATCTCCCGCTTTTACAACTGATCTCCAGCTGGCAGAGATCAGCTCCCCTGGAGAAAATGGCTGCTTTGAAGCGTGGACTCTATAGTCTTGTACCATGCTGAGGCCCCTCCCCTTCCCAAACCCCGCCCTCTCCTGGATCCACCCCCAAAGTCTCCAGGTATTTTCCAACCCAGACTTGGCAACCCTACATGATGGTGAGGAGGAGAGAGAGACCCCTGCTTGCTCTGTTTCTCAGAGCAAGAGAGTCACTGTGAAAGCCTGTGAACCAATGTTGAAAGCTGATCTTTCTCTTCACCACTGTTGCCCCTCTCTTGGTTATTCTCTCCTTTTGGGAAGTGGCGGTGAGTGGGCTGTACAGGTGAGGGTGAGGAAGAAGAGGAAGAAGAAGAGGAGGAGGAGATTGGATTTATATCCTGCCCTTCACTACCCGAAGGAGTCTCAGAGAGACTTACAATCTCCTTTCCCTTCCCCTCCTCACAACAGACACCCTGTGAGGTAGGTGGGGCTGAGGGAGCTCTCTCGAGAACTGCTCATGAGAGATTAGCTCTGAAAGAACTTGTGACTGACCCAAGGTCACACCAACAGCTGCATATGGAGGACTGAGGAATCAAACCCGGTTCTCCCAGATTAGAGTCTGCACTCTTAACCACTACACCACACTGGCTGAGTTGGCCTACTGGGGAGAGGGTACAGTGAAAGTGCCTTGCCTCCAAAATCTGAAACAGGTATTTCTTTCCTGGGAGCACAGAGGGGCTGATTATGGAGATGATAAGAAGAAGGGAGCTACTGAAACATCTACATCACATGCTCTGGAAACCACTTGTAGACTCCTGGAAAAAGTGCATGTATTCTCTGATGTCTACACACATAAAACAAAGAGCTTCAAAGTTAATAAAAATGGTTGGGGAAATGAGCCAGTATTGTGAATTACAATGTAATGCAGGATTATAGCCAATTAAAGGTATGTTGGTTGTTGTATGTGTCAGCTCTCTCTCTGCTTGGCAGCATCCAGAAAAACAGCTTAGAATGCCATTTATTTGGACTGTGTGGGGCTTGAACTGATTTAATGGTATGGAACAATGTAAAAGCTTTGGCTTATCAAAATAGGTAACAGGTTTTTTAAACCCATAAACGTTCTTTCACTGATATTTTCTTCCTATGCCTGTTAGTCTAGGTACATTGAGACTGCGATGCGCTGATCCATAAGTGCAAAAGGGGAAATATTGTACATGTTGTTATTTATTTCATACTGATATTTTTGACAGTGCAAAGTAAAGACATACCCAGCCAACGCATTAAGATTTCTTTGCGCTGATTAATTTTATGGCAATTCAAAGTGCTTCAGTTTTAAATGAATTGTTTGAGTACTAAATTATGCAGCTTTATGATCCGAGAGATAAGCGGGATTCTAAAGATGCCTCTGAGACTCAGGAAAGACCGCATTAGGAGCTCATTATTGCTGGCACATTTAACATGGTTAAAGTAGGGGAAAATAGCCATTAAGTTAATGTAATAGTTAAACTGCATTAATTTGAAAAACTGCTGTGGAAAATGCTCATACGGAAGGATGGCTTCTTTGTCTTTTAATTTCTCTGGCATTTCTGAATACTGGGGAAGGCTAGGATTTTTTATTATTGTTATTGGCAAGTAATTTAATGTCTACCCCAGCTTTATAAAACATATACTTGATTTGTGCTAGAAGATTAAAGAGGAAGCAGTTTTGTACACTGGAGATTTCATTGTGGAGGATTTCTAGATGGCTCATCCATTCTGGAATGAGACAAATACAACGTAGTCAAAGGCTGTGTTCAGATGGGCAGCTAGATCCATTGCCGTTGCTGTTCCCTAATGCATTTAAAGTGCATGATCATACAGCAACATCTGTCTGTTGTCTGAGTCCCATTCTCCCCTGCCTTTGCTGCATATTTCTTTGATACCTGAGAAAGTCTGGTCCTATTGGTCTGAGCTCGTTCCAAAACAGATTTCCTGAGCTGCGATCACACACACTAAATAATCCACTTTCAATCCACTTTCGATGCACTTTCCAACTGGATTTTTACTATCTGAACTGGCAAAATCCAATTCAAAAGTGCATTGAAAGTGGATTACTTAGCGTGTGTGATCGCAGCCCTGTTGTCTGATCGCTCTTGCGTACCCAAGCCATCAGGCAGGTCTGACTGGTCTCTTGTTCTCTGGTCGCCATTTTATTTTACTAGTTAGTGAAGAGCGCATAAGTGCATATACAGACCTTTATCCCACCCCCCACAGGGGCTGCTCAAAACTTTATTTTCTTTTTTAAAACTCTCAAAGAAAGAGGCCTCTGTTCTACAACCTTTTTCTGAGTTTTGGGGAAGGATTAAATTGAAAAGATTAGAGGGAAGATGGCAGTGAACTCCATATCCCAGCAGGCTGATCAGTGCTTGTGCACATGGTCAGAGGGCACACTTTTTTTAAAAAAATGGCTGACAGCCCTGTGAATGACATATCCCAGAAGGTTCATCAGTGCTTGAGGGCATGTTCAAAGGACACACTTTTTAAAAAATGACTGATGTGACTCCCTGCCTGCTGCCATCTGATCATGCAAAAGCACTCTCAGGAGTGCTATAAGGGGTGAGTCTGATCAGGATTCTCTGTCACAAAATAATCTGGCCTAATTAGAGGTGGGGCAACAGCAGATTGAAGTGCCCATCTTAATGCAACCTAAAAGGCCCTTCAGTGTTTTTATTCTGCTTTTCTTCCCTGCTGTTTCCTTCATGGAATGCCTTCCTTCACATTTTCAATGATGTCCTTGATAGGTGCTGTCACATTTCCCATTTTAGTAGTGAAGAAAAAAACATAAGCTTTTTTTGGGGGGAGGGGGGCTGAAAGGTCTGCTCTTGGATATAGTGAAGATTATATTGCCAAAAAAGAGCAACTTTTGATGCACACTCGTAGTGTAATGGCTTGCTAAGTTCCCAAGGTCATCATGGACTGGTCACATGATTAAAATCAGCTACATTAGAGTTATGTATTACTTTTGCCCTTGCACAGTTGGTGGTATTTATCATGCTGGCACATGCTGAGAATTCGTTGGATCACTTACAGTTCCCAGGCGGCAGTCCAAAATGTGCAAATGTGATCCAATTAGCACAAACCAAGAAAACAACCTTAGGCGATCTATACATATTTTTGTCTATTAAGTGTGTTGGGCACAGAGGTGGAGGAGGGCAACAGCTGGGACAAAGCCATGTGAGAAAAGGCATGCGCAGAGGATTTGTGATCTGGATCCTGGCACTCTCACCAGCCAGGCAAAATGGTCAAGACTAGGACCAAGGGACAATTCATGCAGTCTTCCCTTCCCAGCAGGATTTGAACCATCTCTTTGTAGTTTGTTTGTTTTTTTTAAAAAAACTTCTAACCAAGTCATAAAATGAGATGCAGGGACAGGAGAAACACAGTGAGAATGACCACCGCATAACATCACCATTTCCCAGCTTCAACCGTATGACAAAAGCAAACTGTTTCTTGAATTTTGGTGCCATTCACTGTTGCAATTTGAACAGAAGCATTATCACTAGGAACACCCCCCCCCTCAAAAAAAAATTCTGTTCTATAACTGTGTCCATGTGTTTCAATAGGTTGCCTGTGACTTTTTATGATTCTTATCCAGTTGGGATGAAATTCTCACAAAGGGATCTTCCCTGTGAAATATTATGCAGATAAGGAGTAAATGTCCCCAGTTAGAGGCAATTAATACTCTCATTTGTGACATGAACACAGGCAGGTGTGATAACTCTGGCAGATAAGTTAATTTTTCCTCTCTTATATGTATAGAGTGCAAGACAGAAAAACCAAACCTGATGCCTCCATGCACAACCTCTCTGTATTCCGGTCGTTTTATCATTTTTCTCCCAGCCCTGCTCTGATAACAGAAGTCAGTTGGGCTGGCAGGAAAATGCTAAAAGTACTAGAGTACCCTCCCCAGTGTATTTCTTTCTTCTCTAGCATGGCTAATAGCAATGGGAGGGATTTGTATGCATGAGAAAAGGTAAGAAAAATTGGCTTCAGCCATATTGAAGACATCGTAAAAAGATGAAGCTACCAGTCAGAATGGATGATTACATCAAAACATAATGCATAGACATGCATGTTTCAGGAAAAGAAACCCCATAAAGACGTCTTACCACCTCACCTGATACCAAGAGGTCAATTTTTGGCTCTTCGCCCATGACTAAATGCTTGGGACCTCGGCATTTCTTAACTGACCCCATTAAAGGTTGAAAGAGATGGAGGTGCTGAGGCAAAATGTTAAAAGTGTTCTGGAGGTCTGAAACTTGAACAGTACACAATGCTCGCTCATCTGCCAGTGTGGCTTGTGGTCCACTCACTAGTTACAGTTGACCCACTAGCATTCAACCAAATGCCTGTCTGCCTTCCAACATTGTTTATATATTGGATTATGTAAAAAAGATGATTGCACAGGTACAAAGATATCACTTTCCAACAACATCCCATGCATCCACTTCCCCCATCCCTTCTGTCTACTGTTCACACATTTATAAGAGCACAAAACATTAATATTTCACACATGCTGACATACAGTTGTAGGACTGTCAACCTCTAGGGCCTGGAGATCTCCTAGAATGAGAACTGATCACCAGACTTCAAAGATCTGTTTCCTGTAGGGATGCCAGGTCTGGGTTGAAAAATATCTGGAGACTTTGGGGGTGGTGACCCTAGTTTCCTGGGAGAAAATGGCTTCTTTGGAGGGTGTTATACCCAACTGAGGTCCTTCTCCTCTCCAAATTCTGCCCTCCCCATGCTCCATCCCCAAATCTCCAGGAATTTCATGGTCCACAGTTGGCAATCCTATTTAACCATTGTGAGTTACTGTGTGTCCTTTTATTGCTGCCTGACTTGGATAATGGCAAAGGCCCAGCTGTGTGTATTTCACATGCATATTTTCACACTATTTTATCGGTACTGTAGGGTTCTTGATTCCCCTTCCCAAATTCATGTTTTTTAAAAACTTGGTTGATTCACAGAAGAAGTGTCTCAGGTTGCAAGGCTTGCTTTGTGGTGTTTGAAACAATTTCTTCATGCATATTCTCATCCGGCCTCATGGAAGCTGTAGTTATGTTGGAGGGAAGTCCTATCACTCCCTAGGTGACTGCATAATGCTCATCCTGTGTCACAGTGAAGAGCTGGCTCGATTGATTGCATTCAGATGGTCATGACCCCATAACATACAAACTGACTTACACAGGAAAGTGTACAAATCGCTACTGCACCAGTGAAAAGGTGCTCAGACATGCTATTAAACTCGAACACTGAACAAAAATACTGAGGCATTTTGGTGAGCAGCTTGATTTGGATGTGAAGCAAGAGATCACTTAGGGCCAGACCCATTGTCAATCATGTTTGTTTTGAAGTTCTCAGCACTCCTATTGGATAGTAGAATTTTCCAGAAGTTTGTTTACATATGTTGGGGAGGGACTTTCATGGATTTTGTGCTTCATCTACCCTGTAAAATTGAATTGTCTTTTGTTCCAGATTGATTATCACAACTTCCCCTCAAATAAGCTTGGAACTGAAATTGCTATACAAATTCTTAGTTAAGAAATCCTCAGGTTAGACTTGATTAAGCCTGTAGCATAGGTATACTATTTGTCTGGAAACTGGAATCATCTAGTACTGATTGATTGATTGATTTGCTAAAGTTCAGGACAAGACAACCACACAAAGCAAAAATAAAACCAAATGATGATAATAAATACATCTATATATCTAATAGCCAAGGCACCCCCTGCATGCGGATATCTAAATCCACACATTGGGGGCACCTAGAGGGCAAAGAGATTTTCCTGTACACTTGGGGGACTCCCCAGGTGTGCAGAAAAATCTGAAAAGTTAAAAAAAAAATATTTGGGGATACTTAAATCCCCCCAAAAGTAAAAAAGCATTCCCTCCGCATTCGCAGAGAATGCTCTGGGAACTGTCTGTTGTCGCTGCCGCTGATGGGGGGGAGGGGGAAGGCTTGGCAAGCCGGCAGCTGTAAGCTGCTCAGGCCTCATCACGGCCACCGCTGTGGGAAAGGGAGAAGGCTTGGCGGGCCAGCCTCACGGCCGCTGCTATACAAGAAGAACAAGGCTTGGCAGGCCGGCCTCGCTGCTGCTGCTGCTGCTGGGAGGAGAGGGAGAAAGCTTGGCAGGCCAGCCTCACCACTGCCACTGCTGGGGGGGAGAGAGAAGGTTTGGCAGGCTAGCCTCACCACCGCTGCCACCGCTGGGGGGAGGGAGAAGGCTTGGCAGGCCAGCCTCGCTGCTGCCGCTGGGGGGGGGGGGAGGGAGAAGGGCTCACCTGCTGCCACTTCCTCCTCCTCCAGAGCTCCTCCAGTTTCAGCAGGCCCTGAGCTGTGGGGAATACCTCCCCCCCCCGCAAGTATTATGGGTCCCACTTCTTGTGACAGCAAATTCTGCAGCCAAAGTAGCCCCTCAAGTCAGTCTCTTTAGAATTCGTGGATCTTGCAGACTTTTTGGAAGACTGTAAGAAAAAAGCTCATCCTGACCTCTTTCCAGATTTTTGGACTGCTGAATCTGGGGTGGGAAATTCCTGGAGGTTTTGGGATAGAGCCTGTGGAGGTCAGGGAGCTCAGCACAGTATAATTCCATGGAATCCACACTCTAAAGCAGCCATTTTCTCCAGGGAAACTGTTTATGTCATCTGGAGAGCAATTGGGATTCCAGGAGATATCCAGACCCCACCTGGAGGTTGGCAATCCTATTCCAGAACCATGGGAAAATGCAGTAAAGGCCATGTTCCTATGTACTGATGGTTGTTCCTCGGATTATAAGGATAAATAGAGCAAAGCCTAACCAAAAGATAGTAAAGGGGGTCATACAGATGCCACTGATTACTGGAGTGCACTGACTATATACCACAACATTTTCTTGACTTGGACCTGAAAGAGCTCAGGAATATCAGTAGAATTACCACAAAGGGTTGAGTATATTCTCACCTTCCCCCATTCATCCGGAGATTTGCAGCATGCTGCTCCCATGTGGCTTATGAACTGCCTTCAAGAGCAATCCCACATAAAGGCCACGTTGCTGTTCAGTCGCACAGTCAAGTCCGACTCTTCGCGACCCCATGGACCACCTCATGCCAGGCCCTCCTGTCTTCTGTCATGTTCCAGAGTTTGCTTAATTTCATGTCCGTTGCATCGATGACACTGTCTAACCATCTCATCCTCTGCTGTCCCCTTCTTCTTTGACCTTCAATCTTTCCCAGCATCAGGGTCTTCTCCAGTGAGGGCTCCCTTCTCATTTGGTGGCCAAAGTATTTGAGCTTCAGCGTCAGTATCTGGCCTTCCAGGGAACGGTCAAAGTTGATTTCTTAGCAGTAGTTAATCTTTGAGATTAGAAACATCTGGATATGGGAGGTGAGAGAAGGAGATTTTCACAGTTTCCTGCTCTCAGTGAAAAAAAAAATGGCTTCACAAAATGATAACAAATATTGAAAGATGTATTTAATGTGTAATTCTAGATTAATATTGCATATTCACAGTTAAATGGAATTGGTTAGAGAAGAAATGGCTGGTAAGCACCCCTTGATACCAAAAAGACCACCACCTTTCTTTTTTATTAAAATTGAATGCAGAACATTTGTATCTTACCACTTACAATAAGGCCTGTATTCTGCAGCTATATTCACCATGACAAATGTTCCTCTACTGGCAAGCTTTTAAGGTCACTTTTCGTTCTCTCTGCACAGAACTCCAGCTCAGAATGGAATGTGCCCCTGGATCGGTTAGGCTGAGAAAAGGTATCGCAGTTTCCCCGAGAAAAGCATCTGCAAAAGACCATTAAGAAAGAAATTTTAAATTGGACATTCAATTAGTTGGTGCTATGACATAAGCACTTTCAGTATTGGGAAGAAGACAGAATGGGAAATAGGCTGCAGTTTGCCTCCCTCTACACTTTTCTCTCTTCCCCTTTAGGGGGGCCAGATAATTACAATGGTCAGCCAGTGACCTGTGCTTTCTGTGCAAAGCCATCACTCTGCAATTTAAAAGTACAACTTTTCAGGGTGGGTTTGGACTTTGTGCTAAGCACTGCTGCTGCTGCCTAACATGCCCCCCCCCCCCCATTCTGCCCTAAGGAGTCAATGGACCACCAGGAACAGCAAGGGGTATGAAGTCAGTGTTTGGAGTGGGGAATTGACAACAGTCCCCCATATGATCATGGAAGTGCCTTCTGCAGGCAGAAAATGTAGTTAGTCCCAGGGCTGCTGAATTAGTTAGTCCCCCGGGCTCCTTCCAGCTGCTGAGCATGCCCCAGACACCAGCGCCCTGGAAAATGGAGCTTGGACATCAGGTGCCCTGAACACAGTATATCTCAGGGTTCCTTGGTGGAACCCTCTGTCTGGAGCAGTGATGCTCTGTATTCTTGGTGCTTGGGGGGCAACAGTGGGAGGGCTTCTGGAGCCCTGGCCCCACTGGTGGACCTCCCAATGGCACCTGGATTTTGGCCACTATGTGCACAGAGTGTTGGACTGGATGGCTCCTGAGCAAACTAACTTATGCAGTAGCCAAATCACTTGCTCACAACTTTAATGCCAGTAGCTCACAAAGTAGAATTTTTGCTCACAGGACCCCACAGCTTAGAAGGAGCATTGGTCCTGGCCCCACTGGTGGACCTCCCAATGGCACCTGGTATTTCTGGCCACTGTGTGACACAGAGTGTTGGACTGGATGGGCCACTGGCCTGATCCAACATTGGCTTCTCTTATGTTCTAGGGATGCTGTCATGAGCCTGCTCAGCAGCATTCCGGCTGCAAGGATCCCTGGGATTTAGAGTTTCTAGGGTATTTGATGTCCATGCTATTGCAGTCCCCAAGAGCAAGCTGCTTTCGTTCCAGTCCGCTGAATGGAGGTTAACAGCAGAGAGAGAGTATTTTGCTGGAGACCTGGATATGATCTTCTCGGCTATTTGTTATTAATATACTATGTTGTACACCGCCCGAAGCCCTGGCAGGGGGAGGGCGGTCTAAAATCTAATTAAATAAATAAATGTTATCACCTTTGATAAGGGAATTGAAAACTATGTATGCAAAATGTTAATTGGTAAAAAGTGGGCACTGAGGTGACTGTGACTGAAGTAATTATTGCAATCATATTGTTATTGTAGGGTTATCCCCCCCGCCCCCTGCCAAGGATTGTTGCCTGGTTTCTGTGATCTCCAGTTTTGTCTCCTTTTTGCAAGATGATTGTCCTGGAAGACTCCGGCATTCTGGACTTGGTTTGCCCAATAGTTGTTGCAAATGAGAACCAGTTGCTAGACTGACTTCCTACAGACTATCTGTTGCAAATTTCTGTTCACCTTTATTGTCCTGTCCGGCAATCAGCTCCATTTGAGTGCTGAATGCTTTCTAGGTAGTAATCAACTCACAACAATATATAAACTTTAAGCCATCTTTATTTCAACTTTCACATGCGTTCAGTAGATCATTTACTCATGACCTTAGCTGGGCAGCTGGGTAGAAAGTTACATCTTTATGATTCAAATCATCTCTTGCTGAGGTAAGAAAAGAGATGGCTTTCTCCTCGTTGCAGTAAGAAAATAAGACAAAGAAATGGGAAGAGGAGCAATAAAGCAATATAACTCCTAAAACTACGCACCTCTGAGCTCAGGAAATGATTCTTGAGCCAGTCAGAGGAAGATGCTTAGCTGGGGGACTACAATTCCCAGAGTGCTGCTGCTTAAAGATACACACAGCAGCTTCACTAACTACTTTTACACTGACTGGGGGCAGCACATTTATGCTTATACGTTTAACTGTATAAAACTTGTTATATTGTTCTGTATTTTTGGAAAGGTCTGCATTAAAGAACTGTTGTTTAAGTTAAATTATTTTGCATGTTCTGCTCCTGAATTAACCTCATAGAACCCACAGCAGGCAGAGGTTATATTGTAGAGTCACATGCATCTAGGGAAAGGGAGGAATGGAGACCTCACAGGGGGCTTGTAGCAACAGCTCACTGCTGCTGCCACTGAGGATAGAGAAAGGGGTTCTGGGTTCAAAAGTACTGGGCAGAGTGAGTGCACAGCAGCTGAACTATGGTTGTCAGCCCTAGCTGTCACCCTGGCAGGATAATCTGGAGGTGGGACCAGCTATTTGGTGTCATGGCAATGTGTAGGTCCTTTCTGGTACGTTGCACTGACATGACGTTACTTCTGGTTTCACAGTGGAAGTTACATCTATGTTGGTGGAGTTCCAAATCACCCTCCTATTCTGCCACCACCACCTTGTCAAGCAGTGGTTCAGAATGGGGGCCCATACCACGAGATCTCTCAGAATAGATGGAGACCTCCCCCCCCCCCCGCTGTCATGTTAACTAAGGATGAAAGAAATTTTATTTAGTGGAGTAGGAGAGAAAAAGAAATAGCATGCCCACTACACAGCTAGCTAGAGCGTTCAGGGCAGTACTTCTGAGAAGAGGCTGAGTGTAGCCTTACAATAACATTCTGGAGGCCCACAAAGAAAGAGGAGATGGAGGGCAGAGACCACCCACATCCCTATCTGACAAGCTTTCTTTGTGTTGCTCCCAGCAGGTTCTTCTTTGCTCTTCATACACCAGAAATTGCTTGTTCCAATAGTAAGCTTGTGGGGGGGGGGGGGGCTGGTGAGATGGGGCTGGCAAAACAGAACCTTGTGGCTCTTCTAATACTGCCACTGGAGTTGATGTAAGGTTCAGATTTGGAATTGGGAAACTTTGGGGGGATGTTATGGGGGTGACTGCTTTTGGATAGTAACTTGGTTTGCTAAGCCCAACCTGACCAATAAAGTGGAGGTTTTTCATCATGAGTAAATTCTGGCCAATGTTGTTGTCACATCACAACAACAAAAGCTAATTCTTAAGTGTTGTGTCTGCTGACTGCCACCAGGCACCAGTGAGAGTAGCCCAGAGCTTGGCTCCTATAACAGCAGGGGCCAAGGATCCTAGGGTTCCTCCAGTCCTCCAATAAGATCTAGGTGGTAAATTCAACCCCCCCAATAGAACTATAGGTGTGACCCACGGACTACCGGATACAATTGTATCCAACAGTGGGACAGCCTTCACGTCAGACAAATTCCAAGCATTCCTCAATAGCAATCTCATCCGTCATGTTAGGTCAGCACCCTTCCACCCTGCCACCAACGTACAGGTGGAATGCATGGTGCTTACTGCAAAGGAAGCCCTGAGCCACATTACGGACAGAGATTGGGAGTTGCGGATAGCCCGATCCTTGCTGACCCAACACACAACCCCGAATCCTGTCAGTGGCAGCAGTCCTGCAGAACTATTGATGGGCCAATGACCAACAGTACTCCTGGACTGACTGCACCTGGATAGGGCCCCAGAGTCACGGCAACCAACTGACCAGGCAGAAGCTCCAAGGGGATTCTTCCCAGAGGATCCCATCTTCCTGAGCAACTACAGGAGGGGACTTCAATGGTTGGCAGGGAGGATCATCCGCCCCACCAGACTGGTCTCCTACGAGGTCTCCACAGAGGATGGCCAGGTCCTAAGGAAACATGTGGACCAACTGCACCGATGTCAAATCTCCACCTCCGCAGATCCGGGACCTGTGGGGACCCTCAGGAGACCATTCCTTGAGGCACCACTCTGCAATCTTCCCCGAGAGGACACAGCCAAAGACTCCCAGCCCCCCTAGTGTGGAGTTTGACAAAGGATCCCCCATTCCTGCGCTCAAGGCTACCAACAAGCCATAGGAAAAACCGGATCCTGGAGCAAGCTCCCCTCCCAAAGTCCAGGACCTGCTGGTCCTAGCACCTAGATGCCAGCCCCCAGCATACTTGAAGGATTATGTACCCTAGGTAGTATGAAAACTATGGGGGGAGGGGTGTTGTGTTCGCTGACCACCATCAGGTGCCAGCGAGAGTAGCCCAGAGCTTGGCTCCTAGAACAATAGGGGCTGAGGATCCTAGGGTTCCTCCAGTCCTCCAATAAGATCTAGGCAGGAAATTCAACCCCCCCCCCCATAGGACTGTTGGTGGGACCAGGGGTGTGTCCTGGGTGTATATATAGTTGGCCACTTCGGCCAGTTAAGCATGTTTGTTGTACCAATAAACCAAAGAGCTGATCACTACGCTGTCTCACTTATCTATGGCACCGAGAACCCAGTATCTTTCATTAAGCATCTGAACAGAGACACATTTGTATTACAAAAAGTTTTTTTTAAAAAAACAGACTTTAAAGCTCATTTCACTACAGGGCCCTTCTTTCTGCTTCGAAGTTTCTTTGACTTGAGTGAAACACGAAGTTATCACTGTGAAATAAAGTGGACAGCCCCAGCCAGAGAGGCCTTGAGAGGTCTTTATTTTGCAAGCTGTATCATATGTGTTCGGCAGTTCAAAACATTATAGCAAACCAACAGCATAAGACTGGCTCTCTGAGTTGATCTTGAGGATGTTGGACGGTGATACTGATTTCTGTGCTGGAACTTCCTGCAGTTCCCACCTTCTACCAGCAGTGCAGGTTCAGAACTAGATCAGCGGCACTCTCTGTTGAAGACCCACGATGCCTGATCTCATCAAACTGTTATCTAGGGTTACCAGGTGTCCTCTTTTTAGAGGACATATCCTCTTTCTTTGGTGTTCATCCTCTGTTGAGCTCTTTAAAAACTGATGAAAATGTCCTCTTTTGGGGTTGGAAGGCTAGGTATATGCCTAGTCAGTAGCAATTACCATAGCTTCAATACTAGGGCTCTTTAAAATGAGATTGGTCATAGAGCTCACTTGTTTGAAGTGGTGAGTTGGGAAATATGTTCTCTTTTTTGCTTTTCAAAATACGGTGACCCTATGTTATCAAATAATTTCTTTTACCTTTTGAGCCAGCCGTCTGTGACCCCTGAAATAAATGACAGTCTGAGAGCCAGTGTGCTGTGCATGAAAGCTAGAAAGGCCCTGTTTCAAATCCGCAGTCTACCACAGGGTTTCCTAAGTGAACTTGGGCCAGTCATGATCTTTCAACTGATTCTGACTCACAACATTGTTCTGAGGACAAAATGGGAGAGCGAGAGCCATCCAGAGTACTTAGAGGAAGGGAGGGGTGAAAATCTAATATGAAGCAGTACATGTTCTTTTTTTGAAGCAATCAGCGTTTTCAGAAGGGAGTACGTGAGTGCGTGTGTGCTCCGATTATGCTTTGACTGTTTCCAGCAGCGTGTCTATGAAGAAATAGCTGGTTTTATGTGCAAATCTTGCTAGTTTTGATAGAAACTACAAACGAAAAGGGGATAAAAGCAGCACTTCTCTATATACCAACCACTACTAGGAACAATCTGTCAGGAGGAATTAGAGCCAAATATCAATTAAAACACCTACAAATCAACATTTGCATAACCTTCCAAAATGTGTTAATGCCAAAATGTGTCGATAAGGGACAGAAAGGAAAAGGTCCTTCCTTACCTACGGCAGCCCCACAGATACTGAAAATGTAACCGTCTTTCTATAAACGATAACCGTACAGTGGAGAAAATGCCAACGGAATTAAACAGCCATCTGCTATAATTACTCACATTATCTAAAAATAGTTCGCTGGTGAAAGAAACACCACACTTCACAGCTTCATTTTGATGTTTGTTAAAAAAAAGAAAACTACAGAAACTTTTCTTTTTTGGGGGGGCAGATATAATTCTTGAACAGGCAACTGCTTCCGTCTGACTCACAAGCAAGTGATCCAAACGCCGAGAGATTGTAAGTGAGGAGAGAGATGTGGCAACAGTGACACAGTAATGGGTAATTAAGGACAGATTTAGCTGCGTCAGGTGTGACATCGTGATGGAAAGTTTTCATGTTGGGACTTTGGGCCACATAGAATAACACTTGGGAGAAACAGGGCCAGATCTCCTCATATGCAAAAGCATCACTGTGGAGATTAATCTTTCCCCCATATTTTCCCTGATTAAAATATTTTCCCCACCCAAAATGCTTTTAGCTGGGGTAGGGGAAAGGGACAGGTACCTAATCAGAGTAACTTTCTGTGAGGTATCAATGAAATAGCATGGAAGGGTTGAATTAAACCCTCCCCCAGTGCTCTGGGGTGCCACCTTCACAGCTGCTTTTAAAGTAAAAAATATCAAGAAACCCAGTCATGGATCTCCTACATATATACAGCTAATCCTGAAGCTGCCCCCAAGACTGCAGATCAAAAAGTCCACACAATGGGGCCAACTATGGCTTGAGGTGATGTCTCTGCAAACCTGGCCAGCCATTTTGGGTTGTGTGGGCAAGCTTAAAATGGCTGCTGAGATCTTGTGTGATAGACCTGTGAGATTTCGGTGGTCATTTACTCCACTATGAAACTGAAAGGAGGAAGGGGCAAGCATGAAGACCAAGACAGGGGGCAAAGAGGACGAAGAAGAAGAAGAAGAAGAAGAAGAGATTGGATTTATACCCTGCCCTTCACTCACTTAAGAGTCTCAGAGTGGCTTACAAACTCCTTTCCCTTCCCTTCCCCACAACAGACACCCTGTGAGGTAGGTGGGGCTGAGAGAACTCTTTCCCAAGCCATCCTTGAGAGAACAGCTGGTATAGAGCTATGGCTTGCCCAAGGTCACCCAGCCAGGTGCAAGTGGAGGAGATGGGAATCAAACCCGGTTCTCCCAGATTAGAGTCCACGCACTTAACCACTACACCAAACTGGCTCTCGAAGAAGAATTAGGAGGGAAGGAAAGTGGACCAAGACTGAGAAATGGGGACCAAATCTGGGGAAGATGTTTTCTTCCTCTACAAATCTTATGAGCTCTCCTGTTATATGATTTGGCCCTTTGTCAAGGAGGCCACAAAACGACCCTCAGTCACTTACATAATAATATGGCTTCCATCTAAAATTAATTTCCTGTTTTCCTTAAATAAGAATCTTTATTTCTGCTCTTTTTCTTTCAAGGAACCTGCAATTTCCAGTCTAAACAACTGCTAGCATTTTATTTCCAAGGGGAGAGCAGCCATTTTTCCTCCAGCATGTCTTATTACAACCTGAGATCTTTGGTATTGGACAGACCTGAATCTCATTAGTTTTCTCAATTAGCAAAGAGCATCCTGAACCACTTCCTTCAGACTGCACCATATTGTCACCAGCAAGGATCATTTTGTAGAAATAGAGGTGCAGGAGCTCATTAGCATAACTCATTAACATCACTTATTTGCATATGGCACACACCCTGACATCACCAAAAGTGTGTCAGAAGCCAACACCCACTGCTCAGGCTCCACCCCAAAAATCGCCAGGTATTTCCCAATTCAGAGTCGGCGAGCCAGCTTTAAACTTAGACTAAATGCACTTTAGGTTTCCTTTGCTCTTGCAGGGAAGCTGCCCTACAACAAGCATAAAAATACAGATCAAGTTAGTATGCTTTTGCTTTATTCCACAGTGCATCACCATATGGCATTCCTGTGCGTTCATGCTCAAAATGACCTCTGGTCACCAGGAATTCTACCATATATAAAATTCTGAGTTCATAATCGCCAGCTGGGGTATGCTGAAGATTTTACTCCATTTGATTACTCCATTACTATGGTTCTTATTGTCTTTAAAGGGGAAACCAAATTTTCCAATGAGTGTTCTCCTTTTATTGTTTCTTTCCTGGGTTCAATGGTGTGATATTTCACAAATAAACATAGTCCAAATGTTAGGAAGTTAAGGGTATGTTCCAACCAAAGTGCATCCCAATCCTATACCATTTTTCTGTGAGGTGTACTCCCAAGTACATTGGATTGCAGACTTAGACATATGAAGTCTGGTGTAAAGTCTTGTAGGAAACTCCTGGAGATTTGGGGATGGAGCCTGTAGAGAACAGGGACCTCAATAGAGGACAATGACATAGAGTCCACCCTCCAAAGCATCCATTTTCTCCAGAGGAACTGATCTCTGTAATCTGGAGATGAGCTGTAATTCCAGGGAATCCCCAGGTCCCACCTGGAAGTTGGCATGTCCGGTGGGAGTATTAAATACATACTTGAATCTCTCCCAGTGAAATCAATGGGATGGACAAATAGCTGGCATTAACTTAATTGTGTTGTGATTATTTTTAAACTTTGGATTACATCTTATTCCTGTCCAGTTTTTGGTACAACTCTCAATAAGCAAATATTCATAGTAATACAAAATACCAATATTAATATCTGCACTCTAATATTCTCTAAACCATATATTTTGTCCTGAACTGTTTTCTCTTTGCCAAAGATAACAAGATGTTTATGCAACTGGAATATTTGATGTGAATGATGATGTCTAGAGTCAAATACCTTGTTGATTGCCACTGCAGAGGACCTGGGATAATAATAAGGTAGGCAATGCAGCCAACCAACTCCAAACACGAAGAAATGGAAATTTGCAGTAAGAACTAGATGAAAGTAGAAATGGTTTTGTAATTTATTTACTACAGATCTGGGAAAGGAGTGAATTCAACCCTGATACCTCAAGGACAAGCGATGGTAAGAACATAACAAAAGAACATAAGAGAAGCCAATGTTGGATCAGGCCAATGGCCCATTCAGTCCAACACTCTGTCACACAGTGGCCAAAAATACCAGGTGCCATCAGGAGGTCCACCACTGGGGCCAGGACACTAGAAGCCCTCCCACTGTTGCTCCCCCCGCAAAGCACCAAGAATACAGAGAATCGCTTGTCCCAGACTGAGAGTTCCTATCCATACCTTGTGACTAATAGCCACTGATAGACCTCTGCTCCATATGTTTATGATCCAATTCCCTCTTGAAGCCGTCCAGTGTTGTAGCCACCATCACCTCCTGTGGCAGTGAATTCCATGTATTAATCACTCTTTGGGTGAAGAAGTTCTTCCTTTTATCTGTTCTAACCTGACTGCTCAGCAATTTCATTGAGTGCCCACGAGTTCTTGTATTGTGAGAAAGGGAGAAAAGTACTTCTTTCTCTGCTTGTTCTATTCCATGCATAATCTTGTAAACCTCGATCATGTCACCCCTCAGTCGATCTTTCTCCAAGCTAAAGAGTCCCAAGCGTTTCAACCTTTCTTCATAGGGAAAGTGTTCCAACCCTTTTATCATTCTAGTTGCCCTTTTCTGCACTTTTTCCAATGCTATAATATCTTTTTTGTGGTGTGGCGACCAGAACTGTACATAGAACTCCAAATGAGGTCGCACCATCGATTTATATAGGGGCATTATGATACTGGCTGATTTGTTTTCAGTTCCCTTCCTAATAATCCCCAGCATAGCATTGCCCTTTTTTTTAATCGCAGTCACACACTGTCTCAACATTTTCAGTGAGTTTTCTACTACAACTCCAAGATCCCTCTCTTGGTCAGTCTCCACCAGTTCGTGTATTTATAGTTAGGATTTTTGGTTTGAATGTGCATCACTTTGCACTTGGCCATACTGAACCCCATCTGCCACCTCTCTCTTTACCACCAGCTGTGTTCCTCCCACCTGGAGGTTGGCAACCCTATTCTTGGGAGATATATTTACTGCACTCAATGTCTATGACTGGACAAAACTCTGCTAGATTAACCAAATATCCCAATAATATGAGCACTGAAGGATACAATCTCTTTAAAAAGAATGATTGATAAGGAAGGAGGGGGAGTGGCCTTGTGTAAAGAAAATTGAACCTCCAGTTCAATTTCTTGTTCTTGTATTAAAATATTGGTTCAGGCTTCATATCAAAACCTAGGCCCTCTCTGGACAACCCTTCTAAACACTGTGAGAGACTTTATGATGTTGTTTGGTTGCTTCAAAATTATTTCAGCCCACACACACCCTCTCAGTGGAGTCGGACTGGACTTCCTCTCTCACTTTGCCCTCTCACTCACTTAACATGACCTTCCATGGAGGTATATGTCTCTACAGGTCTCTCCTGTAGAGACAATGCCCTCATAGTCCGAACACACATGATGATGGACAAGCTGGCCATTTGTGACAGGAAAGGACACTTTTGATTAGGCTTCTCTTTTCTCTTCTTTTGACTGCAACCTGAATGTGAACTGGATCTACTGGACTGAATAAATGCTGGATTGAATAAATGCAACTGGATTGAATAACTGGATTGAATAAATGCAAGTTTACCTTTTTTTCAATATACTTCTTGGATAGGGTTGCCAGGTTTGGGTTGTAAATACCTGTGGACTTTGGGGGTGGAGCCAGGAGAGGGTGGGGAGGGGCCTCAGCATGGTACAATGTCATAGAGTCCACCCTTCAAAGCAGCCATTTTCTCCAGATAAGCTGATCTCTGTCAGCTGGAGATCAGTTGTAAAAGCAGGAGATTCCCAGTCTAAGTTTTCCTTATTGTATAAAATCCCAACTAGTCCCTCCTTAGTCTCTTCCCCATTAAGCACCCTGAGGAAACTAGAAATAATATATACCTGAGGGTCCCTTCACTAATCACTCCCTCTCAAATGCCCCCCCCCCCCACTGGAGAGCTGTCAGCTCCTCGGACTTTTCCCTGGATAACTGAACTACAGTCCTTCCCTGCGTGTGTTGGTGTTTTTCTTTTAAACAGAGGTCTGCCCTTTTGACTCCAGCAAAACCTCTCAGTAGAGTCTTAACTGTCCCTCTGCTCTGTGACACCCTGTCACTGTGCCACAAACCAAGAGTTTTCCCTCAGAAGGAAGCCATTAAAAGCCTTTTCTCAATAATAACTCTCTCTCCTAACCCAGCTCTTCAGAATTGTCCTTCAGCTTCCCCCAACTGTCAAATTCTTTTCCCCCTCCTGGATAGGGTTGCCAAGTCCTTCGGACTTACTGGCGGGGGGGGAGTCCCCCTGGAGCTGGGAGCTTCCCTGATGTGCGCACTTGCGCATGCGCCGCGATGATGTCACCTGGAAGTGTGGTACCATAGAGTTTGGGGGCGATTGCTAGAGCGTCATCCTGGCAACATCCCCAATGTGATGACGTCACTTCCGGGTGATGTCATTACGCTGGGGAAGTCGTCCTGACTGGACGACTTCGGGGGTGGGGTTCCCCCGCCGGCCGAATGCTGCCCGGCAGATCTGTAGTGGGGGATCCCCCGCCTCCCAGGCTGACTTGGCAGCCCTACTCCTGGAAGCATTCTGTTGCCATAGAGGTGGCTCACCAATCAGAGTGAGCCTCTGCCACTGCCTCTGCCACATTCAAGACTTGTTTTACTTAGTTCATCACAGGCTGTGACGCTGGAAAGAAGATATTTTAACTCTTCCTGAGATGTAGGGCAGCCTTGCATCTGGTGGAGGGTGGGGTCATTCTCTGATTAGTGCTTTGATCAGCCTTTGATTACTACTATGGGCACTGTTGTCCTGACCTGGACAGCCCAGGTTGGCCCAGTCTCATCAGATGTATAAAGCTAAGCAGGATCAGCCCAGGCTAGTATTTGGATAAGAGACCACCAAGGGAAATCCATGCATGCAGTGTTTCATAAGGCACTTCACATCCCACTGAAGCCCACCCCCCCAACATTCTTTGATGTTCAGTGTTGGCGCCACAGCCCCCCCTTTTCATTAACTCCTGCATCAGGTCATCGAAGGACAGCCACAGGAAATAAGGAGAGCCAAAGGAAACCAAATGGGCATATTCATCCAGCTCCCAGCCCCGGCTTCTGTTGCAGGTGTGGCCTGCTAATCTTTGCTTATTCAGGGAAAGTGCCATCCTGTTTGGTAGACACTTGCCTAGAAACCCGTGAAATATTATTTCCTCTCTCCTGAAAGTTGCCTACATAAAGCAGAAGGGGGGGAAAAATGCAGCTGCTTTCAACAACTTATCAACAATAGCCTTCAACAATAAGAAGCTGGTAGAAGCAGCTTTTTTAAAAAAAAGGATCAGAAAGAAAATGTGCACAGTGATTTCTATAATGAAAACAAACACAATCAGGAATCTTTGTATGCTACAAATCAGCATTTTTTTTATTTGACTACAACAATTGTGTACATGCCAGCTAAGCTGTGATGTGTGTGTATGTTTCCCCCCTTTTCATTTTACAAAAATCAGAATTATGGCATGCAAACCCATTCCAAATTAGGTGGAGAAGAGAGGAGAGAACTGTGATATTTGCTTTGGTTTCTTTCCAATATTTGCAAAATCCCTTACACATGTTGTCGTAATTTGAAATGTGGGTTCCCAGAAAGTAAGTGCAGTTAGACAAAGGGAATTTCAAAATAAGAATTTGTTTAAAATGACAAGGGTAGAAAATTACAAGATCAGCAACGATCAGGAACCTTTGCCAGATCTAACTTAGGTCTGCCAAAATCAGTAGGCTGCTTCTGATGGTACTTTTCTGTGCCTTTAGTAGAAAAGATCCATGAGCTGTGATCAAATACTGTGGAAATTTTGCAAATGACTTCAGGGTGTGTGGCTAGTATGTATTTCACTTTGTCTTTTCACCTAAGGGCCCAAATACATGATGCACTTGATATGCGTCAGGACATTGCTGTCCGACCTGACTCATAGGCCCAGTTTACACCTTCACTCTGAAGTAGTTTGACTGCTGTCTTTTCCTGCGCTCATTTCACGCTGGTTTCAAATTTCACTCCCTGGTCTGAAGAGTACAAAGCAATAGGATCTGTTTAAAGCAGTAAAATGCTAGCTTGACCACGGGAGGGCAATTAACGAATTTAGGCTGATTTTACATGTGCATTTTTGTAACAGCTTCATTCCAGCGCTCCCTGCACCGGTAACACATTGGTGTCAAAGCTGTTGTAGGGGAATGCCCACATCTGATTGAACTGGAGTGAAAGGGGTCATTCTTTTGAAGTGCTGTTAAGAACAGGATTTGTTTACAGAGGTGTGAAGCCAGCTTGAGAGCTAGAGGGCAATTAGCAGATATGGACAGTTGAGAAGGAATGCAGATTCACACTTGAAAGAGATGTGGGCGAGTTTTTTTGGAAGTAGAATGATTCTAGCAGGAAAGGCAGATGTAAAACCAGCTGTGAACAGGTTTTTTAAAACTAGAACAAGTATGGTTTGAAACTAGAAACAGGTATAGACGGTTTTTTTTGAAACTAGAATGATTCCAGCAGGAAATTCAGACATAGATTTGACCATAGTCACACATACATTTGGTGTAACTCACCTTGAAAGCACTGGGCTGCTCTGTACAGAGCCAAACACTTGCAACAGGGCAAAGGGCTTCAGGCACCCTTTCCGTGCCTTTCTCATGTTGTGCAGGAGGAAAGCCTAAGCCTCTTCCCTCCCCTCCCAGCATTCAAATGTATAAGTACACATTGGATCTAGCACCCATGTCCTGACTCAGGTAGCACATATATAGCATACAAATCACAAGATGTTGTAGTCCCACTGTACACCACATTGGGCAGGCAGCACCTGGAGTATTGTGTGAAGTTCTGGAGGGCTCACTTCAAAAAGGATGTGGACAGAATGGAGCGAGTGCAGAGTAGAGAGTCAAGGATGATCAGGGGCAGGGAGCTGTTCCTGTTGGCAGCAGAGGGTAGGACTCGGAAGAATAGGTTTAAATCATGGCCAGAAAGGTTCCAGCTGGATATTAGGAATTCCCCCCCCCCCCTGCAATGAGCAGTTCAGCTGTGGAATGGGCTGCCTCAGGAGCAATGCTCCCTCTAAGCTATGGGGTCTTGTGAGCAAAACTTCTACTCAGTGAGCTACTGGCATTAAAGTTGAGAGTGAGTGATTTGGCTACTGCATAAATTAGTTTGCTCTGGAGCCATCCTTCCAGAGGTAAGACAAAAATGTGTGAGCTGGAGGCTAAAAAACTATGAGCTAGCTCACACTAACTCAGCTTAGAGAGAACACTGCTCAGGAGGTGGTGAACTCCCCCTCACTGGCAGTTTTCAAGCAGCAGCTGGATGAACACTTGTCAGGGATGCTCTAGGCTGACCCTGCATTGAACAGGGGGCTGAATTAGATGGCTTGTATGCCCCCTTCCAACTCTATGATTCTATGTGCTTTGGTCCTTAAATGCCTACTCCTACAGAATGCCTTCTGGTCCCTTCCAGCGTGACCTTAGTGATGTGGGAGTATCCACACTGTGCTTCCTTCCTGTGCCCCTCACTTATGTCAGAATCCCAAGGTCAGGCAGATGGAGCTGCAGTCTAAGGTTGCAACCACACTCACAATTTGCCCCGACATAGGCTCAATTGCCAGATGGATTAAAAGAGTGTGATCAGACGCCAACATCTGGCAAGCACCCTGCAGCCATCGGCAAGCCGTTTTGCTCCACCACACAAGTGGAGTAAAAAAAACACATTCGAAAGTCCTGTAGTAAAAGGGTTGCTATGGGCCACAGATGCTTTTCTGCGTCCGATCGCACCAGCACGCTCCCATGGCGTCGGGATAGTCTGATCAGGCTATCCTGTCGCCATGCGGTTGTTTCCCCCCCTTCTCAGTATGCGCATCATCATATACTGCCATAGGAAGCCCTCAAAGCAGAGATGTGATTCATCAATCCCCTGTTTAAGTGAATCAGAAAACAATGGCAACCCCTCCCCCCGACTCACCCACAGTTGTGTCTGATCATGTAGTGGCAGGGGGCTGCACCCGCCTCTACAAAACTCTGTGATTGCACAACTGTGAGTCAATTTCCTCCAGAAGAAATAGCCTTGCTTCACCCCTGCTTTATCTCATGCGTGTGACTGCCACCTGAGTGTCTTTTGTGTGGCCTTGGACTTCTGAGATGATAGAACAGGGCAGGATGAAGACAACTTTACCTGTACAGTTTGGTGTAGTGGTTAAGTGCGCAGACTTTAATCTGGGAGAACCAGATTTGATTCCCCACTCCTCCACTTGCACCTGGCTGGATGACTTTGGGCAAGCCATAGCTCTGTAACAACTGTTCTCTCAAGGACAGCTTGGGAAAGAGCTCTCTCAGCCCCACCTACCTCACAGGGTGTCTGTTGTGGGGAGGGGAAGGGAAAGGAGTTTGTAAGCTGCTCTGAGACTCCAAGTGAGTGAAGGGCGGGGTATAAATCCAATCTCTTCTTCTTCTTCTTCTTCTTCTTCTTCTTCTTCTTCATGGTGTGTGGGGGGGAGGCTGGCCAGTTTAGGGCCAGGTGCTACAGTGAAATGCAGGTGAAATGTACTCCTGCAAACATTCGTGCCACCTATCTTAGTCTAGGGAGATTTTCATCCTCACATATGGGGACTTAGGGTCCATGATACAACAATTTCCCCAGATTCCAAGCTGCATACAGATGTGAAAGGAGTCTTTATGAGGAGGAGAATATTTCACAGACACAGTGAGGTTATTCGTGCACTGCCTGTGGTTCTTATTATGAAAAACAGAATTGTTTTGAAAAAAAGAATTGCGGGATTGCCATGGGCAGTTTGGCAATGCCTAGCCTCACTAATCTATATATGGAACATTCTGAGCCCAGGATTATTATGTCTAAACAAAATCCCTTTGTTTCTAACATACAATTTTTTAAACGCTTCATTGATGACATTTTTATTTTATTTTTGAGACAGGAACAAATTTGGCAATATTTTTCAATGGCTCAACCAGGCACATGAGACCGTTAAATTTGAATTAGTTTGTGATTCTAAGCAGATTAATTTCTTGGACACCACAGTCTATATCAGTGAGGATAAAGCTTTGGCTGTTAAACCTTTTCATAAACCAACAGGTAAAAATTCTTATTTATTGTTTTCTTTTTTTCATCCTTTTTATCTTAGATATAATTTACCATTTGGTCAGTTTTTAAGATTAAAGCGTAATTCAACCTATGAGATTGATTACAAAAAGGAGGCTGACAATTTGAGTAAACAACTGGAAGACAGGGGTTACCCAAAGGAGGTAATAAGGAAAGAAAGAGAAAGAGCTGATAATAGCAAGAGGAAAAATCTGTTGGAATACCAAAGCAGGACAAAACAGAATAAAATATCATGTGCTTTTCAAGATTCTTCCTTGGCAAATGGAATTAGACATAGTATCTATAAACACTGGAACATAATTGAACATCTACCTGGTTGTGGATCTCCTCCGGATATAGGTTGAAGATGTAATAAAAATATTAAAAATCATTTGGTTAGAGCAGATATAGTGGGAAGATATATAGAAGATATATATAGCAGATATATAGAAGGGAACCGCCATATACCAGATGGGGTTTTTCTTCAGTTTAATGATGTTCAGCTTGTAAATTTATGTTGGAAGGAGAGCAACATGTACAGTTTATGGAGTCTTTGGGTCTTAGTACCATTTTTTTTGCAACCTGCAGAACACAAAATACTGTATATATTTCCTTATGTGAATGTGGTAAAAAAATATGTGGGGTTGACAATAAGGCTGCGGTCACACGGCCCTTTAATGCAGGAGGAAGGGCTGTTTCCTCCCACATTTAAAGGGACTGTCTAAAAAGGCCGGGGCTAGTCCCGCACCGAAGCTGGCTCAAATGTGGGTTCCTCCCACATTTTTCGACCCCGGGAAAATCGACTGTTTTCCCAGGAGTTGTGGGAGGAACCCACATTTGAGCCATCTGGACAGCCCTCTCTCACAATCATTGCGAGAGCAGGGCTGTCCAGATGGTCCTGCCCACCATTCCCCCCCTTTTACACTTGGGCACTTGGCCACTCAAGCGCCCAAGTGTAAAAGGGGGGGGAACCCAAACTTACCAGGTAGCTGGTGGGGCTTGGGGAAGGGTGCCTCCCCCAGCTGCCACTGCCGCCGCAAAAGCTGCCACCACAAAAGCCACTGCCGCTGAATGCCTCAAGGCCAGGCCGCCCACCGCTTCTTCTGCTGCTGCCGCCGCTTCTTCCGCTGGCACCGCCACTTCTTCCGCTAATGCCACCACCTCCTCCACCGCCTCCTACGTCCGCTGCCATCACCTGCCACCTCCTCCGCTGCCGCCCACCACCGCCTGCTGCCACAGGGGTAAAAATGTGGCCCCTTTAATCCGGGAGGGCTCCCAGATTTAAAGGGGCCGTGTGACCTAAGAGCTATTAAAAGCCGAGTTCTTGAGCATAAATCTAGATAATTAGACAAGTAGAAAATATCCCAATGGAAGAACATTATGCTAATACTGGGCATAACATGGACAACATGATGTTTGGAGTGATTTCTGTTCGCCAAAATAAGCCTTGCCAAAGGCAGGATGTGCAGCATCTTCTGTTACAGAGGGAGGCACGACTTACCTTTGATTTAAAAACATATGAACCTTTTGGCTTGAACAGGGAAATTGATTTTTCAGCCTTCTTGTAAACAAAAAGAATATAATTAAATGTTCATTTTAGATAAGTAGAGCCCTTTAAACGAGACTAATCTAAATTGGATACACTTGTTTCTCTCCCTGTTGAGCTTTATATTGGCATGCATTTTCGCCTGTATCCTTGAAAACCTATGAATTGTTTCTTACACTATGAACCTTGTGGTCTGTTGAAAAGGCTGAAATCAGGGCGAGCAGTTCTTATTCTGGCTAGGTTCAAACAATTCTGGCCCTCAGGTGAATATGTCAGGTCACTGATGGCAGTCATCCAGACATAGAGTGGCCAGGTCCCCCCTGACCACCACTGGTGGGACACTGGGGTGGGAGTAAGGTTGCCAGATCCCAGTCAGGAAATTTTGGGATGGAACCTGGGGAGGACAAAGACCTAAATGGGGTACAGTGCCATAGAGTCCACCCTCCAAAGCATCCGTTTTCTCCAGGGGGACTGATCTCTGTAGTCTGGAGATGACCTAGCTGGATAAGCAAGTCTTTGTCTAAGCCATCAAGGGACTGAAATCAGTCCCAGACTCCTGCTGCTCCTGCCAGTCTAATTCAGGAGGGGGGGGGGGCAGAGTTCTTGTTTCAAAACCCCGGAGGCCTCCCTGCTGTGCCACTCGGCCTGATAGAGGAACCTGTAATCAAAACAACAAGCAAAATCTGTGTTCCAAACATGTTCAATCAAATGGGGAAAAATCAGAGGGAAAAGATCAGTAACTTGAACTGTGTACTTGGGGAAAGGTAGCAAAAGAAGAAATGTTAACTGATACCAAATCAAAGAAAGTCAAAGGCTAGGGATCAAAAAAAATGGAGCCAGAATAATGTCTTTGGTGTTCTTTCTCATTAGAGGTGGCAGCGCAGAAAATAAGAAGGAATTCATTGCCAGCCGTCTCAGTTGAGCATCTACATGTCAGCTCCTGATGACAAAAAATTGCTTGTTTTCCAATTACGGCTCAGAAATCAAGCCATTGTGTCGTAATTCCACACCCGCTAACTATCCCAGTCACCACTACTTTTGCTCTTGAGGAATGGAGGCATGCATTTCAGAATATATAACTATAGCTCTGATGGAGACAATCACATTATACACGGTTCTAAGTAATTACAGTGGTTGAGCGAGAGCAACGCCTGGCATTCTGCCCAGCAGGCAGAGAAACCACCTGAAGACTATGGCCGTTTCTCCCCACCCCCTTCTTTTTTCGAGTGAACCTGATGATCGGGCGGCGGAGTCTCAGGAGGCAAAGTGAGGGTCTACAGATCCTGAACCGCAGCATATTGAACTGTGCTAAATTTTTAGCTATAGCCCAAAGAACTCATAGAGATCAAGTATAAAAGAGCCCTAATTTGAGAGGACAAATCCTGTATATCTATATATCTAATTCCCAAGTGCTCCCCTGCGTGCGGATATCTAAATCAGTGCAGAAGGGGCACTTGGGGGGCAGGGAGATTTTTCTACACACTTGGGGGATTCCCCATGTGTGTAGAAAAATCTAAAAAGTAAAAAAAAAATTATTTGGGGGATACATAACCCCCCCCCCCAAAGTAAAACGCGTTCTCTGCTCACGTGCAGGGAATGCAGAACTATGCCTCGCCTCCACTGCAGTGGATGGAGAGGGCTTGGTGGGCCCGGCGGTTGGAGCTATACGGGCCTCACTGTCTCTGCCAGGGGGCAGGGGTGGGGGTGGGGAAAAGAGCTTGACGAACCCGGCGGCTCTGAGCCATGTGGGCCTCACCATCGGGAGGGTGGAGAGGAGGTCTGGTGGGCCCGTGCGGGCCTTGCTGTCACTGGGGGTGGGGGGAGAGGAGGCCTGGCAGGCCTGTGTGGGCCTTGCTGTCACTGGGGGGTGGGGGGAGAGGAGACCTAGTGGGCCCGCACAGGCCTCGCTGTCACGGGGGGCGGGGGGAAAGGAGGCCTGGTGGGCCCCGCGGCTCCAAGCCATGTGGGCCTCACCATTGGGAGGGTGGAGAGGAGGTCTGGCGGGCCCTGTGGGCCTCACCATCAGTGGGGGAGGTGGGGGGAAAGGAGGCCTGACAGGCTCTGTGTCAGTGCAGGGGGGCAGCAAGAAAGAGAGAAGGCTTACCTGGCTTTCTCCTCCTTCACCTGGAGCTCCCCCGCCCCTGCGAGTATCATGGGTCCCCGCCTCTTGTCTATATATCTAATAGCCAAGTGCCCCCTGTGCATGTGGATATCTAAATCCGCACATCAGGGGCACTTGGGGGGCAGAGAGATTTTCCTGCACACTTGAGGGACTCCCCAGGTTTGCAGAAAAATCTTAAAAGTTTAAAAAACTATATGGGGATATTTAAATCCCCCCAAAAGTTAAAAAAGTGTTCCCTGTGCATGCACAGGGAATGCTCAGGAATGCTGCCTGGCAGCCATTGCCGGGGAGGGGGAAAGAAGGCTTGGTGGGCCAGTGGATGGGAGCCACTTGGGCCTTGCCACTGGTGCCGGGGGGGAGAGGATTGGTGGGGCTGGTGGCCGGGAGCCACTCAAGCCTCGGTGCTGGGGGGTGGGAGGATTGCTGGGCCTGGCAGCCAAGAACCACTTGGGCCTCGATGCCGGGGAGGGGGGGAGAGGCTTGATGGGCCCAGCAGCTGGGAGCCACTTGGGCCTCAGTGCCGGGTGGGGGGAACTTACCTATGGCTGCTTCCTCCTCAGCATGAGCTCCTGCTGCTTCTGCAGGGCAAGAGCTATGGAGAATACTCCCCCCCACAAGTACCATGGGTCCCTCTTCTTGTAAATCTATAATTTATAAGAGATTTTTTTGAAAAAAATGTTGTTATATAACCTATATGTAAATCTATATATAATCTATATGTTTTAGAAAGGCTAAACAAAATTTGTAAATTGCCACATCTGTATTACTGATCCAGTTAAAACATTGCGGCAACTGCTTTGTGCTGGTGACGTACCAAATAAACTTGAACTTGAGGGTCTACAGTGGGAAGGGGAAATCAGGCAAAATCACTATCCCTTCTTCTAAAAATGGAAGTGCCCTTAAACCTTCAGAATGTGTGGCTGGGTATGTGCCAATTCTATTAACCCCAATTGTATTTGTGTGAGGCTGTGTGTCTGTGTGTGTGAGGGAAAGACTGTGATAGAATTTGTGACTGAGACAAGATTTAAGCCAGTCTCCTCCCACATCAATGTATCTGAGGAAGTGTGCATGCACACAAAAGCTCATACCTTGAATAAAACTTTGCTTGTCTTCAAGGTGCCACTGGACTCAAACTTTGCTCTACTATTTCAGACCAACAGGGTTGCCCACCTGGATTTATCTCCCAGATCACAGTTCATTTTGTCACGGGGCTGCCAGGTCCCCCCTGGCCACTGGTGGTGCATGGGGGGAGGGGAAGGTTGCAAGATCCAGGTGGGAAACTGCTGGGGATTTGAGGGTGGACTCTGTGGAGAACAGGCACCTCAGCGGGGTACAATGCCACCTAATCTATCCTCCAAAGCATCTGTTTACTCCAGTGGAACTGATCTCTGTAGTCAAGAGATGAGCTGCAATTCCAGGGGATCCCCAGGTCCCACCTGGAGGCTGGCATCCCTTTACAGTAGCTGCAGCACACTATCTAACTTGCTTCTGAAGTTTTGTGGTGGAAAATATAGCTGCAGTTGATGGAATTCTGGTCTGCTATAGGAATTGGAAATAGATTGTGCACACAATGGCAGATGAGTCTCAGCAATTCTAGAAAAGGAGATTATTTATTTATTTATTTATTTATTCACATTTTTACCCCACCCTCCCCGTGAATGACCTCTTTCATAAAATATTTCATCTTTTATGCCATTTCAGCAGATCAGAGCAATGGAAACATGCGGGTCCCTTGTACTGTTGCAAAGGAAGCCAGGGAGATAGTTCTGGGACTGTGCCCCTAAAAATGATCCAAGTGACTGCTTCATGGTTAAGACATCCCTGTTAAGAATTTACCATATTTCCATAAATTTTCAGAGTGGAAATATACAGAGAGGAGAAACAAGATGGTGTAGTTCCCAAGAATGCCTTCTTCTGTCTCCTTTAGGTCTGAAAATTTGTTCATATGCTTCATTTATGTCCTGCCGTTCTCTCTGATGGGGGTCCAGAGAGGCACACATGAATTCTTCTCTCCTCCATTTTGTCCTCACAACAACCCGATCAGGCAGGCTGGACTGAGAGCATTGACTCACTCAAGGTCACATCAGCAAGCTTTGTATCAGAATGGGAAGTCAAATCTGGGTCTCCAAGATCCTAGCCTGCCACTCTAGCCAGTACACCTGCCTGTAACATATCCTCCCATAGACGATCCATACTTCTGTAGCTTCCATATTACATGATTGCTATGCATTGTATGTTGGGCTGCCCTAAGAGACCATTTGGAGAGTTTTGACTAGGGTAGGATGCCTTGAGGCTCTGTTCATCTGTTTGGTGAACAGAGAGCCAGTTTGGTGTAGTGGTTAGGAGCGTGGGCTCTAATCTGGGAGAACCAGGTTTGAGTCCCGTCTCCTCTATGTGCAGCTGCTGATGTGACCTTGGGTCAGTCACAATTTCTTTCACGGCTGTTCTCTCAAGGGCAGTTCTCAAGAGAGCTCTCTCAGCCCCACCTACCTCACAGGCAATGCTCCCTCTAAGCCGTGGAGTCCTGTGAGCAACAATTATACTTTGTGAGCTACAGGCATCAAAGTTGTGAGCGAGTGATTTGACTTCTGCATAAATTAGTTGGCTCTGGAGCCCATCCTTCCTGAGCTGAGACAAAAATGTGTGAGCCAGAGGCTAAAAAACCGTGAGCTAGCTCACACTAACTGAACTTAGAGGGAACACTGCTCACAGGGTGTCTGTTGTGGGGAGGGGAAGGGATTGTAAGCCACTCTGAGACACTGGCCCATAGCTAACATGGGGTCCACAGGGCCTGGCCCCCTTGTGTTTCTTCCCCCCCCCCCATGCTTTGATTTAATTAGCTGGTGCCCCCCCCCCCCGACCCCCTCCCAAAAAATTCCCTAGCTATGGGGTTGCTGAGACTCCTTTGGGCAGTGAATGGCAGGGTATAAATCCAATTTCCTCCCCCTCCCCCTCCTCCTCCTCTTCTTCTCCTTCTTCTTCCCTCACACAGATTACCTGTTTGCTTGTCACTTATCCTTTTCATAAATGTGTAGGAGGCTTCTGTGAACACTTTGCTGTGAACCAGAGACGCATTCTGTGCTTTTTAAAAAACAGGAACATTTTTGCAAGGTGATTTAAACTGTATTTTGTGGACAAACAGGACCCTGTTTGTAAACTGCCTGGTGCTAATATATAAAGTCAGATTAAAAACAAACAAACACCCACCTCTTTTGATAAATAAATATAACTGTGTAGGCTTTGGTCCGCAAAGCTAAATGCCGCGATAAATGTGGTAGGCTGCTCATGGTTTTTTCTGCCGCAGACTCCTGTGGCAACCCCTCTGAAACCCACTTGAGACAGGTGGCCGCCCTACAGCATGGAAATTCATGTCTCATCCCTTGCCAGGAGGCCTTCAGGACCAGCAATGTAATAGCCTGGCTATCAAACCCAGATTGTATTGTCTGAATTAATGATGCACTCAAAAGGCATAATGAAATCACGCAGACACATTTTATGCATGCGGCAGCTTTCTGTACAGTTCAGATGAGAGGGTGGTAGAAATTGAGCTGGCCACCACTTGATTGCATGGATGAGCACCACAGGCCTCTGATCTTCTGGCACTCCTCTACAGTGCCTGCCGCCTGCCTCTCAGACTTATTTTATCTCCTCAGTTTTGCTGCCCTCCCCCTGCCATTTTGTAAACTTTAAAAACCTAGAACAAAGTTTGAATCCAGTGGGGGCACCAAGAAGAAGAAGAGGAGGAGGAGGACATTGGGTTTATACTCCACCCTTCACTCGGAGTCCCAGAATGGCTTACAAACTCCTTTCCCTTCCTGTGAGGTAGGTGTGACTGAGAGAGCTCTGAAAGAACTGCTCTTGAGAGAACAGCTCTGACAGAACTATGGCTTGCCCAAGGTCATCCAGCAGCTGCAAGTGGAGAAGTGGGGAATCCCAGTTCTCCCAGATTAGAGTCTGTGCACTTAAGCACTGCACAAAACTGGCTCTCAGTTTAATTAAATTAATCAAAGACCAACAAAGTTTCGATCTGGATATAAGCTTTCGAGTGCACGCACACTTCTTCACGTAACCACAGAATAAGGCCCATTATGCACTGACAGCTTACTCTGGAGAATCCGAGCAGTCAAGCCTTTAAGCTTGGTTTTGGATTTGCATGCCTGCTGTATGCACCATTCTTTTTTCTCCAGTGTATCTATTTTATAGCCTGTGTATTTATTCTGCAACTACAACCCAAACCCACATTTTTTGCTTAATTGGGGTTGGAATGTCACTTGTGACTTGTGGGGGATGGAGTCCAAAGGTAGGTTTTTTAAAAATAAAAATTAAAAAATTGCCCTATTGCATCTGCACCATAGTGTCCAGTAACTACCTTCCATTTAAATCCTCCTTGTTCAGTTCCCCTAATGAAACTGACTAGAGCAGCTGCTAATTGCCAGTAGATTCTCTGTTGTGTTGCCAGTAAATTCTTCTAATTGCCAGTAGATTTTCTGTTGTGTTTCTGGCCACTGTGAAAAAAGGGAAAGAGTTGACCTGATGCTAGCCTCCCCGCCCCCCCCCCCCCAGAACTGTTTTCAGAGCTGGAAAGCTCCCTTTTCTGATTGCCAAGCTCTAGTGGTGAGGGGAGCCAAGCCATGGGGTGGAACATATGCAGCCATGTGAAAGTCCAATGGCACAAGGGAGGGGGTGGAAAGCTGGGAAATCAAGACAACAGGCAGGTGCAGTACAGACAGGTGATGGTGTTAAGCCACGGGGGTGGGCACCAGGAGCTGGGGAAGTCAGGGATCCTAGGCTCCAATGTGCAAAAGGGGAGGATCTAATGGAAGGTCTAGCACAGGTAGGGCTGCCAAGTCGTACTCACATCTTGGCGGGGGGGAGTCCTTCTTCACCCGGGAGCCACCCGGTGACGTCACTTCCGGGTGATGTCATTACGCTGGGGAAGTTGTCCAGGCTGAACGACTTCGGGGGCGGGGTTCCCCCCGCCGGCCAAATGCCGGCCGGCGGATCGGGAACCCCTATAGCGGGGGATCCCCCGCCCCCAGGGCTGACTTGGCAGCCCTAAGCACAGGAGGGGGTGGAAAGTTGGAAAACCAAGATGTAGGGCAGCCACAGCAAGGGCAGCCGATGATGCTAAGCCAGGGGGTGGGTGCCCAGAGGCACAGAAATCGAGGATCCTAGGGTCCAAAGTGCAAAAGGGGGAAAGAAACTGCATACGTAAGTGCCCCAGTCAGAGGAAAAGCAGTGGGAAAGGGGCCAGTGGATGGCCAGGCAAATCATTTGTGGGGGGATATCACCATTTTAACATTGAACATGCTACCTCTAGCTAAACCTTTTAAAGCATTCCTTGTCAATGATTTTTTTTTCTCCAGTGGTCCAAGGTTAGCGAAAAACTCATATCGCTAGACTAAGCATGCTTGTTAAAAGAAAATTAAAAGATGGAAAACCTAAGCAATAGTGGAACTTGCACAGAGCGGCTGATGTTTTGCTATAAGATGGCTACCCAAGAGTAAATACAGATTGAAGAACCTCCTATTTTAAGAAACACACCCAGCAAAAAGCTGACCAATAAGGACTGGGAGGAATGCCCTCAGTGTGGGTGGAGGAGAGGCAGGGGAGAAAAATCCAAAGGAATCTGTATGCTTTTGAATTACTTTCAGCTTGGAAGGGAAGCGGGGGGCGGGGGGATGCTCCAAAACCTCTCTCAAAGAAACCAAATAAACAGCAAATGGAGCACTGAAGGGAGGAAAAACAATGCAGAACAGGGGGAAACCCTGAAGGACATGGAAAGTGAGGGAAAACACCAATGCATAATAGGCCTAAACACACAGACTACAATACACAGAATACAATAAATATGCAGGAACACAAATCCAAATGCTTGGATTCTCTAGAGTAATGGGCCCATGATTCAGGGGGCAATTTGCATTCCTGGGTCTGACTCTTTGACCACAAAATGCCAGAGTTGACTTGATTTCCTGCAGCCATCAGCTTCCATCTCTTCCTGCCACATCTTTTCATCTTCCTACACTTCCATCCCTTTTATATTAAAAAAAATATATCATCCATTTTAGGGCTTCTGTGTTGTGAGTGTACTGTTGCATTACTGTAAGAAAGCACTTATTGGTTGCATTCAGACTGCTCTTTTGAGCCACACCAGGCATGAGTGCCTGGTGGATTTAAAGTGCACATCCAGACATCAACATCTGGGAAATGTGCCGCTCCTGTGATCAGCCCATCGATCCCTGTCGGGGAGCTGTACTTAAAAGATAGAGGTGAAAGTCCAATTTTAAGCTGGCCGATGGGCCAATGGCAGACTTTCTGTCGTCTGGTCATTCCACCAACATACAATTAGCCCGTAGGGATGGTCTCCAGACAATCCTGAATGGCCACCATTTTAAAAAAAGTCTTAGTGATGCATGCATAACCACTTAAACATGTGACATCTGAACTGCAGTCTGGAAGGTCAGTAGTTCAGCAGTTCAAGACCCGAGTGCTGCATGACAGAGTGAGCTCCCATCTCTGATCCCAGTTCCTGCTAACCTAGCAGTTCAAAAGCAAGAAATTGCAAGTAGATAAACAGGTACCGCTTTGGTGGGAAGGTAACAGCGTTCCGTGTGCCTCGGAACAGTGTTCCATGTGCCTTCCATGTGCCTTTCCACATGACCACGGAAACATCTTGACAGCGTTGGCTCTTTGGCTTGGAAACGGAGATGAGCACTGCATCCCTAGAGTCATATTCGACTGGTTTTCGAGCAAGGGAAACCTTTACCTATTTCTGAAATATATTCCTGTCCTGAGAGCAAGGGACCAAAAGAGGTGGAATTCACCAGAACTGCAGAAAGAAATCCCGCTAACTCCCAGCACAAGAAGAGCTGAACACTGAAACAATGAAGGAAGCATTCTGAGATCAGATTTATTGATTGATATATTTATACCTCACTTTCCTCCCCAAAGCAGTTCAAAATACCATTCTGCCCATTTTATTCTAGCAATGACCCTGTAAATTAGGCTAGACTGAAGGAGAGTGACTGATCCAAGCTTCCATGGCAAAGTAGGTATTTGAACCTGGGCCTCTCATATCCCAGTCCAGCACTCTATCCACTACACCATGTTGGCAAATGTGCTGTAGAAACACTAAGCTTTTTGAGCATCACTAGCAATGCGGTACGTATCCAGAACCAAAAGCTGAAACTGGTACCTTAAAGACCGCAGCAGCCCAGGAATTCCTTAGTTCAGATCTCAACCATGAAACACCTCCCTCCATTCCTGGCTGTTTCCACCACTCCCAGTCAGTTCCTCTCTACCGTAGCTACAGGTTTATATCAACATGATGTGTTTGTGTGTGCATGAGGAGACATACGCATCTGCCAAATGCAAAAATCAGGATAATGCTCACAGTGTTCCCTCTAAGCTGAGTTAGTGTGAGCTAGCTCACAGTGTTTTAGCCTCCAGCTCACACATTTTCGTCTTAGCTCAGGCAGGATGGCTCCAGAGCAAACAAATGTATGCAGCAGCCAAATTGCTTGCTCACAACTTTAATGCCAGTAGCTCACAAAGTAGAATTTTTTCTCACGACTCCACAGCTTAGAGGGAGCATTGCTCATTGGAACCACTCTAATGTCAGTGTAGATTCTGCACACATATAAGTTATGGACTTCTGTTTACAATATTTCCCCCTCTGGAGCTTCTTGTTGCTGTTGTTTCCATTGAGGACAAGATTTTGGGAGCTTTGAGTGGGCCTGAGTGTCCAGTTGACATTAACAGGGAGGTTGTGGAGAGGCACCTGGCTGCACTGGACGAATACAAATCCCCTGGGCCCAAGAGTGCTCAAAGAACTTTCTAATGAACTTGCAGAGCCTCTGTCCATCATCTTCAAGGCCGCCTGGAGGACTGGGGATGTGCCACAAGATTGGAGAAGAGTGAATGTTATCCCAATCCTTAAGGAAGGGAAGAAGGATGACCTGGGAAACTACAGGACGGTCATTCTGACTTCTGTTGCTGGGAAGATATTAGAGCAGATTTTAAAGGGATCAATCTGTAAGCATCTGAAGGACCACTTAGTGATCTGGGGAAGTCACCATGGTTTTGTCCCCAACAGATCTTGTCAGACCAACCTGGTCTCCTTCTCTGATTGTGTGACGAGCTTACTGGATCGTGGGAACTCTGTTGATACGATTTACCTGGATTTCAGTAAAGCTTTCAATAAGGTTCCCCATGACATTCTGATGGGCAAACTGGAGGACTGTGGACTGGACTATAGGACAGTTCGGTGGATAGGGAACTGGTTAGAGGACTGCACCCAAAAAGTGGTGGTCAATGGCGTTTCATCAGATTGGAGGGAGGTGTCCAGTGGGGTGCCGCAGGGCTTGGTTTTGGGCCCGGTACTTTTCAATATTTTTATCAATGATTTGGATGAAGAGGTAGAAGGGCTATTCATTAAACTTGCTAATGATACCAAATTGGGAGGAGTAGCAAACACCCAAGAAGATAGAGTTAAAATTCAACAATACCTGAATACTCTGGAGAAGTGGGCAGTTGCAAACAGGATGCAATTCAACAAAGATAAATGCACAGTACTACATCTGGGCCACAAAAATATCAAGCACAAATACTGGATGGGAGATATGTTTCTGGGGAGTAGTGTATGCGAAAGAGATCTTGGAGTAAGAGTGGACTGTAAACTAAATATGAGCAGTCAGAGTGATGCAGTGGCAAAAAAGGCAAATTCAGTCTTGGGTTGTATTAAAAGGGCCATAGCATCGAAATCGCAGGAGGTCATAGCCCCTTGGTATACCGCCTTGGTCAGGCCGCACCTTGAGTACTGTGTGTAGTTCTGGAGGCCTCACTTTAAAAAGGATGAGGATAAAATCGAGAGGGTGCAGAGGAGAGCGACGAGGATGATCAGGGGTCTGGAGACTGAGCCCTACAAGGAAAGTCTAAGGGCCTTGGGCATGTTTAGTTTGAAGAAGAGGAGATTAAGGGGGGACATGATTGCTCTCTTTAAATATCTGAAAGGCTGTCATTTGGAGAAAGGCAAGAAGCTGTTCCAGTTGGCAGCAGAGAATAGGACCTAAAGCAACCGATTTAAATTACATGCAGCAAGGTATTGGCTAGATATTAGGAAAAACTTTTTCACGGTCAGAGTGGTTCAAAGGCGGAATCAGCTGCCTAGGGAGGTGGTTAGCTCCCCTTCACTGGCAGCTTTCAAGAAGAGGCTGGAAGAATATTTCTCAAGAGTTGCTTTAGGCAGGGGGTTGGATTAGATGTTCTGTATGGCCCCTTCCAACTCTGTGATTCTATGATTCCATGATTGCAAATGGAAGAATAAGAATGCAAAGGAGTAAAGAAGGTGACAACCAATGGGATGAATTAATTTTACTTTTATAACCAAAAGAAATGTGACATAATATTCCCAAAATAGATATTACAGAGGGAAAATATATCTTCTGCCTAAGTGGTGCAAAGATGATTAAGTGGAAACACTGTTTGTATTGTTGCCTCTGATGTTTTCGGGCACAGGTTTGTTGCTGAATAACAGCCAATAAATTATCAAGATGACGAACAAAGAGCCACAGATCTCTATTCAGATCATGTTCCAAAGGTGAGGTGTATTTTTTTTCCTTAAAGGATGAAAGAAGTGTGTATGAAGTTTCAGAAAAATGATCACACACTGCAATGTACACATGCTGAAAAGCAGCAATTATGTTTCATGAGTCTCTTAAATTGCACAGTAATTTCAAATACAATTACCATTTAAAACGAACAATTGAAAGGAAAATTGTACCTCATTATGTAAACTGGGTTATTCAGATGAGCATTGTCTACGGTGAGACAGATAGAATGAGGTGGAGTTCTGGCGATGATGTGATATGGTTTGCAAAACCATGATTACATGGCGGGAGGGGGAAAGTTCTAAAAAGGAAAGTCTATTGATGTGTCATCGAGATTGGAACCACCAGGCTTAAAAAGAAGACTCAGAGAACTGTGTGAGCAGAAACATTTCAGAAAGATTCAGCTCAGTCCCCTCCTCTTCTTTCCTGCCACATCACAGCAATCCTCTGCTGTAAGTCAAGTGAGAAGAACAAACCCTTCTCGTGGTGGATTCTGCATCCAGTAGCCAGCGGGAAACAGCACAGTTTGAAAGAAACCTAGTAAAAAAGAACCCAGCTTTATAGCTTGGACGCAATGCTCCCTCTAAGCTGTGGAGTCTTGTGAGGAAAAATTCTACTTTGTGAGCTACTGACATTAAAGTTGTGAGTGAGCCATTTGGCTGCTGCATAAATTAGTTTGCTCTGAAGTCATCCTTCCTGAGCTAAGACAAAAATGTGTGAGCCGGAGCCTAAAAAACTGTGAACTAGCTCACACTAACTCAGCTTAGAGGAAACACTGGGGAGACATCATGTGACTCAAGCTGGGGATCCTCAAACCAACTCACAGTCACTTTGTGCAGCTTGAAAGGTAGAATTGCCAGCGGTCTCCCAGTATTACAACTAAACTCCAGGTTATAGAGATCAGTTCCCCTGCTTTGGAGGGGGGACTCTGTGGCATTATACCCTGCAGAGAAGATTTATGCCCCACCCTTCACTTGGGAGTCTCAGAGCAGCTTACAAACTCCTTTCCCTTCCCCTCCCCACAACAGACACCCTGTGAGGTAGGCGGGGCTGAGAGAGCTCTTTCGAGGGCTGCTCATGAGAGAACAGCTCTGCCAGAACTATGGCTTGCCCAAGGTCATCCAGCAGCTGCAAGTGGAGGAGTAATCAAACCTGGTTCTCCTAGATTAGAGTCTGCGCACTTAACCACTACCCCTCCCCAAAACCCACCTTCCCCAGGTTCCACTCACAAAATCTCCAGGGATTTCCCAGAGTTGGCAACCCAAAGAAGAAGAAGAGATTGGATTTATACCCTGCCCTTCACTACCCAAAGGAGTCTCAGAGCGGCTTACAAACTCCTTTCCCTTCCCCTCTCCACAACAGACACCCTGTGAGGTCGGTGGGTCTGAGAGAGCTCTGACAAATATTTGAAGATCAAGTGGTCTTCCCACTTAATCATGTTATTCAGGGTATTAACAAGAAAGGAATTCCAGATTCATGGAACCAAGCCTTAATTACATTAATTCATAAACCTGACTCAGCTGAGAAGGAGGTACGAAACTATAGGCCAATCTCACTTTTGAATGTGGATTATAAAATCTTTGCGTCTATTTTAGCTAAAAGATTGAAAAAAAAAATTTTTAGTTCAGATGATCCACCAAGATCAATCAGATTTTTTTTGCCTAAAAGACAAATGCAAAATAATGTCAGAATTATTTTAGATGTGTTAGGATACTTTGAAGCCCACCCAGAAAAACAATTGGCATTATTATTTTTAGATGCAGAGAAAGCCTTTGACAATCTTGTTTGGGATTTTATGTTAGAACAGCTCTCAGCTTGGCAATGTGGAGTAAACTTCTACACAATGTTTAAAGCAATCTATATAAAACAACAGGCTAAAATCATTATCAATGGAGATCTTTCACAAGACATTAAAATTCAAAAAGGAACTAGACTAGGGTTGCCAAGTCTGGTATGGAAAATACCTGGAAACTTTGGGGGTGGATCCAGGAGAGGGTGGGGTTTGGGGAGGGGAGGGGAGGGGCCTCCGCATGGTAGAATGCCATAGAGTCCACCCTCCAAAGCAGCCATTTTCTCCAGGGGAGCTGATCTCTGTCAGCTGGAGATCAGTTGTAAAAGCGGGAGATCCCCAGGCCTCACCTGGAGGCTGGCAGCCCTAAACTAGACAAGGCTGCTATCTTTCGCCATTATTATTTATTTTTGCCTTAGAAACACTGAACGATTTGGTAAGAGAAAATTCCCAGATCCAAGGGCTCAGAGTTAAAGGAGAAGAATATAAACTGCAAGCTTTTGCTAACGAGCTGGTATTTATTTTAGAAGAACCACAAATGTCCTTGACATACCTGTTAGACACACTGAAAAGCTATGGTCAACTTGCAGGCTTAAAAATTAACTTTAAGAAAACTAAACTCCTGGTTGAAAATTGTACAGAAAAGCAGACTCAACGTCTTCAGAAGATATCTGGTATGGAAATACATAAACAAATCAAATACTTAGGAATTATGTTAACAAATAGGTGCAATTCCTTGTTAAAAGACAATTATGTGAAACTTTTTTTGGCTATTAAAAAAGATCTGGAGAACTGGAAACAACTAGAAGTATCCTTTATGGGAAGAATAGCGATTATAAAAATGAATCTATTACCAAGATTTTTTTTTTATTTCAAACAATTCCTATTTTAAAGAATCAAGAATATCTTAATGAAATTGAAAAACTCACACAACAATTTATTTGGTAAGGTAAGCGACCAAGAATTAAAATGAAGTTATTACAAGATGCAAAAGAAAGAGGAGGCTTTGCTGTATCCAATTGGCATCTTTATTACAAGGCAGCAGCTTTGACTTGGCTGAAAGCATGGGCCACCTCAGAAAATTCAAGACTGCTAAAATTAGAGGGACATGATCTGAAGCCTGGCTGGCATGCCTTCATATGGTACAAGAAGGGGGGTGCTCATAAATATTTTAAACATGTGTTAAGGGCATCTCTTCTAAAAGTATGGGAAGAGACTAAGAACACATTTTATACAAAAATTCCCAAATGGATTTCACTGTTGGAAGCATTCATATATCCCACAGTTTTTACTAAAGAACAGCTTTGGAGATATGAAGAACTTTTACAAAAAGATAATTCTTTGAAATCACAAATACACTACAAGGACAGGGCATTAATTTAGGCTGGTTTTACATCTGCCTTTCCTGCTGGAATCATTCTACTTCCAAAAAAACTCGCCCACATCTCTTTCAAGTGTGAATCTGCATTCCTTCTCAACTGTCCATATCTGCTAATTGCCCTCTAGCTCTTAAGCTGGCTTCACACCTCTGTAAACAAATCCTGTTCTCAACAGCACTTCAAAAGAATTACCCCTTTCACTCCAGTTCAATCAGATGTGGGCATTCCCCTACAACAGCTTTGACACCAATGTGTTACCGGTGCAGGGAGCACTGGAATGAAGCTGTTATAAAAATGCACATGTAAAATCAGCCTTAAACTGGTGGGGAAGAGTACAACTTGACTCTAGATATGTGAGATAAACCAATTGGTTTTGCTGAGAAATCAAATGGACTAGATAAAATATTGCTGGCAAATGATGTTAAATATATAAAAGCATTTTATACTCTATTATTAGAAATGAGAATGCAGGATGAAATAGTAAGAACTGCTATGATAAAATGGGCACAAAATATAGGACGTGATATTCAACTAGATCAATAGTTGAGAGTATGGAAACCAAATATAAAATTTACAAAATGTATGGCGTTTAAAGAGAATATTTATAAGATGTTTTATAGGTGGTATATGACACCCAAGAACTTAGCCAAGTGGTATCCAAATATGTCGCATGAATGTTGGAAGTGTAAACAAACTGTTGGTTCCTTTTTTCATATGTGGTGGTCATGTAAATATGTAAAAAAATATTAGACCTGGATTCATGAAATACTGCAAAATATGTTGCATTTGACTATTCCATTTGTGCAAGGATTATTTTTGCTGAATATGATTCTGGAAACTTTTAACAAATTAGATAAATATCTGATTATCCATATACTAACTGCTACCAGAATTCTTTATGCAAAGCACTGGAAAGGAGAAGAAGTTCCTTCTAAGGAGGAAATAATCTATAAACTATTGGAGACTGCAGAAATGGACATTTAACATTGAAATTAGCAGATAAAAGAGATGGAATCTTTGAAAGTAACTGGTTAAGGCTTTATAAATGGCTGGAAGAATATTTTTTAAAATGAACCAATTTTAACTGTATGCTCCTATAAAACTGGGATGAACTAATCTGTTGAATTAGAAATTGACTCTAGTAGAAATGTTAATATAGATATATATATATATATATAGTACAGACTCCATATCTGTTAGTATGTTTTTATCGCTGTATGGTTTTTTGGTTTTTTCCCCCCTTTTCTTTTTTTTAATAAAAACTCAATAAAATTTATTAAAAAGAAAAAAGAAACTGTTCTTTTTCAAGAACAGCTCTGACAGAACTATGGCTTGCCCAAGGTCATCTAGCAGCTCCATGTGGAGGAGTGGGGAATCAAACCCAGTTATCCCAGATTAGAGCCCACACACTTAAACACTACACCAAACTGGCTCTCAAGTCGCCAACCTCCAGGTGGGGGCCAGAAATTTAAAGGTATTCCAGCTGACCTCCAGCCTACGGAGTTCTCCTCCCCTTCAGAAAATGGCTGCTGTGGAGGGTAAACTCTCTCCTACTCAGGTGCCAAGTTTGCTACACCTTCCCAATTTTTCTAATCCATAGAAACTCCTCTCTATGGATTTCAGACTCCCAATAATTAGTTCAACGGAGCTCAACTTTTAGGAAAAAGGAAGCAAAATAGAAGAAGAAGAAGAACACCAGCAGAGGTTGCACACTCCTGACTGACACTCACTCTAAGAATTCCCAATTCTTGCAAAGTGTGGGGGGGTAAAATAAGGTTGCTCCCCTGGCCTTTTCAGTGGTGCTGCCCAACCTCTTCTGTGGCAGCCACTCGCTAGCTCCCCACTGCCACCTTCACCCCCTCAGTGGCCCTGCCAGCTGCTCCCCACAGTCTCTTCACTCCCTCGGCAGCCTGCCCAGCTGTACGCTGGCCTCTTCAATGGCAGCGGCTTTGTCTCCCCCACCTGCCTTTGACTTCGCTGCCTCAGCTGTCTAGGAGCTGTGCACATGCAGCTCATGCTATTGGTTTGGGGGGGGGGGGGTAATCAACATCAAAATAACTAAGATCATGGCATCCGGCCCTATCACTTCTTGGCAACTAGAAGGGGAAGTCATAGAAACAGTGACAGACTTCATGTTCTTGGGATCCAAGATCACTGCAGACGGTGACTGCAGCCAGGAAATTAAAAGACGCCGGCTCCTTTTTGAGGAAAGCGATAGCAAACCTAGACAGCATAATTAAAAGTAGATATATCACCCTGCCAACAAAAGTCCATACGGTCAAAGCAATGGTATTCCCAGTAGTAATGTATGGCTGTGAGAGTTGGACTATAAGGAAGGCCGAGCACTGAAAAATAGATTCTTTTGAATTATGGTGCTGGAGAAGACTCTTGAGAGTCCCTTGGACTGCAAAAAGATCAGTCAATCCTAAAAGAAATGAACCCTGACTGTTCCCTGGAAGGCCAGATCCTGAAGCTGAAGCTCAAATACTTTGGCCACCAAATGAGAAGGGAGCACTCACTGGGGAAGACCCTGATGCTGGGAAGGATTGAAGGTCAAAAAAGAAGGGGACGGCAAAGGATGAGATGGTTAGACAGTGTTATCAATGCCACAAACATGAAATTAAGCAAACTCCGGAGCACAACGGAAGACAGGAGGGCCTGGCGTAATGTGGTCCATGGGGTCGCGGAGAGTCAGACTTGACCATGCGACTGAACAACAACAACAACAACAAAATCTCCCCAATGCACTGGTGTTTTCAGATTTTTCTGCAGATGTGGGGGCTCCCCCCAGTTTGAAGAAAAACCTCTCTGCTCTCTGTGTGGGCTCAATCTGTGAATATAAGTGTCCTCAGATGAGCTCCCATGTGGCTATTAGATATATAGATATTCTGAATTAAAGTAATAGTAGAAAACATGCAGAGGAAAGTTCAAGCAAGAGAGTGAAAGTGTCAGAATCCTAAAAGTAAAATTATGTAGCAACGAGACAAGAAAAAGAAAGCAACACATGAACCTATTAATCTACGAGGCTAAGGTTTTCTTCAAATTTATTAAACTGTAGAAGACAGGAAAATTTAGCTGTGACCAAGATACCTCATCAAATTCAGTCTCAACACATCATATGTCCGATTATTCAGGGCACTGAAAATCAAAGGGGATGGTGAAGTTCTCTCCAGATTGGGCGAGATTTCTCCAAGATGTCTCTAGATGAAGTGAGTGGGCAACAACGTGGCCATTGAAGTTCAGCATAAGTAAATGTGAGGTGATGCCTGGCTTTAAGCGCGTGCTGATGCAGTCTGAAATGACCATGACTGGGAAGAAAAGAGAACTTGGCATTGCAGCAGCTAGCTCAAGGAAAGTGTTTACTCAGTATGCAGTGGCAGTGACAAAGGACAGGGACTGAAAACAAAATGACCAGTATCATAAAGGCTCTCTATGGTACAACCTCATAGGGCTGCCAAGTCGTACTCACGCACTGGTGGGGGGGAGTCCTTCACCATCCGGGAGCCACCCGGGAGCCTCCCTGGTGTGCGCGCTTTGCGCGCGCGCCCGGTGACGTCACCCAGAAGTGATGTCACCACGTTGGGGGCGTTGCCAGGGCAATGCTCTGGCAATCGCCCCAAATGGGGCGATTGCCAGAGTGTCGCCCTGGCAACGTCTCCAACGTGGTGACGTCACTTCCAGGTGATGTCACTCCACTGGGGAAGTCATCCAGCCTGGACGACTTCGGGGGTGGGGTTCCCCCCACCAGCCGAATGACAGTCGGCGGATCAGGAACCCCTATAGCGGGGGATCCCCCGCCCCCCGGGCTGACTTGGCAGCCCTACAACCTCATTACCATAAAGTTCTGGTCAGCATATCTAAAAAAGCCACTGGAGAGCTGGGAAAAAAGAAGAAGAGAGAAACCAAGATGATAAAGGGATTGGAGCATCTCTCATATGAGGAGGGCCATGCCTCTGTGGTAGAGCATCTGCTGAGGAAGAGGAGGAGGAGAAGGAAGGAAGGAAGGAAGGAAGGAAGGAAGGAAGGAAGGGAGGGAGGGAGGGAGGGAGGGAGGAAGGAAGGAAGGAAGGAAGGAAGGAAGGAAGGAAGGAAGGAAGGAAAGAAGGGAAGAAGAAGACCACCATCACCACCACCACCTCTGGATCTGGTTCAAGGACACTATAGCACTGCAGCAGTACAGACTATGCGAGCAGTGAGAGCACAGGAGGCCAAGATGAATTGGACATCCACCACCTCAACCAAAGGCCTAGAGGAACAGCTCCATTTTACAGGCCCTGAGGAACTTACTAAAGTTTAGTAAGTTCCTCGGGGCCCTGATCTCCAATGGGAATATATTCCACCAGACTGGGGTCAGGGCAGAAAAAGTCCTGGCCCTTGTTGAGGCTAAATGGATGTGTTTCAGGGTGGGGACTACCAGAAGGTGTTGTTCAGCTGAGCACAAAGCTCTTCAGGACACATATGGGGAGAGTCAGTCCCATAGGTATGTTGGTCCATGGCCACAGCTCTCAACAACTGTACCACACTGCCTTTCAACCTCTGTGGAAGGGAGAGGTTTATAAAATTATTCATGGGGTGGAGAAAGTGGATAGAGACACTTCCTCCCTCTTCCATAAAGTTAAAACCTGAGACACACCATGGAGTTTATGGTCAAGAGGTTCAGGACAGACAACAAGACTTCTTTACTCAATGAGTAATTGAATTGGAGAATTCTCTGTCGGTTGACATAGTGACAACCGACAACATACATAGATAGCTTTTAAAAGGGAGACAAGGTTCATCAATGGTATTACTCAGGTTGACTAAAGGGACAAAAAAAATCATCTGGCATTATGTGTGGTATAGCCAGGGGATCCTAGGATTGTTTGGCAGCCTGAAGCTCTAGCTCTTTTTGTAGCATTATGCAGCAGGAATATCCTCATTAAGAGGCAGTAAACTTCTGAATACCTGTGCTAGGAGGTAACACCAGGAGAAGGCCTTGGCCTTTGTGCCTTGTTTGGTCCTTGCCTGAAACAGGATAGTGGCCCAGATAGACCCCTGGTCTGTTACAGCAGGGTACATCCTGAGTTCTCTTCCTGCTATTTGCATTTCATCATAATCTCAAACTGTTTTTGTAGCTATACTTTCATGTGGCTAGGATTACATTGCAGTTGTAGCAAGCTTCATGTCTATTTATTTTGAAAAATTAGGGGCTACTTCTCAACATATTGCTTCCAAAAAAGTGTACAACTTTGGTACTGGGTAGCTTGATTGAATGTTGTGATCTGCCTTGAACAGTTTTTAATGGCGAGTCAGGCAAGGAATAAATGACGTGAGATTTGGAAATGAAAATCATATCATAAAAATATCGTTTTAAAAACATACACTGTCTGACAATCTTATGTACCTAAAATAAAATCCAATAGAGAGAGGAGGAGGAGGAGAAAAAGACACAAGCAGCACATTAATATTAGTATCATACAATCCATGACAGAAAATGAAAGGAAAAAAAAAGATAAATAGTTGGGTTCATAATTTACCAGTAGGGTTGCCAAATCCTACCTGTGCTGCAGTGGGGGGACTCCTGACTGTCTCTGGGAGTCCCTTGTTGCCTGGAAGTGACATCATCATGCTGCACACATCACTGGCGACACTCTAGCAATCGCTCTGAAAACTCTATGGTACCATAGAGTTGTCAGTGCAATTGCTAGAGTGTTGCCCGGTGACGGGCACGTTGTGATGACACTGGGCACGTTGGCCCAAACTGGCCACTTTGGGTGTGGGGTTCCCCCTCCCGGCCAGACCCAGACCGGCAGATTGGGGACCCTTTTTTGTGGGGGAACCTCTGCCCTCCCAGGGGACCTGACACCCCTATTTACCAGACTGAAAAGAGGCAGTCCTTAATATTATTATTCTATCTTTATTACTATTCCCTGAAGTGGCAATGGATGGACCTGGCACTCCGGCAAAAACAGCAACCAGTGAAAACCTCTGAGCCACAATGGGACACCAAGTGTGTCCATCATTGGGGGGTAGGGCAGTCCAGTTCCAAATTAGTTTGGGCCTGCCAGGTTGTTGTTCATCTGGAAACATTTGGACAAGAATTAGGGTTTCCAGGTCCCCCCTTTGGTCCCCGGTAGGGGGCAGGGGGGGTAGGGTTGCCTGGAGATTTGGGGATGGAGCCTGGGGAGGACAGGGACCTCAGCAGGGTACAAGATCATAGAGTCCATCCTCCAAGGCATCCATTTTCTCTAGAGGAACTGATCTCTGTAATCTGGAGATGAGCTGTAATTCCGGAGGATCTCTAGGTCCCACCTGGAGGCTGGCATCCCTAACAAGAATGGGTAGGTTCTACCCATTCAATTTTCAAAGCAATTTTTCTATTACTTTGTCCTGACAGAAAAAAATAGCCTTATTTAAATGAATCATAAAATCCCCAAAATTACAATGCAGCAAGAGAAATGTTACTATATTGAGCATCTGATTTAACCTAACCTCTTTTCCCCACTCATATGAGAGTTTTAAAACAATCACACACACACACAGGTCATTTGCTTTGTGGAAAAGAATGTCAGCAATGATACCTTTTGTAGGACGGAGGGTAAACAGCTTGTCCTTCTGTTTCAGGATACAATCCTGAAGCCACTTTCCAGGGATTGGATGCAGTTCCACCAAATTCACTGGGGACAGCTGACAAACAAATGGTTTTGGCCTATGGCCAAGATCTATTTTACACCATCAAGAGTACAGCCTGGCAGAGTATCCATAATAAGTTTAAAAAGCAAAACAACTGGGAAGAAGTTGCAAGAGTTCAGGCCAGGCTCTTGTTTTGTTGTCGTGTAGGACTGCTGAGAAAAAACTGCAGTTCAACGAACAACTGAGGAAAAACAGTCTTGCACAAGAAAAGTGTTTTTGCCATATATCAAAGAAATCTCTGACCAGATGGGAAAATTTCTGAAAAAACACAACCTACAAACAGTATTCAGACCCACCAGAAAAATACGATGCTACAATCGACAAAAGACATGAGAGACCCCCTCACTTCTGCAGGAGTATGCCGCATGCCCTGCAGTTGTGGACAGGTTTACATCGGGACCACACAACGTAGCATCCAGGCAAGAATAAAAGAACATGAAAGACACTGCAGACTTGCCCAGCCCGAAAAATCAGCAGTGGCTGAACATAGCCTAACTCAAGAAGGACACAGTATCTTATTCTAAGACATTGAAATGCCAGACAACACATCCAATTGCCATGTCAGATTACACAGGGAAGCCATTGAAATTCATAAACATAAACATAATTTCAACAGGAAAGAAGAGAGTTTAAAAATAAATAGGGCATGGTTTCCTGCCCTGAAAAAACACAAAATGTTCTACATCTTACAACAGCACTACAGATAAGATTAAAATTTCAACAGATAATCCATATGCAAAAGAACCTCCTCAGGAAAGCTCCACCCATTAGCCTGTAACATCCTGGGAAACTCCTACAAGATAATGACTCAGCCCTACCCCACATTCCTGAGTAGATATAAATTACCTGCCTATCATTTTTCTTCTCACATTGACAAAGGGAGTACTCCACTTTTCTGTGTTATACCTCTGAGGATGCCAGTCACAGCTGCTGGTGAAATGTCAGGTACTAAAATGCCAAGACCACGGCCATACAGCCTGGAAAATCCACAACTACTAAAAAACTCTGATGCTTTACAAAAAACAATCCAGTTACCAAGCCAAGAGGTTTTTACCCCCCAGTGGGTGAACTGCACCACGCTTATGTGTAATGAATACACATTCCCACTAAGGAAATGCTACCATATATTTGACTACTTCACTCTATGTTTTGTGTACTGGCTGGCATATTATCTGATCCTGCATGCCAGCATTCATGTTTCTTACATTTTCCAAAGGGTTGAAAATGCCTCTTCTTCTGCATGGAACATGTTTAATTCTTTCTTTCTTTTTTGAGCAATTAACTGTAGTTGACTCTACTCCCCTGAAACTGTAATGCCACATTTCCCACTATTTTGACCAGGATAAGTCACAAATCCTCCCACGCTAATGATTTCATGGTTTCATCCCTAATGAAAAACAGCAACAAGTGTCTCTGCAACTACAGCCAATTTCTTCTGAGCAAAATGAAGCTAAACAGAGTGCCAGCAAAGGGAAGAGACTCTAATTCCTATACTTCAGCTGTCTGTCTTTCATTGGGGTTTGTTGGTTAGGGCTATTGTTTTGATGGGCTATTGCAAGTAAGAATTCATGCTTTATGATGTCAAAGTTCAGAAGTTGACTGCTTTCAAACCCATGGTCTGGTGAATTCTCAGATTCCTCGGAAGCTTAAGAGGCGTTCCTCTGTTAAGGACATCACTAAGGTAAAAGTAAAGGTAAAGTTTTCTCTTGCTCTTAAGACGGTCAAATACAACTCTAGGGATGCAGTGCTCATCTCCATTTCCAAGCCGAAGAGCCAGCGCTGTCCAAAGACGTTTCTGTGGTCATGTGGCCAGCATGACTAGATGCTGAGGTGCACAGAACGCTGTTACCTTCCCACCGAAGTGGTACCTATTTATCTACTTGCAATTTCTTGTTTTTGAACTGCTAGGTTGGCAGGAGCTGGGGCCAGAGACAGGTGCTCACTCCGTCATGCAGCACTTGGGTCTCAAACTGCTGAACTACCAGTCTGCAATTCAGTAGTGTCTAAGGTTCCTTCTTCCCTGTGCTCAAAATGTAAGTCCACACAAACACACGTGCTCTGATTGTGTTGACACATAGCAAACAAAATACTTTTTCAGTTAAGAATATTGTTCTCCAAGGAACAAATAACATGGATTTTACACTTATTCATAGTTTTGTTGCTTGCTTAATATGCTATTGATGGAGGGACTGGTATCAAACTTGTTCCCAGGTGCATTTTATAGAAAAGTGGAATGGAACAGTAATTTGTAAAGAACTCACCTGTACTTTACAACAATGGCATTACGAGGCCAAGGCTTTGACTAGCAACCAGAGACATTTGCTAGGATGGTAGAGTGGATCAGAGCCAACAGGAAAAGCTCTGGTTTAGATTTGTGCCCAACCCCTTCAGGTTTGGATCTCTTGTGAAGGCTGGAAATGTGCATTTAGTGATACCTCTCTTGGGCATCCCAGTGTGTTGACAAAGGGTATAGAAAGTGCCTTGAAAAACTAAGCTGCCATGTTGGTTGCATCCACCACCCCATGCCTTTTGAAGGGAGGGGGGTCTCTGCCAATACCACTCCTTTCTGGCAATGTGTTGGCAGCATATTACCTTTATGGAGGAAAGATCGATGTACCAACTTTTTCTAGTGCAACCCGTTCTACAGTTGACACACAAGGGAAAGGGGACAGGCCATGGCTCAGTGGCAGAGTGGCTGAATGGCAGAGGATCTGCTTGGCTGCACAAGGTCCCAGGTTCGGTCACTGGCATTTTCAGTTAAAAGAATCAAGTAGGAAGCAATGAGAAAGACCTCTGCCTGAGACCCTGGAGAGCTGTGGCCAGTCTAAGTAGACAAGGCTAACCTTGATGGACCAAGGTGACCTTCTGACCTGACTGTCTCCATATTTATAGTTAACTTTCATCTCGAACATAGCACCATGCCAAGCAGTTTTGTGCCAACAGTTGTTGCTTGTATTACAAGGCCAGGTCATGCCTGGGTCAATAAGTAAGAAATAAATTGCAGCAGTTGCTTTTGCCCAGTTCACAAACTAATTGTGAGATTAGCTAGCTTCATGGGCAAACATCAAAGGCACAAAGACACACCTAAGTAGTAAGACTCTCCTCAAAAATCTCAATTGTTTTTCAACTAAATGCCTTTTAAAAACTGGAGACAACAGCAATGGCAAACAGTTTGGTGGAGATAGCAGTTGTAAGAAATCAGTGAAACGGTGCAGAGAGCTCAGAAAATGTCTGGCTTTCTGTGGTGACCATTGAGCAGGTCAGAATGTACAAGCACCAATCAGAATATACTGGTATTTTGTAAAGGCAGAACAAAGAAAAACATAGACATCCTTACACTGGCAAAGCTGGAGATAAATGTTAGCGGGTGCAACAGGTAAAAGGCCAATGGGAGACAAACTGGTGAGTGTTATGGAAGGGCTGAAACTGCAACAGGACCAAAGAGTGAATAAGGAAGCAGAATAAGCAGATTCTTCCAGAGGAATCTATGTTAAGAAGAAGAAGAAACAGTTGAAGCTGTCCATGATTATTCCTTTCTTCAGGTAAAGAGGCTATGGTTGCGGTCACACACGCGAGATAAAGTGTGTGGGGGGGGCTATTTCCTCCGGCGGAAGTTGACCTGCAGTTGCATGATCACATAGTCTTTTGAAGCTGCGGGCACAGCCTGCCAATGTATAATCAGATGCAACCGCGGATTTGTTTCCGATGCACTTAAATGAGGGAACGATGATTCGCACCTCAGCCCCAAGGGCTCCCGAAGAAAACAGAAATTTTGGAAAAATTGAAAAAAATGCTACATTAGAACTACTTTTTTCTTTTCCAGAGTGAAAGTCATTCTGTTACTTTAGGAACATAAAATATGACTATGGACAATTTTACTTGGCATGAACTTATCACAACTAGCATATTAAAAAATATAGTGTATCCAAACAATTATTACAAGCAGAATTTACTTTTTAAATAATATTTATTTGTAATTGTAACAAATGGAGGAACAATCTCCTGAACTGTTTACTAGTTTATGTGGAACAGACAAAAAAACCTCCACAAAACAATTTTTAAAAATCCAGAAGTAACAATTATTTATATTTCCTCTCCACAGTATTGGAGAGTTCAGTTTGTAACCTAGGACTTGCTTGTCCTCAGTGCACAGAAATTAGATTAATCTGATACCATACTTTTTTTTTAGAAATGATTTGGAAAATATTTGAACACCTTGTCGTAAATACTTTATTCATCATGTTAAAATAAAAAGTTCCATAATCAATTTTTTATTTTCTTTTTTTTCAACTTCTAGTGATGTCAGGTGGTGTAGCATATGCAAATAAGTTATGCTAATGAGTTATGCTAATGAGTTCCTGCACCTCTTTTTCTACAAAATGACCCCTGTCTCCAAGTACTCATGGATTTCAGGCGAATGGAAGTATACAGTTACCAAAGTTTCTGTTACTGTTCACATTAGAAATGAATTATGTGGCAGGACTAGCTTGACCTGTGTTTTTACTCTGGTGGAAGTCAATGGGCAGAGCCATTACTGGAATCCTTTCAACGCTTTCTCAGCAAGAAATACACCCCCTGTCAAAACATAATTGCTGACCAGGGGAATAAGAACTTTTTATCACTGTTCCATCTCAAATAATATAAACTTGCAGATTAAGATAGAATAGTTTAGGAAAACACGCCCAGGGTTCCAGTAACAAGCATGTCTTAGAAGCACTGGAGTATCTAGATTTCAAAAATTGAAGAATTAGAGCTACTGACTTTTAAAACATCAGGCAGCACAGATTTCTCTTGTCCGGAAACCAGCCTATAAAGAAGTACGTGAGGAACAGCATGTGTGGATCAGAAAGTTACCTACTAAGCCAATTTCGTGTTACAGAACATAAAAGCTCTCCAATGAAGGCCAGTATAGTTAGTGAATTGGGTTTGGCCCAGTCATGGGGCAGATTTGGGCAAGTTGCCTCCCTCTTATCTACTCAGAGGGTTGGTATAAGATCCTGGAGCTCTGGTCTAATGCTGACTTCCTTGGGAACAGGTCTCCTTAAACTCAGTGGTGGCGATGTCGTGTCACAGAGTTCTCGTGTGAGACATTGTCAGGGAGATCTTGGCCAGCAACTGTGCCAGCCATGCAGCGGGCCTTCTGTGATGGTAGTGAATAATCCCTGAGTCATGAGAAAGGTTTTGGTGTATCTTCCAGCTATGAAGCCACACACCTAGCTGCCTCCTCAGAACATCATTCAGACAGTCTCCCAAGCCATTTAGCAAGCCATTACCTACTTTGCTTTGGTGGTAGAACTGCTTTGGTGATTGAACTGCGGGGCCCATAACCCCACCATAAAAGTCCTCTCTCCTACCCTTTCTCATTTGCAAACTATTCCAAAGTTGTATCAGAAAAAACACAGGTGGGTTTTTTTTAAGTTAGACATTATGCACACAGCATTTTCCCCCACAGACATATAACAGCTCAGTTCTTCAACATCTCCACTTCTTACGTGCCCCATAGACAGCCCAGGTGTCAAACACCCTCCCTCCTCGGGACAAGATCCTCCAGCATTCTCTACAATTATACTTGTGTACAAAGCAGAATCAGAAATAAGTGACGTTATTTTATTAAAATGTTCAGAAATGTTGGTAGACAGTGCTATCACATCTATTAACAGATGAACCAATCTTGCAGTAAATATTTAGCCTCAAGGTGCTTCTTTATACTTCTGCACAAAAGAAATTATGCAACTCCTGCTTTTGCTAGACATCTATGTGTCACATAAAATGATTAACTAATAACACCCCCTTTCCAGCTAGATTTATATTTGCGTTTCCGCGGCCAGTTTAATTGGATCAGCATGCTGTATCTTCTGCAGCAGTAGTTAATAATCCCTGGGGATGGAGTCTCCTCCTGCTAAGAGCTAGGCATGGAGGGAGCTTCATAGTGAACTTTTGGTTTCCACGGGCACAATCACTCACAAGCCGAGCCTCAGATTGGCTTGTCTTGCTGCTGTTGATTGGCACCCAGTTCAAGTGCCGTGCCATGCAGCTTAGGGACTGTGCGGTGCTGATACCCACTTAGCCTATGCCTGCTCAATTTACTCAAAAGCCTTTGGAAGTCCAACTATATAATGTCTGCCAGATCCCCCTTGTCCTCATGCTTGTTACATTGCAGGGTTGTTGGGAGAGTAAAATGGAAGAAAAGAGCACTATGTATACTGCTCTAAATTCCTTAGAAGAAGACTAAAATGTAATTGGAGGGTTGGCATTCAAGCTCAAGAAGAAGGTAAGAAAGTAGGGACTGATGGTGTGAAGTTACCATAATCCAAACTGGTACAATGTGCCACAAAGACTAGAAATATGAGCAGAGGCAATAGGTCTGTACTCTATTTAAAGCTGTGTAGGGGTGGAGAAAGAAAGAGAGAGAGAGAGAGAGAGAGAGAGAGAGAGAGAGAGAGATCTGTAAATGAATTCCACCCCTTAAATAATTGCCTCATTCCACTCACACACCTTATTTATCAGGCCATGCCGCTGGTGAGCCCTCAGCCATGATTCTTCAACAACAAAGTTGCTTATTTTGAAAGTCAAGAGGAAGATTTCACTGTGCCTGGCAAGATAGATTAAGTGATTAGTGTGTGCAATTTAATGTGCTCAATTGGGTTCCTTTGTTGAGGGGGGGATCTAGCCATTTTTGCTGTTGGTAACTCCTGAATGGGATCTCGATTTTCAATAAAGTGGACACTGGGTGGTTCATCAAAGTTAAGGCTACATGCACAGCCTACTGGTGTTCCCTGAACCAGGCTTTTGTGTAGAAGGAAGAAACCCACCACCTGGGATGCAGACATGCCAAGAAATCCTTTCCACCCTTGTGTGTGTGTCGAGTGCTTTCAAGTCTCTTCTGACCTGTGGCGACCCTATGAATTAATGTCCTCCCAAATGTCCTCCCTGTGGTTAACCACCTTGCTCAGGTCTTGCAAACTGAGAGCCGTAGCTTTCTTGACTGAGTCAGTCCATCTCACTTTCGGTCCTCCTCTTTTCCTGCTGCCTTCGCCTTTTCCTGGCGTGGACATTAAAGAAAGAGGCCCTGCCTAAACTGAGAAAAGTTTGCTGGGAAAGACATAGGGCTTTTCTGCATTCTTGTTTTCCTCACTTGTGTGTTCCTGTAGCTTGGGGGGGGGGGGGAGTTGTCTGTTCTGTATGTGTTTTGCTCCCTCTAGTGGTCAGTTCAACATGACATCACTGTATGTCCAGCATACCTCCCTGCAGATTAGAACTGTGGGGTTGTATGCCAGACATAAAGCAATGTAATATCAAGTCACCCACTAGAGGGAGCAAAACATGTGCAGAACAGAATCACGCCTCCAAAACAACAGGAAATGAAAGCGAGGAAAATGAGAATACAGAAGGACCCAAGCACAGGACCTCTGGAGCTCTCAGCCAGGGGAGATGGTTTCAGAATGGAGAGGGCACCTCAGAAAAAGTCCTGCCTCTAGCAGTGACAGTCTAGATAGAACCCACAGCAGGTAGGACTTCATTAGACTATCTGAGTTTATGGAGGTGGGTGGGAACCATTAGCTCCTCTGCCTTGCACAAGACCCTTTTGGGAGGAACAAATCATTGTTGTATTGCAAGATGAGTGTTCTGAATTCTGGTCTGCTTCCTTCCCACTTCCTTCCTGCTAAAAGAGCATGCATTCATAGCTTGGGTGTGCTGCTGGACCCAGGCAGCAGGGGCCAGGGCGCCTTTCAGCAGCTTCAGCTGGTGAGCCAGCAGCAACCATTCCTGGCCAGGAAAGATCTTGCTGCTGTGGTGCAGACGCTGGTAACATCTAGATGGTAGCAATTGTGTTCTGTGTGATGCTGCCCTTGAAGACATTTTAACCCCGATAAAACTAATCACTGGTTATGCTATACCACTTGAGCCAACCCTACTATTTTTAGACATCTGAAAACCAAACAACTTACCAGCTACCAGTCAGGATCTGATCACCAGCCTCATAGTGGCTGCTAAAACATTGATAGCCTCTAAGTAGAAATCAGACAAGGCTCCATCATGCAACAGCTGGCTAAACAAAGTCTGGGACCATCTTATTCTAGAAAAAGTCACTCCAGTCTTGGCCCATCTACATCCGCTCCCAATTTTCTTCTAGGCTCAGTTTAAGGTGCCCTCTTTTCTGTTTGCATGTTTTTATATGTATATATTTAGATCTGAGTCCTGTAGCAACTTGGAGACTGACAAGCATTTTCAGGGTATAAGCTTTTGAGGGTCAAAGCTCCCTTCATCCAACTGTGACCGATTTCCCACAGCCACTGCTCCACCCCTGCTCTTCCCTTTGCCCTGATCGTGTCAATTTCCCATTATTTGCTGCGCGGCTGCATTTTGTCCTGCAGCTTTGCCCGGTTTTCCCTGCATCTACTCAATTCTCAAAAAACAGGATCGAAAAGATGCGGGGGAAATCAAGCAAAGCTGCGGGGCAAAATGTACCTGTGCAGCAAATAGCGGGAAATTGACATGATTGGGGCAAAGGGAAAAGCGGGGGGCGGAGCAGCAGCTGTGGGAAATAAGTCACAGTCAAAGGGAGTCAAAAGCTGAGAGATTTGGGGATGTTCAGACTGGAGAAGAGGGCACAGGCTTGCTCTCTTGCAGTATTTGAAGGGCTGTCCCTTAGAGGAGGCCTGGGAGCTGTTCCTGTTGGCAGCAGAGGACAGGAATTGCAATAGTGGGTTTAAATTACAGGTGAAAAGGTACTGACTGGATATTAGGGAATTTTTTTAATAGTAAGAGTAGCTCAGCAGTGGAATCATCAGCCTTGGGAGGTGGTGAGCTCCCCCCTCACTGTCAGTCTTCAAGCAGTGGCTGGACAAACCCTGGTCAGGAATGCTTTAGGCTGATCCTGCATTGAGCAGGGGATTGGACTAGATGGCCTGGATAGCCCCTTCCAGCTCTGTGACTCTTCTGTTCTGTGATTCTATGATCCTTGGTGTCTCTGAATACTTACCATGACATATGTCATTATTTCAGACACAGTTTGTTATTCAGTACAGTTTACAAATATCCCTAAAGTTTTAATAAGTCTTGTGTTAGGAGAGCATCTAAAGTGTGGTATCTTTGGCTTGGAAACAGAGATGAGCACCGCCCCCTAGAGTTGGATTCGACTGGCTTTCGAGCAAGGGAAACCTTTACCTTTATGATGAATCGTAACAACAGTATTTAAGGAACTTCTGTTTAATGTGGCCAGCTAAACTGCTCCAGACTTTCTACTGGCAGGACCGGTTGTGTTTTCATTACCATGGGTTACTCAGAGATATTAGGCAATTTGGAATAAATGAGAAGAAGAAGAAGTCAAGAAGGAGGAGGAGGAGATTGGATTTATACCCCACCCTTCACTACCCAAGGGAGTCTCAGAGCAGCTTACAATCTCCTTTCCTGTCCCCTCTCTACAACAGACACCCTGTGAGGTAGGTGGGGCCGAGAGAGCTCTGACAGAAACTGTTCTTTTTCAAGAAAAGCTGGGCCAGAACTATGGCTTGCCTAAGGTCATCCAGCTGGTGTAAGTGGAGGCGTGGGGAATCAAACCCGGTTCTCCCAGATTAGAGTCCGCACTTAACCACTACACCAAACTGGCTCAAACTGCATTAAATAATATTTAATAATATTTAATGCAGGCATGAATTTTCACGAAAATTTTAGATGGAAAAGTGGGGGGCAAAGTTAATGAAAGTGGGAGTTTTAAAATTACCCCAACAATTTATAGTTGCCATTTCACTCAGAAGTGACTACTTAATATGTATGCAAATAAGAGGCACATCTGCAATTAAAGCTTCAACAAGCTTATTGGAACCATGCAGGCAGCTTTCGAGAATATAAACTGGTAGCATGCAGCTGAGTTATCGCTTCGAATTCTAGTAGAGCATTTCATTTAAGAACAGGGATTGGACTCAATCCAGTGCATGCAAAGAGACCATTTATATGATCTTCTGTGATATTCAGCATTTTGCTCTTATCCAATGGCACTACTCCAGGAATATAAAATAGAAATAACAAGCAGGAGCCCCCAAGGACTTCTGGAGGACATTTCATGTTCCTCTCCCCTCCTATTGCCTCTTTCCTTTCCTTGAAAGCCCACACAGCCTCTCCCCCTTTCCTGCCTCCTTCTTTCCTTCCCATCCCCCAGCCAGCCAGCCAACCTTTATTTCCTCCCCATCTTTGTTTCTGCACTTCCCTATGCCTGGCACCCTTTAACCAGGAAAACCCAAATTATCCCCAGTGGGCTGCTGCAGCAAATGGGGAGATCACCACCATACCTTCTTTTGAAACCACTGTTGTTGTTGTTCTTCAGTCCGACTCATTTCGACCCCATGGACCACATCAAGCCAGGCCCTCCTGTCTTCCATCATGCTCCAGAGTTTGCTTAATTTCATGTTTGTTGCATTGATAACACTGTCTAACCATCTCATCCTTTGCCGTCCCCTTCTTCTTTGACCTTCAGTCTTTCCCAGCATCAGGGTCTTCTCCAGTGAGGGCTCCCTCCTCATTTGGTGGCCAAAGAATTTGAGCTTCAGCTTCAGTATCTGGCCTTCCAGGGAATAGTCAGGGTTGACTTCTTAGGACTGACTGATTTGATTTCCTTGCATTTCAAGGGACTCTCAAGTGTCTTCTCCAACGCCATAATTCAAATGCATCTATTCTTCAGCGCTTGGCCTTCCTTATAGTCCAGCTCTCACAGCCATACATTACTACTGGGAATACCATTGCTTTGACCATATGGACTTTTGTTGGCAGGGTGATATATCTACTTTTAATTATGCTGTCTAGGTTTGCCATCGCTTTTCTTCCAAGGAGCAGGCATAAGAGCCCTTAAATTGTGTAGAGCAGCATGGTTGGTGCAGGTCAGCAGTTTCAACTGATGGGAATGAGCATCAACATTATTGAAATACTTGCTTTTAATGGGATAGATCCAAGGAAGAGAAGTCATAGTCACAGAAGAAGATTGATAAAAGTAAGCCCCCCCAACAGACAATCGCTATCTTTGATGCGGAGGTTGGTAGTGATGAGTATTATGTTTGGGACTGGGGGATACAAGTTCAAAATTCTGATCTTGGTGGACAGTCTCACTTCCCATTTTCAACTCTATATCTGCCATCAGTTAATTTGATTCATAAATTAACTCTGGGATGGCAGGCAGAAATCTGAGAGATAATGCTTTTCCTAGCATGCAGTTCAGCCTGAAATGCGGAATTAAAAACAGCAAAACTCTTTGGACTTCTCTTGCTCATGAACTCACCCGTAGTTCTGCTGTCAAAGAACCCTTCAATCCATGTTGATTTGGTGGCATTGTGCACAGTGGATGCCATTTCTACATGGACACGCCCTATACAGTCTTACAAATGTTAACAAATCCATGGAGGATAGTTCCTTGGCTCTTAATCATGGTAATTTCAAGAAACTTCACATGCTGAGGCCAAATAATGGGGTGAGCCATCAACATAATTCAGGCCTTCCTCGTCATTTCTCAGAGGCATCTGGCTAATCATGGTTAGCCAGATACTTCTGAATCATGTATTAGAAGGATCTTTGGCCTGATCCAGCAAAACAATCCTTCAGCTCTTGTAATCACTGGGCATTCTAAACAGTCAGATAATTAACCATGCAATTAAAATCTGTGAGGGGAGGGGCTATGGCTCAGCGATAGAGCATCTGGCTTGGCACGTAGAAGATCCCTGACATCTCCAGTTAAGTATCAGGTAATAGGTGATATGGAAGACCTCTGCCTGAGAACCTGGACAGCCACTGCCAGTCTGCACAGGCAGTACTTGACCATGATGGACCCAGGGTCTGATTCACTATGGGTGTGTTCAGACGTGCCATTTAATCAGGTTTAAATGGCTCTGCTCTGCTGCGATTATTTTTACTATTTTTACAGTCGCGATCACATGGGAGCATGTGTCAGGGTTTTTTTTTACCCCCCTAAGTTTGCGCATGTGCATAACTGCTCATCCATAGAATTGAAAAACTTTATCCTCAACCATGTGCAGAACGATTTGACAATCCCACAGAGTACAGTGATTTCATTGCTGTGACAGAAGACTTTCCTTTAAACTTTTCTCCTGAAACTGGCCTCTTTGGGATCCCAAACTCAAAACTAGTGCCCGTTTAAATGTTGTTTTTATAAACATGGGAGCGGAGCTCCGCTTATGCGCATACTGTCAACGCAGAAAAAAATGGTGGGCAAAAAGCGGAAGCGGGTTTAAACTATTAGAAGTGGCTCGATCCCGGAGGAGCGATCACACAGGGGAAAATGAGGCTTTAAACAGGAGAGCTGAGAAAACACCACTTGGGACCCGGTAACAAAATACTCTGGCTGAAGGAGGGTTTTTGAGCAGGAAACCAACGGATTGGGATGGGAGGCAGATGTTGCTGTGTGAACGTGCACATAAAATCCACTGTTGACCAGTCAAGAAACCTGATTAAATGGCATGTCTGAACACACCCTATAACAGGGGTGGCCAACCTTGCTTAACGTAAAAGCCACATAGAATAAATGTCAGATGTCTGAGAGCCGCAAGACAGGAACAAATATCACACACATGTTTTTATTTTTAAAAATATGCAAATTTGCTTTTTATTAACGTTAAATGGGACTGCCAAAAATAAAAACAAACAAGGAAAACCGGTTATTGATAATGATATTACTTGTTTGCTAATGATATTGAGAGAGAGAGAGAAAAAGAGAGAGATGGAAAGAAAGAATTAAAGAAGTGGAAAGAAAGAGAGAGAGAGAAACTAGGAAAGCAAATAGATGGGAGGGAGGAGGGAAGGAAGGAAGGAAGGAAGGAAGGGAGAAAGAGAGAAAAAGCATGCCTCCCCTTTGCTTCCCCAGCCGCCCTGCCAGGAGCCGCACAATATGTGTGAAAGAGCCGCGTGTGGCTCCCGAGCCACAGGTTGGCCACCCCTGCCCTATAAGGTGTCATGTGTGTTCAAGTGATATGTCTGGGTCGGTTGGTCTGTCTAACTGTAGAATTCTACTGCATCCAATTCTGGCTGCACTGAGGAGCTTTGTTATACATTATCTGAGCCTGCTTCGGCAGGGAGGGTGGGATATAAATTAAATAAATAAAACTAGAAAAAAGGTGGGAAAGATGTATGGTATCAATTGTACCACCTGACAAAATTAGAATGATTGAAGAAGAAGTACAATCCTTGTTGATATAATGAGTTTCAAAAGAACACGGCTTTTCAACTTTTTTTTTTAAAATCTCATCAATAAAGTCTAATTTTTTTAAAAAAATAATAATAATCCAATGCATCCCACATCGAATATCTTGACACCTGTTACTTGGTTCCTTCCTGTCCAGGCTGATACGCGGCAAACCAATCCCTTTTGTCTAATGGATTGACAAAATGCATTCTGTCAGGCCTAAAACATATTTTATCAAGCAAAGCCATCTGTTTGCACGAGAAAAGGATAGATTCTGTCCATCACAATAAACACCCAGAGACAAGAATTATGTAATCTAGCTAGTATGAGGGACAAAACGCAGCATTGTGCACATAGCAATATTAATTATGAACTTCATTGAAGTGACAGTGCAGAGTTAAAGGCTTCTAACTGCACTGAGATGAATGAGCTACAGGCCAAACTAGATGAGACAGCAGCCGTGATTTTGCCCCTGGGAAGCGCTGCTATTTCAGAGTGAGTTCCCACTGCAGTGCGGGCAAAAGATGGTCTCTTGCCTTCCCCGCCATGCCATTCTTCCAACCCCCAATGGCAGCATGTGTGTGTGGTGGCAAACAACACCCCCAGCTAGGCTTTAATTCCAGGGGGTGCCCAGGTCCCACCTGGAAGCTGGCACCCTTCCCCCAGCACCATTTGGGGTTGGAAAAACAGCATGGGAAAGAAGGCAGGAACCCCTCCCGGTTGGTCCCAACCCAAATCAAACCTCCACGGTGCTGTTGAAAGGAGGAGAGCTCTGGTGGGAACTCACTGTCTAAAACGGCAGTGCGTCTCAAGGATGCCATCTCGTCTAGTTTTGTCCCTCAGTGTGTCTCTGCTTAGGATTTCACTATTATATTCACATTATCAAGTTGGTCTCCAAAGAACCACATGACCAGTCCCATAGAATTTTCGACTGAAATTTCTCAAGTAAGCACAGAGAAGAATTGCCTGGACTAGCAAAAGAACAATATCCATGGCAGGAATTACACCCGATGGATTTCTGAGGCATCCTGACACAACTGTTTTAGAAAGCTGGCTGTGTATTAGAAGTGGTTTGTTCTGCAACAAGGGGTGTACTATGTCCCCCCCCCCCCATGAACAGTCACAGTGCCAGGAATGTAATGTCTGTCCAGGGGTACAAAAGATTACTAATGATAGGCAGGCTAGAGGGTTTCGAGGTCCCCCCAGCGGGGAATGGGGGGCAGGGTAGCCAGATCTAGCTTAGGAAAGTCCTGGAGATATGGAGATAGAGCCTGGGAAGGACAAGGACCACAGTGGCATACAATGCAACAGAGTTCCCCCTCAAACCATCCATTTTCTCCAGGGGAACTGAGCTCTGTACTCTGGAGATGAGCTGTAATTCCAAGAGATCCTCAGGCCCTCCCTGGAGGCTGGGATCCCTAGCCAAAGAGACAGTTCAGGCTCCACTTCTGACTTTCTTTTGAAATGTATTAAAGTATTTATCTCACACTGGTGTAGAAAGGCAAAATAACAGGCACACTTTCTTCTAGGGAATATGTCATCTGTGCACACATTCTGTGTTAGAACTAACTCTAGAGGCGGTCTCAAAGTGGGGTCCCCTGATGGATCTGAGCCAATCAGAGGGTGCACTGAAGGGCACCTAAACCAATGGGTTCGCATTCCCAGAGAAGAAGCGGAGCTAGGTACCAAGGTCACCACCTAGGATAGAAGATAAGACACTGTGAAAGAAATGAAACTTAACATTCCAGCACATTAAGGAGTTCACCCAGCAGCCTCTGGCCTCCGCCCACCAACAATGGCAGCGTAGCAGACAGGTGCAGAGGGCAGGCACACAAATCCTAAGTCAAGCTCTAAGGTTTGACTGCTAGGATTCTCTGTAGTAAGCTGTGTGTGCAGAAAGGGCAAATGCTGGATCAGACCAATGGCCCACATAGTCCAACACTCTGTGTTACACAGTGGCCAAAACCCAGGTGCCATCAGGAGGTCCACCAGCAGGGCCAGAACTTCAGAAGCCCTCCCACTGTTGCCCCCCCGGCACCAAGAATACAGAGCATCACTTGCCCCAGACATACTTCCATCTATACCTTGTGGCTAATAGCCACTGATGGACCTTTGCTCCATATGTTCATCCATTTTACTCATAAGAACATAAAAGAAGCCATGTTGGATCAGGCCAATGGGCCATCCAGTCCAACACTCAGCCACACAGTGGCCAAAACCCAAGGGGCATCAAGAGGTCCACCAGTGGGGCCAGAATTCCAGACGCCCTCCCACTGTTGCCCTCCAAGCACCAAGAATACAGAGCATCACTACCTCAGACAGAGTGTTCCATTTACCTTTACTATAAAGGTTTCCCTTGCTCGAAAGCCAGTTGAGTATGACTCTAGAGATGCGGAGCTCATCTCCACTTCCAAGCTGAAGAGCCAGCACTGTCCAAAGACGTTTCTGTGGTCATGAGGTAGGCATGACTAGATGCTGAGGCTCACAGAACGCTGTTACCTTCCCACCGAAGTGGTACCTATTTATCTACTTGCAATTTCTTGCTTTTGAACTACTAGGTTGGCAGGAGCTGGGACCAGAGATGGGAGCTCACTCCGTCATGCGGCACTCGGGTCTCAAACTGTTGAACTACTGACCTTCCGGTCTGCAGTTCAGCGTCTTAACCACTTGAGTCACTGCAGCTCTATACTCAGTCCATCTATACCTTGTGGCTAATAGCCACTGATGGACCTCTGCTCCACATTTTCATCCAATCCCCTCTTGAAGCTGTCTATGCTCGTAGCTGCCCCCACTTCCTGTGGCATTGAATTCCAGGACTTAATTGTTCTTCGAGTGAAGAAGCATTTTAATGGGCTCCGTCTCTTACAGGTGCCTCTGCTGTTCTGAAGCTTCCATCATACTTAAGGGAGACTAAGACCTGCAGTATAGAAAAAACGTAGCTCTTGTTCATTTGCAATTCAATTAAGCAGCAGACTGAAGTGTTTTCAAACAGTGGAGCTAACCTGCCTCTCCACAATCCCACGCTTCCAGATCTACTTACAGCATAGAGTATTTCTTCTTAGGTTATTATATCCAAAACAATGCTTGAAGTCAGATATGTGCAACCTTGGGAAGGAACACGACTCTGCTACTAAACGGTGGGGGGGGGGGGGGTAAGGAATACATTAAGAAGTCTGCAAAACTGTCTGGCAAATAAGTCATCTCAGCAGCTTAGGTTTCTGGCTATGAAACATATGTAATATTGAAGAGCCGATTCCACCCTAAGATGGATACCATTAGTTACCCTTATATTTGCTCTGATATAAGCTACTCTCTACCCTTGCACACTTAGGGCAAGCCATCACTGTAGCCAGGGGTCATTTCGTAGAAAAAGAGGTGCAGGAGCTCATTAGCATACCTATTAGCATAATTCATTAGCATGACCGGCCGAATTTCAGTTTCAGCCCTATTATACCCTATGGGCCATTGAAGTCAATGGCAAAAACTCATAGGGTATATGAGGGGCTGGAGGAAAGGGGGTTTGAGGGAGAGGTTCGAAACCTGCAGGGTAGCTGCTGGGGCCTCTCTCCAAAATACCCACCATGTTTCAAAAAGATTGGACCACATGGTCCAATTCTACAGGCCCCCAAACAGGTTGCCCCATCCCCTCCATTGTTCTCCATGGTGGGAAGTTACTTTTTCCCACCATAGAGAACAATGGAGGGGATGGGGGCAACCTGTTTGGAGACCCGTAGAATTAGACCCCCTTGTCCAATTGTCTTGAAACTTGGTGGGTGTTTGGGGGAGAGGTTCCAGAAGCAGCCCTGCAAGTTTGGAGCATCTCCCTCAAACCTCCTCCCCTCCAGCCGCTTTTAAATTTGCCACCAAATTTCAGCAGCAATTCAGCCCGTGGCTGCCCTAGTGCCCACTCCTGAGCTGCCGGAGCAGTGCTTCACCTCGCTCCAGCCCCAAATGACCCCTGACTGTAGCTACAGTAACAGATAAATGCATACAGTAAACACTTTTAAGTTACTGCAACTTCTATTGCAACTATGCAAGCCTTCCACCAGTCACAGAAGACCTGAAGAACTGCCCCTTGACCACTTCCCTCACTAACTAGTCCAGGTAAAGCTAGGGTTGCCAAGTATTACCTGTCTTGTAGTGGGGAGGAGTCCTTGCTGGTCCGGGAGTGTTCATGCGCACATGCAGAGCACGTGCACTGCGATGACGTCACCCGGAAGTGACATCATTGCATCGGGCACATTGGGGCAGGACCTCTGTAATTCGAGGGAAAACCATAGAATTTTCCCTCGAATTATAGAGTGTCCCCTCCAAAATGTTCCCGACATGATGACATCACCTTCGGGTGATGTCATTGCACCAGGCACGTCTCCGCAGCCCAGCAATTTGGGGGTGAGGTTTCCTCGGCGGCCCAATCCGGGCTGGCGGGGAACGGGCCGATTGAGCGGGGGTTTCCCCACCCCCCGGGGGGACTTGGTAACCCTAGGTAAAGCACCAATCACTGTGTGGTGAGGTCACACATGCATCTCAGACACTATTAATCCTTAAGCATGAAACAAACACTGGCCTGCCCCTACTTTTCATCAGAAGACAATGGATCCTCATAAGAACATAAGAGAAGCCAATGTTGGATCAGGCCAGTGGCCCATCCAGACCAACACTCTGTCACACAATGGACATCAATGTCCATAACAAATCCAGGTGGGCAGCCATGTTGGTCTGAAGCAATCGAACAAAGTTAGAGTCCAGTGGCACCTTTAAGACCAACAAAGTACTTTTCCTTGCTATTGGCTCCAAATCACATTGGACCAAGAGAGAAAGACGTATAACTGAAGATACAAATATATGACCAGGGCAGATGAAAATGAGGCCTCTGTATTTCATCCCTGCCTTGAGTCACTGAGATTTCTTATAAAACCATTCTTAATTGGTCCTATCTTCAGTATTCTTTGTATTACCTGGATGGACCTAATGTGCAATATATATGTTTGACCACTGAGGAAGGCCAAATTGGCCAAAACGTGCATGGTCTTGGTCACATGTGTTTTCTGTTTGATAACTGTATGATTTTGACCTATTTTGAAGCTACAAATGGGCCTATATCTGTTTTTATCTAATCTGTAATAAAATACATGTATTCTGGTATATTTGATAAGATTTATATTGTACATTTTAAATTGATATTATTTGGCCCATATATTTGTGGTAACTAACCTTTTGGTTTCTTATTTTTTTTTAACCTAGGGTTGCCAGCTCCAGTTTGGGAAATTCCAGGAGATTTGGAAAGGGGGGAGCCTGGGGAGGGCAGAATTTGGGGGAAAGAAGGACCTCAGCAGGGCTTAATGCCACAGAGTCCAGCTTCCAAAACAGCCATTTTCTTCAGGGGAATGGGTCTCTATAGCCTGGAGATCAGTCAGAATTCTAGGAGATCTCCAGCTACCCCCTGGAAGTTGGCATCCCTACCTTTACCTTCTGGAAGTATGCACCTGTCTGGGAGATCAGCCATGTGTCATGAAGAGGTTGCTTATTGAAAGGTACACCAGTATTGACAGATAGGGTCCATTGTTATCAGCATTGTGGCTTGTGTGTCCACATTGGGAGGCATGTGCTTGAGTCTATTTCACAATACCTTGTTTCTCAGTCTCCAAACCATAGGATTGGGACCACCATCAGTGGAGCCACAAAGCTTAAACTCCTTCACTAAGAGTGAAAGAGTGACTGTTCTCTTCCAATGCCGAGGAAGATCATAATTGCAGCTACCCCTCAAAACCCCAAATCTAATTCAATGATGCAAACTCTTGTTCATACTGTGTTAGTGCAGATGTAGTTGCCAGTATTTCAGCAAATCCAGCATTAAAAAACTGATAATTTTTGATAACTTTAAAAAGTATAAAAACATTCCCTCCTGAGTATTGCTGGGAAGAGCTCTGCTATCTGTTGGTTACCTTTAATCTGTAGATTTTTTTTAACATCACTGATGTTGTAAATTAAGTCTATCATGGACTATAAAATATGATTCCGATCCCATCTTGTTTAACCTCAGCTGCCCTTGTTCCTCTAGCAATGGCCCTCTGTCTGGCATCCCAGAACTTATATTTTTCAGTAAGTTGTTTTGCCCAGAGCCTAGATTTTAACAATCAGCAGAGCGCTCTGGCACTGACCTAGCAAAGAGGTCGGGAAATTAAAGTGAACCTTCTAGATTCAGAAGGGTTGGGAGGGAGGACTTAACGTTAGTGAAAAAAGAGAAGGAATATGTTTAATGTAACTCTCATTTTTCAAACAACTCCTCCCCCCCCCCACCCTCCAGTATCATACAATATTGTGGTCTAATGTATTAACTCCTCTAATATACTTGAATTTATGGATGCAGGAAATATGTATTTATTTACTTTTATTTACTTATATTTATTTATATCCTGCCTTTCACCCCAGTGGGGACCCAAAGTGGCTTACATCATTCTCCTCTCCTCCGTTTTATCCTCGCAACAACCCTGCAAGGTAGGTTAGGCTGAGAGCGTATCCGTGCTTTACTTCCTGGAACCAAGAAGTGCATATTCACTGGCAGTGGATAAATGTCCTGAGTGTTATAGGAAGTTTCTGAGCATGATCCATAAAGCCGGGATGGCAGGGGGGTGTGACATTTTGAGCAAAGTATTGGACAACTGAAGTGGGGAATTCACCTTAAAAAGAGGCTGTTTGCTTGGTGCTGTGACAGAGCAGTGGGAGGGGACAGAAGGAGCATCTGGTTTCCCTCTCACCCAATTTTCACCAATGGAAGTGGTGGCAGGAGGGCTGGTGTGAGCTTACCCTGAGGTGGGGCCCTTGCTGCTGACCCCACCCATAAACCTCCCCTTTCACCTGGCTGTACTTGTAGTCCCAGCTGCCCAGTGTCATTGAAGGAGGATGTGTGGGAAAGAATGAGCAGGGGCCCTGGATAATGTCTGTGCAGGGCACCCCAAAATCTTGAACCAGCCCTGGGTTTTTGCCACTTTTCCCTGGCTCCACATATCTTTCTTGTTCTGCAATTTCTTCTGAAACTCATTTTCCTACAAACTTCCCTTTTGCCACAGAGCCAGTGATGTGTGATACCATGCTCAAGGACCCAGACAAAGCCCCACCAAAGAGCAGGGGTCCGTTGGAGCGGGAGCACACAGGAGCGCAGCTCCGGGAGTGAGAAGCCCGGGGGCAGGCACATGACCAAGCCTTGCCCCCTCCTCGGCTTCCCTGAGCAGTGCAGAGGCACAGCGCCCCGGGGAAAGCCATGCTAGGGTCTTTATTGTTTTTAATGTTTTGTTTTAATGTTGATAATTTTATCATTGTTCCTTTTATGACTGTGTGCTGCTTTTCCAGAGACTTGCTCAAGGTGGCATATACATTTTCTAAGTATACCATTTTTTATCTGGGCACATGGCACATAAGTACTGGAGAAATTTCACCAACCCTTCAGCAGCTTCCACCCCACCAGTTTGGTGTAGTGGTCAGCAGTTGGACTCTAATCTGGGAGAACCGGGTTTGATTCCCCACTCCTCCACATGCAGCTGCTGGTGTGACCTTGGGCCAGTCACAAGTTCTCTCAGAGCTGTTCTCTCATAAGCAGTTCTCAAAAGACCTCTCTCAGCCCCACCTACCTCACAGGGTGTCTTGTTGTGGGGAAGGGAAGGGAAAGGGATGGGTGGTGCACATGTCCTGGATATCTCAAGTCTACTTGAAACCTGGTGGTTTCAAGGGAGCAGGAAGAGAATGAGGGTGTGTTCTTTACGCTTATTTTTATTGCACAAAGTATTGGATGGGGAAGGGAATGGAGGAAGAGCAGGTCAGTTTCACTCACCTGTGGAGTGAAGCCTGAGTGGTGGGTGTTGCCTTCTGACACACTTCCGGTATGTTAGGGGGTGTGGTATATGCAAATGAGGTATGCAAATGAGTTATGCTAATGAGCTCCTGCACCTCTTTTTCTACGAAATGACCCCTGCCAAAGAGTATAACCCTTTCTGGAAAAGTGGGCTTTATGTGGACAGAGACAACAGTCCTGACTAGGGTTGCCAGATCTAGGTTGGGAAATTCCTGGAGATTTTGTGGTGGAGTCTATGGAAGCCAGAGTTTGGGGAGGGGAGAGGCCTCAGCTGAATCAAACGCCATAGAGTCCACCCTCCAAAATAGTTATTTTCTCCTGGGGAACCATTGCTGGAGTTCACTCAGAGGGCTTCTGTAGTGGGGCTGGAGTTCACTCAGAATTAAAACTGCTCTCCAGATGGTAGAGATCAGTTCCCCTGGAAAAGGGGGCTCTTTGCAGTGTGGACTCTGTGTCATTATATCCTGTTGAGGTCACTCCCTCCTGCTTGGGTCTCCACTGCGGAGAAAGACTACTTTTCCTAGGTAGAGGCTGCAGTTGGGGGGGGGGGGGAGAGATGGAAAGCTGAAGTCAGAGGGAGAGATAAAAGATAGATTGATGGTTGGCTGGGAAGGAGATGGAGTTGCCACCTCCAGGTTGGGAAATTCCTGGAGATTTGAGGGGTGGAGCCTTTAGATGGTGGGGTTTGAGGAGGGGTGGGACCTCAGACAGGTACAATGCCACAGACTCCACCCTCCAAACTTGCATTTTCCTCCTGGGGAACCATTGTTGCCAATTTCCAGGTGAGGGCAGGAGATCACTCAGAATTACGGCTGTTCTTCAGATGGCAGAGATTGGTTTTCCTGGAGAAAATGGTGGACTTCGTGTCATTATACCCTTCTGAAGTCACCACAGAAATTGATGTTGAGTGCCCAAGGCCAGGACACTCACCCAGAGCCTCTTTCTAGAATGGGCCTTCTTTCTAGTTTTGTCATAAAGCATATTTCAGGACTGTATATTTTATTTCTTTGTTTTTTGTTGTTCAGTCACACAGTCGAGTCCGACGCTTTGCGACCCCATTGACCACATCACACCAGGCCCTCCAGTCTTCCGCCGTCCTCCTGAGTTTGCTTAATTTCATTTTCTTTACCTCAGTGTCTAACCATCTCATCCTTTGCCATGCCCTTCTTCTTTTACTTTCAATCTTTCCCAGCATCAAGGTCTTCTCCAGTGAGTGCTCCCTTCTCATTCGGTGGCCAAATTTCTTTGTTTGAACAAAATTAATAAAAATTGCATTAGTCTTAAACTGGCTTCCCAGTTAGCTGTCTGGAATGAAAGAGGGGTAGATTCCACCCTCTCAGTGACACTTCTCTGCCAAACAGCTGAGCACCACTATTTTGCAAAGACAACACATGTACCCACTGCTAATGTTCCTTCTAATTTCAGCCCCCCTACTGAATGGTGCAGTTCACATCCTGAGCATAATATAACTGCTGCAGTCTTAAAATGGGCAATGGGCAGTGCAAGGCCCTGTGAGGCTCCAGACTGCTGCTGAGCAGAACTTCCCGTTTTAATCAGTAGCCACTGACGCACACCGCTTAGAGGGAACACTGGCCACTGCTAATGTACACTGTGTATCCGATGAGGATCTGAGGTGGCATTTCTGCTCCCCCAACATCAATAGGACTTTTGCCAGCAATTTCTAGAGGAGCCCATTAATTATTCAGGAACAGGACTGGGCACCGTTAGTATTATGCTACGATGGAATTGTGCCCAAAATGGGACGTCTTTATTTATTTGTTTTTTTAAAAGGCACTCCTGTGTTTATTTTATATTATAATTGCTACCATTATGCTTTTGGCATCTGACTCTATAAAGGAATAGATGGGGGGGGGCATAAACTTTGAGCAAAGTAATGAGACATTCCAAAGAAAACCTCTTTCTGGATGTTTAGCTTTGAAGGAAATTCGTAATTCCAAAATCAAATGTGACATTGAAACATTAAACCTATTTTTCCCCCTTGCCAACGTTGAAACTATAATTTACCTTAGGTTTTATTTTTATGTCAACAACACTTATGACTGCATTAAGCTTGCACATTTGGACTGTAAGAAAGGATCCTATCTATGTGCAATTAGAAACAGCCCAGTATCTACCGACTCCGTTTGCCAAAGCTATTAAGACCCCATTAAATGTAAGTCTTTCAGCAATATCCGCTAGCATTAAATTGCTCAGAAAATAGTACTAAAGAAGCTTATTGGCCTGATACTGAATAAATAATGTCATAAAGACTGCTGGTGACGTTTATGGTATTGGCATGTGTCTTTAGGAAGTAACTTTAATGTGCATTTATATATCTGCTTCCACTCTGAGGAATCTCGAGCCAGTGAAATGGGAGACAATTCCCCCACACTCTGCCTCTTGATAATATAAGACTCACTGTCGAGAATAGCAAGAACTTTTCTAGTTCCTATTAACTAGGAATGTGCATTTGAAAACAATTGTGGGGTTTTTTTGGATTTAGATTTCAAGAACAGTTTGCGTACCCATATTTTGGATTATTTGGGAGCCAGTTTGGTGTGGTGGTTCAGAGCAGCGGATTGTCTAATCTGGGGAATTGGGTTTGATTCCCCACTCCTCCACATGCAGCCAGCTGGGTGACTTTGGGTCAGTCATAGTTCTTTCAGAGCTGTTCTGTGAAGAGCAGTTCTCTCAGAGCTCTCTCAACCCCACCTACCTCACAGGGTGTCTGTTGTGGGGAGAGGAAGGGAAGGAGATTGTAAGCTGCTCTGAGACATTGAGTGAAGGGTGGGGTATAAATCCAACTCTTTCTTCTTCTTCCTTCCTCCTCCTCATACTTCTCCTTTCTTAACACCATTTCAGGATTCAGGGTCAGGTTTTTGTTTTTTTGGTGGGGCAGAGGTTGGAATTCACTGTTGCTACTGATCTTATTTCACAGGGTAATGCGCCACTGATGCAGTGGCAAAACATGCAGCAGCCAATGCCCCCCTGGCTCCATTCCAATGTTTGGTATCTGTCTCCCCATCCCTTCCCTTCCCTTTTCCCTCTCTGATCACCAACGTGCAGCTCCCAAAGCTGAAAGAGATGTGTGGATTGCTGCTGGATGTTCCTTTCTGTGGTCCTTTCCCCTGACTCCCATCCGACACTCTTTTGCCCTCCATCTTGCTTGCACAGCTCATGCCTTTAGCCTTGCCATCAAAAGATTCTGAAACAATGGAATTCATCAGTTCTCTGCTCAAGTGGCAAACCAATGTCTGACTTGTAAACAATTTGGTTTTAAATCTTCCCAGGTGTCCCACAGTGCTACCCTGTGGCCAACTGGACCTTTGACACATCTCCAAGTGGATTTCATTGATCAACCAAATCAAGGCTATTCTCAGTGGCTTGTTATTTTTTGTCTCTTTTCATGTTGGATCAAGGCTTACCCTACGAGAAGAACAGATGGCACCATGGTGGCTAAGAAGTAACTAACTGAATTCTTCTGCAGGCTCAGTCTGGCCCAGATTGACAGCGATAGAGGTTCCTCATTCACCGAAGAAATAATCAAGCAGTTTATAAAAGAGTTTGCAGATTTCCTGGAAGTATCATACAGTTTATCACTGACAGTCTAGCGGTCACATTGAAAGGTGCAACCTGGACCTCAGACAACAACTGGGAAAATTCTGCACGGACACTGGCCTGACATGGCTCAAGGCTCTGCCTTTTGTACTCATGGGACTTGGAAATACACCAAACAGAAAACATGGGCTCACTCCTTGGGAGAACATTTTTGGGTCCTGGAGTCCAGCATTTACAGCCGTGTACTTTTTCTTTCCGGATTAGATCAAGAGACAGGCAAGGGAGTAAAGGATGCTCTACCAGTTCCTACAGACATTCTGTGGCATAGCGTTCAGCCTGGAGACAACATTCTGGGGAAGGAGCCCTGGAGGAAGCCACTGCCTGGCACAGCAGTGGGAGGGCCCTTGACCTTGGGCCAGTCACACGCCCTGCCTAACTTACATCACGGGGTTGTGGTGAAGATGAAACGAGGGGAGAAGAATGGTGTAAACTGCTTGGGCGAGAAAGGTGGGACATAAATGAAATAAATACATATGTGAATACAATTGATTTGACAAGCTACTGTAAGGAGTACTGCAAGAATGAAAAGTTGTAAGTGTCCCGAATATGGTTGCCAGCCTCCAGGTGGGGCCTGGGGATCTCCTGCTTTTACAGCTGATCTCCAGCTGACAGAGATCAGCTCCCCTGGAGAAAATGGCTGCTTTGAAGGGTGGACTCTGTGGCATTGGACCATGCTGAGGCCCCTCCCCTCCCCACACCCCACCTTCTCCTGGCTCCACCCCCAAAGTCTCCAGGTATTTTCCAACCTGGACTTGGCAACCCTAGTCCCGAAAAAGTTAATGTATGGGAAGCCCTTTAAAATACTTTTATTTCCCAATGCAATTTGAATTTGAAATATCACCGGATGGCGATTGTTTCAAAATTTCATTTCAGCCCAGCATGCTAGAGGTTTTATCCCAAGGCAATTGCAGAAAATGTTTCTAGCTGGAACTGTGGCCCTCTCTAGATTCCTGAGAATTAAAGATACATAAAATGCAGTTGTTGCTTCTCAAAAGTAAGAAAAGGGACAGAAACTTTTCGGGGTAGAGGAAGCCGAAATCCTCCTTATAGCTGGGTAGGAATCTGCAGTAGTGTTTGTTTGCCTGGGGAATCATAGATCTCAAGCCGTACACTTGAGAGACCAGAATGTTGCTTGGAGCTGGAGAAAGCAGCTCAAAGACTGACTGGTGCTCTTTTGGCCAATTAAGCATTGAGCGAAACACCAGAGCAGGTGAAATTAGTTTTGCAAATCCTCTAGCCCGTATAATAAAAGAAGAGAGGTTTCCAAAGGCTAGGAAACTTTATCTTCCTCATTCTTAATATAATGAGAGGGTTTAAAAAAAAAACCCCATAAAACAGAAGTAAAGGCTTTTTGCATTTGAGCCCGAGGCACTAATTATATTTTCAGGAATGGTAACGTCAGAATTGAAATCAACATGGTATCGTGTCCAAAGCTTTGTGATGCCAACTCGGCTTGGGAAATTCCTAGAGATTTGGGGGGTGGAGCTTGAGGAGAGCAGAGTCTGAGGAGGGGAGGAAACTCAGCAGAGATGTGATGCCATAGGAACCACACTTCAAAGCTGCCATGTTCTCCAGGGGAACAGATTCCTGCAGTCTGGAGAACAGTCATAATTTCAGGAGAACTCCAACCACACCTGGAGGTGTGCAACTCTAGCCAGTTTGGTGTAGTGGTTAAGTGTACTGACTGTAATTGGGGAGAACCGGATTTGATTCCGCACTCCTCCACTTGCACCTGCTGGATGACCCTGGGCAAGCCTTTGTTCTGTCCCAGCTGTTCTCTCAAGGACAGCTCTGGAAAGAGCTCTCTCAGCCCCACCTACCTTGCAGAGTGTCTGCTGTGAGGAGGGAAAGGGAAAGGAGTTTGTAAGCTGCTCTGAGACTCCTTCAGGTAGTGAAGGGCGGGGTATAAATCCAATCTCCTCTTCTTCTTCTTCTTCTAAAGGTAAAGGTTTTCCTTGCTCGAAAGCCAGTCAAATACGACTCTAGGGATACGGTGCTCATCTCTGTTTCCAAGCTGAAAACCCAGTGCTGTCCAAAGATGTTTCCATGGTCATGTGACCGGCATGACTAGACGTCAAGCTGCATGGAATGCTGTTACCTTCCCACTGAAGTGGTACCTATTTATCTACTTGCAATTTCTTGCTTTCAAACTGCTAGATTGGCAGGAGCTGGGACCGGGGATGGGAGCTTACTTCGTCATTCAGCACTCGGGTCTCGAACTGCTGAACTACTGACCTTCCAGTCTGCAGTTCAGCATCTTAACCACTTACCAACTGACAAATCATCCAATATAAGGAAAACATTGTAAAATTGCCCACTTTTTGCTCTACTGGAAGGCCATCAGGCCGTTTGGTGGTGTTCTAGCATGTCTAGGAACCTTCATAGACTATTCTAGACATTCACTTTAAATACTATGAATTACTGTGCAGAATAAGCAGGTGAGTGTTCCAACTTGGACAAATACTGTAAGTAGCCATGTTGATTGGAGGGGGAATCCCAAAACAACAATTACATAAAATATCCCCGCACAACCTTTTACTTAGGAATAACCAAAATATCACACAATAAGTGGAAGCTTTTAAGTCAGTACTTATTGGGCAGTTTGAGGTATAGAGTTATTTTGATTGACATTTTAGAGAATTCAGTTCTCCTATTAGATAGTTTTTTGATGCTGATAAAGACTGAAAGTCTTTTCATAAGCTACATGATGCTTTGCAAAGAATCATCCAATCAAACTAATTTTCCAAAGATATAAAGAAGATATGAACTTTCCCCAGACTCCCATGTTGACTTTGCGGTCCTTGAGTCTTCCTGAAGAATCTTTGTTTTGGAATTGTAGGTATCGAAGCAGTTCAATGGGAAAGTTTCCCCGTACACCAAGGCAATAATAAAGTGACATCTTTGATGTGATTGTGATGTTGTTGCTCCCTCCTTGGCCAGTTTAAAAATTGGAGAATGGATGTTTCTCAAAAGGAAACCCTGGGATGTGTTCCAGATTCCAAAGTCAGGAAGGTATACCCTTTGCAACAGAGAAGCACAGAACTCAGATCTCAGCAAAACAGACATGTGTATTGGACTGCATCAGGAAATGCCAAGAATTCAGTGCAATGGTGATGAATGTACTAAGGCAGTTGCACCAAAACAGAGATGAAAAGACAATCCACCACAGACTTCAGTGTGTTTTTAAGTCACTGGTCATAGAACTCTTCAACAGGCAGGTCTACTCATGCCACAGGCTGAGGTGTGGATAAGATGGCAGAGTGAAATAGTGACTAGAATTGCAAGTTACAAGCAGGGGGACTTCCATGGTTCACCTGAACCTACCTCCATTGGGTAGAGAATACAATGGGAAAGGGAAAAGAATGATATATGTCTAGAGTTGCCAGGTCCTACTGGCATCTGGTGGGGGACTCCTGGGTCCTTCTGCTGTGCACGATGACATCACCCAGAAGTAACATCACCATGTCACTGATGTGAGGGGGGTGACACACTAGTTTTTGGGCACAGCTCTATGAATTTTTGCCTTCAAAACCATTGAGTTTGCCCAAAAAGACTGCCACCCTCCCGACATCAGAGACACAATGACATCACTTTTGGATAATGTCATCACATCGAGGACATCACCCAGTGATATCCCTGTTTGGGGGTGAGGCTTCCCCCACCAGCCAGCTGGCTGGTGGTGGATCAAAGCCCTGAAAAGTGGGGGAACCCCCGCTGGGAGCTGGGAACACTATGAAGGTCATCCATGCTCCCTGAAGGAAGACCGGGATAATAACTGGATAGATCTAGAGATTCCCAGTGTGGTTGCCATGGGCACCATAGGACCTGATGTGTGGTTGCCTGGCTCCCATTTGTTTCTTCCCCAAAGCATCTCTTCCTCAAAACTAATAGCCCATCCTGCCTTTCCTAGGCCTCATTAGAGTGGGAGGTGCTTCCGAAGAACCCAGGAGACACCATCATGGTTCTACAAGGAGCACCCAGTAATAGCTGCCTCCATCATAAAAGGGTGTTTGGCTTCCAACTTCCCAACAATCTATGATTCATCCCAGAACCTCATGGTAGCCATTTGGTTATTGGCCTTGGGTTTCATGACAGCTGTTTGTGGTGGTGCCCACATTCAATTGTCAAAGCAAATAGGATAGCACTGTACAAAATGGTTCACAAAGTTATTTGGACAAATTATTTGGGACTGTGGTTTACACAACTGTGTACAGTTTGCTCCAAGTTGGATCCTGTTATGTAATACTCCACCATTTCATGTGTCCTGTTAACACTTAGGCCTTGCTTCAATTCAGGTTTTTAGATTTTTTTTTTCTATGCAGGCAATGGAATTGCACCATACTAAATGATTTACAAAGATACTTAGATAAGTTATTTGGGGCTGTGGTCTATGCTACTGTACTTGGCTTTCTGAAAGAAGGACCCTACTATGTAATTTTTGCATCACATAAGACTTATGCTTTGCTTCAAGTTTTGTTTTTAGATTTCTGATTGGTTCTACAATCCTAATTCTACTGTCTTGTTAACTGAATACCCCGTTCTGTTGACTGTATCGACTCACTCAGTGTAATCTGCCTTGAGTTCGAGTGAGAAAAATGGACTATGAATAACATAAATTTAAAAATAAATAAAATAAAAATATTTTACATTGAATGTCTCATCCTGTTGATTGTGCTGACTCACAAGAACATAAGAAAAGCCAATGCTGGATCAGGCCAATGGCCCATTCGGTCCAACACTCTGTCACACAATGACCAAAAACACCAGATGCCATCAGGAGGTCCACCAGTGGGGCCAGAACACTAGAAGCCCTCCCATTCTTGCCCCCCCAAAGCACCAAGAACACAGAGCATCACTTGCCCCAGACTGAGAGCTCTTATCTATACTTTGTGGCTAATAGCTACTGATGGACCTCTGCTCCAGATGTTTATCCAATTTCCTCTTGTAGCCGCCACGATGCTTGTAGCCACCACCACCTCCTGTGGCAATGAATTCCATATGTTAATTACTCTTTGGGTGAAGAAGTACTTCCCTTTATCTGTTCTAACCTGAATGCTCAGCAATTTCATGTATTGTTCTTGTAGTTGTTCTTGTATTGTGAGAAAGAAAAGTACTTCTTTCTCCACCTGCTCTATCCCATGCATAATCTTATAAACTTCAATCATGTCACCCCTCAGCCATCATTTCTCCAAGCTAAAGAGACCCAAGCATTTCAATCTTTCTTCATAGGGAAAGTGTTCCAACCCTTTTATCATTCTAGTGGCCCTTTCCTGCACTTTTTCCAATGCTATAATATCTTTCTTGAGGTGTGAAGACTAGAACTGTACACAGTACTCCAAATGAGGTCGCACCATCAATTTATACAGGGGCATTATGATCCTGGCTGACCTGTTTTCAATTCCCTTCCTAATAATCCCCGGCATAGCGTTGGCCTTTTTCATTGCAGTCACACACTGTCTTGACATTTTCAGTGAGTCATCTACTACGACTCCAAGATTCTCTCTTCGTCAGTCACTGTGTGATCTCCCTTAAGTTCAAGTAAGAAAGGCAGGCTAGGAATAATGTAAATAAATAAATGAAATTCTGAAATTGCCCACAGGATCCATGATACTGGGAGCCTCTGAGACAGATCAAATTAGGGAATGGTACAGTTATGGACTGCATCTTTTCAGACAGCAGGTGGAAGAATTATCATACTGAGTACTTTCATATACTTTTTTTTTTTAAAAAAAGGACTCACACAACAAGTAGGAAGCATGTACTTTAAGGAAAAAACTGAGCCACAATTGCTACTTACAGAGAAGCTTATACAGGGACCATTTAAAAGTGTCATCCCTCTGTTAGGGGGCCACGATCCAATTTATGTCCTTGGGCCCCCCAACATTTCATTCTGCTATGTGTGTGAATCCATCCTTCCCTGAGCCGTGACTATGCTATAGAGATTGCATTCAGCAGGCTGCGCATCTCAGACATGAACTTCCAATACTAGTCGTAAGCAGAGCCGATCAAAGGGAGGTTGTGTGCTTTGCTGGGAGTGGGAGCCCTGCCCCCCCCCCACCGCACACCACATTTCAGACTCAGAACTAGGTCAATTCCCATTGCTATTCAACACATGTAAATAAAAAAAGACATTCAGCTTGTAATTGTCATTGCAAGGAAGATTATCAACACTTGCAAAGCAAAGTGCAATTGGATCAAATATTAAATCCAAAAGAGAATACAATAAGGCTTTTATATAACATTTCTCCCAAGGCTATGTAGCACTTTTGAACCAAAGGAACAATGAAAGCTAACAATCCATGCAAGTTGTTGAAGACAAAATATTCTAAAGCCAGAAGGAAGCTAGACTGTTACCAATCCCTGCACTGAAGCATTAAAAGCTACCTCATCATAATTCAAGGCAGAAAACGAGAAAGAATCTCGCTAAGCTGAGGCAGGAAACAAACAGGCAGAAATATTCTCTAAAGGAAAGGGATGCTTGGATTATGTGAAAAGGTCTTTTCAAGCTTACACTACCCAGTCAACAGAGAGCTGGCTTTCAATCTGTTAGTGCTGAGTTCAAATTCCACAACCACCATTGACTCATCAAGTAGTTTTGGTTGAATCAGCAACTGTGTCCTGGCTGCTGACACACAGTAAGCACAAAGAGTTCATTTCTCAATACCAGGGTGGGTAAAATTACAGCTCCGAGGTTCAAGCACAGGTCAAGCAGCACTCCAAGCTTCAAATCAGAGGAGAATCCAAGAGCAATTCTTCAATTGCCCAGGTCAGGAACCAAGAAATCTCTCCAGAATACAAACACCAAGGTCACTACCTAACAAACAAATTGCTTCCACACCTCTACTCCCTTCTCTGTTGCTTTTAAGCCCCACACTGCTAACCACCTGTGTTGCATCAGGCACCTGCCAGCTGCCTCCGCCCTGCTCCTGCAAGCACTCATCTTCGTTGTTGAAGCTGGGGGTGGTGCTGTGCTACTTGACGGGCATTGCCTCCTCTGGCTTGAAGGTCTCTCCTAATCTTCCGATGACATTAATGAGGCTCTGGTGATGATGGGGGGGGGGGGGTGAACTGACTGGCAACAGCCTCTCTCTTGCTGGCCCGGGGCTGGGAAGCTGAGGGGCCAGTGTGCTGGTTCCTGGCTCAGAATCTGTATCTGGCCCCTCAGAGCCTGCCTCCTCCTGCAGGACCTCTGCCCCTGGCTGTGGCCTTGGGTCAGGTATGCTGACTCCCACTTCCTCAGAGAAGCCCTCTGAATCCCTGGGCTCTGTTGAGCTTGTCTGGCCCACAGCACTCCACATAGGGAAGAGCAGCCGTTCTCAGCGTGGTGCCTGCTGACTCCTCTTCTGGTGCCTGCCAAGTGTTTTTAGGAAGTGGGCAGGGCTTTTGCCCAGCAAGGCTTCTAGTGAGCTATTGCAGATTTGATTTTTTAAAATGTTTTAAAAACTTGGCTTTGGCAGCAGCTGAAGGATCTTTACTGTGTGACTGAAGGTAAGTTGCAGCTGCCATTTTGTGGCTGGCTGTGCCTCCTGCGGGAGCCATTTTGTGGCTGCCATTTTGTTGTGGCTGCGCCCACCAATCCATGTCAGATTTTCAAAGGTGCCCACAAGCTCAAAAAGGTTGGAGAGGTCTGGGGAAAAGCATGCACATTGCAATCCCGTTTCCCTGGGGAGAAAAAGCTGAGCTGCTGCACTCTAAAGTCATGGGCTCCAGACATAAAGCCAATGGTATGGTTTGGATTTTTTGCAGGAAAGCTCACATCGATATACCATTTCCCTTGCTCTCCCAGGCACATAGCTGGGGCATGGATGTGCATCTACACAACAATGGATGAGACACAGGGCATCCTGTATGAACTTCATCCATGTTGCAGGATGTAAAGGGTGGTGGTGTTCAGGATACCTATTAAAGTTGCCAAATTCCAGGTGATGGCTGGAGAGCTCTTGGGATTGCAACTGATCTCCAGGCAACAGAGATCAGTTCACCTGGAGAAAATGGAGCTTTGGAGTGTGGACTCTACAGCATTATACCCCCTTGTAGTCCCTCCCTTCCCCAAACCCTCCACCCCCAAAGTCTCCAGGTATTTCCCAACCTGGAGCTGGCAACCCTAGCACTTATGGAATTATTCTATCAAAGGATGCCAATAGATCTGAGGAGACCCATGATATCTATTACTTGAACACATGCCAAACTCTTATATCCCAATTTGTTAATGAGGCAATCAACGATTTTGGAGAAAATCGTTCAACTCTTTAACCATTTGATGGTCAAAAAGACTGAGGCAACCAATGCTTGGCCACCAAACTGGAAATAAATATTGGTTTGATACAGATTGCCATTGTACGCTCCAATGAATCCATAGAATTTATAAAGCATACAGGTGTATTAATTCCAAAAGGTTATTGGCCATTTTGAGTGCTCGAAAGAGGGCATATAAATGCTATATTTGGCATTAAAAAATGAAGGCTCTTAAAGGAAGGCTGGAAAAGCTTGATCACAGCCATTAATAATAATAATGCCTCAAACTTCTGGTCTCTAGTCAACAGGGGCCAGGAGGCAGCACCTAAACCATGCTGCCATAGATCCCCTAATATCTGGGAAAGTTATTTTGAAAATGTCTTTGGCTTTGTCACTTTGCCTACAATCTCTAATATACAGGGCTTTTTTTGTAGAAAAATCCTAGCATGAACTTATTAGCATAATAGGCCACACCCAACAGCAGAAACTCATTAGCATATTAGACCACACCCCCGACAGCACAGCTCATTAGCATATTAGGCCAGGGGGCTGGGAAAGCACAGGGCAGGCATGGAAGCTTGCCTCTTCCCCACCCCCGAACTTCTCTGCCGTACTTTGTCATCACCTTTCTAGTCTCCCCCCCCCCCCAACGAGACGGCCAGGAAAAGGCGCTGCTAAAGTGCCTGGGATCTGAAAGGGGTTATTGCGGAGAGATTCAGGGAAGTAGGGGGGCATGGTTAGATGCCTTTCTCTCCCTCCCCCAGATCAGGGAGGGAAAGAAAGGCATTTTCAACATGCCTGAGTTCCCTGCCTGCCCTTTTCCAGCAGCAACATGTCAGCTAGAGAAGGGAAAGCAGAGAGAGGCTTTTCCTTCTCAATTTCACTCTCAGCTGGGGAGTGAAATTGACAAGGAAATCTCAAGGGGCTCCCCAAAGGGAAAGAGGGCATTTTAACATGCCACCTTTCCCTCTTGTGTTTAATGTGCGGAGGCCAGCGTGCTCTGTAGCCATGCATTCCAGAGATTTTGGTTGTAGGCGTGGCCAACTCAGGAGCCAGCCGGAACTCCGTTCCTGTGCGTTCCTGCCCAAAAATAGCCCTGCTAATATATATTATTATTGGATAATCTTCCTCCTTGGCCTTCAATAACATAGAAAGAAATAGCTAGTCTCATCACAAACCTCAAAATTGGTAAGACCCCTGGCCAAGCATAGGGTGGCCAGACCCCCCAGGGTTTAAAGGGTCCCTTTAAGTGCTTCCAGCCAAGGGAACTGGCCCCGGGTGCCTGAATTCCAAGAGGCATTGCTGCTTGGAGTTCAGGTGCGCAGCCAGTGGCTGCCCCCTTCCTTCTTTCTTGCAAGATTGAAAGGGCCCTCCACCTGATTGGCAAGCCCTTTAAATCTTGCAGGAGGTTAGGGAGAGGGGTTGCTGCTGGCAATTGTTCTTGGGGGCAGGGCTTGGAGTGGGGATGTCCCTAACATGACATAATCACACTGGGTATGCCCTGCCCCCTCTGGGAACAAACCATTGTTTAGGGATCATCTATAACTACCAAAATTCATTTTCTAAACAAGTCAGAGGTCGAAACTTTCACAGAGGTCAGGAAGAACACCCTTGGGCCTATAGGTGGAAGGAGGACTCCCGGCTTCTTTCCCTGCGCTTTGCTCCTCTGGTCAGAACTAGAGCTACCACCTGTCCCTGACATTCTTTACATCACCCATTCAAGACTTGCTGTAGTAGCTCTTGTTCCAGCAACCCACAAGGGAAGGCGAAAGCAGTGGTGTTTGGTTTTGTTTTTCCCATTAGTGAGAGGATGAGTAAAGAAAGGAAATATTTTAATCTCAGTCTTTTATATTTGTTTTTATCTTGGTTTTACCATATTGGTTTTAATGTTGTAAGTCACCATAAGACCCTTTGGGTAAGCTTCAACCTTAAAAGAAATCAGAGGGAGGGAGGGAAGGAAGGAAGGGTTTAAAAATTAAGAATGAGGAGGAGAAAGTGGCTGGATAGGGGGGGAAATCTCCCTTCCTTGTCATGCCAGAATGTGGAGACCTCCTGCTGCTTCCTCCTGCATTTAAAGGGACCGATCACACCGGCCGCAGTTAGTCCCACACTGAAGCGGGCTCAACTGCGGGTTCCTCCTGCATTTTCCGACCTCGGGAAAATCAACTATTTCCCTGGTGGTTGTGCGAGGAACCCGCAATTGAGCCTATCTGGACAGCCCTCTCTCGCAATGATTGTAAGAGAGGGCTGTCCAGATTGCGTCCCTCCATTTTTCCTCCCTTTTGCACTTGGGCGCTTGGGCACTCAAGTGCCCAAGTGCAAAAGGGGGGGGAAAAACCCCAAACTTACCAGGCGGCCGGCAGGGCTCGGGGAAGGGTGCCTCCCCCAGCCGCCACCACCACCAGCCACCGCCAGCCTCCTCCTCCTCTGCTGCCGCCAGCCACCGCCGCTGCCTCCTTCTCCGCACACCCCTTCCATCGCCGCCCACTGCTGCTGCCGCCCGCCTCTTCTGCCGCCACCGACTCCGCCGCCCACCACCACCTGACAACAACTCTGCTGCCAGCTGCCGCCCGCCACCTCCAGTGCTGGGATGTGTATACATCCCAACCCGAAATAAAAAAATGTGGCCCCTTTAAATCCAGGAGGGCTCCCGGATTTAAAGGGCCATGTGACCACGGCCTATATTTGATTTGTGGCAGGTAGATCCAAGCACCTCTTCTTAAAATGACAGATGATGGATGGGAAAATAATGTGTGGATGCACATGCACACAGATTTTACAATCCAGGGTTGGAACATTTGAAAATAAACAGTTGGCCACTTATAGGTTCAATAGTTATTGGATTTATGCAACATCTAATAAACAAACCAGAGGCATTAAAGGGGAATAAATTATTCACTGAGACACTGTTGCTAAAACAGAACATTTCTATCAGTTGTGTGTTATTAGGAGCAGTAGGAAACAAAGTGTCACTGAATTAAATTATTTAATCCCTTTCAGAAGGTGCTAATTGAGTGTCTGATACACAGTTTGTGATTGGTTCTTATGTTGCTGCCTGGTTTACAGCATGCCTTTTACAATACTCAATGTTTTGGAGCTTGATAACAGAGTTCTATGGCTGTCCAGGAGAGTTGGCAGCACAAGAATGGGAGAAGATAAGGAGTTTGGCTGGGTCAGAGTAATAGTCCACCTCGTCTGATATCCAGTGTCCTCCAGGGGCTGACCTAGGGCTGCCAAGTCAGCCCGGGGGGCAGGGGATCCCCCGCTACAGGGGTTCCCAATCCGCCGGCCAACATTCGGCCGGCAGGGGGAACCCCACCCCCGAAGATGTCCAGTCAGGATGACTTCCCCAGCGTAATGATGTCACCTGGAAGTGACGTCATCACGTTGGGGACGTTGCCGGGATGACACTCTAGCAACCGGAAGGAAGTCAGTCAGTCAGTCAGTCAGTCTACCATATCCTGGCTCTACTGATATGAATTCCACCATGCCCTTGTCCTGGAATTGTCATTATACATTTCTATCTTGCCTGCCTTAACAATTCTCAGCATGATTCTGCCTTCTTATCCTCACCATATTCCTTAGAGACAGACAGGGAAATACTGAGGTTCTCAAGTTCATCCATGTGGGTGGAATTAATAACACAGCAGAAGTGCACCAAACTGATTAAAGTGTACATAACATTCTATTCAAGAACTAATGTAGTTGATAGTAAGGATAAGATAGGGTCCTAGCTATCTTACTACCTAAGAGAGAGAGAGAGTTACTGTGGAACTTCCAAGAGGAAGCAGGATATTACCCTAAGAGTAGGAGAAAGGGGCTGAGTTCACTATCCTATCTAACTATCCTCTTGCTGCCCCCTGAAGGGTCTTCTTCTCCCTTTTTTGTACATCAGACATTGCCTATCCAAAGGCTACTGATTTAATAATCTAGGTGTATTCAGGCCTTCAAAACTGCATGCACTGTATGTGCGAGGAAAAGAGCAGGAGCATGCCTTGTCCCTGATATGTTCGTGGATACAGTCCAAGCTCAGCTGTAAACCCTATGCACATAGAAGGGTGAGCTTTGCAGGAATGCTAGACAAGGGAAAATCTCTGTGTACAAAGTATACAAGCAGACACTTGGAAACACGAAGGGCCCACTACAGATATTTGGTTGTAGAGGCAGACATCTAGGATATGGTGATCAGGCACAGTTCCACTGCCCTCTAATAGCCTGCACAGGACAAATCTCTACCAAGGCATAGCCGGTGCTTCTGTCATTTTGCCACAGCTGGCTATAAGTTTAACTTCTGAGCAGAGGGTTGGCATTTGGGGAAATGGCTCCTTTCTATTTGGATACAGGAAGTAAAATGGTTACAAAATAGGGATGAGGCACGTGCAGTGAAGATGAATTGCTTTCACATTATCCAGATTCCATGGTCACCCAAATCCATGAATCCTGGGTATGCAAGTAAACACCTGTTGCAGGGGCTGGAGCCAGAACACATGCTTTGCAGGTTGCGAAAGTCCAAAGACAAGAAGCTGAGTCAAGAGGTCAGAGTCAGGAGATGAGAAAATCACACCGAGGGGTCATTCAAGAGATATAGGCCGTCCTGAGGTTACTCATGAGCAAGAGTCACAGAGATGAGAGACAAGAGACGAGAGGCTGAGAGCTGGTCCAGAGTCACACGACCGAGGCAGGGTTCGATGCAGTGGTTGCAGAGTCAGTGGTAGAATGACTTGTTGCTTCCACACTCAGATTGGTGCACGCTCCCTCATTTATGCCAGGTGCACAGCACAGCTGTGCCATATTGGGCTAATGCTCTGGTCCTTCCCCTGGCTTTTTAACACCAGGTGTCTCTGGGCAGCCAGGCACACTCTCCGTCTCCTCTCGAGGAGTTCTTGTCATGCTCTTCTTCACCTGCGCTCCAGTGGCTCCAAACGATGGGGACGAGGTGGCTTGTGAAACTTGGTCTGAGCCTGGATCGGGGCCCTGAGCTGTTGGGATGACAGCCCCTCAGATGCTTGTGTGACCATAGTGTCCAAAGCTCTGCTGTCAGTAGCTGGCTGTGCGCTGTCATCTGTAATGAGCTCCAGCTGCTAAGCCTCCTTGGAACCAGCCAGTTCAGGCTGATCCACAACAACACCATGGCCAGCAGTTGGAATGTAATGTGCCAGTGGGGCAGATAGAAGAGGAACACAGATGTCAATGGACCCTTCTCTACTCTTGCTTCCCTCCCCTCCTCCTCTGAACAATTGTAGGATCTGTTCTTAAGGCAGGGCTTAAAGTACCAGGCTGAAGTGAACCAGCTCTCCACTGAATCGCTCCTTGGATGGGAGAAAAAGCTTAAAATGGCCTCCAGGTCTGTAATGGAAGGAAGGCAGTATGTAAGCATCTTATATATATATAATTCTTCTAACACGCTGGCCATTTCCAGCTCTCCCATTGGCTGTGCTGTGTGCTCCATCAGCCATTGGCCCATCAACCACCACTCAAGAGTAATCACATGCCATTGGCTGGGGGCTGGGTCTGCTCCTCTTCCCTGCCCACTGTTACCTCAGCCACTGTTCCCTGTCAGAATAACTGCCAAACCATCTGTCTCTCCTGATGAAGACACTTCTCCTGCTTGGCTCCTGTGGGACTAACTTTTCCCTCAGTGGCTGTTGCTAGGTAACCAAGCTTGGTTCTGTCAGTAAAAAAACAAAGTAATGCAGCCCTTTCCAGGCCTTTGTGGGAAACTCACTGGGGCCAGTCCTGGCTAGGGTTGCCAGCTCCAAGTTGGGAAATTCCTGGAGATTTTGTGCTGAAGTCTATGGAAAGCCAGAGTTTGGTGAGGGGAGAGGCCTCAGCTGAATAGAATGCCATAGAATCCACCTTTCAAGGCAGTTATTTTCTCCAGGGGCAGAGAGATCTGTTGTTTGGAGTTCAGTTGTGAACCAGGTGATACCACAGCCAGTGTAGCATAGCAGTTAGCACTTCAGAGCAGGGTCTGCCAGACCCAGGTTCTTGCTGTGGAAGCTGATTGGGTGATTTCAGACCACTCAGACTTTCAGTGTAACCTACCTCACAGGGTTGTTCTGCAGATCAAAAGGGGGAGAGGAGAATGATGTAAGCTGCTTTGGTCTCCACTGCAGAGAAAGACTGTACTTTTCCTGCTGGGGAACCATTGGTGCCAATCTCCAGATGAAAGCTGGAGATCACTCAGAATTACAACTGCTGTCTAGATGGCAGAGGTCAGTTCCCCTGGAGAAAATGGAACACTTTCTGCCCTTATACCCTGCTGAGATGCCCCCCCATAACAGCCAGTGTGACATAGCAGTCAGGGCTTCAGAGCAGGGTAGAAGCTGCAGGTGTGTGGGGGGGGGGATGGAAAGCGACAAAAGGGGCAGCGAGTCGCAAGTGGAAGGATGGAATCACTGTCACGACTTCACTGCACACACTGTGCCAGTAGGGGGAGCTGAGGACTGAAGGGGATTTCTGTTCCCCAAGTTTCATGGGGCTACACAGGAAAGCACAGCACCCACTCAATTTTGACAAGATGCTTTTCGTTCATTTATTGTAAAAATGTATCTCTTGCCTTTCAGACAGCTCTCAATGGTACTTACAGGACAACCAGGATAAAATGTAATATATATATAACCAATTTAAAACAGATAGAACAAGGGCTTTTCTTCTGGGGGAATGCACCAAAACAGATTTCCGGAACCTCTTTGACAAAATTCTTTTTAAAATGTTTAAAAGTTTATGAGTTGTCAGTATACAGATCCCTCTTGAGAGTTCCAGCACCTCTTTAAAAAAACAAACAAACCTGGGTAAAATAAACCCTTAAATCAGAGCTGCCACCTAAGTCCTAAATTTTTAATTTAATTTTACTTCATTTATACCCCGCTTTTTCCTCCAGTGAAGATGCAAAGCAGCTTACATAGTTCTCCTCTTTGCCATTTTATCTTCACAACAACTCTCTGAGGTAGGCTAGGCTGACAGTATGTGATTGGCTCAAGGTGATTCAGCAAGCTTCCATAGCAGAGTGGGGATTCAAACTTGGGTCTCCCAGATACTATTCCCATACTCTAACCACTACACCATCCTGGCTTAGTCTAAATAGCTGAGGCTGACCATGCTATAGTGGACGTTTTTTCCCTTGTGTCATACTAGCTCCACCAAGGACACCTTCTTAATGCTAATTCCTGTGCATACAGTTCAGTCAACAAAGAAGCGTCCTTGTTGGCTTTTCTGCCCCCATGATGGCACTTCTCTCCCATCAGATTCCCTAGAGACCCAGCCCATTTAAGAAGGGCTATCCATTTGGGCTTTCCTTTGGGGTTAGATAAAAGGATGGAGAAAGTTTGTTCGGTTAAACAGACTCTTATCTTAAGCTGTTTTGCCAATCCCTTCTCTTTTGGTTTGATTTCTGCCTTCAGCCTTCTAAGTAATTCTTTAGTAAACAACCAGAAAGTCAAAGTCCAACTGAAAGGCACACCCAGACCCAAGCAATTCTAATCGTTACTCACTTCACTGCCAGTAAAAAAGAATCAAACTTTAAAAAAGTGCTAAGACTTCCAAATCCACCCACACCTCCTAGAAGAATACCTGAAAGGGAATAACCTTGATTACTCTTTCTCATCAGGGCATTTAGCAACTGTATGATAACAGCCACAAAAGTGATGCTTCCAGTGTAACTCGAGAAAATGAAAGGAACACAAAAGCAAGATTGTTCTGCAATTTCTTTCTGCCCAGATTTTGCAGCTCCAAATTGCCTGATCTTCTTGAGAGATCAAGATGGGTCACTGTGGTCCTTTCTGCACTTGGATCTCATCCCTGGTTTTATCAGAGTTCAACTCGCAACACAGTACCTTGCATTTATCCCTGGTTATAACAGCATCTGTTTATCACGGGACAAGTGTGGGGCAAAACCGGGGTGACCACAATGTAATGTGGAAACAAAAAATACCCCTAGATAATTACAGGGGTGAACTCGAGTGTAGTGTAGAATGTAAAAATACCCCAAGATAATTACAGGGGTGAACTCGAGTGTAGTGTAGAATGTAAAAATACCCCAAGATAATTACAGGGGTGAACTCGCGTGCAGTATAGAATGTAAGTTCGGGGACAGGGTTGAACCAGGATTTAAGGTCTAGTATGGAAAGTACCTGTGCTATCTTGTTTGTAGCAGGAGAAAAGAGCAAGAGTCCAGTAGCACCTGAAAGACAATCAAAATTTCTAGCAGTGGAGGAGCTTTCAGAAGTCACAAGAGCTCCTCCCCTACCACAAATTTTAATACTCTTTAGAGTGCAATCGTATAGAGGGCTGTCATATAGAGGGCAGTGTGGAGTTGTTTTCTGTTGCCCCAGAAGGTTGGACCAGAACCAGTGGGTTGAAATTAAGTCAGAAGAGTTTTTGGCTAAACATTAGGAAGAACTTTCTGACAGTTAGAGCGGTTCCTCAGTGGAACAGGCTTCCTCGGGAGGTGGCGGGCTCTCCTTCTTTGGAGGTTTTCAAGCAGAGGCTAGATGGCCATCTGACAGCGATGCTGATTCTGTGAACTTGGGCAGATCATGAGAAGGAGGGCAGGAAGGGTTGCATCAGTGCTTTGTTCCTGTGGCCCTTTCTTACATGCCCAGGGAAATGCCGATTGCCACTTTGGGGTCAGGACGAATTTTTCTCCAGGCCAGTTTGGCTGGAGATACTGGAGGTTTTTTGTCATCTTCTGAGCATGGAACAGAAGTCACTGAGGGTGTGTGTGTGTGGGGGGAGGGTATTTGTGAATTTCCTGCACTGTGTAGGGGGTTGGAGTAGATGACCTGGTAGATCCCTTCCATGACTCTATGGACTCTTGCTCTTTTCTACTGATCTCCTTAAGGAGTGGAACCAAAATGTGGTCCTTTCCTTTTTCATTGCTCTCTCTTCTCTAGTATGTTTTTATCCTGCAAGGAACTCAGGATGGCACCCCACACCAGGCTCCCCTCTCCTTCATTTTATCCCCACCGCCCCCCTGTGAGAGAGATTAGGCTGAAAAAAAAGGGAAGTTCCTGACAGGAGGTCACCCAGTGAGCTTCACAGTAGAGTTGGGAATGTGGACGTGGATGATCCAGCTTCGAGTCCAGCACTCCCAATGATTCCATCACACTACTGCCCTTCCGTACTTGTCTTAGCTTTGTACGCTTTGCTGTGCATATACAGATTTGCCAGAACTTCAAATTCTTTCCACCCATTTGTGTGTCCCCAACCATGTTACTGGTACACACATGTTCCCTGACAAAACACTGCCAAAAAAGGCTTGGTGTAATTGTGCATGTGATAGCATCAAGGTTCTTTTCCAGATGTGTATGTTCCAGTTCAGGAATTAATCTTATAAACTATCCCAGTTAAACCAGAATTCAGATGGAGTAAAGGTGTGTGTGTGTGATAGAATACTAAAGGAATAGAACAGAAGGTATCATCTCATCTCCAGTAAGGGTCTGACCAGTAAGGGATCCAAAGGACAACAGTAAAATGCAATTCTTCTGTCCCTTCCTCTGTACATGGAGGGCTTTTTAGCTTAAAATATTAACAGTTGTTCTAAAGTGTTGCCACTACCTTGGTGGTGTGTGGGCAGACATATGGCAAAGGCCAACTCCCACAGACCTCAGTTAAAGAGTTCTGTCTGCCTCGATGGAATCAGTACCAGAAGGGACTGTCCTCCTCACTCCAGGAAGGTTTATCATCTCTCTTTCTCATTCCACTGACCAGGTCAGGCCAGATCAAAGGAGGATTCCTGAAGTCTCCAGGAAATTTTTCCTGAAGTCTTTTTAGCTCCTTAATAGGGATTGGCACAAACTGGCTCATGAACTGAAGTTCATTATGAATTCTGGCCAGTTTGTGGTTCCCAAAGTCAAATTCGTGGCAGGGCAACTGGCACGAACTTTAGCACTGTTTCTAGCAGTTTGTGGTGGTTCATGAATGGATACATGTCCAGACAGACTGCATCTGCTCAGTCTAAATGTTTACCAAACTTCAAAGCAATGGGGTGGGTGGGTTGGAATTCTCCAGCCTCTGGGTGTTCTTTTTCCCCTCTCTGTGTCTTTGATCATGGTCACACTGCCCTTTAAATCCAGGATCCCTCCCGGATTTAAAGGGACCGGTTTTTTTTTTATTTTGGGTTGGGATGCTTACACATCCCAACGCCCGCCACCGGCAGCTGGTGGAGGAGGAGGCAGTGGTGGTTGGTGGACAAGAAGTCAAGCAGTGGCGATGGAGGTGGCGGGTGGAAGAGGCATGCGGCGGTGGCATGCGATGGAGGAGGTGGCGGTGGCAGCTGGGGGAGGCACCCTTCCCCAAGACCTGCTGGCCGCCTGGTAAGTTTTTTTGGGGGGGTTCCCCCCCTTTTGCATTTGGGTGCTTGAGTGCCCAAGTGCCCAAGTGCAAAAGGGGGGGTGGAAACCCGGGAGGGACGATCTGGACAGCCCTCTCTCGCAATAATTGCGAGAGAAGGCTGTCCAGATAGGCTCAATTGCAGGTTCCTTGATTTTCCCGGGGTCAGAAAATGCGGGAGGAACCCGCAATTGATCCTGCTTCATTGCGGGACTAGCCGCGGCTGGTGTGATCGGTCCCTTTAAATGCGGTAGGAAACAGCACTTCCTCCCACATTAAAGGGCTGTGTGATCGCAGCCTTGGACACCCCACTGCTCTTGTCAGTTTCAAACTTAGTCTTGTCAGTTTCAAGAGGTCCCCCCTTGGCCAGTTTTTTGAGTCCTCTTCCTATTTTCTTGCACAGAGCTTGCAAAGCCTCCACCCTTGGAGTGTGATTCTTTCTGTGCAAGACATCAGTCCTGTTGAGCTGGCATTGCTCCAAGCAGTGGTTTCAATGTCACTTTCTGGATCACAAGAGGTACAAAAGACAGAGCACTGTCTAGGGCTCCTTTGTATCCCTATGTTTCCCACTCGGGAGGAATGTACCCTGTCATTTTGACATCATCCACACCAAGTTGCACCTTCTCTAGGGCTGGCTTCATTGGGCATGCTCTCCTGGCAGAGCAGCTCAGGCCAGACAATAAAAGCCAAAGACCACCACCCCAGCAGCTACCTGTCGAAATAAAAGCCCACTGGGCAGGGTCTGGCATCAGACAGAATGGCACACTTCCACCCAGGTACCTAAGAGAGTCAATTATGTTGGAAATGTATGTGTTTGCAAGACCTCACATTCCAGTCATTATAGGGTTTACCTTCAGTGCTATTTTTTAGACTGACCTGGAAGAGAAACTTGGCAGACAGCCAATGTAAGAAAAGCCCGCAAATGTAAAGGAGTACTGATGTATTGATTGGTTCCTGTATTCAGGTGACTTCCTTCTAGGGGTCAAGAAGAAGCAGATTCTCCATTATTGTCTGATCATGCTTTGTAAAGAGCAGGATGCAAAATGTAGCTCCTAAATATGTTGTTATTTTGTAGGTCTCCTGTGAACCCTTATCCTTAGAAATAAACCTTTTTAGACAGAAAGAAATGTCTCCTCTCCAGTGAAGCAAAGATCCATTGAAACCTCTGACTATTTAAGTATTTTGACCAGGGGTCATTTCAAGCAAGAGCTCGGGGGAGCTCAGCTCTGGGAGTTGGTGCCAGCCCCCCACCCCCGCATGCGGGGGAATGCCTGCTTGTGTCATGGCTGCAGCAAAATGACCCTTTCCCCTGGAAAGGTCCTTGTTCCTCCGACCAGCCTTCTGAAGGCTTCAGCCACCACTGAAGCTATCCTCCCAGAATAGTGGTATTTCTGAGGCTTGGATTAGTAGCTGTCCCTTCTCTGCCAGCTCTTTCTTTCTTTCTTTCTTTCTTTCTTTCTTTCTTCCTTTCTTCCTTTCTTCCTTTCTTCCTTTCTTCCTTCCTTCCTTCCTTCCTTCCTTCCTTCCTTCCTCTCTCTTCCTCTCTCTCTTTTTTTTCTTGCCTTCTGACATACTTCAGGTGATGTCAGGTGGTGTAGCATATGCAAATAAGTTATGCTAATGAGTTATGCTAATGCACTCCTGCACCTCTTTTTCTACTAAATGACCCTTGATTCTGAAAACTTTTCTCCAACAAATTATTCCATCAGCCTCCCAAAAAGATTTGCAGAAATGAACAAAACCCTGACACTTTGCAAATGACCCAGTGCCACATCTTAGGCTGCAAATCGAAGAAAGAAATGCCAATTTCTTAAAGCTGGCGGGACTGGCTGGATGAAATGCCAATTTCTTAAAGCTGGTGGGACTGGCTGGATGAAATGCAAGGCAAATGTGTGCGGGGGGGAGGGTCAGGGGGGAATAAATAAATAAAAGAGGAGGGACTCCCGAAAGGGAATAGAATCCACATGTGGATCAGTATTCTCTAAAAAGGGGCACTTGGCAAGGCAATATCAGGGTGCCACACTGCAAACCAACTGCTTTTTAAATAATGCACATTTCCCTCACCACCTTGCAATGCCTTAAACAATTCAAAGGAGGAGATCTGGCAAAGCAAAAAGGACCAATTGATGTATAGCGACGTACTATGGAATGCGTGGGGACTCTGAAATTCGGGTTGGTAGCACTGTACCTGGTCTGCTCCCAGGGAGAAGAAGGGGTGCAAAAGACGTGGAGGGGTGCAGCTGTGTCTTCCACCTGGGTCAGGGGGCTGTGGACTAGATGGACAACAGACACAAGAGCAAATCTTCTGCTGGCTGTGGAGAAGGACCATGAAGGCAGGTATCAGCAAACAGAGCCCTCTCTCATTCATCTGTACATCAATCCCACAAGGCAGATATGATGAACATACGAACATAAGAGAAGCCAATGTTGGATCAGGCCAATGGCCCATCCAGTCCAACACTCTGTCACATAGTGGCCAAAAATACCAGGTGCCATCAGGAGGTCCACCAGTGGGGCCAGGACACTAGAAGCCCTCCCACTGTTGCCCCCCCCAAAGCACCAAGAATACAGTGCATCACCTGCCCCAGATGGAGAGTTCTTATCTATACCTTGTGGCTAAGAGCCACTGATGGACCTCTGCTCCATATGTTTCCCTCTTGAAGCCACCCATGCTTGTAGCTGCCGCCACCTCCTGTGGCAGTGAATCCCATGTATTGATGAGAAACTAGTGTGGAGAGATAGAAAAAACATTCCACAGTTCCATGATGCCAGAAATGGGACTCAGGGCCACAGATGGAATGAGGTGAATCCATTCCCAGGGGGCAGAACTGGGAAGAGGGTAATAAAACCAGATCCAGGAGTCAGGGAGCGCCTCTGCAGGTTTTCTCCTTTGGAATCTCTGTCTGAGGGTGGCTCTCGGCAGCCTTCACAGAACTATGATGATGTCCAGCAACTTGGCATTTCCAGGTAGTGCAAATGGGCATGCCCGAAGGGAAGGAGGCCTTAGCTCAAATCAGAAATCCTTCATCCTGCTCCCCGGCACCCACACACTTGAGGTTAGGGTACACACAGCAAAAGTAGCTTCAGAATGTAATCCAAAACCAGAACCAGTCAGCATGTATAAAACTGAAGTCGGAATAGCACGATGAAAACTGTGTCCTTATTGTATTATGCTTGGCAGGAGGAGAGAGGTATTGATTGTCTCGGTGATCACAGTAAAGTAACTGAAAAGCTTCCCAAGTAATGTAGTCTTGGAAAGAAATTGTCTGGGGGGGGGGGGGGAGTGCCTTATGTGGTATTAGAAAGAAGACAGGTGGGAAAAAGTTAGTTTGCAACCAAGTTATGAAAACCATTCTGTATTTCCGAGAGTTCAGATAACTCATAGGCAGTACAATTAAGACAGAATTGTTGGGAATACAAACCATTACAAGGCAGGCCACAGAGAGAACCCAGTTTAAACTGTACTGCAGGTCTGTTTCCCAATTGTTCACCCAGTTTCAGATCTTTTTTGGAAATTCATTGGCAAAATGACAAGATGTGCCCTGTGATCTTGCTGTGGGGTGGAAAGCAGCCCCATATTGAACTTTGCCCTTCCTTCCTGTTTCGGAAGCGGGCCATTCCGAGCCCTTTGCCCAGCTTTATGCTACCTCTAGACCTCAAAACATGACATTTCTGGTTCAAGAGGACACGGCGAGGGTCCCTGCACAGGTGCTGTTCAAAACTCCCTCGTTGTTTCCACTAATCTCTTGCTATTTCGTTTATGTCAAGCTGCATTTGAGCAAAGCAAAAAGGCCCAGATTTGCAGATTGATAGATGTTTGCCGTGCAACTCATGCAGTATTTATCAGCCTGAGCAATCTGTAGATTTATTCATCCTTGTCTTTTGAAAAGTTTCGTGTTTTTTAAATGACAAAAGGGTTTGTTAGTACTCCAGAACAGCATTTTAAGATTACAGCAGAAAGCTGACAGCAGTCATTTGATGAAGCATATGAATATAAAAGGGATATGTAAATTTGTGTCATCATGGATATACCTTTTCTTTTTCTTTAAGAAAGTATGCCAGGTGTAAATTAAGTTTGTCCCCTGTGTAATCCTCCAAACAGTAATGAAATGGAATACAGAAAGCTGAGTTTATTCTGTTGAATCCTTCCCTTATACCTTCTCCCTCAATTTTACCAGATGGGCTAAGAGGAGATGAAAGGAATAAAAATAACCTGTCAAACATTGTATTCTTCCCTCGTGTATTTATATCCCAGGCTTGAAAAAGCAGAGAAAAGAAGAAGAGAGGGTGGGGACAGCCATCTATTTCAGCTAACCAAGAGTGTGGGAAATAAGCACCTTGCTGGATCCAGATTTTAATTTTGCTCCTCTTTTCATCCATTTCATTCATGCTGTATTTATGCCGGTCTGGTGGGGGCCAGAGGCTTGTGAAAATGTGTCAGAAAGAACCACCACAGCCCAAAGAACCTCTGAGTCGCCCAAACAGAGTAATTCCTAATGGGGCTTTTCCGCATGTGTGGTTTTCATCAACTTTTGCCCCCAAACCACATCAGCCCTCCCCCCACTTTCCACACATGTTTTGTTGGCTATAGGGTTCGTTGTGGGTTTTCTTGGGGGGGGGGTGTTTGGAAACAGTTTTTCTGCAATTTCTCCTCATACGTAAAGCTCCAATCATTCCCACCCACCCACTGAAGCCCATCAAGGCCCACCATGGAAGCCCACCTCCCTCTCATCCCTTCTTTCCCCTCAACTCCACCCCTTGCAAATGCCCTGATTTAAATAGCAATTCAAAGCAAAAGCAACACAGCACTAGTTGATCAGATTCCTCCCCCCAGACACACACTTTTGTAAGTGCTGAGTGTGTGCAGCCCAAATCAGGCTGCCATCCAAGTAATCCCTCCTACCCCCCCCCCCCCCCATGTGCGCCTCTCTAACCATCTTTAAGTGGAAAAAAGGAATAATGATAGAGCAATCAGGTCACACACACACACCAACTCTAAATTGCTATGGAGAATCTCTGCACTTTCTGTATAGTCCTCACAATGCAGTTGTCTTCTGACAAAAACAAAAGGGTTCGTTTTAGGAAAAAGTGCCAAAAGTGTTGTCTATTTACCCCCTCTTTTTAATTTTTTTTTAAAGTTAGGAAAACAGTAGGGGTACAGAAAAGAAAAGAAATGGGGGGAAGGGTTATACAACATAAATGAATTTGTCGAAGACAATCATGCAGTACAAAATGTATAGAGTATTTTCCCTTACATCCCCTTCATTAATTTTTTTAAGGTATTATCTATAAAATACAGTAGTTCTTATTTCTGTTGGGATACAATTGTATTCATCATTTAAGTTTTAAGTTTCAAACTTTGTAACTAACCTATTCAAATTGTATTTTTCCATCAATTTAGTGCTATGTCTCTCTATTACTATTAATGCACCATATTAAGTTTTTCTTTCCTGAAGCTTTTGTTCCCACCATGAATTTCTTGTATTTATTAAAATTACCCCCAAAAAAGTTTTGTTGGCTTATTGTGACAGTTGATGCATTCCAGGTCGCCATTTTGTTTTCGAAAGACTTCTACCACTTTCTATTCTCCTGTGGAGGAAATAGTAATTCTTGCACCTCTGTTTCCCAATCGTTCACCCAGTTTCAGCCTTTCAATGACCTTGCACTTATGGCTGGTCAATTTTTGCCACCTTTGTACCCTAATGGACTTCTTTTCTATGTGCCTCAGCTTCTTGGGGAGAGGAGGAGTTCATTGCACAAACATCCCTTCATATAAGATGGCAGTGCTGCAGAGCAGACCAATGTCGGTTTGACCATTCATTCGAGTGTGGTTGCTCTTTCCCATCCCTGAGATTAAAGGTGAAACAGTCTCAGGCCCATAGCTGTGGGGCTTTGGGGGGCTCTGCCCAGTTTTCCTAAAGGCACAGCCCACAAAAATTTCTCCTGTGAATGCTTTTTTTCAACCATTTTAAACAATTTTTTAAGGTGCTCACAAAGTGGGGTGCTGTAGTTAACTAATTCCTGCACTGAGCAAGAGGGTTGAAGTAGGTGACCTCTAGAATCCCTTCTAACTCTGTGTCAAGAAACTGGTCTCCTTTAAGAGAGTTTTTCTGCCTGTTAGCTTTCTTGACTATAGAAGTCATCACCCCCCCACCCGTCGGCTTGTTATCAGAATTGTTGCTTAGGCTGGCAGAGATAATTAACTTGCAGCCGCTGAGAACTGTCCTCTAAAGTGGTTGACAGCTTGCATCTATCCTAGTAACAGTTTTCTATTGGCTAAATGGTTAAGAACACCTATGTAGAATAGACAGCTTGAGAAGACTCAGAGAGAGAAGAGACTGCCTTGAAGCTCAGCTTCAACTGCTGCTATGCTTCCAGAGACTCTGCTCACCAGGAATGCCAGTTGAGTTGCCAGAGCTTCATGCCTGATAGGAAAAGTAGTAGGTAGAATAGTCAGCTAGGTTTTTTGTTTTGGTTTGCATTTCTTGCTACATACATTCTTTCCCCTATCTGTGTGTTGTTTGCCCTTTGTTTTTTTGTAAATAAAGTTTTATGTCATTTTATACAAATTGGAGTGAGTTTACTGTCCAAACCAAGGCCGAGGACAGACTGGCAGTCTGGCCCGCTCTGCCTCCACTTTAAAAGTGGAGGCAGAGCAGCCGTTCAGACTGCCACATTTGCCCGGAGGAGGCGGCCTGGATGCAATGCATCCGGCGCTGCGCTCCTTCCGCAGCAGCCGGGCACCACTTAAAAGTGGTGTCCCGGCTGCTGCGGCGCGCATTCCACCCGCTTCCAGTGGGTGTGAATGCGCACCGGGCGGGGGAGCCGCGCAGTGTTCAGATGCCTCCGCCGGAAGCCACCCGCAGTCTGGATGCTGCGGGCGGCTTCCTTGCGGCGGCATGCGAACGCTGCATGGTGGGGGCAATTCCCTCCGCCTTGTTCTGCCACGCCACGGAGGCGCGGCAGAACTTAAGTCTGTCTTCACCCCCAGATAAGTGTTTCCAGTGCCACACCTACCATTTACCAGAAAATTTATTCTCCTCCGCTTCCTCCCTTCTCAGCCTGCTATTGTCATTTTCTGGGGTTCAGATTTGCAGAAGCCTCTAGGCTCTGATTTTAAATGGCATGATTCCTCAGTAGCTGAGTCACAGTCCTCAGAATTCTGGCTTTCCTTTTGCACTGAGAATGTCAGCCCCACCAGATAAAAATTTGCCCCACGGGCCGCAAAATCCTGGCTATGGGCTTGAACACCCTGCTTACTATTCTGTCTTTTGCCCAAATAAAATCAGCGCAATGCCTTCTTCCAGCTACGTCTTGTTTGTAAACTGCTTAAGGCAGCTGTTAGCTCTGAACCTGAGTGGCAATGAAATCTACAAGAGAAGGTGTATGTCGCAGGAGAAAATAGACAAGTGTAGATTTGCATTGTGGTATCTGGCATCTACAAATGCATACAAGTGGCGTACTGTGGATTCGGTTCAGATGGTTTCGTGGAATCTCTAGACAATGCTGACATCCTTTCTTAGCTGAAATATTATTGTGGCTTTGCAAAGTGTGAAATTCAGCCAGCAGCACAACAGAAGGATGGTACTTCCTGATTTCCAGACAGAATAGTCTAGGCCTTTGGGAACACATGTGATTTTCAGTTGCATGCCACAGAAAACAGCACAATTCTAACAATGCTAATGACGGCTGACAACATGTTAGCCTAACTGCTTCAGATAATCATTCAGCTAAGCAAATATAGGACATTCAAAGATGGCTGAGAATGTGTTGGTGGTAAAATCCATTGGCAAATACACTGCTCCGTATCCTCCATCTTATAACTAGCATTTGTAGAGAAAAAATACATTTAAAAACCCTGCACTTTCCTCCTCCACTCAAAAATCAGACATCATGTATTGGTAAAATGTTTATTAAATTTTTGACAGCTGATCTGCACAGAATTAACTCACTCCTATCCCTTCAGTCCAAGCTTTCTAAGAGGGCACCCAAAGGGTTCATCAGCATTTTGACAGATGCCCCCTGTTTCCAACATGGCCACTCCACACACATCCTGAACACATTAACACATGGAATTCACTGCCACAGGAGGTGGTGGCGGCTACAAGCATGGATGGCTTCAAGAGGGAACTGGATAAACATTTGGAACAGAGGTCCAGCAGTGGCTATTAGCCACCAGGTATAGATAGGAACTTTCGGTCTGGGGCAAGTGATGCACTGTAGTCTTGGCACTTGGGGGGGGGGGGGGCAACAGTGGGAGGGCTTCTAGTGTCCTTGCCCCACTGGTGGACCTCCTTATGGCACCTGGTGTTTTGGGCCACTGTATGACAGAGTGTTGGACTGGATGGGCCACTGGCCTGATCCAGCATTGGCTTCTCTTATGTTCTTAGTCAGCACTACCCCAAACACAGGTCAGCAACACTGGCTCAGAGATCAATGCCTAAGAGATTTCTCTCCCTGGGCCCTGGTTCTGATCAGGCATCTCTACCAGACAATTTGGGAAAGGCCCAGGGGTCATTTGGGGCTGGAGCGAGGTGGAGCAGTGCTCCACCAGCCCAGGAGTGGGCATTAGGGCAGCCACAGGCCAAATCAGATTCTCTGATCTGATTTAGCCCGCCACTGTATTGCTGCTGAAATTTGGTGGCGGCTTAAAAAGCAGATGGAGGGGAGGGGGGTTGAGGGAGAGGCTCCAAACTTACAGGGTAGCTGTTGGAGCCTCTCCCCAAAATATCCACAAAGTTTCAAGAAGATTGGACAAGTGGGTCCAATTCTACGGGCCCCCAGACAGGTTGCCCCCATTCCCTCCATTGTTCTCTATGGTGGGAAAAAAGTAACATTTTTTCCCACCATAGAGAACAATGGAAGGGATAGGGCAACCTGTTTGGGAGCCTGTAGAATTGGACCCTGTGATCCAATCGTCTTGAAACTTGGTGGGTATTTCAGGGAGAGGCTTCAGCAGCTACTCTGCAAGTTTGGAGCCTCTCCCTCAAACCCCCTCTCCTCCAGCCCCTCATATACCCTATGAGTTTTTGCCATTGACTTCAATGGCTCATAGGGTATAGTGGGACTGAAACTGACATTCGGAGGGCCAATAACTCCCAGAGGGCCTGTGGAGGAAGCGAAATGAGAAGGGGTCTAAAGTTTAAACCCCTTCTGCTTAGAGTCATGCAGTGGCGGCGACACGATCTTTCCACTGTATTCTATGGGGCTCTTCTTGTTTCGCTCCCCCCCCCGCCCGCCTTGGCAGGCCAGCTGGGGAAGGGAAGGGGAGGCTTTTGAAGATGCCCCCCCCCCCTTTGCTTCCCTTTCTGACACACTTCCAGTGATGTCAGGGGGCATGACATATGCTAATGAGTTATGCTAATAGGTATGCTAATGAGCTCCTGCACCTCTTTTTCTATGAAATAACCCATGGAAAGGCCCCAAAAAACTCTGAGCCAGCTAGTCCCTTTCACCACCCTGTGGGACAGTTTTACCAGAGAAGGGCTGGCCAGAACATGTGATAATGCTTCAAACAACCTTAAGAACATAAGAGAAGCCAATGCTAGATCAGGCCAATGGCCCATCCAGTCCAACACTCTGTCACACAGTGGCCAAAAACACCAGGTGCCCTCAGGAGGTCCACCAGTGGGGGCAGGACACTAGAAGCCCTCCCACTGTTGCCCCTTCCCCTCTAGGAGTGCCAGAAACTTCACCACAGATGAGTTTTTCAGATGAACTTGCCACATTAAATAGGAGCAATTATGGTGAGCTGATCCAGGGATTCATTTGCAGATGTTCACAAAGCAGTTAGAGGCAAATGTCCCGAACTCCTTACAAAATGGTTGGTGGCTGTGCAGTAGTTATTTTGTTACTAACAATACAATTCGGTGGATCTCTAGACATAGTTAGCAGGCAGACCCAGCATCCTGGTGAATGAGGTCTTTCTGGATCCCGGATGGAGAGTACGTGGAGTGGAAACCTGAAATACCATGGATATGCAGATTTGGGTATGTACTGAGCCGGAATTTTTTGGCTGCATTCAGTGGCACTGGCAAGGCAGCAGGGTGTGTTTTGGTCTGCAAACCCACATATGTGATCTTTCTTCGTCTTTAAATGGGAGGAGTGTGTGCGAAGTTCTTTCTTGGCAGCTGTCAATTGTCTGAAGCACCCAAATGTAGGAGACTGGTATTTGTGACCCAGGGTGTGAATGATGGGGAGAGGGGGGAAGAAGGACACGATTGCTAACAAGTGACATGGGGAAAACATACGTCCCATAGTCCTTTGCAAAAACCACACATGCATCGCACAGCTCACATGCACAAAGGCCGGTTATGCGTGCCAGTCAGTCCGTGGTCAGTCAGTTAGCCTTTATTGGCATTAGAAAGAATTACAACAAAAGAAATATATAGAGAAGAAACCATCCCACAAGCAACACCATATTGCATAAAGTTGCATCCAACAATTCATTACAGAGTGTCACTCTTTTGGAAGTTTTCCTTACGTAACTTTATAGCTGATTGAAGGAATATGGCTACCTTCACTGATATTTCAGGAACGGAATCATTCAGAAGCCAGTGCACTTTTAAAACATCAGAAAGGTCCGTCATGTTGACTAATATAGAATTTAAATATCTGTAACAAATATCTCAAGCGGTTAAGATGCTGAACTGTAGACTGGAAGGTTAGTAGTTCAGCAGTTCGAGACCCAAGTGACAGAGTGAGCTCCTGTCTCTGGCCCCAGCTCCTGCCAACCGAGCAGTTCGAAAGCAAGAAATTGCAAGTAGATAAATAGGTACCGCTTCGGTGGGAAGGTAACAGCGTTCCGTGCACCTCGGCGTCGAGTCATGACCATGGAAATGTCTTTGGACAGCGCTGGCTCTTCGGCTTGGAAACGGAGATGAGCACCGCATCCCTAGAGTCGTACTCGACTGGCTTTCGAGCAAGGGAAACCTTTACCTTTACCTGTTTAACGAATATCTACTTAAAATTGACAATGCAGACAAATATGTGAAACTGTCTCAGCGCATCCAGAGTAACAATGGCAAAGTCTAGCTACATATACTATGTTACTGTATCTCCCATGTAGGATTGCTGAGGGTATTGCATTGAATCTTGCAAGATTGTGCATGCCTGGTCCTGGGCTCGACATGCAACCACCTGGCAACCTCTGCTGAATGGCTTGGTGAACACTAATTCTGATCACTGATCAACGGTGGTGGTGAGGGTGTCTTTCATGACGTGATTGTGATCAGGCATCTGTATTCTCCTCAGCCCACTGTATTGGCCAGGGTGCAAACCTGTGTCTTTCCCCAGCCGATACCATCACCTTTTCTGGGAGCAAAACAGTCTCTAGCCAAAAGGTGGGTCTCTCTCTTGTTAGAAACAGACAGCCCTGTGCAAAACAACTAGAAGTTACTGTAACAAATCTGTTTTCTTGTGCGGTTATTTTGTGCATACTTGGGCACAATCCACTGTCCATAAAACCTCATTGAAATTATTCTTTTGGAAATCAATCACCCATTTGCAACAGGACCAGCTCAAAGGATTGTGCCCTGGAGTTGTTGATTGATGCAGAAAATGGAGGCGTGTGTGTGTGAAAATATATCTGTATTTTCGTGAGAATATATGACTTGTGTCAGCTTCATTTTAGGTTTGCCGAGTGCATTTTTTTATGGTGGAACTCACAGTACTTTTTTCAGCTGGGAAAATATTTTAAACATGTAAGAATAGACTCAAATGGTTAGGATTCAATGACAAAGATATGGAAATCATAAAACAAAGCCATCAGTACTGAATTTGGATACAAGGGCTGCGATCACACGCACCAGTAAATCTGACATAGGCATGAATGCCCGATGGATCTAAAGGGTGCAATCAGACAGCAACATCTGGGAAGCATCCTGCAGTCATCGGCAACTTGTGCCACTCTGCCCCAGAAGTAGAGTAAAAAGACACCAGAGAAAATCTGGTAGTAAACGGGTTACGACGGGCCATGGACAGGCTTTCCCCTGTCTGATCACACAAGTGCACAGTCATGCTGTCGGGATGGTCTGATCAGGCCATTCTGGCTCGGTGCCATCCCCACCCTCTTCACAATATGTGCATCATTGCATATTTCATAAGGGGCCCTCAGTGCAGAGGTGTGATTCCTCATTTATGTGCATGGTAAACAAATGGCCAAAAAAAGAAATTACTCACCCATGGTTGCATCTGATCACACAGTGACGGGCTGCACCTGCTGCTACAAAGGACTGTGTGTTCTTGCAACTTTGGGTCAAATTCCTTCAGAGGAAACAGCCTTGCTTCCCCTCCGCTTCAACTGGTGCGTGTAACGGCAGCCAAGAAATATCTTATTGATGGCACAGTGTGGCAGTTCACCAGAGTTCTTTGGGGTTCCCTTCTCTTGTGCTGTCCAGAGCTACTTAAAAGACCCACCAATCCCTCATTAGAGAAGAGCATTTATGCTTGCTCGGTTAAATTCTTTTCCCTCAGCCATACTGGAAGGACATCTCACAGGTACTCCCTATTCAGACAGGGTTTGTAAATGCGGATCTGATCAGCTTGAGTTCTTAGAACATATTTTATCAGAGTGTGAAATCTCATCTGATTGGAGAGAAAGGTATTTGTTCTCCCTGTTAACAGGCTATGTGAATTTACCATCTCAAACAATCATCTAGTTTTTCCTTGTAGATGAGGATTGGAAAACTACCTTATCAGTTGGCTAAATATTTCGCAGTGGTGACTGCCTGTAAGGTGGTTGGATCTCGATCTGTTCAAGAACTTTGAGTCAAAAGAACAGTAAAACAGAGAGTTTAGATGCCTATTGCATGTTAACACTTTGTTATCATTAAAGGTAAAATAAAAGGTAAATTAAACGATAGGATAATAAATGATTTAAACAATAAGAAGTTTCGAATGTTATGGAAATCACATATAGCTTTTAAATTACAGGAATTGCTTGGAAACTATTTTGTTATTCTGTCTAATAAAAGGAAATTAGCAGTGAGTAAAATCATTACTTTGTTCAAAATCTCAGTTTAAATGAATGCAGGTTTATGGCAGAGAAAATGTTGACTGCTATTGCCGTTTGTGAAAGTATTCCGTATTTACAAGCACTGCATCTGTGTAGCACTTCTTCTTGGCATGAAGAACTCACAAGAGCCATTCCGGTGCTGATGTAATAGGTCTTTATACATTTCTTTAAAATAAAAATTAAAAGAAATGTGGTTAACTGGAAAGTGCACAGTTGTTATTCCTTCCCCGCCTTTTTCTTCTCATAGCATTCTCCCCAGTCTCTGATCTCATCCCTCCTGAATTTCTTCTATTCCTGGATGCAGACAGCCAAGTAGTAGTCCAGGTACATGCTGGCAATTTGGGAGGGGAGCCTTGCCCTGGCAGCTATGCCAGATTCTAGATACACGAACCTCATGCTGCATTTCATGCACAGAGAAGTCTCTGCGTCAAAGCAGCTCCTATGACAACTAACACATCCTTGACCAGATGATTCTAACTTTTGCACAGGGGAAATAACCTTTCTACTTCTCTACTTCTAGCAGCCTAGCCTGGCAAGGCAGTTCAGCCCCCTATAACTCCATCCATTGGTCTCTCTGCACAGAGATCAAGAAGATTTCAGCACAGACTAAGCAGCCAGCATGCCTGGCTTCCCTCGATGTGGATACCTCTCTTCTTCTGGAAGCATTCCTGTTTCCTGGTTATGCATTACATCATCAAGCCTGGAACACAGGAAGGTGCCATCCGATGAATGCTGGAACCAAGCCCAGAAACATTTCCTAATGGCCCTGCGGGGAGCTTAGGGAACTGTAGCATTAGCAAAACGATCGTTTTCCTGAGAACTTCCAGGAACTGCCCACTGTGTGGGAAACCAGTTCTCCGGCAATTTGGAAACTACTAAACCGCTCTTTTGTTCGGCTGGTTCAGACATGACTCATTGTGTGTTGTTAATATGACTTACAAGAGGTGGGACTCACGATATTCATGGGGGTGGGGGGGGGATTCCTAAAGGCTGCAGCTCCAGGAGGTAGCAGCTGCAGGTAAGTCTTCTTCCCTCTCCCCTGGCACCAGTGGTGAGGCCTCAGCAGCTCTCAGCCGCCGGGCCACCAATCTTCCCCCCCACCCCCGGCAGTGAGGCCTCAGTGACTCTCAGCTGCCAGCCAGCCACAGAGTTCCCAGAGCATTCTCTGTGCATGCACAGGGAACGCTCTTTTACTTTTGAGGGGATTTAAATATCTCCCATATAGTTTTTTAAACTTTTAGGATTTTTCTGCACACCTGGGAAGTTTCCCAAGTGTGCAGGAAAATCTCCCCCCCCCCCAGGGCCCCCAATGTGCGGATTTAGATATCTGCACACACGGGGGCACTTGGCTATTAGATATATAGATATTAACCCTAAGGATCCCAGCTGGGACTAATTGACACTCCAAGTACCCATTAAAAAATGTGTCTGGCACCCTTTTTTGGATTCAGCCTGAGGCTTAAGGGTATCTGTTATCTTTCACCTTGACAGTAGAAACCTGGTTGTTCCGGGCCCAGTCAGTTGCTGGTCATCCTTGAATCGCCTGTGAATGAACACATAAAGCTGCCTTACGCTGAACCAAATCCTTAGTCCATCAAAGTCAGTATTGCCTACTCAGACTAACTGTGGCTCTCCAGGGTCTCAGGTGGAGGTCCTTCTCGTATCCTACTATATGATCTTTGACTGGAGATGCCAGGGATTGAACCTGGGACTTTATGCAATCCAAGCAGAGGTTCTACCATCAGATGACTGTCTTACTTCCTGCCGGACCATCTCAAAGACTACTTGCTTTTCTAGTTCTGTTTATCTGTTATTTGCTACCTTGCCCTTCTCCTCAATGGGGACCCAGCAGAAGTTTCATGGGTCTCCTCTCCTCAACCCTGTGGGGTAGGTTAGAGTGTGTGAGTGGCTCACAGTCACCTGGCAAACTTCTGTGGCAGAGTGGGGGTTCCAGCTTCTGGTCTGACACTCTAACTGCAACACCACATGGCTATTGAGCAAGGCATGGATGATGGAAATGCTACACACAAAAGCCTCCCTAACTGGTTTTTCTCAAGCCTGCTTCTTAATCTACTGCTTGATCCATGTAATTGGAGGGGTGGAAACTTCTGCCCAGTTCTGAATGTTCCCTATTTAAGACTGAGACAGAAGAGGAGGAGGAGGAGATTGGATTTATACCTCGCCCTTCACTACCTGAAGGAGTCTCAGAGCAGCTTACAATCTCCTTTCCCTTCCTCTCCCCACAACAGACACACTCTGAAAGGTGGGGCTAAGAGAGCTCTTTTGAGAACTGCTCATGAAAGAACAGCTCTGAAACAATTTGTGACTGACCCAAGGTTACACCGGGAGCTGCATGTGGAGGAGTGGGGAACTTGAAGTGGGGATTCAAACCCAGTTCTCCCAGAATAGAATCTGTGCCCTTAACTACTACACAAAACTGGCTCTCTGTCCTGGGGAAGTGTAGATACCCTTTCCCTCTTGCTCTCTCTCCATGCCACATGGGGCTGCAGCTGTAGGAGTAGCCCAGTGACCATATGCTTTCAACCCAGAGTAATACTCTCAAGGGCTGCAGTCAGATGATAGGGTTGGTGCAGTCTGCCTGTGCCTCTATTTTATCCGGTGTTATTTGTTCCAGAAAGGTTTGTTCAAACATGCCACCCTTAATCCGCTTCACCGTGTGCTCACTCTGTGGTTGGTCATTCAGATTATTGCTGCATGGTAACCATGGCAAGCTGGCAGTCGAGCGGCATCCTTTTTTTAAAAAATTGTCTTTAAGACATGTGCAGAAGCGCTCATTCAAAGCACCACTCCATCTTGACAGCTCTGCAATTCCTTCACCAAGTACTGTGGCCCCTCTCGGCCTCTTCCACTTTGCCTCTCTTCCTTGGAATGCATGGGGAAAGTGTGAACATCTTTACATGCAGATTTACATAAGAGTAGCCCCACTGACTCAGTACATTTACTTTTGTTTCAGTCATGGGATGCTCTCAAAGCAATGCCGAAGTCTTTCCAACCCCAAGAAAAAGGAGAGAGGGGTTTTGGGGGGGGGGGGGATTTGTCACTCAAAAAGAACTCCCCTGAGGGTTCCTGATCCTGACAGAATGTTTGGGTGCAGAAATGCACAAGCCGTGAGTCACAACCCTGGGGCGAAGATCCGCTTATGCGCATGTCGCTAACTGAATAAAATGGAAGTGTGCAGTCAGACTTCCTAAACAGCTTGAGAGCGCAATGGATTAATCAGACATCCAGAAATGTGGGGTGAAACTGCTGACATTCGTCAGTGAGTCAAATAACTCTGACTCGAAGATGGGTGAGAATGGGGTGAGAGTGGGGTGCCAACAACTGGGGAACAGGAGACAGATGTTGCTGTCTGAACCTGCATTTTAAATCCACAGGGCAACAGCGACAACATCAGATCAAACAGCTCGTCTGATCGTAGCCAAGAAGGACTTTTAGAAAGTCTGAAGTTTAAGCATTTATGTCCCTTGACCTTGACTAGCCTGCTTTTCAACTGGATACCTTATTTCCTTTTATATTTGAGTGATCCTCCTATCTAACAATAAATCTCTCTTTTACTTCATTTCTGTGCCTATGAATTTAAACCCTCTATTTCCATCCACACTTAAGGCCCTCTGTTGTGCTCTGAGTTATTGACCAATAGGTAGGATTTTTTTCATACAAAAACCGAGACACCTCTAAATGCCCAAGAGAAAGCTAGAAAAGCACTGTGTTTAAAATAGGAGTTAGTTTTGAAAGAGGTAGCATTGCTTACTACTGTTCGGGGAATTTATTTGTTGATTGAGCGTAAAAGATGAGAAGGTGCGTTAAAAGATGGCTTGTCCTGGAAACAATCAGACTCCTGACCATTTCTGAGATGAGATGAGTGCTCCGTGCTCACACACCATGTTACCATGAGAGCTCCAATTTCTCGATGGCATGAATTCTGAATAGACCTGCCTAGGATGGCATTATTTGTTTCCGGACTGTGCTGAGCAGAAAAAGATGTCACAAACAGCAACTTATTTATTACTTATTACCCAGCCACAACCTTAGGACACAAGCAGCTGTGCTCTGGTGCAAAGCTGCTTGGTTTTCATACCCCACTATTCTCTACCTTATGGACTCTCAAAGCAATTTACAGTCACTTCCCTTTCCTCTCCCTACAACAGGCACCTTGTGAGGTAGGTGGGGCTAAGAGAGATTTGAGAGAACTGTGACTGGCCCAAGGTCACCCAGCAGGCTTCAGGCGGAGGAGGAGTGGAGACTCAAACCTGGTTCTCCACTAATCCAGGTTGGCTCATCACCGGATATGCAGAGATCTATCACTGCTGTCCATGCTGGTTCCATTTAAGAAGATGCCTTGGTTTTGATACCCCACCTTTCTCTACCTGGAGTAGCCTCAAGCCTGGAGTGGCTTACAATTGCCTTTTCCTTCCTCTCCCTACAATAGGCACATTGTGAGACAGGCGGGGCTGAGAGAGTTCTGAGAGAACTGTGACTGGCCCAAGGTCACCCAGCAGGCTTCACATGGAAGAGGGGTGGGGAATTATCCCCCCTCCAGTTCTCCAGTTTATGATCTGTTGCTCTTAACCACTACACAATGCTGGCTCTTTCCCTGTCAACAAGAATGGCTTGTTTTAATATTGATAATTTTTATGTCTGTTGTTTTAATGATCTTACCGGGTTTTATAGTTACCTTGAGAGCCACCGAGAGTAGCTTTTTGGAGAGGCAGAGTAAAAATTTTCAAAGTAATCCATCCAGTCAGGAGCTCACATTGTGTCAAAGCATGGGCATTTGATCAAGAAAACTTTCCCAGGTGATCATATGTTGAAAATCTTAGTATGTCTACTCACTCCCCCCATGTTGCCCCCCAAGCTCCCATTCAGGAGTAAGATGTAACTCTTTAGATCTTAGCACGATCAAGAACTTAACTTAAAATCTTTGCAGAATCAAGGATTTGCCCTCAGCAACAGGAAAGTGTGGGGCTCTCGGTTCCCTATATAATCCTGCAATTGTCTAAAACTTTCCTGCTTCAATACTTATTGGCCATCTTGGGCCACTGGTCTGAATAGCAGGTTATTGCTAAGCTCCAGTTATTCAGGCCCAACCTGCCTGTTGTGAAGAGATTCCTAATCTTCAGCTCCTGCCAGTGGCTCCTCCAGTTCAACACTCTGTGTCACATCGTGGTCAAAAATCAGGTGCCATCAGCAGGCCCACCAGCAAGGTCAGAACTCCAGAAGACCCCCAAGCACCAACAACACAGAGCAATGCTGTCCCAGAAATAGTTTTCCATCTATACGTTGTGGCTAATAGCCACTGATGGACCTCTGCTCCATATATTTACCCAATCCCCTCTTGAAACTGTCTCTGCTTGTAGCTGCCACCATTTCCTGTGGCAGTGAATTCCATGTATTAATGACTCTTTGGCTGAAGAAGTACTTCCTTCTATCTGTCCTAAACCTGCTGCTCATTAATTTCATGGAGTGCCCCACGAGTTCTTGTATTGTGAGAAAGGGAGAAAAGGACTTCTCTCTACCTGCTCTGTCCCATGCATAATTTTGTTAACCTCTGTTATGTCAACCCTCAACTGTCATTTCTTCAAGCTAAAGATCCCTAAACTCTTTAACCGTTCTTCATAGAGAAAACGTTCCATCCCTTAGTTGCCCTTTCCTGCACCTTTTCCAATGGTATAATATCCTTTTTGAGGTGTGGTGACCAGAACCGTACACAGAATCCCAAATGAGGCAGCACGATATATTTATACAGGGGCATTATGATACTGGCTGATTTGTTTTCAACCCCCTTCCTAGTAATCCCCAGCATAGCACTGGCCTTTTTTTATTGCACCTGCACACTGAGCCAACATCTTCAATGAGTTATCTACCATGACTCCAAGATCTCTCCCCTTGTCAGTTACCACCAGTTCAGACTCCATCAAAGTATATTTATAGTTGGGATTTTTTACTTCAATGTGCATTACTTTTCACCTGCCCACATGGAACCCCATTTGCCACGTTGATGCCCACTCACCCAGCCTTGACAGATTGCTCTAGAGCACCTCACAGACCTCCCTGCTTCTCACGGCCCTGAACACTTCATGTCATCCACAAACTTAGCCTCTTCACTGATTACTCCCAAGTCCAAATCATTAATGAACAAGTTATAAAGCACCAGGCCTAGTACCAACTCCTCCAGTACCCCACTGCTTACCACCTTCCAGCATGAAAACTGCCCATTTATACTCTCTCTGTTTCCTGCTAATTAATCAGTTTTTAATCCACAAGAGGACTTGTCCCCTTATCCCATGACTGCTGAGTTTACTCAGGAGCCTTTTGAAGAGGAGATTTATCAAAAGATTTATGGAAGTCTAGGTAAACAAAATCTACTGAGTCACCTTTGTCCACATGCTTGTTCAATCCCTCAAAGAAAGCACTCTAAAAGGTTAGTGAGACAAGATCTCCCCTGACAGAATCCACCCTGATGCTTTCTCAATAGCTTTTCTTCATCAATGTGCCTACTAATTCTATCTTTAATAACGGATTCCACCAACTTACCCGGTATCGACGTTAAACTGACTGGCCTTTAATTTCCCGGATCTCCTCTGGAACTCTTTTTTTAAAAAAAAGATGGGAGTTACATTAGCTACCTTTCAATCCTTGGGAATGGAGGCAGATTTTAGTGGTAGATTGAATATTTTTGCCAGGAGAGCTACAAGTTCCCATTTGAGTTATTTCAGAACTCTAAGGTCAAATTTACATCTGACTTTCCCGCTAGAATCATTCTAGTTTCAAAAAAACCTGTCTATACCTGTTTCTAGTTTCAAACCATACTTGTTCTAGTTTATAAATTATTGTTTACATTCGTTAATTGCCCTCCTGCTTTAAACAAATGCTGTTGCTTAGTACTCTTCAGATCCCCTGGAGTGAAATTTGAAACCAGCGTGAATTGAGCTTGTGAAAAGACAGCAGTCAAACTACTTCAGAGGGGAGGTGTAAATTGGGCCTAAGATGTAAGCCATCTAGACCTGGTGATTTGTCAGTCCTTAATTTGTCCATCAGTCATAGGACCTCCTCTCTCATCACCTCAATCCAACTCAGGTGTTTTTACACCCCTCCTGAAATCGGAGGTTCAGGAGTGTGCCAGCACCTCCCATCTTCCACAGTGAAGACAGAGGCAAAAAAATGCATTCAGCTTCTCAGCCATTTCCCTATCATCCTTCAGTACGCCTTTTACCCCATGGTCATCCAAGGGCCCCACTGCCTCCCTGGTTGGCTTTCTGCTTCTAACGTATTTGAAGAAACTTTTATTATTTATCTTTATGTTTGTTTGTTTTTTGCAATACAGTCCTCCTACTCCCTTTTTGCCTGTCTGATCACCGGCTTGCATTCTGTTTGCCAAAGTCTGTGCTCCCTTTTATTTACCTCATTTGGATTAGCCTTCCACCACTTAAAGGAATCTTTCTTACCTTTTAGTGCTTCCATTACTTTGTTTGTTAACCATGCAGGCTTTTTTTTTATACCTATCTGTACCTTTCCTAACCAGCACTTTACATTTCATTTGAGCTTCCAGGATTATAATTTTAAATAGTCTTCAAGCTTCCCAAAGGGATTTGAGTCTCCTTACCTTTCCTTTCAGTTTCCTTTTCACAAGCCCACTCATTAGAGAGAAGTTACCCCCTCTAAAGTTAAATGTGGGTGCATTCACACTGGCAGTTTTGAGCCGGCTCGAGCCGATTCAAATCTGCGTGTCTACATAGCAGCATCTGTCTCCCGTCCCCAGGCATCGCTTACCGTCTCATGAAGTGTCGGAAACCGTCAGAAATCTGAGACTAGCTCCCTTGCTGGTCTCAGCTGTCCTCTTTCAGCTCCTGTCGCATTTTTCCTCTGTGTAAACGGGGAGCAGTCTCCGAGCTACTTCCGAGTAACATCCGCCCTCCCCCGCGGAAGCCTCTGGCTTCTGCTTTTCGTCCGCCATTTTTTTTGTATTTTGCTGAGATGCGCATGAGCGCCCATACAAACCTATGTTTAAAGGACAGATGTGCAAATGGAGGATAGTTCTACTGTGTACATGAGCTCGCGATCACGATGAGGCTATTTTCGGGTTGAAATATCAAAGCGATTTCTACTGTTAAAGGGGGCTGTGAGTGAAATCACGGTGCCCTGCATAAGGGTCAAAAGGAAGCAGTGATTCGTTTGGATGGTGCTGCACATGCACGAAAATATTTTTTTATCTGTGTGTATGTGCGTTTGTGCGCATGCACAAGCAGCAAAAAAAAACCCCAACCCCCACACACACCCCGTCGTTAGTGTAAACGTGGGGGAGCTGCTTGAAGGCGACTTGAGGAGAGGTTAGTGTGATCACGATTTTTACGGAACGAGCCGTTTGCAGCTGGCTCCAGCAGGCTCCAGCACTCCTGTGTGAACACAGCCGTTGTGTTGGTCTTTTGGGGCAACTCCTTTGTTACATAAATACTAAATAGCATTATGGTCACGGTTTCCAACTGGTAATATCACATTAGGGTTGCCAGCCTCCAGGTGGGGCCTGGAGATATCCCGCTTTTACAACTGATCTCCAGCTGACAGAGATCAGCTCCCCAGGAGAAAATGGCTGCTTTGAAGGATGGACTCTATGGCACTGCACCATGCTGAGCCCCCCCTCCCCAAATTCCATCCTCTCCTAGATCCACCCCCAACGTCTCCAGGTGTTTTCCAACCCAGACTTGGTAACCTTATATCATGTTTACATCTCTCACCAGGTCTTGAAAATTACTTAGGATCAAATCCAGGATCGACTCCCCCTGGTAGGTTCTTGTGACCATCTGCTCCACGGCACAATCACTGAGATTATCTAGAAACCCAATCTCTTTCTCCTGACATGAACACATATTGCCTCAATCAATGTGTGGGTAGTTAATATCACTAATTTATGACACTGTTATTTTGTCTAGCTGCTTTCCTTAATCCTTTTGGTGTTTTTAAATCACCAACTGCAGAGAGCTCCCTCCCTGCCCAGGGATGGTTCCTTGGTGTGAACGGATACCTGTTTACCAACTGTAGAAGAGGTCCCTTCTGAGGGAACACTCCCCCTTATGGTTGCCAAGTGACTTACCTTTTTAGCAGGGGAGAGTTTGTCCCATTCCGGGCATGTCGCTGGCCAACAGTCCAGCAATCAGCCTGGAAACTCTATTGTACCATAGAGTTTTCAGGCTGATTGCTAGAGCGTTGGCCGGCAACATGCCTGGTGCAATGACATCACCTCCAGGTAACACCATTGTGCCAGCACGTCAGCCCGAATCAGGCACTTTGGGGGCAGGGTTCCCCCACCGATGGATTGGGGGCCCTTTCAACAGGGAAACCCCTGCCCCGCCTTTCCTTCAGCACAGTGCCCTGTTTCCCCTTGACCCCCATGCTCCCTGATGGGGCTGCCATTCTTAGAGTGGGACACATCTAACAAGTCCCTGAGAGTCTTTCTGTGTGCCTAACTGATTGTCTCTGCTTCTCAAGGTCAGCTTCCTTGGCCTCGAGGGCGAGAACTCTTTCCCTGAAAACCAGGAACTCCTTACTCTGAACACCCGTGTAATTCAGATCCTGTCTGCCTGTTGTGAAGCTCCCTAGTCTCCAGCTCCTGCCTTGATCCCTGTATCCTGGCCTGAATGTTCTTCCCTGCCTGTTTGCTTGTGACCCTTGAGAATTACTGCCCATTCTGTGAGGTACAGAATGTGAATGGTGCACAGAATTCCTCCTCCTTCGCTCTGTTCTCACAACAATCCTGTGAGGTATGCTATGTTGAGATATAGTGAATCGGGTTGCCAGGTCCCCTCATCAACCTGGGGGGGGGATTTGGGGGACATTCTGGGAGTGGGCAGGGACACACCCAAGCCCCACCCCCAAGCCGTGGCTACCCCTCTCCCTCCCTGCAAAAAGATTTAAAGGGCTACAGCTGAGTGGCAGAGAGCATGTGGCCCACCAACCAGCTGGAGTGATTTTTAGAAGAAGAAGGAGAGAAGAAGAAGAGGAGATTGGATTTATACCCAGCCCTTCACTACCCAAGGGAGTCTCAGAGCGGCTTATAATCTCTTTTCCTTTCCTCTCCCCACAACAGACACCCTGTGAGGTAGGTGGGGCTAAGAGAGCTCTGACAGAAACTGCTCTTTTTCAAGAACAGCTGTGCCAGAACTACGGCTTGCCCAAGGTCATCCAGCAGGTGCAAGTGGAGGAGTGGGGAATCAAACCCGGTTGTCCCAGACCAGAGTCCGCGTACTTAACCACTACACCAAACCACTACATCAGATCTTTCAGCAGGGAGGGAGAGGGGCTGTCACTGGCCACAGCTCCACCGGCAAAAAGACCCTTTAAAGGGTCTTTCTGCTGGTGGGGTGGGGGCATGGCATACAGGGAGCTCATTTCCCAGTGGCGATTCGCCACTTGGGATTCAGGTCTGTGTGCTGCCACCCTGCTTGCAGGATCTTTTTGCCAGCATAATGTGCAGCTGACGACAGTCCCCTCTCCTTCCCTGCTAAAAGATTTGAAGGGCCCTCCAGCTGGTCGGTGGGCCACGTGCTCCACGCTGATCAGCTGAAGCCCTTTAAATCTTTTAGCAGGGAGGGAGAGGGGTGGCCACTGCTTGAGAGCGGGGCTTGGGGTGGGGCTTCCTTACTGGCCATCTGGCTGGGGGCAGATTGGAGCCCCCAGGAGTGGGGAAAACCCACCTGGAGCTGTGGGCTGACAACCCGTAATAGTGAATGGCCTATGGTCACCTCCCTACTATAGTAGTCTGAAAAGCAACTCAATCTCTCTGTCTCAGCCAACATTTAGGCCGATTCCGCACCAATGGTTTCCTCTTAGTTTCCCCCGAGGTCTAATTGGCCCGATTCTGTTGAGGGAGTTCTGCATTTGTCACCTTGCCCCGAATCTAGTGTCCCCTTCCCTCTCTTCCCCTCCTTTTTTTTTTTTTGATCGGGGGCGTGGTTGCATTACAATGAAACCACCCATTTCGGGAAACAGGCATGCTTTGCATTGCTTTGCTTTGTAACGCAATGGTTTGGGGAGGAGGCGGAGCAGAGACTGTTGCCACCAGAGGCAACCCACAGCTGAGAGACTGGGAGAAAAGACGCATCGCCCGATGGATTTTGTTTGTTTTCCAAGTTCAGAGATCCTGGGCTTGGGAAAAAAAATCCTCTCCAGGCAGTCAGGCAGGTGAGGAAAGGCAGCAAAGCAATGCCAAATTGCACCCTCCCCCCTCCCACCTGGGCATCTGCCACCAACACCCACCACCAATTCTCTCCCCCCCCCCCCATCTCCGGGTTAGCACAGAGACAGCTTCCCATCTTCGTGGCTCCTTTCCATCCCTGGAAGGGCGGGTGGGGGAGAAATACAAAATTACGCTCCCCCCCTTTAAACAGTGCATACATGTGTGTGTTTAGCTTGAAACTGGATGCTTCAGCCGCCTCTCCTTCTCCCCTAATGTGTCACCATTTGGGGGTCCCTCAATTAAGACACAGTTAAGTCATTTCCTGAACCACTATTTAAAAAGACATTTAAATGCTGGTCAATGATGGATCAGTGTTGTGTCATGGTGTTGTAATGCAACGATGGGGGGGGGGACAAAAAAACCCCGCTCGCACCAGGGCAGGAAAGGGAGGGGAGAGGTGGGAAAGGGGAGGGAAAGAAGTAGAGGGGCGTTAAAGGGGTGGAGCAAGAAACCCCGATTTGCGAGTTCCCCTCTAGAATGCCCTGACTTCAACCCTGTGGCAAAAAAAGAAACCTGAAAATCCCTGAAATGGAAGATCCGGAGGGAACAAGGATTAGATTCAGGCCAACTGCTGACCCGTGGCAACAAGAACTGTTGCTCTGCCGTGGATTTTATCAGGGGACGATGCCAGGGCAACTGCTGGTGCGGAACTGGCCTTACTGAACCAACCTAACTTCCAAACTTCTGCATTGTACAGAAGATTTCTTTGCATGCCTCTGCTCTGGATCTCAGCCTTATTTCAGTGGAATGTCAAAATTAAAATCAGGATGTGACTCACGCGTCTTGCCACACATATAGCTTACCAGGCTGGTTTAGCTAGCTAGCTTACCTGTCCTCTTTACGCTTATCAGCCCTGCAATTCTAGGACAAATCCCCGCTTTGTCTTTTGTAGAGTCAGTGTGCTAATTCTCCAAATCTTTCCCACAGATTAATTATTTTCCAGTGGGCAGGAGGCTTATGTCTTCCAGTCAGCGTTAATGTTCGGGTTTCATTTCCCTTTGTTACTTTCCCCTCCTTTGCTTCGACACAGCTTCATTAGCAATCTCTTGCTGTTCTGGTTTCTCTTCATCTCCCCCCACTCCTTCTGAAACTTGTTGTCGGAATTGGGTTCATATCTAGGGGGAGGAATGCAAGCACTCAACATATAACTTAAGGCCCCAAAAAAACCCATTTAATAAAATCATTCAAAACGACGCCAGGTTTTATAGAATGTTTGAAAAGCAGCAACCATTCTGAAACAAACAACAGCAAAAATTAAAAAGGAAGCCACTGACGGATAATAGCTAAAAAAACCTATCTTACAGACATTGTAAAAACAGTTGTTTCATGAACCGTAGGCAGTTCCTTAAAAGTGACTTGTCATTCCAGGCTGAGGGGAAAAGGAGTTGCCTCAGCATTGGCAGTATTCCTCAAGTCCCATCCTGACCAAAACTCTCCATGCCTCCTTGCATGAGGAAAGTGCCCCAGCCAGCCTGTCTCCGGCTGCCAGGTGCATGTAGTTAGCAGTCAGTAAGTCAATCTGTAAGAATTTACAGCTAATAGTTGATGAAAGCTGCAAGATCTATAGGCTTACCAATGGCTAATCCTTACACTTGTTTCTCCCCGGAAATGACTTGATTTTGGCTTTTCGCCAGTCTAAAATGCCTGTGCTGTTTCACAGTGCTCTGCCCACCTTGCCATTTTGTCTTGGGCAGGGGTGATAGTGATTAATGTTTTTATTGGATGCTTGTGTTACAGTGGGCCAGCAGTAGACCATGCAGGCACTGCACAAACCATCACAGCCAATCAAAAGGCCCCAAAGAAGCAGCCAATCATTGCCTTGCTGCCTCATGAAACATGGTGGAACTCTCTGCCAACCCCCATCAGGGCTAGGGTTGCCAAGCCCAAGTTGGAAAATACCTGGGGACTTTGGGGGTGGAGCCCGAAGAGGGTGGGGTTTGGGGAGGGGAGAGGCCTCAGCATGGTACAATGCCATAGAGGCCACCCTTCAAAGCAGCCATTTTCTCCAGGGAATTGATCTCTGTCAGCTGGAGATCAGCTGTAAAAGCAGGGGATCCCCAGGCCCTAATCAGGGCCCTACAGGACTTCATGCAACTCCATAGGGCCTGTAAGGCAGGGATGTTCTGCCAGGCTTTTGGTTGAGGACGGCAACAGTTTTCCATCATAGTTGGCACCCTCCTCTTCTTCTTTTTTTCATCTTGCCTGCTTCGGCCTCCTCCTAACCTGCCCATAAAACAGAAGAACAGTCCTGAGCAGGTTTTAGATTAAATTATAGATGCCATCTAGGGGCTGCAGTGGCTCAAGTGGTTAAGACGCTGAACTGCAGACTGGTAGTTCAGCAGTTTGAGAACTGAGTGCTGCATGATGGAGGGAGCTCCTGTCTCTGGTCCCAGCTCCTGCCAACCTAGCAGTTCGAAAGCAAGAAATTGCAAGTAGATAAATAGGTACCACTTCGGTGGGAAGGTAACAGCATTCTGTGTGCCTCAGCAACTAGTCATACCGGTCACATGACCATAGAAATGTCTTTGGACAGCACTGGCTCTTTGACTTGGAAACAGAGATGAGTATCACATCCCTAGAGTTGTATTCAACTGGCTTTCAAGCAAGGGAAACCTTTACCTTTGCTGTAGATGCCATCTGGAGATTGTGTAACTAGGATTAATTGATCTGTCAATTTTAAATTGTAATTGTATGTTTTTAATGTTGTAAATCACCCAGAGCCCTGTGTACTCACGGATGGGACAATTCAGAATTTCAAATCATCATCATCATCATTTTTTTAAGCACAAGGTTGCCAAATACCAAAATATTTATCCAGATTTCACCAATGAACACTGCAAAAAGTCTCTCTTAGTGAGCTCAAGGCTTCCTCCAAAGTGAAAAGCACTTGAGCATGAAAAAATCTGTGGAACTCCCTGAGGAAGACTTGGAAACAGGAGGATATCTGGACCTCTGTTGGAGGAAGAATGAATACTTATTGAACTTTTTTTATTGAAAGATAAAATATTTTGTTACAGAATCATTTTTCCCCCAATACAGAATACAGTGTCATCGGTATGAAATACTAAATACGTATAGCAGTTGATAAGCCTGTTAACATTGTTCATGTATATTATCTGTTTAACCTTTGCTTTCTGCCTAGTGGTGATCCTGAAGTGTATTAGTAACATTAAACCAAGGAAAAGGATTAAGGTAAGTATTAAAAGAGTTTGAGAGTATTTAAAAATGTTTGTCAGTGTTTAAAAGTATTTAGAGGTATTTAGAAGCGAAGCCACTTGATATAATTAGGATTAGATGGTATATTGTTGTGCTCTGCCATATATGTAACAAAGGAGAACCATTTGCTAACAAAAGATGAGTGCCTTTTTGTAGATGTAGACGATTGCCCTTCAACAATGTCCACTATTTTATCCATAATGAAATGATCCCAGCATTTGTTTCTCCATTCTGTTATACTTGGTGGGGTAGGTGCTTTCCAAGAAGCCGCGATGGTCAATCGAGCAGTTGCTAGAAGAGTGGAAGTTAGCATGTTCATTTCAATCTCAGGATCAATTCCTTCTTCCAAATTGAGGAGCAGTACCGCTGGGTCTAACGGTAGTCATTGAGATGTAATGTTTTCGATTTCTGTTAAAACTTGTCTCCAGAAGGTTTGAATTGCTGTGCATGTCCACCAACAACTAAAGAAATCGCTGGGTTCACCACATCTTTTCCAACACTGAGAGCTGTGATTCTGATAAATATTGGAATTGAAGGAATCCTCCTTCTAAAAACTTTTGCACTGTTTAGGAGGACTGATACTAATAAAGAGGTTGTGCAATATCTTTTGTTATATAATTAAATGATACTTAGAATTTTGGAATTTATTATTCTTTTTGTGTGTTTATGTGATAAATTAATATGATAGTGAATTTTTAAAAGAAATATTAATTAATATATATATATAAATTAAAAAATTATTTGAGATACTTTGTAATTGTCTATAGCACGGTAGTTTCTGGGTTTTGGTATTTCCTTCTTACTGTGGGTCCTATTTTGGTTTTGTGAACAGCAGGGGAAAGCAGCTAACCAATCAAAATGATGGACAGGTAGGCTAGGTTCAATTCACTGATGGGCTATGGGGGCAGTATCTGGATCACCCAGTGGGGACCAATGGGGGTAGTTATATTGCCCCATCACTTCAGCGCAACAGCACAAGTGCAGGGTGGGGGAGACGAAAACTGAACAATCTGTAAATGAAAGCACCACACACACACAAACTGGAATATCACCCTCTTGGTGGTATGATTGGAGGCACACTGGAGGTGGGGGAAAAACAGGGCTGCGGTCTGGAAGACACCTTAGCTTTGTTTCCTGGAAAGATAGCTTTCTTATTAATCTCCCAAATGTTGCCTGAGCTATTGGGCTTGGTGAACCATGCAAGTATTTCCTTTTACATTCCCGGCAAGCACACACCCTTTACTTTACTTGTATGATTAATGCCCTGAGTACTACAGTGTTTTAGCTGAAATTCTCACAGCCCCTTTTAATGTGGCTTAGTCAATAGGGTGATGCCCATCTGAAATATATATAAAATTTACTTTATTGATGCTGCACAATTCTCCACAATGAGGACCCAAAGAGGCTTACCTCATTCTCCTCTCCTCCATTTTATCTTCACAACCGCCCTGTGAGGTATTTATTTATTTCATTACACTTATAAATCACCGAATCCCCACAAATCTGGGGCTCTAGGTGATGGACAAATTTAAAATATTTGAAACCATAAAACTATCTCTGACATATTATACACAATTCAAACAAGTGGCAAATTTATGTTTTACAGTTCCCTCCCAGTCCTGAATTGTGAGAGTTTCGTGGGCTCATGGAGGGAATAACTCAAAAGGAATAGGAGGTTCAGGTAGGGTACAGTGCCAGCCATGATGTAAACTGTTGCTGACCTCAACCAAATGCCTGGCGGAACATCGCTGCCTTACAGGCCCTGTGAAACAGCATAAGATAGGTAGACTAGGCTGAGAGCCTGTGACTAGCTCAAGGTCCCCCAGCAAGCTTAGACGGCAGTGTGGGGATTTGAACTAGGGTCTTCCAGGTCCTTGTCCAACACTCTAACTACACCACTTTTTCACAGGAAAGAACCAAGACAGATCATATCAGAAACAATTGCTGTTTGCAGTAAACTGCCCTTGTGGGCATAAACCAGCTCACAAACCTTGGTTTGTGATTAATTTTGGCCAGTGACCTTGGGCCAGTCACAGACTCTCAACCTACCCTACCTCAAAAGGGTGGTTGTGAGGATAAAAGCAGGAGAGGAGAATGATGTGAGCCTCTTTAGGTCCCCATTGCAGAGAAATGTGTAGCAGAAATAAACTGAAGTCTGTGAACTGTAGCCTGGCCACAAACCTCCACGAACTTTTAAGGCAGCTCACGGAGATGTGTGGAGAGCAAAAAGCAGGGGTTTAAATCCCTGCTTCTCCTCCCCATGGAAGCTGCCAAAACAGTAGGCTGCTCCCCGCAGCTCAGCTGTTTAGATCAGAAACAGTTGAGCTGTGGGGCAGACTGTGCCCATAGCTCAGCTGTTTTGGGTTCTAAACAACTGAGCCTGCTCCTGCAGCTCAGCTTTTTAAAGGGGCTTTCCTAGTAGCCAGCCCCTGGGGCTTGTTGCTCAAGAGAGCCCTTTTAAAGAGCTGAGCTGCAGGAGCAAACTGCTCCACATGGCTCAGCTCTTTAAAGGGGCTTTCTTGAGTTCAGCTCTGAGCCACTTAAACCAAACAGCTGAGTGGTGCTCTGCTGCTCAGTTGTTTGGTTAAAATGGTTGGGAGCCATTTAAAATCCTGCTTCCTGTGAAAAGCAGTGGGGAGCAGAAAGCAGGGGTCATGAACCCATATGAACCAGTTCAGTTTGCAAACCAACCTCCCAGGTCATATAGGTTCATATTTTGGTTCAGCCATGACCCACAAACTGAACTGCATACATGCAATTCGCACCCATCCCCAGTTACCAGATGTTTCATCTCTAATGTTTCATGGCCTGCCTACCTAAGGGACCGCCTTTCCCCGTATACACCCCAGAGAGCACTGCGGTCAGGCACTCAACATCGCCTGACCCTTCCGGGCCTGAGGGAGGCCAGGTTGGCAACCACCAGGAATAGGGCCTTCTTGGTGGCGGCTCCCCACTGGTGGAATGAGCTCCCGGAGAACATCAGGGCCCTGCAGGACCTATTGCAGTTCCGCAGGGCCTGCAAAGCGGAGCTCTTCCGCCAGGCTTTTGGGGCCGCCACCGGAGGGAATGGCCCTTAGCAGGTGGCTTGGTGAGTCACCCCTAGAACATCTTTGGTGGAAGCCTCCTGGCCGGAAATAAGTAGGTTGCTGATTTTGGTGTTGGTTTGTATTTGCTGCCATCTGTTTGATTTTACTGCTTAAGTGTATGTATTTTAATGTGATTTTATATGTGCGCATTTTAACCCTGTATGTTGATCTTATGTTGTTAGCCGCCTAGAGCCGGTTCCCTGGCTAGGCGGGATATAAATAAATAAATAAGGCTGCATTCAGATAGCTATTTTGAGCCATGCCAGGCATGAGTGCCTGGTGGATTTAAAGTGCACATCCAGACAACAACATTTGGGAATTATGCCACTTCCGTGAGTAGCCTATCGATCCTCATCGAGGATCCATACTTAAAAGATAGTGGTGAAAGTCTGGTTCTAAGCTGGCTGATGGACCAATGGCGGACTTTTCCCAGTGTGCAATCAGCCCATAGAGATGGTCTCCAGACCATCCCAAATGGCCGCCATTAAAAAAAAAGTCTTAGTGATGCGCACATAACTGCTTAAACATGCAACATCTGCAGACCTACGTTCAAACGATCTGAACAATTTAATGTTTCTGAAGGTCCCGTGATATTTATGCACTTTGTTAACTGAAGTGGTACCTAGAGGAAGGTACCGCTGGTGGTGCTTTTACCATTTTAGTCCGCACATGCACAGAAAAACAAGTCGATGGTGAGGCACATATGCGCATGTGCAAACAGGATTTTTTTTAAAAAAACTGCCAACCACATGGCTCTTTACGGTGGATGTCATCTAGACAATCCACCGCGGAGTCATGTGCAGTAAAGCTGGTTTCAAATTTCACTCCAGGGGGTCTGAAGAGTACTAAGCAACAGTATTTGTTTAAAGCAGCATAATGCTAGCTTGACCACAGGAGGGCAATTAACAAATGTAAACAATAATTTATAAACTAGAACAAGTATGGTTTGAAACTAGAAACAGGTATAGACAGGTTTTTTTTGAAACTAGAATGATTCTAGCGATGATTCTCCACATTTTCTCAACACTGAGGAAAAGATGCAGCTCAAAACCACATTCAAATACCCCAGGCCAATGCCATACTGACTGCAAAGCCACCACTGGACAGCCATAAAACAGTCATAAATCTATGCAGAAGGTACCATAAAACCCAATGATCAAAGAAAGTGAAAGCAGCATGCAATTCAGAAAGAAATTTCTGTTCTGACAGTGGAGGGAAAAGCCAATGCTGAATTGCCCGCAAGCAAAGCTACAGCTTTGAATCAGAGGCTGGTCAAGGCAGACTTTGCTCCTTTTCTCTCTGTTCACATACTTTCATGTTACCTTGGTTCTTGGCTTGCAAGCTTTTGCAGTGTGTGTGTTAAATCTTTTAACTCTTTATTTCCCAGGGGAAGGTTTCTCTCTGACCACTTCCCGTCACTGCCTTTATCCAATCATAACCAGGAGCACATCCTCTATGTTTATTATGCCCCTAGAAAAGGATATCCAAAAAGCAATTTATCTTACCTATTCCTGACAGGTGGGGAAATAGTGATCGCTTCCCTGCCAATCTGCCTACATAAAGGGGGACCAGCTCCTTTCAGCTTGAAACCTGAGGATTTTATGGCTTAGTTCCCAGGCTAGAGTATTTTCTCTGAGGTGTGTGATTTGGACTAGAGATGATTTTTGGATTTATCTTGAATACATGAAGCTGCCTTATACTGAATCAGACCCTTGGTCCACCAAAGTCTGTACTGTCTACTCAGACTGGCAGCAGCTCTCCGGGGTCTCAGGTAGAGCTCTTTCACATCATTCACTACCTGATCCTTTCTTCACTGGGGATGCTAGGGGTGGAACCTGGGACCTCCTGCACGCCCAGCTGATGAACCATAGCCTGTTCCTTTCTTGTGTATGAATAACACTGCATACTCATTGTCCTACTAATTTTCATAAAAGCATTCTTCAAAATCAGCCGTGTGCTTAGGGTGACTCGGTATTTAAAAAGTTGACAAGGTGCCACTTGGTTGGTAACTGGATAACCTGGACCATAACTGGATAACCGGAAGCATTTCAGCTCTCTGTTTGGCTGCCAAAAGCTCTGAGCCCTCACTGTCTGTAAATGAGTCCGCATCATTTACTGTCAAGGTCCTGCTGTACTCTGGAAAGTAATTTCAGATCTTGGCACTGAAGATTTGGTACATCTCCCCTCTTTCTCCATAGTAACCCTTACGTAGCAAGTGCAGGCAATTTGATCTAGGGGGATTTGTATGCCAGCAAACCCTTCTGGTTGCAGGAAGCAGTCCATATTGCCAAGAGCAGAAAGCAGAATTTGACTGGGTTTCGTTGGTGTATTTGGCTCCAAATTTTAATTTTCCAGTCCTATGGAAACAGCTTTGCACTTTGCAAATATGGAATTCTTCCTCTCTCGTAATGCTAGGACTCAGAGTTTCCCAATGAAATTGGTATGTGGGATGTTCAATAACAGGCAAAAGAAGTACATCTTCCCCAGACCAGGTGTAGGGTAGTGGGCCGAGTGTCAGGCTAGGATCTAGGAAAACCAGGTGTGACTTCGCACTCTACCATAAAGTTCACACATGCACTCACACAAACACACACACACACATTCTGTCCCTCCCCTAAGATTCTTTGAGGAAGTATGGGGGGAAATGTACCAGATACATAAATGTTTGTATAACCTCTGCCTGGTTGAGTTCTGTCAGGAACAGAACTTGCAAGACAATGTGAGTTAAATAAAATTGCTTTAAGCCAAAACCCTCCAACATATAGAACAGTACAAGATTTATATAATTAAACTTATAGGTGTAAGACAAGAGAAATATGCAACAAATAATATCTATTAATTCAGTTAGACAATTTCTTCTAGGTTCATACAGCTTTGTGAGGAGCAAAGTGCCAGATTCTTCCACTGTGTCATGGGCGTAGATGAGGGAATGCTGACAGAGCTTGCAAAAACCACAGCTGGCCCCTCTGAAGCAGCAGAGGAGGATAGCTGGCAGTTGCCTGTAACAGCATTCTTCACACCTGGATCAGATAAGGGGGAAGAACTGCAAACTGAAAGTCCTCCTGATTCACCCCCACATGTGACTCATTTAAGGGAGTGACTGGCAAAACTTAGCAGCCAGGCAATGAGAGGCCAGGCTACAGGGAAGACACTTGGCTAGCCCAGAGTTCTACTAGGAGTCTGGGCAATTGTGCAGCTGGCTAATTGGAAGCAGCATTTAACTCCACACACTGGGCAGTACTCTTTGTGGAAGCAACGAGTCAGCTTCATACTGCCTTACATCCACTTCAGCTCAGCTCTTGCACCCAGACCTTGGACCCCCTGGCTTTGGACTTGGCTCTGTATTCTTGACCCCAGCTTGGTTTTGGACTATACTTCTGGTTTGTGGTTTTGGACTTGGCTCTGTGTTTCTGGCTCCTGACACCAGCTTGGCTTTGGACTTTGCACTGTCTTCGTGGCTCCTGACCTTGGCCTGTTCTGGACTCCCTTTGACTGGCACCCCAGCCTGTGACACACTGTACCCTGCATGTAAAAAGGAACAAGTTGGACCCCATAAAAACCAGAAACCTTACACTTCAGAAACACAGCCCTTCTACTATATAATGAGAGCCCAGGAAGCCTTACCCAGGTCCCCAGCAGGCAGACTCCCTCTGCAGCTAACCTTCAGTCCCTGCATCCACCTCCCCATGTCTTAAGCCAACTACTTCTCGGAAGCCACAGCCACATGATTCATAACTAGAATCTGCTGTCTATGTCACAAGTGAGCCACTAAACTTACATAGTTTTAAAACAGGTTGTAAGGAGCAGAAGCTTATCAATGGTGATTAGCCACAGCATCTAAATTGAACTTGGCATGCTACAGTAATATACCCCGTGGCATCAACCTTGGGCAACCTGGGGGTGGATGGTGGGGGGTTGGATTTTACCCGAGTTTGTGGCTGTGATAGAAAAAGGGAAGGAAAGACAGCGGCTAGTCTGCCCCATCTATACAAAATATACAAAATATACAATGGCAGCCAACACCTTTATGCTGCTAAGAATATGCTGGTGGCTACAATGGGAAGATAGCAGGCTTGTTTTCAAGGTTCTTTACTTTTGAGTTTCCTTCAACCCAGATCTGAAAAACAAGGTTAGTTGAGTGGGGCAGTAGGGTTTAGCTCTAAGGTCAGGGTACCTTCCCTCCCTTATTCACATTATAGAGAGCAAGAGTGAGAACTGGCATAGAGAGTGTGCAGTGGCAGCTCCACCATGGCTCCCTAAACCTATCTCTCCACCTTCGTTTAGAGAGCCAGTCTGGTGTAGTGGTTAAGTGCACGGACTCTAATCTGGGAGAACCGTGTTTGATTCCCCGCTCCTCCACTTGCACCTGGCTGGATGACCTTGGGCAAGCCATAGCTCTGGACCAGCTGTTCCCTCAAGGACAGCTTGGGAAAGAGTTCTCTCAGCCCCACCTACCTCACAGGGTGTCTGTTGTGGGGAGGGGAAGGGAAAAGGAGTTTGTAAGACGCTCTGAGACTCTTAAGTGAGTGAAGGGCGGGATATAAATCCAATCTCTTCTTCTTCTTCTTCTTCGTTTAGCTGATGGAAAGGCTTAGAGGAGCTCTGATCAAGTACAGTCCAGCTGTACCATTGCACCTGCCATTTGTAGAACTGGCCCAGGCCGATCATAAGTGGGGAAAGATCATATAAAGGAAATGCAGTTCACAGTTATAGCACATCTAAGGAAAATCAGCAGATCGGAGCAATGTTCCCTCTAAGCTGTGGAGTCTTGTGAGCTGAAATTCTACTTTGTGAGCTACTGGCATTAAAGTTGTGAGCAAGTGATTAGGCTACTGCATAAATTAGGTTGCTCTGGAGCCATCCTTCCTGAGCTAAGGCAAAAAAATGTGTGAGCCAGAGGCTTAAAAAACTGTGAGCTAGCTCACACTAACTCAGCTTAGAGCAGTGGTTCTCAACCTTTCTAATGCTGTGACCCTTTAATACAGTTCCTCATGTTGTGGTGACCCTCAAACATAAAATTCTGCCAACACACACAACAATGAAGCTACTTTTTCAGATGTTTTCTCTTGCATGGCAGTTAGCACCAAACAACTTTAATACAGACTTTAGACACACATATATTTGCAAGCTATTCCCAACAAGACACAACACACACTCAGGCTTCAGACTTACTTTTCTTCAACAGAAGATGCCATGAGAAAATGAAGGTAGGTGGGGGGCAGAGGCTGTTGCAGGTAGGGGGGAGAGAGAGAGAGAGAGAAAGGTAGGGGGAGAGAGAGAGAAAGAGAGAAAGGGGAAGAGAAAGAGAAAGGGGGAAGAGAGAGAGAGAGAAAGGGGGAGAGGGGGAAGAGAGAGAGAAAGAGGGAAGAGAGAGAGAAAGCGAGAGAGAGAAAGGTGGTGGGGAGAAGGGGGAAGTAAGGTAGGTAGGTGGGGGGCGGCTTTTGCCACTTTTCCTGGGCTCTGTGCCTCGGCATGGAGCCTAGGGAAGGGGGGGGCTTTTGCCACCTTTCCTGGGCTCTGTGCTTCGGCGTGGAGCCCAGGGAAGGCGACGGCAGAGCGCCCTAAAGGTGGCGGCAGGGAGGGGGAAGCGGCCATTGACTTAACTGCTGGCTTCTTCCTCCTCATGGCCCCTGCTGGAAGAGCTGCTGGAAGCAGGGGGTGGGGCTCCAGCCCCAACCAACCCCGCTCTTTGCCCTTAAAGGGAAAGCTCCCTTTGAGGGCAAAGAGCTGGGAGGCCAGACCTTGCACTCGATCAAGCGTGGGGCCCTTCCCTGCTGGCGGGGAGGGGAGGGGAGGGGAGGGGAGGGGCGGGCTCGGACACCATCCGGCGACCCCTGTGAAATGGTAGTTTGACCCCAAAAGGGGTCCCGACCCACAGGTTGAGAACCACTGGCTTAGAGGGAACCCTGGATGGGAACCCATTTTGCAGATGAGTGTGCACTATTGCAACCACATCATTCCTAGGGACTGGGGGGGGGGGATTGGCAGTGAAGCGAGAGTTTAATTGAATGGTATTTTTACCTGCTGTATGTGCATTTGTATGAGCCAAAAAGAAAAGTCTAGCTGATGAAAACAAAACAGGAAAGAAGAACAATAGAGCCCAGAAAATGTCCAGTAACAAGGTATTCTTGCTTATAAGTGTCTTCAATAGCATGCAATTTCCAAGAACGCATCTATTATAACATATTATGCTGTAAAAATAGTTCCAAGACTTGGGCTAACAGCTTACTAAAAATACTCACACAATGAGTTGGCCACGTCTGATGTTCGACTTTTTGCAAAACTTTGTTTAAAAAGAATTTGGGGGAAGTAAAATGAGTAATTGGGATTTGAGCAGGAATTATATAAAGTGAATATCAGCCCAATCTTTTAATGCAAAGAATGAGAGAGATGTATATCTGGCCATTTCAGCATTAATTTGGGAAGCCATGCATCCTTAGTAAGTCTTAACTTTGTGTTGTGAACTCAAAATGTGCTACTCAAACTAAGCTACTCAAACTAAGCAATGGGAGATCTATGATCAGATTTCAGCCAAGTTCAGACTGGCAGTTTGGCCCGATACAGGCCCACTTTGCAAGCAGATTAAGAGCGCCTGTTCACACAGCCACAGCTGCCTGGCGTTGCTGTGCTGCACTCACCCCATCCTGAAGTGCTTTCATCCCGCTTTTAAAAAGTACCTGGTGAAACCGGTGTCAAGCCGTCTGGGTGCACATTCATCGTGCTTCCTGGCAGTGTGGACACAAATAAGCCGCACATCAAGCAGCGCCAGTAATGTGAACCCGCTAATCTGGTTGCTGCGCTCATGCGTCTATGCGCCTATGTGCAGGTCAGCAAAATGGACCAAAGCTGCATGCCACCACAGTGGCGTCACCAGGGGCCACCCCACAGTGTGAATGCTCCATTCCGCCTCCTCCCCGGTATGGTCCTGCATCAGTCTATGCAGTGTAAACAGAAAGCCCTGCAACAACTTGGCCCGGGTCTTTTTGCCCCACTTCCCTTGTGCTTCATTTTGCCAGTCTGTCCTCAGCCTTCCTCTGTGTAAATCCCTGCCAAAGTTGCTTTCCCCATGGAGGAGATGGAGAAATCACATAGTTAGCTGTGGTTTTCCTTCTAAGTTCCCCATAACAGTTAGGTTAGGGAAACAATTTGCATCAGGAAACCAGTTTGAGGGGAAAGGATTAACTCTTTCATCAGTATCGTGGCTCCATTCCAAATTCTCTCCTACCCTTCCCAGCACATTTGACTCCACATGAAACCATTGTCAGAACCTGTGATGGAATTGGTCACCTTATTTGACTGGATTTCAAATAGGGTTGCCAGGTCTGGGTTAGAAAATAACTGGAGACTTTGGGGGTGAATCTGGGAGAGGGGAGGGTTTGGGGAGGGGAGGGGCCTCAGCATGGTACAATGCCATGGAGTCATAAGAACATAAGAGAAGCCAATGTTGGATCAGGCCAGTGGCCCATCCGGTCCAACACTCTGTCACACAGTGGCCAAAAACACCAGGTGCCCTCATGAGGTCCAGCAGGGGGGGCAGGACACTAGAAGCCCTCCCACTGTTCCCCCCCCGTCCCGTCCCGTCCCGTCCCGTCCCGTCCCGTCAAGCACCAAGAATACAGAGCATCACTTGCCCCAGACTGAGAGTTCCTATCTATACTTTGTGGCTGATAGCCACTGATGGACCTCTGCTTTAAAGTCCACCCTTCAAAGCAGCCATTTTCTCCAGGGGAGCTAATCTCTGTCAGCTGGAGTTTGGTTGTAAAAGCAGGAGATCCCCAGGCCCCACCTGGAGCCTGGAAAACCTAATTTCAAGTGTTGGTCAATTTGATCAGTTCTGGTCTTTTTTGAAAGCCCCAACTTCCCCCCTTCCATGTTCAAACTGTCTCTTGGCTGATAGGTGCATGTGAAATCTCCCTAGAGCCTGTCATTTGCTTCGCAAGCTTCCAATCTCCCATGTTATGCTAACATTTGTGACTGTTGGCAACAGTTCAGGGCAATGTCTTCCTTCCTGCCAGATCACTGCACAGAGGGTGCGAATCAGCTTGTCTCTTTAGAGTCAAAGTTATTTGATTCTGGGAAGCTTGTGTGGCAAAGCTGTTGCCATGCCAGGCTTATCGAGCAATCCCTTCCTTTTGGTCAGAGCCTTTCTGTTCAAAAAGGGTTTCCCCCCCGCCAACCTCTTTGTTCTGTGAGAACTGGGGTCTGGTTCGTTTTGGACAATGGACTCCATAAAGGCCCTCTTTGTAATTCAGTTAACTTTACTGGTCAAAGACCCAATGAAGGAGAATAACAGGAGGGCAGGTAAGAGAATACTCTGTGTGTCATTCGAAGACCCAGTCTGCATCTAGCATTCACTCAGCTGTCTTACCAAACCCACACTGGAACAGAAATTCCCCTCTGCCTTGCATGCCACTTTCACTTTGATGGATTGTCGAATCTTATGGCAGTGTCCAGACTCCATGCCACTTTCACTTCCTTTGATCTCTGGTTTTATGGTGGCTGTCTGCATAGATTTATGGCCATTTGACGGCCATTCAGGGGTGACACTGCAGTCAGTAGGCATTGGCCTGGGGTATTTGAAAGTGGTTTTGAGCCGCATCTTTTTCTGTTCCAGTGTGGGTTTGGTAAAACGACAGAGCAAATGCTAGATGCAGATTGGGAAGGCCCTGAAGCAACCGCCTTCTTGACTGGAGACTATCCAGTCCTCCACTCTGCCCCTCCGATGGATTTCTCATTCCCCAGCCGCCCACAATCAAATAAAAAAGGGGACAAAGGCTTTAAAATAAAGGTTGATAGCCGGTAAGCTCTGTGCTCCCTAAGGGTTTCTTATTTGGAAACCTGCTAGACCAAGGCTGTACTTATGTGTGGGGTAAATAGAGACCCCTGTGGCTTAGATTTTTAGCTTGACAGACAAGAGATGGACCAAAAAGGTTTGTTTGACAGAAAATAAAATATGTACTAAGACAAATATGATGTGTGGATAATGCAGATATGTTAAGTAAAATTAGCTCTCAAATAAAGTAAGTAACCCCTGAGGAGAGATTTGAGGTCCCTTTCTCTGGACAGGATACCTCAGCAGGTTCAAGGCTGCTCTTTTCCCACACAGAGCACACCAGTTAGGCATGACAGGCCCTGAACAGGATGCTTATTGGTACCACCAAAACAAGCTTTCTGCCCTAAGCCGGCCCCCAAATCCTGGCTAGAAAGCCCCATAAAAGCCTGGCTAAGGTGACACTCCTATCCGGAGCCACCAAATCCCCTGTCCCAAAAGGGGGAAGGGATTTCTTCTCTCCTCTCTTAAACTGAGGCTGGCTCAGCCCCTCCCCTCCATGGGAATTCAGTGGGCTCTGATTGGCTGACAGTCCCTTGGATGTGCATGAGGCCTAAATCACAAGGACTTTGAAGGAGGATTGCCACAGCGTGACTAGCCCAAGGTCACCCAGTGAGCTCTGGAAGAATACTTGTGGCCTGTAGAAACAACTGCAGCCCATTTGTAGACTGTAGTTTACAAACAAGGAGGGCAGATCTGGATTCCTTTGTTCCTCCCTCTGGAAGAAACCATATCCTGCCAGATTTAAAACTGCCACTGCCATAGAGTTTTCAGTGACTCCTAGAAGGAAACCATGGAAGTGATGTCAGTCTGCTCTATGGTTTTACAGCAATTACTAGAGAGGTGTGATGTCACTTCCAGGAAAACCTGGACATGATATGCTGTCACTGACAGCTGTCCCCACGTGTCCCTGCACCACCTGGTCTCTCGCTGGTTGCTCCCTTTATATACAAAGAAAGAGGTCTTAACACCCGAGTCCTTCTGACCCATGTGTATTGTGCCCAGTAGGAGGCCACAGGGTGCGTTCAGACAGGCAGCTAATCCCACCATTGGCCCAGCTGTAATTTGATCTGGACCTTTTTGATTCAGCGTTGCATGACCAGATAACTCCCTCGTGAATCGCTTTACCGTGCGTGACTCCATGGTGGATTGTCTAGACGGCATCCACCATAAGGAGCTGTGCAGTTGGCTGTTTTTTAAAAAAATCTTGTTTGCACATGCGCATATGTGCCTCACCATCTACTTGTTTTTCCATGCATGCACGGACTAAAATGGTAAAAGCACCACCAACAGTAACTTCCTCTAGGTACCATTTCAGTTAACAAAGTGCATAAATATCATGGGACCTTCAGAAGCATTAAGTTGTTTGGATCATTTGAGTGGAGCTCTGCGGATGTCGCATGTTTTAGCGGTTATGCACGCATCGCTAAGACTTTTTTTAAATGACGGCCATTCAGGATGGTCTGGAGACTATGGGCTGATTGTGTGCTGGTGGAACAACCAGATGGGGGAAAGTCTGCCATTGGCTCATCAGCCAGCTTAAGACTGGACTTTCACCACTATCTTTTAAGTATGTATCTCTGACGGGAATCGACGGGCTGATCAAGGAAGCAGGACGATTCCCAGATGTTGTTGCACTTTAAATCCACCAGGCACTTGGTGGCCTAAAAGAACTACCACTTAGTTGGTATCCTGAGCTGGTATCCTGAGCTGCACTGTGATTATGTGAGCATGATGGGAGGCAAAGTCTGAGCAAGCATGAGATCTTATCAGATGTTTAGAATTCAAGAAATTATGATCATTTTTCAACCTGAACAGCATAACAGTAATGACTAAAAGAAATATGCTGAAATGCAAATAACGAGCTGTGATATTATCACTGTTGGCTGTGTTTTCTCAAGCTAACATTTTGAAGTGTCTAAAAACTGAGTAAACAGGATTAACCCATTCTCTGTCTGAAATGATTTAAACATGAACCTGAAGATTTTTTTTTCAGCACTGTCAAACAGGAACATATTGGTGAACTGGCGAAACACTGGCAAACTAATTGTTATCACAGTTATTCAGTGATCAACAGCACTTTTCAAAAACTCCTTTTTAAAAGAAAAGCATGGTTTAAGAAGAACCTGACGGACGCTTCAACCGCTATACCACACTGGCTTTCACTACAAATGGTGTCACATAACAGTGACTCCAGAGACAGTCTGAACCCGCTTGAAGTAAGAGCTCTCTCGCAGAAGCAGCAGTGAGACAGAGGCTGATTCTGTACCCACCTGCTTCCTTGCAGTTTTGCCACAGCCATGTTGGGAGGTTAAGGGTCATTTTACACCTCCCCTCTAAAGTAGTTTGACTGCTGTCTTTTCCTGTGCTGAATTCACAGTGGTGTGAAATGGTGTGCCCTAATGGTGTGAAATGCCCTAAATGCCCTAATAACAGCAATTGTTTAAAGCAGAATCAAGCCGGTTGAATACTAGCTTGACCACAGGAGGGCAATTAGTAGATGTGGACATTTCAGTAGCAGCACGGTTTCACACCGCACAGAAGTGTGGGCAGGTTTTTTTGGAACTAGAATGATTCCAGCGGGAAAGTCAGATGTAAAAACAGCCTTAGCTCTCTCTACACTGCATGTCACTCATGCTTTGACCAATTTCACACAAGCTGCTGCTCCGCCCCCACTCTTCCCTTTCCCCCAACTGCAGGTATCAGTTTCCCACTATGTGCTGCATGGCCACGTTTTGACACACAGCTTTGCCCAATTCCCCCTGTGCTTTCTAGATCCTCAAAAAACAGGATCGTGAAGACACGGGGGGAATCGGGCAAAGCTGCGGGTCAAAATGCAGCCACGCAGCACATAGTAGAAAATTGACATGTGCAATTGGGGGAAAGAGCAGAGCGGGGGCAGAGCAGTGACTTGTGTGAAATCAGTCTCTCTTTGTTCATCATGTTTTATGGTACCTTCTGCATAGATTTACGGCCATTCAGGGGTGACTTTGCAGTCATTATGGCATTGCCCCGGGGTATCTGAATGTGGTTTTGAGTGGCACCTTTTCCTTCCTCTACTTCTCATTGGAAGGGAACAATAAGCAGACAACTTGACACAACTTCATTGATCTCCATCAGTTCCCCCACCCCTATTTCCCCCTCTGTATTTATCACCTCATTATGAATTACTTGGCTCAGGCAGCTAATGACTGCTGAGGCAAGTACTGACACAGGAAAATCTGCATACCAGATTGAATGAAAACAAGTATTCCAAGGCAAGGGGGAACCAGGTCAAGTGCTGAGAAAATGTGGAGTGAATGCCAGATGCAGAATGGACCTCAGAGTCCTGGGGAGAGTCAGTGCCCTTCCCTGGTAGGAGGAAGGGAGTGGGGGCACCCATGAAACTGACAGGGTGAAATTGCCTACAAAACTATTGGGCTCAGGGGTGTAGGCTTATCGTTGTTATCAAAAGCAGTGGCAGCTAAGGAGTCCCTCCCTGATTCATTGATGGTTCCGAGGGCTACCATGGGACAGAGGGGAGAGGTAAGCTGCTCGGGCTTGCCTCCAAAAGGCCTACTTGCTGGTCACTCCTGAATTCCCTAAGGAGGAGATGGCAGCAGCAAGCCTTGCCTCTGCTTGAAACAGCACTTGCACTGAAAGCCCCTTAGGATGAAGTCTCAGTGCTGAGAGAATGCAGCATGGCGGTGCACCAAGGCAGCTGTGTCCCTCTGCCAGCCTTTGGAACTAATGAGCAAGCAAGATGGAATAAACGGTCAAATACAGGGTATTTAAAAAAAAAATCTGTGTAACAAACGCTTACAAACTCAAACGCAGAATAATCAGTAAAGAACACTATACTAAAACATTCAAAATAAACTGAATATAATATGACAGTCTGAAACTCTGTACAAACATTGGTTGAAAATCACAACTCAGCGTGCAAAGTACAAGAAGGTCCCAATATCAAGATGCTTGAAGTCACAACAAAGAATCCAGAGATTTGCTTCGTTTTGTCGTCCTTCTTCTAGTAATCTTGGGTCAAATTTACATCTGACTTTCCCGCTGGAATCATTCTAGTTTCAAAAAAACCCATCTATACCTGTTTCTAGTTTCAAGCCATACTTGTTCTAGTTTAAAAATTACTGTTTACATTCATTAATTGCCCTCCTGTGGTCAAGCTAGCATTATACTGCTTTAAACAAATCCTGTTGCTTACTGCTCTTCAGACCCAGGGAGTGGAATTTGAAACCAGTGTGAAATGAGCTTGGGAAAAGACAGCAGTCAATCTACTTCAGAGGGGAGGTGTAAATTGGGCCTTGGTATGCCTCCGTGATTACTAAGCTTACAGAGTTTGTTCTCCTTTAGACTTCAAAATGGTGGTCCGTTAATATAAGGAATGTTTGGAATTTTTGTTCCCCGAAAGTCTTTTGACTACTGTGAAATGTGATGACTGGGAACAGTTATGATTATATTAGTTTCCTTTGAAGAAGGACGACGAAACGATACTGGAGTGGGTTGTCATTTCCTTCTCCAGTCGATCACATTTTGTCTGAGTTCTCCGCTGTGGCCTGTCCATCCTGGGTGGCCCTCCACAGCACAGTCCACAGCCTTTGCATTCTTTCAGCTACTGGCTGTCACTGTGTTTACAGCAGTAAGTTATCTTGAGCCATAGCTGTGACATTTGAATCCAACTCTTTCTCCAAGGATCTCAGGGCAACTCTTATAAGTTTTCCCCTCCTCCCTTTTATGCTCACAGCAACCTAGTCCAACGCTCTGTCTAACCACTGTACCACACTGTTTCTTTGGAGAAAGATTCTCTTCCTGCATCAATTTTCGACTTTTCCTGAATTTTGTGATCTAGGAATCAGAAGGGTTTTCTTATTAAATCACTTTTCTCATTAAATTGCTGGCTACAGGGTTTGGAACATAGCAGAAGAAATAGAAGAAGAATTGGGCTTTGTCCAAAAGAGACTCCTTTATAAAAGGAGCTCCCTAGTGAGGGACCCAGATAATCCAGAATGGAACAGATGACCAGATGACATAAGAGTGGCTGAGATTCATTAGTATATCAAAGGCAGAACTTGATATGTTGAGAAAGCAACAGGTATTTAGTCATGTGTCTGCCCCATTTTCATGGAAAGCAAGACCCTGGGTGGAGGCCTGTTTGTACAAGAAAAGGTACACACAGGGAAGAGAAACAAACCCTCCTCCTCTTAAATGTTTCCACAGATCAACATAAAAGAGAGGCATAATAAAGATTTATTCCACTGTCCACATATCAGGAAATGTGGTCAAATGGACTCTGGCCGCATAGAGTTGTCCAGACCTGCTCCATAGGATGATGTCTCAGTTCTTTTCATTCTTATTTTTTACCTCCTTCTCTGAGGATTTACTGTCCCAACCAGAAGAGACAGGAGTTTGGTCCTGTATTGCAGTATCAATCTCAACATGGTTCCGTCTGTGGATACTTACAGCTGGAGAATAGGGTCATGTACAGACAAGAAAGAACATTCTATAAACCTGAAGAAGTCCCAGGTTTGCGGAAAAAATCTGAAATAATAAAAAAATGGGGTGTTAAAATTCTCTAAAAGGATGCAATGCCACTGGCGTTACAAAAAGAATACCCTCAGTGACCATATGTAGACAACCTAGGGTTGCTAGTCCCCAGGTAGGGGTGGGGGATCCCCTGATTTCACGGGCTCCTGCCTGCCAGTGGCCAGTGGGGGAAAGCCCCACTCCCAACAATGACCACCAGCAGCCATGACCCCCTCCCTTCCCTGAAATTTAAAGGGCCATCCAGCTGATCGGCGGGAGCGCGTGGCCTGCTGATCAGCTGGAGAGGGCCCTTTAAATCTTGCACTGCCGAAACTGACATGCAGGGGTCATTCCGCAGCTGGAATAGATGCAGCCTGATTTGGCCCAATCTGAATCAGGCCAAAAAATTTTTATTTGCACAGCCCTAGTGGGCACAAATGGCAGTGGGGGCAAGCCCCTCCCCCAGTTCGCCTATGGAGGAAGTGAAGTGAGAAGGGGTTTAAAACCCTTCTGTTTAGAGTCGTGCGACAGCAGCGGCACGATCTTTCCATTGTATTCTATGGGGCCCTTCTTGCTTCACTCCCCCCAGCCCGCCTTGGCGGGCCAGCTGGGGAAGGGAAGGGGAGGCTTTTGAAGATGCACCCCCCCCCATTTGCTTCCCTTTCTGACACACTTCTGGTGATGTCGGGGCGTGGCATATGCTAATGAGTTATGCTAATAGGTATGCTAATGAGCTCCTGTGCCTCTTTTTCTACGAAATGACCCCTGCAGCCAGGTAGAACCTGGCAACCCTCACTGGCAACAACATCAGTATTGCCAGCCTTCAAGGCTTGGTTTATGTCAGTAAAGGGCAGCAGGAGAAGGCCGGGTCATTTCTAGGCCCTCTGAGGGAGGACCCATGGAGGCCAGGCCTGGGCAGCTACCTGCCACGTAAGTTCCATGACTCACCCAGGCCCAGCTGCTTCCTGCTGTTCAACAGCAGCCGACCCATGAAAGGGAAAGCCATGACATCAGAGGAAAATGTCACGCTTAATATAACAAGCCTCACACCCACCTTAAGGCGAAAATGACTCTCTCTAATCCTTTGGATATTTGCCCTCCTCTGACATAGAACAAGTTCAGTTGTTCATGCTTAACCAAAAATGTGACAATTTATAGGTAACCAAATAATATATTAAAACATAGTGAAGAAACCTGTGTGACCTTTGCTTAAAACAGAAATCCAGTGGCACCTTAAAAACATTCATTACCGTAGGGGTTTTCATGAGTCGGTGCTCACTTCTTAAGGTGTCTCTGAACTTGTTTTATTTTGTTACAATAGACTAACACAGCTGCCTTCTTGAAACTAAGGTAAAGGTAAAGGTTTCCCTTGCTTGAAAGCCAGTCGAATACGACTCTAGGGATGCGGTGCTCATTTCCGTTTCCAAGCTGAAGAGCCAGCACTGTCCAAAGACGTTTCCGTGGTCATGTGGCTGGCATGACTAGACACTGAGGCGCATGGCACACTGTTACCTTCCCACTGAAGTGGTACCTATTTATCTACTTGCAATTTCTTGCTTTCGAACTGTTAGGTTGGCAGGAACTGGGGCCAGAGATGGGACCTCACTCCGTCATGCAGCACTCTGGTCTCAAACTGATGAACTACCAACCTTCTGGTCAGCAGTTCAGGATCTTAACCACTTGAGCCACTGCAGTTTTCTTGAAACTACGCTTGCATAAAAGCTCACAAGTTTAGTAATGCACAAGTTTTCTTAGCAGATAACATTATTTATTTATTTTATTTTATTATTTGTTTTTAACATTTTTACCCCGCCCTCCCCACAAGCAGGCTCAGGGCGGCTTACAAAGTGGCACAGCGCCTGGTTAAAACAAACAGTTAAAACATCATTAAACAATTCAATAAATTCCACTAAAGTGCTCACAGTGATGGTAGTCAATTTATGTCCAGATGGTGTCCTGCAGTTTCTCTATGTGACCTAGAGTGGATTCCTTTGGGCCAGCCCTCATCTCAGATGACAATAGAGATGGTTGATAGTAGGTGGGTGGTGGTGGCGGCTCCTAATCGAAAGCCTGGTGGAAGAGCTCCGTCTTACAGGGTCCTGCAGGACCCTGATCTCCTCCGGGAGCTCATTCCACCAGGTCGGAGCCGCCACCAAAAAGGCCCGAGCCCTAGTGCCAGCGAGCCTGGCTTCCCTCACCCCCGGGACCAAGAGTCGGTGTTGAGATTCTGACCGAAGTGCTCTCTGGGGCAAATGCGGGGCAAGGCGGTCCCTCAGGTATGTTGGGCCCTGGCCATATAAGGCTTTAAAGGTAAGCACCAGCACCTTGAAGCAAATTTGATACGCTATAGGCAGCCAGTGCAGCACCGCCAGGACAGGCTGGATGTGATCCCATTTAGGGAGATCCATCAGTAACCTGGCTGCGGCATTCTGCACCAGATGCAGCTTCCGGATTTGCAACAAGGGCAGCCCCCTGTAGAGAGCATTACAGTAGTCCAATCTCGAGGTGACCGTCGCATGGATCACTGTTGCCAGGTCATCACGATCGAGGAAGGAAACCAACTGCCGAGCCAGCCACAGATGGTAAAATGCTGATTTAGCAGTGGCCTCCATAGTTAAGGAGGGATCCAGGAGCACTCCTAGACTCCTAACCACCGACGTGGGCACCAACAGGACCCCATCAAAGGTCAGGAGCTGGACCCCACCCCAGACCATTCCGAACCAGGCACAGGACCTCCGTCTTTGCCGGGTTCAATTTCAGCCTGCTCAGTTTAAGCCATCCTGCCATGGTGTGCAATGCCCGGTCTAGATCTTCTGAGCTGGATCCCGACCGGTCACCCAACATCAGATAGAGCTGAGTGTCATCAGCATACTGATGACACCCCAGCCCATACCTCTGGGCAAGGGGGCACATATAGATGTTAAACAGCATCGGGGAGAGCACCGCCCCTTGAGGCACTCCACAATCAAGTGGATGCCTCGCAGATTGCTGCTCTCCTAGCACCACCCTTTGTCCCCGATCTTGGAGAAAGGAAGCGAGCCATTGCTAGGACCGCCCCTGTATCCCCATGTTGGCAAGGCGATGGGTCAACAGCTGATGATTGACCATGTCGAACGCTGCCGACAGGTCTAACAACAGCAATGCCGCCCTGCCGCCCTGATCCAGATGCCTCTGGAAGTCGTCAGTAAGGGCGACCAGTGCAGTCTCCATCCCATGGCCTGGGAGAAAGCCGGGGTCTAAGACCAAAGGGGTCTAAGACCGAAACTTCTTCCAGGTAGCCCTGTAACTGCCCTGCTACCACCCTCTCAATTAATTTGGCAAATATGGCAAATTGGACACCGGCCAATAGTTGGCCAATTCAGCCAGGTCCAGATTTGTTTTTTTTAAGAGAGGGTGGACCATCGCTTCCTTGAGTGCCTCCGGGAACAGCCCTTCACTGAGGGATTTGTTGAAAATCTCCTGGACAGCACCTCGAAACCCCTCATGGACAGCTTTAATAAGCCAGGAAGGGCCTGGATCAAGGATGCATGTGGTTGGGCGTACAGTCATGAGCAGCCTGTCGACTTCCTCAAGGCTGAGCTGGCCGAACCCATCTAACCCCGGAATCGAAGACATGCAAGGGGCCTCGAGTTCACTTACTGTTTCAACTGTGGGGGGTAGGTCGCGGCAGAGCATCAAGACCTTATCCGCAAAATAGCTCGCAAATGCCTCACAGCCAATATCCAGTTCCCCAGTGTTTGGTCTGCTCTGAGGCAGAGCTGTTAAGGACTGAATTGTTCTAAATAATTGGGCTGGGCGTGAGCTCGCGGATGCGATTGTGGCCGCACAGAACTCTTTCTTTGCGGCCTTGGTTGCCATCTCATAGGATCTCATAAACGTCCTATAAGATGTTATAATAATGGATCCCTTCTCCCTGACATTACCTTTTATGTATGGGGAGATTTTTGTGTGTGAATGAATCACATGAATCCCCATTTTCAGTGTGAAGCGGTGTAGCCCTGGCACAGTTTTACAGCCTCAGTGAGAACTTCTTCCATGTCTGGGAATTGTCTTTGGGTTTGTACTGTCAAGAAGCCCATGTAAGCTGCCCTGAGGTCATTGGAGGAAGAGTGGGATAAAAATGTGAGCGACATGTGAAAATTACATGGAAAGATGGCTAAGGAGTCTGAAGGCATTTTTTTTTTTGACATTAAGGAAATAGGATCCATTAAAATGCCGCTGTGAGTATGCACAGGTAGTTTACTCATACCAGTATGGTAATAGAGAAACCTCAAGTGACCTGTGATAGATTCTTTGTCAATTGTTGCAGTCTAAAGCTACCAAAGCATTGATTCATCCCACACCTAAATGCCATGAGAACTTTCCTAAGTGGAGAAACTCGATCCAAGACTCACACCTCTTCTGCATATCATGAATCATCAGTGGCTGCAATTCAAAAGCTGGTTTCATTGACCCTGGCATTCCATTTCTGTTGTGGACAGGTTCATTTGCCAAATGGATATCACTTCCTTCTTGGCTATTAGTATTGCCAGTTTCCATTGTGATCACAGCAGGACCACCTGGAAGACAAACTAGCAGAGCTGTTTGCTCAACTGATTATTATCCCAATAAGCATATACTATGATAGCTCTGCTTTCCATTCAAATGCCAACTCTAGGTTAGGAGTCAGGAGACAAGTTGTGATTTCTTCACTTACGTGGATGGGAACTCCTTAAATATTTGCATCTGACGCCATCCTATTCTGCTCTCTAGTGGAAATTGTGACATAAAAGAAAGCACATCCCTGTGGAAAACAAAACCTCAAAAGCGCATCTGGACTTGCCTCAGCACTCTACAGCACACATCTAGCACATGCGTAGTAGTCAATTTCTGGGTCCAAGAACGCACTCAAGCAGCTTTCTACACAGGATTTACTTCATCCTTTCGTTTGTCCCCCACCTTTCCCTCCAATGGAGACCCAAAGCTTCTCATGCTGTTCTCCTTTATGCAGCCGCAGGCAAGGGCGTAGACTTTCTTAATCCCCGGGGGGGGCGGGGGCTGTCTTTCGTGCGCGCGCGCTTCGCGCGCGCGCACGCTCGGGACCATGTCCCGCTGCTCTACCCCCTGCCCCAGGGAGCCGCCGCCGCCGCTTCCCTCCCCCGGGCCTGTGCCCGCCCGCCGCGCTCCCCGCCCCCTCCCTCCCCCCCGCTCACCTTGGGCGCCGGCGGGGGAGGATCGCTGCTGCTGCTGCCTGCAGCCGGGGGCCGGCGCGTCGCCCTTGCGGGCCCCCGGCTCCCGCTCCGCCTCGCATTTCCCGGGGGGGCTCAGCCACCCCCGGCAAAATGAACACCCGCCGGTGGCCAGTCAGCCGGCCATCGCCGCCTCTCTCTCCCCCCCACCCCGCCCCAGGGAGGCAGGAGGGCAGGCCAGGGGTGGGGGGGAAGGAGAGGCGGCGACGGCCGGCTGACTGGCCACCGGCGGGTGTTCATTTTGCCGGGGGTGGCTGAGCCCCCCCCGGGAAATTTCGGGGGAGGCTCGAGCCCTCGAGCCCCCCCGTAGTTGACGCCCATGGCCGCAGGAGTGACAGTATAGTGGGGGACCTTGTACTGCTGTAGTGCCTGAACATTCCATTCATCATGAAATCGAGATAAGTTGTTCTGTCCACTGGAAATGGCACTGGAAAGTGATGCTACCTGGTCATATTTAAGAAAAATCCAATTTACAGTGAACCTCCACATTCAGAGGCAGCAAACCTCTGAATATCGGAGCCAGGAGACAATATCAGGGGAAGTCCTCAGCCTCTCTGCCCTGTTGTTGGCTCTCCAGAGGACCTGCTTGGCCAGTGTGTGAGACACGATGCTGGACTGGATGGACCACTGCTCTGATCCAGCAGAGTTCCTCTTGTTTTCTTAAGCTGACTTGTAGAAGTTATTTTTAAAAACGCCTTAATCTTGAAAGTTCACAACTTTGCGGTCAGTGTTTTGTGTGCCCAAAATATACCTCCAGTTTCTCTTTGGGATCATTTATATTCTGGATTCCAAGAGACTGGACCTAGCTAGGTTAATGAAAATCTGTTGCACTTCAGTAAAATTATGAAATTTCAGATTTCCCTTTTAAAAAAATGTTGAGAGGTACCTTTTGAACACCTCAGCATTTGGTGAAGTAAACCTTTCGTGTGGGGAGTGTATGCTAAACAATAATAGTAACTGCTAACATGATCTAACATGGAGGATTGGGCCCCAGTTGCAGTAGCTGAGTCCATACAAGAAGAGTCGGGCAGAGCAGAAAAGGGTGCTCTGAAGATACCATTGTTTTTAAAGATTTTTTTTCTTCTTTGTTTCATTACACTGTGGCCCAAAGCACAATGTGGAAGGATACATTTGGAGAACAAATTTGTTTTTAGAGGTTGTTTATCTTTTCTGCTGTGTTCTTTTCCCTGGCATAACAGCATGATGTTGTCGTTATGTAACTTGGATTCTTGTAAAATAAAAAACCCTTCAGAATTAACCCATTCTGTGCGGAAAAACTTTAAACTTAAAAATAAGTTCTGCGCACAAAGGGCTGGTTTCCCAGAGTTTCTTATTCAAGCTAGTTTTTATGTTGAACAGGAATGTTGTCCTACTCTGACATTTACAATAAGGTCAGACAAAAATGATCTGGCCATTACACTTTGCAGCATAAATGGCCAATATAATCCAGTGCTTTTCCTCTTAAAAGAACAAGGACGTTTCTGTTGCAGAGAAAAGTGAAGCCACCCAGGAATCCACACATTCTCCAAAATGTACAGAACTTGTGAGGCTGCCACCTGACCTTCCAAGCTGTGGGAGAAGTCCAGACATTGTGCAGTCTATCATTTCATACTAGCTTTCCGCTGTGGAAGTCCAGAGCAGCCCCATCTTCCAATGCTCTTGCTGCCTCATCCAAAACCCGGGACACAGTTGATGTGATACCTTTTATTAGGATCAATCCAATGAGACAGAACAGGGTGCAAGCTGTGGTATGTATTCTGTTTGTGATTTTTAGATTTCACTTTTGGGACCAGCGTGGCTGTGAACAACTGCTTGTCATCTTTGTTTGTTTCCTTGGCAGGTTGGGAATCCATGGAATGCCGAACATGGGATCTGTGCAATATATTTATTTGTGCAATTTATCATTTGCCTTTTTCTCTGAACCTCAGGGACAATTACACAATGTAAATCAATGCAATCTAATATGGTGATGCATCTAATAAGCAATGTAATAGGACTAAGAATTGCAGGAACAAAGCTGTTGTCTGATAAAAGCATAAGTATTAAACACAGCATTAAACAATGCAGAACATAGTATTCCATAAGTAGAAACACAATGTGTTTCTCTGACCAGTCTGTTATAATATAGACCTGTTTCCTTTGTAAAAATGCCCTCCCAAACAAGTCTGTTTTACATTGTTTATGAAATGCCAGGAGACTCCACAGGCAAACCAGGGTGGGGGCCACTATAGAGAAGGCATGTTCGATATAGAGAAGGTACAGGCAGTTGTTGATCCTGACCATCTGCAGGGTGGTGTCATGGGCTGGGGTGCCAGTCAAAGGGAGTCCAGAAAAGCCAAGGTCAGGAGCCAAGAAGACAGTGCAGCATCCAAAGCCCATGACACCACCCTGCAGATGGTCAGGAACCAGAAACACAGAGCCAAGTCCGAAACCTCTAACCAGAAGCATAGTCCAAAGCCAAACCAGGGTCAGGAACCAGGAACACAGAGGCAAGTCCTAAGTCAGGGGGTATGAAGGTCTCAGTGCAAGAGCCAAGGTGGATGCAAGCAGCATGAAGCTGACTTGTTGCTCCCACAAAAAATATTGCCCAGAGTGTGGAATTAAATGCTGCTTCCAATTAGCCAGCTGCACGATCACCCAGGCTCCTGTTAAAACTCTGGGCTAGCTGAGTGCTTCCCTTGTAGACTGGTCTCTCTTCATTTGGTTGCTAAGTTTTGCCAGAGTCGCTCCCTTAAACGTCACATGTGGGGGTGAGTCAGGAGGATTTTCAGCTTGCAGTTGTTCCTTCTTATCTGAGCCAGGTGTGAAGACTGCTGTTACAGGCACTTGCCAGCTATCCTCCTCTGCTGCTTTAGAGGAGCCAGCTGTGGTTTCTGCAGGTTCACTCAGCTCTTTCTCATCCATGCCCATGACAGGTGGCACCTGGAGCAGGCCCTGCTCAAATGAGTGAACTTGTGGTGGGATGTGGGCAGAGAGGTGGACTTACAACTATGAGTGTCCAAGGCCATACAGGGCTCTGAATGTGATATCCAGTTAGGGTTGCAAGGTCCCCCCTGGCCACTGGTGGGGGGTGGGGGATGGGTGGGGGGGGGTTAGGGCTGCTAGATCCAGGTTGGAAAATGCCTGGATATTTGGGGGTGGAGCCTGGGGAGGACAGGGGCCTCAATGGTGGTACAAGATCATAGAGTCAACCCTCCAGGGCATCTCTGGGGAACCAATCTCTGTAGTCTGGAGATTAGCTGCAATCCTGGGGGATTCCCAGGTCCCACCTGGAGGCTGGCATCCCTATAACCAATACTTTGAAAAAAAGAAATATAACTCTAAGAGGTCGATAATCAATGTTAGAATCAGTGTTAATCAAGAGGGAGAATCTCAGTCTCCTTTTATTACAAAATGTGTTACTTAAAGTCAAAATATTAACAGGAACATATAGTCATCCCAACATGCTTGACATTCTCCCCTCTCCCCCCCAAAAAAAGAAAAAAAATCCCACAGCTGTGTGCATATTAAAATATTAAGCAAAACGGAGAAATGTTTATGATTTGAAGCACTGTCATTTTTTTTATGCATGCAAAGGAGCAACCGAAATCCCATCTGTCGTTCTGTTTCGAATACCGGTAATACACAGAAGTAAGAAAAAGCGGTGGCCGTGTAATATGAACTGTGGGGTGTATTTTAAGGTAACAGCTATACTGAAGAGCTTGCGATAGGCCACCAAATTAAAATTTGGGGATGCTGAAGCCTTAAAATGTGATGAGAAGCATTTTGGAGTCCTTGAAATGCCCTGCTCACATGTTTCCCAGTAGCCTTTGGCTGTTAGCATGAAACAGAATGCAAGACCACATAGATATTTGGTCCAGTCCAGCAAGTCTCTTAGGTTCTTAAATGCAGTGGTATTTCTAGTGGTACAGCTAGAGGTACGTTCTTTTTGTTATTTGCGATACCATTTTCTGTCATCAGAAATGGACTTCATATAATAATTACATGCTTGAGAGAATTCACCTGTCTGCAGGTTTAAGGGTTTTTCATCAAGTTGGCGGCCAATATATTCCCATGACTCTTGCAGTATGTCGTGCTAAGATCTTGTCTCTCCGGCTCTATGGAGCTTCCTTTATGGGCATGGCATATCTAGCGATACTTGTTTCATCGAAAGAGGTGACAGCTACCAGGAAAGGGCATGGAGGGAGGAGTGAAAACAGACGGAAAGGCATCAGTTTCCTTGGCAGACCCATGGAAATAAGAGAAAGGCTGTGCCTGGCGTTAAGTTTCCGTTCTCAGCATAGAATAACAAGCCAATGGAAGCATAAATGCCTTTTGCTCAATCTGCCGCTCTCTCCATGCTGGATCTGCTTCAGGTTGTTTTTAAGCATAAGGGCGTGTGAATCTCTAGTCTGATCAAAACTCTTTTGACTTCCCCTTGACATTTTGGGGGATGTTTATGCTCTGTTTGAAACCTCCATTCTGTTGCAGCGGAAGCCACTTTGCCACTCAAGGGCGCTTTCCTCACCAGTCCACATTCCCAACAGGAGGACTAATGCGAGAAAAATAATATCCCCGCTGCAGCTCCATTAGCAGCCTGTGCCACAGCGTTTTGTAACCTGCCAGGAGGGACATGCATGACTTATACAGAAACTCTTGTCTTTTCCTCCCTTGAAATGCCTTGGAAGTTTCTCTATAGCGTAAATCTTCAAATTCATGGCAAAAATTTTAAGGCAAAGTTAGGTGGCAATTCTTAAGTGTTTATTTTATTTACTTTATTTATACCCCACCTTTCACCCTTTCATTGGGGACCCAAAGTGGTTTTACACTGATCTCTTCTCCTCTGTTTTATCCTCACAACAACCCTGTGAGGTAGGTCAGGCTGAGAGTATGTGACTGGCCCGAGGTCACCCAGCAAGCTTCCATGGCACAAGTGGGGATTCGAAACTGAATTTCCCAGATTCTGGTCCAGCACTTCAACCACCACCCCGCACGGGGTCTCAGAAGGAGAGGGCATCTTATCCATCGCAGCCAGCACTTAGCAGGATTTATTGCTTCAAGCAATGTTCAGTCTCGTCATGAACACCGGATATTGTTTCTTTCAGCACTGGATAAATAAGAAAATGACTCGCCAAATTGTATCAGATATCTTAAGACTGCTACCACACTGTCTGCGTCTGCCCAGTGACCTTATTTTGGAAATGAATGCCTTTTACTTCCTCTTGTTATCTAACTCCTACAGTATGAGGAGCTGACAGGGGTGCAGTGGATTGTGACGTTTCTCATATGGCCTTCACTGCCTGTTTGGTGTAGTGGTTAAGTGCGCAGACTCTAATCTGGGAGAACCGGGTTTGATTCCCCACTCCTCCACTTGCACCTGCTGGATGACCATGGGCAATCTGTAGTTCTGGCACAGCTGTTCTTGAAAAAGAGGAATTCCTGTCAGAACTCTCTCAGCCCCACTTACCACACAGGGTGTCTGTTGTGGGGAGGGGAGGGGAGGGGAAAGGAGTTTGTAAACTGCTCTGAGACTCCTTCGGGTAGTGAAGGGCAGGATATAAATCCAATCTCCTCCTCCTCCTCCTCCTTCTGTGACTAACATGGAGTGTGGGTGCTAGACTTTATGTTATTCTCTTACACACTTGCTACCAGAGTTTCTACTGGCTAGCTTGGGCTATCCAGGTCAGGGTGCTTCTGATAATACTAAATGTTATTCTGCCCCCATTGGAACTGGGAGAGCACTCAGAGGACCAATGGGCACTGTATTTCCAGGATAAATATTTCACAGCAGCCAGTAGCTTTTGTTGGTGATGGTGCTGTTGCAGCCCTCTTTTTTGTCCTGGCAAAGAAGCCATTTGAAAGACACTGCCACTGAAGCAAGCCCTCAAAAGGCTCCGTTTGCAAGGACAGCCAACACCATGGAGGAAAAGGAGCAGCAGTCGCAGCAGTGGCTACTGCCCCTTTCTTCTCTTAAAGGAAGTCTGAGGCAGACCAAGGTCTCCATACCCAGGTACAGCTGCATAAGAGCTCCTGCCCCAGAATCCACTGGGGGTTACTCTTAAACAGCTGTACGTAGGTATGACGAACCCATGTATCTCCCTGTTTTAATATATTTAGACAATGGGGTTTCTCTTCTTCTTTCTGTAGAATACTTTTCTGACTATTGCCTGTCAGAAAACACTGACTCCCAAATGTCTCTTCCCTCAGAAGCCAAACCCTCTGGCTGCTGATCCAGACATTAGATTTTCAAAAGATCAAACAGCAAAAGACCCCTTTTCCCTCCAGATCAGCTGCTTTATTTTCTCTCTCAGCTGATGTGGGCTAATAAGAGAGTGAGGAGAAGAGCCAATCACCTAAGATCTTCTCTCTAAGGGAGATTAATTCTCGAACTCCCCAACTCTCTGATATAAGCAGCATTTAAAAAAAAAACAAAAAAACCCTGCTTTTCTGTGGAGTCCCTAACAGTAGGGTCAGGCTTGTCACTTAGCCTCTGATTATCATAGAATCATAGAGCTGGAAGGAACCTCCAGGGTCATCTAGTCCAACCCCCTGCACAGTGCAGGAAACTCACAAATACCTCCCCCTCCATACTCGCAGTGACTGCTGTTCCATGCCCAGAAGATGTCTAAATACCTCCAAGATCCCTGGCCATTACTTCCTGACTCCATTGTGGTGATCAGCATTTCCCTGGGCGTGTAAGAAAGGGCCACAAGAACTAAGCACTCAAGCAACCCTTCCTGTCCTCGCTCTCATGATCTGCCTAAGTTCACAGAATCAGCTTTGCTGTCAGATGGCCATCTAGCCTCTGTTTGAAAACCTCCAAAGAAGGAAAGCCCACCACCTCCCAAGGAAGCCTGTTCAACTGAGGAACCGCTCTGTCAGGAAGTTCTTCCTAACGTTTAGCCAAAAACTCTTCTGATCTAATTTCAACCCGTTGGTTCTGGTCCGACTTTCTGGGGCAACAGAAAACAACTCTTTACCATCCTCTATATGACAGGCCTTCAAGTACTTGAAGATGGTGATCATATCACCTCTCAGTCGCCTCCTCTCCAGGTTCAACACACCCAGCTCCTTCAACCTTTCCTCACAGGACTTGGTCTCCAGACCCCTCACCATCTTTGCTGCCCTCCTCTGGACACGTTCCAGCTTGTCTATATCTTTCTTGAATTGTGGTGCCCAAAACTGAACACAGTACTCTAGGTGAGGTCTAACCAGAGCAGAGTATAAGCAGATCATGTGATCTGGACACTATACTTCTGTTGATTTCTTGTCCCATTCCTCTTCCACATAAATTATCTGTGACAAGGCTTGGCTGCATCATGTACTAAAGGGAGACTGTATTGTGTTCCCAAATGATACCATACAAACAAAGAATTATCTGGTTCAAGGGAATAGGGTTGCCAACCAGCTGGTAGGGCCTGGAGATTCTCCGGAATTACAGCTCATCTCCAGACTACAGAGATCAGTTCCCCTGAAGAAAATGGCTCCTTTGGAGGGTGGATTCTATGACATACCCCAGTAAGGTCGCCTCACACTCCAGATTCTTCCTTACCTAGGTTCTACCTCCAAATCTCCAGGAATGTGCCAACCTGGAGTTGACAACCCTACCACTCAGTGTCAGTGTTGAGATGAAAGACATCCAGAATGATGTATGGAGAGAATTTCATGAGAGGAGCCAACACAGTGTAGTGGTTAAGAGTGTTGGACTAATATCTGGGAGACTGTCAGCTAATGCTGCCATTTCCTGGGCGGGAGGTGGACTCCCTGGGGTCACTACGTCATCACTGTGGAATGTTTTGTTCCTTGTTCACAAAGCATGCTTATCATTCTGCCTGCTTCTCTGACCTTGGAGAACTAGCTGTGCCAAATGATGTATCTTTTTACTGTCTGGAGTTATACTTTTCCACCTATATTCTGAGAACCAAAAGCCAGTATTTTAAGCGCCTTTTATATTCCTTCCTGATTGGTTCCAGTACAATGCTGAACCCCTCTTTGAATTCTGTATAATTACCCTTGCATTACTGGGAATCGCCATTACTAACACAAGAAGTGCAGATGACCATTACAGACCTTTCTCAATAAAGCTTTCCTGATTAAGGACACTTGTTGTAGACTGACTCTGTGGACTCTCACAGAGACCCAGGTTCGAATCCCCACTCATACTATGGAAGCTCACCTGGTGACCTTGGACCAGTCACTCACTCTCTGTCTAACCTCCCTCATAGGTTTGTTGTGAGGATAAAATGGAGAAGGGTGACATAAGCCACTTTGGGTCCCCACTAGGGAGAAAGGAGAGATACAAGTGAATTATACATACATACAACCTTTATTGGCATAGCATAAATAGATCGAACAAAGAGAACATTAAGCAGTAGGTACAAAACAAAACAAAGCGAACAACATCCATCAATATTCTCAGTGTTCCAGAGTGTAAAACAATCCTAGCATAAATTGCAGGATTTACAGAGTATTACTCTTGACTTCCATACATAGGCCAGAAATTCAGCAACAGATAACGTTATTGCTGGATTCTTATCTGCTAAAAAAAAAGTTAAATCCCCATCCAGAAAATCTCTCTGTGGAGGGAAAAGGGGACGAATCAAAGTATTACGCGTAGCGGAATATTTAGGGCGTCGAAAAAGGATATGGGCAATAGAATCAGGTTCCCCAAGATTACAATTGCAAAGTCTATCCTTGTACGGAACACCCCTATATCTGCCTAAGACAACTTCTGAGGGGAAATGGTTAAACCTCGCAAGCATGAAAACCCTCCTAAAAACTGGGATTGTCAAGTTGGCAATATACGGTACCATAGAGGTATGTAAAGGGAGGGGTAATGAGTAGGGGAAGTGAATTAAACAATAAATAAATTGTGTATTTGAACTTTGTTCATGGAATCAGCTGAGGCCATATCCACATATTTACCTTGGCAAAGGGCCACTAACTGAGGGCCAGATCTGCAGGAGGATAAAATAAACTCCTACATCACAGTTGAATATTCAATAGCACAAGTGACACATTGGATAGATTTTCTACAATGACTTACGAACATCGATAGCAGTCCAGGAAGAGAGTGACATGTCTGCAAGAGGTAGAAAGTTCTCTGAAAGTCACTTTGATCTTTCACCCTCCAGCAATCCCCTTGTGATTAGTTTGGCATCTCGCCCATATCACAGAGTGTTGCTTATATGAAGTCTTTCATGAAAGCCGAAGGGAACAAGCTTGGTATGGCAAACTCTGAAGGACCTGGGGAGCTAGAGCGGGGGGGGGGGGGGACGGGGGACAGCAGGGCTGGCTCATAACACTATGCATTATTCCATGTCATTCATCTATAATAATCTTTCAGGAAAACAGTTTCCCTTCCGTTCCTGCATGAAAACACAGTGAAGGAAAAGTCAAAATTAAGACATTGGTTAAAACAAAAGGTGGCAGTTTTTCAATCAGAATTAAAATGACGATCCTTCTGAGAAAATTTGAGTGTACGCCCTTTAAGAACTTTATCAAAATGCCATCAGTGTTGAACTACTTGATTGTAATCTATCTGTTTAGGTTTAATTAGATCAAAGCATTTCACTCGATGTTGAAGAAAAAGTCTTTGCCTTAAAACAGATATATTTGTGAGACAGACAGACAGACAGACAGAAGAGGAGTCGCTGGGGGCAACCAGATGGCACCTTCACAGGCTCTCCATTTGGCACCTTGAAAACAATTCTAAGAAGCTGGAAAGACATTTTAACCAAGAAGTGAAGTATGTACTAATTGGCAAATGCAGGAAAGAGGAAACACCTCTTACAAAATGCTATAGTGTTTATAGCATGACTCAAAACCAGGAGACAATAATTGTGATATTTTGAGTTGGGGAGTTGGGCATCTGTAGAACACTGGCACACAGAAGGTCCCAGGTTCAACCCCTGGAATCTCCAGTTATCAGATTTGGCAACTGGTGATGTGAAAGTCCTCTGCTTGAGACCCTGGAGAACTGCTGCTCATCTGAGTAGACAATATTGACTTTGATGGATCAAGGGTCTGCTTCAGTATAAGGCAGTTTCATCAGTCATGTGTCAGGTATGCTTTTGTTTTATGGAACCTTCTTACTGTGTTGTGGATGTCTTTGTCAAGCCCCCCCCCCCCCCGGGGTCAGTCTTCTTGGGGCTCTGCTCCTCCAGGGCTTGATTTCTGGCTGGATAGGCAGAGCAGCAAGACCTCAGATGTGATGGGGGGGGGGGGGTTTGGCACCACCTTCCTTCCCCTCCTCTGTCCACAGGCTCTCTCTGTTGTTCTTTCTGTCTTGCCGTAGGCCCCTGAGAGAGCCCCGTGTTCTTCCTCCCCGGCCTGTTCACAAATGTCCCCTTCAATCACACCTTAGATCCTGCCTTCCCCCAGAACCATCCAATCTCACCCCTCCCTCAAGAAGCCTGGGAAGCAGGACAGCATCGACCTCCAATGGGGAATGGCCCCGTGAGCCCTGCCTCTCCCCTCTACTCTCAGCGTGCAGTGTGGCCCACCACCCACCCTGCCTTTTTGCCCTTTCCTGAGCGGGTGCCTCACACAGCCTGTCTGCCCAGCCTGTCTGCCTCTCCGCTGAGCAGGCCACGGCATGCCTGTGGCTCATCCTGCCTGGCCCCTCCCTGATGCCTGCATGCCACAGAACCCCCCTCCCCCCGGCACAATCCTCCCGCTCAGTCTCCCCCTTTTGTCCGGGACTTGTCCCCACTGTTCTACTGTTCTTCTGCCCCTCTCCCAGGGGCTGCCTGGGTCCCAGTCTGCACAGCCACTGTCAGGTCAGGGGGGCTTCCCCCCCCCCAGGAGGTCAGGCAAGCTTTGCCAGCTTTGGGATGGGGTGGGCTGCCGTCTTTGGGTCACCTGGAGCTGTGGGGGCTAAAGAGTCTGGGGTGGCCGTGGTCCCCAGACAGTGTTCTTAGACGGCAATCGTGGAAAAAAACCCCCTAAATTAAATTCTTCATGGTTTTGCAGCTGAAGGATTTACACTGCCGGTTCATGCTTTTGATCCCTGTGGAAGCCATACTAAACAGTTCTAAATAAATGTCATGTTATTCATTGAGGCGAACTCCCAGGACACTGTCCTTAGGATTTCACTGTAAGTTCTTCTGACTGTGACTAGGGAAGGTAGTGGTTGCAACGAGACCTCACTGGGCAGCAGACATTGCCGAGTGCTCTTTTTTGTCTCTTGACTCTTTGATTACAAGAGACTGCAAATTGATGAAGAACCCACCGAAAGACTAGACAGGCAAAAACAACTGCTGGGCCAGGAAGGGAACCTTCTTCAACTTCACTGTAAACCCGCACCGACACATTCATATTTTTCATGGTTCTTGTGTTTCTGAAGTTCTCCAGACAGATCTACCGCCAGTTATTTTCCATTACCAGTTTCTCAGCCCAGCGAGCATGCCAGTAAGTGCCGAACTGGAGACCGCTTTGTGTACACCGCTTTGTGCCTTTAATATCTTTTGTTTCTGCTGCAGGAGAGACGTTTTTGTCAGTGCCCAGATGGGCACTTTCTGCTCTCTTCATCATTTCTTTCAAAAAATACAAAGGCATTTGGGCCCCTAGGTATGTTTTCTTCAAAACACGGAACCTGATATTTATGAAACTTCCATTCCAGTCTTGTTTGTGCACTGCCATTTGGCTTTTAGCCACGAGTATCCTCGGGTTATAGAAAACAAAGGCTGTTTTTTATTTGTGAAAGTTAAAGATCATTCCTCTTGATACCTGCATTGCTTTGGTCCCTTTAGGGTTAGAAAAGTCAAAAACACTTAATAAAAAAAAAGTACATGTATTTTCTTTCCCTCTCACAAGTCACCTCCCCACCAATAAATAAAGGAAGCCATCAGTGAGATGAAAGACATCTCTCCCTCTCTTTCTCTCTCTCCCCCCACATGTGTGTGTGTGGGGGGGAATCACATGACCTCCAGAATCTAATCCTCTCACCTTTATACAAAGTTTGAGTCCAGTGGCACCTTAAAGACCAACAAGTTTAATTTTGTTGGTCTTAAAGGTGCCACTGGAATCAGACTTTGTTCTCTTGCTTCAGACCAACACAGTGGCTGAGGACAGACTGGCAATCTAAAGCGGGGCAGGCACGCTTCGCAAACGGAGGAAAGGAGCACGTTCAGACATGCGCATCTGCCCGTCGGCTCCGTTGCGTACTTACCCGTCTCCCAGTCGCTTTCCTTCCGCTTTACCCTGACACCGGTTTTTTCCGGTGTTCAGGGGCCTTCCTCCGCATGCCTCCCGCTTCCAAACAATGTGAACTGGAAGAAGCAGGAGGCATCCGGCGGAAGTGTGAACGCACCGGCAAAAAGTTTTGCGCATGTGCGCATGTGCGCACATGCGAAAAACATCAAAGGAAAACCCAAAAAAAGTGCAGCAGCGCGCGCAAGCCGTGCACGCTGGCTATGCAGCAGTCTGAACGCTCCGTGGCAGTCTGAACGCTCCGTATTGCCGCTGATCCGCATTGCTCTGGCCAGTGTGAACGGCCAGCTCCGTGGGTTTTTCCCCCCGCTCCAGTTCCCTCCGCTTTGCCTCCGCTTCAGATTGGCAGTCTGTCCTCGGCCAGTGACCCACCTGAATCTGTTGTATAACTGGCAACAGAATGAAATAATGTCTTACCAAATCCTTTCTTCTGTTCTTGCCTCTTTCTCAGCACCAGTCCTGATATCCAAAATGGGACCGTTTACTTCCCTTAGAGGCCTGTCCAGTCACTGTGTTCAGACCAATGCTCCCTGTAAGTTGTGGAGTCTTGTGAGCAGAAATTCTACTTTGTGAGCTACTGGCATTAAAGTTGTGAGCGAGCAGTTTGGCTGCTACATAAGTTAGCTAGCTCTGGGGCCATCCTTCCTGAGCTAAGACAAAAATGTGTGCGCCAGAGGCTAAAAAACAGTGAGCTAGCTCACACTAACTCAGCTTAGAGGGAACACTGGTTCAGACTCATAGGCCCTTCTCCATGTCCAGTTGCAGGCTCCTGGTCGTTGCTGGTGCTGCGGGGTCTTCCTCCTCTCCAAGGGAATCCTGGCCAGGCAGGAGGGCCGGGGCGGGTGCCCCTCCTGACAATTACTTCTGTTAGTTTCCCATTAACTAAAATGTTTGCTTGTTGGTTCGAGTACATTCCGTGCATCCAGCTCCAAAATGCAGGACCAGAGCCCATATTTTGTAAAACACTCAATAAGAAAGGCCATATTAAGCTGTCAAACACTTTCTCTGCATCTAGAAATAGAAGCACTGCTTTCTCTATCTTCTTATTCACAAATTCAATTTTAAATTGTGTAATATCTTTCACATACCTCTTTGGTACAAAACCTGTTTGGTCGGACTATATTAAATTCGGTATGCATTTTCTTAATCTTTCTGCCATTATTGTGGCAAAAATGTTGTAATCTACATTCAGCAGAGAAATAGGTCTATAAGACTGTGGTGGTGTATTGTCCCTTTATGTATTAGCATTATATACACTTCTTGCCACATCGGGGGTATTGTCTTTTCCCCCCCTTTATCTTGATCATAACTTTTTGTAACAATATTATTAATACTTTCTCAAGATGTTTATAATACGTTGCTGTCAACCCACCCGGTCCTGGTACTTTAGCCTTCTTCGTGTTTTTTATTGAGATTTCTTGAATTGTTATTGATTTTATATTTTCCTATGTTCTGACATAAACTTTGCAATTATGATGCCTTTTAAATAGTCTCTTATTCTTTTTTCTGAAAAAAACTTGTTTTTATATAATTCTGAGGGGACACTGATAAATTGTTCCTATATTTCTTTTTCTGCATATGTAATTTGGTCTCCTTTCTTTACACCTGCTATCCCTCTTTTTTCTCTTTCCTTCCTGAGACAATATGCCAGATATCTGCCAGGTTTGTTCACATTTTCAAAATGTCAGTTTTAGAAATTTTAGGGGTTTTTTTTCTGTACCTCTTCTACTTCTAACATACTTAATTGTTTTTTAATTGTTTAATCTCCACTAGCATTTTGTTATGATTATTTTATGTACTTGTTCCAATCTCTGAATTTTTTCCTGTTATTATCTTAGTTTGTTCTAATCTTTCTTGCTTTATTTAGCAGCAACTGCTAGTAGAATTCTGCTGATAAAGGCTTTATTTGTTTCCCAAATTATAGCTGGAGGCATTCCTTCTGTGTTATTTTAAAAACTCTTCCAAATCTTTTTACACTTATTTACTACAACTTATTGTAGTAAAAGAGTATCATTTAATCTCCATTTTGTTCTTGATTCTCTTTTCCAGTGCATGGCTACTTCTATGGGATTATGGTCTGCAAAGAGTTGAATCTCTACTTTTTCTAAATTAATTGTCAAACTTTTTGATATCCAACACATCTATTCTTGAATATGTTTGATGTCTGTTTGAAAAGAAGGTAAAGTCTTTGCCCTTTGGACCTTTGGTCCTCCAGGAGTCTTCTAATTCCCAGCATTTCCATGTACTAAAGCACATTTTTGGAAATTTTCCAAATCCTAAAATATCTGCACTTCTTTTCTCACACCCTTGAGTGGTGATTCCCTTTGGTTCTTCAGTATTGTGTCTCATGTTTTCTTTTAGGTGAATCAAACCAGTACATCTCGAGGTAGCTGATTCTTGAATGCAAATCTTGAATTCAGTCTAAAAATCTGTTCAATGTCAGGAAAGTCTTCCTCTGCCTTCAGATATTCTGAAGTAAATCATGAAAGCTCCCCCCCCCCCAGTTTGGCCTCCCAAAATCCTCTGTAAAGGTAAAGGTTTCCCTTGCTCGAAAGCCAGTTGAATACAACTCTAGGAATGTGGTGCTCATCTCCATTTCCCAGCCGAAGAGCCAGCGCTGTCCAAAGATGTTTCTGTGGTCATATGGCCGGCATGACTAAACACCAAGCCGCAGGGACCACTGTTACCTTCCCACCAAAGCGGTACCTTTTTATCTACTTGCAATTTCATGCTTTAGAACTGCTAGGTTGGCAGGAGCTGGGACCAGAGATGAGAGCTCACTCCGTCATGCAGCACTCGGGTCTCGAACTGCTGAACTACTGACCTTCTGGTCAGCGTCACTTGAACCACCGCAAGGAATCCTCTGAGGTTCCTCTAAAACACAGATTATTAGATCTGCATTGAGTTTCCAGGATTTCAATTCTTTGTTCTGCCTTTTTGTGTTTGTTTTTACAGTCATCATTACTTGTCATGGATGGTATAAACAAAACCCTTTAAAGTGCTCATTGTACAATAGACAGCCACAAGGTATTTTTTTTCTCTTTTTGATGCATGCCTGGAGCAAAGACATTCAGGAAATGAACGTATGGGTGCTGCTGTAATGTATACCATCGTTGCTTTGACCTCAGATTAAAAGGAGCTCATGTAACAAAGGCATGTCACAGCATCCTGCATTGTGTGCTTGAGATTGGGGAGGGGTGGCGAGAAAAGCATTCCCATTGGCCTGATCCAACATTGGCTTCTCTTATCTTCGTATGTTCTTATGTCATCCCAGTGGCACACCATCATTTAAAAATACATTTAGCTGGAATTAAGAAAAGGAGAAAGACCGTGGCTAGTATCCTGCCATGATGTCCAGCCAAGCTTGAAGCCTTCTTCAGGCCCAAGGATACTTCTTCCAGTTGAAGTGGCCTTTTCTCTGGCAGGAGAGACTCTTTGGATGAGGAAGACCTTCTTGGTTGGAAGAAGGCTTCAGAACTGACCGAGTGACATGGTTAGATATGAGACAAGAAGGAAAAAAACAGAGAGTGATGGGGGGAAGTTCAGAGTCAAATGGTTAAAGAGGCAAGAGCCATCTTGTGATTCCCCAGTGAAGCTCTGGGAGAGTCCATCTTTGCAAGCACAATGTCTAGCATGTGAACTGCACAGAGGATGTAGAAAGGGAGGTGGGAGCAGCGAGCTTATGTGCCTGTCCTCTACCGCTGTAGGATCTGAGCACTTGAACAAAGTATAGCCAGAGATCCTTGGGAACAGAACTCCTCAGCAAATGTCAGCTGCTGCCAGTCCTGACCTTCACCTCTGTGATGTCAAGGGAACTCAGCCAATTACTGCCAGAGCTCCCTTCCAAAAGGTCTGTAGTTCCGTTCAGTCTAGATGTATCGTCATTACTTACTTTCCTAACTGCATTGTGAGCAAGTCCCACCATTCTTATAGGGGTGTGAAGCTGGAACATGTTTACTCATGTTTCAGTGTGCCAGCAGTAATTAGAATATCTCACCACTTATTAATAGGATCCAGGCATTGTAGTAAAACCAGTTCCTTTAGACAGAGAACACCCTTCATCAAATCAGCGGCAGAGCACACAACAGCTTTAAAATGACTCACGTTCGATGAGTCATCTCATTAATAGAGGTTGTGGGTTTTGTTTGCCGAGCTTTAGATCTTCTTTGCTTTCATTGTTTGCTGTTTTCTTCTTAAGCACCTGATACAGGGCAAGACTCTGGGGTAGTTCTGATTGGCCTATAGCATCATGTTTAGAAAGCAAGAATCATCCTACAGCTATAACCCACAGCCCAGCTGAACTCAAGGACATCGACTGAATGAAGTCCAAGGGAGTGGAGCTGATTTGTGGGTTTGGGTGTATCTGACCCAACTTAATCTACATTTGGTTTTCCTTAGCAGTATTTTCTTCCCCTTTTCTGAATAACTTTTCAAGAGGAAATACTGTATAGGTCTGTTGACTGATTTATTAATTATTAGGGTATAACTTCACTTTCATTCCTTATTTATTCATTCATTTAAATGGGGTCCCCCAAGGGGGCAAATGTTAAAACACTCAACAAATGCTTCAAGTGTTTACAATTCAATAAAAACACATAGGCATACAAACACAACACAACTAGGGAGGAGGGTCAATAAGAGTTACCGGGGGTACACCAAACAACCCCCCCCCAAAAAAAGTCTTCACCTGCTGGCAGAAGACAATGGTAGAAGGAGGCAAAGCTCCCTGGGGAGAGAGTTCTAGAGTTTCTCGCCACAACTGGGAAGGCCTTTTCTCAAGTTGCCACCCATCGAGTTCCAGAGGGTGGGGGGCACTCAAAATAGGGCCTCTGGAGGTGATTGCTGGAGAGGTTCATCTGAGAGAAGGGAGTCCTTCAGATATGCTGGCCATGAGTCATATGGATTTCCTTTCCTGGTGGCCTCAGAGATTTCAGTATTAAAACACATTTTTTTAAAGAATGCTGCAACAAACAGCTCCCTGGACCTCTGCCTCTTTGATGTTTGGGAATTTCATTCTCCAACTCCTGTTCCATCCTCTCCCCCATTCGATATCCCCCAATCAGATTTTTGTCAATTTTACAAATGCCTTTGAAAATACAACTGTGTACACTAGCTTTGGTCCTCACCCATGACCGTTGCTTTGTTCTGTTTATCAATGAATTGGTAAAATTAATCAAGATGTTTATTTATTTAATATCCTGCCATCTCCACCGGAGCACTGCTGAGTCTGGAAAAGACTGGTGGATGCAACTTTTCAAGCTGGGGTGGGTGGGTGACAGTTTCTCACCCTTCATCCCTTCACTGAAAAATGTAAGTAGGTATGCTGGTTAATAGCAAAACAAAGCCATTTGATATCTTGTATTAAGCCCTGAGCTGGACAGCCCAAGCTAGTGTGCTCTCATCAGATCTCAGAAGCTAATTAGGGTCAGCTTTGGCTAGTATATGGAAGGAAGACCACCAAGGAAGTCCGGAGTCACTATGCAGAGGCAGGCAGTGACAAACCTTAGGATGCATTAACAGAAGCATTGTGTCCAGATCACGGGAGGTGGTCATTCAGTTCTATTCTGCTATGGTCAGGCCTCACCTGGAGTACTGTGTTCAGTTTAGGGTACCACGTTTTAGGAAGGATGTTGACAAGCTCAAGTGTGTCCCGAAGAGGGCAACCAAGATGGTGAGAGGGTTGGAATCCAAGTCTTATGAGGAAAGGCTGAAAGATTTGGGTATGTTTAGCCTGGGAAAGAGAAGGCTTAGAGGGGACATGATTGCAATCTTCAAATATTTGAACGGCTGTCATGTAAAAGATGGAGCAGATCTATTCTCTCTGGATTGCAAGACTAGATCTAATGGATGGAAATTACAAGGGAGTCGATACCGGCTAAATATCAGGAGAAACTTCCTAACTGTAAGAGTGGTTGAGCAGTGGAACAGACTGCCTCAGGAGGTGGTGGATGCTCCTTCACTGGACATTTTCAAGCAGAGGCTGGATGATCATCTTTTGGGTGTATTGTAGGGCTATCTTTCGGCTATGCTCCTGCAGAGGGCAGGGGGCTGGATTTAATGACCTGCAAGGTCCCTTCCAACTCTAACATTCTATGATTCTATGATTAAACCACCTCTGAATGTCTCCTGCACTGAAAACCCTACTGGGTCACCATAAGTCAGCTGCGACTTGACAGCAAAAAAAAAGAAGGCGATCTAAGGTAGCAGCGAGTGCAAGCCTGTGATTTCCCCGTAACTCTTCATCAAACTGGATGCTAAAAAAAACAAAGGAGAAGGGGGGGAGTATATTTTAGACCCCTCTTTCCTTTCTGTATGAATGCTCTGCCAATTTCAGCGGGTGATGAGTAGATTTATTATCAGGTTACACAAACAGAAGGCAGCCAACTGAAAATATCAACATCAGAAGTCAGACAGGGAAGCATAGCATAGCCCCCTTAATATCTGATAAGCAGACAGGGAAGTGTTTGTTATTAACAAACTACCTTTAACACAGTACTTTTCTGTAACCATAGAAAAGGACTCTGATGGGGGAATTTTTTTAAAAAAAATTCTTCCTGCACCTGAGACTGTCAAGTGTATGAGAGATCTAGCCCAGCCTTTTGTACTGCCTTCTTCACCATTTTTGAATCAAGGCTTAGTGGGACAGAATGAAATCATTCTGTTATCTGACAGAATCCCACAAAACTGAGTTAGTTGGTCCCAACTACATTCTCCACCATCATCTATCTGCACTGAAGAGGTAATGAAGGAGAATAACAAAGTGAAAGAAGAGCTAGATTCAAGACCAATATCACCTTGGAGAAGAGACTAACAAGATTTGGGAGTATAAACTTTCAAGATTTCTGATGAAGGGAGCGCTGACTCTCAGACCTTAAGTCTTGCTGGTCAGTAAGATGCCACTGGATTCAAATCTAGCTGTTCTAATTGAGACTAACATGGCTACCTTCCAAAGTGAAAGAAACTCTCAAGAGACTAGACCTAGAGGAGTTAGTCTGTTGCTGCAAAATAGCAAAAAGACCAGTTTATTAAAAAAACCAATCAGTTTTTGGCTAAAGATTATTTTTTAATCCTTTCTAGGTTTTTTAAAAAAAACTATTATTATTAAATTTATTTTTATTGAACATTTTTGTTAAACAGCGAGACAATAACCTTAACTTTGTAACACATTTTTTCCCAATTTACAGTTGGTTTGATACAAGGCTAAAGATTATTTTTCATATTGGCTTCTGAACTATTAACTTCGGCATATGGGGAGATGAAGGATAGGTCTTGGTGACGTTTTGTTCTGAGGATAGTGGCCAATCTTGGTTTCTCAGATGACTATTTAAGATCTCTTGGATTTCATACTGCTAAGTCTCTTATCAAGCAAAGACTGTTAGATCAGAGGGTCCAAGCTGATATGGGTATGATAGGTGACTTAAAAATCTCTGGGATTTATAAACAGCTATTTCACCCACCTTGGATACTGTCTTCATATTTTGTTAATCTAAGTAATCCTAAGTATAGGAAAGCTTTTACTGGAGCACACTTTGGTATGTTACCACTACTGGCCATTGAAGGTCATTTTAAAGGGATACCACATGGGAAAAGAGTTTGTTCTTGCAATCAAGCTTCTACTGAAAATCTCTTCCACATCATATTTAATTGTGTAAAATATGGGACTGAACGACATAAGTTCCTGTGTACAATTATATCTTCCCTTCTTGGTAGGTCAGATCAAGGCTCTTTTTCAGCAGGAACGCACCGGAACGCCATTTTGGCTGGCGTCCGAGCCTGCCCCGCCCCCCTCCCTGCCGGGCCTGAGCTGTTTACACATAAAGGGAAAGTTCCTCCTGAGAGCCGGCAGGAAAAAACCCCACTGGGCGCTTTCCCTTTAAGTGCAGAGAGCCAGCAGGAGGAAGCCCCGCCAAGAGATTAAACACAGGGGCTAGGCTCTTTGCACTCTGCATTTGGCTTGCCGATGTCCCGTTGCTCTTCCTGCTCCGGTAAGTGCCTCCCCCATCTCTTTTCCTTCTCTCTTTCTCCCCCCACCTTTCTTTCTATCTTTCTTTCTGTCTTTCTCTCTCTGTGTGTGTCCCCACCTTTCTTTCTTCTTTTCTCTCTCTCTCTCCCTCCCTCCCCCTTCCTTTCTCTCTCTCTCCTCCACCTACCTTCCTTCCTTCCTTCCTTCCTTCCTTCCTTCCTTCCTTTCTCTCTCTCTCTCCACCTACCTCTTTCTTTCTCTCTTTCTTTCTTTCTCTCTCTCCCTCCCCCCATCTAACTCTTTCTTTTCTTTTCTTTTCTTTTCCTTTCTTTGTGTTTTTATAAAAAAATATTTAAAAGGGGGGAATGTAAAAAAGCAGAGCGCCCAGGAAATGCTGGTTTTGACGATATCTTTAATTTTTGACGATATCTTTAATTTTCTCATGGCATCTTCTAATTAAGAAAAGTAAGTTTGAAGCCTGAGTTCATTGTTGTTTCTTGTTGGGAATGGCTTGCAAATATATGTGTGTCTAAAGTCTGTATTAAAGTGGTTTGGTGCTTACTGCCATGCAAGAGAAAACATCTGAAAAAGTAACTTCCTTGTTGTGTGTTTTGGCAGAACACTTGACTGTTGCATGGGGGACTCTGGGGAACATCTGCAGAGAAACAGAGCTGTAACTAAAAATGAGCATGGTCAGCCGCACTTTGGAGATTGCCTGTTTTGTGAAATTTAAAAATTGGGCAGAGTTTCTGATGAAGATGATTGTCCCTCTTCTCCTGCCACTGGGCTGACATCTGCCTTTAATGGGCCAGCAAAGTTGATGTTCTTAAACCTCCTAATAAGAGAGATTTCTGCTTCTGAGGAGTTGACTTCCAACGATTGGTGATCTTGTGATGGTAGTGATACTTTTATGTGGTAAAGATCACCTGTTCACAGGATAATTTTACCTGTGGGACAGATTTTGCATGGTAATCACTCCACTAGTACATAATTGCTTGTAAAAAGTATTATAGTGTAATAATTCAGGTGGGTAGCCGTGTTGGTCTGAAGCAGCAGAACAAAGTTGGAGTCCAAAGTTTCATCCAAGGTATAAGCTTTTGTGTGCATGCTCACTTCTTCCATCTGAAGAAGTGTGGGTGGCACATGAAATCTTATACCATGAATAAAATTTTGTACCTTGAATAAAATAGTCCACAAACTACTCCCATCCAGTGCATCCACAAACTTAGAATAAGAGATTGGATTTATACCCCACCCTTCACTACCCAAGGGAGTCTCAGAGCTTACAAACTCCTTTCCCTTCCCCTCCTCACAGCTGACACCCTGTGAGGTAGGTGGGGCTGAAAGAGCTCTGAGACAACAGCTGGTACAGAGCTATGGCTTGCCCAAGGTCATCCAGCAGGTGCAAGGAGGGGAGTGGGGAATCAAACCCAGTTCTCCCAGATTAGAGTCCGCGCACTTAACCACTACACCAAACTGGCTCCTAGCATTGTTCTGCCAGTGAACTAGGGTTGCCAACTCCAGGTTGAGGAAATCCCTGGAGATTTGGGAGTGGAGAGTGGGGTTTAAGGGAAGGGGGGACCTAAGTAAGGCATAATGCCATGGACTCTACTTTCCAAAGCAGCCATTGACCTGATCTCTGTAGTCTGGAGCTCACTTGTAATTCCAGGGGATCTCCAGACCCCACCTGTAGGTTGGCAACCCTAAAAAATCATATTCAGCGTACTAGTTCTGCAGGGAGGCAAGCTGATTTCCATGGGAACCTAACCTTTAGGAATTGATTCCAATCCAGTGTGGGAATAATTGTTAGACATAAGATATTGGTTCAGGCATGATTTTGTATAGATGGGACAGAAAATAATGTTTTTATTGGTTTTGTCAAAACTGTTTTGACAACAAGGTAAACAGAATAAGAAGCAAAAGGTGGATGTGGCTGGATGACCACACTTCTGGTAACATCGGGTGTGGCCTAATATGTTAATGAGCTGTGCTATCAGGGGTGTGGCCTAATATGCTAATGAGTTCCTGCTGGGCTTTTTTTACAAAAAGAGCCCTGGGTCAGATCATGAAGAAGAAGAAGAAGAAGAAGAGATTGGATTTATACCCCGCCCTCCACTCCCCAAGGGAGTCTCAGAGCGGCTTACAAACTCCTTTTCCCTTCCCCTCCCCACAACAGACACCCTGTGAGGTAGGTGGGGCTGAGAGAGCGCTTTCCCAAGCTGTCCTTGAGGGAACAGTTGGTACAGAGCTATGGCTTGCCCAAGGTCATCCAGCCAGGTGCAAGTGGAGGAGTGGGGAATCAAACCCGGTTCTCCCAGATTAGAGTCCGCGCACTTAACCACTACACCAAACTGGCTCTCATGAGAAATTAATATTGCTACAAGAAGGGGACCCACAATACTCGCAGGGGGGAGTATTCCCCACAGCTCCTCGCCTGCAGAAGCAGGAGAAGCTCCACACAAGGAGGGAGCAGCAGCAGGTGAACCTTCTCCCTCCCCCCCCAGCAGTGTTGAGTCCAGAGTGGCTCACAGCTGCAGGCCCGCCAAGTCTTCTCTCACCCCCCTCCCCCCAGTGGCATTCTGGGATCCCAGCCTCCATGGGTCCCAAGCCCGTGGACTTTGCCCTGTCTCGGCCCCCATCACCGCAGGGAAGCCAGCTGGTCAGTGTGGGCCCTGCCTGGGGAGCAGGCCATGGGGACGACAGGTGGTAGGTGGTGGCCCCTGGGCTCAGCACAGCCGACTTGAGCTGACCATTCCCATGGGGGGGGGGAGTAGGAGATTGAGGGGTGGCAGTATGATGAGGAGCCCCGGCCCCACAGAGGCAGCAGCCCCCTGTGGCGGGGCAGGTGGGTGCTGGGCCTGGCGGAGCGCAGAGGAGGTGGCAGCAGGCGAGCCTTCTCCCTCTTCCCCCCTGGCACTGGCAGCGGCGAGGCTGAGTGGCTCACAGCCGCTGGCCTGCCAAACCTTCTCCCACCCCTCTCCCCTCCCCTCCCCTCCCCTCCCCTCCCCTCCCCAGCAGCGGCAAGGTCTGAGGCCCGCCAAGCCTTCTCCCAACCCCGCCCCTTCCGCGGCGGCAGTGAGGCCCACCAAGCCTTCCCCCCTCCCCGGTAGCAGCAGCAGCGAGTCCTGAGGCCCACCAAGCCTTCTCCCTCCTCCCCCCAGCACCGACAAGGCCTGAGTGGCTCACAGCCACCGGGCCTGCTGAGCCTCCCCAACTGCCAAAACGTTCTCTGTGGATGCGCAGGGAATGTTTTTACTTTGGGGGGATTTAAATATTCCCCCCCCCCATTTTTTTTCTTTTAGGATTTTTCTGCACACCTAGAGAGTTTCCCAAGTATGCAGAAAAATCTGTCTGCCCCTCAAGTGCCCCCTCCGTGCGGATTTAGATATATGCATGGAGGGGGCAACTTGGCAATTAGTATATAGATTGTCCGATAAAGATAAATGTATTACTTTCCAAGTGGCAAGATTTGTTGCTGCTATTTGCAGGGGTGGGGGGAGATGCTCACTGAATTATATCAGTCCTCTTGTACTTGACACTTTGGGTTACTGTCATTTTATGATTGTCATTAGATAATTTTAACCTTTTTATAAGTCAGTACTGATATTATTGTTTTAACCATTTTGTGATAAGTAGTTTTATTGATGTCATGCAATGCAACTTTTATTGGTTTGTCTTTTGTTGAGTGTGGGGGGGGGTTACTGTTACTTTTAGCTGCTATGGCATTTTGTTGCTAATGCAATAAAGATTGATTGATTGAAAAAGCCCAGTAGCACCTTTAAGACTAACAAACTTTATTTAGCATCAGCTTTTGAGAAACACAGCTCTCTTCGTCCATGCATCTGATGAAGAGAGCTGTGTTTCTCAAAAGCTTATGCTACAATAAAGTTTGTTAGTCTTAAAGGTGCTACTCAAGAGAATGTCTGTTTTTCTGATAGGATATTTCACAATCCCAAATACCATTTTGCCTACCTATATTTTAAATTACTGAACATACCCCATTCCAGATTGCCTTTATAGAATACTGAACTTTATTCAGTGAGAAGCGCCAAGACGGAAGGAACTGAGAAAATCTAAATCTAAATACTAGCTCTGAGAGGAAGTCACTAACGTTGTTCCTGGAAGGCACTCCTTTGTGGATCAAAAATGAGACTAAAAAAAAAATAAACTTCTACAAAGTTAAAGATTTTGTAAGGCAAGAACATTTTAAATTTTAAGTGTATTTTAATAGTTCCATTATATTGGGTACAGTATAAATGTGAAAAAATAAAAATGCTTTTTGGTACATAAGAGGTTAATTTTGAAGGGCTTTTTTTGGTCTTCATATCACACAAGCATTTAATTATGTTCTTGTTCAAAAATTTAAATCAGCGCTTCAAAATCCTCCCCTTTTGTGTGTATGTGTGTGTGTTTGCAGTTTCTCACTTGAAAACGTATCAAACTTCTAAATACATGCATTCTGGAAATACAACTCTGGATGAACTCCAGATTATGACAAAGAGTTCTGCTCTGATAAATATTTTCCATAATACAGATCCCCACCCCAATCTGTGAAGGAATTCGACTAACTGAATTATAAGCATCACTAAAATTTCATTGACCTTATTCCGACCCTCCAGTGGGGAAGAAACAATTGCCCAGTCAACTGCCCTTATCTGTAGGTAACAAGTGGAAGGTCGCCAGGAATTAAAGACTGTGGTGGAAGGCATCCCTCCTGGAACAGGCAAAGCAGACAAGAAGCTGGCAAGTTCATCAATTCCCTACTACATTCTCATATTGCAAACGGGCAAGAGATGTGCTTTTCATTCCCTGTAACAAGCAAAATGAAGATATAAATGATCTGCCCTAGTAACAAACACCATCTGAAACAAGTCGAAGCAGTTCCTCTCTGTTGCATCTGCACAACTGCTACTCTCTCAGCTCATAAAAGTGCGTCATCTGCAGATAATTCACACTGGGCTCTCTAGCAGCTGTGATGAAACAGACCATCTCATTGCCTGTGATTTTTTAACAAGATCATGCCTTGGTCCTCTGGGAGAAATACCAGCGATGTTAGTGACACACCCAAGCACGGCACAAGGGAGGATCATGGTCTTCATCAACCTCATTCATTATGATTTATCAACAACAAACTATTGGTTCTCTTACCCTGGGGCGCTCATGAAATCCTCTCCTGCCAGATTTTCCCATCCAATGTTGATAGCCCATTCACCAGCATGATCAAAAGGGACCCCTGTAGATATTCTTCACTTCCCTCTTTTTACCACCCTGGAAATGATTAATTAATTTTGATTTTTGTTATGTAACAGGCTTCGGCTGTCTCTGTGTTCTGTCTGAATGCACAGGATCTCACAGGCTGTGCCCCCTGGGGAGCAGCAGCTGATGCTCGAGGCCAGTGTTTTGCGCTTTTCACCCTAACCAACCCAGACACGCCCCCAGGTGCATGGCCTCTGGGAACAGGGTGCCTATTGTTTTCATTCTTATGCAACAACCTATCTTAAGAACACAACAATCTAAGAGAAGCCATACTGGATCAGGACAGTGGCCCATCCAGTCCAACACTCCATGTCACGCAGCAGCCCAAACCAAGGTGTCATGAGCAGGTCCACCAGTGGGGCCAGAACTCCAGAATCCCTCCCACTGTTGCCCCCCAAGCACCAAAAATGCAGAGCATCACTGCCCCCAGACAAGAACATAAGAGAAGCCATGCTGGATCAGGCCAGTGGCCCATCCAGTCCAACACTCTGTGTCACACAGTGGCCAAAACCCAGGTGTCATTGGGAGGTCCACCAGTGGGGCCAGATCATATATGAAATATATCTAGTGAAGGAAAACTATATTTTTTTAATATGTATTGGGGTGGGATCGCTGTGGGGGGAGAATGCCAAACAGCAGAATAGAAGGCCAGAGGGATGGAATGGCTCTATGCGGATGATCAGAGAAATGATGGCACGACCAAGCCAAAAAATTCAATTGTCCCTTCTCTCACCCATACTAATTATTAGCATTTACATCCCGCCATTCCTGGAAAGAGGTTTGGATTGGTATTCAAAGGTAACCCCATTTTATTCTGATGGCAGCTCTTGTAGACAGAATAAGGTATATGCCCAGCCAAGCCACACTGGCCTGACTTGGGTAGTCCAGGCTAGTTCAGTCTTGTCAGAGCTCAGAAGCTAGTATTTGGATAGGAGACCTCCAAGGCAAACCACCTCTGAACATCTCTTGCCTTGAAAACCCTACAGGGTCACTGTTAATCAGCTGGGACATGGTGGCACTTTCCACTTCCACCAGCCATGGTCATGTAAAAGAGTTTCTCAGCTTAAGAAAGATTTGGATCTTTCTGGTCTGGATCTGAAGCTCTGCCTGCAACGTCACAATAACTCTCTGAGAGTGGTATACATTGCAGTGCAACTTGTCCAATGATAAAGAATCATAGAGCTGGTTTATAATGGCTGGCAACCCTAGTGTGCAGGGACTAAAAAAATCCAACAAATAAATAGAAAACAATTTAATACAGTGGTTCTGTGGCATGAACAGAAATGCTGATAGGAGGCCAAGAAATATTATCTCAGTGAAATGCCTGGAGGGATAACTCCGTCTTACAGGCTCTGAGGAATCTAGACAGGTCCTTCAGGGCATAGGCTTACGTTTCACTTGCCGAGATCTCATCTGCTTGCAAAACTACATTAACCATATACAACAGTTTGCCTAGTGTATACATCACCGACAAATCATATTCTCATAGCTTGGTCATCTGCTGACATAAAATGGATTTGCTGAGCGAATATATTGGCACCTTGGTGTTTGTTTCCACAGCCACTGTTTCCTCATAACTATGCTGATTGATTTTTTCAAAAACAAATAATATGCCAAGTAGCTCTTTTTTGAGCTGTGCATGTCTAGTTTCCATGTAGTTGCTGATCTAGATGCCACTGGGTGGTAACCATCTTTTCTTTTATTCCCTGCAAGAGCACCACACCCAACCCAGACTGTAAGGCACCAACTGAAACTTTAACCGGGGCTGTTCAGCATGCTCAGTTTTAATACTAACTGTTGAAGCTGCTGAACTTTCATATTAGCTGTTGAAGCCACTTCAGCCCCTCTCCCTGGAATTCCTCCTGTTTTGCTGAGGTTCCACGGTTCCAAGCCTAGGCACAATTAGCTATTGTGTTTTCCCACAAGTGCTACCAAATTCACCTACTTTGTCAGTTCCTCAACATTTTCAATTCTAGTAAAGCTAGCCCTGACCCAAGTTTTTTCTGAAAAGCAAATTAATGTTTCAAGTGGGAAGCACCTTGGCCTTACAAATCATCCTGTTCGTCCTTCATGGCCAGTGGTGGTGGTAGGGGAAGTGCCCTCAAGCCACAGCTGATTTAGGGTGACTCTATGAGGTTTTCAAGGCCGGAGACATTCATAGGTGGTTTGCCATTGCCTGCCTCTGCACAGCAACCTTGGTATTCCTTGGTGGTCTCCCGTCCAAATACTAACCAGGGCTGACCCTGCTTAGCTTCTGAGAAGTGATGAGATCAGGATAGTCTGGGCCAGCCAGTACAGCCATAAATTGCTATCACATGACGTCCTTGTCTGTCTCCTTCAGCAGACTACCTGGAGGAAAATGTACGTTATCCGTCCATGGAGAAGCAAAGGAGAAAATCCAGAGATCGAATGTGATAGTTGTTTGAAGGACTAAGGGGATTAAGAGCCAGTTTGGTGTAGTGGTTAAGTGGGTGGACTCTAATCTGGGAGAACCAAGTTTGACTCCCCACTCTTCCACTTGCACCTGCTGGATGACCTTGGGCAAGCCATGGTTCTGGCATCGTCATAGTTGTACAAGTCATAGTTGTAAGCCACTCTGAGACTCCTTCGGGCAAGGGTGTAGACTTTCCAATTTCCCGGGGCGGGGGAGGCTGGGGCTGAGCCAGAGACATTACAGGCCATTGTCTCCAGGGGAGGCTCAGCATGTCCTGGAAAAGTGGGGGGGGGGGACTCCAGCTCCCCAACCCCCCTGAAGTTGACGCCCATGCCTTTGGGTAGTGAAGGGTGGGGTATAAATCCAATCTCTTCTTCTTCTTCTTCTCCTCTTTACGGTCCCCCAGTTAAAAAGCCCTCTTTGACCTGCCTTCTGGAGAGGCTTCTCTGTCCTCATGCCATATTAAACCAGGAGGCTTGCAGGTGCCAATTCAAGTATTTATTACACTTTTAGAAGTAGGCTCGACAACTGATGTCCCACCAAGGCAAGCACAGCTGCGCTCACTAGAACGCTGAGAGAGCAGGTGATGCTGTAACACCTGCCAGGAAGTTCAAAATGTGGGATTGGCTCAATCCCATGACACAGAAGGGGTAGGCTGTGATCAGTCCGGTGGTGCACAACTTACACAAGCCTATAAAAAGTCATTCCTTTTGTGGTTCCCGGGGCAGAGAAGTGTGGATCTTTGGAGCATTTACATTTTATGTTGATATTCTGACGCCTATTTTGTAGTGTACATTAAGAAACCGGGAATGTGGCTGTTTCAATTAGAGCGTGTAAATTGGTTCTTGCCCATGATGATTAAGTTTCTTTCACCACAGACCATGCACTGCAGACATGACAGATACGCCACTGCATGTAAATGACTGAGGTGTAAGGAAATTCTTTCAGAATATGCAAACTGATATCTGAAAAACTCTGTTGGGGAGGGGCCAAAGAAATTTTCCCACCCACCCCTTGCTTGCTTAATTCAATATTTTACATTTCAGATTCAGGGCTTATTACATAACCAATTTTAATCTACAGAGGATTTTTATTAACCCATTCTCAATACGGGCAATTCCTGGTTATTATTCACATGTTCCAGATTGTAGACATCACACCAGTTCCAAGTCCCCCCCCCCCCCAAGAGATTTCAAAAACCGATTTCCTACAGTCATTGCTCTGCCCTCACTTCCCTTTGCCCCAATCATGTCAATTTCCCATCATTTGCTGCGCGGCCACATTTTGTCCCGCAGCTTCGCCCAATTTTCCCCGCATCTACTCAATCTTCAAAAAACAGGATCAAGTGGATGCAGGGGAAATCGGGCGAAGCTGCGGGGCAAAATGTGGCCGGGCAGCAAATAGTGGGAAATTGACACGACTGGGGCAAAGGAAAAAGCGGGGGCTGTGGGAAATCAGGCAAACATTTGTTTTGAGGCAAATGTATTCTGTACAGCCTTGAGAAGGTAAACCTTCCATTCATGAGAATTCTTGCAAAGCTGGGAGGGTTGTAAAGGAAACTCATTCAGTGACTCCTGCATGAACTGCTTGCAGTTGTAACTTTGTGAGATTGGAGAAGTTGCCTTTGTGCATGTAAACTCAGAGGCAAGCAGGATTCATTAGTTGGAACTGGGGTGTCCCTGAAATCACACATCCTCCTCCTGCAAACAATTTGCTATTTATCACATCTCTACATTTGAAGATGGAATATTTGGGAAAGTCTGTATCGGAAGCTTACATATTATGAATGGACTAATTGGTAGCACAGAGCACTTTAAGTATCAGTGGACTTTAATTTTCATTGGAGTCTTTATTGGAGTCTGATTGAAATGAGTGTTGCACCTTACTAGGAGTCTTTCAGTTGAACCTATGGATGATTTGTCTGTGGTATAAGCTGATGTTAATATAGTTGTTTACACTGCTTATTGTTTCACGGTTGTTCCTTATCTTTGTTTCGGTCACAATGACAGCAGACGTGAATGGCCAGAAGCAAAGGAGGGGGAATGAACATGACCTGCTGCCGATCCTGTCACTGCCACTGAACCTCCTCGTCTCAATCCCACTCAACGGTTCTTTTCACTGGTTGATGATGCTTGCGAGGCACTACCAATAGGTGTGTCCTTCTGTTCCGCACAGGCTGCAGACCACCTCACCGCGACAAATCTCCATCACTTGGCCACACATGCCACACTTGATTGGCTAATGTTGGTGCCAAAACCACTTAGGGGCTTCTGGGAGTTATAGCCCCGGCCTCCCCCACTGCTAGCCAGGCTCCCTGGGCCTAGTAGGCCTTCCTTGCGTAGCCCGGATCATGACACTGACTAAGACCTTTCTCACAGGGGCTGGGGCTGGCTTCTGGAGGAGTGGCATTCCTAAGCCTCCCAGCCCTTTCCCCAACAGTTTCACTATTCATGTCCAGATTTAGAAGAGAAGAGATTGGATTTATACCCTGCCCTTCACTACCCAAGGGAGTCTCAGAGAGACTCACAATCTCCTTTCCCTTCCCCTCCCCACAGCAGACACCCTGTGTGGTAGGTGAGGCTAAGAGATCTCTGACAGAAACTGCTCTTTTTCAAGAACAGCTGTGCCAGAACTATGGCTTGCCCAAGGTCATCCAGCAGGTGCAAGTGGAGGCGTGGGGAATCAAACCTGGTTCTCCCAGATTAGAGTCCGCTCACTTAACCACTACACCAAACTGGCTCTCCTGCCTAGCTGATGGCTTGTGCCTCCTCATGAATCAATTCCTTGTCGGTCATTTCAATAGTGGAAAGGATGTTTTCCAGGTTCTGGTGCCTGGAGAGTTCCCACAACTGGTGCTGCCAGCTCCCCTTAAAAAAAAGCAGTAGAAAGTAATGAAAATCGCAAAAACTGTAGATTAAGCGGCAGAGCTCTCCAGAAGCACACCCTTCCCCCCGGAATGCTTTGGGTTAGGGTCAGTGTTCCCTCTAAGCTGAGTTAGTGTGAGCTAGCTCAGTTTTTTAGCCTCCGGCTCACACAATTTCTGTCTCAGCTCAGGAAGGGTGGCTCCAGAGCAAACTAATTTATGCAGTAGCCAAATGGCTCACTCACAACTTTCATGCCAGTAGCTCACAGAGTAGAATTTTTGCTTACAAGACTCCACAGCTTAGAGGGAGCATTGATCGGCTTTGGCAGCAGCATTCCCTCTAAGCTGAGTTAGTGAGAGCCGGCTCACAGTTTTTTAGCCTCCGGCTTATACATTTTTGTTTTAGCTCTGGAGGGATGGCTCCAGAGCAAACTGATTTATGCAGTAGCCAAATGGTTCACTTGCAACTTTCATGCCAGTAGCTCACAAAGTAGAATCTTTGCCCACAAGACTCCACAGCTGAGAGGGAGCTATTGGTTAGGATTAAGGATAGGGTTGGCTATTCAGGAACACCCAGTTCCGGGTGGGGAAATACCTGGAGATTTGGGAAAGCTCCGGAGGCACGAGTCTGAGAATCATTGCCCCAAAGCATCACCAGCTGCTGTGCAAAATCTCATTTTAATGTTTTAATATTTGAATGTGAGGGGTTTTAAAACCACCCTGCCTCCCCTGCATATTTACTGGGAGCCATATTTGGCCGGCAGTGGGTGATGGGGAGAGGGCATCACAACCAGCCAGGCAATTCTCATTTATTATTCTCTGTGGATAACTTTACTAATATATCTTCCATGCGAGTTGTTAATTAAGTTGGGCTTTTTAGCTTTTCCTCCTTCCTCATTCTTTTTTGGTTCTCAGATTAACCTAGTTCCCCTCAGTCGTTTTTTCATCTACTGAATTTTATTGGCTTCCTCTGCCTTTTGTTAGGTGATTTAACTCCTGCATCTGGAAAGCTAAGTGGCTTGCTTTTTCTGTGTCCTCACATCTTGAAAAGAATATAGGCAGTCAGACAGGAAGCTGCCTATGAGAATCCTCAAAGGTTTTGAATGGAGCCTAGGAAAAAGCAGAGCTTTCCCTGAGATTTTGGTTTTGACATCTTCTCCCGTTCCTGAACACCTCTGCATACTTTACAAACAGTCTTTACAACATCCCTCCCACCTTCTGACTAGAGTAGAGATCTCCATTTCTACCCATGTCTGACAAATGGAACTTTGACTCTCAGAAGCACTTATACCCTGAAACTCTTTTTGGTCTCTAAGGTGCTACTGGGCTCAATTTAACCGCTTTCTGAATAAAGTTTGAATTTAGTGGAACTTTTAAGATTGACTATGTTTAATTCTGGGTATAAGCTTTCATGTGTGTGCACACTGTGAGTACACACAAAACCTCATACCCAGAATAAAACCTTGTTGGTCTTAAAGGTCCCACTGGACTCAAACTTTGTTCCGTTGCTTCAGACCAACATGGCTACCCACCTGCATCTGTTTTCCTGAACAGTCATGTACTTTTCATCTCTTTGTATTATAAAGCCGATTTGGGGTGGCCACTTATGATGGGCTCCCTCAGCCGTAAGCTGAACAAGTTGCCATTCAGCCCGGGGGGCCTGGCCACTGGCCGATGTGGTGCCGGCCTGAACGTGCCCCGCCATTTGTCCATGCCGTGCTGTAGTCCCGCCCACCCACAAAACCATCGCCCAGCCTCATTAGGCTGCGAGCCCACAGATGGGGTGCACACTCTGCTGGTGGCCAAAAGAGGCGGCCACCGATGCCTGGATGTCGCAGAAAAACAGAGCCAGCCAGACGCCAAACCTCAGCTCGCTCCTGCTGCCACCGCAGCCAACACCTGCGAGGACCCGCTGGTGAGCACACAGGGCCTCAGGCCATTCCTGACAGCGCCATGACCGATGCCCGCAAGTACCCAGGTGGGCAGTGGGCTGCTGCAGGGGGAACACTGGCAGGCAGGGGGTCACATGACCCCCAATTGCTGCTAGAGCCCGTTGTATTGCTCTACAATGGGCCTTGCTCCTAGTTTATTATATTTTTGTGGCCTAAGATGCTATTTTTCAGTCGTTCAGCGGATTTATAAAGAAATACATAAACAAGGATCAGGAAACTAAAGCCACCAATGCTATTTCCCCCATGATGGTTAATTCTATTTTCTTTTGTGGAGTTCTCTTACATCTTCTCCATGCTTGAATGTAGAGGAGCTTCCCACATAGGTCTGTGGTTGGGTTAACTGATTTGGAGAATTTGACTGTATACAGCTGCACACCTTTCCCTGGATAGATTTGCCAGCTTCTTCCAAAGTGATGCATCTCATCTTCTTGTGACTGAACAGATGAAGCCAGGAATGGGCTATTCAGGAACACAAAATTCAGTTCTCAGATCAGGTTTGCTGAATGTTTAGTCAAAAAACAACGCAGCAGGCATCTTCTAAGGAGTAGGGTCATTTCCCTGGTGTTCCTCCCCGGTCCATTTTCTCTCTTTGCTTTTTTCCTGAAGCCAGGGACTCTTCACCCTCACTTCTGGAAATAAATAAAAATTAATCTGCCCGGAGCTCGTTTCTCCATCCCCACCCCACCCCAATCCAAGGAGGCAGAAAACCAGACAACTATTCTGAGTTGCATTTAAGAAAGCCAGCGTGGTGTAGTGGTTAAAGTGTTGGACTAGGATCTGGGAGACTCAGGTTCAAATCCCCCCTCTGCCATGGAATCTTGCTGGGTGACCTTGGGCCTGTCACACACTCTCAGCCTAGCTTACCTCATAGAGATGTTGTGAGGATAAAAGGGAGGAGAGGAGAAAGATGTAAGATCATTTTGGGTCCCCACTGGGGAGAAAGGTAGGATATGAAGTAATTTTTTTTAAAAAAAAAAGAAGAAGAACAGAAGTACAAATTGTTCCATCACTGATAATGTTGGGGTAAAATTTTCATTTCACCTTTTTCTATGCAAAAGTATTTTTCTCAGATTGCATATTTATCTGTCTCTGTAATGTCATCTGCGTTCCTCGGAACAGAACAGCCGTCCTTTGAACATGCCGCTTTCCTTTTGTTTATGCGCAGCTCGCGGCTCTTTGAATGACTCCCCCCCACCCCACCCAACTTAGCATGTGTCTCTTTCCACAGCTCCTGCTCATTATTTACATAGTAATCAAGGAAGATGCTTGTTAGAATGAATTATTCCAAAGTGTTTAATTCTTTATGATGTTACTGCAGCATGACACATTTGCTTCCCCATCACTCACATGGTAAACATCTTTTCAGCATTCCCCCAATTACATTTCTTTGATTCCTTTGGTTTCCCGGCTGACAGCTACATCTGTATGTTACAAGTCAGGGAGCATCAGAGGAGAGGGGATGGCCAGGTCTGATGTAAGGTTGCCAGCTCTGAATTGGGAAATACCTGGAGATTTGGGGGCTGGGGGCTGAGGGGGGTGGAGTTTGGGGAGGGACTTCAGTGGGGTATAGTTCCATAGAGTCCACCTTCCAAAGCAGCCATTTTCTCTAGGGGAACTGGTCACTGTCACCTGAAGATCAGTTGCCATCCCAGGAGAACTCCAGCCGCCACCTGGAGGTTGGCAACCTTAGTTGTTCTCTAGAGTCTTCCTTTAGCCTTGATGTGACTTGATCATAACCAATGGACATTTCTTAACAGGCAGCATATCACCTGAACATACAGAAAACAGCAGGGTGAGGAGGAGATTTTGTGTTTTAGTTTGCTTGGGAGGAAGGACAACCAAACAGAATAGTTTGAGGTAATGATGAGCAGATGATGCTGCCCCTCCCTCCCACACACACACCAGGGAGAGTTTGAAGTATTCAGATTTATTTTCTGGATGTCCAGAAGTTTGAATTGGACCCAAGGAGGACAGAGCCCATAACCTCTGCTATATGGGAAGGCACTGTCACCTCACACAGTGTCTGGAACTCCATATCAAGGCATTCCTCGAAGCCCACACTCCTCCCAGCAATTCTTTTGGAAAGAAGAAGAAGAAGAAGAAGAAGAAGAAGAAGAAAAGGAAGAAGAGGGGGAGGAGTCTGGATTTATATCCCGCCCTTCACTTGAAATCTCAGAACAGCTTACAAACTCTTTTCCCTTCCCCTCCCCTCAACAGACACCCTGTGAGGCAGGCAGGGCTGAGAGAGCTCTTTCCCAAGCTGCCCTTGAGAGAACAGGTCTGACAGAACTATGGCTTGCCCAAGGTCATCCAGCAGCTGCAAGTGGAGGAGTGGGGAATCAAACCCGGTTCTCCCAGATTAGAGTCCCCTCACTTAACCACTACACCAAACTGGCTGGTGGTGGAGAGCGCTTTAAGGAGAAGCGTGGTGTGGTGGGTTGGGGTGGCCAGAGCGAGCACTAATATATATTTGAGAGGGGAAAGCTCCCACTCAGCCTCTTGATGGTAGCATGTAATATTTTTAAGAACAGTTGACAGCTGGTTCCCACACCACACTTCCCCAACACACACACACACCAAGTACCACCTTCAGAGAAGCCACAGAACCATTTAAGGATTGGCCCCCTTTCAGTCTTGCCACTTGTGAGGTTCAACAATGATTGTCTTCCTACAGCACCTGCTCCCCTGCCTGGGCAAAACTACTAGATCATAGGTGTCAAACTCATTTGTTACATGGGCCAGATCTGACATAATTGTCACCTTGTCGGGCTGGACCATGTGTGCCATAAAATGTAATGCCAGGTACCAGAGATAGAAACTGTATAAAGGACAGCAGCTGGTAAGCTCCAAGTTGGTGTAGCCTCATTGCAAGCCCCATGGGCTGGGGTGGAGTGCAGAGGAAAACCCACATAGGTGGACTGGAGAGGCAGCAGTGCAGTGCTGGGCAGATGCCCCCAACGACGCTTGACTGCTGCAGATGAAGCCACAATGGAGTGGCTCCTCCTGCTCCCCCCCCCCCAGCATTCCCTCTTGCATCGGTCATTTGCAGGCCGCATAAAAACCCTAGATGGGCCAATTCCGGCCCCTGGGCCTTATGTCTGACTCCCCTGTAGTAGATTATAACCTGGCCCATGCTCAACAAAAAGGAGGAGAGTGGAGATTTCACACAACAAAAAATAAGTTTGTTTGGAAGGATTTTAAAAACTTGTGGGTTTTCACAGCTATACACAAGCGTACCTTACTGAGAGAGACCAAGGGCTTTTCCACATTGTGTCATGGAACAGCCAGGCCCTGGAGACAGCTCTGACATCTGTGATGAAGAACAGCTGGATTTCATGTCTATCAGCCATTAGCCAGCTGCAGCTGAGCAACCAGATGAGGAATCACAGCTGGGAGGCAATGAGGTGCTAGTTTCATGCCCCAGCCCGGAGCTGACAGTCCAGGGTCAGTCAGCTGCCATATCTCCTCCAAGATCCCCAGGTCCACAAAAGCAACTTTGCCACAGGTGTAGAGGAGATTTACAGTCCCAGTGCAAGTCAGCCCACCTCAGAGCTCAGCATCAGCAATCGGTTGCAGAGGAAGGAGCAATGTCACCAGAGTAGACATGAAGCAGCTGTCGCAGGCATGATGTAGGGCTCAGAGTGTATAAAGTATGGGGGAGGAGCCCTTCAGCGTGGCTTCAACACACTTACACTGGATGCTGACCTTCTGCTGCTGAACCTTGCTTTCTGGAAAAATGACCTTGGCCTGCTCAGACAACTCTCATGTAATTACGGACTCTGTTTATTAAACTCTGGCATCCTGCCTCTGATAACCAGTTCCAGCTATCTGTCTGAGTTAACTCCACAAATGCTGGGCACCTGCCTGAAGCAGAACACATTGTCATTTTCCTCCCTTGTGTGTTCCTGTTGCTTTTGCGGGGCGTCTGTCCCACATGTGTTTTGCTCCCTCTACATCCAGCATAGAAACCTGCAGTTTAAATCAGCAGGGAGATATACCGGACATACCGTGATGTAATATCGAATCAACCACTAGAGGGAGCCAAATACATGAAGAAGTGCCATAAATGAACATTCTGAAGAAGTGCCATAAATGAACAGAATTCCTCACCCCAGCTACATCATAGGTCCTACAATTATTTCTAAATACCCAAAGCCCACTTGTGGGGAGGGCGGGATAGAAATGCAAAATAAATTAATTAATTAAATACATAAAGATCAGCATGATAAAACAGTAGAGCTTCCATGACCAAAAAAAGAAGGAAAAAAAAATAAAAAATAAAGAAGACAGAGCATTACTTGCCCCAGATTTAGAGTTCCTATCTATACCTTGTGGCTAATAGCCACTGATGGACCTCTGCTCCATATGTTTATCTAATTCCCTCTTGAAGCCGTCCTTGCTTGTAGCCACCACCACTTCCTGTGGCTGTGTATAATGCAAGTGTATAATGCAGGGGTGGCCAACCTTGCTTAACGTAAGAGCCACATAGAATAAATGTCAGATGTCTGAGAGCCGCAAGACAGGAACAAATATCACACACACGTTTTTATTTTTAAAAATATGCAAATTTGCTTTTTATTAACATTAAATGGGACTGCCAAAAATAAAAACAAACGAGGAAAACCAGTTATTGATAATGATATTACTTGTTTGCTAATGATATTGAGAGAGATGGAAAGAAAGAATTAAAGAAGTGGAAAGAAAGAGAGAGAGAGAAACTAGGAAAGCAAATAGATGGGAGGGAGGAGGGAAGGAAGGAAGGGAGAAAGAGAGAAAAAGCATGCCTCCCCTTTGCTTCCCCAGCCGCCCTGCCAGGAGCCGCACAATATATGTGAAAGAGCCGCATGTGGCTCCCGAGCCACAGGTTGGCCACCCCTGGTATAATGGAAGAACATTGCACTCCAATCCCTTAACCACTGTAGATTCATTTCCAGTTCAGCTGCTGTAATGTTCTACCCACCTGCTCCCTATAATGTACTTCAAATGAAAAATGAAAGTACACATTACAGCCTTCAGACACTGTCATTCCAAAATCATCATTAATTGTTTCGGATGTGGGAATCCAAATCTATGTCAGCCATTGCTGTTCCAACAAGCTTTGGGTAAGATCCAACAAGGTACTCCAGGTATGGCATATTACACACACATGCACACAATGCCTTGTTGTATTTTTCTTTTGAAAGCCAACGGCGTTTGTCCAGTGGCACAATGAGTGTTCTTTAATGGGAGGAAAATGTCTCAAACGTCTTCGGGCATGGAAAACTAGCTGCACAGTTCTTTCCAACCTGGCCTGATACTCCCCTAATACAAAACTGGGGAGAGGGGGAACCTTCACCACTATCAAGAAACATCCTTTACTGGATGGAGAAGAGGCTGGAAACGTTTGGGAAAGCTGTGGAATATTTGTTAATCTCTGCTCAAACAGCAGCCTGACTGTTTCTGGATCTAAAAGTCTCCCTTTATGAAACAATAAAGTGAAAATTGTTTGTCTAGTCAGCGGGATCTTCCAGATCCTAATTTTTTTCACTTGAGTGTCTCTTTTACTGGGGGGGGGGGTGTCTTTTCAGCACATGTTTTGCTCCCTCTAGTGGTCAACAGGGACTCAAAAGTAACAAAAATGAGAATGCAGAAGAGCCTTAAGCTACACGGATCATTACAAATGCATGTAAGTTCCTCTTTAATATCAACCCATTCTTTCCCCTGCCAGGGAAACCTCTTGCATTTCTTAGCTCTGGGTTTCTTCTTGGCTCTCACACATGGACGAGGTTATTCCTTCTGAATTACCTTAGCAGGAGAAAAGTAAAACGTACCTTAACAGAACACCTTTGGAAGACAGAGGTGCACTTGTAAGTTGTAACCATGCTGGGACAATCTACCTCATGAATGGCAGCCTACAGTGAATTCACAAAGTAATTCCATCTAGATCTAAACATCTTTCTGGCCACTTGGTTATTTGAATGTACCCTGAGATGGGCAGCAGTGGGGAGGTGGCCCTCATGTTCCTGAAAAATCAATAATATGCTACCGCCAAGAAAAACAGTGGGCTTTAATTGATGCATTATTTATGGGTCCCTTTCCAAAGTCTGTAAACTTGTTGCAACTACCGAGGCAAGGTTCTTCCGCATTTTTATTTTCCTCACTTGTGTGCTTCTGTTGCTTCCATTTTTTTTCTCGCACATGTTTTGCTCCTAATGCTCAGTGCAATGTAACAGTTTGGTGCAGTGGTTAAGAGCACGGACTCTAGTCTGCAAGAACCGGGTTTGATTCCCCACTCCTCCACATGCAGCTGCTGGTGTGACCTTGGTCAGTCACAAGTTTTCTCAGAGCTGTTCTCTCAAGGGTAGTTCTTGAGAGAGCTCTCTCAGCCCCACCTACCTCACAGGGTGTCTGTTGGGGGGGGGGAGAGATTGTAAGCTACTCTGAGACTCCTTTGGGTACTAGTAAAGGGTGGGGTATAAATCCAATTTCCTCCTCCTCCTCTTCTTGTCCAGTATAAAAACCGGTAGATTTATACTGCAGGTTTTTATGCCAAACATACAGTGCTGTAATATCGAATTCACCACTAGAGGGAGCAAAACATGTGCAGATTCTATCTTCTAAGCAAGTGTAATTAAGAATCTGGATTTATAATAGTTGCTACTGATGAATTAGTTCATGCTTTATCTCTGTCTGTCTGTCTGTCTTTCTACAGTATTTACTATGGCGCAAGAACAGGTTTTTTTCAGGTATGTTATACAAAAGGGGGGAGAGTCATTTTACATTCACATACAAGTTACAGTTATACTATAAAACTTTGTTGGTCTTAAAGGTGCCACTGGACTCAAATTTTGTTCTGCTTCAGACCAACACAGCAACCCACCTGAATCTAAGTTACAGTTAGGTCTAGGAAAATTGGGGGGCGGGTATAACATTTTTAGGAGGTTGTCTTATATTCAGGGTCACCTTCCTTTCAAGTAAATGTGGTGTCTGCCTGTCTGCCCATTCATCGAGAGATTGTAATACACTCAGAATTATTTATACATCTTATTGATGCCGCACACTTATGTCAATAATATACTACTTTGGCTATCTTGGTTTTCCTCCAATAATCCAGAGATGTTAAAGCTTCTCTGCCAGAGCCCCCCACACAACTTCAGTCCCCAGGACTCCTTGATTAGAGTGAACGATTGTATAAAGCTGCACTGCAGATATGCCCTTACACTTCTCCTTTTACAATCTTGGCACCATTCCTCATTACCATATAGGTGAGTGCGATCTCTGCTTCATTAGATTCCTATTTTGAATGAAGCAAGGGCCTCCTGTTCGAGCTGGTTGGCTTGGCTGCCTGGAGCTGCCCAGCTATAAAAGTCTCCTCTGCCTCTTCCCTGAAGGCGTTTGATGCAAGCCGCCGGCCAGTCCTGCCACCTCTACTGAGAATATGAGACTTGCTATGTTGGGGGCCAAACAAGAATGTTTGAGGCTTCCTTCAGACTGGCTGCCCAGAATTAGACTTGGTCCCTCTGATGGCCAGAACTAGGAATGGTAGTAGGAACAGGGCAGATTGCCAGAATTTAGATAAGGCTACCTGGCCAGCGCATCGCTGGTTGAGGGGGCATTCCCAACTTGGCAACCCCGTATTGGCCTGAGCAGGAAGGTGGATTGTGGAAGGTGATGAGCTGCATCAAAGAAGCCCTGCACTGGCTGACTGATATGTGGGCGGTGGCAATGAGCCCCTGATATCTCTTAGTGCAGTTCTGATCCACAGGCAAGGAGAAAAAAAACTGCTGGTAACACTGGGAGACAGGAAGAGTGTGGGTCAAATTTTGTGCAGGGAACTCAGTTCCCAGGTCACACGCACTTGGTTCTGATCAGGAACATGGCACATGAGGAGGAGACAAATGATAGTTCTCCAGAGTCATTTCAGGTCAGGAGAATAGCACTGGAGGGGCCTTCAGCCCTCCAGTGCAATTTTCCTGACCTGAAATGACTCTGGAGAACCATCATTTGTCTCCTCCAGGAAACTTATATGTAGCTGTCAGTAATGTAATGTTTCCTAATGGGCTGTTTCAGATTGGGGAAATAAGGCTAGAAATACGGGTGCTTTGTGATGCATGAACCAGCCCTACTTAGGGTGGTTTTTAAATTATCTTTCAGAGTGGCCGCAAACAAAACCTCAGTAAATTCATACGCTTAAGTTTTTCAGGTCTTCATCCTAGGATGCAGGTACAAAAATTTGTGAATATCTTTCCTTATATATAATTGAGTAGTGGGGTGGCACTTTCTGAACATTCCACACACCCCTAAATCAGTTGGCTCCATGATGTGTCGCTCAGAAACTGTCCCTATCCACTGGCTGTGTTGCCTGAGTCCTGCCCACAGTGTGCTCCATCAGCCATTGGCCCGTCAGCTGCCACTCAAAAGTACTCACATGCCATTGGCTGGGTGCTGGGTCCTTCCTCTTCCCTGCCCACTCCCACTTCAGCCACTGTTCCCTGTCAGAATACACTCTCTCTCCTGGCGAAGACACTTCACCTGCTTGGCTCCTCTGTGGGACTAACTTTTCCCTCAGTGGCTGTTGGTAGGCAACCAAGCTGATTCTGTCAGTAAAAAGACAAAGGAATGAAACCCTTTCCATACCTTTGTGAGGAACTCATTGGGGGCAGTCCTGACTAAGGTTGCCAGCTCCAGGTTGGGAAATTCCTGCTGAGTCTTTCCGCACACACACCCCAACACTGCCCTCCACAGGATCCACCCCCCAAAATCTCCAGGTATTTCCCTACTCAGAGCGGGGAATAACACTTTCCCCTCCATGCCTGTTGCTAGGCAACCAAGCTCGGTTCTGTCAGTAAAAGGCCCTTTCCACACCTATTTTGGCCTTTGGGAGAAAACTCATTGGGGCCAGTCCTGTCTAGGGTTGCCAGCTCCAGGTAGGGAAATTCTGTGTCTAAGGAGGCCAGAGTCTGGGGAGGGGAGAGGCCTCAGTTGAACAGAATGCTATAGAGGCCATTGTCCAGAGCAGTTATTTTCTCCGGGGAGGAGAGATTGGTTGTCTGGAGTACAGTTGTGATACCAGGCAATCTTCAGGCTCCACCTGGAGGTTGGCTACCCTAGGCGGAGCAGTCAGTGCTTCAGAGTAGGGTCTGCTAAACCCAGGTTCTTGCTGTGGAAGCTGACTGGGTGTTTTTGGACCAGTCACAGACTTTCAGCCTGACCTACCTCACAGGGTCGTTGTGCAAGTCAAAAGGGGGAGAGAATGATGTAAGCTGTTTTGGTCCCCGTTGCAGAGAAAGACTACTTTTTCTTCTGGGGAACCATTGTTGCCAGTCTCCAGGTGAGGGCTAGAGATCACTCAGAATTACAACTACTCTCCAGATGGCAGAGATCAGTTCCCCTGGAGAAAACTGTGGACTCAGTGTCCTTATACCCTGCTATTACAGCCAATGTGACGTGGCAGTCAGGGCTTCAGAACACAGTAGAGGTTGCACATGGTGGGAGGAGAGGGAAAGCTGAAATCAGAAAGGCAGATAAAGGTAGGTTGATGCTTGGCTGGAAAGAAGATAAGGTTGCCAACTCCAGGTGGAAAATTCCTGGAGATTTGAGGAATGGAGCCTGGAGAGGGTGATGTTTGAGGAGGGGTGGGACTTCAGACAGGTACAGTGCCATAGACTTCACCCTCCAAACCAGCCAGCTCCTCCTGGGGAACCATTGTTGCCAATCTCCAGGTGGGGGCTGGAGATCACTCAGAATTACAACTGCTGTCCAGGTAGCAGAGATCAGTTCCTCTGGAGAAAATGGTGGACTCTGTGTCATTATACCCTGATGAGGTCACCACAGCACATTGACACTGAGTGCCCAAGGCCTTGGCACTCTCCCAGAGCCTCTTTCTAGAGCCTGTTGTATTTATTTCTACAATGGGCCTTATTCCTAGTACTTTTATAAAATGCAATCTCACATAACTTAACAAAACAGTGTGTAAGCTTTCCAGTTTACTACAGCCTTCCATTGCTTATGTTACCACAGAGCCAGTGTTGTGCAGTAGTTAGAATGTAGGACTAGGGTTTGGGAGATCCAGTTTCAAATCCCCATGCTGCCAATGGGAGCTTTCTGGGTGACCTTGGTCCAGTCACAAACTGTCAGCCTAGCCTACCTCATAGAGTTGTTGTGAGGATAAAAAGAAGAGAGAATGATATAAGCCACTTTGGGTTCCCACTGAGTATGATGGGATGTAAATAAAGGTAATTCATAAAAGTTACCAAATCTTTAAAAAGAGAGAGGTGTTTGGGGAGTGGGGGGGGGGGGGGGTAGAATAAGAAGTTTCAGGCCAACTACCTGTTTTTGCCAGCCCTGGTGTGTTTATGTAGATTCAAAGGCACTTGGCTTTAGAGCTGGCACTGCTGATATTAGGTTTCTGTTACCTGAGGGGGGGGGGGGTTTCCACTGAAATGACCAGGGCCAGCAAGTATGCTTGTGTCTCCCTGAGGGAGATTCAGAGCTCTTTTGCAAGCTGACAGCAAAGAAATTACTTGTCAGTCATTCTGCAAACAGGGATGCTGAAGATAAATTTATACCCGATGCAAAACCCTATGCAGGTGGAAAAGTTGTAATATACCAGATCTTTCCAGCTCATTGGACCATATTGTGGAAGGCTGGGGGGAAGGGGGTATTTCCCTACCAGATCTTTTTTTGGGGGGGGGGGGTGGAACTGCACATAGGATGCAATCATTACCATGTGCATTGTGCACACTGCTGCATTGTCCTGGCCTGCACATTTTTTCTTGGCTTAAACTCACCTTTTGTGATCTTTAGAACACTACTGAGAGTGGCAAAAGCTTGCACAGGCCACTGCATCCACCCCAAGAACAGAGCAAAAAGAAAAGATGAGCAGGGAGCCTGTGGCCTGCCCATCAGCTGGAGGGCCCTTTAAATCTTGCAGGAGGAAGGGAGAGGGGCATGCGCCACCCCCCTTCTTCTTAACAGCATTTAAAGAAGCAGGGTGGCCTTTAAGGAAGGGGGCGGAGCCCCCAATAGCCCCACCATAGCTGCGGGCCAGAGTCTATCAATGGCTACTACCCATGGTGACAGAGGGGTACCCTCCACATTCAGAGGAACAAATCCTCTGAATCCCAGAGCCAGGAGGCAAAGTCAGGGGAAGGCCTCGGCCTCTCTGCCCTGCAGTTGGCCCTCCAGAGGAACGTATTGGCCACTGTGTGAGACATGATGCTGGACTAGATGGACCCTCACTGGTCTGATCCAGCAGGGCTCTTCTGGTGTTGGATCAGACCAATGGCCCATCCAGTCCAACACTCTGTCACACAGTGGCCAAAAAAAAGCAGGTGCCATCAGGAGATCCACCAGTGGGGCCAGGACACTAGAAGCCCTCCCACTGTTGCCCCCCCCCCCCAGACACCAGGAATACAGAGCATTACTTGCCCCAGACCTTGTGGCTAATAGCCACTGATGGACCTCTGCTCCGTATGTTTATCTAATTCCCTCTTGAAGCCGTCCATGCTTGTAGCTGCCGCCACCTCCTGTGACAGTGAATTCCATGTGTTAATCACTCTTTGGGTGAAGAAGTACTTCCTTTTGTCCATTCTAACTCAACTGCTCAGCAATTTCATTGAGTGCCCACAAGTTCTTGTATTGCAATAAAGGGAGAAAAGTACTTCTTCTCTGCCTGCTCAATCCCATGCATAATCTTATAAACCTCAATCATGTCACCCCTCAGACGTCATTTCTCCAAGCTAAAGAGCCCTAAGCACTTTAACCTTTCTTCATAGGGAAAGTATTCCAACCCTTTTATCATTTTAGTTGCTGATTTTCTGCATTTTTTCCAATGCTATAATATCCTTTCTGAGGTGTGGTGACCAGAATTGTACACAGTACTCCAAATGAGGCCGCACCATCAATTTATACAGGGGCATTATGATACTGGCTGATTTGTTTTAAATTCCCTTCCTAACAATTCCCAACATAGCATTGGTTTTTTTTATTGCAGTTGCACACAATGCTCCCTCTAAGCTGTGGAGACTTGTGAGCAAAAATTCTGCTTTGTGAACTGCTGGCATTAAAGTTGTTAGTGAGTAATTTGGCTGCTGCATAAATTAGTTTGCTCTGGAGCCATCTTTCTTGAGCTAAGACAAAAATGAGTGAGCCAGAGGCTAAAAACTGAGCTAGCTCACATTAACTCAGCATAGAGGGAACACTGGTCACACACTGTCTTGACATTTTCAGTGAGTTATCTACTATGACTTCAAGATCTCTCTCTTGGTCAGTCTCCACCAGTTCAGACCCCATCAATGTGTATTTATAGTTAGGATTTTTGTCTCCAATGTGCATCACTTTGCACTTGGCCACATTGAACCCCATTTGCCACGTTGATACCCACTTGCCCATCCTCAACAGTGCCTCACAATCCTCCCTGGTTCTCACCACCCTGAACAACTTCATGTCATCTACAAATTTAGCCACTTCACTGCTTAACTCCCAACTCCAAATCATTAGTAAACAAGTTAAAAAGCATCGGACCGAGTACTGATCCCTGAGGTACCCCACTGCTTACCTCCCTCCACTGAGAAAATTGCCCATTTATACTCACTCTCTGTTTCCTTTTAATTAGCCAGTTTTTGATCCACAAGAGGACTTGTCCTTTTATCCCATGACTATTGAGCTTACTTAGGAGCCTTTCATGAGGAACTTTATCAAAAGCTTTCTGGAAGTCAAGGTAAACAACATCTGTTAGGTCCCCCTTGTCCACATGTTTGTTCACCCCCTCAAAGAACAGGTTAGTGAGACAAGATCTTCCCTTACAAAACCCATGCTGAGTCTGCCTCAATAGTTTTTGTTCATCAATGTGCCAACTATTTCTCTCCTTCATAATGGTCTCCACCAACTTACACAGTATTGACATCAGACTGACTGGCCTGTAATTTTCCGGATCTCCTCTGGAACCCTTTTCAAAGATGGGAGTGACATTCGCTACCTTCCAGTCCTCAGTAATGGAGGCTGATTTTAATGACAGGTTACACATTTTTGTCAGGAGATTCACAAGTTCCCATTTGAGTTCTTTCGGCACTCTTGGATGTATGCCGTCCAGGCCTGGTAGTTTATCATAGAATCATAGAGTTGGAAGGGGCCATACAGACCATCTAGTCCAACCCCCTGCCCAATGCAGGACCAGCCCAAAGCATCTCTAACAAATATTTGTCCAGCCTCTTCTTGAAAGCTGCCAGTGAGCTAACCACCTCCCTAGGCAGCTGATTGTGGAATCACTTTGAACCTTTGAACCACTCTGACGGTGAAAAGGTTTTTCCTACTATCCAGCCAATACCTTTCTGCATGTAATTTAAACAGGGGTCCTTTTGTAGAAAAAGAGGTGCAGGAGCTCATTAGCATAACTCATTAGCATAACTCATTAGCATATGCCACGTCCCCTGACATCACCAGAAGTGTGTCAGAAAGGGAATGTCAGTTTCAGCCCCATTATATCCTATGGGCCATTGAAATCAATGGCAAAAACTCATAGGGTATATGAGAGGCTGGAGGAAAGGGGGTTTGAGGGAGAGGCTCCAAACTTGCAGGGTAGCTGCTGGGGCCTCTCCTCAAAATACCCACCAAGTTTCAAGAAGATTGGACCAGGGGGTCCAATTTTATGAGCCCCCAAACAGATTGTCCCATCCCCTCCATTGTTCTCTATGGTAGGAAAAAAAGTTAACTTTTTCCCTACCATAGAGAACAATGGAGGGAATGGGGGCAACCTGTTTGGGGGCCTGTAGAATTGGACCCCATGGTCCACTCTTCTTGAAACTTGGTGGGCATTTCAAGGAGAGGCCCCAGCAGCTACCTTGCAAGTTTGGAGCCTCTCCCTCAAACCCCCTCCCCTCCAGTAGCTTTTAAAATTGCTGCCGAATTTCGGTAGCAATTCGGCAGCAAGCTGAATCAGATCAGAGAATCTGATTCAGCCCCTGGCTGCCCTACTGGCCAGTCCTGAGCTCCCCCTCGCTCCGGCCCCAACGGACCCCTGAATTTAAACCTTTTGCTTTGGGTCCTATCCTCTGCTGCCAACTAGAACAGCTCCTTGACCTCTCCAAATGACAGCGCAATCATGTTCCTCCTCAATCAATGTCCCCCCAAAATCAGTTTTTAAATTGTCTATCAGTCACAGGGCCTCCTCTCTCGTCACCTCAATCTGACTCAGGTCTTTCAACACCCCTCCTGAAATCAGTGGTTCTGGAGTGGGCAGGCACTTCTCATCTTCCACAGTGAAGGCAGAGGCAAAAAGGCATTCCACTTCTCAGCCGTTTCCCTATCATCCTTCAGTACACCTTTTACCCCTTGGTCATCCAAGGGCCCCACTGCTTCCCTGGCTGGTCTCCCGCTTCTAATGTATGGGAAGGAACTGTGCCCCTCCTGCTCCCTTTTGGCCGGCCTGCCTGCCTGCTCGCCGACTTGCATTGTACTTGCCGCACGGCTAGTGGCGCCCACAGGCCCTGCCTCTGGCTGGTGTGATTTTGTCCGGAAGGGTAGAAAAGGGCAAGTCCGCGGCGAGTCCGGAAAGCTCCTCCCCGGCCCCAAATGAGGCGAGTCTGGCAGGTGCTCCGGAGCTCGGACTCTTTGCTGCCGCTCCTTACAAACGCTGGCCGGGACGCCAGAAAGCTCCTCCCCGGCCCCCGACGGGCTTTGTCCGGAAGGGGCTCCGGCGCTCCCTTCCTGCTCCGGACGGCCCTCTCTCGTTGCCAATGCTCCCTCTAAGCGGTGAAGTCTCGAGTCTCATGAGCAGCAATTCTACTTTGTGAGCTCCTGGCATTAAAGTTGTGAGCGAACCATTTGGCTGCTGCATAAATTAGTTTGCTCTGGAGCCAGCCTTCCTGAGCTCAGATAAAAACCTGTGAGCCGGAGGCTAAAACACTGTGAGCTAGCTCACACTCACTCAGCTTAGAGGGAACACTGCTCGTCGCGCCTCCGGGGCTTTGGCTGCGGGGACTCAGCGGCGACTGTCGCGGGCAGAGGCCGTCCGCCGGGGCGAGGGCCCTGGAGGGCGGTGGGCCACGCAGCAGCGGGCGCTGGTTGGCTTCGCCGCCCGCCCCAAGCCCCGCCCGCTCCCGCCGGGATTGGCTCCGCCGCCGCCTCGGCCCGCCTGGCAGACTGGGGGTTGAGCCACCGCCGCCGCCGCTTCTCCTTCTTCGCAGTCTTGCCTTCCCCGGCCGGCCGCTGCGGCCGCTGCTGCTCCCGGTCCGTTTCTTCCTCCCTCGACGGCTGGGGGGCGCCCCCGACGCCGCCCGGGCTGATGGCACAGCCGAAGCCGCCGGTCCGTCCAGCCCGCCGGAGCAGCCAGCGGCAGGGCAGGCAACGCCGCGCCGCCTGCCCCAGGTAAGGCGACGGGAGGGCCGGGGCGGCGGCAGCAGCTGCGCGGGGGTGGGGGTGGGGGGTCCGCCCCGACTGGCGCTTCTCATCGAAGAGGCGCTTGGCATCCCGGGGGCGCCGGCCGCGAGACTGCCGGCGGTGCACGTCTGGACGGCCATCGCGGGTCAGCTAGAAACAGCACCTCCCCCCCCCCCCCGGCGTGTGAACGCGCGTCTCCTTTCGGGGGGCAGTTTTTGACGAGGGCAAGCAGCGAGAGGGGGGCAGTGTGTGTGTGGGGGGGATGGGGTGTTACTTGGCATCTCGAGTCCACGGAGCTGCATTTTCCGCGCCCGCCCCCGATGTTCGCCCTCGTCGGCCCCCCCGGCGTGCCTTTAGGGGGAACCAGGGCGCCCTGCCTGCATCCTCCCGTGTGGCCCGCGACGGGGATGCTCCAGGGCCGGGACTCGCCGACCCAGAGCTCCATCCCTCCATCTGCCCTTCGGTTGGCAGGTCGCTGCCCTCGTGTGTCCCGCCGGGCTCCTTCGCATGCCCCAGGAGGGATCCAGCTGCTGGGGTCCCCTGGCGGGTCGTTTGGTTCCAGCGCAGCCACGGGGTGGGGTGAGGATATGGAGGGTGGCAGGCAATGCTCCCTCTAAACTGTGGACTCTTGTGAGCAAACATTCTACCCCGTGAGCTCCTGGCATTAAAGTTGTGAGCAAGGGGTTTGGCTACTGCATAAATCAGTTTGCTCTGGAGCCATCCTTCCTGAGCCAAGACAAAAATGTGTGAGCTGGATGCTAAGAAACTGTGAGTTAGCTCACACTAACTCAGCGTAGAGGGAACACTGAACTGGCAGGCCGTGGGCACTGAGCTTCTCCCTGCACCCTGCGAATGAACAACAGCCCCAAGAGTGCCAGTTTTGGTACAGACAAGGGAATGTAGGCAGGGTTTGTTTTGTAGAAAGCCCCTTCTGGCCCCATGGGATTCGGTCCGCTTTGCCCTGCCCCAGTTGCTTTGGGGGTTTTTGCCCATCCAGAGATGCCATCTTCAGCCTTGGCCCTCAGTTATTCCTGCTGATGCCAAGGAAGGACCTCTTTCTGTGATTTTCTGTGAAGAAGTGCATCCTTTGCTCTCAAAGAAAAGCCGAGTTGAGCAGGTTGGGGAGGGCATCCCCCTCACCCTGACAACAGATCTAATTTCAGTTGTAAACGTTCTAGGGATTGGGCCCGTTCAGATGAGCTCTTAGGTCAAGAGGTCCAGTGACTTAGGTGCCCGATTCCCAGGTGGGCCATCAGGAGATGTGCAGTCAGGAAAGGAGATCCATTAACTGGTGTCTCTCTTTTTTAAAAAGTCCAAATAACTTCCAGAATTTCCAGAATTGTTTTGTGTATATAGCCAAAGGCCATGACAGTACAGAATGCGGGTAATAAAAAGAAGATAATTCTAATCATACATAAGTAAAACAACAATTAAAAGAGTTTTTGCGCAGATAAATACAGACCAATTATAAACAGTAAAACTGTAAAATAAAAGACCCAGTCAGTCATAAAAAGAGTTTTTGCACAGATAAATACAGACCATGTCTATGTATATTGTCCCCTACAGCTACAAAAAAACCCAAAAAAACCTGTTACGGAGGGGTGACTGAGAACTGTTTTTTGTACTCAGAGAAAGGTCTATGTGTGCCATGGCATCCATTCAACCCCCCCCCCCCCCAAAAAAAATCAGCTGCTATTTACACTTTAAAAATATAAAAATAGCTGTGTGAAATTCAGATCTCCTAGCATGATACCTGGTTTGGCCCTTTTCAGAAAAGTTCGGTCAAGAACAGTTTTAATCCCAGGTAGGTAGCCGTGTTGGTCAGAAGCTACCTCCAAGCTCAGCTCCCTTTGAAACGGGCTATCATGTCCCACCTGTACCTCAAGCCCCTTTGCGCGCCATGTGAAGGAGAAAGTGTTCTGAGCCTAGGGGCGGCGGAAGCGCAACTTGTACAGTTTGTCTTCTTTGCAAGCTGAAAGTGGCATCGGCCAAAAGCACGCTGCAGATGTGGGATGAGAGAAACCTGTTGGCTTCGTAGCCAGAGACTGCGGAACCTTCCGGTTTGGCTAAGAGCCGTTGAGTAAGACTTTCCCATTTAAGTGAGATGGACTGAAAAATACATGAAGCATTGCTTTTAATGTATTTTAATGACATTTTTAATGTCATTAATCCCCACTCCAACTGGCAGGCTACTCTCCAAATTGATGAGTTGGCAAGATGTCTGGCCCTCCCTTCCTTTCATTAAGCCTGGAAGGCATTCGTAGGCAGAAAATTTAAAGCAACCAACGAATCCAATGTTATTATTGTCTTCATTTCCCTCAATATGAAACTGTGTCCTCTTTTGTTAACCCCTGTTAGAACGCTCTTGATTCTTACGAATCGCCAAAGACGACTCTGAAAAGGGGACAATCGTCCACTTTTTGTATCTGACAAGTACAATATGTTGAGAGAGGAAACAAAGACTCTTAAGAAAACTCAGAATTCAGACTTCGAGTAGGAGATGCTCAGTTAATTCAGCAACTGCTTGGGGGGAATGTGAAATCTATATGAATACTCAGTTATTGGTAGAGAAGCTGGTGGGGAAGACTTTCAGCTCAAAATCTTCTTCCCCGGTCTTAGGACGACCCATCATAAATGTCGTTGGCTGCATCTTGAATCCCTGGCTTCCTTTTCGTGGAATTCTTCTACCTTTCAGTTAAGAGCAACTCATCCTTGCATTATTCTCACACCTTTCCTAAAACAGGATATTCTAAAATAACCATTTTGCACATCCGACACAACCTTTCCTGTGATTCCTATTTCTATCCCACTCTTCCTTTGGAAAGTTTATGGCTGCCTCCCATAATTACGATCTTCAAGGCGGCTTACCCCAAAAGTTCAAAATCATAGCAAAAGACTGTGAATGAAAACAGCTGAGGCAGAGCAGGAAGTGTAATAGCGGAGGCTGTTTGCATCACAACAACCCCAGAAGCTTCCAAAAATGAGAAAGAGAGAGGTGCCTGGACTTAAGTTTATCACTGTCATTTTTAACAGTGTCCAGTCCAGCATCACAAGCTGCTAATGGGGAGCTTGTTCAGGTGGGTTTGGGCTGCATAATGCAGCTGCAGCAAGGCAGAACTTGGTCTTAATCCATTGGATTTCACTCCAGTTACTGCACTGGTGAAATGGTGGAAGCAACCCAAATTGCTTCTTCATGACTCCAGCCAAATCTCAGTACTGTTTGGAAGACTGTGTCTCAGCCAGATCATGTTGCCCCCGATGCTGGCCTAGTTCCCTAACGATGATTAGGCGGAAAGTAGCAATTGTGTTACGGTATCCTCAGCCTTCCGTACGTTGTCAAAGCTGAGCTGAAGCGGAGTCGTAGCCAACATGGACACTTGTCAGATTGTGCTGCTAAATGCTCAAGAGAATGTCGCTCACAATGGAGCATTGTGTTGACCTGGCCACGAGAAAACACTGCTAGCGTATAAACTGACAACAGTCTAACAGACAGCAGAAGGACTCTTGCATTTTGGCTGTGATCACGCCACTGTGGTCGATTGTAAAGAAGCCATCCTTAGTCACTTGTCTGGTCCTCTGTCCAGATGACAGTCCCTTTGCACTGGAATTATTCTTCGTTTACCAGGAGAAATAGCCTCCTAAGACCCTTGTGGCTTCTTCAGAAAGCATGAACCAAAGAAGGGCATAGAATTGAATGTGCTTACTGATGTACTAGCACAGTGTCAAAAGCTGTTGGTGCAGAGATGCTGTGCTGGCATTGGCAGCCACAAAGGCCAGTGAAGTGCTTAGAAAACAAATGCCAGGAAGGGGGCAAGATGAGGGTGTCTCCCCCCCCCCCCCCCCCCAGTATATTTCTGCACTTGGCTTAGTTTGTGGATAGAATGACTTTAAAAAAAAAACGAGCCATCACCACTGGATCTGGTCCTCACTTAAAGCAAAATGTGTTGGGCATCTAGAGAAAACCTATTAGGCCATGTGCTGTAGAAGCTGGGAGTGGTTCTCTGTAAATTACCATTCAAGGCCGGAAACTGACAAATGATCAGTCCAGGTTGAGTCACGTACCAGGTCAGGTGAGGTCTCGGGACAGAGAAGGTCCTCTAGATATTTTTTTCTCTTGGGTGCTGTAGTTGTAACACATTGCTTACTTTTCTGGCTACGTTACACAATTAGGATCATATTTTTTTTTTTTTTGCCTTCTGGGGATTGTATCTCGCTGCTGTTACTCTGACAGAGCAGAGCTTTCCTTCCTTCCCCACTACAACTGGGACCCCTGGAGGCAGCTCCTCACTGACAAAGGCCGTGCAGGTCAGAGGCTGCAGTGAGGAGGGGAAATGGGCAGTCCCGGGGGGGGGGGGGGGGGAGACTGCAGGCTTGCCTCCTAACGTGCAGTTCTGCTCTTACTTGTATGTTGCTTTCAGAAAGGCCTAGGTTAAGGTTACCGCCGCTGGGTTGGGAAATTCCTGGAAATGTGGGGAGTGCAGGGTTTGGGGAGGGGAGGGACCTCAGTGAGGTATATTTATTTCCATTTGTATCTCGCCTTTCCGGGCAAACTGGCTCAAGGCGGCATACAGAGAGTTAAAACATGATAACACAATAAAATGATAAAATTTTGCAATAGAAGAATACAATACACGGTATAAATACTACTAAAAACAATACAACAGTACAGTACAGGCAGTGGCGGCATTTAGTATATATTCCAGGGATGATAGGCAGCATCATCGGTATGTCCTCGGGTCATAGGATGTTCCTGTGACGAGTTATTGGTTGTCACATTCATCAGTGGTGGCGCCTAATCAAAAGCCTGGTGGAAGAGCTCCATTTTACAGGTCCTGAAGAATTGTAGGAGGTCCCAAAGGGCCCTGATATCTTCAGGGAGCTCATTCTACCAGTATGGGGCCGCCACCGAAAAGGACCTAGATCTCGTGCTGGCCAGCCTGGCAACTTTTGGGCCAGGGAGAGTCAGGCGATGTTGCGACCCTGACCTCAGTGCTCTCCAGGGCACATGTGGGGAAAGGCAGTCCCTCAAGTAGGCAGGCCCCTGACCATATAGGGCTTTAAAGGGCAAAACCAGCACCTTGAACTGAACCCGGTACACTATTGACAGCCAGTGCAATGCCTTCAGTGCAGGCTGGATGTGGTCCCGTATGGAGAGGCCCATTAGCAGCCTGGCTGCCACATTTTGCACTAGTTGCAGCTATAATGCTATACAGTCCACCCTCAAGGCAGATATTTGCTCCGGGGGAACTGATCACTGTAGTCTGGAGATGAGTTGGAATTCCAGGAGTTCTCCAGACCGTGCCTGAAGGAGGACAGCCTTTGCCCACGTTCAGTGGCCGGCATTGCTAGTTAAGGGATTTCACATCCTGGAGTTGGAAAAGATTCCCAGGCTGAGATTTTTAAGAGATGTTGCCAGTTAAAAGTGACTAGATGACCCAGGGGTCGGATTTAGTAAAAGTTGGCTTTACGGTTGGGCTCAGTTCTCATATGACAGTTTGTGTGGAAACAGAGCCAGCTGTAGATTTCTGATGGTCCCGTTCAATGCTTATTTTGCTGCCTAGTGCTCTGAAATAGAGTGCTGTATCTCACTGTTTCGGGGCCGTGGTGACTTAGTGGTTAAAACACTGGACTGCAGACCAGAAGATCGGCAGTTGAAGACCCAAGTGCTGCATGACGGAGTGAGCTCCCGTCTGTGGCCCCAGCTTCTGCCAACTTAGCAGTTCAAAAGCAAGAAATTGCAAGTAGATAAATAGGTACCGCTTTGGTGGGAAGGTAACAGCTTTCCATGTGCCTCAGTATCCAGTCATGCCAGCCACATGACCATGGAAACGTCTTCAGACAGCGCTGGCTCTTCGGCTTGGAAACGATGAGCACCGCCCCCCTAGAGTCGGATTTGACTGGCTTTCGAGCAAGGGGAGCCTTTACCTTTACTACCTCACTGTAGTTTCTAATGCCTCTACAGTCCTTTTCCATCATGGTTCTTATGAGCTCCAAAAGAGTATTCATTTGTCACTTCTCCTGTAATATTGAACTATTATGCGAAGCGCGCTTAGAAGAATGTTCAGTTTAAATCAAGAAGAAAAGCTTCCATCTCAGTCTGTTTAAGATGTTGATGTTGCATTTAGCGTTCATTTGCAGATAAGCCTGAATATGCAATATTTAAAAATTAAAAGAACGGTTATAAATTATACTCCTTTTTGTTGGAGTCAAGCAGGGCAGAAATACAGATGATTCAGGCTTCTCTTTCTTTTTCAAGCACTCAAATTAGAAAAAGCTTGTGTTTAAGATCGTTGGGAACTGGAGGACAAGATCAACAACTGCCCATGCATGCAGATAGATTCAGGTGGGTAGCTGTGTTGGTCTGAAGCAGCAGAACAAAGTCTGAGTCCAGGGGAACCTTTAAGCCCAACAACGTTTTATTCAAGTTGTAAGCTTTGATGTGCACACACATTTCTTCAGATACACGTGGCCTTCATGGTAGTGGCTCCTGCCCTGTAGAATGGCCCATCTGCAAAGTTCAGGAAGACTCCCACACTCCTGGCGTGTTGCAAACTATGTAGAACAGATTTGTTCAGGAGGACATTTTTGTAAAGGAAATGGGGCTGTCTCACAACAGATTGATCCCGGAAAAATGTGCTTTGTTCTTACATAGGGTTGCCAGCCTCCAGGTGGGGCCTGGGGATCTCCTGCTTTTACCACTGATCTCCAGCTGATAGAGATCAGCTCCCCTGGAGAAAATGGCTGCTTTGAAGGGTAGACTCTATGGCATTGTACCATGCTGAGGCCCCTCCCCTCCCCAAACCCCACCTTTTCCTGGCTCCACCCCCAAAGTCCCCAGGTATTTTCCAACCCGGACTTGGCAACCCTATTCTTACAGCATTGTTTTAACATGTTGTTGTTAATACGCTGTGTTCAGATGATGGCTCTGTGTCAAATTTCTATAATCCCTTTTACCCCTAGTCCTGTAAAATTGCTTATTAGATGTATCGCGCTATTGATTGATTTATCAGTGTATGACGTAGATGTATCATGCTATTTACTTATACGGCTTGATCCACTTTGAGTCCCAGTGAGAAAGGCGGACTATAAATAATATAAATAAATAAGAACGTATCTTGATATCCCAGATTTATTCTTAAAGGCCCATCAAATCAACATGTTTGGAAATGTCTTGTATAATAACCTTTGATACACTCTTGCATAGGATAAGTGGTTTGGTTTATCTAGGTTAGGAGGAGTTCTGCTGCTTGGACTGGCTGCGGCCAAAAATACAAAGGGGGGGGGGGGGAATGACACCTCTGATCTGCAGTATATTTACTTAGGGTACTTTTTAAAGAGTACCTATAAAATGTCTAGTGTTTGTTGCATTGTTATATTTTTTTAATGCAAATACACTGCCACCTGGGATTGGAACATCACCCAAACAGGAATCCATATATTTAGGATTGTTTCAGACACTAGATGGCAGCAAACCCAGATTTTATACCCAGCCTAATCCTGGATCTGGGGGCAGTCCTGCCTTCCTATCTGCATGCTGTTGGTCACAGACTTCACATGTTCAGATGTGCACATAAAACATGAAGAGAGGTTTGTGGCACCTTTGATGAACCAATTTATTCTGACGTAAGCTTTTGCAGACAACAGTCTTATTTCACAATGGAAGTTAGTCTTCAGGGTGCCACAAGACTGTGTTTTATTTGACCATAACAGTTTAAGGTGGCATACTCCAGCACATAGACATTCCTTGTTTACCTAAAAGAACATAAGAGAAGCCAATTTTGGATCAGGCCAGTGGCCCTTCCAGTCCAACACTCTGTCACACAGTGGCCAAAAACACCAGGTGCCATCTGGAGGTCCAGCAGTGGGGCCAGGACACTAGAAGCCCTCCCACTGTTGCCCCCCCCCCCCCCAAGCACGAAGCACTAAGAATACAGTGCATCACTCACCCCAGACTCAGAGATCCTATCAATACCTTGTGGCTAATAGCCACTGATGGACCTCTGCTCCATAGGTTTATCTGATTCCCTCTTGAAGCCATCCTTGCTTGTAGCCGCCACCACCTCCTGTGGCAGTGAATTCCACGTCTTAATCACTCTTTGGGTGAAGAAGTACTTCACCCAAGGGACCCTCCTGTTGTGACCAACACAAGTATCCCACTGCAAGGTGTCAGAACTGTAATATTTATGGTGGGGGATTTTACTGACACAGCGGTAAACTTTAGATTTAAGGTTGAAGAAATTCCTGCTGAAATAGATTGGGATTGACCACAACAACATCTTTTTTTAAGGAATGGGATGAGATGCAGAGTCCTGGCTAGAAATCCGTAGCAGTTTTACACCAGTTTAATTGTCATGGCTTTGGCCAAAGGACTTTAGGAGTTGTTGTTTAATGAGAACGTTGATAATACTGTGAGAAATCCCTGACGTCTCTCCCACCTGCATGCCCCCACACACCCTGAGCTACAATTCCAAAGGAAGAGGGTGTGACCGTTAAAACCACTTTATCAAATTTAGTCATGATAGACAATTGGAACCTATACATTCACTGATGGTATACCCCAGATTACCAGTTGCTGGGGTGCAAATGGTGGTGGCAGAACACTTTTACCGTCACACCATCTTGAGGGTTTCTGGAAGCTGGCTAGGGTGGAAAACTGGAAAGTGGCCAGACTCTGCGCCAGACCCAGCAAGGCTCGCCCGCCCATAAGTATAAATGCATGGCAAAAGCTTTCTTGTAGGCAGAACTACAAATAGGTCAGGGACAAAATTTGATCAGTTTTAGTGTAAAATATTTGTACATTAATGGTTCTTTTATATATCCAATTATATGTATATAAAAACAATGGTTCTCTTTATACACACACACATTCTGGAAGTATTTTCATGCTTTTGGCTGCACTGCAAGTTCTGTTTCCTTGCTGGCAGGTTTTTAAAGCCACAAATAGAGTTCAGTCTGTAAGTGCACTCTTGAATGTTTTAAATTTAGAAATTGCACATTTTTGACGGGAACATGCCATGCCAACAAATCCGGGCTCGATATTAACTCTATTCCAAGGGGATGGGGAATCATAATCCACAAGAATGCATAGACTGGGTCCCACGGACTGCTAGTGGCCATGGCTCCCACCCACCAGCGAAAGGCCCCTTCAGCTGACCTTGGTGGAGGCGCATCTCGTGTTGGGGGATGTCACTGTGTGCAAAGGGCAAGCGGAACAGATTCGCTGGATCCAGCCCCATGTTTCTAAATAGGGAACCATGTCTTATGGATATGTGTAAGTTAGACAACAAACAATAAATTTGCCTATATTTTTGCAAATGCCTTTATAGTTTGCTTATTTTGTTGTTGTACAATAAACCACCATTCACATTCCCCATAATAACTGCTGTGCTTTTCCTCCAGAGGGAGTTAATACATCGATGTTCACTTTACTTAGATAGAGGGGGATTATCTGTTCACCAGACTAATTGAGAACTCATATCAGTAACCCAGTTAGGCCAAACTGAATTTGCACCAAGCTGCCCCTGTTGAGGATCAATTGATAAATGGTGTGCGTGCATGCGCAGGGGAGGACTTTGGAGATGTTTTAACTAGAATCTCCAAGTTCACCAAATATGTGTTGGATGCATATTCTGCAAGAGTTCATACTCAGAATATTATGATACTTAGGGAATAGCCGATCTGTATTAAGGCTGAAGACAGTCTGCCCATCCACTTTTAGAAGGGGAACATAATTATTCAGTAAGATGTCAGAGAGACCTTTCTGAGACTGCCAAGTGATCTGAGTGGAACTGACACCTGCTTCTGTTTGAAAGAACTTTAATGAACGGGATCCCCGATGTTAGCATGATTTGCAAACCAGTTAAATATCTCCTGACACTGATTTTGATCCATTGACTTTGATAAGATTAAACTCTGGAACGTTCTCTTAACCCAGTAGAGTTAGAGTTACCAGATCCAGGTTGAGAAACTCTTGGAGATTTGGGGATGAACCCTTGGGGTGGGCAGGGACCTCAAGTGGGGTACAATACCATAGAGTCCAAAGGATCCATTTTCTCCTGAGGAACTGATCTTTGTAGTCTGGAGATGAGCTGTAATTCTGGGGGAGCCCCAGGTCCCTCCTGGAGGCTGGCATCCCTATTTATGGGCTGGATCCCAGGGGTCCCAGGGGTCTGTTCTTGTAATAGCACCTTCCTTTGTTGCCAGACATTGTCCCCTGACACAAGAGGTTCTTCTTTTGTACCTGGGGAAGATGCCTCACAACAGAGGAAGGCGCCGCACGAAGTGTAACATGCCCATGGGATCCAATCAGAAACACTTAAGGATCAGGTGATATTCTCTGTGTTCTGTCACATTGTGATGTGACCATAAAAGAAATGCAGAGTGGGGCTTTGCAGACCGAAGTTGTCTTCATTCCTAGCTTGGGGCAAAGTATATGGACTGTAATTCGTAACACTTCTGAGCAGTGAGCAAAACCAGTGATTCTGCCCTCCAAACTACCCAAGTTACCAAGAGCAGATTTTTTTTCCTCCTCCATATGGTGCCCCTTCTCCATCTTGGTCAGTGACTGCTACTCATTTCCATGTGGAAAATGTGAAGTCTTATAATCGGGGCCACCTTTGAGAGCCAGTGTGGTGTCGTGGTTAAGAGCGGCGAACTCTCAGCTGGAGAACTGGGTTTGATCCCCCAGTCCTCCTCCCCATGAAGCTTGCAAGATGACCTTGGGCCAGTCCCAGTTCCCTCAGAGCTCTCTCAGCCCACCTGCCCCACAAGGTGCCTGTTGCAGGGAGAGGAAGGGAAGGTGATTGTAAGCCACAGAAAAGCGGGATATAAAAACACACTCTTCTTCTTCTTCACGCTGAGACCAAAGGCTGTACCTGGTCCCTGATAATGGGGATCCAGCCTCAACTGCCTCAGGTCCCTGCAGACACACTGCAGAAGACTGATGGCCACCCCCTCCCTTACCCCAGCATCTCTGCCCCCCCCTCCGCCCACACTTACTATTCTAGTCCTTGTTTCTTTTTCTTGTGTCTTTGTTACTTGTTTTTATAAAAGGAGATTAAGGCTCCTGCCAAAGAGCTGTCCTTCAACATCTTTGTTTTTTAGGGGGAAAAAATCTCTAATATGCCAGCTGGATCAAACTGGACTTAAACTGTGCCATTTTATGTTTTTAAAAAAATTGTATGAAAGCTTCGTGACGCTTCTTTCAGGTCACATTTGTGAGAGAATTGTATTTCTTAGCCGCAACCTTTCTGCTAAGTTAATTATCATTGGGGGAGACAGTTTGACTAGCAGTGGCGTGGACGGCAGTGAATCACACTGAATAAATAATGGCCATTATTTTGCTAATTAATATGAGGAAGCCAAAGAACCAATTAAGAAAATGTAGTCACTTAGGTCACAAAACGACTCATATCTCATACTACCACTTACCTGAGTGTAATTCTTCTCATTTGCTAATTTGTCAGAGTGAATAAAAATCTAATAAATCGGATCCGCTAATGGTGGAGCTGTCATCCAGCACAAGGCATCAGGACAAGCACCTTCCACCAGAGTAAGACCACGTTTAGTGGAACAGATCCTTGGGGTCCAATCCACTGATACTACTACTAATTTTGACAACCATCAAGTTGCAGCCAAGTTATGGCAGCCCTGTAAGTTTTTTAAGGCAAAAGATGAGCAGAGGTGGTTTGCTGTTGCCTAGCAATAGCTATTGACTAGCAACTCCACATTTTGTTGGTGGTCTCCCGTCCAAGTACTAACCAAGGCCAACCCTGCTTAGCTTCTAAGATCTGATGAGATCAAGCTAGCTTGGGCCATCTAGGTCAGCACTGTTTTCTTGTACTCACTGATATGTTCAGATTTGCTAGCTACAGTTCTTTGGTTTGAAGGAAAAAATGGTGGATAAGTAGTATAATCATATAAACAAGGACGTTTGCGAAGTCAGATTGAGAAGCATGGTATGATGACCATTGCTTTCATAATGTAGTTGCAATCCTTCAGTCTGTTTTTGCCATTGATGCTATAGAGTGAGTGTGAGAGTCCAACAGAGTCAATCAACAACAAGTGTCTTTAAACAAAATAACTTTATTGAAGAGAGGTCTTACTGGTCATCCACACTTCTTGTGTTAGTAATAGCATGTAGTCATTAGGCCAGGATAGATATACACTATTCAAAAGGTTGATTCATGGCAACACCTCCAATCATAGGGGAGATAAAAAGGCACTAGAAATACTGGCTAATTGTTCCCAAAGTAAAAGGCGGGAACGAGACAGTTCTTCACCTGAAACGAAACAGCAGCTGGTATACAGACATACAAGGTCAGCAAAGCAGGTGAGGCGATAAGCACTTCATGAGAGCAGGGCGGGAAGGCATTCCACAGACATGGGGCCTTCCCAGGTAGGAACCACCTACCGCCCAGGGGATGGCAGCATTAGCTGACAGTGAGGTGCTTAGAGAAGAGCGATTAACACGCCAAGGCACCAACAGCAATCTTCTGCCATTTACTGCCATGAAACTGATACTCTTTCTTAGAAATTTAGTTTCTATCTAGGGCTATTTATTTTACTTTCTAGATATTTATATCTTGCTTTTCTGTTATGTGCTGGGCTGTACAGCAATCGCATCAAAGCAGAGAAGAAAACGTAAAACAGTCAGACTAACGAATAAAGAGCCGTGGCAAGAAATAAGCTGTAGAACCAGCAAGAAGCACACAAATGAAAGTTGCAGTCATAATACTTTAAATACAGTGATGTTAAGGTGTGGCAATCAATTTATGCCTGGCTCTGCCTCCTGTAGCAGCCATTTTGCTGCTTTGCCCTGCATGTCGTGTCAGAATTCCAAATGTGTCCACAGGCTCAAAACAGTTGGGATCCAAGGGCAAGTGGGTTAAGACCATGTCTTAATGCAGTGGAACTTCATTTTAGTTGCGTAATTAGTTGAGGGCACTGGTCTTCAACATTCCTAGATCTGGGACCCATCTTTAATATCCCAGTGGCCACATAGGATGGGGTATGTTATAGGAAGTCATGTGATACGAGAGTCAAGTGGAAGGAAGAGAAGGAGCCAGGGGGTGAGGTCTCCATGCTGCAAGCATACACAGAGCACTGGGGGCTGGCTGTCAGGAGGGCCGGGCTAGGCTGAAAGGAGAATGCACAGAGAAGAGCTTTTGTGGAGAGAAAGTCTCTGTACCTGCTTGTGCATGGCTGGCCTGACCATTTGTTAAACTTTGGCAATAGGGTTGCCACTTCTGGGTTGGGAAAAACCTGGAAATTTTGTGAGTGGAGCTTGGGGAGGAGGGTGGGGAGGGGGACAGGACCTCAGCCGAGTATAGTTATAAATACTTCATGCTCCAAAGCAGCCCTTTTCTCCAGGGGAAGCAATCTTGGTCATCTGGAGATCCACTGTAATAGCAGGAGACCTCCAAGTGCCATCTGAAGGTTTGCAGCCCTACTGTGCAATCACGTAGGGCACCAGATTTCAAGCAGCACCAGAAAAAGGCAGGAGGAGCCTCCTATACTGGTTTGAAGGGAAGTTTGGTGCTAGATGGCTTGTAGGATCTCTAGTCTGTTGACTCTGGGTGCATTCAGACAGGCAGCTAACCCTGCCATTGGCCCGGCTGTAATTTGATTTAGATCTTTTTGATCCAGCATTGCATGAACAGAGAGCTCCCCTGTGAATCGCTTTCCTGCATGTGACTTTGTGGTGGATTGTCTAGATGACATCCACCGTAAGGAGCCGTGTGGTTGGCTTTTTTAAAAAAAATCCTGTTTGCGCATGCGCATATGTGCCTCGCCGTCTACTTGTTTTTCCATGCGTGTGCGGACTACAATGGTAAAAGCACTGCTAGTGGTACCTTCCTCTAGGTACCATTTCAGTTAACAAAGTGCATAAATATCAGGGGATCTTCATAAACATTATGCGTGCATCACTAAGACTTTTTTAAAATGGTGGCCGTTCGGGATGTTCTAGAGACCATCTCTACGGGCTGATTGTGCGCTGGTGAAACGACCAGATGGGGGAAAGTCCACCATTGGCCCGTCAGCCAGCTTAGGACCAGACTTTCACCACTATCTTTTAAGTACAGCTCCCTGACGGAGATCATGGAAGCTGCACGATTCCCAGATGTTGTCTGGACGTGCACTTTAAATCCAACACACACTCGTGCCTGGCGCGGCTCAAAACAGCCATCTGAATGCAACCTCTGGTCTTCAATAGCTGCCATGATGGAAAATGGAGGGCTTTTGAAGAACATCTGTTTTTATTTTTACATGGTTAATTTTGGGGTGGAATGTGGGTGAAGGTTCCGAACTTTAAGGGTCCTTGCTCTATATTGTCACTAACAGTGGAATGCATCATTTTGAAAGAAGGAAGTGACCTCACAGGAAGGGGTAGGGCTTTGGAGGAGTGACGCACAATGACGTCATGATGTGCCATCTCTTGACTTTTGACCTGGAAGGGACACCCAGGATACGATGTCACAGAGTGACAGCACATCCTTGCTGGTATTTCCTGGGCCAGAGTTGGCACTGGTAGGTGGCCACCCCTATGCCTGAGAGTCTTTGCCATTGTCAGTTGGCTCCTCTCCAGTCCCCCTCCCTCATCGATTTAGAGGGATTGTAGCTGAGCAGCTCCTTAACTGGGCTACAAGTACATTCTGCTCCTTTTCATTGTGTAGTAGAGGAAAGGGAGACTGGGTTGCAGTAACTAGACGGTGGGGGTGCTATGCAAAACTACCATTTCCAACATCCCAGGTCAGGAAATATTTATCAGGTTGTTGGAGTGCAGACGATGAGAAGGGTGGGATCTTCACTTGAAATCATAAAATCTGTAAGTAGTTGTAAAGCTATAAGTTCGTATACACTCTTTCGGTTTGGGGGTTCACCAACATCCATATATAGCAGACACAACATAAAACGTGTTTCTGCGATTCTAGATTCATGAATTGAGGTGATGTTTCTAACTTGCCTTTTCTTTTACTTTCCTAGTGAAAACTCTATTTAAGGAAGATACCTTTGCTCCCCAAGAGGTCTTTTGGCTTCCCAGGGGGCTTTTTGCAGTGGTCCCTTCATGTCTGGCTCGCTGGCTCTGTGACCGAAGACTCCGGGCCTCCGCCATGGCCGTTGTGTTGCTGGGAGCAGCCTTGCTTATTGTTCAGCCTCAGGCGGTGCCTTCAAGACCAACTGTCAGCTCCAAGGGTGAAGCTACAGCGCAGGCGGCTCAGAAGGAGCCCTTCAAGAAAAGCGACTTCAAAGAAGCCATCCGCCCAAATGGGACATTCCAGCAACTTCCGCAGACTGTCATCATCGGAGTCCGGAAGGGTGGAACCAGAGCCCTGCTAGAGATGCTGAGCCTCCATCCAGCTATAGCAGCAGCGGAAAGCGAAGTCCATTTTTTTGACTGGGAAGAGCATTTCGGAAATGGATTGCAGTGGTATGCTGACCAAATGCCGTTCTCTTATCCGCACCAGATAACGGTAGAGAAAACCCCAGCGTATTTCACCTCCCCTAAAGTGCCTGAAAGAGTTTATAGCATGAACAAGCTCATCAGATTGCTGCTTATTTTGCGGGACCCCACTGAGCGAGTGTTGTCGGACTACACGCAAGTGTTCTTCAACCACATGCAAAAACATAAGCCCTATCCCTCCATAGAAGAGCTCCTAGTTAAAGATGGAGAACTCAACGTGAACTACAAGGCAATAAACCGGAGCTTGTATTACATTCACATGCAAAACTGGCTGAAGTATTTTCCTCTGGATCACATTCACATTGTAGATGGCGACAAGCTGATCAAAGATCCCTTCCCCGAAATAGTAAAGGTAGAAAGGTTTTTGAAGCTGACACCTCAGATAAATGCTTCAAATTTTTACTTCAATAAAACAAAAGGATTTTACTGCCTAAGAGACAGTGGTAGGGACCGGTGTTTACATGAGTCAAAAGGAAGAGCACACCCAAAAATAGATCCGGTTTTACTGGAAAAACTGCACGGATATTTTCATGAACCTAATCGGAAGTTCTTTGAGCTTGTGGGCAGAACGTTTGATTGGCACTAGACGGGGTGGCCAATCAGAGAAGGTTCTGGGGAGCCCAGGGTGCTCCCATGTGCATTTAGAAGAGGAGGGCATGTAAGCTATAATTTATTTGTAAAAACCATACATTACTTGGGTACAGTATTAGATTAATAATTTCCATATAAACTAGTAATATTTTTCTACTTGTTAAAGAAAATTTTGTAATGTTTTTCATGGCTGTTAACACCATGTATTACATCTATATGAAGAAACAAATTTCGTGGAACAAAGTCTCTTGAGATTGTGGCTTTTAAGTGTATGTGTATATACGAAATACATATACAATATTATATAATCTTAAAAATGCATCATCTGCTTCCCCCAAAATGCCAAGGTCTTTCTGAAGTTGTATGCAATCTTCAGTTGAGTGTGTTTATTCTAACGACGCTTTTTGACTAAGGTTTTAGTTTAAAACATAACTTAACTGGTTTGATGAAATTAGTTTTTTTTTACTGTTTTGGTACCAAATTGCCATAATCAAACACAGGGTCTGTTGTGAGCACTGCAAAGTCTAAAAGGTTCCCCCCCCCCAATTTTTTCATAGTGTGTCTTCCTAATTTAAGAAACAGCTGGCTGAATCATTCCCAAATGCATTTGACCGGGAGGGGGGGTGCTGATGGACCTCACTGCTGGCCAAGGCAAAAAGTCTAGGTCTTCTTTGGGAAAAGGAGGGGGGCTGTGATACCAGCAAGCAGTGAAGCCACTGCGTAGGGGCCGATCATAGTCACAGGGCATCTTGGACTTAGGGGGAAAGAAGAGGACGAGCACTACCACTCATACCCACCCGAGGTTTATAAGATTATGCACGGGGCGGAGCAGGTAGAGAAAAGTCCTTTTCTCCCCTTCTCACAATACAAGAACTTGGGGGCACTCCGTGGAATTGCTGAGCAGTTGGGTGAGAACAGATAAAAGGAAGTCCTTCACCCAGAGAGTGATCCACACATGAAATTCACTACCACAGGAGGTGGTGGCAGCTACAAGCGTGGACGGCTTCCAGAGGGAATGAGATAAACCTATGGAGCAGAGGTCCATCAGTGGCTATTAGCCACAAAGTATCGATAGGAACTCTCAGTCTGGGGCAAGTGATGCTCTGTATTCTTGGTGCTTGGGGGGGGGGGGCAACAGTGGGAGGGCTTCTAGTGTCCTGGCCCCACTGCTGGACCTCCTGAGGGCACCTGGTATTTTTGGCCACTGTGTGACAGAGTGTTGGACTGGATGGGCCTGATCCAACATTGGCTTCTCTTATGTTCTTAAGAGCAGAGGTCCATCAGTGGCTATGAGCCAGAAGGTATAGATAGGAACTCTCAGGCTGGGGCAAGTGATGGTGCTGGGGCGGGGGCAACAGTGGGAGGGCTTCTAGTGTCCTGGCCCCACTGCTGGACCTCCTGATGGCACCTGGTAATTTGGCCACTGTGTAACAAAGAGTGTTGGATTGGATAGGCCATTGGCCTGATCCAACATTGGCTTCTCTGATGTTCTTATGTTCCTGCTCTCAGGAAGCTGGCTTGGGAGTTACTGTGCACTCCCATCCCCTGGACATTTGTTTCATTTTGCTATGTGCACTTGCCCCTTCTAGGACTCGGCCAGCACCCAGCCTGCTTAGTTGTGGCTTCACAGGCCTGCTCACTTTGCATGGAGTAAGGTCTGCTTGTTGCTCAATCTTGGGGTGACCTCTGGCAGGAGATTGGAACATGCGGAGAAAAACCACTGGTACTCGTGCAGCTAGCTAGAATACCTCATTCTGCTGTGCATGCACAGCTAAATGCATATGTAAACCCTAACCCTGAACACAGGCACATATAACCCTACAAGACTAACAAAATTTGTGGCAAGGGAGGAGCTTTCCTGAGTCACTGCTCACTGCTTCACATACCGCTAGAATGGAAGTCCATCTGTTCTGTGTATTGGAAAGTGGAGTGATTTCAGATGCCAACTGTTTTTACCTATGCACATTTCTTCGCAAGGTTGATGGTTTTCCATTCTGTACAGCTAAATGTGGTGCCTTCCCCTGAATTTTGGATTTGGAGTCATGGACCTCAAAGTGACTTTTTGGTTGTGTGTGTGTTTTGTGTGTGAACCTCCAAAACAGTTGTAGTGTATTACACCAATCCACATTTTGCATCCACAATTGAACTCAGCCAAGCTTCCCTTTTTGTAAAAGGAAGACTTCAAAGGTGGCTGGATGGAGTAAGAGGATATCTGCCATCAGTCCACAGGACTGTGGAAAGACCTTGGTGTGGCTAATGGAGGGGTTTCGTACTATGCGTTGTTTCCTTCAGTCCTCCGTCTGTGCTGTTCATGCTATCAAACAAGGACATTTATTTTATGCATACCTTGCCTTCATCCCCAATGGGGACCCGAAGTGGCATACATCATTCTCCTCTCCTCTGTTTTTATCCTCACAGCAACCCTGTGAAGTAAGTCAGGCTGAAGAGGATGTGACTGGCCCAAGGTCATCCAGCAAGCTTCCGTGGCACAAATGGGAATTCAAACCTGAGTCTCTTAGACTGTACTCTACCACTAAATCACACTGGCATCATGGTGACACGCTCTCCCCAGAAAGCTAATTCTAGTTAAGAACTGGTCTCCATCTGTGATGACCAGCTTCTGTATCCCTGGAAGTTTCTCAGTTGTCTGGACAGTGGTTTTGGGGCCAGAAAGGCATTTTGCTACGTACCATAATCCTCTTGTGAGGGGCCTCACTTTATAGTAAAGTTGACAGCCTCTAGTGGAGACAACTGATTTATTTGTTGTATTTATATTCTGGCTTTCAGACGAAACTGGTCCTAAAGTGATCGACAGTAATTAAACTGCATCCCCAAAGATGCCACGTGTAGCACCTGGTAGTAGATGACATAGTCCCGGGTGGGTCCCTGTTAAGTGTCCTGTCCAAGTGTTCTCTTTCATCAGAGTCAGCAGTACACAAAGAAAGCCGAAGGGCAGTGCCAAGCAGCTGCTAAAGGTCTTCAGTTAACAGGTCCTTTTTTTTGGCCACATGCTTTTCGACTGCTGCTGCTAGGGCAGCCCTTGTTTCTGAGAAAGATGTCTTGGCATCAAAAGACAGGGGGGAGAACACCTGGCAAAGCTGCGAGTACTCCCCCCCCCCCAAGAAGACTTAGCACTGCCTTGTCAGAAGACATAGTGAAGCCCCTGACTAGGTGACGTAACTTCTGGGGCACGCTGGAAGTGACGTCGCTGCACCACCAGTGAAACCACTGCATTGTCACCCTAGGCTTCTCCCCCCCGCCACACACTGCTAAGTCTCCCTGCCAGCCGGCTGATTGGCCGCAGGGAGCAGGGGATCCCCCACCCCTGGCAGACTCACCGAGATCAGTTCCCTTGGAGAAAATGGTTGCTTTGGAGGGTGGACTGATACCCCACCCAGGCCCCTTCACTCCCTAAGACTCCACCCCCAAATCTCCCAATCCAGAGTTGACAACGCTAGCTACAACAGATGTGTGGGCCGGATTTGGCTCATGAGCCAAAAAAAAAAGTCTTTTGGGTCATCATGTAGCAGTGAAGGCCATACTTGTCAGAATATTAACAGGACATGGAGAACACAGGAGGCAAGAGCAGGCGGCAAAAATGAAATTATATAAGCATCATTGATTGTACGGAGTATGACAGGAAAGGAGTTTCCTTTCCAGTTGATAATGGAGATGGTGCTTGTGCACTTCTGTGAACATCATCTGTGAACATCTGGATTGCAAAGACACTACCCTGCCGCTCCTAATAATTTTTCTAGCACCGTAATGTGCAGCATAGTCTGTGTGGTAGAGAGCCAGTTTGGTGCAGTGGTTAAGTGCACAGACCATAATCGGACAACCGGGTTTGGTTCCCCACTCCTCCACTTGCAGCTGCTGGATGACCTTGGGCAAGCCATAGTTCTGGCAGAGCTGTTCTCTCACGAGCAGTCCTCGAAGAGAGCTCTCTCAGCCCCACCTACCTCACAGGGGGTCTGTTGTGAGAAGGGGAAGGGAAAGGAATTTGTAAGCCACTCGGAGACTCTGAGTGAAGGGCGGGGTATAAATTCAATCTCTTCTCTTCTTATTATTGCTGGAGACCGATGCTCAGCATCTTTGAAGTGGCTGCAATACGTTTGTGGGTGTGTGCGCGCACCACAGGATCTCTTGGAACCACTTCAGAAATGGGGCATTATAAGTAGGTAAAGGTAAAGGTTTCCCTTGCTCAAAAGCCAGTCGAATCCGACTCTAGGGATGTGGTCCTCATCTCCATTTCCAAGCCAAAGAGCCAGCGCTGTCCAAAGATGTTTCTGTGGTCATGTGGCTGGCAATCGACAGGAAAGCACAATGAACAGGTGAAGGAGAGAAAGCAGTTCCAGTGAGGTGCAAAGCGCTTCATAATCCAGGCCTTGGCTAGGATCACCCACGGCTCCTTGGTCAGGAACAGTGGCAGCAACCCACCATAATTCATAATTCAGCCACTCCTAATACTCCCCTTCAAAGGTTCTTCTTTGCCCGGGATTATAATCTTATTATCGTTCCTCCTGCCTTGGTCCACTTTCTACTGACGTTTCCCAAAGTGACAGAGAAGTCTCAGAGGAAACCTGCAGTCGTTTTCCAGAGCCTGAAGGACTTCTTAAACTCAGGGTTCCTGGCATTTGGGGGGGGGGGTGTTGCCACAGCAACAAGGGGCAGCAGGAGACCTGACAGAAAGTCCACAAGAAATATCACTACCAGGTAAATTCTTGATCAGAGGGCTCAGTAGGGCAGAGCAGAGGGGATTATGAAGGTATGGTGGTGCGTGCAAGTTGTAAAGAAGGATTCGGATCCTAACATATGCCTGAAATTAGGAGCACAAAGGTACTGGCATTTTCTAAGTGGACTCTGAAAAAAAATCACACTATTTTCCATGTTTCAAAAACAAATTTGGATAGCTGAGCCCCATTCTAAATCATTGGGGTTTTCACCCATCTCCCTACTAACAGGGTGCCCTGGCTGAAATTCAGGGAGCTTCCTGGAGTTTTCAGAATGTGTTAAAGTGGTTCCGAAGGAGATTTATGGTACTTCACAAAGTATTTCACGCTGCCCTACCAACAGTGGGTCATTTAAGGGATTCTCTGGTTGCTCTTGAACATCTGCGCATGAAGAGGAAGTCCCCCAACTCTCAGCATGATATAACCATGGGACTCAGAAAGAGACTCTGTACGTGAAGCACTAAAGCCATTGCAAATAGAAGCCAATTCCATTGTCAGTGGCTCCTGCTTTCTATAGTGCAAAATAAGTAGCCAGCACCCAACTGGCAGAAACTGTTTTCCACCAGGCAAGCAGGACCTCTGGTGGCAGGGGCCAGGTTTACCCCACGCACCACTTGGAAGGGATACCAGTAGGTTACAATGTCTCAGTGCCCACCCTCCAAAGCATCCATTTTCCCCAGGGGAGCTGATCTCTGTAGTCTGGAGATGAGCTGTAATTCTGGGGGAACCCCAGGTCTGACTTGGAGGCTGGTATCCCTAGGTGCACCCTGGGAACATCCACCAGATATGCAATATGTACAGTTGCCAGCTCTGGGTTGGGAAATTTGGGGGGGCTGAGCCTGAGAAAAGTAGGGTTTGGGGAGGGCAGGACTTCAGCAGGGTAAAGTGCCATAGAATCCACCCTCTGAAGCAGCTATTTTCTCCAGGGCAGCCGATCTCTGTCAGCTGGAGATCAGCTTTAATAGCAGTAGACCTCCAGGCCCCACCTGGAGGTTGGCAGACATATCCTTGTAGGGAGATGGAGGATTCTTGTTGGATGGAGAGGTAGGATATACATTTTTCATGTAAAGAGATACGTAATATATAGAAGGTCACAAGATAGTATCAGGGAAGTGTGAGTGCATGTAGAGGGGGATGGTATCTGCTGGCTCTGTCCCTGCATCCACATGCAGCCAGTATAAATTGTGAAACAAAAGCCTATGGTACATACACACTTATTTGTGTGTAGGTCCTGTATGCACAACTGGAATCTTGCATTTGCCAGGATTCCCAGTTGTGTGGACAAAGCATACACTTGTATGAGCATAGGCTCAGAGGGCCAAACTACACAATATGAGCTTGTGGCCAACTTACTTTCCCCAGGGCCACACAGCAGCACCAGGGCTTTAGAGCCTGAGGGAGCCAGATTTGGCTTGATGTCATGGTGCGGGGGGGGGGGGGGGAAGAGGCACTCTTGCCTTCCCCCTGCGCTGTTTTCCTGAGCCCAAATGGGGAATCTTTGCATAACTTTTCAGTTGCCCTTGCTCAGTATTTTCTGTGTGCAGCTACAAACCTATGCAAGTAACTTCCAACTGGAATCTAAACATTTGATATACTTATGGTTCAGTTCAGTTCAGTTTGGTTTTATTGCAATGAGTAAACAAAACATTTAAACTGGATTGCTACCATAACTATTAAAAGTTACCTTTTCATAACTATTAAAATTCATTTAATAGAAATGGTCCTTCAGAAATTCGTCCGACCATCCATGCAGAGAATAAATGCAATCTGCACTTTCAAAAAAAAGAAAAGAAAGAAATTCGTCCGGCTGGCTTTAGAAAAGAAGAACATTTTGCTGACCTAGTCTTTAGAAACTAACTTAGATCGGATTTTCTTGGCAGCTACAGTGAAAAAAGCAACTTTGTGGAAGACGACTGGCTCCTCATCCACAAGGAGAAATAAAACTTCCTTCATTGAGGTGCTTGGGCCTAAGCTAGCCAGAGTTCTGTCTAAAAATGTTTTGTCTGGGAGATGAATAAAGCAGACAGGCCAATAAGTAGTGGCATAAATCTTCTGATTCCAGGGTTCCACTGATGCATAGATGCTGATCAATTGGTTTTTTTGTGCATAGCTTCCTGCAAGGATGGCAGTTTGGATTGTCTGGAAGCGAATAGATGTGAAGGCTGTAGAAGGTAATTTTGGATAGACAGTGTGCCCTAGAATGATCCTTTTTAATTAATTTAAACCAGGGAGAGAATCTAGTACCTAAATTTAGTACATCATGTGCGTATAGCCAGGCCTGACAATTAAAATTGGCATGGGGGCACCACAAATGACTTCTGGCAGTTTATACAAATGGAGAATTATAATTGATGGACCATGTAGAATTTATGTTTGTTTGTTTGTTTATTTAGATTTTTATCCCACCATCCCTACACACAGGGCTCAGAGAGGCTCACAACAAATTTAAAACATAATAAACAGAATAAAACATTCTACAGCACAATAAATTAACAAATACCAAGGTAGCTCGAAGGTCTATAAAATGTCCGAAATTATAAAAGGGCAGTGGGCAGAAACCCCCTTCCAGTGAATAAATAGGCTGGATCGAGGGGGTGAGGCAAGGGACACCAGAATAATGGGACACCCATCATTTCAACCAAAGGCCCGGTGGAACTGAAGCAGATCCTACAGGGCCCTGATCTCACTCAGGAGAGTGTCCCACCAGGCCAGAGCCAGAGCTGAAAATGCTCTGGCTCTGGTTGAAGGTAAACGGATGTCCTCAGGGCCTGGGGAAATAAAGTGAGACATAGGCTAGAAAGATGACTAGCTGGAACACTCCTCAATTTGTGCCAGTAATTAATTAGGGCTATGTGCATATGTGCCCAAATGGATGGAAGACCTAGTTCAGCTCTCAGAAGGGCAGCTGAAGTGCTTGGAGATAATGCTAAGATCTTTTTCAGGAAAAAGGTTTTGAATTCTCTCCAGATTAACAACCATAGCATTGTTCCATCCTCATACCTCTACACCACAGAGAAACTGAGTGATTACCTTGCTCTGGAAAGGTTTAATGGGAGGATCTTTCAGGAAGCCCCCTTTAGTGTGGTAGAATTTTAGAAAGGTCCCCATTGTACAGAGGGCTGCTGATTTTATAATTTCAAAATGAGCCTTCCAAGGAAGTGTGTCACCAAGGATGATTCCCAGATATCTGAAATTTCTGCACAGGTCAATTGGGAAGTTGTATATTGACCAACAGAGGTTGCATCACCTAATTCCAGAGACCATCACCTTGGTCTTTGAATAGTTGATGTTTAATAATTCTTCCTTACAATAATCACTGAGCCTACACAGTGACCTTCTCAAACCAATGTGAGTTAGAGATATCAGAATCATGTTATCCACATATGAGAGGACTGAGATTTTCTGTGGACCAAGGCAGAGAAGGAAAAGAGTCAGGCCTGAGAGCCTCCTAATGATGCCATTAATATAAAGATCGAAAAGAAGAGGGGCAAGACCACAAACCTGTTTCAGTTCTCTGACTACAGGAATACTTTCTGTTGGATAGCCTGAAATACCTACTCTGATTTTAGAGGATACAGTGCTGTGGTTCTCTTACCAGAAGCAGAAAATGATTGTATATGTTAGTACTTGCCAATTTAGATCAAAGTCTGTCTCTGTGTACTGAGTCAAAGGCAGCTGCAAGATCAACAAAAGCTGCATAAAGATGCCTAATGCATGCGGCAGAGAGGGCGAGATATAAATCAAATAAACCATAATAATAACAATAACAATTCTGTAACAAGGCAATGGTTGATGGTAGATTGGCCCTTTCTGAAACCCGCTTGTTTAGGAAAAATGATCTAGTTAGCCTTTTCCCACTCTTCCAGATTTCTCTGTAGGAATTTAGAGTTTGGAGGTGATATCCAACAAGATGATAGGTTGATAATTGTGTGGATCGTGTTTGTTGCCCCTTTTAAATATTGGGATAACTATGCTTTGTTTCCAGTCAGAGAGCAGGAGTACAGAAGAATTTATCTGAGTGAACAGCTTGGACAGCACTGGAACCCACCAATCAGGGAATTGCTTAAACAGCTCAGACTTCAGACAGCATATCTTCCTGAGGGGCCTTACCAAGTGAAACAGAAGCAAAAAGACTAAATGGAAGAGTATATCAATCAGCATTGCTTGCCACATAGGTGGGACCCCCCCATGGGACCCCCCCAACAAACCAGGTTATAATGAAAGTGGCAATCTTTGGCAGATATCTAGGCATCCAGCTTTGGGAATCAGTTGCCCATGCCAGAAGATACCAAATCCCAGAACCTCAAGTCATTTCTTTCATGGACTGCTAGATTGAGATCTAGCCACTGAGATCCAGCCAAGGCAAGCTTCTTTTGCTTTATCAGCCCTTTATAAGCAGATCTCAAATAAATTTAACAAATCTAAAGAGGCCCCGCGGTTGGTGAATCACACCTGCTTTGAACATCTTGTTACCCTGCTCCTGTATTGTCTGCATTCTTGATCAAACCAGCCCCTAGAAGTAGAAACTTTGGAGGTTGGAGGCTTATTTCAGACCAGTTGGGATCTAAGGCGTTTGACTATGTCTTCATATTGTTTTAGAGAATCTGAGTTATCCAGGAAAATTCCTTGCCTCAGGGACCTAAGAGCTCCCTTCTAGAGGAGATGAGTTATATTAGAACTGTGATGACCATCTAATACTTCTCTCACCAAACAGCTCTCCATCTATGGTGTTATGGGAGTTGCTGGAAAAAAGGGTTTCAGAGAAACTTAAGGTTAAACTGAGTGGACAGTGATCACTCTCGGAGTTATCACCTACTCCAAAATAGTACACATAGTAAAATTAGATAACTATATTGTATATAGTAAATAATATAATCAGAGGAGACTGAGACATAATCAATTGAACTGGTACCCCAAGAAGATAAATATATATAAGTCTCATGAGAAGAGTCAAACTTAGTGCTTTGGAGACTACACAGTTATGTACTGAGAACTGTTCAGAGAGTCTTACTCCTGGCACCGATTCTTGCATTAAGAAACCAAATGGTTAATTACCTCAAATATGAGGGCCAAATAACATCAATTAAAAACATATAACATAAATATCTAACATACTAAAATACATCTATTTATTAGAAATTAGATAAAAACAGATATAGGCTCAATACTAGCCTCAACACAGGATAAAACCATACATAGGTATCATACAGAAAGCATATGTGACCACAACCATACACATTTTGGCCAATACAACCTTCCTCAGTGGTCAAACATATATATTGCACACCAGCTCCAAGTAATGCAATGAATACCGAAAATAGGACCAATTAAAAATGGTTCTGGAGGAGAAAGGGGAAAAAGCGGGGCTGACTCTAGGGGGTGGTGCTCATCTCCATTTCCAAGCCAAATAGCCAGCGCTGTCCAAAGACATTTCCATGGTCATGTGGCCAGCATGACTAGATGCTGAGGTGCAAGGAACGCTGTTACCTTCCCACGGAAGGGATATCTATTTATCTACTTGCAATTTCTTGCTTTCGGTTGGCAGGAGCTGGGGTCAGAGACAGGAGCTCACTCCATCATGCGGCACTTGGGTCTTGAACTGCCGAACTACCAATCTTCCGATCTGCAGTTCAGCGTCTTAACCATTGAGCCACTGTGGCCCCTACATTAAATGCTGTGCCAGAGGGCACAGAAGGGAGCGGCATTCACAGTAGGAACAAAAACCCATTCAACAATGAACATGCATGCATGCATGCAATCCTGACTGCAATTGGAATGAAGGACCCTTTGGAAATGAAACATGAAAAATAAATTTGAACAGCTTTAGTGCAAACAACAGCTCCCTGCACATCCCTCTGCTCTGCTAAATATGTTTCAAGGGAAATAAACTTGGACAAATTGTAAATTACATATTGCAAATTACAGAATTACAGTGTAGCTTTGCCATTCTATTCTTCAAGATTGGCCTATTACAGTGTTATCCTAAAAACATTTTTTTTTCCTGGGCGTAAGCTGCACTGAATAGCCCTGAGTAGGATTTTGAGTAGACCTGCTAAAGATTGCTCTTATAGCGGTGCCCTAAGTGACTGGAAAATGACGTGGCCAAAGAATTAAGAAAGGGAGGGTTTTTCCTACAGGAAAGGGGCTAATTAAATCTACTGCTAAATTCTAATGCAGCAGTATTTATAGCCCTATAAATCTGTTGGTCTTTGAGGCACCACAAAAAGCCCTTTTGTTCAGAAGAAATGAGAAGAATCCAAACACTCATTAATATTTGTTTGTTTGTTTGTTTAAGCTCCTATACCGCCCTCCCCGCAAGAGGGCTCAGGGAGGTGCACAACAAATCCATGTAAAATACATTAACAATCTAAAATCCTGATCTATAAAAGTAATATCAACATGACGCCATAATACAATTTTCTGACACACCCACCCACCCATTTATATTAGCATGGGGGGAGAGGGGGTGAAAAGCAGGTAATAAGTCGGATAGTTGTTAAAACCGTTAAAAATCATTAAACACCATTGCTGTCCTCGACTATATGCTTGGCAGAACATCTCTGCCATGCAGGCCCTGCGGAATTGTAACAAATCCTGTGGGCCCCTGATGTTAGTAAGCAGAGGAGGAGAAGACCCTGGCACTGGTTGAGGACCGCTGGACATTCTTTGGGCCAGGGACTTCCAGTAGGTGTTGGTCTCCTGAGCGTAATGCTCTCCGGGGGACGTACCAGGGAGGCAGTCCTGTAGATACGTTGGTCCCTGACCGTTTAGGGTCTTAAAGGTCAAGTCCAAAACCTTGAACCCGACCTGGTACTCAACTTGGAGCCAGGGCATTCATAGTCGGAGTTACGATTCCTTGCAAGAGATCATCATAATAATATATTTAATGTTAAATTTGGAAACTCCTCAGCTCACGTTGCATGATTTGGGACATGTGTGTGTGGGCAGGGGAATCCTGCCTCGCTTAGGATGACAAATTACCTTGCATTGGCTCAGTAACACAGCCATGCACTCTATTGACCTTACTCAACTATATCTCTTCTCCATATCTGCCTTAGGAGAAGAAACTTGGATAACTACAAACGCTGTAAATAAACACTTGAATGGTGCCTGAGGCTCTTGTGAGGAAGAATAAAATGATGGTCTAACTTGCTTAACAGTGCAATCCTAAGTATGTTTACCCAAAGAGAACGTCCCATTGAGCTCAGTGGGCTTACTCCTTTGTAAGTATGCGTAGAATGGCAGCCTAAATCTAACCTCTTGCTGAGGATTTTCTTCCTTCATATCAACATGAGCTAGGGACTAGGGATGCAAGCCTCCAGGTGTCACTTGGGGATCCCCCGGAATTTCAGCTTATCTCCAGACTACAGAAATCGCTTCCCCCAGAGAACATGGGTACTTTGGAGGGTGGACTATATGGCCTCTCCCCATATGTTCCCCAGAGAGCACTGTGTTCAGAGGCCCAAAATCAGTTGGCCCTCCCAGGTCCCAAAGACACCAGGTTGGCGATAACCAGGGCCTTCTCGGAGGTGGCTCCGTACTGGTGGAATGAGCTCCCAGAAGAGAGAAGGACCCTGCAGGGCCTTTTACAGTTCCGCAGGGCCTGCAAGACAGAGCTCTTCCACCAGGCATTTGATTAAGGAGCCGCATTATACACCGAGGCGTGTCCCTGGGCCCTGGCCTCACCATCTCTAGCCCACCGGTGCTGCATGTATATAAGGAGATCAATGGAGCTGGCGCAGGAACAGCATTATTATTGCCACCACGGAGTACTGTTTAAATCTGAAATTCTCTGCTCTCGCACTTTATCTGAATACTGTTCCAGCACTTTAGGATAATTGCTTTGTTTATGGTTTTTTGATGTTTTTATGATGGATTTTAATTGTATTTCTATATGCATTTTATGGAAGCCGCCCTGAGCCTGCCTTGGCACGGAGGGCGGGGTATAAATTGAATAAAATAAATAAATAAATAGCTTCTCCCTGAGGTCCCTGTCCTCCGCAGGCTCCATCCCCAAATCTTCAGGAATTTCCCAACCTGGATCTGGCACCCTATCTCCCCCCCACCCCCCACCAGCACCCGGGGGGGGGGCGGACCTTGCAACCCTCCTAGGGACAGGTTCAATTTATTCTACTTCTTTTGACTTTTGTAGCAGAGCCCCACTGAGGCTAAAATTGCTGCAATACCCTCAGACTGGCTGTCCCAATGGCTGAACTCTTACCCTCCCCTGGAGGATTTTCCCTGATCTTTGCAAAGTCAGTTCTTCCTAACACCACTAGATTTGCTCTTCGTGCCCATGAATGCCCAGAGGGCATGAACAGCCAGACCTCCCTCAACTATGCAAAAACGTTTTGATGAATAAATAATCTCCAGCTTGCAGGATGGGAAGGAAGAAGAAAACCCTTTCGCAAGCCTTTGCAGACAGGAGATTGGGAAGCAGAGTTCTGCTCTAGGTATTTTATTTTTTTTTAAAAGAGCTTCTGTGAACTAGTTAGTGTGTGTTGCCGACTCAGCTGGAAGAGAGCCGGGCCAATTCCGACAGCTCTGCTCGCTTTGTTGCAGGCTTCTGTTCTGTGACATCCAGAAGATATTTATTATTGAATATGGCTGTAGGTTGACTTGTCATATATTTCATGTTTTATCACACTGGCATCCGTTGGCTGATTTAATTATTAAAGCGATGCTAACACCCCAGCGCCACGTTTTCATATTTAATCACTCGATTCAGCTGATGCCTCCGCTGCACCAAAAACTCTGGAGAGAGAGAGAGGGAGAGAGAGAGAGAGAGAGAGAGCGCGCAACTGACAAACAGGCAAGTCAGATGGAGTGGCTGCCTTCCTTCCGTGACTCATCGGAGAACTTTTCCAGCAGGCCTCCGAAGCTGCTTAAAAAATCTAAAATATGCAAACAAGAAAAGGGAGAGAAAGGATGAAACAGACGTTTGCAAATTCAGCAGATATGTGTTTGAATAAGAGATTTAATGGCTTATGAAACTATCGTGATTGGCAGTTCACAGAGCTGATGCTCTTTCTGTTCCAAGGGCCACCTGGGGAATCGTGCAAGGCTTAGAATGATTCAGTGGCGCCTGCCCAGATACAGATATTTATTTTATTTTATTTAGGGAAAGTATGTGCTGCCTCTCCAGAGACCTGTCTGAAGCAACGTTCCACTAAGATAATAAACATAACCATTTTTTAATAAGCTGTTTAAAACAAATTTAGGTGGGTCACCATGTTGGCCTTGAAAGCTTATAATCAAGGTAAAGGTTTCCCTTGCTTGAAAGCCAGTCGAATACAACTCTAGGGCTGTGGTGCTCATCTCTGTTTCCAAGCCGAAGAGCCAGCACTGTCCAAAGACGTTTCTGTGGTCATGTGGCCGGCATGACTAGACACCGAGGTGCACAGAACGCTGTTACCTTCCCACCGAAGCATTACCTACTTATCTACTTGCAATTTCTTGCTTTCAACATGCTAGGTTGGCAGGAGCTGGGGCCAGAGGCGGAAGTTCACTCTGTCATGCAGCACTTGGGTCTCGAACTGCTGAACGACCGATCTTCGGGCTGCAGTTCAGCGTCTTAACCACTTGAGCCGCTGCAAATCCCATTGAAAGTTTGCACCCAGAATTAAACTTTGTTGGATTTAAAGGTGCCACCGGACTCTAACTTTGTTCTGTTAAAACATAGACATTAAAATACAGACTGCCATTAAGACAAGCAATCAAAAAACTGGCTAACACCATTAAACAACAATTGCAATAAGTCAGCCCCCAACCCCCAGAGAATACAATCCAAACCCACACAAGGATCTGTATGAGCGCATGGCTGCTCACCGCATTTCTCCTTCCAAGAGTATAAGCCTGGGCACCGCTTTTGAGCCACCTCCATCCCTCTGTCAAGAGAAGCCCCCCAGAAGCCCCTTCCCAGATCTCAGCCACGGAATGTGAAACAGAGTCCACTGATCCACTGAAGAGGGTTTTTTCCATCCTTACCATATTTCTGTGGGGCCATCCATGCACCCAGCACTTCACAGAATAGCAGCAGACAGACAGGCTGTGTGCTCTGAGCAAGCTTCTTAGCTTGGATCCAAGATGAGCTGCCAACTCTGAGTTGTGAACTTCCGGGAGATTTTGGTGTTGCCAAGAGGGGAGATTTTGGTGGTACAGGGAGGGGAGGAAACTCAGTGGGATACAGTGTCCCACTGGCCTGTAGCTATGGTGGGGCTATTCGGGGCTCCGCCCCCTTCCTTAAAGGAACAGCACCACAAGATTTCCCTTGAAAATCCTTTTTAAAAGGTATTTTTAAACATTTTTAAAAGGCATGCGCTCCCGTGGCGAGCCATACACCTATAACAGCTGGGCAGCACTGCCGAGAGAAGAAGCCTCCTGTCCTGTCCTGCTCTGCCGCCCAGCTCCAGTCCCTGCTCGGCGGCCCACTTGCTTGCCTTTTCTCAGCCCTGGCCCCTCGGCCACCCTGCCTGGGCCCGGGCCCTGGGCAGGAGGAAAGGTCTCGTGCCCATCAACTGGTGGCATCAACAGCACCATGCGAAGGGCTGCTGCCCCAGTGGGGCTGTAGGCGGCAGCGATGGAATGGGAGAAACCAGAGGGGGGGGCATGAGGGGCCAGGCTGTTGCTGTGGCTGGATGAGGTCAAGGCAGAGTGGACATGGGTGGGGGGGCTGGTCAGGTGGGGGGCAGCTGCAGCCTTCTTCATACCAGGCACTGCACAGTGCCATCTCCACCCTGGCCCACACTGACGACTTCTAAGATTGGCATGGACCTCTTCTTTGAGGTTCAGGGGCCTTTGATGGGGGACCTGGGCAATCTGCAGTGGAGGGGACCATCTGGGGCTGCAGGAGAGGGTGACTGAAGGAACCCTTGGGATGCCTTGGCTTCTGTGCCCCATCTGCCAGGTCGGCCTCTGGGTCAGCCAGGATGCTGGACCAGATGACAAGGCAGGCTGTGATCCAACAGCAAAAAAATGGAAGCCCCACCAGGGGGGGGAATTGCCCCACAAGCCACAAAACCCTGGCTATGGGCCTGGTGCCATAGAGTCCACCTTCCAGAGCAGCCATTTCCCGCAGGGGGACAGAGCTCTGTTGTCAGAGGATAAGCTGTAATTCTGGGAGGTCTACAGGCCCTGCCTCGAAGTGGGCAACCCTAGATGCAAGCTTTTCTGTTAGTGGCAAAGGGATGATGCCCCCCACCTTTGCTAGCAAAAAGGGGGGGCTATGCTGGGGGGTCATGTAACCTGAATGGCCAAAGCCAGGTGGGATGGAGGCTATACTAAGGAAGATAACTGGGCAAGACTGCATGAGTATGATGGCTGGATCCCACCCAAGGCCAACAGTAAGGAAGAAAACTGGGAGAAGAAAGAAACTGCGAGGCAAAGCTAACAGCAGATGAATATGGGCACTGCCTGCGACACACTGGCAATAGGAATGAACTGTTTGATAGCACGGTGGCACACAAAAAGCCATCTCTGTTTTGGGGCAGCCTGCTCTGCATGCATGAGACCCATATATTCCTCCCATGCATCAGCTTTCTGTCAGGCAGTCTCTGGAAGCACTGCTGAATTTTGTTGTCATTCCCCTTTCTCTTCGGGGTGGGTGGGGGGTGGGGATCATTAGCTGTCCTGTCACTGCAGTAGCAAAGGGAAGGGCATTCTGGCCTGCATTCCTGGCCAGCGGGCCAAAGGCTGTTAGTCGCAGCTGGGCTAGGGTTGCCAACTCCAGCTTGGGAAATTCCTGGAGACGTAGAACATAAGGACATGAGAGAAGCCATGTTGGATCAGCCCAATGACACATCCAGTCCAATACTCCATGTCACACAGTCATCAGGAGGTCCACCAGTGGGGCCAGAACTCCAGAAGCTTTCCCACTGTTACCCCCCCAAACAACAAGAATACAGAGCATCACTGGCCCCAGACATAGTGTTCCATCTGTACCCTGTGGCTAATAGCTACTGATGGAGCTCTGCTTCACATGTTTATCCAATTCCCTCTTGAAGCTGTCCATGCTTGTAGCCGCCACCACCTCCTGTGGCAGTGAATTCCATGTGTTAATCACTCTTTGGGTGAAGAAGGACTTCCTTTTATCAGTTCTAAACCAACTGCTCAGCAATTTCATGGAGTGCCCACAAGTTCTTGTATTGTGAGAAAGAGAGAAAAATACTCCTTTCTCTACCTTCTCTATCCCATGCATAATTTTGTAAACCTCTGTCATGTCACCCCTGATCGCCCGTTTCTCCAAGCTAAAAAGTCCTGACCTCTTTAACCTTTCTTCATCCCCTTAATCATTCTAGTTGCCCTTTTCTGCACCTTTTCCAATGCTGTAATATCTCTTTTGAGGTGTGGCGCCCAGAACTGTGCACAGTACTCCAAATGAGGCTGCACCATCGATTTATACAGGGACATTATGATACTGGCTGATTTGTTTTCGGTCTCCTTCCTAGTAACCCCCAGCAGAGCGTTGGCCTTTTTCATTGCAGTGGCATGCCGAGAGTTGACATCTTCAGAGGGTTATTTCACTTGGGGGCAGTGCCTGGAGAGGCAGAGTTTGGGGAGGAGAGGGAGCTCAGAGGGGTTGTGATGCCATGGAGTCTGCCTTTTTAGAAGTTACCATTTTCTCCAGGGGAACTGATCTCAGTAGCATGGAGGTCGGTGGTAATTCTGGGAGATCTCCAGGCAACCCTCAACACCAGCAAGCAGAACACACGCAAGGGAAACTCAGTGGAATTGTTTCTGGCTCATCAAGCTAACCTCCCACAACTGTCTTTTCCCTCCCTCTCCCTCCCCTCCTGTCTTGTAGGCCTGGTGTAAACCTCTGTCTTTCCTTTAATCTGTGCATGGAGCCCACAAGCATCACTGAACTTAAACGGTTGTGAGCCACATGCAGAAGCCACTTCCGCACTGTCATTTTTGTCACTCGATTGTCCCTGTTGCTTCAGGGGTTTCTCTCCCCCCCCCATGTGTTTTGCTCTCTCTAGTAGTCCCAGAGAGAGCAAAACACATGAGGAAAAGGGGGGAACATCTGGAAAAGAGGGATAATGCTGATGATTAGGAAGGTAATTCATTTTCATCTCTGAAGAAGCATGCCGGGTTTAATACAATAGACCTTCAAAAGAGTAGCTGCTTCATCTGTTGCTATTGTTCAGTCGCACAGTTGAGTCCGACTCTTCACGACCCCATGGACCACATCACGCCAGGCCCTCCTGTCTTCTGTCGTGCTCCGGAGTTTGCTTAATTTCATGTTTGTTGCATCGATAACACTGTCTAGCCATCTCATCCTTTGCCGTCCCCATCTTCTTTGACCTTCAACCTTCCCCAGCATCAGGGTCTTCTCCAGTGAGAGCTCCCTTCTCATTTGGTGGCCAAAGTATTTGAGCTTCAGCTTCAGGATCTGGCCTTCCAGGGAACAGACAGGGTTGATTTCTTTTAGGATTGACTGATTTGATCTCCTTGCAGTCCAAGGGACTCTCAAGAGCACCATAATTTAAAATAATTTCCAGCACCATAATTTAAAATAATTTCCAGCACCATAATTTAAAATAATCTATTTTTCGGTGCTCGGCCTTCCTTATAGTCCAGCTCTCATAGCCATACTTCACTACAAACCAGTAAAGCGTGGTTACCTGGATTTAAGGTAAGTTGGCATCATTTGGGGCTAGGGTGACTTGGGTCACCAGTCTCCAGGTGGTGCCTGGAGTTCACCTGGAATTATAATTGATTTCTCAACTACAGAGATCAGTTCCCCTGGAGAAAATGGTTGCTTTGGAGGTGGACTGCATGAGCACTTTGTAGTGGGGGACGCTCGATTGTTTAAGGAAAAACCATAGAGTTTTTTTCCTTAATTGCTAGAGCATCTCCTGCAACATGCCCTGCACAATGACATCACTTCCGGATGATATTGTGGTGTGTGCACTCTGCACGTACACCAAAGAACTCCAGGAACAGGAACGGAACACACCCACACCCCCCCGCCTACAGCCAGGTAAGACCTGGCAACCCTGCTCCACCTTCAAATCACCAGGAATTTCCCAAGGTGCAATGAGCAACTGTACTGAGTGACCTCACATTTGCACTTCACACATGACCAAAACCTTAAAAAAAATGACAGAATACAAAAGAAGCACTGAGTTAACCTACAATTTACAACATCACGAAACTAAAACTCCAAAGCTCATTGATGTGGTGTTGTGACTTTGAGGTCATGCAATGACATATCCCCCCCCCCCCCCACAGCTCACTCGGCAGCAGGGCTCCCCCAGTGGCATCTGCAAGCCCCAGGGCACCAACCAGTACTTCCTCCGGCACCCATCAAGCTTTTCAGAGTGTGCACAGGGGCCCTTGGAAGGTGGGGCTTGTCACTGGCTGCCCTCATTCAGCTGTATCAGTAGCAGGAGCCAGGGAGGGTCAGGTTGTTGTACACTTAGCAGGGTGGGTCAGGTTGTTGTACACTTAGCAGGAAGACTGGTTGTTGTACACTTAGCAGGGTGGGAAAAAAGCAATGCAGCACACAAGTGTAATTAGCTTTAGGAAAAGTTTGCTAAAATTAGGGAAGTGTTGCATGGAGTGAAAATAATTACATCCTATCTAAGCTCCATCTTGTCTAGCTGTTAGTTCTCTCTCTCAAGAGAGAGTATGTGTGAGGTCGCGATCAGACAGCTCTTTAGATCTGACCTAGGCACAAGTGCCTGGCAGATTTAAAGGGAATGTCCAGACAGCAACATCTGGGAAATGTGCCACTTCTGTAATCAGCCTGTCGATCACCGCCAGGGAGCCGTACTGAAGATACTACTGAAAGTCCGGTCTAAAGCTTGCAAACAGGCCAATGGCGGACTTCCTTCCATCTGGTTGTTCCAGTGTCTGACTCCAGACCATCCCGAACAGCTGCCATTAAAAAAAATTATTAGTGATATGCACATAAACGCATAAACGTGCAATGGCCACAGAGCTTCGCTCAAACGTTCCGGACAATTTCATGTTTCTGAATGGCCTGTGAAATTCATGAACTTTGTTAATTGAAAGGTACCTAGAGGAAGGTACCACTGGTGGTGCTTTTACCATTTAAATCCGCACACGCGTGGAAAAAAAGTACACAGCGAGGTGCTCATGCGCATGCATTAAAAAAACCCCGACCGCACGGTTCCTTCAGGTGGACACCATCTAGACAATCCACCGTGGAGTCCACACGCGGCAAGGGATTCACAGGGGGTCTGTCTAGTCGTGCAACACTGGATAAAAAAGATCAGGATCAAATTATAGAGCCAATGGCGTGATTAGCTGCCTGTCTGAACGCACCCTGAGAGAGTGCGATGAGAACAAAGGAGAGAAAGTTTTCCCCAAAGCCTTCCCCTTTTGTGTACATGACAAACAACAGGTACTCTTATCCAATACTGAATAGCCAATAGCTGATCTTCAGACCATCTCATTAGGAAGAGTACCTCCCTTTCTCTGGCAGGAAATACATGCCTAACATCTTATTGGAGCTAAGCTAACTAGCTAGTATTAGCATACACAAACAAACAGGTTAACATTTTCATGACAGAAGGGAATAACACTTGCATATCCCAACACTGGTAAGCATCTGGGCTTTCCTTAGTCAGTGTGTAGTTCCATTCCCCCTTCAGGCTTTAGTTCTTTTTATCCTCCCTCCTTGTTCTGCATTCCGCCTCAGGCTTGTTTGCTTTCCTTCCTTCTGTTTCATTTCATTCTGTTTCCGTGATTCTTTTGCAAAGCAAGGAGAGCGGCATTCCATTTGGCTCTGGTGCTTTCCGCACTAGACCTTAAATCCTGGTTCATCCCTGTCCCTAAACTTATATTCTACACTACACACAAGTTCACCCCTGTAATTATCTTGGGGTATTTTTTGTTTCCACATTACATCGAGGTAACCCCAGTTTCGCCCCACACTTGTCCCGGGATAAACGGGTGCTGTTATAACCAGGGATAAATGCAAGGTATTGTGTCATGAGTTGAACTCTGATAAAACCAGGAATGAGATCCGAATGTGGAAAAGACCTTGGTCTCTTATGGCAGCCATTTTGGGTTTTGCGCCACCTCCCATGGCAGCCATTTCAGAATGGCGCTCACCACTCCCTCTCAAAATTCCAGGCTCAAAAAGTGTGGGGAACTTTGCTCTACAGCATTTGGGGCTATGGTTGAAAAGGCTTTGCTGCTTTGCTGCCCCACTAATTCTAAGAGACCGTTCTAACCTATCCCTTGCACATTTCGACATGAAATTACAAAGAGGCTGAGAAACCCAAATGGCAAGAGATGACTCTTGATCTCCTGAAAGTGGTAAACTGAATGACCTCTGTTCTGAGATGCGCTCTAAAAATTATGTTGCAGTATTGCATTTGTTCCTTGATCATTAAAAAAACATAAAAAATTAAAGTCTGTCGTGAACATTCTTGGCAACCTCGCATAACCTATGTGGGCTGGCTAGTATGCAATGCAAGGGGCAGATTCCAAGGCAATTTCTCCTAAGTGGGAGGGACCTACTTGCCAAATGAGATGAGTGGAGCTTACTGCAAGTTATTAAAATGAAAACCCAGTTGAAAGCCTTCCTTTCAATTGCTATTTCTGTCTTAGTAAAAGGGCGAGGAGGCAGAAAAGCTTTCAAAAGCATTCAGATGTCCTTGAAAACAGGACTCAGGAAAATATCAAGTGGAAGTTTTTAAAAAAATGATGTCACTAATGCTGAAATGGTCAGCAGTGTTCAACATTCCAGGAAAATAGAAGGAACTGTTTGGAACCTCTATTAATAATGAGCTCCTCGGGCAGGGCCAGTGTGCCATTTGGTAAAAGGAAAAAGGGATAACAGAGCTAGCTGAAATAGCTGTTTTTTCCCCCATTCCTCAAAAAAAGATGTGAGGCTTAAAATGGAAGGAATGCCAGTTGTTGGACTTGTGCTTCGTTAATGTTTATTTATAAGGTGGGGCTCGATTTTATATTTTTTTTTGAGGGGGGAGGAGAATAAGTGAATGTCTAACACTGTTCTTTGTTGAGTCCTGTGGCATTTTTAAGACCAGCAAAGTTTTATTCTGGGTATTAGCTCTCATAAAGCCAATCCAGTGGGAAGATGGGTGGAGCTTAGCACAGCTTATAAAATGGCACCACTTACCTCTGGCATTGCCCCTCCCTTCTGGCCCTTAAACAGGGTTTACAAAACCCAGTTCAACTGCTGGGCTGTGGGAGCACTGCATGATGGCTAGGGGGGAGGCAGGACTGCTAGAGCCAAATTGAGAAATTTCTGGAGATTTGGGGGTGGAGCCTGGGGACAGGGACCTCAGTGGAGTACAGTGCCATAAAGTCTACTCTCCAAATCAGCCCTTATCAACAGGGGAGGGGCCTTGCTGTAATTCCAGGGGATCCCCAGGTCATGCCTGGAGGCAGGCATCCCTAGTCCCTGTGGCTTGCTCTGCTTAGACAATCACCTGGTCTGATGGGAGGATCATTGTGGGACAGTGGCCCTGGGCAGTGCAGGCGGGGACAGCTAAGGCAACCTCCTCTGTTTTTCAGTAGAACTCCAGGGAAACCTTTCTGAAAGACAGGGGTCATTTTGAGCAGGAACGCACAGGAACGCCATTCCGGGAGTAACAAGCCCAGGAGCGAACACTGTGGAAAAAAGCAAAAGCATATGAACTTGATCTGTGTTTTCATGCTTGTTGTAGGGCAGCTTCCCTGCAAGAAGAAAGGAAACCTAAAGTGTCTTAAGTCAAAGTGTAAAGCTGGCTCACCAGCTCTGAGTTGGGAAATACCTGGAGATTTTGGGGGTGGAGCCTGAGTGGTGGGTGTGGCCTTCTGACACACTTCCAGTGATGCCAGGGGTGTGACATATGCAAATGAGCTATACTAAAGAGCTCCTGCACCTCTTTTTTATGAAATGACCCCTGCTGAAAGATAACTTTGGAACTGTGCAGTGGTATGGGATTGTGATTTGCATGCACCACTATAGCATGCCTGTGCATTTCCTTCAACGTTCATGCTTGGTTGATTAGAGTCATATTCCATGAAATGTCAATGCCTACATGGAATGGGAGGAAAATCCTCAGAACTAGGAACCTGACTGCACTCATGCAGAAGACTTGACTTTGTGGACAGCACACATTTTCTTTCGGAATGGCACATCTTTCCCCAGAACTTGATTTTTGAAACTGGTTGTGCATCTCCAAAAGCCTGACTCCAAGTCTGGCCTATACTGGTTCGCTCTAGAACAGAGGGTCCCCAACCTTTTTTAGCCTGGGGGCACCTTTGGAATTCTGACACCAGTTGGTGGGCACAGCTGGGATGGAACTGTTAATAAATCCAAACAACAACAACAACAACAATAATAAACAGCCACAAAATGGCACCTTCAGGAGGCAGATTCAAACAACAAAACAGCAGCTGCTGGAGCCGGAGCAAACCACCAAATGTGACATACTGAAGTTATGCATAACTCTGACTGTAGTTCAGGAAGAAGCCTTCACAGGATGCTTTTAAATAAATAAACATATCCCTGAAGATACTTTTCTTGCATGCACACAAAACAAGTATACATGCTGAGCTAGTTCAGGAACACTCATTTGGCAGTTTCAAAGAGCGATTCACTGCCACAGGAGGTGGTGGCGGCTACAAGCATGGATGGCTTCAGGAGGGAATTAGATAAACGTATGGAGCAGAGGTCCGTCAGTGGCTATTAGCCACAAGGTATAGATAGGAACTCTCAGTCTGGGGCAAGTGATGCTCTTTATTCTTGGTGCGGGGGGGGGGGGTAACAGTGGGAGGGCTTCTAGTGTCCTGGCCCCACTGGTGGACTTCCTGATGGCACCTGGTGTTTGTGGCCACTGTGTGACAGAGTGTTGGACTGGATGGGTCATTGGCTTCCCTTATGTTCTTATCTGGCAGACCTCAACTGGCCAATCAGAAGCTCTGTTGGGCAAAAGCTCCACCTGGCTGTAGGTTTGCCAGCTCCAAGCTGGAAAATACCTGGAGATTTAGGAGAAGGAGGAGGAAAAGAGTTGGTTTTTCTACCCCGCTTTCCTCTACCCTAAAGAGTCTCAAAGTGGCTTATGATCAACTTCCCTTCTTCTGGCCACAACAAACACCTTGTGAGGTAGGTGGGACTGAGAGAGTTTTGAGAGAAATGTGACTGGTCCAAGGTTATCTAGCAGGCTTCCCATGGAGGAGTGCGGAACCACACCCAGTTCTCCACACTCTAAACCACTACACCATACTGGAGCATGAGGAGGATGGCATTTGGAGAGAGGAGGGACTTCATTGTCATATAATGCTATTGTGATAGAATGCCACAGAGCCCAGCCTCCAAAGCAGCCATTTTCTCCAAGTGAACTGATCTCCAGCTACCCCCTGGAGATTGGCAAGCCTAGGCACTACCCATTTTCTAAACACACTTTGTGAGCTCCATGAAAGATGTCAGCACCACTGGCACCCTGTTGGGGACTCTTGCTGCAGAAGATGGGGTAAACCTGCCACTGCTTCCTTCCTCTTTTCTGTTCTCACTGGGCTGTCCTCAGAGCTCCCACGCTAAGTGACCTGCGACAAACGAGAGACCTGAGCAGCCCACATATATACAGACGGTCCTTTCTGTGAGAGACCTGCTGAGCCCCTGCTTCTTTTGGATGTGTACAGCTCTGTTCTAGGATGTTTATTCAGAACTGAGTGAGTTGCGTATGTAGGACTGCCGCATTAATCATATTTTCTCTCCACTTTTGAGACTTTATAGCCAGGGCGGTGCTCCTCACCCTTGCATCATCTTTTTTGGATTGCTTGCTTGCTTGCTCTGTGCCAAGATAAGCCACAGTGCAGTCCACTGTGTGCGAGAACAATCAATATGCCATCCTTCATCAATAAATTAGAGAAGAGAAGTTGCCCCAAACACCCAAGACCGCCCCCCACACACACACCCGTTGCCTATTTGCATTCCAGTCCAGTTTCAAAATCTATATTTAAAAACTAGATGGGCTCATAGGAAGCACGTTCTCCATAAATATTTTACTTTCCACTGTAGCTCACTAATTATATTTTGGAGTTCGCTGCACCTTGCCTCGAACGTCTGCCCAGGCTTCTTGCTCAAAATGCTTTTTTTCAAAGTTGCAAGAAAAGAAAGAAAAATGCCCCAAGGTGAGAGTTCGGAATAAAGCCTTAAGCCTCTAATACGCACTTGGGAAATATTTAAAAATGCATTTGTTTGGAGGTTATAAGTCCTTGGCAATAGTTTAAGGAGGGGGGGTACAGATGCTATTCTTAGGGGGGAAACATCAGACCTTTCTTAGGCAAAAGAAATGAGAAGAGAGAGAAGAAGTCTGACCTACTTTCAAGCAAGATAAAATAAAGGTATGCTGCACAAGGAGTGAGTTTTTAAAAGCCTGAAAGTTAAGCTGTGGTATGACACTGTTTGTAAGATGGGAGTGGGGTTGCCAGCACTAAGTTGGAAAATACCTGGAGATTTTTTGGGGGGGTGGAGCCTTGGGAAGGCGGAGTTTGGGGAGGGGAGGGAACTCAGCAGGGTACAATGTCAAATGGCTGCCACTCTCCGAAGCAGCCATTTTCTCCAGGGAAACTGATCTCAGCTGTCTGGAGATAAATTGTAATAGTGGGAGAAGTTGGCAACCCTGGATGGAAGCAGAAATCTCCCTCTGTGAACATTTGGAGGAAAGAATGTCAATGTGCAAAACATCCCAGTCACTTCCACAGATATATAAATTACCTCTGCTAAGTCAAGACATTACCTGTGCAGTCCTAAGCAGAGCTCTATCTTTCTCAGTCCATCAAAGTCAAGAAAGCTTAGAAGGGTGTGCCTGTGTGTAGCGTGGTTGTACACATATTCAAGACACTTATGTGCAAAGAGAGCAATTCAGTTTTGAAAATGTATAACGTGTTGTTCTGGATCATAGCATAACTGTGTATCGCTCCATGTTTAAAGGATCAGAGGCCTAGCTGACATGGCATGCTTCCTTGGGTTGCCAACCTCCATGTGTGGGCTGAAGTTCTCCCAACAATTGAGCTCCCAACCAGAGAGATCAGTTCCCTTGGAGGAAATGACACCTTCAGAGGGTAGACTGTTTGGTACTGCATCCCCACTTGAGTTACCTGCACTCCACAGGCTCTGCCTCCTAATCTCCAGGACCCTCACATGGTGGAGCTGACAAACTTCATCCACATTTAAAGGTGCAGTTTCTCACTTTAATTATTCCTGGTTCCTGCTTTGGAAATGACTAACTGGCCTTATGATATCCCCCCCCCCCTTTTTACAATTGTTCTAGGAGTATGAAAGAAGCAGCTTTTTTGTCTCTGTCTCCCTTTTGAAAACACATACCTGCCTTTTAATATACCCAATTCTCATTCAGTGCTGTAGATTCACAGTGCAATCCTATGCAGAGCTGCATCCTTGAATGTAATGGATTTAGAATTAGAAGGGTATAGACCAAGGGTGTCAAACTCATTTGTTATGAGGGCCGGATCTGACATAAATGAGACCTTTCTGGGCCGGGCCATGTGTGTCATTAAAAGTAATGCCAGGTAGTGGAGATATCAACTTTATACAGGACACAAAAATATTTTCCCCTTAAAATAAAAACACGCTTAAAGCATTAGCACTCTTGCAATATTTTGTTTATTTAACAGTGTCTGATAACTGACACCTCTTGCTCTGAATTATTGCATCAAAATGTCTGTGCTGTTGCAGTCTTGAGTATGCTGTAAGGTGTGTATCTGTAAGCTGCAAACCTACTTTTGATTTATTGACATTCACCACAGAAATCTCATGCTCAGAGTTCTGAGTCTAGGACCCAGGGGGAAACCTGAAATGGCTGAGCGATTGAGAGAGTCTGGCAAAGCAAGCTATGATGCAGCAGCAGAACTGGAAGCAGGAGATGGCCAGTTCCAGGGTGGGCCTGAAAGAAGCCCTCTGGGGGCCTGATCCAGCCCCTGGGGCGCATGTTTGACACCCCTGGTGTAGACCCTGTTTAAGATTGTACTGTTGCTTGTATGGTATCTTTTGCACCATTAATTTTTCCCTCTCCCATATTGCAATAAATATTCAGAAACCCTTTTTAAAAATTCTATATACTTCTCCACTGGGGTGTGCAAATAAAAAATAGTTGGTATTATTCAAATTTGAGATACTCTGATTTGAATATATTTGGTATATCCCAGTATTCCTGAATATCGATTGGTATGGATACCCTATTCAGGGAAAATTCAGGATTTTTGAATATTTTCAGCTCCATTATACCCTATGGGGCCAGTGTAGTCAAAGGCAATTTTCTCCTAGGTTATGTATATTGTTTCCAGTGGTGGAGAAAATGGCGCAACAAGCCCAGCAGAGAAAAGATGCTCAAAGAGAAAATCTGCAGTAGAAAGTTTAGGGTTTTTTTTTGAAGGGGGGCGGGGTATGGTTTGCTAGGCCAGCAGCAGAACCAGTGCAGTACATCCATCAGAACCAGTGCCACTCTAGCACTGCCAAGAAACCAACTGGACAAAGGTCAAATGTGAGAATCTCTGAAGTACAAACTGAGGGGTGGCATTTCTGCAAGGACAGCAGAGACAGGGCAGTGTACTAGCGGCCAGCAGCAGAACCCAACCAGTGCCAATCTACTAGTGCTACCGTGGCAGAACCCATCATACTAGTGCTCAGCAGCAACAACCTCTGCCACTGTGGCCAGCCCCCACCGGTCTGATGTCAAGCACAGCCACGGAACCCTAGTCCAAGCGAGGGGGAGAACAGCAGAAGTAGTGCAGCAATTACCATTGGTGCCTGTACCTCAAACCCTCACGCCCCCCCTCCCCCCCCCGGCCCCTGAATATAACCTCGGAGAGATTTGCCATTGACTACAATGGCCCCAGAGGGTATAAAGGAGTTGAATATATTCAGGAATCCTGAATGTATTCGGGATTCTCTATCTGGCTGCCACATACTGATTGGAGAACCACATTTGGCTGAATATATGCCAGAATGATGCTGATAAGGCCTCATTCGGGTATATATTCGGCTCGGCTTCTGCCGCATGCACACCCCCTATTCTCCACATCTGCAATTATATGTGTTCCATTTACAGAATCAAAATTCATGGATATTTCCAGCATCCTCTGTGTAAATGAGATCATATTCACATACAGTGATAGGGATCCATAAAATTGTGCTTAATGGCACATTAGGTAGAAGGTAAAGGTTTCCCTTGCTCAAAAGCCAGTCAAATATGACTCTAGGGATGCGGTGCTCATCTCCATTTTCAAGCCGAAGAGCCAGCGCTGTCCAAAGACATTTCCATGGTCATGTGGCTGGCATGACTGGACGCCAAGGCACACGGAATGCTGTTACCTTCCCACCGAAGCGGTACCTATTCATCTACTTGCAATTTCTTGCTTTCGAACTGCTAGGTTGGCAGGAGCTGGGACCAAAGACGGGAGCTCACTCCGTCATGTGGCACTCGGGTCTCAAGCTGCTGAACTACTGACCTTCTCGTCTGCAGTTTAGCATCTTAACCACCTGAGCCACTGCAGCCCCTAATGGCACGTTAATAAATCATTATTTATTTGCTGAAATCACATGACTGCCTCATGTACTCAGTGTACAAGAATAGATGTTCTGAGATGCGAGGTGTTGGCAGATGATCAACAAGAGGCCAGTAACTGTCCGCTCTGAGTCACTCTGGAAACTGTTCTTATCTGTTTCTGCAAACAGCAGTGTAGTGTAGGCCCCGATCCAGGAATGGAGCTGCTACCAAATTTTACCCATGCGAAAGTGATGTGAATACTCTTAGGCAAAACACGAGAAAGGAACCTTAAAAGGACTTTGGTAAACTGCATGCAGTTTCAAACATCTTTAAGCTGCCACAGAAATGTACAGATTTGACCCTGACGAAAGGGTGGCAGGAATTTTGAGGGAAGTTATAGCAATTTCAATCAAACTAGCAAAGCTTCTGAGACAAATTTGGCACATCTGAACAGAAAAGAAACTGGGTCTTGAGTGCATCTATTAAAGACACAGATCCACAAGAGTCAACCCTTGTTTACCTCATAATGCAAGAGACTCAGCAATGCCCTTGGAATTCAGTTGGAAGTAGGGATGCCAGCCTCCAGGTGGGACCTGGGGATAGAATTACAGCTCATTTCCAGACTACAGAGATCAGTTGCCCTGGAGAAAATGGGTGCTTTGGAGGATGGACTCTATGGCCTTGTACCATGCTGAGGTTCAGGGATGCCAGCCTCCAAATGGGACCTGGGGATCCCCTGGATTACAGCTCATTTCCAGTCGACAGGGATTGGTTCCTTTGGAGAAAATGGGTGTTTTGGAAGGTGGACTCTATGGCCTTGTACCATGCTGAGGTTCAGGGATGCCAGCCTCCAAGTGGGACCTGAGGATCCCCTGGATTATAGCTCATTTCCAGACTACAGAGATCACTTCCCCTGGAGAAAATGGGTGCTTTGCAGGGTGGACTGTATAACATTGTACCGTGCTGAGGTTCAGGGACGCCAGCCTCCAGGTGGGACCTGGGGATCCTCTAGAATTACAGCCCATTTTTGGACTACAGAAATCATGGTGCCCCACTTGAGATCCCTGCCCTCCCCAGGCTCCATCCCCAAATCTCCCATAGTTTCCCAACCAGAGAGGACCGAGCAACCCTAGTTGCAAGTTTATGTAGATCACCCTTGCAAAAAACAAAAACAAAAACAAACAACCCAGATTATAAACAGACATGAAGCTCTTTTGGAGTTAAAAGTAATAAACAGGGTTTTTTTAAAGAGAGCAGAATTGTTTTGTTCAATATAGCTATTGACAGAAAAAGTAACACCATAAATAAAAATGGCTGTGATTAATGCCTTTTAACTCCATTTCAATAAACCCATTTCCAAATAGGGATGCCAGACTCCAGGTGGGACCTGGGGATACTCCAGAATTACAGCTCATCCCCAGACTACAGAGATCAGTTCCCCTGGAGAAAATGGATGCTTTGGAGGGTGGACTCTATGGCATTATTCCCCACTGAGGCCCCTTTCCTCCTGAGGCTCCACCCCCATATCTCCAGGAGTTTCCTGTCCAGAATCTGGTAACCCTACCCCCCGCCTAGCAACCCTATTTCCAAAGTGAGGACATGATGGAACTATTCAGGTCTGTGTTTGTGGCTGATCTTACAGCCTCCTGCTGTGGGCTTGGGCAAATGTGCATGCATTTCACCCACCATTTGGTTGGGGGGACAAAGGGAAGATGAAAATGGAACCATCTTTACATGCCTTTGTTGTTAGAGAGTTTTAAAATGTAGAGAATGGTTATTATGGAGAGATAATGGATCAGGAATGCTCTAATCCTGCAGGAAACAATGAGGTCAGCAGCTCTGGGGAGAAAAGTCTTAAAACATCTAACAAGGAGAAGAAAGCCTGAATTAAAAAATGAGATTATATACTAGTCAGGCAGGCGGAGACAGGCTAACAAATGGAAACAATAGATAAAGGTAAGAACCTGATTTCTAAAGAACTCTCAGGATAATTTTGGATGGGAAAAATGGTGGGAAGAGTGAGCTTGTTCCATGGAAGCTAGAAAAAAACAGAAATCAAAAGGTGGCATGATAAATTGGGTCCACCACCCAAAATGTATTCTGCTGGTGAAACTTTACAGATGAGCCATCTCAGGCAGCCTAAATATCTCTGCCCAATAAAAAAGAAATTAACAGGTTTTATCTCCAACTCTCCCAAAGCCAGCATTACTACGTTGGTGTGGAAGCCATGTTGTTCAGGTAATTTATGGAGGGTGGCACCAATGGTACAGTTCCTTTCCATGTTCTCCTGCCCCCATAAGAAGCAAGGCTCCCATGGGGAAGACCTAAATGATTAGTCCAAATCACATGGACCCTGCATTCCAATTTCATTGACATTGCGTGGGAAGCAGCCATGGAGAATGTGGCTTCTGCTGTCGCTGTGACACCACCACTCCACAAATGGTGAGACACTCCCTTGGGGAAGTGCCAGATAATTTTGCCGAGGAACCGCTTGGGAAGTAGCCACATGCTACCAGTTCCCACACTAATGTTTCAGTGTGTAGACAATATTCTAAAATGCCTTTCCATGCCATTGCGGTGAAAGACCAGCCAGCCTCATGCTGCATCGGGCACATTTGAAAGAACATTACAGCTGAGCTGGCATTGGTAAGTGCCGCACAGCAGTTTCCTTTGCTCAGGCAAAGCTATCCTGGCAAGCGCACTCTGAGTCCTACCAGTGTCTTGTGCAATGTCACTACAGGCTTAGAAAGGCCAAACCCCTCCCACTGAATCACAACATGTTCAAGATACCATTCATTGGTGTATACAGGATGATGATGATGACAACGACGACGACCAGGGGTCATTTCGTGGAAAAAGAGGTGCAGGAGTTCATTAGCATAACTCATTAGCATCACTTGTTTGCATATGCCACACCCCCTTGCATCACCGGAAGTGTGTCAGAAGGCAGCACCCACCGCTCAGGCTCCACCCCCAAAAACTCCAGGTATTTCCCAACTCAGAGCTGGCGAGCCAGCTTTATTTACACTTTGACGAAAGACACTTGAGGTTTCCTTTGCTCTTGCAGGGAAGCTACCCTACGACAAGCATGAAAATACAGATCAAGTTCATATGCTTTTGCTTTTTTCCACAGTGCATCACCATATGTGCCCGCACCTGGGCTTGTTACTCCCGGAACAGCGTTCCTGCACGTTCCTGCTCGAAATGACCCCTGACGATGACGAAAATGACAGTAACAATAAATAAAAACATATGGGAAGAAGAGATTTGAGGGAAATGGCAAAAAGACCCAAAGCCAAGAATATTTCACATACTGGCTTGAGATGTCCGACCACCTGCCTTTTTGGCTCATGACTGACAGTCCCAGTCAAGGAGCCAGTGTTTTCCACCCAGCTGTTCCAGCACATCTGAGAAAATCCTGATGTCTCCATTTGCACAACTGGAGTGCTTTCTCGTGCGATTAGACTGCTTTCTTACAGCTGCTGGTATCCCACCTGCCCCCAGTTGCCTCCTGCTATTCTTTAAAAAAAAAAACATGCCTAAAGGAAAACAATAATCTGGCTGAGATTTTTTAAAATGAGATTTATTGTTTTACGTCATTTCTAGCCTGCCTTTCTTCCCCAAATAGCTTACATCGTTCTCCTCCATTTTGTCCTCACAACAGCCCTGAGGGGTAGATTAGGCTGGGAGTGGGTGCCTGGCCCAAGCTTCCTTGGTTGACTGAGGATTCAAACTTGAGTCTCCCAGATCCTAACACTCTAACCCGGGGGCAGGGCTCTTTTTCTAGCAGGAACTCCTTTGCATAGTAGGCGACACACCACTAATTGGAGGATTGGCTACATTAGGGGTGTGTCGCCTGATATGCAAAGGAGTTCCTGCTAGAAAAAGAGCCCTGCCCAGGGGTGTCAAACATAAGGCCCAGGGGCCGGAACCTTGCAACTGGTGCAAGGAAGGGAACAGGAGGCTGCTCGGGGGGGGGGGGGGGATGTGGCTTCAGCACGGCACAACAATCTTGTCTGCAGCAGTCAAGCAGAACCCCTTCACTTCAGGGGCAGCCTCCTTGGGAAATTGGGAGCCACCACAGCTACATTCAAGCCAGCTTGGGGGTTCTAAGGGGAGGTCGCATGCCTTTCCGCTCGGCCCTCAGCTCTGGGGATGCTGTCACAGGTGGCCGCAGGGATCAGCATTTTCCTCTGCTGGGGCCTGCTGGTGGCCAGCATAACCACTGTGTTCACACACACACACCACTCAGCAGCTGTGCTTTGGCCCAGGGGAGGGTGTTATTTGGAAGTTTCTTCCACACATTGGGGGCTTAGTCCTGCCACCAAACATGTGACTTGGGGGCCATGCCTCCCTCCCCCATGGACCACCTGTCGGCTTTCAGCCGTAGGTGGCTGCCGCCTCATGATGGGCAGTGCCGGTAAGCTCCGGTTCTACTGGTCAGTGGGTGGTCTTGGGCCTCTGCCGTATGCACAGACCTGTGTGTGTGATATGCCCACTCCCCCATCAGATGATCCAGCGGCTTTTGGTCTGGGGTGGCTGCGGCCGCATGGGAGTAGTGCAGCTTGCCGACGATCTCTGGCTGGAACCCCCAGCATCACCCTGCCATGGATCACCTGGCGGCCTTGGCTGGAGGTGGCTGCTGCCAGTTGGGCATCTCCAGCTTACTGGGCTTGGCTTGGTTCCTGTTTGGCACGTGGCCTTGGCCCCCTGCTTCCGCAGGCAGGGGGGAGGTTAGTTCAGCTTTTCTTCCCAGTCCCCTTCCATGGTGGCTTAGGGGCAGGGGGAACTCATAACAACCAGCCCCTTCATGGTTTTACCCTGGGGCCCAAGCTCACAGCATTGGCAGTGGGAGCAGGCTGGGGAAGGGGTTTGCCTCCCCTCTGGGCACTGTGGTAGTGTCTGTCCTGTGCTGCACTGCTGGCTCTCCACTCTGCCCATGCAGGTTTACCTCTGCACACACACACACCCAGCCCATGGGGCCTTGCAGTGAAAGCCCACCCACTTGGAGCTTACCAGCTGCTGTCCTTTAAAAAGTTTATATCTCCGGTACCTGGGCTTTATGTTTTATGGCACACATGGCCCAGCCTGACAAAATCACATTTACTACTCGGATGTCTTTATGTAGTTTTGGTGCCTGCCCAAGAACCTAGCTAGTGTTGTCATCTGTCCTTGTGTCCATCTCATGGATACTTGGATGCTGACAGTGCAGATGCCAAAGGCAGGCAATGCAGTTTATCCAGCACTGGTCATTTAAAAGTTTTCTCCAGCTGAGTACGCGTGAAGAAGAAACAAACTGTGATTTATTCTGTGCTTGTAAGGTTGGTCTGTTTAATGGCTTACCCATGATCCTAGGTCTCCAGGATTCGTTATTTGTTACTTATTACTAAGGCATGACCTGGTCCTATTGTTGCCAACCTCCAGGTGGTACCTTGAGGTCTTCTGCTATTACAGTTGATCTCCAGATGACCAAGATCAGTTCCCCTGAAGAAAATGGCTGTTTTGGAGGGTGGAGTCTATGGCATTATAGCCTGTGGAGTTCCCTCTCCTCCCCAAACCCCACCCTCCTCAGGCTCCACCTCCAAAATCTCCAGGTATTTCCCAACTGCAAGCTGGCAACCCTACCTGGTCCTGTAGCACAAAGTAATGACGGCACATGCACAAAGCTGTACAACAAAGGTCTACAGAAAATTTTTACACCCCCCCCCCCCAAAAAAGACGCAATCAATTCCCTTGTGTGTTTACCTGGTGCTTGTGTTTATGTTGAAATTCTCTGTATGCCTAGAATTGGGTTGAATGAACCAGCCACTCTTTGGAAGGGTTACCCAACCTCCAGGTGGTGGCCAGAGATCTCCCACTATTACAACTGATCACCAAGCAACAGAGATTCATTCACTGGAATAAAATGGCTGCTTTGGAAGGCGGGCTCTATGGCATGATACCCCACTGAAGTCCCTACGCTCTCCAAACTCCACCCTCCCTAGACTCCACCCCCAAAACCACTAGGTATTTCCCAACCCAGAACTGGCAACCTCACTCTTTGGGCTTCTGGGATAGTTCTATTCTTGTTTGATTGCTTCTGTGATGAAATCCATCAGTCTTGTGAAGCCATCTCACCTTCTTTTTAGCCTTTTACATTTAAATGTGAAAAATCCAGAAGGAAGGTTTAATTCAAATGGTTGTCCAGACAGAATCCTGTGCTCGCTTTCTGCACTACTTATTGAATGACAAAGCCAGCGATGGCCACAACTGCTGAAGGCAGCAAAAATAAAATAGAATTTTAAAAATCAGCAGATAGGCAGGATGAACTGGGCCCTCCCAAAAGGGCAGGCTGAAAAGAGAACTTTTTTTTCCAGCAGAGCGGCATAACAGCAACACAAAGAATCTATAACCCTAGCAAAATCAGGAGACCCGGTGGTGGACAAAGCAACGCTCCCCCCCTAAAACCTTCCTATTGGTGTGTAGAGAGCTTGGGCCTTTATTCAATTATTTTGCAAGCGTTTGTGTAGCTGTCTCAACAGCTTCTGAAAACAACAGTGTTCAGAATAAGTTTTTCAAGGTTTCAGATAGAAGGTTTAGGGGGTCAAGGGGAGAAGAAATCAGTGATTTAGAATCTATTCCAATGAATCTATTCTTTCCCCAAGGAACACTGCTAAGCCCCACAGATAAAAGTAGAAGGGAGATGATTAGGGTTACCAGCTCTGGGTTGGAAAATACCTAGAGATTTGGGGATGGAGCCTTGGGAGGATGAGGTTTGAGGAGGGGCAGGACCTCTGCAGGGTGCAATGCCACTGACTCCACCCTCCAAAGCAGCCATTTCCTCCAGGGGAACTGATCTCTGTCGCCTGGAGACTAGTTTTCATGCTGGGAAATCGCCAGGCTGTACCTGGAGGTTGGCATCCCTCAGAGTGCTAAAAAAAAGAGGTAAGCATCAATCACTTAATCAGTCAATAAAAATAAAATGAATGCAGAAAAACCCAACAAGCAAAATTTCTCAAGTGGACTCTGCGCACCTCCAGATCACATATGCTGAACCTTCTGCACACAATGTTTGTCTCGCATAAGATCCTAAAGTTTCACGTATAATTGTTTTTATCTGTACTACTTTCTCATGCGGCTGTGGATCTGGGATGTGTGGAAACTTCTCCCACCAATATCAGTATTCACAGATGCATGTTATAGAACTACGAGCCCAGAAAATGAGCATGCAAGAATACCGCCTGGTCTTACTTTGTTGTCCTCTGTGCCTTTAGCAGGCCAAACCATGTTACAGCACAAAGAAATCACTTGTTCCAATACCAAAGCTCTATGATTTCTCCTGATGTAAAATCCTGAAAGACAAAGGGACAAAACAGTTCAGGCGGGCAGCTAATCCTGCCATTGGACCAGCTGTAATTTGATCTAGATCTTTTTGATCCAGTGTTGCACGACCAGACAGCTCCCCCGTGAATCACTTTACTACGCATTGACTCCACGGTGGATTGTCTAGACGGCATCCACCATAAGGAGCCGCGCGGTTGACTTATTTAAAAAAATCCTGTTTGCGCATGCGCAAATGTGCCTCACCGTCTACTTGTTTTTCCATGCATGCGTGGACTTAAATGGTAAAAGCATTGCCAGTGATACCTTTCTCTAGGTACCATTTCAGTTAACGAAGTGCACAAATATCATGGGACCTTCAGAAACATTAAATTGTCCTGATAGTTTGAGTGGAGCTCTGCAGAAGTCACATGTTTAAGTGGTTATGCGCTCATTGCTAAGAATTTTTTTTAATGGCAGCCATTCGGGATGGTCTGGAGACCATCCCTACAGGCTGATTGCACGCTAGTGGAATGACCAGATGGGGGGACGTCTGCCATTGGCCTGTTGGCCAGCTTAGGACTGGACTTTCATCACTATCTTTTAAATATGGTTCCCCGGCGGGGATCGACAGGCTGATCGCAGAAGCGTCACGATTCCCAGATGTTGCAGTCTGGATGTTCCCTTTAAATCCACCAGGTGTCACAGCTGGGCCACAAGGTTCACAGCAAGCAAGAGACGTTGTCAACAGTCCGAGTCAGCAGGGAGTTCAGTTCAAGCAAGAGAGGTGCAAACAAGTCTGTGATTTAAGAGAGCAAGCAGAGTCAAGACGTGCCGGAGATCATAACCATAAATCAAACCTGAATCCAAGGGACAGGGCTGATACCGTAGTCCAAGAATGCCGAGGTCAGGGATGCCAGAATACAAAGCCAGGAGCAGATGGGAGTCAAAGTACAAGCCGGGTCAGATGCCAGAGAGACAAGTCAATTCCGAGGGTTCGAGACACAGAGTTTGGTCCTGCCAACGAAGTTGCCAGCACGATTTGCTCACAGCAGCTGGTCTCCTAAAGTAGCGTGCTGGCTTGTTAGCTCATTACCTGCAGTCCTGGCTCATGCTAGTACTCAGGACTCACAGATCGCGTTCCCCGTAGGCGTGCTATTTTTCTCCTGACTTTGAGTTCTTGCCGTCTCCGTTCACGCAGCCGGCTTACAGGTGGGGGAGAGTCTGGAGGTGATAAACTTGGGCCCCGGACAGAGCCTGATCAGCTTCAGATGGGTCTAGCTGCAGGCTTGATTTCCCAAGACTTGCACCTTAAAGGAGCCAAGTCCACTGGGTCAGAGGCTGAGTCTGGAGCAGGCATAACACCAGGCACTCGTGCCTGGCATGGCTCAAAAGAGCCGTATGAACGCGACCTGGGTTGGAGCAACGTGTTAGTGGAAAGCAGCATCCCGCACACACACCCTTTGTGACCCTGTCTGACATACATTCCTTACAGCATGACATGGTATATCTGCTGAGAGCCTACTTTTCAAGTAAAGGCTAAATTTAGCAAAACCTACAAAACTTAGCTGCATAAATATTCATTTGAGTTGCAGGGTTAGCAATCTCAAGGCGGGACCTGGAGTTTCCCAGGAATTGTAACTCATCTCCAGGCTAATATCAATTCTCCTGGAGAAAATGGCAGTGTGGAAGGCTGGACCCCAGGCCCTCACACCCTCGCTGGCCTCCCTCCCCAGGTACCTCCCCCCTTCCAATCTCCTGGAATTCCTACACTGTGGCTGGCAACCCTAAACTGTGCTTGGGATCCCTCTGTGGTTTGCTTTTGGTGTGGCCGAATCACAGTGTAAAATCTGAAGAGGGGAGGGGAGCAAGGCTACATCATATGGCCAAGTTACATGGGCACCATATTTCTACTGCAAAACAGCATAAGCAGGGAGTGGTAGGAAAGAGATACTTAATTCTTTCCCTTTTCATAATTTCCCCACTTGAAACTCCCCACTAGTTGGTCTTCTCCCTACCTGAGATTCCAGACCTGTGCCTACACAACTGAAATGCTGGCTTCTAGTCCTTTGACTGCTGAGAAATTTGCAAGAAAGCCTTTTTGTTGCTGTTCAGTCACAGTCAAGTCTGACTCTTCGTGGCCCCATGGACCACACCATGCCAGGCCCTCCTGTCCTCTGCTGTCCTCGAGAGTTTGCTTAATTTCATGTTTGTGGCATCGATGACACTGTCTAACCATCTCATCCTTTGCAGTCCCCTTCTTCTTTGACCTTCAACCTTCCCCAGCATCAGGGTCTTCTCCAGTGAGTGCTCCCTTCTCATTTGGTGGCCAAAGTATTTGAGCTTTGGCTTCAGGATCTGGCCTTCCAGGGAACACTCAGGGTTGATTTCTTTCAGGATTGACTGATTTGATCTTCTTGCAGTCCAAGGGACTCTCTAGAGTCTTCTCCAGCACCATAATTCAAATGCATCTATTCGTCTGCGTTCAGCCTTCCTTATGGTCCAACTCTCGCAGCCATACATTACTACTGGGAATACCATTGCTTTGACCATACGGACTTTAGTTGGCAGGTGATGATGTCTCTACTTTTTATTATGTTGTCTAGGTTTGCCATAGCTTTCCTCCCAAGAAAAGCAGGCATCTTTTAATTTCATGGCTGCAGTCACCGTCTGCAGTGATCATGGATCCCAGGAACGTGAATTATGTCACTGCTTCCTTCTATTTGCCAAGGATTGATGGGCCCGGATGCCCGGATGATCTTAGTTTTCTTGATGCTGAGTTTCAAGCCAACTTTTGCACTCTCCTCTTTCACCCTACTGTGAATGTTCCTCAAGGTTTTATTGCAGACCCATCGTCCTCTGACTTGTGGGGGCACACTGTGGTGAGAACATTGATCGGCATTGGTGATCAGCAGCAGATACCAGCAGAACAGCAGAGTCGCTGCTTTGAAGCAAGACTTTGGAACAGCCAAACACTAATTTGTTGGATTGGGAGAGGGAGTGAGGAAAGTTTAAAATAAGATGATCACAGTTTTTTCTAGGAAGAATCTATGGAAAATGACACAAAAGAACTAGTTTGAGCCAGTTTGATTTAGTGTTTAGTAGCACGGACTCTAATCTGGGAGAACTGGGTTTGGTTCCCCACTCTTTCACATGCAGCTGCTGGTGTGACCTTGGGTCAGTGACAAGTTCCTTCAGAGCTGTTCTCTCAAGGGCAGTTCTCTCAACCCCACCTACCTCACAGGGTGTTCGTTGTGGGGAGGGGAAGGGAAAGGGATTGTAAGCCGCTCTGAGATGCCTTTGGATAGTGAAGGGTGGGGTATAAATCCAGTCTCCTCCTCCTCCTCCTCCTTTTTCTTTTTCCTCTGGTGTTTCTTCTCTATAGGAACAGTCCATGATGTGGTGATACCACTCCTCCTCCTACGAAACATTGTAAGGAGATGCAGTGCTTCCTCCTCCTCCTCCGCTGTTAATAAATGTAACTTCTTTTCTATTAGTGTGGAACCATTCCTGTGAAATGTTTGCTGACTGTGTTGAGACACTTTCAGCTCCCCTTAAAATTTCTCAGATATTTTTTTTTTTTGCCTCAGCAGGAGCATCCAAATTTATTTCAAAATTATCTTGAGGGGACATGCAGTGCCAACTCTGGTAGCAATATAGAAATGCACGGCATGAAGGGGAGCATGAGATCTGGCAGATAAATTGAACTTTTCTTTGCATGATGAAATGGCTTGAGGTAGATAGCGCATTAACTTTTCTGAGAGAGATGGAGAATAGGAGGGACGCTGAATCGAGAAGCCCGAGGACTCTGTTGTTCCTTTTGATACAGAGCCAGCCACATCATACAAATGAACTCATTCTTGTTAGGGGAAATCTTTTGTAGGGCTTACTCTTTTATTGTTCTCCCTTCATGCGGCTCTATTCTCACACAGCTGGCAGCAAAATAAAACTGACTAAAACACGGGTCTCTGAGGTGCCCTGGGCAGCCATCAGGACTTTACAAATGCTATTGTCAGTTCTTAGTGCATAAGAGAACCGTGTCTCTGAGAAGAACCACACATTTCTGTATAAAGGAATATAAAAGGGCTGGAGGCAACATGAGAACTGGGGGGGGGGGGGGGGGAGAGGTTGCTGATTCCTTCCCTGTCCTTTTCCCAGTAGTACAGGGTTGGGTTTGTTTACTTGTACACATAATAGATCAATTTGCTTTGGGGGCACCATTTTCTGCTTTCTGACTAAGACCAAAATCTCGAGGTCATCCAGAGGTATGTACAGAATGTGTTGAAAAAGAAATCCACCATTTTGGCACTCTGATTTAGAATACAGCAAGTTGAGTGAAAGTGGAGAAAACAGCAGAGAATGAGGAGTGCCTGGGTCGGAAGGATCTCTCTCAGCTTCCTTGGGGGGGGGGGGCTCTTTTGTTGAACATAAGACGTGGCATAGGGCCCGCTCCAGTGTGCTCCCCTCTGGATGTCGCTTGTCATCTTGAAGCTTCCTTCAGGCCCAGTCTCCTTGGGATGAGCCAGATAGAAGACGGGAAGCCCTTGTCTTCAGGGCCTGTTGTCAGCCTTCCCCTTCTCTGTCCTCAGTGGCCTTAAAAGCATGGAAACTCTAGACCAGGGGTGGCCAAACCTGCTTAACATAAGAGCCACATGGAATAAATGTCAGATGTTTGAGAGCTGCAAGACATGGACAAATATTACACACACGTTTTTATTGTAGAATATGCAAATTTGCTTTTTAGTAACATTAAATGAGACTGCCAAAAATAAAAACAAAAGGAGTAAAAATAGTTATTGATAATGATATTTATTTGTCCAATTATATTTATTTGTTAATATTTATTTGTCTAAGAGTGAGGTGGAAAGAAAGAGAGAGAGAGAAATGAAGCAAGTAAATAGATGGGGGAAGGAAGGAAGAGAGAAAAAGAAAAAAGGTGGAAAGGAAAGCAAATAGATGGGGAGGGAGGGAGGAAGAGGGGAGAGAGAAACAAAGAAAGCAAATAGATGAGGGGGAGGGAGGGGGAGAAAGAAAGAAAGAAAGAAAGAAAGAAAGAAAGAAAGAAAGAAAGAAAGAAAGAAAGAAAGAAAGAAAGAAAGAAAGAAAGAAACAAAGATGGGGAGCCTTCCAGGAGCCGCACAATATGTGTGAAAGAGCCGCATGCGGCTCCCTAGCCACAGTTTGGCCACCCCTGCTCTAGACCAAGTGCTCTCATATCACTGCTCTCATATCACTATAGCCTTCATAATATCACATAATAGCCTTCATAATATCACAGCCTTAGGTAGTTTCATACTTGGTGTTTGGTTTGCAAAACATTCAATTTTTCAAGAACCCATTTGGGTTTCACTACTTCCAGTTCATCCTAGACTCTGTATTATACCATACAGTCTGCCCTCCAAAGCTGCCATTTCCTCCAGAGGAACTGAACTGTGTAACGTAGAGATCAGCTGTAATTCTGGGAGAACTCTAGGCCTCATCTTGAGATTGGTAACCCACAGTAGCCCAAATGCTGCTCTGTGCTCGAACAGGTGCCACTGTTGAGACTAAGGATCTGCTCCTTGAATCTCAGAGTTGAAGGGTTGCCAGCCTCCAGGTGGGGTCTGACTAGAGTTGCCAGCTCTGTACAGGAAATACCTGAAGGTTTTGGGAGGTGGAGCCTGGGGAAGGCAGGGTTGGGGGAGAAGAGGGACCTCAGCAGGGTATAAGGCCATAGAGTCCACCCTCCAAAGCAGCCATTTTCTCCAGGAAAATTGATCTGGAGACCAACTGTAACAGTAGGAGATCTCTAGGTGCCACCAGGATGTTGGCAACCCTAGGCCTCCATGGCACCTGGTACCAAAAGAGAACAGCTTTATTTGAATATGAACAAGATCTTGTCCAGTGTTCCCTCTAAGCTGAGTTAGTATGAGCTAGCTCACAGTTTTTTAGCCTCCGACGCACACATTTTTGTCTTTGCTCAGGAAGGATGGCTCCAGAGCAAACTAATTTATGCAGTAGCCAAAACGCTTGCTTACAACTTTAATGCCAGTAGCTCACCAAGTAGAATTTTTGCTCACAGGACTCCACAGCTCAGAGAAGCATTGGTCTTGTCCAGACCCCACTAGGCCAGAACCAGCCACAGTCAGCAACCAGCAACTTGGGATGCCAGACTCCCCAGTGGGGGCGGAGGTCCACCCCTGCCAGGCTCCACCTCTCCACCGCCAATCAGCTGGCCAGCAGGGGGGAATTGCCCTCAAAACAAGGGAGCAACATTCATCATTTCAGCCACATGCCTATGTGACTTCAGCGTGACCTGGAAGTGATGTAGGCACATCAGGGACCTCAGGGCAATGCTCTTGTTTTTGGGCAAAAACTCTATTGTAGAAGTTAATTCAACCATAGAGTTTTTGCCCCAAAACCAGAGCATCACTCCAGACTCCCCAACATGTCGCTTTTGGGTCACACTGGAAGTAATGTGGGCACGTTGCTGAAATGTGGAAAGAAACTCCCAGTCCCCGGTAAACTCACTCCCATGCAATGCTCCCTCTAAGCTGTGGAGTCTTGTAAACAAAAGTTCTACTTGGTGAGCTACTGGCATTAAAGTTGTGAGCGAGCCATTTGGCTGCTGCACAACTTAGTTTGCTGTGGAGCCATCCTTCCTGAGCTAAGACAAAAATGTATGAGCTGGAGGCTAAAAAACTGTGAGCTAACTCACACTAACCAGCTTAGAGGGAAGACTGCTCCCATGCCCGGCCAGCTGCCCAGAGGCACCTGGCAACCCTACCAACCACACAAGTGAAAAGTGTAAAGTGAAACTAAAGCAAAGGTTTTTTTACCTTAAGGGATCATGTTAAAATAACTGTACCATGCAATAAGGGAAGGCAACAGATTCACAACTGTCCACAATATAACACTGGCATTCTCCCAGAAATACAGAAACCAGTTTCCCTGAAGAAAATGGCAGTTTTGGAGGGTGGGCTCTATGACACCACGTATCTGCTGAATGTCCCCTCAAACTCCATCCTCTTCAGGCTCCACCATCAGTCTTGAGGGATTTCCCCACCCAGAGTTGGGAACTCCAGGCTCAACGAACAGGGCAACACTAGAAGTGCTGTGATAATAACAACAGCCTTTATATTATAATGTTATGTTTCATTGAAAAGGCTGGGTTGTCAAAGCATTCCCTTCTGTCATTTTCATTTCCCATGTTTTTGTGCAACCGAAACTTGATTGGCATCTAGGCATGCTGACCACATGACTACAGAAATGTCTTTGGACAGCGCTGGCTCTTCAGCTTGGAAACGGAGATGAGCACCGCATCCCTAGAGTTGTATTCAACTGGCTTTCGAGCAAGGGAAACCTTTACCTTTACCTAAAATTAATGAAAATTCAAGCTAATCAAGACTAGACTGTTTCCTTCCTCAGCATTTTGAGTTTCATTGTCGCCTAACCTGACCCATGTTATTTGGCTATAGTTAAATGGAGATCCATAAGCAATATATTTGATGAGGATTCATTTGGAGGAATGTAAAGAGATATTAGGGCCAGGGAAACCTCATATGAAAGTGAAAGCCTAGTATGTTCAGCTCTTTAGGAGACCTAGTTCCTTATTCATTTTCTACCTAGGAACAATTTCAGATTTTTTTTTAAAGTTATATAAGGACAGATGCACACAAAAATGTATTTTCTCCAAAGTCTGGCTAAATGATGCTGGGGCAAAGGAATTAAGAACCTCAGACTGAGAAGCAAAGTGGGGGGTGGGGGTGGAGAGATGAAGAAAAAATACAGAAAAATGAACGTTGCATAACTTCTCTTGCACAACTTATCTTCAGATCTAATCTGCAAATATCTTCTTAAAACCTTGTTCTTCCTTATGTCATATTTTCTCTTTTATGGGAGTGTTGACACTATAAAATATTTCAAAACACAGCTGATTTGAATGCTGTTATGATACACTACACAACTGTTTTGAGATGGAATGAGAACGTGCAATCATGTCCCCGTAACAAATCTCACAAATTTATAACCCTTTCAGGTTTAGCTAGGCCTGTTGCTGATTGCTCTTGAAATGGAACGAATGATTTCAGCCAAGGAATTTTTTTTTCTAAAAATCCTAGTGTATATGATCTACAAAGATAGCAGCACTGATTTGTTCCAAAGGAAGTGGATGGGTTAGGGTTGCTAGCCACCCCCCCCCAGGCAACCAGTGGGGGATACGGAGCCTGGCACGAGATGGGGGGGGGGGGTGAAGGGTTGCCAGCACCAGGTTGGGAAACTCTTGTGAATGGAGCCTGAGGAGGTCAGGAACCTCAGAGGGGCACAATGCCATAGAGCCCACCCTCCAAAGGATCCATTTTCTCCAGGGGACGAGATCTCTATAGTCTGCAGATGAGCTGTAATTCCAGGGGACCTCCAGGTTCCACCTGGAGTATGGCATCCATAGGCTCAACATGATTCATCAGTCAGTTTCTACGGCTTCAAAATGGAGAACAGAAGCCCTCCCAAATGCCCGCTCAGAACACAAGTGGTGTGATGGATTTTTTTCCCCACCATCAAGTCACAGTCGCATCAAGTAATTCCTTACTAGTTGTTTTGTTTTTAAACTGAGGAGCAGCCACATGGCACTCTGTCATGCCTCACATGTACACAACCAGACTGGAATTCAAGATTGGGCCTGCAACCAAAAATGCATCCAAATAAACAATTAGGGAAGAATGTGGTTGAGACTGACGATCCCAAGCACCTGGAAGGTATTTTTGAAAGCCAGGAGTCTGCCTTTGTACAAACTTTTACTAACTAACACTAGCCAAAGCATCACAAAACAGTGATCGCAAGCTTCACCAGACTGGATCTGAAGAAACGCATTACCCCCCACCCCATCCTCCATTGTTTCCAAAGGACTAAAGTCAAACCAGAGAATCTCTGCAGTAGAAACTATAGGGGGGCATTTTTGCATGCCCAGCCGAACCAGTGCAATGCACAGAGTATCCAGCAGCAGCAGTGCAATCACAGGGTGCCCAGCAGAACCCAGTGCCACTGTGGCAATGCCAGCTCAGTAGGGCTGATGTTAAGCACAGAATCACAGTCCAAGTGGGGGGAGGGGGTTTAGAAGCCCAGCAGAACCAGTGCAATGTACAATGGGTGCAAGGAAAGGAAGAGAGAAAGGCTAGACTATTGGAGAAAATGACCTGCAGACTGGCAATTACTGTAGCAACTATCAGCTTGCTGGCTGGATTGTTGTTAAGTGAGTTTGCTTCAGTCTTGGAGAATGGGAAGTTTAGCTGATCCTATGCTCAGACTTCCCTGCACCCCTAGTGGCTGAGGCCAGAACTGCATTTTTAAAATAAAAGGAAAGGCGTTTGGCTGGACACAGCATGATGCTGGCTCCAGGGGCCCCCTTCAAAGGCCTTCTTCAAGCTGCGCCCTGGGCAGACTGCACCCCTCACCCCACCCTTGATACGCCAGAGCTAAAATACATACAAAAACATCAAAACAGCAATTAAAACCAGAAGGAGGGATCCCTGAAGGAACATCAAAGGAAACACACAATTCTTCACCTGGTGAAAGATGGTAAAAGCAGAAGACAGATGCAAACTTGGGGAAGAAGAAGAGCTGAGGGAGTTTTGGGAGATCTGTGACTGACCCAAGGTCAGTCAGCAGGTTTCATGTGAAGGAGGAGTGAGGAATCAGCTGCCCTGAGCCTGCCCCGGTGGGGAGGGTGGGGTATAAATTGAAATAATAAATAAATAAATCTCTGTATTAAAGTCCACTGCTTTTAACCACGACTACACCATGCTGGCCCTCCAGAGTAGGGAGAGAATTACTCTACTCATTTCTAGTTGGCACACGACACAATTGGGGAGCTACTTGGGAGTAGTGAGGAATGAATAGTCCCTATGTCATTTATTTTTTTTAAAAAAACTGTATTTGAAAATATTTTGTCATGGTTATTGCTGAGAATGCATGTATTGGTGCTAGGGTTGCCAGTTCTGCAATGGGAAATACCTGGAGATTTTGGGGGTGGAGCATGGGGCAGGGTTTGAGGAGGGGAGGGACCTCAGCAAGGTAGAGTGCCATAGAATCCCCTCTCCAAAGCAGCCATTTTCTCCAGGGGAGCTGGTCTGGGGATCAGCTGTAATATCAGACAATCTCCAGGCCCCACCTGAAAGATGATAACCCTAATAGGGTCATAGGTGTGAGAATCTTCTGGGAATGGCAAGAAAGTTCCACTTAATACAGAAATGAAGATACAGGTCAAAGATGGAGTATATTGGTTAGTAAAGGTAAAGGTTTCCCTTGCTCGAAAGCCAGTTCAATAGGATTCTAGGGATGCGGTGCTCATCTCCGTTTCCAAGCCGAAGAGCCAGTGCTGTCCAAAGACATTTCCGTGGTCATGTGGCTAGCATGACTAGACACCAAGGCACACGGAACGCTATTACCTTCCCACCCAAGGGGTACCTATTTATCTACTTACAATTTCTTGCTTTCGAACTGCTAGGTTGGCAGGAGCTGGAACCAGAGACAGGAGCTCACTCCGTCATGTGGCACTCGGGTCTCGAACTGCTGAACTACCGACCTTCCAGTCTGCAGTTCAGCATCTTAACCGTTTGAGCCCCACAAATAATCATACATATGAGGAACTTGTAATCACTATTTTTGATATTCTTGTTTGTGATAAAAGTAACAAGAATGCATAATGCAGATTTTAGATTTTGTTAGAAAATACATGGATATAGATGACTTTGTATGGTGTCTGAAATGATAAGATAATTTGTTAGCTAAGAATGTCAGCCCTCTCAGGTGAGGCAGCTAACTATTTTTGGAAGACAATTTTGCAAACCTGTAAATGGAAAACTGTTATGACCTGAAGTGTCTCCTTCAAAGAAGCTCCTTGTCTGTAACCTGCTTACTTCTTAAATGAAAGAATTAATGGGCTCAAGTAATTGCTTTCCTTTAATTATCTGTATAAAATCAATGGGCATTGGTATTGCCATATTCATTTAAGGTAGTCGGCATTTAAGTCCAGTGGCACCTTTAAGACCAACACAGTTTAATTCTGGGTATAAGCTTTTGCATGTACCCGAAAGCTGATACCCAGAATTAAACTTTGTTGGTTGTAAAGGTGCCACTGGACTCAAACTTTGTTCTGCTGCTTCAGACCAGCACAGCTACCCACACGATTCGAGCATTAAACATGTCAATAGTAATGTTTTAATAAAAAGAAAAAAGGGAGGCAAGAATTCTCTAGTAATATTTTTGCTTCTATACCATATCCAAAATGAAGCAAAACATTGTTTGTTTGTTTTACATTTTTATTGCTACTCCCAACCAGAAAGAAATAAAAAAATATAACAAAATATAACAACAGTACAACAGCAATGGGAAGAAGGAGGAGGAGAAGGAGAAGAAGAAGAAAAAGAGGAGGAGGAGGAGATTGGATTTGTGCCCTGGCCTTCACTACCCGAAGGAGTCTCAGAGCAGCTTACAAACTCCCTTCCCCTCCCCACAACAGACACCCTGTGAAGTAGGTGGGCCTGAGAGAGCTCTTTCCCAAGCTGTTCTTGAGAGAACAGCTCTGACAGAACTACTCCTTGCCCAAAGTCATCCAGCAGGTGCAAGTGGAGGAGTGAGGAATCAAACCCGGTTCTCCCAGATTAGAGTCCACGCACTTAACCACTACACCAAACTGGCTCTCTACAGAAGTGGCAAGTCTACAGATGAGCATTTATAAAAGGTCCAAATATCTAAAAATATGTCCATGCACAACAGTCTTCTATATGTTGTGGATATGTTGTCGTCAAATTGTTGTGGATGGCAAGCAGCAGGAGTCGGGGGAAGAAGACATGAGGGGGGGCACTGTCAGGTGACAGCGATACATCACTCCCAGGGGTGACCCTAACTGACCACCGGCTGGTCTAGGAATTGCTGGAGACTAAACTATAATTTTCAGTGATTCCTAGAGAGGTGTGACATCACTTCCAGGTTTTCCTCAGAAGTGCCATACCAACAGCAATTTTAATTCCCGCCCCCCTCCTGCCAGCTGCCCAAGTGCCAGCAGTCCCTGGGAGCTGAGGGCAGGCAATCTCTCACCCCAGCTGGCAAATGGCAAGCAAGCCTAGGCGTGCTACTGGGCCAGACAGTGACCATCTGATGTGCAGAAGCTAACTGGGTGCCCACTTAAATGCATGACTATTATTCTCTATTTTATTTCAAACATTTTGTATCCCACCTTTTTACCCAGTGAGGACCCCTAATGAGGCAAGCAATTTAAAAAACATTAAAATCCAACTTTAAAAATGATATGCAAAGCAAGTCAAACATAAACAGGAAGGAGGGTCAGGAACATTTGAATTGGGCCCGACCAGAGTTCGCCATAAGGATGAGTGGTTTTCAGGTGCTGGCAATTGGTCTTATAAGTTTATTTATATTGTATTGCATGGTTTTCTATGCAACAAGTGTGGTCCCGTGAAACTCAGGGGGGATTCCCCCACACACACTTTCTTACCGGTCCAGGGGCTGCCCGGGACTCAGGGGCTGCTCCACCGCCAGCAGCAGGCCCAGCGAAACCCTCAGGCTGTACCTCTGCTGGTGGCAGCTCCTCAGCTGTGTGGCTGCCACACTGAGCCCAGCATGGTCCAAGGACAGCACCACTGCTGGTGGTGGGCCCTGCATGAGTCCAGGGCTGCCCCCTGCTGGCAGGATGTCCTGCGTGGCTCCCAGGCTATACAGTGGCTGCCACTGGGTCCAGCGGGGCTCCCAGGCTGTGCAGCTGCCAGTGGCATGTTCCGCCAGGGTCTGGGCTGCGCAACCACTGCCTCTGCACCCACAGGGCTCCTGTGTTTTATAACTGCTGCCGCCAGGCCATTTTACTCAGGGACTGCAGCAGCCGTTGGAGGTAGGTGTGTCTCTGAGCATGCACAGAGAACACTACTTTACTTTTCATGGGATTTAAATACACACCAGTTAATTTTTTTAAAAAAAATCAGATTTTTCTGCAAACCTGTGGAGTGCCTCAGGTTTGAAGAAGGATCCATTTAGATTCCATGTGGCTCCTATCAGTAGATTTAGCTACCTGCAGATGGGGGCCAGGATTGGCTAAGAGCATACAGATTTACACTATTTTAAGTTACTGGACTCAGTCAGGCAGCCAATTTGATCCACTGCTGTTCCTGTTCCCTTATGGATTTAAAATGCACAATCAAATCAAATCAAATCAATTATGGTCAAGACCAGCAAGGTTAAAATACAACTTTGACAACTAATACATAAAAAGTGCACAATCAGACCGCAACATCTGTCTGTCGTGCCCCAGTTGTCTCAGTTCCATTCCCCCCTCCCCGTGCCCCATGTTTCTTTGATACCTGAGAAAGTCTGGTCCTGTTGGTCTGGATTTCCTGTCATCTGGTCACTCTGTTGTGCGCCCAAGCCATCAGGCAGGTCTGACTGATCTCTTGTTTTCCAGCTGCCATCCCCCCCCCCCCGCCAGTTAGCAAGGATCACATGACTGTTAATACACACCTCTCCCCCCTTCGGGGGGGGGGGGCTTGCTCAAAACCTTGTTTTCTTTTGAAAACTCTCAAAGAAAGACACCCCTGTTCTGCAGCTTTTTAATATCGTTTGGGGAAGGGGTAAATTGAAAAGATTAGAGGGAGGACAGCAGTGAACTCCATATCTCAGCATGCTCTTCAGTGCTTGTGGACACGCTCAAAGGACACACTTTTGAAAAAATGGCCAAGAGGCTGACTCCTTACTTGCTGCCATCTGATCATGCAAGGAGGGGTCAAAGCACATTGAAGCATGCCAAAAGGGGTGAGTCTAGTCAGGATTCTCTGCCACAAAATAACCTGGCTTAATTTGAGGTGGGGCAACAGCAGACTGAACTGCCAGTCTGATCGCACCCAGTGTTTTAAAAATATGCTTTTTGTGGGGGAAATTGGTGTGAAGCAGCTGAAAATGGTGTGAAGATAAAGAATTGTGAGTTCAGTTCTCACAAGGGAGAAGTAAAATTAAAACAGGGATTTTCCAGGTTGAAATTGCAAGCATGAGAAGTCCGAGATTACATGGGAGAGCAGTTCAGCGGCCAGAAAGAAGAAGAGGAAGGACGAAGCATCTCCCTTCTGCTTCTCCACTCAAGTTGTTCCCTCAAAGCTGATGTTTTTCTCAGGAACTGAAGATTGGGAAGATGTATTTGCATGTAATGCATAGTTAGCATCTCTTATTCATATAAACCGCTTGAAAGAACTTTTCCCCTCAGCCGGAACGTGGTCAGACTGAAAAATCTTTGCTCAGCTGAAGCACCCAGCATCTGTTTGAGGTTCTCACATTCCCAACCCCTCTCCCCAATGTTAAAATTGTGCATAGAATTTCTAATAGGGGGAAATATTACATTAAGTTCATGCTGGCAGAGTACAAAAAGTATCTTCACCCAGAGTGCAGTTCACCCCAGCGGATCGCTTCGAGGATATGTAAATCTTAAAAGACGGGAATTCAAGGGGATACAGACCTTCTGTTGATCCATGTGAGAGGGATGCATTAATTAATTCCCCGATATGAGAGTTGATGAATTTATGTAGAAAGTAAAGAGAGAGAGAGAGGTCAAATCATCTCTAATGCAAATGGACTTTATGAAGTGAGGCTCCATTCAGAGAGGATCAAGGACACTACAAGTAAGGGAAGTCACAGCGATTGCTCCTGTGTTCCTTTCTGCTTTCAGAAGAACCTGTCACTGGTGGAAGAGATGTGACTGCAAAGGGAGCCATCCTTAGAGAAGCACTGAGTCATTTCTTGACACCCACTGCTGTGAGCACTCGGGAACCTATGAATCGGGCTCCAGTATCATTGCTCTCTGGGCCTGCAGCAAGAAGGGTCTCCCTAGGACAGGAGGAGGAGGAGGAGATTGGATTTACACCCTGCCCTTCACTACCCAAAGGAGTCTCAGAGCAGTTTACACTCTCCTTTCCTTTCCTCTCCCTACAAGAGATACTCTGTGAGGTAGCTGAGGCTGAGAGAGCTCTGAGAAAACTGCCATCGAGAGAGCAGCTCTGAAAGAACTTGTGACTGACCCAAGGTCACACCAGCAGCTGCATGTGGAGAAATGGGGACTCAAACCCAGTTCTCCCAGATCCAAGTCTGGGCTCCTAACCACTACACCAAACAGGGTCTTCCCTGGTAGTGTGGAGCCCAAGACCTTGAGCCAGAGCACCAGAACTAGAGCCTCACAAAGTAGTTGATCCAGCAAGATTCACCTCTCAGTTTAAGGCTTAGATGGACTGAGAGGGAAACAGCTAGTGATGCCAGCTTCCTGGTGGGGACTGGAGATCTCCTGGAATTGCAACAGCTGCTTTGGACAATGAACTCCATGGCACCACTTCCTTGCTGAGCTCTGGGATATTCACTGATCTGGAGCATCTGTTTAGTCTCCTGATGGCCAACTCCTGACTGCACGCTCTTGGGGTGTGGCTTTGGGAGCCAAAGACTCTGGGTCTGAGGGAAATTCTGTAGTGCACTGCTGGGGTTTCAGCAGGCTCCTGATCAGCCTCAGACAGTGTTCCCGTCTCTTCCTCCAGCTCATCTGGACCCTCCTCTGACCAGTCTGTGCCTGGTTGAGTGGGGGTCATGACGGGGCCTGACAGAAACTTATCACACTTATCACACACACCTTACCAACTCCTCTCCACACGCACAATCTCATGAGTCATGAAAGAAAAGCAATCTATTTTATTTCTGAAGTGACATAAATATCATAGTAACAGGCTTGCTAATTTGTTCTTCTCCCCCCCACCCCCCATTCTCCAGCCAGTTCAGGGTGATAAATATGGCTCTCCATCATCTATCGTATCCTCACAACAACCCTGTAGGGTAGGTCATGCTGCAAGATTGACTGCCCCAGGTGACCTGTGAACACACATGGAGCTGTCTTCTACTGAATCAGACCCCTGGTCCATCAAAGTCAGTATTGTCAACTCAGGCTGGCTGTCACCAGGGCCAGATAGGGTTGCCAAGTCTCTTAACCTTACCGGTGGGGGGGAGTCCTCTGCTGGCCAGGCAACGTCACCGGAAGTGATGTCAGCACGTTGGGGGCATTGCCAGGGCGACGCTCTGGCAATCGCCCCAAAACTCTATGGTATCATAGAGTTTTGGGGCAATTGCCAGAGCATCGCCCTGGCAACGCCCCCGACGTGATGGCGTCACTTCCGGTGACGTCGCCCGGCATTGGAGAAGTCGTCCAGGCTGGACGACTTCGGGGGTGGGGTTTCCCCCACCAGCCGAATGCTGGCTGGCGGATCGGGAACCCCTGTAGCAGGGGATCCCCCGCCCCCCGGGCTGACTTGGCAGCCCTAGGGCCAGACCATCCATAGAAGAATTTAGACATTTGCCTAGGGTACCACCTTATGAAGACCTGCCGCCCTACCCCTGCCAAAAGCCCTGCTCTGTTGCAACTAAGAGGCTGTCTTGGCGCCCTTGGGCTTGGCCTGCTCCAGTGGGGTGGGGATTGGCTGCTCTCCCAGGACTCCCCTGGGCCCTGCTGCTGCGCCAAGAGGAGGAGGAGGAGAGGAAGGCAGCAAGGTGGGCATGCACGCCAAGCCCCTTTGCCCACTCACCTGGAGGCCACCCTGGCTGCTGGATTGGGTGTGGGGGGGGCAGGGGAAGCCAACCAGCAAGCAATCAGGGGAAGCCCTGGGTGGGTGCAGGTGGCCACGTACAGGCACAGCCACCATGGAGTGACAAAGCCCAGCCAGGAGTTGCTACCTACAGAGGGATGGCCATGGCTGGGTCGGGTGAGTGAGCAAGGGGGGCACTGAGGGGCTCCGCTGCTGCAGTAGGCTCTGGGGAAAAGAGTAGGGGTCCAGGGGGGCCTCCCCAGCCAAAGCCCTTTGCACATCGCCTGGCTCCCCTCAGAGCAAGGCTTTTCCTTCTCCTTCACTGCAGCTGATGGCCGCATGCCCCCTTCCCCCCCACCTGTGCCTGGGGTCTCCCTCCTGCCTTCTCTCACCTCTCCCACCCACACCTTGCCTTTGTGGGCCCACATGTCCCTCTTCAAGCACCACTGCAGCCCCAGCATCGGGAGGGGTGCGTGGGGGGATGGGGCACCCCTCCTGTTCGCCTGGGGAAGCCTCCTCTGCAGGAAGAAATGAGGGAGGGAGGGGCCGGATCCCTCCTGGGATCACAAACGGAGTCTGGGGGCAGGAGAGGAGCTAGTCGTTTATACTCTCTCTAAGCTGCAGAGTCCTGTGAGGCTGTGAGCAAAAATTCTGCTTTGTGAGCTACTGGCCTTAAAGTTGTGAGCGAGCGATTTGGCTGCTGCACAACTTAGTTTGCTCTGGAGCCATCCTTCCTGAGCTGAGACAAAAACATGTTAGCCAGAGGTTTAAAATGTACAGAGTGGGAGAAGGGACCTACATTTCTGTCCCTTCAATCCTAGAAACTATATTAGGCCTCAGTCACTATAGCAACTCTGAGCATATGCAGAGTAGGGTTCTGCCAATACTGAATAACCTGAACAGATCCTTTGTACAAGGTGGGCAGTCTCAACTTTTTGAATGTGTCTGTTGCCAATAAGAGGAATAACTTTTGATCGTGGGAAAAGATTACAGAGGGTGCTTCTGACCATGGGCAGAGTGGATTTTTGCTCAGTAGTGGGTGGTCAATACACCAACTTTGCACATTGACAGGTTGGAGGAGGGGGGAGGGCTTTTGATACAAATTATGAAGTATTGGAGTGTTTGAATTCCAGGGTTACACTATCCCTTGAAATTTAAGGGGGCATCCTTGAGCACTTTGGGGGCAGCTGTGCTTGCTGTTTAAGCATCTCTCTCCATGCGCCCCTCAACTGCATCCTTAGCCTGTAATTTTTGTGGTCATACACTCCGTTTGTTTTTTTTAAGTAGCAATTTTAAGTTTTGTGCTTTTTATTTTTCCTACAATTCATCTGTTTTTGAAAACTGGTTAGTGGCGGGGGCACAAGTAGCTTGCCTTGCCTAGGGTGCAAAAAAGCCTGGCCCTGGCCGTCACTCTCCAGGGTCTCAGGTGGAGATCTTTCACATCACCTGCTACGCGATCCTTGCAACTGGAGTTGCTGGGGGACTGAACCTGGGAACTTCTGCATTTCACTGAGCCACAGCCCCTTCTTGGTGAGCTACATGGAGATTTAAGACTGGATCGCAAGGGACTCAGTCCAGCAGTCTAACCACTACAGCACACACTGGTCCTGCTGAAAGGCTGCAGTCTGCTGTGAATTTGAGGTCACCAATCTCCAGATGGCGCATGGAGATCTCCCACTATTACAATTGATCTCCTGATGACCAAGATCATTTCCCCTGGAGAAAATGGCTGCGTGGAAAGGTGGAATCTATGCCAACGATACCCTGCTGAGGTCCATCCCCTACTCTCCCCAAACCCTGGCCTCCCCAAAATCCACCTCCAAAATTTCCAGGTATTTCCCAACCTAGAGCTGGCCATCCTAAAACCAGATAAGATTCTATGAGTTTCCTGTAGGGAGATCCCAGTGATTTCCCTTTTAAATAGCTGGAGTGTGGAAAAAGCATTAAAAAATATATTGAGGGAGGCCCAAGGCTCAGTTCTACACAGACAGTGAAAAGCAGCGTTGTAAAGGCACAGAATGAGTACATGCAATAAAAGACAAAAAGGCACTTGCTACAGACACAGTTATATAAACCCTGAGTAAAATGGACACATGAAGGCTGACAGCAAATACACTGGAGAGGAGAAGATATAAACGGCCTGGCCAAATAGAAATTCCATTCTCTCTCTACTATCCTGCTCTCCATTCGCCCTCCAGCCCATCTAGTTAAAAGCAAGCCATCTAAAGAGGTGTTGAACGAATTTATAACAAGGGCTGGATCTGACGAAAATTTCACATTGTCAGGCTGGGGCAGCTGCCTCGTGGGGGAAGATGCAAATACGGTGGCAGCACTGGCCAACAGCAGGCCCCAGCAGGGGATCTTCTGTGCCCCCCCCCCCCACATGTGAATGCTGGTCCCGGGAGCTGCATGCTGAGCAAAGAGGTGTGCATCCTCACTTTGGACCTCAGCCGGCATGAATGCAGCTGCAGCGGCTCCTGACTTACCAATGAGGCTGCGATGGGGTTCGCTGTGCTGAAGCCACAATTGGAGTGGCTCCTTCCACTCCCCCCAGCAGCTTCTTGTTCCCTCCCTTGTACCAGTTCATTACAGGCTGGATTAGAGCCCTGGATTGGCTGGTTCCGGGGCCGGGGCTTTATGTTTGACACCGCTATATAATTCAGCAGTTCATATGCATTTCCACAGGCCCCTAGCTGAGGAGTGGTCTCAGGATTCATTCTAGAAGCACTGAAGAAGAGCAGAAAGTGTGTGTGTGGGGGGGTGGGTGTTGCCCCTCTCTTTATAGCCTATTTCATATACTTCCCCCTAATCAGGGGTTGGGGCCACACACAATGGCTGCAGTCACACACACTAAATAATCCATTTTCAATCCACTTTCCAACTGGATTTTGCTAGTTCACACAGTAAATAATTCAATTGGAAAATGCACTATGAAAGTGGATTGAAAGTGGATTATTTAGGGAGCGTTCAGACGGGCAGCTAATCCCACCATTGGCCCTGCTGTAATTTGATCTAGATCTTTTTTATCCAGCATTGCATGACCAGACAGCTCCCCTGTGAATCACTTTACTGCGCATGACTCCACGGTGGATTGTCTAGACAACATCCACCTTAAGAAGCAATGCGGTTGACTTTTTTTTTTTAAAAGTCCTGTTTGCACATGCGCATATGTGCCTCACTGTCTACTTGTTTTTCTACGCATGAGTGGACTTGAATGATAAAAACACCACCAGTAGTACCTTCCTCTAGGTACCATTTCAGTTAATGAAGTTGATAAAGTTCACGGGACCATCAGAAACATAAAATTGTCCCAATCATTTGAGCGGAGCTCTGCAGATGTTGCATGTTTAAGCAGTTATGCGTGCATCACTAAAACTTTTTTTAAATGGCAGCCTTTCAGGATGGTCTGGAGACCATCCCTATGGGCTGATTGCATGCTGGTGGAACGACCAGATGGAGGAAAGTCCGCCATTAGCCCGTTGGCCATCTTAGGACCAGACTTTAACCACTATCTTTTAAGTACTGTTCTCTGATGGGGATCAACAGACTCATCGTGGAAACGGCAGGATTCCCAGGTGTTGCAGTCTGGATGTGCCCTATAAATTCACCAGGCACTCATGCCTGGTGTGGCTCAAAAGAGCTGTATGAATGCGACCTTAATGTGCATGATCACAGCCAATGTTTCACACTTGCTCTTTTCCATTTTCTCCAGGGCCAAGATGACTAGTCTTCCTCCATGTTCAATTAAATAAGTACCCTCTATAGGATGTTACTTTCACAGCCATACTGGGGTCTTCATGCCTACTATCCAATGGGACCCTTTTTGGCTGCTTTCACAGCACTTTGGGGCAGTTTTCCCCACTGAATCAGAGCTAGCACGGTGTGGAATGGGTGGAGTCTTGGACTAGGATCTGCGAGACCCAAGTTTGAATCCCCACCCGTGCCATGGAAGCTCGCTGGGTGACCTCAGGCCAGTCACCCACTCTTGGCCCAACCTACCTCACAGGATTTAAAAAAGGAGAGGAGAACCATGTAAGCTGCTTTGTGTTCCCACTGGGGGAAAAGTTGATGTGTAGATGAAGTGAAATAAGCAAGATCCAGTGTTTTCATTCTGAACCTGGAGTAAACATGATACGTGAGGATTTGGTAGGTTGGCAGGACTGGATTAACTGTCCTGATACAGAACCTTTGCGACTGATCCAGTGTGGAACAAAGCAGCCCCACAGGGTGTTCTGTGTAAGGAAAATTGCATGGGAGAGAAGGCTTAACCCTACACCTCTGCTCACACCAGAGTCTTGATGCAAACCAGACCCTGTTAATTGATTCCTCCAAGGCAATTTGTTGTCCATTGTGTGAAATCAGATGCTGAGCTCGATGGACCCCGATCCGATCCAGCAGAGCCCTTCTTATTTCTGTATGCATATGGGCTATTTAAAAGGGGGAAGGATTCTGGGAGCTCCACTCAGGGGGTTCCAGAATCCCATCTAATTTGGATCACAAAAGCTCATTCAACATATGTGTTAAATACTGGGTTCTGGATGCATTGCAGTGATCAGCTCTAGTTTATTTAGTGATTTCAGAAACACTACAAGGACTGACTCCAGGGCTGGCCGCCCTGTTTATAAAGCATGCAAAGACCACACCCTAACACACTCCACTCCCAATGATAGGCTATTTACATAATACTACATCTCTATTGACCCACTCCTGAATCCAGGTAAGCTCAACTCGTTCCACGTGCTAGCTCAGGGATGACTCACGCTCAGTATACAACAATATGTCACAGGATTGTTCTCAATTTAAAATGAATTATTCATAGAGGGCATGGCAGGGAACAGAGAGTCAAACTCCGTCTGAACCCAAGTCCCCCCACACACACACCTGCAATAAAAACCTAAACTGCAGATCTGATGGTTACCTTGAACCAGAACTGAACTCCTAAACAAAACCAGAGAACAAAATCAGTGGCTTGACCAGCCCATACTTAAGAGATACTTTTGAGTGTGGTTTCTCCCATCTTCAGGCTTGGAGACTACTAGTACAATCTTTAGCAAAGTTACACCCACCTAAGACTTCAATGGATTTAGAAGGGAAACTGTTTAGGATGCCAGTGTACATTTCCCGGTAACTGAAGGAGATGACAAACAGAGAAGGAGTAGGATACAGTGGTGCTCATTTTAGAACCATAAAATCATAGAGTCAGAAGGGACCTCCAGTGTCATCTAGTCCAAACCCCTGTACAATGCAGGAAATTCACAAATACCTCCCCTTCCACTCCCACAGTGACCGCTGTTCTATGCCCAGAAGATGCCAAAAAACCTTTTTTTAGCCTCTGGCGGTGTTTTTACCATGTTTAGTATGTGCATGCACGAAAAAAAAAGTATATGGTGAGGCACCTATGCGCATGCACAGACAGGATTTTTTTTAAAAAAAAGCCAACCGCATGGCTCCTCACGGTGGATGCCATCTAGATAATCCACCACAGGAGTCACGTGCAGTGAAGCACTTCATGGGCAGGCTGTCTGGTTGTGCAACGCTGGATCAAAAAGATCTAGCTCAAATTACAGCTGGGCCAATGGCAGGATTAGCTGCCCATCTGAACGCACCCAAAGAGACTGATCTTCAACCAGGAAGTGACCCCTTTCTCATGAAATGATCTCTAGATAATGCACATTCTGAATGGCTTTATAAAATGCTAAGTGTTGTTAGCATCAGATGATTAAGAAAAAGGAGGATTTTTTTTTAAATGGATGCACTAGCTAAGAAGAAAACATTATTTGCAAGAATAACTTGATGGACGAATACCCACAATGGCTTCACTAGGATTGGCCTGGGCTTCACAGGCCCAATTTGCATTTGTCTGCAGGAACACAGATTGCCACTGTGGTGGGAGGAAAGTACCATTGCCAGGACTAGTTAGGAATTGCTACAGCATCCCTCTGTTCCTGTCACGTGCAACACACCCGTGGCAGCACCTTCCTAAAGAGGAGCACAACAGTGGACCCAGCAGCACCATGGAGCCTGCACCAAACTAAAGGCGTGCTAACAGAAGCCACGTTGGCATTGGTGTGTGGGAACTGAGCCATAGCATGCAAGTTCATACATGGGCTATGGCCCGTAGCTGTGATTTGACTTGGCACAATTTGAGAATGCCACGTTTACATTGCAGGAAGGTGGCTCTCATTTATGTCCCCTTCTAACACATTCATTTAACACCCATTATAATCAGAGCGTGTGGCAAGGGGAGATGAATCCAGATCCACTTGCTGATGTCAAGCTGCCTTGACACCAGGTGGGCGGCAGTGTTCAGTATTAGTTATAATGTCTGAACTGTCTTCAATGGCAGCTGTGCATAGAGCACGCATCATGTTATTCTAATCTGTGTGCCACTAAAGCATGAATGACAATGGAGAAGGCACAGCTGGCACATCAGCAGCAGCTGGTAAAAGGCTCATCAAGCTGTGGCTGACACCTGGCATCCAGTCTAGCCGCGCTGGAAGCCGGAAGCTCCGTCTTTCAAGGAGAGTGTGACTCTTCCAGACAATCCACCAAGTCTTCTGTTCCAGTCGCTCCCATTTTGTAATTGACAGACCTCCCGTTTCTTTCCTCAGTTCAGTCCATGACCACAGTGCTGGTCAAAGAACTCATGGGGCAGGTGAAAAGCCAAGAATTGGAGGTCTTCAGCATATTTTTTTTAATAAGAATTTTATTTTCAGAACACAAAGAAAACTTAGACAAAAACATAGAACACATACAAGACAAATATACATAGAATAGACAAAGGGTAGTATATCTAGAAATATTCTCTGAAGTTAATTCTTATATTCTCTAGTTAACAATTTTTGTATTTAGTAAATATAGTAACCTTATAAGGTAAAATAATCCAATTATTCTACAGATCTTTTAGGATAATTGAGCAACTCAAGTTGTATTAAGAGAGTAAGTAGACCAGTTCAGTTCAGTTCATATAATCTTCTAGCCATGTATAGAATCTGGACCATGTATTGTGAAATTTCTCTTCCTGTAATCCTTTTAAAAATAAAGTCAGTTTATCCAGTTCTGCAGTCTCCAGTGGTTTACTTATATTTTCTTCTTTTGAAGTTATTTCATCTTTCCTCCAGTATTTTGCACACAATATCCTCGCAGTTGTTAATACATGAACAATCAAATAAAAATCCTCAGTTCTACAATTTTCTGGCCGAGAGGTCTTTAGCATATTAAAGACATCCCATCTGATGAATCCAGTTGATCTCTCCCAGTGGTTTTGTGTACAGGCTGAAAACCAATGGATTCATAACTGTCTTGAGGAACCCCACAGGTCAGCTCCCAGGGGAAAGGGAAATGGCCTCTCAGCACCATTTTCTGGAACATCTTTAAATAGAGAACACCCTCCCCCTTCCTGCCCTGCATGGATGGTAGCAGGGGAGAAGTACTTCCCCACTGGGGATCAAACTGAATGCAATAAGGAAAAGGAACATATACCAAAATACTGTGCGTGACCTAAAAAAAACAGCATTCGGTTTGATTCCCAGTGATTTCAGTAGGGTGTGACCTAAAAAACAGCAACAGAGAAATGTTTTGAAATGAAAGCAAAAAAAATATGAAAATGTAAAAAAACACAATTGTTCCTTTTTTTGTCTAGAGCAGCAGTTCCCAACATGTTGCCTGTGGGAGCTGTGACACCCACGGATGTATTTCCTGGCTGTTTGGCCTGGCTTCCTCACCCCTCCAGCAAACACTCCTTCTTTACCCTTTTCAAATTCCCTGATTTGTTCTTCTTCATCCTATTCAAACTCTTTCCTTTTCCACCCTCTCAGTTTTCTCGTTCCTTTTGTCTCCTTTCACAGCCTCTCTTCCTTTCTGTCCTTCACACACACATATACACACACAAACACACACACACACACATGCAATTTCTCAGCCAGCTCCAAGACGTGGTAATGATGATAGGAAAGAGGGCGGAGTAGCAGCAGTAGTGCCAGAACTGGCTGGGAAGGGGAAGGAAAACTCCACTAGGCCTGGTGTTCTCTCAGGTCATGTTCAGACGGCTCTTTTGAGCCGGGCCAGGCATGAGTGCTTGGTGGATTTAAAGTGCACGTCCAGATCACATCTGAGAATTGTGTCGCTTCCGTGATTAGCCTGTCAATCCTATCGGGGATCCGTACTTAAAAGAGTGGTTAAAGTCTGGTCCTAAGCTGGCTGACGGGCCAATGGCAGACTTTTCCCCCTCTGGTCGTTCCACCAGTGCGCAATCTCCAGAACATCCCCAATGGCCGCCATTTTGAAAAAAATCTTAGTGATGCACACATAACCACTTAAACATGCAACATCTGCAGAGCATCGCTCAAATGATCCGGACAATTTTATGTTTCTGATGGTTACATGAACTTTATCAGCTGAAATGGTACCTAGAGGAAGGTACCGCTGGCGGTGCTTTTACCATTTAAGTCCCCGCATAGCATTTGCAGGGACTGTTGCCTGGCTGGAATTACTTTCACTGCCGATGAATCCCCCCGCCCCCCGGGCATTGGTTTCCAGGATTTTTTTAAAAAAAAAATTTTAAAACAAATTTGCCATAGCTTTCCTTAAATGCTCAGTTTTGGTTTGCAAAGGTGACTTACAAATGCTTTACGTAACTCAATGAAAAGGGGGCATGGAAGCCTGACCCTGGGCCATGTGTGTTTCACACTGGAAAACAAGCTGCCCCGGCCACCTTTGGCTCCAAAGAAGGGCAGTGCTCATTGATCGCCCTGGAATGCAGGCCACAAACATTTCCATCATCTCATGTTTAGCTGAACCTTCAATGTGTTTTTCCTGTTATCCACCCATGCCGGGCATCCACCCGCATTCTTGGCAGAGGACAAAGGAAAGCAGCAGGCAAGCAGGCAGGTGGCTAATGGAGCCCACCAAGCCGCCGAAAGGTCAAGGGCACAATGAACTGCAGCAAAAGTTGCAAACTGAGCTGTCAGCCGAGCACAGGGGGGGCCAATGGCAGCAGTGACAGGTCTCTCTCGTGTGTGTGTTACCAGAGCTCTGCAGCTACCTGTCGAGGAATTCATGTCTCTCACAGTCATACCGGCAGTTTGCTAGAATGGGACATATTGGAGGGACCTTGCAAGCCAGATGCGGGAGAATGACTGTGTCGAAACGGGGACCCACCCTCAGCCCTGGGAGACTGAGCAGCCATTTGGTGGCTTGCAAGCCCCTATTTTCGCCTGCCCACCCTGTCTGGCGGGACAATTCCCTTTCCTCAGTCGCTGCCACCACTCACTGAGCCAGTTTGCCTGGCAAGGCGGGATAGAAATCTAAGTAATAAATAAATGCATAAACACATAAACAAACAAACAAACAAATAAATAATTTACCCTGCCTTCTTAGAGGGACAGTGAGACCCCTCTGGCTGATTCCTCAACCTTAGGAAGAGTTGGCAACCTCTCCAATTTGGGCCCATTTGACTTCCCTGGCCTTCCTGAGCAGGGAAGATTATGTGGTTAAGGCACTACCAGGTTTTATAATTCAATAAGAAGGTTTAACTATGTACAAGGTTTGGTGCAGACATAACACAGGCACTTCAATACAACTGGGAAAAAAATAAACAGGATTGAACCGCAATTCCTCTGTCCCTACAAACACCCCGATCCCTGATCTAACCACCTCCATAGTGGGTGGCTGCAAGGCAGCATTTGCTCTCCCCCTCCTTGTCATTGGAGTGGAACTTCAGCCTCTCACTCAGGACTGGTCACCAAGGTTACGTTCAGATGGATATTTTGAGCCGCACCAGGCACAAGTGCCTGGTGGATTTCAAGTATATGTCCAGACATCAACATCTGGGAATTGTGCCACTTTCGTGATCAGCCCATTGATTCCCGTTGGGGAGCTGTATTTAAAAGATAGTGGTGAAAGTCCAGTCCAAAGCTGGGCCAATGGCGGACTTTCCCCTGTCTGGTCGTTTCACCAGCATGCAATCAGCCTGTAGGGATGGTCTCCACACCATCCCCAATGGCCGCCATTTTAAAAAAGTCTTAGTGATGCGCGCATAACCGCTTAAACATGAGATGTCCGCAGAGCTCCAGTCAAACGATCTAAACAATTTAATATTTCTGAAGGTCCCGTGATATTTATGCTCTTTGTTAACTGAAATGGTACCTAGAGGAAGGTACCACTGGTGCCATTTAAGTCCACGCATGTGCAGAAAAACAAATAGATAATGAGGCACATATGCGCATGCGCAAACAGATTTTAAAAAAAACAACAGCCAACCGCACGGCTCCTTAAGGTGGATACCGTCTAGACAATCCACCACGGAGTCACACGCAGTAAAGGGGAGCTGTCTGGTCGTGCAACGCTGGATCAAAATGATCTAGATCCAATTACAGCCGGGCCAATGGCGAGATTAGCTGCCCATCTGAACACACCCTGAGACTGCTACCCTCCTGGCTCTCCACCATTATAGTGTCCAGGATGGCCTACGAAAGGTGAGGAAGCAGGAGTCCCACTGATGCGCAGTGCCTTGCAGCTGTAGTCCAAGGCTGAGATGAAGGCTGAGACTGGCCCCTCCCTGGATGGGCAGAAGCCTTTATCTCGCTGGCTCTGCCTCTGAGGTGGGTCCCTACTTTCCTGCACTTTTTCCTCAAAGCTGCTGGAAAATGTAGGCAGGGAGGTATGGCAGCCCCACTGTTCCCGATGGAGCGCCTCCCCCCTCCAGAAGGACTACCCGATTGGCAGCCATTTTAAGGTAAATTGCTGCCTCTGCCTGGTAGCCATTTCATTACAATGACCATCGACGGAAATGATAAACATCACACCTTGAAGAAGCACTCACTTCAGTTGCAGCTGCTCATCATGATGTTTTCGTCATTACATTCTTGACAGTGCTGTCTGCTTGCTCTACGCCTTATGCAAAAACAAAACAAGGAGATAACCAAGGTCAGCGCCACCTCCAGGTTGGGAAATTCCTGGATATCCAGGGCCTTAGGGAAGGCGGACTACAGTACCATAGAGTCCACCCTCCAAAACAGTCATTTTCTCCAGGGGACCTTATCTCTGTAGTCTGGAGATCACTTGTAATTTCAGGAGGCCTCCAGGCTCCACCTGAAGGTTGGAAACCCTAAGTCACAATACATGTTTACTGGGCTGCATCCTGGCTCATGGGTCACAGGCCCAGATGACACCAATCGTGTATTATTACTATTATTATTATTATTAGCCTATGTTAGATATTCTGACAGAACCAAAAAGAGATAATACATACATAAACATCGTTTGGAGTGCATTGATACATATTCAGAAGCCACCATGACTCTTGGAAGTTTGTAGCTGAGGTTAATCCAGGAGAAGCCCTAGAAAAGCATTCCTCCCCATTGCCTATAGCCACAGCTCTAAAAATCCAAATTATTTCCACTCTCTTCCAAGAAATTGTACTCTAGATTTAGTTGCAATAATGAGACAGTGGTCAGGTAGCAAAGGATTCATGGAGTGCCAAAGACATGTGTGGCGTCCTCACTTATTGGGGAGACTGTTTCTCCTTTACAGGGGTCATTTCATAGAAAAAGAGGTGCAGGAGCTCATCAGCATAACTTATTTGCATATGCCACACCACCTGACATCACTGAAAGTGTGTCAAAAGGCAAGGAAGGAAGGAAGGAAGGAAGGAAGGAAGGAAGGAAGGAAGGAAGAAAGAAAGAAAGAAAGAAAGAGAGGAGACAGCTACTAAACCAAGCCTCAGAAATACCACTATTTTGGGAGGACAGCTTCAGTGGTGGCTGAAGCCTTCAGAAGGCTGGTCGGAGGAACAAGGACCTTTCCAGGGGACGGGGTCATTTTGCTGCAGCCATGACACAAGCAGGCATTCCCCCATGGGAAATGGCCAAAATGACCCTTGCTCCTTGAAAACACATTCCCTGTACATGAACTTTGAAGATTTCTGCTGCCACCAGGAATTAAAAATTCCAACTCTCTCTGTTTAGGTAGAAACCCAGTGTCTGGGTGCTTCAAAGGACTATGTGGGCCTAAGGAAGGACTATTCTGATTGCTGGGATAAGTTTAAACAAATAAGGATTTATTTATAAAAAAACAAAATAGGTTTCTGGGTAATTTTGAACTGTTGTTGAAGAAAGAACATATAACTGACAAAGCTTGGTGTCATACACAGTCACTCAAACACCAAAACTCAACTCTGACAGGCTTATATATCTCTCTCTTTTTCATATAGCCACATAGGCTCAATTTTCTTGTTCATATATATAGCCACACAGGCTGAACTGTTTATCTCTCTTAATTACACAGGCTGAACAGTTTGTCTTATTCACACAGAATAGACTCAAACTGCTTCTTCTGCCTCACAAACTCTCCACACTTTTCTCTTCCTGAACACTGAATCACCTCAGAGACATCTCTCCTCCCACACTCTCAGTCATCAGCCAATCACATCACACTTATCTCCCTCTATCATACTTCTTACATTACTGCAGTCAAACTAAACATTTAAAGAAACAAACACACCAAAATATGAAATCATTACAACATGTTTTACCTCTGTCATAATTATCCCACCTTGAAATATTACAGCCCACCACTGCCAGAATCTTAACCTGGTTCCCTGAAATGGGTTCCCAAACTACATTAATGCCCAGTTGTATCTGTCTTATGTACACAGGTGGAAAGATGGGGGGGAGGAGAAACCGTGGCTAGACAATGTAAGAAGAGAAAGATCTCAGTGAAATCAGTAATCAAAAAGAAGAGGCTGCTGTACTAGTGTGACATCACAGAGCCTAACTGGTTATATAGTTGTCATGATTATGGGCCTATTGTGGTGCAGCCTGCAAGCTCTGGGGAGGCCTAGTGGCTTCACGGAAGCCTGTATTGGAGTAGTTATCAGGCACCTGTGAACAGGCACCTGGGGAAGGCTAGGACTGGGTAGACCGACCCCTTAGGAGTCATTATTTTACTGATTTACCGGCCTTTACTTTGCTCATTTTCCCTACTTGTTAATTGATCTAAAGTTGTTATTCAATCTATTAATAAAAACTAGTTGTTACTCTGCCTGGGTCCTCACGCCTCATTTGGTCATGTACAAGGGGAGACCTGTTGTCAAAGTCCTGTAAAAAGGGGTAGGGTGGGTGCTCTGGGCCCTCCCAAGGAGACCCATACCAGAGTGGCGGCAGCCATTAGTGAACCTCCCTAGCCACTGCCCACGACAATAGTGATCAGTTATATAGTGCCACCATAAAGCCAACTTGGAGCAAAGGCTAAAGCCATTTCCCCTTGCTCTCCAGAAATGCAAGATAAACAATTTTGCTGAAATCCATGTTTACAAGCCTTAGGAATCCATGTTTACAAGCCTTAGGAAACATAAATTAAATTTGCAAAGGGAAGGGAAAAAAGGAAACGTAAAGCAGTATAATTTGAGAGTGAAGGAAGACAAAAGCCAGGCTGCTGAACAAAAAATAGGAGAGTATACTGGAAATATTTCTGACTGCATCTATTTCTTGCTGTGTTGTCAGCTTATAACCAGCTGCTCTCACAGTGCGGTCATTAAGAAAAGTGATGGGGCATCGGAGAACACTTTAAGATAATGACATATACTTTCATTACAGACAGAATAATCTGGATGTTCTTGAAATCCACAAGAGTATGGCCTATTAGGCATTAACAGCTTAGTGCAGATTTTCCAAGTAGTCGAGTCCTTAAGCTTGACTTTGGATTCTGTGTCCATGTTATGCACCATTCTTTTTTCTCCAGTATATTTATTATGCAGCTACAACAACAAAAAACCCCACACTTTTCTTAATTGAGGTGGGAGAATCACTTCTGACATGTGGGTTGTGGTGCCCAAAGTTGTTTAAAAAAAAAAAATTACACAATCACCGTATTATGGCTGCACAGTAGCATAAAGTAATGGCCTTCCATTTAAATCCCGCTAGTTCAGTATTGTGTATGCCTTTTAGCATTAGTTCGTTAAATGAAAGGGAGCACAAGGGGGGGGGGATCTCTCTTCTGATCAGACTATTTTGAAATTGACAAGTACAGCTGGGAAGCCCCATTTTGCTCATTGCCAAGCACTAGGGGATTCTCTGCGATGTTATTGGCCACTGGGAAAAATGAGAAAGAGTCACATGATCTCATAAAGCACAGTCACAACAATCCCAAGCAAATGGAGGGATTTGGGGTTGTTGTTTTTTTCAGGCTCTGGGTGTATTCAGATGGGCAGCTAATCCCGCCATTGGCCCTGCTGTAATTTGATCTAGATCTTTTTGATCCAGTGTTGCATGACCAGACAGCTCCCCCATGAAGCGATTAACCACGTTTGACTCTGCAGTGGATTGTCTAGATAACATCCACTGTATGGAGCTGCATGGTCGGGGGTTTTTTTTTAAAAAAAAACCCTGTCTGCGCATGTGCATATGCACCTCACCATATACTTGTTTTTCCATGCATGCAAGGACTAAAATGGTAAAAGCACTGCCAGCAGTACCTTCCTCTAGGTACCATTTCAGTTAATAAAGTTGTGTTCAGTGTGTTCAGAGTGTGTTCAGATGGGCAGTTAATCCCGCCATTGGCCCGGCTGTAATTTGAGCTGGATCTTTTTGATCCAGCATTGCACGACCAGACAGCCTGCCTGTGAAGCGCTTCACCGTCCATGACTCCCGCGGTGGATTGTCTAGATGGCATCCACCATGAGAAGCTGTGCAGTCGGCCTTTTTAAAAAAAAACCTGTCTGTGCATGCGCATAGGCACCTCACCATATACTTGTTTCTCTGTGCGTGCACGTACTAAACATGGTAAAAACACCGCCAGAGGTACCTTCCTCTAGGTACCATTTCACTTAATAAAGTTGACAACGTTCAGGGGACTGTCAGAAACATAACATTGTTTGGATTGCTTAAGCAGAGCTCTGGGGATGTCACTTGTTTAAGTGGTTATGCGTGCATCACTAAGACTTTTTTAAAATGGCAGCCGTTCGGGATGGTCTGGAGACCATCCCTACGGGCTGATTGCGCACTAGAGGTTCAACCTGATGGTAGAAAGTCCAGCATTGGCCCATCGGACAGCTTTAGACCAGACTTTAACTACTATTTTTTAGGTACAGATCCCCGACAGGGATTGACGGGCTACTAACAAAAGCGGCATGATTCCCAGATGTTGAGGTCTGGACATGCACTTTAAATCCACCAGGCACTCGTGCCTGGCATGGCTCAAAAGAGCTGTCTGAATGCACCCAAAGTTCAGGGGACCATCAGAAACATAAAATTGTTTGGATCATTTGAGTGCAACTCTGGGGTTATGTGCACATCACTATGACTTTTTTAAAAATGGCAGCCATTCTGGAGACCATCCCTATGGGCTGATTGCGCGCTCATGGAATGACCTGATGGTGGAACGTCTGGCATTGGCCTGTCAGCCAGCTTTTGACCGGACTTTCACTGCTATCTTTTAAGTATGGATTCCTGATGGGGATCGACGGGCTACTCACGAAAGCGGCACGATTCCCAGATGTTGTGATCTGGACATGCACTTTAAATCCACCAGGCACTCGTGCCTGGCGCGGCTCAAAAGAGCCATATGAACGCGCCCTCTGTTGTAGAAAATTGAAAGGCAGTGCAAAGGAACCTGGACAAAGGGGGGGGGGGGAACCTTCTTGAAACTGACCAGAGTTTGAGACAGACAAGGCAGCAGCAAAGTCTTTGAAAAAGCCTGAAAGAGTGATCAGCTAGGGCAATTGCTCTCCTGCTCCCAAGGTGTTGCCAGTGTGTGTCCTAAAATAGCCTGGGGTCCCCCTCCCTTCTTTGTAGCAGGAATGCACTACACAGTATTTTTAAAAAAATTACCATCGCACAGATTTTATTTCTGGCAGAGAGCAATTGCCACCGATCGGTGGTTTATTTCTAAAGATTAAAAAAAGAAGTCCCCTCTTTGGAGCAGGGCGCATAGTCCCTCACCATGATTCTTGTTGCTGATGATGATGATGTCAGGCTGGGAAAAGGGGGGAAAGAAGTTTTCTTGGTTGCTGATTAAGCGTGCAGGAGAAGGGGGAGGATTCTGAATGAATGTTGCTGTTTGCTACTGGTCGCTGAGCGTATGAGTCAGCCTGGAGGAGGTAGAGAAGGAAGGCAGCTGAGATGGAGAAGGAGGGCAACCCGGGCCAGCCTGTCCATGCTGCGGTTTGCTGCAGAGAGAGAGGAAGAGAGAAAAAGCACAGAAAGAACAGTCCCAGGGAGTCTGGCTCCTGATTGTTTCGGAAAAAGTACACACCCCTCAGAATGCAATCTGATCAGCAGTGAGGGATAAACATTTTTGAAACGGATGATCAGCCCTGGCCTCTGGAGCTCCTCGTCTTGCTTGGCTTTCCCAAGGAAGGTTCCTTGTAAGGCTTTTGGAAGGGGGAAGAGTCAGATGGCCTGGAGGTGCAGTAAAGACCGGGCTCACCTGCTGGGGGGTGGGGGTGGAAACAAACAAGAGATAGCAATTACCCTGGCATCCTACCCATAAATTTTCATGACAAAACAAAAACAAATGGGAGCTGGAGATTTAAACTCTTGATTTAGCATTCAAATGCTAGTCTTGTGTGGCCAATTTTTTTTAAAAAAATTAAAGAACGGTGGTTGTACAGCAATGAAGGTTGTGATGGGAGAAGGTGGATGAGGGTGGAGCAATTTTGGTGTGGACAGGGAAGTGGGCATCAAGGGGGAGCAAAGGGGAGGGGGAAATCCAATTAAATTATTCTGCTCTAAAAATTACTTCAACTTGGAAAGGAACTTTTTAAAAAGTCACCACAATAGTGCTCTCAGAAAACTTGATGGGGTAGACTGATAGTGGGGCGAGCGCTAAAGGGAGGAAAACAAATACAGAAATACCGCCCCCCCCCCAAAAAAAGTTCATGGATGCTAAAAGCAACAGAAAAGTTACTTCAATTAACACCTTCTAGATATTAAACCATAAAATAAGTTTAATTTCCTTTTGCTTTATTTATTAGTTTTCAAAACATTCTTCTCCTCTAAGAGTAATTGTACCTTATTTAATCAAAGACCTGCTAGTTCATTTAAGGTAACAAAGACAAACAGGGGAAGAAAGTTGGAGTCCAGCGGCACCTTTAAAACCAGCGGAGTTTTATTCAAGGTAAAGGTGAAGATAAACAGAAAAGATTTGGTGAAATGACATTGCTGTTTTGCACAGAAAGAGAGAGAGGGGAGAAGGCTTCATGCAGATTTTACATGATAAATGTATTGCTTGAGACTCAAAATGTGACTAAACCACTTCTGTCTGCGATTAAATGCAAGGCCTCCAGCGTTGCTAATACTAGCTGTGACTATGGACAACTGAAATCCACTGAATAAGTTGGTTTGACTAATGAGAATCCCATTGGTGTTAGTGGGGCTTAGATATGACTAAGTCGTTCTGTGGCTGTACAGAGGCAAAAAAATGTCTGAGACCAAATATTTGTGTGTGTTTTTTTAAAAAAAGCCCTATTATCATTTGTGTAAAAATGTAGCATTCCTTTCATGAATGGGAATACAATTCCAAGTTGTATTTGATTGTTCACACACACACACACACACACACACACACACATACCCCACTTTACCAGGTGTGATCTCCTAGGGAAGCTTGGAACTCATCTTGACCCATGTCTGTCATGGCTGGTGAAAGCCAGCAGTGATGAAATATGGATTCCCCTGGACGGTATCAACTTATCTCTGAGTTCAGGGACTTTCCCAGGGACTTTAAAGGAGGCAGGACTGCTCCTTAAAAAAAAATCTCTGGATTCCACTGATCCATACAACTAGGGCCCTGTGTCGAATCTTCTGTTCCTGGGTAAAGTAGTGGCAGTGGAACAGCTCCAGACCTTCCTGGATGACTTCTCTATCCTGGATCCATTCCAGTCTGGCTTCCGGCAGAGATGGCATTGGTCACCCATACAGATGACCTCAGGAGACACCTGGATTGAGGTGGGTCAGTGCTGCTGTTATTGCTTGAGCTGACAGCAGTGTTTGATACGGTCATTTATGATCACATGATCCACTGCCTCGCTGAAGTGGAGATATGGGGGGACAGAGGGTGAAGCTTGGGGAGAGGGTTTCACCACATTACCCTCTGGTATGTGGTGTCCCTCAGGAGGCAATCCTCTCTGCTATGTTATTTAACATCTACATGTGCCCCCTCGCTCAGCTGGTCCAGGGGTTTGGGGCTGCAGGGGTCATTTCGAGCAGGAGCTTGAGGGAGCGCAGCTTTGGGAGTTGGTACCAGCCCCCCCCCTCGGTGGAGGAATGCCTGCTTGTGTCACGGCTGCAGCAAAATGACCCTGTCCCCTGGAAAGGTCCTTGTTCCTCCGACCAGCCTTCTGAAGGCTTCAGCCACCACTGAAGCTATCCTCCCAGAATAGTGGTATTTCTGAGGCTTGGATTAGTAGTTGTCCCCTGTCTGCCAGTTCTTTCTTTCTTTCTCTCTCTCTCTCTCTCTCTCTCTCTCTCTCCTCTTTCTTTCTTGCCTTCTGACATACTTCTTGTGATGTCAGATGGTGTAGCATATGCAAATGAGTTATGCTAACGAGCTCCTGCACCTCTTTTTCTACGAAATGACCCCTGTGGGGCTGGGTTGTCACCCATATGCTGATGATACTCAGCTGTATCTGTTGATGGTCAGCTGGCTGGATACCACCCCAGATGTTTTAGACAGGGCTTTGGAGGCCGTGACTGGCTGGTTAAAGCAGAACTGACTGAAACTAAACCCATCAAAGACGAAGGTCCTGTGTCTGAGCCGTGGCGGGATGGAATCAAGAATCCAATTCCCAAACCTTGACAGAGTTCAAGTTACTAGATAGACCCTATGGACCATATAGTCAGATGCATCATTTAAATGACCTACAGTATACATGCTCGGGGGGGGGGGGTAGCCTCTGAAGCATGTGTTTCATATATTATGTTAGTGTATGTGCAGGACTGATTCCCAAATCATGATTCACCTGTATGTCTGGGGCTGTGATTGACCTGGAATCAGTGATGGGCCTGGGCAACTTTAATAATTCTCCTGAGTAGTCAATCACTTCAAAAGGAAGTCCTGAGAAACAACTTTTGTTAGTCAGCTATAAAACAGTAGCTCTTCTTTTAAGAGTATGGATGTTTTTAACAGTTGACAGCAGTCAGTAGTTTGCTGGATTGGGGATTAATAAATTAAGGCTCAAAGACACAATGGAAGTGCTGTTGCCTGCTGAAGCAGCCTTTGTCATCTTTTCCCTGGACCTGGACACATTAAAGCTCTCTTCAGACACAGAGGAACAACTGACGGGACCTTCATCTACCCATGAGCAACATGTGAGCTGAACTAGAGGGTATTCTAGCATTCCTGATGATCACATTTTACCCTTACAACAATGCTGCAAAGTACTAGAAAAGAGCAAGAGTCCAGTAGCACCTTAATGACTAACAAAAATTGTGGCAGGGGATGCGTTTTTTGTGACTCACAAAAGCTCATAAATTTTGTTAAGTCTTTAAAGTGCTACTGGACTCTTGCTCCTTTCTACTGCTACAGACAAACTAACACTGGCTACCCATCTTGATCTAACTGTGAAGTATGTTAGGCTGACCAAGAACTTGTTCAAGGCCTCTTAATAGTTCTGAGCAGGTACCTGAACCCCATTCTCCTCCATCCAAGTTCAACTTACTGAACCTCACCAGCTTTATTAAAGGGGCAAAGGCTTTTTCCCAGTGTTCTAACACCCTAAAAAGTATGTATTGTCTCTGAAAATATCCAGCCATGAGAAGATTTAAGTTCTGCTCCACAGAGAGCTCTTATTTGTATGACCTTCAAAGCGCCTTCTTTGTGGCCACATTTGTATGGGTTAATACTCTTTTTACTGTCACCAGCAAGGACTCTGGCCCCTGTGCCATAGACAGATGCACAGGCTGAAATCATATCATAGGAGAAGCAATAATGTGGAATTCAATCAACCATATAAAAATGAAATAGATTTATAGCCATGTCATGTGAGAGAAATGAAGGTCAGTTTTCAGCATGGAAGGCAGTGTTGACTAAACAAGTATGAGATAAAATTATGTATAAGTTACATTTCTAAAAAGAAATGAACATCTACTGCTCTAAGACCTCCTGGATATTCTGTGTGGCAGAAGACAAAGAGACGTTTTTATATTCACCCTAAAATACCATATGAGAGAGAAAGGTAAATTCAGTGTTACTGAAGAATTAACTTAAAAATAAAGGCCCCCCCATTAGAACGGGGGGAGAACTTAATCATTTATTTATTTACAAGGAGCAACCTGCAAGAAACTTGCAGGGAGGAAGTATTCCCCCAACTTTGCTTGTTTCCCCCTCCCTAGGGCTGCCAAGTGCCGGCGACTTAACGGCGGGGGGGAGTTGTTTTCCCCCCGGAGCTCTTCTGGCGTGTGTGCGCCACGGCGACGTAATGACATCACCCAGAGGTGTCTTCATTACACGGGGGAAGTCGTCCTCACCGGACGACTTCTGGGGCGGGGTTCCCCCAGCCGGCCAAATGCCGGCCGGCGGATCGGGAACCCCTATAGCGGGGGATCCCCCGCCTCCCGGGCTGACTTGGCAGCCCTCCCCCTCCCCCTTTCTTTCTCTTCCCAAGCCAATCCCTCCTTTTTCTTTACAACCGTCCACCAAGTCGATCCCTCTTTCTTTGTGTCTCTCTCCCCCGCCGCAAGCCAATCCCCCTTCTTTTTCTCCCTGCCAAGAAAATACCCCCATCTTTTTCTTTCTCTTTCTCCCCCAAGACAATCCCCCTCCCCCTTCTTTCTCTCCTCCTTTCCCCCTAACTTTGAGTCTGGCAGCGGTGGCAGTGCCTGGGAGGCCGAGCGAGTGTAGACTCAGCCCTAAAGCTACCCGCCACTTTCCCTGTCCCTCTTCGCTCCTGGCTTCCCAAAAGAGGAAAAGTCTGCGAAGGCCTCTTCACTAGGAAAGCCATTGCTAAGGGCAGTCATGTGCTCTAAACAGTCGCTTTCCAAGGAGGGAGAGAGAAGGCTCCTCGTCTTCAGTAAGTCCATTCTCTGTGCATGAGCAGAAAAACCTGTTGTACTTTTGGGGGGGGGATTTAAGTATCCCCCATATCCTTTTTAAAAGTTTTTTTATTTTTCTGCACACCTGGGGATTGCCCCAAGAGTGCAGGATAATCTCTTTCCCCTCCATGTGCCTTTGATCTGTGGAAATAAGTATCTGCATGCAGGGGGCCATGTTGGGAATTCGATATATAGATTTGGCTTCTAGCCCTCCCTCCCCCACAAGCAGGCTCAGGGCAGGTTACAACAGAACAATAAGTAACATAGTTCAGTTCATAGATCTTAAAACCCAAGCAATAATAAGATCAATTAATATTAATATACAGCAGATGGCATCATTTATCCCCATCTTCTCCCATGCAGGTTCCCAATATATTTACAGGTGGATGGCAACTAGTACTGGGGGGAACAGGCAGATGAAGAATAACACAAATTGACAGCAGTGCAGGGGGAGGCCCAGATATATAGAGCTCAGCTTCCTCAACCATAGGCCTGGTGGAACATCTCCATCTTTCAGGCCCTGCAGAATTGCATTTAGTACTACAGGGCCTGGATGCCAATATGGAGAGTGTCCCACCAAACCAGCGCCAGAGCTGAGAAGTCTCTGGCTTTGGTTGAGGCTAAGTGAACACCCATATGGCTAGGGATCACCAGCAGATCTTGATCTATCGAGCATAATGCTCTCTGGGGGACATACTAGGAGAGATGGTCCTGAAGGTATGTTGGTCCCAGACTGCATAGGATTTTAAAGGTAAAAAACAGAACCTTGAACTTGACCCAGTATTCAAATGGAAGCCAGTGCAGCTGGCGGAGCACTGGTTGTATATGAGCTCTTAGCGGTGTTTGTGTGAGGGCATGCACCACTGCATTCTGGACCAGCTGAAGTTTCCAGATCAGTTTCAAGGGTAGCCCTGGACAGATCGAATTACTGTAGTCCAGCCTGGAGGTGGTCATTTCATGGTTCACTGTGGATAGGTCAAGGGGGGAGAGGTAGGGATCTGGTGAAGATGGAAGAATGCTGATCTGGCAACATTTGTGATTTGGGCCTCCATAGATAGGCATCCAAAATCAAACCCAAGCTCTTCACTGTCAGTGCTGGTGTTAACAGGTTTTCCTGGATGATTCCTCGATCTTGGATCCATTCCAGTCTGGCTTCTGCCCAGGCTATGGGATGGAGGTGGCGCCATAAGACAGTTGTGACTTGACAGACTTAATTATTATTAGTTACAGCAGATTAAAGTTCTCTTTGAACACTTAGGCATGAGTGAAATAAAGTCTATTCATACTCTCTCATGAACAGGAGACTTTAGAAGACCTAGACCGAGAGGTAAATGAATAACATTATTAGGGAATCAAGGATTTTGCAGAACACATTAACACTTTGCAGAATGGAAGAAAATAATGTCATTGTTTAATGTACCTTCCTCATAAAGCGGGATCAGGTTATAAGGACCAACAAATACCTACAACTTTCTTCAGATCCAAAAATGTTGGCAATTTTTTTTCAAGGATTGCCAAGTTCTTTAGCTGGTCATTTGTCATGCAGTTCCTTAGGAAATGACCATCTGTCAAAGACAAGAGAATGTTACTTCCCATGAGTCACTTGGCACAGGAATACAACATTTTGCTACTGCCTTTTTCTGTCCTCTTCTACTTTTCAAATATAATCTTCCTTATCATTGTAACAATATAGAAATAGTTGGTTATGTTCTAATTCCTAGGAGACAACTAGGAACTAGGTAACTGCAATACCCACTTTATATCTCTTCAGTTGGGTCTGAGGAAGGTGAAAGCTCTGTAAATGGTAAATGAAAGCTCTGTTAACCTGCAGGCTGGCTCTGGACATCTCCCAGAACAACAACTGATCTCCAGACTATAGAGATCAGTTCCCCTGGAGAAAATGGCTGCTTCAGACGATGGACTCTGTGGCATTACACTTTGCTCAGGTGCCTCCCTTCCCCCAATGCCCCTCCTCGCCCAGGCTCCCCCCCCCCCAAAAAAAAATTCAGGAATTTCCCAATCTAGACTTGGCAATCTTATCTATAAATAACTTATTCAAATCAAGTTGGAAGTTTATTTGAAACATGATAATGCTTTTATGCACACAGAAACAATCACCTTTGAAGCAAGCGGCGTCTGACTAGTAGAGGTTAGTTTGGAAGAAATGCTAGAAGTTTACTCTCTTGTTTGACAATTTTACCAATATATACCAGTTATCTACAGAAAGTGGAATGTGCTCTTATATGTATATTTCCAAGTTCTTAGGTTAGGTCTAACCTTTCACTCCTTTTGTCTCCTTTTTTTGTATCACAAACGGAGATGTTAAGTTAGATTCAGCTGGGTTGCCATGTTGGTTTGAAGCAGCAGAACAAAAGTTGAGCCCAGTGGCACCTTTAAGACCAACAAAGTTTTATTCAAGGTATAACCATAGACCTCCACCATCTTGGACACACTATTTTAAAAGGCGCTCAAAGGGGAAGGCAGTCTGTTGGAAAGCGGCTATTCCTCCAGGGGTACACAAGGCAGTAAACAGTCCCCGTGGTGACAAGCTGCTGGGCAGCGGGAGACACAGAGGCAAGGCCTCAGATCTTTGAAGGGAAGCTGGGAGCCCTGACCGTCCCAGCAGGCAATTCCTTACAAAGGTCAGGTGGTGGCAGTGGTTACTCGAGAGAGAGAGAGAGAGAGAGAGAGAGAGGCCTCTTCAGGTGTTGGGAAAACCTTGGAGGGCAGGGTGGAACAGGGTCTGCAGGCCTGAGCAGGCCCGTTCCACCACAGAGGCACCAAGATGGAAGCATCTGGGCATGATCCAAGTACAAACCCCAGCTCAACTCCTTCCCTCTCCATTTTTTCAAGTCTGGGGGAAGATATCATGGATTGTAAGGCAGCACCTGAAGCAAGGCCTCTTAAACACATTGTTTCTTAGAGTGTTGTTTTTGACTATGCAGGGTATAGCAGCAGCCCTTACGAAGCCCCCTGGTTCACCTCACAAGAGCTTGTTATAATCTTTTCTTTACAGATGTTGACTTCCATAAATATTCTGAAAGCCTTGATTATAAATATACCCCAATGCACAACAGATTTGCATTTGGGAGGGTTCTTTGTCAGTGTAAAACTGTCAATAAACCTTCCTTCATCTCTCTTTCCCTTTGATCCTAAGGCATGTGTGTCTGTCATATTAACTTGTGCAACATTCTTGCCTTAAAGCAATGAGCATCACTGAGCACAGCTGTAAAAATAAAGCGTAATTTCTAATAAAATGTATGTGTTTGCAGGAGTGAATAGCCAAGCATCATCAGAGAGGTAGCAAAACTATTTTATATATACTTTTGCTGGGGGAAAATAACTGTCTCAATCTGTGATCTGCAAATTTGCCACCCACTTAGGAAGGGTGAAAAACAACTTTGAATAGTCTACAGAAGAACATCTTGTCCAGCTGGCCACTCCAGGCCCCCAGAAGTAGATTTCCCCTTTCCTATAACATCTTTAAAGAACATTTAAAGCCACACAAAATTAAGGAGAGCAAGAGGAAGAAAGAAGTGTCCAGAATTGACAAAAACTCGTTATCATTGTTATAATTATTGATAATTGCATAACTTCTAAATTTAAAAATTAAGTTACTACATGAAAATAGAGTAGCACAAAGATACTTCTTATAACATATGTTCTATGTTGTTTATAATGCTTTGCCAAATTAAATCTATGCAAGAAAAATATTTTTAAGAGCTGTTAGTTTCACATTTAAAGAGAAAGTCTTAATTTTATCCATAAGCAATCTTCTGGTTGGAGATTTTTTTCTCCCCTGCTTCCAAACTTCAGCCAGCTCTAATCTAGGAGCACTTATATAAAGTAGGTGTCCAAAACTTCTTTGATATAGACACAACATACTGAAGCAAGAAAACTTCTGGTGAAGGAATGACCAGACACCCAAGACCTTTTGACAATGCAACAGAGATAATCCTCCAATAGTTTTACACTCTAGGACATTTCCGCCACATGTGAATATAATCAGGACATGGTTTGTTACCTCAGTAAATTCTTGCTAGCCTTGCTGGAGAAAGGCACCACTGATGGGGCATCTTGATTACGTCTTCTCATAAACTTTGGCTTTAAGAAAAAGATAAGTCGGGGGGGAGGGGAGGGGAGAACCTCCATACATTATTATCCAGATCAAGTCTGACCTACAGCTCTCTGCCATTTCTTAGCATGTCTACCCAGAACCCCATACACAGGTACATAATAATTTATTAAAAAAATAGATAATGCTTGTTCTCAGACATTTTAAGAGACACAAAAGAGGTTAATTCCCTCCAGAGCTCCCATCTGCACATTTTAGCAGTGAGCAGTCTTCTTATTTAAAGGAACTGAAGTACTGATATCCCTGTGTTACTATGCTCAGAAACTGTGCTATACTGCATTATTTCTATATGTTAATTAAATTACAGCATCGATCCAGTCTTGCTTTTTCCCAATGAACACAATCAGCTTCTCTTTAACCCACGCTAGCAGCCATTTCCGTTACAGCTGGTGTTGTCAGGGAAAACCCTGGAGACAGTTTACCATTAAACTTGACCCAAGTTTCTAATATGCGAGCAATGTAACAGTTTATTTATTATTCTTATAATACATCTGCCTCTCCAGGTTTTTTTTTCAGGATAAGCCAGCTTTTTAAGAGTATTGTCACAAATTATTATTCCAGTGCTCTTATATCTGAAACATTAACATCCACCCATGAGGTTAACCAGGATGGTTTGGAGCTGCCGGGCCTTCTCTCCCACCTGCCCCCCCCCCACAGGTGACAAGGCCCGCATGGCTTGGAGCTACTGGGCCTTCTCTCCTGCCCACCCACCCCAAATGGCAAGGCCCACGTGGCTCGGAGCCACCGGGCCTTCTCTCCTGCCCACCCCACCCCCACTGACAATGAGGCCCATGCAGCTTGCAGCTGCTGGGCCTTCTATCCTGCCTGCCCCCCTCACCAATGGCAAGGCCCACATGGTCCTGAGCTGCTGGGCACCAAGCCTTCTCTCCCACCCGCTATCCCCGCAATGGTAGCAAGGGACTGTCCCAACTGCATTCCCTGTACATGCGCAGGGGACACTTTTTACTTTGGGGGGATTTAAGTATCCCCCAAATATTTTTTTTTTACTTCTCAGATTTTTCTGCACACTTGGGGAGTCCCCCAAGTATGCAGAAAAATCTCTTTACCTCTTAGGTGCCCTGTTGTGCAGATTTAGATATCTGCACGCAGGGGGCGCCCTGGCTATTAGATATATAGATTAAGATTTTAACTGAATGTTACAAACTGCACAAATTCAACATAAGGATGAGTTCTTGGTAACTATTCATAAGTAAATACTCAGCTGGGCCCAATTTGGGGTCTGGCTCCAAACAGAGCAAATAGCTCCCCCCCCCCCAATTGTAGGCCCAGATTGTTTCTGTCCTTGAAAACATTGAAGTCAGGAATTCCTTCTTCTCCCATGCAGTGGTCTCAGTCCAACACAAGCCTTACTGCATGCTTACTTATGAGTTGCCACTATGAACTAGCAACTCCACTATAGCTACAAGTCTCTGTGGTAAAGTCCTGCAGCTTGTAATGTCTAGTTAGGCTTCCAGTCAAAGTCATTTACAGCTGCTCAAAGCAGCATTCGTAGCCTCTGGGATTGTGGCATGGGGTGATACTGCTGTGGCTTCATGCTGAAAACCCACCTGGTAGGGTGACAGGCACTCTAGCTAAAGGTATCTTTGCCCAGCAAGAGAGCATCAAGGTCAAACAGCCCAGGGGAGAGAGAGAACAAGCACTTACTTTGGAATGGGGAGAAAAACCTGGGGGCGGGAATCATGCTAAGATTTCCTCAGAACACCTCTTGTATGTATGCTGATCCTGATAAAACGATTAATGCAATTAATCATTTCACACATAATTTTTTAACTGTCAGTTCTATTGATCCAAAATTAACTTCAGGAATCTGGCAAGAAATGTACTAAAAGAAGAGACACCCAAGCATAGAAACATAACACTTTTACGTCAAAATGAGCCAATTAGTACAAAAAACAAATACCAAAAACATATGACAAAAAGTGTCTACACCTTTTAATCCCTTCACAACAGTTTTTGAGAGTATCTAAACAGACAGTTTTCAGAGATCCATCACAGAGTTCACATATATTTCCACAGCAGTTGGGGGGGGGGGTGTCTGTGTTCTGTTGGTGCACCAGACCAATAACCCAGTTGCCGAACTGACTGTGGCTGGCTCCTCTTTCCTCCTAACGACTCAGGCAGGAAAGACAGCATTATGATGCCTGAAAATTGTCTTCCTCATAAACCCCAGACATTTTGTCCTATCCATCTAAAGTCTGGCACAAAATGCCTTTTTGGCCTGGGGTATAATCTGGCAAGTGCTTGGTAAGGCTTCACCTGTTGAATTTCTGCCTGAGTCCAATGCTGAGCTGAAAGACCAAGGCCAGGTGTGGGTGTATGAAGTCTAATTTATAAGTGAGCAAAATATGACAAACTGTACAAAGGGCTTGCTTACAGTTCCTCAGTTTTGGGGCAGAATGGTTTTGGCCTCGTACCGCTCACCTTTCCTCCCTAAACAATGTGACCAATTGCCTCCCTGCCACCCATGTGGGACCCAAAAAATGCAGTTTCAGGCCATTCCCGAGACAAAGGCTGAGAGCCAGCAGAGACAGGGCAGAGCTGGAAGTACACCCACCCACCCATCATAATGGACTGGGAAAAAATGACAACCCCTTAGAGATATGGCGCCATCTGGCAGCAGGACTCTTAGACCATTAATCAGAATGTCTCTGCAATAAATCAAAATGCATTTCAGCACACAACCCCTTGCTGCACAGACATTCTTTCTAATAAAGAATTCCAGCTATGTATTAGCATCTTAAGTAAAAGGGTTCTTCTCTTCCCTTACATGTTATCAGATATTCCACCTTCCAGTAAGGCAGCCACAACCATCCATAATACACCTACTTCCTGACCTAAGACCCTTTTTTATTCAGAAAAGTTCCATGGACTTGGAAACTCCCTCATTCCTACCTCCCACCAATCAGGAACATTCCTTCTCCTCCTCTTTCCTAAACTCAGGAAAAATGACTTGTTTATATTAAGTCCTATAACTAAATCCAGAACCTTTCCCAGTGCTCTTGTTGCATGACTTGATTTTGGCTACCTTCCTTGTTCAGCTCCTGCCTTGTGTGGCAGTTCCCTTGTGCTTTCTTGCCCTTCTCCCCTCTTAAATTGCTACTTGGGTTTTGCTTGGGTCTCCATCTCTGACCCTGGCAAGCACCCCTCTTGGTTGCTTTTTCCTGTTAAGTCACAGCTGACTTATGGTGACCCTTAGGTTTTTCAAGGCAAAGAGACATTGAGAGGAGGTCTTTGCCTGCCTTTGTGTCATGAGCCTGGTATTTCATCCAAATACTAGCCAGGGTCAACCCTGCTTAGCTTCTGAGATCTGGGCTGTTCAGGTCAGTGTAAGGACCCCTCTAGCCAGCTCCAATTTGTTGGATTATTGGCTGGCCAGTCACTTAGCACCCTCACCTAAACGAATCTCTGCTCAGGGCCTACAAAGATAGGTGACTAAACCTCTGCTTTACCCTTCTACTGGGTCCAATCACACGCAGCATTAGCCACGTGATAGGCACAAATGTTGGCTGGATTTTAAGGGTACGATCGCACAAAAATATCTGGCAAGCGTCTCGCACCCGTCAGCAACCCGTATTGCCCTGCCGAAGTGGAATTAAAAGATACCAGCGAAAGTGCAGTATTTTCCAGAAAATGTGGGGCATGGATGGGCATTGGATCGCAGAAGCGCTGATATCCCATCGCATCCAGTGCCTGTCTGTGTCCTGTCTCACACCGAATGGGGTTTTTTTAAGCCTCCATGGCATGCGCACAAACACGGACCTGCGCATGCGCACAAACATGGTATTGCTGAACTTTGTGACACGTCAACATCACCATGTGATTGGCGGCTGACAGCCTGAGCATGGAACCTCAGGAGACCATCTGATCGTGATACCGCGCTTCATTTTGCTCCGGCGTGAAAAACCTTACTTCCCTACCAGATTATCTTGCTTGTGTGACTGGGTTGTACTGTCTCTCTTTAGAGTGTGCATTAGTGATAATTATGGGCACTCCTGATCTCATCAGGCCTCAGAAGCTAAGCAGGGTCTATAGGATAGGAGACTACCAAGGAAGACTTTGCAGAGGAAGGCAATGGCAACCCACCTCTGCTCAATCACTTGCCTTGAAAACCCTGTGGGGTCACCACCTTAAGTGGGCTGCAACTTGATGGTACTGTACACAGACATTGTGGGCATTCTGCTGTTTTTAAGTTCTGGGTATTTTAAGTGCTTGAATTATTGAGATGGCTTGAATGGATTGCTTATTCTGCTTAGTAAAAGCCCTCTCTGTTTTCACTGTATCCAGATCTCAGTGCTCTTTTCAGACTCACCTAGAAGCCTCATTACTTTGTCAGAAACAATCCCTTTGTTATCTGTGTGTGTTTGTGTATTCGACCTCAAGCTGGGTTTAAAACCTACACCAGCACTGGCTTTCAGAATAGATGTGAGAAGTGGTTGGGGTTGCTAACTCCAGTTTGGGATATACCGGGAGACTTTAAGGGTGGAGCCCGAGGAAGGTGAGGTTTGGGGAAGGGAGGTACTTCAGTGGGGACTCTATGCTATAGAGTCCACCTTCCAAAGCAGCCATTTTCTCCCAGTGAACTAATCTCTGTTGCCTGGAGATCAGTTGTAATCTCAGGAGATCTTCAGCCACTACCTGGAGGTTGGCATCCCTAGAACTGGCCGGAGGAAGACTTCTTCCTAATCCTCAGGGCTCCCCTTAGTGAATTTGCATCAGGTTTGAAAGTAGGCATCATTCACACAGACATCAACCACACAGTAACAATGGGATAATTTTTCAGTAGCTCTTCTCTTAACGCAATGCTTTTTTACTCTAGAATCCAACCAGTGTTGTGCAGTGACTTCCTGTGAGCTTTCAGATCCGAATTGTTTGATACTCAAAAGCCCTTTGCAGCCTGTGACTGGTATACCTTAGAGCAAGTGTCCCCAATCTTTTTGAGCCTACAGGCACATTTGAAATTCTAATTCTATGGGCACATTTGGCATTAACCTTTAAAGCCCTATGCAGCCTGGAACCAACATCTAGGGGACTGCCTTCCCCCCACATGTGCCCCATAGAGTTTTGTGCTCTGCCGAGCAACATCTGCTGGTAGTTCCCGGCCTGAAAGATGTCCACTTAGCCTTGAGCAGGGCCAGGGCATCTTCTTGAGATCTTGTGTGTTCCATACGCCGCCTTTATGTTTGGAGTGCAGTCAGAATTTGTTGGCTACTAAGGCATGGATTCACACCATTACATTTTGGTTGTGACTCCATGTCAACTCTGACCCCCATAATTATATGTACGAATTACTTTCTGAATCTGTCAATTCTTGTTGGCTATCTTACATTGAAGCCAAAATGAGTTACTTGGATTTATCCTTAGAATCCTTATTTTTGCTTTCTGAGTCTGAAGCTTTAAAAAAATAATAAAATCTAGTTTATTGGCTTCAGAGTTGCAAACTTCTATAGCCTGGCTAGCAAAATCTGTTCTCCCTTAAACTGCCAAATGCAAACCTTCCAGCTGTATACCTCTATTAACTCATAGCTCCAAATCTGCGTAGAGCCATCTCCTTGGTCAGATTTAATGTTCTTCCTTCCACTTTTTGATTTGGTAGATCCCAGGGGATTCCCTATCCTGGCAGGTGCTGTCGTATGAAGGACTGTGTCAAAACACTCCCCCGTGTTCTCCTTCAGCATCCTCTCGATCTAGCATCGCATTGGGATCTTCTGTATCCCATATTAGCCCAACTTTTAGAGACCTTTGATGATTTCAGTGTTCCTTTCTTGCTTGATAATCCTGACATGGAAATAACTGAAATAGTAGCAAAGTTTCTCCTCAATGTAATGGTTACACATCCTGATATGTAATACGATGTATTAGGTTTTATTATGCTTTTACTCTGTTTTCTCATGCTGTAATTCTAATTTTACCTTACAAGGATTTTGTATTTTCTAATCTGTAATTAACCCAGTCTCCTACTCTCTCTCTCTCTGTGTGTGTGTGTGTGTAAAGGCTTGTCTGATTGTTGTTGTTCTTGAGATCAGGGCCCTGTGGGATTTAATGCCATTCCACAGGGCTTGTAAAACGGAGCTGTTCTGTCAGGCCTTGGTTTGAGGCGGTGGGCATCTAAATACTCTAGCCTCCCCTGCCTATACTGCCTGGGTATCACAGGCTGGGGGTGCCAGTCAAAGGGAGTCCAGAAAAGCCAAGGTCAGGAGCCAGAAACACAGAACCAAGTCCAAAGTCAGGGGGTCTGAAGGTCTAGGTGCAAGAGCTGAGGTGGATGCAAGCAGCATGAAGCTGACCTGTTGCTCCCACAAAGAATACTGCCCAGAATGAGGAGTTAAATGCTGTTGCCAGCTGCACGATCGCCCAGGCTCCTGTTAAAACTCTGGGCTAGCTGAGCACCTCCCTTGTAGCCTGGGGTCTCTTCACTTGGTTGCTAAGTTTTGCTGGAGTTGCTCCCTTAAATGAGTCACATATGTGGGGGAGTCAGGAGGACTTTCAGCTTGCTGTTCATCCTTCTTATCTGAGCCAGGTGTGAAGACTGCTGTTACAGGCACTTGCCATCTATCCTCCTCTGCTGTTTCAGAGGGGCCAGCTGTGGTTTCTGCAGGCTCAGTCAGGTCATACTCATCCATGCCCATGACACCAGGTGAACTGCCCTTTAGAGATCACCACGGCATCTGCTGAGTGGGTCCTTATCTTTGTCAGCATATGCCCAGCACCAGAGGTGCTCCTGGATACTGGGAATTGAAATTTCTGTCAATTGTTGCTGTTTTTAGGAATTTTAAATTGGCATGAATTTGTATTTGTATCTGTTTGCATTTTAACTGTTGTGACCTGCCCTGAGCCTGCTTGCAGGGAGGGCAGGATAAAATCCAACTGAATGAATGAATGAATGAATGAATGAATGAACGAACGAACGAACATGGCATGGTGGGCACAGCAACAAAATGGCTGCCATAAAATGTTTGTCACAGCTTCACTTCAGACAGTGTGGATCCTTGTGCTGTGCTGGCAGCTGCTGCCTGAGCAATGTTTGGAAAAAAATCTGCGCAGCCAATTACATCTCTAATAGTCGATCAGAAGCCTTGCTGGGCAAAAGCCCTACCTGGCCCCGCCCACTTCCTAAGAAACACTTGGCGGGAACCAGCAAAAGTGTCAGCAGGTGCCATGGCATACAAAGGCACCACATTGGGGACCCCTGCCTCAGAGACTGCATTTCCTTCAACAATGTCTTAATGTAGCAATCACGTGAGCCCAATGTTTACTGCAATTTACAAGAAACAAACAAACAAACAAAAACAAGGGATGAAACACCGCAGGGCAATTGACTTCAACAAGACTGATGAGCCATTGAGGTTCAGTATTTTATAAGACTGAAAACGTTTCCCCCACTTCTTCAGGTCAATTTGATCCCACTTTTTAGGCAAGTAAGCTAATTTATTAAGTGCTGGATTTCAGCATGTGTATATTTGTGTGCTCATGCAGAAGCAGTTCCCTCATGGGCTTATATGCATCTTCTTATCAAATATTTGATCATTAGTATTTTGTGTGGTTTTTTTTTTTTTAATTTAATTGCTTGGTAACATTTTCCGGTAGCATCAATAAAGCCTCTCACAGTTTTGCAGTCTCAAAGCCAAGTAGCATCAATGTTGGTTTATGAGGATTGTTAAACCCACATTTTTATTAATCATATCTTGATGACAGTTCTGGCGATGTTATTTTGCAAGGTGTTTAGCTAAGAGTTCGAAGGAGCCTAATCGTGCTTCAAATCAAAATAGAAAGCAAGGAGGAAAACTATAAGCAGGGTTGATAATGAAAGCTTAGATTTGTGGCAAAACTACTCCAAGTTGCAAGACAGGCTTCTTCAAAGGAAAAAAAAAGTCTTCAAAATGGAATGGAAGACTTCAATTGTTTCCTGAAACAGATTTTAAAATGAGGAGGAAAAAAAGAATGATGCGTGCATTATTAATCAGAAAAACATTCTATGAATTTTAAATGCGTGTCTGTGATTTCCTACTGGACACAGTGTTCGTCAAAGCCTGACAAGGTGATGATCCCAGCACCAAAACAGATGGTTTTTTAAAAAGTTCCTACAGATCTTCTCTCCTAAGGCATCTTTAAATTCCTGCTGGATTCGTAATAAAGATCTTCATACATATGAAAAGGAAGATGTTCCTTTAGAATTCTGCTTAGCTCTGAAGCATAAACAACTCTCAGCTACATCTTGGCTTGTGATGTGTTATCGTAGACACATCTGGTGCCGTAAGGCGGCCTTTCAAGTTGAACTTAGGCCCACTGCGTTGGTGATCTGGGTGAGAAGCATGCTTACAACATTTGCCCAGTCCATATTTCTCCCCAGATGTGGCAGGTATGTATTAATGATTTACAATTTTTCCTCCCCCCCCCCCATACTTTGTTCTGGCTACAGAATATGCACTGTTTGCATACTGACCTTGTCAAGGCACATACATGTCCTGATTAAAACACTGGACAAAAGTAGTTTTCTGCTGTGATTTAATCAGCAAAAATAAGTACCAGTAACCTACACAGGAATTTATTTTTTTTAAAAAGAAAATCTGAAAACCAGCTGTGCATGCATAATTTTTTTAGTTAATTTTAGACAATACCTAGATTAAACCAGAAGTCCAGCAGAGCATAACAAAAGTCAGAACCAGCAATAATGACATGGAGCAGGAGCATCTGGTCACCCCTGAAATCCGGAGGTATCCTTTTGTCCACTGCCACTTTTGTTGTGCCACTGTACCCCTGCGCCATACACCCATCAGCCGATCCATCCCTTCTTGCTGTGACAACTATTGTGCAGCTGCACATCCTAACTATTCTGAGATACATGAAAATGGAAACAAAATCCACAGAGGAGATGCAGTAATCTCTTCGAGCCCATGCATGTGTATCTATTTTCTTTTTTCTAAGATTAGATTTCTTAAACTTCTCCCACATGCTTCCATTGTCTGAAGATGTAGAAAAGTTTGAAAAAGAAAGTTGGTTGATCAAGGAAGCAATTTGTTCATCAGAATAACTGAATAACTGATTTATATTCTTATTTTATTACGCACGACTGTATTTTTACATAGTTCACTTTTATATCGGTTATATATATATATATACTGTTTAAACTCAGCTATATGAATGTTTCATCTAAGTATGTGCATCTTATGGCTTGTTGTCATAATAATAAATGAACCTGAACCTGAATAACCCAAAATCCATGTGTGACATGATAGGCTAAGGACAGATTCCCCATCTGCAGGCAGCAAAACCCCGACCAAAGGCGGAAGAGAAAGTCCTTCAGTACAGAAGGACCAGGTAACCAAGAAGGTTGAGACAAGGCCTAATAACAAAACAAATAATAATAGATAACACAGGCATGAGCTCTGAGAGATTACAGCAGGAAGAAAATTATTCCAAGGGGGTTATGGATGAGGAAGGCTCAGAAATGTTTCCCTTAGGGATGGGTACAAACCAGGAAAATGCAGAGGAAATTACCCCTAAGAGTAGCATTCTACTTCAAAGGAAAGTATTGTATAGCAGGAAGGAAAGGGTGCTCTGTGTGTCCAGACCTATCTGTCTAAACTCTCTGGTGCCATCTTCTCATGTCCGAGACAGGAGACAGCGCCAGGTCCTCCACTTCTAACACTGCCTCTTGATGTCTCATGGCTCATCTGATGTGATTCATCTTCCTTCTCAGAGTCTCAAAGCTTTCTCTAAGGAATGGCTTGGTAAGAGTGTCTGCAATCATCCCCTTCATTGGGCAGTAGGTCAGCTCGACAACCTTTTCCTTTTGCAGTTCTCTTATCAGGTGGTACTTCTTGTCAATGTGTTTTGTGCGCGTGTTCACACCTTCTTGCTTGGACCTTTTAATGCAGCTTTGGTTGTCTTCATACTTTACTGTGGGCTTTGGTACGTCTAGTCCCAGGTCTGTTAGCAGACAGTGTAGCCACTTTAGTTCTCAACAACCGTGGGCAGCTGACATGTATTCAGCTTCAGCTGTAGACATTGCTACTAAGTCTTGCTTCTTACTCATCCAGCTTACGGCTCCTTCTCCAAAGAAGAATATGTTTCCACTGGTGGATTTTCTCTGTTAGGTCTCCTCCAAAGTCAGAGTCCACATATGCCACCAACTGAGGATCTGAGGTCTTTAGTGCTCTTCAGGTACTTCACAATTCTTTTAATTGCATTCCAATCTTTATTTGTCGGTTTCTAATTCTTTCTACACAATAGTCCCACTGCTGAACTTATATCTGGTCTGGTTAGGTTAGAGAGATATAAAAGTTTGCCCATGATCTCGTGGTATCTGTTATTGCTAGGCAGCAGTTGAGTGTCATCCCATTGTTTGGTGTAGTTCTGTTCCATGGGAGTAGGAACTGGGGTAGCTTCTTCCATCCTCATAGATTTGATCAGTTCCTCAATCTTTTGTTCTTGGTAGATGAGAAAACTTCCATCTTCTTTACGTTGCACTTGAATTCCCAAATAGTGTGTAATATTTCATAGTTGCTTTACTTGGACTTGTTTGCTCAGATGATGCACTATTTCCTTGCTGTCATTTGGAAGTTGGTTGGCCAAGAGCAAGTCACCAGCATAGGATAGAAGGTAAGACCATCTGCCACCCTTGCATTTGGTATACAGGCAAGGGTCCGAATCACTTCTCTTGAAGTCTGCTTGAAGCAGCATGTCATTCAGTTTCTCATCAAGTTCTCCATGTAAGAATGCAGTCTTGACATCAAGGCAGTCCACTTGCATTCCTTTGCTTGCAGCCACACTCAAAACTGTTCTCACTGTTGTATGGTTGACAAGCTCCTCTCTTGCAGCTTGCTTCCATATCTGTGCCTCTGGTAGCAGAAGTTGGGATATCTTTTCTCGTGTTGCTGGTTCTGGTGTTTCCTCTGGTCTTGCGAGGTAGGACAGCCTAAGTGGTGGTACACCTCTGTTTGAATGCTCTGATTGCCTCACTGGAACTTCTGTAGTCTTACCTTCTTGTCCAGAGTCATCTGGCAAATCACTGGAGGTCTCTTCATCGATCAGGTCTGGATCAGGATCAACTGCCTCTTCCTCTCTGATGGTGATCACCTCAGGATATGCAATTTGGCTCTTCACTTTAGCTTGAGCCCCTTCTGAAGCTGGTGGTCCTGCAGATTCAAGAAACTGCACAGATCTACTGATGGTGATCTCATATGTCTTTGGATTTAAGATTCTGTAGCTTTTGCTACTGGCTGAGTATCCTACCATAATGCCTTCAGCACTGGTGTTGTCCAGCTTGGACCGCTTCTCTTTTGGTATGTGAGAGAAGGCTTTACACCCAAACACCCTTAAGTGCTGCATGGATGGCTTGCAGCCAAACCATAACTCATATGGAGTAAAGACGGTAGCTTTTGTAAAAAAAAGTCTATTTTGTACATACACAGCTGTCATCAGGGCTTCAGCCCAAAATTTGTCAGGTAGCTGAGCATCTGTAAGCATGCTCCTAACCATTTCAATGAGGGTTCTGCTCTTTCTCTCTGCCACCCCATTCTGTTCAGGGTTGTATGGTGCAGTTCTCTGGTGCTCAATTCCTGGTTCTCTGAGAAATTGTTTTGTTGCACCTGTAATGTATTCTCCCCCCATTATCTGTTCTTAACACTTTGGGTTTCATGCCAGATTTGTTACTCATCATTGCTACATAGTCCTTAAGTCTCCCCAAGACTTCTGTATGATACTACAGCATATCTTGAAAAATCATCCAGGAAGCTGACAAAATATCTGTATCCCCCAGTTGTGGGTGTCTGTAGAGGCCCAACCACATCTGAGTGAATCAGCTCAAGTGGCTCCTGGGCTCTGTATTCACTCTGCTTTGGAAAGGATTTCCATGTGCTCTTAGCTAGAATGCAGCATTGACAGTTAGTCTGATTGCATTCCTTAATATCAAGGCCATTTGTCATCTCTCTCCTTTCCATCTCAATAATGGCTAGTGAATTTGCATGTCCTAAGTAACGATGCCAGAGAAAGATGCATTTGTCATGTGAGCAGAACTCTGTGAGATTGACTGTGTGGCTCATCTCATCTGATACATCAACATTAGAATCAGTTTTCACTCTATAAAGTCCATTAATTCCATTTGCAATAAGACATGTTTGTCCATTCCTTGAACTTGTACACTTCCCATTCTCAAAAGTCACTTTAAATCCGTCCTTGACTAACATGGGAATTGAGACTAGCAAATTAGTGAATTCCGTAACAAACAATGCATTCTTTAGCAACACTTCATGTTGAGTGCCATAAGAACATAAGAGAAGCCAATGTTGGATCAGGCCAGTGGCCCATCCAGTCCAACACTCTGTCACACAGTGGCCAAAAACACCAGGTGCCATCTGCAGGCCTGAGCGAAGCGCTCCCTTTAAAATAAGCCTTCACTGTACTGTCGTTACCCAGATAGATCGTTATAGGATTTCTTAGCTTTTGCAAGTCAATGAACAAGTCTTTATTATTCAACAGATGCAAGGAGGCCCCACTGTCTATGAAAAAATCATCTTTACTTTCAAGTACAGTTGCCACAAAGTTTCTAGGCTTAGTGGATTCCTGTTTTACAAAATTAGAGCCGCTTTCAGTTCTTTTGTTCTGCCTGGTAGCACACTCAGAAGATTTATGATCCCATCCTGAACATGTAAAACATCTGAGGGGCTGGGGTTTCCCCTTTGTCTTTTGGGAAGAATTCACACCTTGCATTGCCTTGGTAACAAATGACCCTTTAGGTCGTGGTGGCTCAGTTTGTTGCCAGCCAGGGCTCTTAAATGCTGATTTATGCATGAATGTGTTGTGTGTGAATTCCTTAGACAAATCATTAACATTACTCAAGAGTTTCCGCCTTTGAACCTCTGAGGAGATTTCTAAGACTGCTTTATCAAAATTCATATCTGGTTGCATCTCTAGTTGGCTGATAACATGCTTAAAATCATTTGGTAAAGACATGAATAAAGCACTTTTTCTTCCTCATCAATCTGTTTCCCGGAAGATTCAAATTGCATATTTATATCCCATAGAGATGTAACATGTGTTTGAAAACACTCACCCTCCTGGTATTTTAGAGATGCTAATTTGTGTCTTAAGCCACTTCTAAAAGTCCATGAGGTCAGCTGGTGAGACTGGATTAGAATTTCAAACATTCCCTGAGCCAAGGTAATGCTCATAATAGAAGGCAAGTATTGGCCACTTACACTTGACATGATCAGGGATCTCACTTTGGTGTCGCCTTCCACCCATTCAGCCGTCTGTGCTGCCCTAGCAGCTTGAGAGATCGTTTCAGTCACATATTTCTCCACCTCTAATGCCATGATTAGTCTTGCTTTCCATTCATAGAAGTTGTCGGGATTCAAAATCACAAGACGATGCTTCCCTTCTAAGTAAAGGGAATAGGCCATTTCTGACTCTCTTAGTTACCTACTGACTGCTCTGTTTACAAGCACACACCATTTCCCCCCTTTTGTCTCGCACTAACGACTGACCTTTTGTGATGATCAGTGAGAGGCAGACTTAAGGCTTTTATCTCTGGGCCCGAAACCTGTTGGATTGACTGGACTAGATACTGCCAGGGAACCAGGAGAATATAGCAAAGTACACAAAGTCTTAAACACAGCAAAGCTTGGGGCTGGGTGTGGCAACAGACTTATAGAGTCACACGGAGTCAGCAGTCAGACTAAAAACTAATAAGTATTTATTAAAGGAAATACATGTTTGAGAGTGCAGGTAAGAGATAGATATAGATTACCTATTCTAACTAGCTGGATGGTGTTGGATGCTGGACGCATGTCCAGGCTCCATCTTCTTGCGTGCAGGACAGAGAAAGAGAGAGAGAAGGAGAGTGAGGGGGAGACGGAAGCAGAGGAAATTGCCCCTAAGAGTAGCTTTCTACTTCAAAGGAAAGCATCAGATAGCAGGAAGGAAAGGGTGCTCTGTGTGTCCTGAGCTCTCTATCTGTCTAAACTCTCTGGTGCCATCTTCTCAAGTCTGAGACAGGAGACAGCGCCAAGTCCTCCACTTCTAACAAAGGGGAAGGAGGTAGAAGCGAAGGAAGGCAGCTCTGCCTACCTAGGCTGCCGTTTGTTTTCTGTTGGGCCTATATGGTAATGATGAAGTTACTGAAACTTCTAAAGAGCTGCCTTCCATTCCTAGCATGGGTTCCTCAGCACAGGGAGGCTCACAGCTCACCTCCCCTTGAGTCCCCGCAGTGGCAGATATTTCGTGATGAGAACAACCTGCCAACCATGAGCCTTACCAGGCACTGGCCTCGCCCAACTTCCCAGAACATGGGGCAGGTGGCACATGAGGGAGCTGTGCTTAAAAGAGGGTTGGCAACTCACGACTGTGAAATTTCTGGAGATTTGGGGGTGGATCCTGGGGAGGGACCTCAGTGGGGTATAATGCCCTAGAATCCATCCCCCCAAAGCATCCATTTTCTCCGGGGGAACTGATATCAGTAGTTTGGAGATCAGTTGCAGTTCTAGGAGATCACCCTGCCTCACTTGGAGGCTGACACTCCTAGTTCAGAAGAGCCAATGATAGGGTGGCTAAAGTTGGGGGAAATAGTAAAAAATACTTAAATGCTCAGAGTTTGCAGTGGATCTGCTGGCTTCACTGGAGAGGAAACATTTCTTTCTGTTTAAAATCTTTATTTCTAAGGAATAAGTTACACAGGAAACCTACAAAATAACAAGAAATATCTAGAGCTACATCTTTACATGCTACTGCTACAAACACATGGTCACTCAACAATGACGAATCCTACTTCTTCTTGACCCCTAGAAGGAAATCACCTGAATACATTAACCAATCAATACCATTTACTTTTGTGGGCTTTCTTATTTATTCATTCATTCATTCATTCATTCATTCTTTACATTGACTATTTGCCAGGTTCCCTTCCAGGTCAGTCTAAACAATAGCACAGAAGGTAAACAGGTTAACCCTGTAATGACTGGAATCTTAGAGCTTGCAACTCATACATCTCCAACAGCTAAGAGCTACACTTGGCTTCTGAGCAACTGAATGAGTATCACTGAGATACTGAAAATAAAAAGAAACCAATGCACAGTCTTTGTCTGGTAATTGGTGCTTAAAAAAAGATCTGTTTTCCAATGAATTTGCATATGCTTTTTAAAATCTGCTACAGAGACAAACTTTTCCTTCACAGTTCACTGTCTCTATTAGAATATTTTTATACACCCTGAGCGTTCAGCACCTTTTGTCAGCCCACATCTTCAAACGGAGCATTTTACAGAATAACAGAGTGCTTATTTTCCTGAACTCTTGCATGGTATTCAGGGTTACTCCTTTCCAAAAACGGACTGCTCTGCATTCATGTTCTATGGAGTCTTTCGGTAATAAAACAGGTTTCAATTAAAATCAATGACAGAAGTTCAAACAATATGCCTCAGAGATAAATAATTTATCATACTTTCTGCTTGTAAAGTAGATACCAAATGCATAGAGGTTTTTCCCCAAATCAAGAATGATATGCACATTTCAGAACCCTCTGACAAATTCTTGAGTTACAACTAGTCTCTTTAACATCTTTAACACATGGGATTCACTGCCACTGGAAGTGGTGGCAACTACAAGCATGGACGGCTTCAAGAGGGAATTAGATAAACATATGGAGCAGAGGTCCATCAGTGGCTATTTAGCCACAAGGTGTAGATAGGAACTCTCAGTCTGGGGCAAGTGATACACTGTATTCTTGGTGCTTGGGGGGGGCAACAGTGGGAGGGCTTCTAGTGTCCTGGCCCCACTGGTAGACCTCCTGAGGGCTCCTGGATGTGTGACAAGACTTTTCACCACTGTGTGACAAGAGTGTTGGGCTGGATGGGCCATTGGTCTGATCCAACATTAGCTTCTCTTATGTTCTTATGTTCTGCCAACTCTAGGCTGGGAAATTTCTGGAAACTTGGTGGTGGAACCAGGGGAGGGACATCAGCAGGCTCTAATGCCATAAAGACCCCCACCCTCCATTTTCCCCATGGGAACTGATTGCTGTAGCCAAAGGTCAGTTGTAATTTCCAGAGATCTCTGTGCCCTGCATGGAGGTTGGTAACTCTAACTGCAGGATCCCTTTGGTTTGCCCTGCTGGAATGGCACTGTGTTGCATTAAAACTGAATATTTGATCAGGTGGCCAGAGTTTGACATTGAGAGCTGTTGAGTACAAATTTGTATTTTGTTTGCACATTTTCACTGTGAAATTGTACAGTTAATTGCAATTCATCTATAGTAGGGGTAGGTCATGCATATCTTCTAGGCCCAGCTCTCTGCCCAAGCAACAGTGGCAGTGCTGCCAGGAGCCTGGGAGAAGAGGATGTGACTATGCCCTTCAGCACCACCCAAGCCATGCAGCTGCTACCAAGACCCTCTAATGCAGGGGTGGCCAACCTTGCTTAACGTAAGAGCCACATAGAATAAACGTAAGAGCCACATAGAGATGTCTGAGAGCCGCAAGACAGGAACAAATATCACACACACATTTTTATTTTTAAAAATATGCAAATTTGCTTTTTATTAACGTTAAATGGGACTGCCAAAAATAAAAACAAACAAGGAAAACCGGTTATTGATAATGATATTACTTGTTTGCTAATGATATTGAGAGAGAGAGAGAAAAAGAGAGAGATGGAAAGAAAGAATTAAAGAAGTGGAAAGAAAGAGAGATAGAGAAACTAGGAAAGCAAATAGATGGGAGGGAGGAGGGAAGGAAGGAAGGGAGAAAGAGAGAAAAAGCATGCCTTCCCTTTGCTTCCCCAGCCGCCCTGCCAGGAGCCGCACAATATGTGTGAAAGAGCCGCATGTGGCTCCCGAGCCACAGGTTGGCCACCCCTGCTCTAATGCAAGCCCCTGAGGCTTTGGCAATGCAGCTGGACATTAGATTTGCTTCCAAGGTGCCTGGCCAAGAACAACTCACATCTCACCACCACCCTCTCTTGTTTGCCAGCACATCAGTATCTTAACGGGTAGACATTTGGGGCATTAAAACCAAAAAAGTTGCATATCTGTGGCTCAGATTTTCCACACAAATGGAGAGCACCCAGCCCAAAGGTGCATGGCATTCATGCACGAGAATCATCGGGGCTGATTGAGAATGAAAGACACTCCTGGGGGGAAATCCTTCATGGTGGATCCAGGTCAAGAGGTGGAGCCTAGCAGGTGGAGCCTAGCAGGTGAGAGCCAGTCTGGTGTAGTGGTTAAGTGCGTGGACTCTAATCTGGGAGAACCGGGTTTGATTCCCCACTCCTCCACTTGCACCTGGCTGGATGACCTTGGGCAAGCCATAGCTCTGTACCAGCTGTTCCCTCAAGGACAGCTTGGGAAAGAGTTCTCTCAGCCCCACCTACCTCACAGGGTGTCTGTTGTGGGGAGGGGAAGGGAAAAGGAGTTTGTAAGCCGCTCTGAGACTCTTAAGTGAGTGAAGGGCGGGATATAAATCCAATCTCTTCTTCTTCAGGTTACAAGGTATAGCAGTTACAAGTTATCATCTAGTAGTTCAACCAACAACTGTAAAGTTTCCAAGTGTGGCAGAAATTGGGGGGGAATTGCAGCTCTTCTGTGCAGTATCCAAAGTGGGATTTTTATCTGACACAGTATTAAAGTTGTTCAGAGCAACATATAGAGCTAGCCATTTGCTCTCTGGGGATGGGACATTTCCCCCCCCCCCATGTGAATTTGCAGCTTGGAGTGCAGGCATGTGGACCCTGCTTCTTCCCAAAAGCATTTAAATGGGTCTGTGCTATCTTGGCTGGTTGCCACAGAAACTACACCCTGTAAGCTGGAAACATGGTTTGGAGTCAAGGTAAATAACCAAGCCAAAGGTTGGATAGCCAGGAAGTCAGTTCAAGGTGACAAGGACAAGGAGCAGCTGCTACACACACAGAAGCAGGTCTGAATGTGCAAAGTTGCTGCCACACTGAAGCAGGTGCATGGAATGTTTTTGAGCAGGTCTTCCCTTCCCTGGGAGTTGAGTCTGCAGAGGCCTACAGCTCCTCCCATTGCCTTTTGATGTAGTGGTTAAGTGCGCAGACTCTAATCTGGGAGAACCAGGTTTGATTCCCCACTCCTCCACTTTTCTGCTGGATGACCTTGGGCAAGCCATAGCTCTGTACCAGCGGTTCTCTCAAGGACAGTTGTCTCAGAGCTCTCTCAGCCCCACCTACCTCACAGGGTGTCTGTTGTGGGGAGGGGAAGGGAAAGGAGTTTGTAAGCTGCTCTGAGACTACAATTGAAGGGCGGGGTATAAATCCAATCTCCTCCTCCTCCTCCTCCTTTGCAGGAGCTGCAGTCTGGCACTCCTTCTTCGCTCCTGCAAAGTCAGCCTCTGGCGTGCCCTCCGTCTGGGGCACTCAGGAGAACTAGGCGGGGAGTCTAGCCTCAGGGTGTCTGCAACTGGGGGTGCTGGGCCATGTGCTCCTGCCACTCAACTGGAGGGCCCTTTCAATCTTGCAGTAGGGGTGGCTGGGAGTGGCCTCTCTTGGAGGTGGGGCTTCCCACCACTGGCCAACTGGCTAGCAGTGGGAAGGAACCCCCAAAATTGGGAGGAACCCTGCTTGGACTGGGGCTCTGGAAACCCTAGTGAGTTATAGCTATCACTGAGATGTCACCTGCATTTTTGAGTGGGGAAGGAACTAATTAATTGAGCTCCCATGTAGAAGAACTTTCCAGGCTGCTGCACTGTTGTCATACTGGGAGGTGTCTTCAGGCTGAATAGAACTTTGCTGGAGCCCCCATCTTAATTTTACTCAGGGCTTTTTTTGTAGAAAAAGCCCAGCAGGAACTCATTAGCATAATAGGCCACACCCAATAGCAGAAATGTATTAGCATATTAGGCCACACCCCTGACAGTGCAGCTCATTAGCATATTAGGCGGGGGCTCGGGAAGCACAGGGCAGGCATTGAAGCTTGCCTCTTCCCCCCCCTCCCCCCAAGCTTCTCTGCCCCACTTCAGCATCACTTTTCTCATCTCCCCTTCCTCCAAACCAGACAACCAAGGAAAGGTGCTGCTGAAGTGCCTGGGGTCTGAAAGATCCCAGGCAGCTCAGCATCACCTTTCTAGTCTCCTACACACACACCCAACCAGAAGGCCAGGGAAAGGTGCTGCTGCTGTGCCTGGGATCTGATGGGCCTGGAGAAGATCAGGAGGGGAACCCAGGCATGTCTGCATGCCTGCCCTCTTTCTCCAGCCTACCCGCCACAGCGGACAGCCTGGGGAAAGGCAGGCAGGCATGCAGACATGCCCCTTTCTTCCCTGAGCCTCTCCGCTATTGCAGGGAGGGAAAGATTGGGGAGGGAAAGAAAGGCATTTTCAAGGTGACTGAGTTCCCTGCCTGCCCTTTTCCAGCTGCCACATGTCAGCTAGAGAAGGGAAGGCAGAGAGAGGCTTTTCCTTGTCAATTTCACTCTCAGCTGACTGGCAGGGAGTGAAATTGACAAGGAAAGCCCAAGGGGCTCCCCAGAGAGAAAGAGGGCATTTTAACATGCCGCCTTTCCCTCTTGTGTGTAACGTGGGGAGGGCAGCGTGCTCTGTAGCCACACATACCAGAGGTTTTGGTTGTGGGTGTGGCCAACTCAGGAGCCAGCCGGAACGCCGTTCCTGTGCATTCTTGCCGCAAAATAGCCTTGATTTTACTGAACTATAGGGGTTCCCTTATGGATGTCTCTATGCTCTGGCATCAGTTCTCTAGTTCAAAATGGGCCATCAGTCTTCTACTTGATCTGAAGGAGTCTACAGAAAAGTTATGAAACAGCAGCCATTGCACCCAGTTCTCTGGTAAGTCCAGCAGATGGGAATGGAGGAACTGTTCCTCAAAGTGGAGTGTTTACTCTGAGCTGTTGCCAAGTCAACAGAAAGCCGAAAACCTCCCAAGAAACAAAGCTGATAGCCAGAGGAGGAAAGGACAAAGAACAAGCAAGGCCAACAGGGAGGACAGTGCCGCTTATAAAAAAGCAAGAAGCCACCCCATGCAAACTTAGACTGGCCAGACTGGATGACTGACACATCCAGCTAAGCCAATAAGAGTCCACCTGCTTGCAAACCAGTGGCCATCAGGGCTACTGGACATAAGATTTTAATTCCTCAAAAGCATTCAAAGCCTGTCTGAGAAGTGAAGATGCCAGGACCATAGAGAAGCATGGATACCACAGGGAACCGTACTGCCACAATACCGTCTGCAGCTCTCAGAACAGCTATTCTCCATCTCCAGCTTTTTTAAAAAGCCGTGACTCACAATACCAATTTTGCTGATTTGTTTTGTTTGATCCTGCCTTACCACAGGTGAGTTTTTAAAATGGCGACTTGCTTTGTAAAATATGTGATCCTGTCAATGAGGCACAAAAAGAACAAGTGATAAATGAAAGAGAGTTGATTGCATTTTTTGCTGCATAGGAATTTTCTGTTCAGTTAATCAGAGAGCAAAATGTCTCTTTAGCATGAATTAGTGAAGAATGCTGCCATGCAGTCCATCGGGAAGATGACTCCTTACAATGTTGCTGCCTCCATTACAGTCCTTTGCCAAGTCATATTGCGCATTCATTGTCACCTGAAGCCCTTGTACAGTTTTTTTTTTTTTTTTGGCTTGCTGGAAGCAATGCACATCTTTGTTTTGCTTGCTGAATTGATAGCGTTCACTTCAAGTACTCAGCCCTCTTCTTTGAGAGCCGTTGAATAGTGGCCAATGTTAGGCTGATGACACACCGGACAGATTTCTTTTGTTAACACGTGTCTTAAAAGGAATGCTTTCCATCTATCCCTTATCAGAGGTATTATCTTTTCAACTGTGCTTCAGATTGAAGCTGAAGCTTCAGTGGCTTGAGAAAATGTAATTCAAATTAATTTCAGTGGGAATATCAGAGACATCTGGACAGGGGTCATTTTGTAGAAAAAGAGGTGCAGGAGCTCATTAGCATAACTCATTAGCATAACTTATTTGCATCATCAGAAGTGTGTCAGAAGGCAACAGCCACTGCTCAGGCTCCACCCCAAAAATCTCCAGGTATTTCCCAGCTCAGAGCTGGCAAGCCTGCTTTATACTTTGACTAAAGGTACTTTAGGTTTCCTTTGCTCTTGCAGGGAAGCTGCCCTCCAACAAGCATGAAAATACAGATTAAGTCAGTATGCTTTTGCTTTTTTCCACAGCGCATCACCCTATGTGCACGCTCCTGGGCTTGTTACTCCTGGAATGGCGTTCCTGCTCGAAATGACCCCTGGTGTAATCCACCTTGAGTCCAAGTCAGAACGGTGGTGGACCAGAGAAAATGGAAACAAACAACTAAACAATACATACTGAAAGGGCAGGACAATTTTTCTCCAGGCTATTGGCAATCCTATGAGGATGACAAATTTCAGGATAAAAGCCAAACCAAACAACCGAAAACACTAGGTTCCCAGTGGCATCTTAAAGACTACATCTTAAAGGCTAACAAAATTTACTCAAACATATACTTCCATGAGTCAGAGCTCTGGGGGAGGGTGTGTGTGTTACCAAGACAGCAATCCCAGCTGTCACAAACAGTTCCTCAGTTCATCTTGTATACTTTTGAGTTTTGTAACTCAAAAACATACACTTTTATAAATCCATTAATCTTTAAGGTGCCACAAGACCAAGGGGAGGAGGGGGGCTGTTTTTGTGTTTCATTAGGATTACCAAATGAAAGAGGACATGTTTTTTAAAAAAACCTGATGAAAATGTCCTCTTTTGGAGTTGGAAGGTTAGGAATATCCCTCGTTAGTAGCAGTTATCACAGCTTAAATAGTAGGGGTATTTAAAAGGAGATTTGTTACAGTGATCACTTGTTTGAAGTAGTCAGTCGTGAAATACATCTTCTTTTTTGCTTTTCAGAATATGGTAACCCCTCGGTTAATTGCAGCATCTCAGCCTGCTGTGAAAAGGAAAAGCCAGAGCGACTTGGGCAGTCTGGAACGTGTGAAACTGGGCACTTTGGCGTCCACTGTCATAGGATACATGAATGGCTTTCAGCTTTGGAAGAGACTAGAGAGGCAGGCTGCCCTGCTTTGAAGTCAGGATTCTGCATCCACCTCTTCCCCGCCTCTCATGCAACATTTATTCATGGCTTCCTGCCTCTCCCTCTCCTGAAGATACCTCCCCCCTTGCACTCACCTCTCCCTGCAGGGTAGGCACCGTTCCACCACCACCCTGCTTGGAAAATGGGGCTAGCACAACTGCTGCCTCACCCCCTCCCCAAAGCTAAAGCAAGAAATCCACAATCCAGATGTATGCACCCTCCTTGCTCACATTTCCAGCTGCCTCTCTAGGCGACGCTCAATGGATTTAACCCCTGAATACACATCTGAACTCCCTGTGCCGAGCTTAGGGTGAATGGGAACATTTGTGCTACTGCGCACACAGGCACTCTCACACATGCACACAATCTTTTTCTCCCCCCACCCCCCAAGCAGCCTGTTTCTCTTCACTCTCAAACATACGGGTAGGCACTTTTTGTCTCTCTTGCACATGCAGGTACTCTCTCTCACACACACACATGATCTTTTTCTCTCCCTTCCTTGCAGATTGAAAGATATAAATCCTTTTTCTCTCCTCCCCCCCCCCCGAGCCTTCCACCCCCACCTCCCTCGATTGTGCCAGCCATGGCAGGCCCTCATGGGCTGCCAGGCTGCACTGTGGGGATGGAGCCAGGTGCCTGGTGGATTTAAAGTGCACGTCCAGATCGCAACATCTGCGAATCGTGCTGCTTTCGTTAGTAGCCCGTCAATCCCTGTCGGGGATCCGTACTTAAAAGATAGTGCTTAAAGTCCAGTCTAAAGCTGGCCGACGGGCCAATGCCGGACTTTCCACTGTCAAGTCGTGCCTCCAGCATGTAATCAGCCCATAGGGATGGTCTCCAGACCATCCCGAACGGCTGCCATTTTAAAAAATTTTTAGCGATGCATGCATAACATGCAACATCTGCAGACAGTGAGGCACATATGCAGATAAGTACATTTGCAGATATGCACATATGTGCATGTGCAAACAGATTAAAAAAAAAAAACAGCCAACCACACAGCTCCTTAAGGTAGATGCCGTCTAGACAATCCACCATGGAGTTACACGTGGTAAAGCAATTCACGGGGGAGCTGTCTGGTCGTGCAATGCTGGATTAAAAAGATCTACACCTGGGCCAGTGGCGGGATTAGCTGCCCATCTGAATGCGCCCTATGTGTAGTGGATGGGTTTGAGGGTACTCACTTACATCACATTCTTGTTCATGTTCCTGAAACTCCACCCACTTATGGTCAAGGATCAGAGTGAATCTGAGCGCTGTTGATCCTCAGGCCAAATAAGGAAATAGAACACTGCAGAAGGAATCCAGAGGTTTTTAGAAACTGTTCAAGACTGAGAATACTACTGGCAGCTGAGAAATTGTCTGTTAATTTCAGCTGAGAGGCACAGCATATTCTCACAGGTGAGCTGTAATGCCTAGAAATGTTTGGTTCAGGTGGGTCGCCATGTTGGTCTGAAGCAGCAGAACAAAGTCTGAGTCCAGTGGCACCCCACTGGTGGACCTCCTGAGGGCACCTGGTGTTTTTGGCCACTGTGTGACACAGAGTATTGGACTGGATGGGCCACTGGCCTGATCCAACATTGGCTTCTCTTATGTTCTTTAAGACCTTTGTTGGTCTTAAAGGTGCCACTGGAGTCAAACTTTGTCCTAGAAATGTTTGGCTGTTTGTGAAGCCAAATGCTGGAAATGAGGCCAAATAAACCACATGCTGCTTATAGTGGCCAACAATCCATGAAGCGCCAAATGTGAGGGGACAGATGCAAACTAGATGTCTGAAACATTACCATAGGCAGAGCATTTCTATTCACAAAGCAAGACCATTTCCACAGTTGCAAAATTCCCCACGTTGATGTTTATAAACCGCACATTATGTGAAATTTTCCACAGTAGATTTTTTCCCTCACCAGGCACAATCCCGAAGTTTTCTCCTTCTTATGAGCCAGCTCTCTCCATGTTTTCCAGTCTTGTACTGTTTCTTTGAGTGGTTCCACGCTTAGGCTGGTGTTGACTTTTATGGTGTCTGGCCATCGTATTCTTTGGTGGTTTGGTTTCCTTTTACCGCTAACCAATCCAAACATAATTGCTTTTTCTAGTGAGTTCTTCCACATGACATGGCTGAAATAAGTCAGTCGCAGTTTTATGATTTTTCCTTCCAATGACATGCCTGGTTTCATGCGCTCCAGTACTTGCTTGTTTGTCACCTTTGCTTTCCGAGGAATGCGCAGGAGCTTTCTCCAGCACCACAGCTCAAACGAGTCAATTTGATTCGATGAGCCATGCACACCTGTGTGTGCCGGTCCCGAGACTAGATAAATGGGGAGGGTTGGAGAAAGACCCGGTGACCGGAAAAATCCACCAAGAAAATTTTATGGAAAGGCTCTCGAAAGTATCAGACATGGTACCCAATGGCAGGACCCCCAGGCCAAAAGGTTAAAGCTACACTGATAATAAATGCAAAGAATTGTGCAGACACCATGCATTTTTACAACACTTTTTCATCCCTCTCTCTGGTTCATCTCCTAAATTGTCTCCTCACCTCTTTGTCCTGACTTGGTCCCTGCACGTGAACAGCTGTTCCCCCTTTGAGTACTTCCTTTCTTAGTCTCAGCTCTGTGGTCACATCTTTCCTCCTAACTCATCTGAGAGGCAGAGAGAAACAGAGAATAGCACCACAGATGTTCTGAGGAGAAATGTTAAGAAAAAGTGAGATGTGTTAATGTGGGTTTTATTTTAGTGCCTGACAGATTTAACAAATGCTCAGGATGAATAATAATTACTTTTCATGGAAGTTGATGGTATATTTAGAAAAAAACAAACAGATGTTGGTTATGAAGAGCCAAAGTTAGGGACAAATAGAGCCACTTACATTTTCATACAGCTTGGAATGGATTCTGCCTCTCATCTGTCAATCACATTTTTCTCCTTCTGCCCCCAAGGGCCTCAGGGCAGCATCCATGCTCATGCCCTCCCCAGGGCCAGCCCTAGGTTTTTTAGCACACTAGGCAAGTTTAAATTGTGGCATGCCCCCCACAGGTGAGGCTGCTTTGTGTGGCACCCCCCCCTCACCACAGAGCCTCTGAGGGGCCAGTCCCTAAGACGACTGGAGGGCAGGACATGGAGCCTGGGGGACTCGGAGTGGGAACAGCCTCCTTGAAGAGAGCCGCGCTCTGGAAGCAGCCCCGCCCCTGAGCTCGCCGGCACCTGCCCATCTCTCCCCTCACAGGAGCCCAATGGGTGGCCACTCTTGGCGGAGCTCACAATGAAGTGCTTGGCTTGACCCAGCCAAAGGAAATAGCCTTACTTCCCCCTGGTTTTTCTGGCACATGTGACTGCAACCTGAGTTATATATTCAGTGGGAGCTTTGGAAAGATTTGAATCAGAGGTTCCTGACTGTCACAGGGCAGTTAACATTCAAATGGTGTTAATGGTCAGTGATTGCCTGTCATGAAAAAGACAATACAGGAAGAGGGATATTTGTCTTCTAGCCTGGCATGCTTTAATTGCTGCAATCTTGTTGGCACTCCCTGATTTCTCTCTGACAGGCTTCCATGGAAGTATTTGTGGTGGCTGTTGTCCCAAGATCCTCTGCTGTGTTCAGCGCTGCAAGATTCTCTGTGAGACTCAAGACATGGCAGCTACTCCCCATGTTCTTTATGTGCCTCACAAGACTTGCTCACAGTGTTACACATGCAGTACGTTCATTCAGGCTGGGAGGGAGGGTGCTGGCAACATTCCCAGACCGATTTCCCACTAGTGCTGCCCCAGCATTCTTCTTCCGTTTGTCCCGGTGCTGTGCTTGAATTTCACACTATTTGCCGCAGGGCGCATTTTGACCCGCAGCTCTGCCCGATCTTCCCAGCGGCTTCTGTGATCCTGTTTTTTGAGATTGGGCGGAGCCGCGGGTCAAAATGCCCCCTGCGGCAAATAGTGTGAAATTCAAGCACAACACCGGGGCAAATGGAGGAAGAACGCTGGGGCAATGCTAGTGGGAAATCGGTCCCAGTGTTCTTCTAGTGGTTGATTTGACATTACATAGGTTTATTTTCATTAAATTCAATACTACAATGGTTTCTGTGTGGCACAAAAAGCTGCAGTTTAAATCCTGCAGAAAGATATGCTGGACAGAAGCTGGTGTAATATCAAATTGACCACTAGAGGGAGCAAAACAAATGAGGAAGGGAGGGGAACGCTGAAGAAACAGGAGCTTACAAGTGAGGAAAATCAGAATGCTGAAAAGACCTCTAAAATGGACTGGGACTGTGGATTGAGAGAAAGGGAGCATCAGCCTCCCCCCCACACACACACACACACACACACCGGGCTGTTATCTAGACATGAAATAGACCTAGGTAGTTATTTGCCTTGGCAGCCCTGTCGAAGATGAGAGAAGGAATTCAGTGACAGCTTAGCAAGCCCTACAATGCCTTTATGACTTGTCACAGTGGGAGAGCTGGAAGACAAGGAAGAGTTGCTACTCCTAGGTGGAAGCAAAATGGAGTTGAAACAGAAAGGGTGTGAGATTGTCCCAAAAGATGCAGTCTGCAACAGGTCTTCTTAACCAGAAAGACCTTTATTTGCAAAGAAGTTCTTATTGGAATGGTTACACTTTTCAGGTTAGTAATGACTTTATAATCAACAAACAGTATTATACTAAGCAACTGGAATCCCCCTTACTGCATCTACACCAATCATAAAACGTAAAAGTTGTTCCAGTCCCCTGAACAGGTTTCACACAGAAATGGCGGCAAACAGGTTATTGTGCTTTTTGTTCCCAAGGAACTTCTACTAAATGTTTTCGAGAGCAGCTGGAAAAAGAATAACATGGTAGGGGAGGATTTATCCCAGACCTTGAGCAAGCTGGGAGCGAAGCAGGCAAGCTGGGAGCAATGCAGGCAAGCTGGGAGCGTAGCAGACAAAAGCGGAGCATGATAAGGAAACCAGACAGCTAAACAGCACATGAGCACATTCCAGTGGGTGGGGTCACTGGTCGAGTCCCAGCCCCCGGGCGGGAGATGGCAGCGTAGATGACAAGGGGCAAGGCAAAATTGGTCTCAGGTGCTGAGGCAGGCACTGAATCAAGGATGTCCCCCCCCCCCCCGGTCTGGAGCTGCCAGGCACTGACTTAGGGTAGGGCCTCATGCATGAACTCTGCTGCTGAGTGGTAACCCTCCTTCCCAATGCAACAGAGCCATTAGAAATATGATGGAAAAAAATCCCGTTCCAAAACTATAAAGGGAGTATATTAGTCCCTTCCAAATATGGGAACATTTGCACTTTCCAAGGAAACGCTGGAATGAAAATGGTTCTTCTGACCGGGGCATGCATCATCACTGTTTCCAGTGTGAAAATCAGGACACTTAGGGTTACCAGATGTCCTCTTTTTTAGAGGATATGTTCTCTTTTTTCGGTGTCTGTCCTCTTTGGACTTTTTAAAAAAAAAATCTGATGAAACTGTTTTTTGGGGGGGATTGGAAGGTTAGGAATATTCCTATTGAGTAGCAATGATTACAGCTTCAATAGGGAAGGTATTTGAAATGAGATTTGTCCTAGTGATCACTTGTTTGAAGTAGTCGGTCAGGAAATAGGTTCTCTTTTTTGCATTTCAAAACATGGTAACCCTAAGGACACTTGCATCCTGAGATTTGTCCGAGGGAAAATAACAGAGTAGTGTCATCTGAAGTATGGTGGGGTTCTTTGGTCACAGTGCATTCTCCGAATGTTTTTTTTCAGAGGAAATGTATTTGGCCTGCTTACAACGCTTCTCTTTTGATTTCTCTGCTTCTTCCTGAGGCCCTGCATTAAAGACAGCAAAAGGTCAGCTGCCTTCTCTTTCTCCGATTCTTCATTATTCATAATCCATTTGCTCCTCTTTCATTGTTATTCCCTTTTTTCCCCTTCTTTTGCAAACCAGAGCAAAATTATCATTTTTCTTCCTCCTCTTTCACAACTCTCTGGCAGTAATTGCAATTGTGGCCATAGATCAACGTTATGCTCATACAAAATGGCAATTTAATTTTTAACCTCAGCGGCCATCCCCTAGAGTTATTTGCATGTTAAAACTTGAAGGTAGAATGTTCATGCCCCAGAGGAAGCGTTATCATGCATTTGATGAAAGAATCCCAACAAGCATTAAGCAGTTAAATATCCTTGACTCTGAGTCTCTACAGGATCACCTGAAATCTGTGTGTGTGTGTGTGTGTACACAGCAACCCTAATGTCAGGGATCCGTTGGAGCAGGAGCGCACAGAAGCGCAGTTCTGGGAGTGAGGAGCCCAGGGGGTGGGCACATGACCAAGCCCCGCCCCCTCCTCGGCTTCCCCGAGCAGTGCAGAGGCGCAGCGCCCCAGGGAAAGCCCTGCTAGGGTCTTTATTGTTTTTAATGTTTTGTTTTAATATTGATAATTTTATCATTGTTCCTTTTATGACTGTGTGCTGCTTTTCCAGAGACTTGCTCAAGGTGGCATATAAATTTTCTAACTATACCATTTTTTATCTGGGCACATGGCACATAAGTACTGGAGAAATTTCACCAACCCTTCAGCAGCTTCCATCCCATCAGTTTGGTGTAGTGGACAGGAGTTGGACTCTAATCTGGGAGAACCGGGTTTGATTCCCCACTCCTCCACATGCAGCTGCTGGTGTGACCTTGGGCCAGTCACAAGTTCTCTCAGAGCTGTTCTCTCATGAGCAGTTCTCAAAAGACCTCTCTCAGCCCCACCTACCTCACAGGGTGTCTTGTTGTGGGGAGGGGAAGGGGAAGGGATGGGTGGTGCACATGTCCTGAATATCTCAAGTCTACTTGAAACCTGGTGGTTTCAAGGGAGCAGGAAGAGAATGAGGGTGTGTTCTTTACGCTTATTTTTATTGCACAAAGTATTGGATGGGGAAGGGAATGGAGGAAGAACAGGTCAGTTTCACTCAGCTGTGGAGCGGAGCCTGAGGGGTCGGTATTGCCTTCTGACACACTTCCAGTATGTTAGGGGGTGTGGCATATGCAAATGAGTTATGCTAATGAGTTATGCTAATGAGCTCCTGCACCTCTTTTTCTATGAAATGACCGCTGCCTAATGTGCTAATTTGCTGCCTACCACCCACCCAGTCCACTTTTAGCTCTGCATAGGCATCTGGGCTCTGAGTGGCCTCTCCTAACAGCTTACCCCCACTCTCTTTTTTCCCTGTAACTAGCTTTTGGGATTTTATCCCAGTTTTTTCTGAAGAAGTGTGTTTTGCACGCAAAAGCTTACACTCTGAATAAAACTTTGTTGGTCTCAAAGGTGCCACTTGACTCAATTTTTGTTCTGCTGCTTCTGACCAACACAACGACCCACCTGAAATGATACAATACAAACAGATACACCTGTTGATGACATATAAATAAGACTACAATCACGGTAAACAAGACCAAATGCATTTCTGCACAATGGGCCTTCTTCGATGGTCACTAATACCCAGACACACTTACGCACCAAGAATTGTTGTTGATATAGCGATACAGCAAACCAAAACAAGCGTTGATTAATTTACATTGTTTATTCCATGCAGCCAAATGATGACATTATTAAGATCATGGGTAAGTTCTATGATTTTCATGTCACACATAAAAATGTATGCTTGTAAATTATATCTAATTTTGGCAGTTCATTTCCTTATGGTGTGAAAGTATGCATCTGTCAGATGCTGGCAGTTCATTTCCTCATGGTGTGTATGCATACATCTTTCAGATTGCTATCTCTGTGAGGGGAGGTTGCATCCAAACTCAGAAGTAATGGGCAGTGCTTCAAGAGTCCTTCCCCCATCTCTATGGCCTTTACCATAGGGATTTGGGAGGTTCCTAGAGCATTCCCCAGAAGTGACAACACTTCCAGTTTCAGACACACAAACCTCTTTCTCCCATAACAATGATCAGTAGGGATGGGCACAAACCAGGAAAATGTGGTGCACTTCGTGGCATGCCCAGTTCATAAACCACAAACCATCACAAACATTTAAACTGAATCCTAGTGGAAAGCTGACATGAGATGAAATGTCTCTGGTTTGGGATGGTTCATCTCTAAGAGATGAAGGGGTAGCTGTTACTATTCTAGAGGGAAGTGGATTACTTCCTGGGCACTGAGAGGGTGACAAACAACATTGACTGCCTGACAAGGTCTAGAGGCCACAGGAGGAAGATTGCAGGCCTAATGTTTCTAGGAAATTATAGGTGTTTATATGAAAATTCTAGAATTGCCTGAGATTAAATGGGGGAGCTGGAATGCTTTGTGTCAGAGGAGAACATAGACATTGTGGGCATTTCAGAAACTTGGTGGGATGAAGATAATCAGTGGGAGGGAGGGAAGGGTCAGAGGAGGAGTGGCTCTGTATGTCAGTAAGGGTATTGCTTACAGAAACACTATGAGTGGAAACAGTGGCCTTAACTCTGGGAGACTGTTATTGCCCACCAGATCAAAGGTTAGAGTATGATTTAAAAACAGAAGAGGAAGAAGAATTAAGGAAAGCAGCTAGATGAAATAACTGTATCCTAATAGGTGATTTTAACTACCCACACATTGATTGGGTCAATATGTGTTTAAGTTGGGACAAAGAGATTGTGTTTCTAATACTCTCAATGACTCTGTCATGGAACAGACGATCACAGAACCTACCGGGGGAGGGGGGAGGTGAGGTGATCCTGGACTTGGTCCTAAGTAATGCTCAAAACCTGGTGAGGATGTAAACGTGATAGCACCTGTTGAGAACAGTGACCATAATGCTATTAAGTTTAGCATTTATATAAATAGGGAGTTGCCCCAAAAGACCAACACAACCACATTTAACTTTAGAAGAGGTAACTTCTCTCAAATGAGGGGACTTGTGAAGAAGAAACTGAAAGGAAAGATAAGGAGACTTGAATCTGTTTGGGAAGCTTGGAGACTATTTAAAACTACAATCCCGGAAGCTCAGATATAATGTATACTGCAGGTTAGGAAAGGTACAAATAGGTATTTTAAAAGGCCTGCATGGTTAATGAACAAATTAATGGAAGTAATAAAAGGTAAGAAAGATTCCTTTAAGCAGTAGAAGGCTAGTCCAAGTAAGGTAAAGGAAAAGAACCACAGGCTTTGGCAAATAAAATGCAAGTTGGTGATCAGACAGGCAGAAAGGGAATGGGAGGTGTTGGAAATGTATGAGTTGCAAGGTCCAGATTCCAGTCATTATAAAGTTAATCTGTTTACCTTCAGTACTATTGTTTAAACTGACCTGGAAGGGAAATCTGGCAGACAGCCAATGCTGGCTAAGCCCAGGAAAACTGGTCTGTTTGTGTAAACACTGATTGGTTAATGTATCCAGGTGATTTCCTTCTAGGGGTCAAGAAGAAGGAGATTCTCCATTGTTGTTGTGTGACCATGTGTCTCTAGCAGTAGCATGCAAAATGTAGCTTAGATATGTTTGTTATTTTGTAGCTTTCCTGTGTACCCTTTACCCTTAGAAATAAAGCATTTTAAACAGAAAGAGATGTCTCCTCTCCAGTGAAGCAAAGATCCATTGCAAACTCTGAGTATTTAAGTATTTTTTGACTATTTTTCCCCATCAGGAGGAATGTATTGCAAAAAACATAAAGATCTGCAATAAAAATGTATTCAAATACATTAGAAGCAGAAAACCACCCAGGGAGGCAGTGGAGCCCTTGGATAACCAAGGGGTAAAAGGAGTACTAAAGTATGATAGGGAAATGTCAGAGAAGCTGAATGCATTTTTTGCCTCTGTCTTCACTGTGGAAGATGGGAGGTGCTTTCCCAGTCCAGAACCTCCGATTTTGGGAGGGGTGTTAAAAGTAAAAAATCCTAACTATAAATATACATTGATGGGAGGCCACACACCACACTTCCTTCCTTCCCAAGGAATGTCAGTGTCTCTTGTAGCTGTGGCCCAGGTCTGGTGGTCAACTGCAGGATGTCAAGGCACCTCTTTTCTCTTAGAAGCCGACTGTTTCTCCCTGGCCAAATCAACTCCAGTACCCCCTAGCTGGGACCTTCTTAAGTCCCCCTCCCTGTTTGTTTTCCATCAGGAGGATATTCATCACTGTTTGCAAAGTGGCAGCTCTAAATCACATCTTTAATTTCACACGTTTTGGGTCGGTGGACGGCCAAAACATTTTGCATGTAAGCATAGTCCAGCTAGGGTTAACAGCTTTGGGCTGAGAAACACCTGGAGATTTTTGAAGGTGGAACCTGAGGAGGGTGGGATTTGGGGAAGGGAGGGACATCAATGGGGTATCACGCCATAGAGGCCACCTTCCAAAGCAGCCATCTCTGTCGCCTGGAGATCAGTGGTAATCCCAGGAGATCTCCAGCCACCACTTGCAGGTTGGCAACCCTAAGTCCAGCCTGGGAAAAGGCAGTTATGAAGGAAGTGTGGATTTGTTTCCAAATGCTAATGGTGCTTCTGAAAATATTAGAAAGGTGTGGCTCCCACCACACTATATCACATTACTTCTAGCTCTTTGTCACTGTCCCATATTATGGCAGCAAAAGGCAAGCAGATATTCCTTCTCTTGGAATTTACAGGCAGGGCTTTTTTTATAGAAAAAGCACAGCAGGAACTCATTAACATAATGGGCCACACCCAACAGCAGAAACACATTAGCATATTAGGCCACACCCCTGACAGCACAGCTCATTAGCATTTTAGGCAGGAGGCTAGAAAAGCACAGGGCAGGCATGGAAGCGTGCCTGTCCCCCCCCCCCCCGAGCTTCTCCATCCCACTCCAGCACTGCCTTTCTAGTCTACCCCCCCCCCCCCGAACCAGACGGACGGGGAAAGATTTTTCTAATCTCCTACCCTCCTCCCTCTGAACCAGACAAACGAGGAAAGGCGCTGCTGAAGTACTTGGGATCTGAAAGCATTGTCCAGGCACTTCAGCACTGCCACAGCAGACAGGCTGGGGAAAGGAAGGCAGGCATGCACACATGCCCCTTTCCTCCCTAAGCCTCTCCACTATTGTGGAGAGACTTGGGGAAGTGTGGGGGGCATGGTTAAATGCCTTTCTCTCCCTCCCCCAGATCGGGAAGGGAAAGAAAGGCATTTTCAATGTGCCTGGGTTCCCTGCCTGCCCTTTTCCAGCTGCCACGTGTCAGCTAGAGAAGGGAAGGCAGAAAGAGGCTTGTCCTCATCAATTTCACTCTCAGCTAACTGAGGGAGTGGGAGTGAAATTGACAAGGATATCTGGAGGGGCTCCCCAGAGGGAAAGAGGACATTTTAACATGCCGCCTTTCCCTCTTGTGTGTAATGTGGGGAGGGCAGTGTGCTCTGTAGCCATGCATGCCAGAGGTTTTGGTTGTGGGCGTGGCCAACTCAGGAGCCAGCCGGAATGCCGTTCCTGTGCATCCCTGCCCCCAAATAGCCCTGTTTACAGGGCAACAGATTGTTCATCTCTGTTTCCCTGGCTGTAAATCCCAGCTTCTGGATCTTTCCCCCCAGTCCCATTGGGTAAAATCCAACCCAGAGTTCTATATTCTCCCAGATAAAAGATTCTACCCATTTTTAAAAGTGTATAGTGGTAGGCATTCTAGCATGCTGTAAACCTCAGTTTGCAGTTCCTACTGGCAATTTGACAGTCAGGTCACTGTCAACTGAGTCGCTAGACCCCACCTCACTGTTGCTCGAGTCCAGAGTGGCGTCGCCTTCCGCCACTGTCAATTCGAACCCCGTAGGGCAGCCAGGGCCTCAGTTGCAAGGACAAGGGAGGGGGGTTACGTCACCACACCCTCTCCTAGTCCCTCCTGCACAGACTTGGGTTTCACTCTCTTTCTGGAACCATCAATCAGTCTCACGTCAGGGCATCCTCCTCGGCCCCTTCTGGCTGCCCTCTTTTATCCCTACCCCCTCCCAACATCCCCTTACTGACCTCTCCTCCCTTCTAGACTCCTCCCCCCTTCTTAACTCAAAACGCCGAGCCTCTGGAGACGCTCCTCCCCCTTCCTCAGTGCTCCTCCCCCTTCCTTCCCCTCTGGCCAGCCTAGCCACGGAGCACGCTGCGGGCTCTCCCTCCTGGCTGCTGCTGCCTCTCTGCTGTTCCCCCTCGGCTCTTCGCTGTCAGCCCCTCCACACTCCACGCTGGCTGGGTGAGTGGGGAGAGGATGTTTGTTGGTGGGGGAGTGACGAGGGAGGGGGTTGCCAGTCCTCCTGGCTCCCTGGGAGTCCCGTTGTCGGGACAGTCACCATCTTAAGGCTTGTGCAGGATATATTTCAACTTCAGCCAACTGTTGAAGGGCTTGTGCTCTGACATCATGTTAGGAGTACTTTCCCCCCACCAACTACCTGTGTGAGCAAGGCAACATGGGCTGAGAGCTGTTGTTGCTGTTGTTCAGCTGCACAGTCAAGTCTGACTGTTTGCGACCCCATGGACCACACCACGCCAGGCCCTCTCGTCCACCGTCGTCCTCTGTAGCCTGCTCAACCCCATGTTCGTTACATCGAGGGCTGAGAGCGCATAGATCTCAATGCTGGTAATGTCTTGAATCTCATAGCTTCATTTTGGAAATCTGAAGAGAGTGAAACTTTAAGCAGCTGAGACTTCAGAATTCCCAGGTCACAATCCTCTCGCAGAAAGCAAGATGATCTCCTGTGGGGCAAAATTCAGGTTGAGTTGGTCAAGGTATGAGGTCCGATGACAAATTACACACTTCAAGATGCTACTGTAGTCAGGTTTCCGGTCGGAGGAATGGAGGTCTGACACGCTTTGCAAATGCGCAAGGCGGACAGCGGCTCTTCCTGACAGCTTGGGTGGATTAATCCACCTGACGCAACCTCACACAGGTAGTGTGAGGACCAGCAAGCAATATAATCCAGGTTTGAGCAACCTCGGTGAAGGGAAAGTCTCGGAGGAGACTTTTCCGACACCTTGAGCACTGCAGCCAAAGAGGATTCTTGCGAGTATCTCTAAGGAGCCGAGCTGAACTGATAAATTCAGCATAAAACCTCCAATTCCCCTGATTCCTTAGCAAAGAAGACAAAGTTTAAACGTTGGGACCACATCTGAAGCGAAGTAACAACAAAAGGTAACGGAAAAAAAGTTTTTTGCCTTACCATCGCCACGTTTTGAAAGACGAAAAGCAGATTGGGTGAAGCAATAGACTGTTGTTGATTGGATGAGAGCAGTTTTGAAGCGCTAAAAAGCCGAATTTGAACTTAAAAAGCCAAAAAAACAAGTTGTTTAACATTCCTGCGGTTAAGAAGAGTCGGGAGGGGAAGCCAAGCATCGCGAGACAAAGAGGGAGAAGGGAACCAAGCATCGCGAGATTAAGACGTGAGGACTGAGTTAGGAAGTGACGGCTAGAAGAGCAGACAAGAAGGGAAAAGGAGAAGAACCGGAAGAAGGTAAAGGGGACTCTAAATACTGCCGGACCAGAAAGACCATAACAGGAAGTGATGTGCAGAGAGCAGACAAGTAAATAAAAGGAAGGGACAAAAGGAAACTACGGCAAGCCAGAAGCAAGGTAAAAAGACTATAACCTTTGACATTAACCATAGAGAAGTCGCGCCCGCCATTTTGGATTTATAAAATTTTTAAACTGCAATATCTCAAAGACTATATAACTTAGAAGGCTGAAACCAACATAATTTGACTTGGCAAGATTAGCTCATTTGAATGTACTAATTGGTGTTTGACTTGGAAAACAAGATAAAATCGATCTTTTTTAAAGAGACAAGACGGACTGCGGACTAAGATGGAGAGCAGCTACATGGTCCTCTCCTACAATGGCAGCAAAAAAAGAAAAAGAACTATTAGCCGTTATGGAAGCAATGGAAAAGAAAATGTTAGACGCTATAGGAGAGGTAAATGTTAAAATGAATAATATAGCGGCTCAAGCAGATAAAAATTTCATGGAATTAAAAGCAGAATTTCAAAAATTATCCACAAGAACACAAGATATAGAAACTAAAGTAAAAGAACTGGAAGAAAGCACCCATAAGACAATGAGAGAGAATGAGAGGATGGAAAAGATGATGCATTATAAAGATATGCAAAACCATTTGAGATTTCGAGGGATCGAGGAAAAATTGAGTGAGGACATTTTTACAAGAATGCAAGAAGCAATAGCAGATTTTTTACAAGAACAGGAAGAAGTTGTTAAAGAACACATGGATCTTGTTTATAGAGTTAATTCTACATATGCAAGAGACAAAAACATACCAAGAGATGTGGTTGTCCAATTTACAATGAAAAGAACAAAAGAACAAATCTACAAGAAGTGCTTTACTGATCCTTTTGTAATAGATGGAAAGAAAATCATAGTAATGAAAGAATTGCCCAGAGCAATACTGCAAGAAAGGAAAAAATTCAAGCGTCTGACGGATAAACTGAAGGAGAAAAAAATCAGATTTCGTTGGGAAATACCTCAAGGACTAAGCTTCTATTATGGCAACTCCAGAGTAGTGATTAAAAGTACAGAAGAAATGTACGCATTCCTGGGAGAGAATAAAGATGACTTTGGAGATATTTAAGAATATATCAAGATGGATTACAAAATACTTACATGGAATGTAAATGGACTAAATTCACCCCAAAAACGTAGACTGGTAGGTCATTGGTTGGAAAAACAAAAATGTAGTATAATTTGCATACAAGAAGCTCATCTTAAAAAACAAGACCATAAATATTTAATAAGGAAAAAATTGGGAGAAGAATTTTATTCTTTAGCAAGTAATAAAAAAAATGGTGTTGTAACATATGTCAAAAAAGATTTGGAACCTAAAGTAATATTTAAAGACAAAGATGGAAGATATTTAGCTATTGAAATTTTACTGCAAGGATTGAAAACTTTGATTGTGAACATTTATGCTCCGAATGGAGCCAAAGAAAATTTTTTTAAAGAACTTCAAATGGAATTGGACAATGTAAACTATGATCAAATTATGATGTTAGGGGACTTCAATGGAACTGTAGATAATAAATTAGACAGGCGCTCAAAAAGAAAGGATGAGACATTAGGGAAGCTTCCAAAAAATTTTTTTGAACTGATAAAACAAGAGAAGCTGGAAGATATTTGGAGGAAAGCTAACCCACAAGGAAAAGATTTTACCTTTTACTCTAACAGACATGACTCACATTCAAGAATTGACATGATTTGGATGACTACTAATCTAACCTTTAAGACAAGAAAAGTGGAAATTCTACCCAGAATAATCTCAGATCACAATCCGTGTTTATGGACAGCTGGGCAGGTAAAAAAACAAAAGAGATGGAGAATAAACGAGGACTTATTAGACAATCAAGAAATAATTAAAAAATTACTTGAAGAAACAGACCTATACTTCCAAGTAAACATGCAGAAAGAAGTAAAAATTCAAACCGTATGGGATGCATATAAAGCAGTGATGAGAGGACTATTGATATCGCTAAATGCTAAAGATAATAAAAAGAAAAAAGAGCAATATGAAAATATTGTACAAGCCATTAAAACAAAGGAAGAAGAACTGAAGAATAAACCAGGGAAAAAGAAACTGCAAAAGGAAATCTGGATGCTACAAGATCAAGCAAAAGCCATTTTGAACCAAGAGATGTACTGGAACTTAAAAAAACTTCAACAAAAAGCATTTGAAGGTGCAAACAAACCCGGAAAATACTTAGCATGGCAACTAAAGAAAAAACGTGAAAATAAATTTATCACTAAAGTGATAAGAGATAATATTGAGATAATAGATAACAAAGGAATAAAAAGAGAATTTTTTAAATACTATGCAAAACTTTTTAAGAAGGAAAATAAAGACAGAAGAAAGATTAAAGAATACCTGCAAACATTAAAGTTACCAAAACCAACAGAGAAAATTAAAGAATTATTTAACAATCCAGTATCATTACAAGAGATCAAAAATGCAATAAATGACTCAAAATTAGGAAAAGCACCTGGACCGGATGGATTTACAGCGAAGTTCTATAAAACGTTACAGGAGTCAGTTTCACCGGTGTTACTGCTACTGATGAACGATATAGGAGTCACTGGAGAGGTACCAGAAACCTGGAAAGATGCATCCATCTCATTGATCCCGAAAGAAAACCAAGATTTGACTAATGTTAAGAATTACAGACCGATTTCTTTACTGAATAATGATTATAAGATTTTTGCTAAGATTATAGCGGATAGACTAAAAGAGCACCTTAAAGAGACTATACAAACAGAACAAGCAGGGTTCTTACCTAATCGACAAATAAGGGATAATCTAAGAGTAGTAGTGGATGCTATAGAATATTACGACAAACACCCTGAAAAGGAAGTGGGCTTTTTCTTTTTAGATGCGGAGAAAGCGTTTGATAATTTAAACTGGGATTTTATGTTTGAAGTTTTAGAACATCTTGAGATTGGTGAATATATGCTTAACCTCATCAAAGCAATATATAAAGAACAGAAATCCTCTTTAATAATTAATACCGAAAAGACAGATGATTTTAAAGTTGAAAAAGGAACAAGACAAGGATGCCCACTTTCGCTGCTGCTATTTATTTGGATTTTAGAAGTTCTACTGTTAAATGTGAAGGAAGACAAAGATATTAAAGGCTTAACAACTAAAGGTTTTTCTTTTAAATATAGGGCCTTTGCAGATGATGTGATGTTTATAGTGGAAGACCCTTGTCCACACTACCATATTTGTTACAGAGAGTAAAAGAGTTTGGTGACTTAGCAGGATTTTATGTAAACAAGAACAAATCGAAAGTAATGTGCAAAAATATGTCAAATAAGAAGCAAAACGAGTTACAAAAACTTATAGAATGTGAGGTGGTGAAAAAGACAAAATATCTAGGTGTAAATCTAACAATGAAAAATATTGATCTTTATAAAAATAATTATGAAAAATTATGGTTGCAAATTATGCAGGATATTAAAAAGTGGAATGTATTGAATTTGTCATTGCTGGGTAGAATTGCGGTGGTTAAGATGAACGTGCTACCACGATTAATGTTTTTGTTTCAAACTATTCCAATTGTGAAAGATGTAAAAACATTCAAATGTTGGCAGAAGGAGCTGTCTAAATTTGTGTGGGGAGGGAAAAAACCAAGAATTAAGATGAAAATAATGTGTGATGCCAAAGAAAGAGGAGGGTTTCAACTACCAAATCTAAGGTTATACCATGATGCAATATGTTTGACCTGGGTAGGGACATGGACTATGTTACAAGATAGAAAGTTATTGTCCCTGGAAGGTCATGATTGTAGATTTGGGTGGCATGCATATTTGTATTATGGTAAAACAAAAATGGACAATATGTTTAAACATCATTATTTGAGAAGAACACTAATGGATACGTGGACAAGATATAAAAACTTTTTTTCAGAAGAGATACCTATGTGGATTGTACCCGCAGAAGTCTTGCATTCAACATCAAGGTACAAAGGATAAGATTGGTTGAAGTATAGACTTATTAACAAGACATGGTAAAGACTTCAAATTGAAGGAGCAGCATCAGATAGACTTTGATTATGGTTGGTTAAGATATAGACAAATATATGATATGTATAGAAGTGATAAAAACACGGTTTTAGGGAAAAAAACAATGAAATAGAACAAGTTTGGGAGGAAGGTGGGAAAAAAATGATTTCTAAAATGTATAAAGTCTTGCTAAAATGGTTTAATGCAGATGAAATGGTAAAACAACAAATGGTAAAATGGGCGATAAACTTTAACAAAGACATTGAAATGGAATCTTGGGAATTTTTATGGAAAAATGCTATGAGTATATCTACGTGTTATAACTTAAAAGAAAATTGTTTTAAAATGATGTATAGATGGTATATGACACCAAAAAAAAATTGCAAATATTGGTCAGAATATGTCTAACAAATGTTGGAAGTGTAAAAAGAAAGAAGGTTCTTTTTATCATATGTGGTGGACTTGTGATAAAGCAAAGATTTATTGGTCAAAAATACATGCAGAAATGGAAAAAATCTTGAAATGTACATTTAAGAAATTGCCTGAAATGTTATTGCTTGGACTTAAACTAGAAGAGATAAATGTAAAGAAAAGGACAATAATATGGTATATGATAACAACAGCAAGAATGGTGTATGCACAAAATTGGAAAAATGAAAAAATACCAGAGGTGTGGGAATGGTTGAAAAAATTGTTATATATGGCTGAAATGGATAAATGGACTAGAAAATTGAATAATCTGTACTCAGAGACCTTTCTAGAAGACTGGAAGGATTTGAAAGAATATGTTGAAAAATACTGGGATATGAAAAACTACATTTATACATGGTTATAATAGCATAAAGGGATAGAAATATAATATATGAATGTATTAGTAAAAATTAGACAATGAAGCTGTTTTTTTTTTTTGGTTTTTTTTAGAATTACATAAGATTATAGAAAATAAGAATTGGTGTATAAGTATTTTAAAGATATATAACTGTTACCAGAAATGAAACATAGATATAAGTATTACTATTTTGGATAAAATGGAAAATGTGTTATGCTTCAGATGTGGTGGGAAACCACCAACACAAGATAAAAACAGAATGTACAAATAGAACAAAATGTTATACAATATGGAAAAAGGGATTTGTATAAGGTAAATGTATTAATTTTGATGTTCTTTTTTGAAAAATAAAAATTTCTTTACCAAAAAAAAAAGATGCTACTGTTGTCCAGAAATCAGCAATCTGCTTCTCAGGCCAATAAAACATGTCAGGTGCTCCATCATAAACTACAAGATTCTGTTGCCAGCATTTGCTTTGGATATGGGAGATGAGGTTGCCAATTCTAGATTGGGAAACACCTGGAGATTTGGGGGGATGAAGCCTGGAGAGGACAGGGGTTTGCAGAGGCGAGGGACCTCAGCAGAGTACCCTGCCATAGATTCCACTCTCCAAAGCAGCCATTTCCTCCAGGTGAACAGATCACTGCAGTCTGGAGATCAGTTATAATCTGTGGATTATAATCTCCAGGACCCACCTGGAGGCTGGCAACCCTGACATGAAATGGCTTGGGGGGGTGTTAAAGATTTTGATAAGGGTGCTTATCCAATAACATTCATAGCTAGAAGATGCATTTGGGAGGGGGGCTGTGGCTCAGTAGAGCATCTGCTTTGCATGCAGAAGGTCACAGGTTCAGACCCAGTTCACGGGACCAGGCTGTAGGAGATGGGAAAGACCCTGGGAAAGGCCTGAGACCCTAGAGAGCTGCTGCCAGCCTGAGTAGACAATACTGACCCTGATGGACCGAGGGTCTGATTCTGTAGCAAGCAGCCTCATACTGAAATGAGCAGTGGTTTTTTTATGATGGGTGGGGCAGCCCATCCACTAAGCAGCCCTAGGCAATTTCCTAGGTGCCAGAGGGGGCTGGGGGCACCAGGGGTGGCAAATAGCAACCCTAAGCAACACCCCTGGTCCCAGTTCTGCTGTGAGGGGCATGCTCACCCAGACTGCCTCTCCGGGCCCCCTCTCCAAGAAGGAGGGAGGGAGGGAGGGAGGAAGGAAGGAAGGAAGGAGCAGGGGGCTACCAGCTCCGTCATCACAACCGGACTCCCCACCCCACTGAACTGATGTACAGTGGTGCCTCCCCACCCCACTGAACTGATGTACAGTGGTGCCTACTTGAGTCCATGTGTTGTGCACCTGGCTCAAGTATGGTAGTTCAGGACACAGAGGTTTGGCTCTGCACATGCCCAGGCTGCGGCAGGGTGTGTGTGTGTGTGTGTGCCCAGCTGGCAACAGGGATACACAGCTAGTGGCTGGCCTAGGATACTAAAGATCCTTTTGCTGGCCCTGATGGTGGGTGGGCACGCACTCCAGGAACCCTCCCGGGGGCAATACAATTCTAGCAATAATCACTGCAGAGAAAAGAAGAAGAGGAAGAGATTGGATTTACACCCCGCCCTTCACTACCCGAAGGAGTCTCAGAGTGGCTTACAAACTTCTTTCCCTTCCCCTGTGGGAAGGTGGGGCTGAGAGAGCTCTGACAGAAGCTGCTCTTTTTCAAGAACAGCTGTGCCAGAACTATGGCTTGCCCAAGGTCATCCAGCAGGTGCAAGTGGAGTAGTGGGGAATCAAACCTGTTTCTCCCAGATTAGAGTCCACGCACTTAACCATTACATCAAACTGGCAGAGTAAAAGAAGAATTTAGAGCATCTCTTCGCTAACACAGAAAACTTGGAAGTTCATTTCTGAGACTGTAGCACAAAACACTTCTAAAAAATTCCATTCAGTAAATATATATATATATTGTAAAAAGAAATGAAGTCTCTTGACATGCAGCTTTTTGTCTGGTGAAAATATGAATTTTACCATTACACATGGCTTATCAAAAGGAAACTGTGCAATCAATTTAGACATCTAAACTTTTTTGTACTTCTGCAGCACCCAAAGACTCAGGCCGAGGACAGACTGGCAATCTGAAGCGGGGCAGGCACGCTTCCCAAACGGAGGAAAGGAGCACGTTCAGACATGCGCATCTGCCCATCGGCTCCGTTGCGTACTTACCCGTCTCCCAGCCGCTTTCCTTCTGCTTTACCTGGACACCGGTTTTTCCCGGTGTTCAGGGGCCTTCCTCCGCATGCCTCCCGCTTCCAAACAGTGTGAACTGGAAGAAGCGGGAGGCATCCGGAGGAAGTGTGAACGCACCGGCAAAAACTTTTGCGCATATGTGCATATGCGCATGTTTGCATATGCGCATGTGCGCATATGCGAAAAACATCAAAGGAAAACAAAAAAAAGTGCAGCAGCACGCGCGAGCTGCGCGCGCTGGCTATGCGGCAGTCTGAACTCTCCGTGGCAGTCTGAATGCTCCGTATCACCGCTGATCCGCATTGCTCTGGCCAGTGTGAACGGCCAGCTCCGTGGGTTTTTTCCCCCGCTCCAGTTCCCTCCGCTTTGCCTCCGCTTCAGATTGCCAGTCTGTCCTCAGCCTCAGTGTTTGCTTACCCAAGACCCACAAAAAGCTAGTACAGAAGGTCAGACAGAAGGAAGTTCTTTCACATCAAACTTAAGTGTTTATAGTCTTCAGCCAATATAAACAATGATTGGTTTTTAACACTGTGGCAGAGCAACGCAGGGTGCTTAGAAATACAGAAACAGATGTAAAATATGTAGAAATACTGCATGTCATTTTTAGGTATAACATCCCCCCTCCAAAAATTATTATAATTGCAGTTAATTAAACACATCTAACATAACCATCTGTTTCCTGTTCCTTTGCAGCACAACTTAAGAACAAGAGTTGGGGAGGGGAAAAAGAACTTTGTAGATTGTGTTTTGACTAAATCATTTTCCTGTGAAGAGACCTTTTGACTGTCTAACCCTAGACCACTAATGACAGGGATACATTATGGTAACATCAAGTATTTCAGACAAATTTCAGACAGAAGTGATTGGAAGGAAGCTAGTCCTATGAAAGAGTTCCAGTCAAACTATCGGTCCTTTATGAAGATATTATTACTGCTGTATTAGGCTGGAAGGGTAGCCACCATGAAAACTTGGCAATGGTTACAAAATTGTTTTGAGTCTCATAATCACAACATCCAAGAAGATTCTGACAGTGCAATCCTAAACAGAATTACATCTCTGTGAGTCTATTGACTTAAATACCCTTAGAAGGGTATACTTAAGGGTTGCCATCTCTGGGTTGGGAAATACCTAGGGGGTTGATGCGATCTAAGAGGGTCAAGCTAACAAGTAAATTAATATAAAAAATACAAATGTTTATTAGGGTGTACATATAAATAAAACATAATAAGGTTAAAAGGAACAGTCTAAATATCAGACTCTTAAAGCTTATTTCATTCAGTGGTCAATATTCTTGATTTTACAATAATAGTACCCTTGATGGAAGTGATGCACATCCTGATGAATGGGACATTTGGTATCAAAATAATTTGGAGAATTTGTACAGCTACTATTCAGACCAACTATACAAATTTGTAGCAACTGCATAGCATTTAAGAAAGCAACACCTGGTCACTATATATATGTGTGTATATATATATATATATATATATATATATATATATATATATATATATATACACATATATATATATACAGACACACACCCACACACAAAGCAGGGACCCACGATACTCGCAGGGGGGAGAAGAAGCTCCATGTTGAGGAGGAAGCACCCACAGGTAAACTTTCTCCCCTGCCCCCTGGCACTGAAGGCAAGGCCCAGGCCTGCCAATTCTTCCCCCCCCATGGGCACCAGTGGCGAGGCCTGAGTGGCTCTCAGCCACCGGGCCCACCAATCTGCCCCCCTCCAGCACTGGCAGCAAGGCCTCAGAGGCTCCCAGCCGCCAGCCCACCACAGTAACCAGAGTGTTCTCTGCACATGTGCAGTAACTTTGGGGGGGATTTAAATATCCCCTGTATAGTTTTTTAAACTTTTAGGATTTTTCTGCACACCTGGGGAGTCCCCCAAGTGTGCAGGAAAATCTCTCTGCCCCCCAAGTGCCCCCGATGTGCAGATTTAGATATCCGCACACACGGAGGCACTTGGCTATTAGATATATAGATATACAACATTTTTTATGCATGTATTTCTGGGTGTGTGTCATTGTAAAATAAGGAATATTGACCACTGAGGAAGGCCCATAAGAGCCAAAACATGTATGGTCCTTAGTTCAAAAGTTTTATCCATCAATTGGATATGTATAACAATCAGTTCTGAATGAAATAAGCTTTAAGAGTCTGCTATTTAGACTGTTTCTTTTAACCTTATTATTAGACACTGAGCTAGGGACAGTAAGTCTAGATATATTAAGGCATTTGGTTTCTTTTCACTTCACCCACTTACTGTTATTATTCTTGCACCTTGCTTGTTTTCCCTTACTGGGCTGACCTCCTGTAAAAATAAACCTTTTATTTGTTGTTTACTCTGCCTGGTCCTCAAGCCTATTATTCAGCCAAATAAGGGAGGTCTGAAGGTCTTGGGAGGGTGCTCTGGGCCTTCTCAAGGGATCCTAAATCCAGAGTGGTGGCAGTGTCAGGTGACACCCCACCTGAGCCATGACAAATCCCAATACCCAATCAGTGGAAAGTTCAGCAAGAAAAACTACTCATTCAGATGAAAAGGCAAGAATTCGTCCAAGATTCTGTTTCAGGGTAAAAGACTGCAAAATGAAATCGAGAGAACAGGAGACAGGAACAGTGCCTCAAGATACTCTATAAAGTAACACTGGTTTAGCGAATATTTCTTCAGAACTGGGGTGTAGTGAGCTTGAGCTAGAGACATCTAGCAGAAGAGCTCTGGACAGTAGACATGGTCCTCTCTCCCCATTCTTTAAAGCTACTGTTGGTACAGAACGCAGCAGCTAAACTGTTGTCAGGGCTTGAGCGTTCTGAGCATATCACCATGAATTTAGGACTGCAAGATTGGCTGTCAATTTGCCTCAGCTTTTAAAGCTCTTCATGACCTGGGCCACCTCCAGCCGTATGTGTCCACAAGGCAGCTCCGGTTGTCAGTCTTGGGGAGTTTTAGTCATTCCTGGACTCAGGTCAGTAAGAACTCTCTTACCTGAGCTCTCTCGGTGGCTGCAGTTGTGCTGTGGAATGGGTTTCCCAATAATCTGAAGGGAGGAACGCTTTTGCATTTCATGTATTTTGGAGACTCTGCAAAGCTAGTCAACATCAGGTCCCTGGCAGTGGAAGAAAAGGGATGAAAAACTCATCACCACATGCCCATTCAGCAAGGGAGAACTTCAACAGCCTGTGAAACAAGGGCTGATTCTGCACTGGCTTTCCCCTCTGTTGTTTTAGCAAACCCACATTGGAATAGAAGTTTCCCTCTGCACTGTATGCTGCTTTCACTTCCTTTGATCATCACATTTTATGGTACCTTCTGCATAGATTTATGGCCATTTTACGGTCGTTCAGGGGTGACTTTGCAGTCAGTACAGTGTTGGCTTTTCCCTCCCAGTTGAGAAAACGTGGAGCAAATGCCCGATGCAGAATCACCCAAGAAGTCTTTCTTCTCTCTGTGTGCCATTTCCAGGGGAATCCTTTAGGAAATGGCGCTTCATTCCAGGTGGATGGTGATGGATAACCTAAGAGTTTGAAAGATGTTTTGCCCTTCCGTCTCTGTAGGGGTGGGACTTTTTTCTGTCTGTCTGGGATACATGAGAGAAGATCCCATGGGTGAAGGGTACAAGAATTTCATCCCGATTTGAGCGTAGAAAGTAGTAGTGCTGCATTCATATAATCAGGCCTTCAGTCTGTCTGTTCCACTGCATTCCTTCTCTTTCCTTCTGGATTTGTTGGTGTGTATCATTGTGTCACTTCAGCTCTCATCCAATATGATTAACAGCAGTTCCCTTAGCAAAAGGGAAGAGGGGTGGCAGACTCAAACAAACGCTGGTAAGCAAAAACTGGCACAAGTTGGGGGACCTGCATCGCCTTTCTATGCACCAGATGAGATTTATATTAACAGCAGGTACATTCTTCTAGCAGCAGATATTTTACTACCCACCCACTTTTTAATTTGATCCAGCGAATGGCTTTTACAGATTAATTAGATAACATGAATAGAATAAGAAAATGTGCATTCCCTCGCTAACTCAATCCCCATTAGTATTTCATCTCTGAAAATTCAGAAGGTCTTCAGTGTTATCACTTGACTGACAAAAGAGGAGTACATTCAGGGATGCCGTTTCCGATGTTAGTGGGAGGGGGACAACAGTCTGATCCAGGCTTAAAGGTCTCTTCTGGAATATTCCCCAAACTGTCGTGCAAACTCCACTGTGTCTTCAGAGAATTTGGTGTGGTTCTTTTTCAAAATACTTCATAATTTCTATGGAAATGTTATTAATATTCATGAATATTAAAAAAATTGGAGCAGTTACAAACATCCACAATATAGGAATGGATTACTACATTAGGACTGACTGCAGAAATATCTAAACTTTTTGTGATGATGAAATTATGAGCATAATTTCAAGACGAGCAAAAATAAAAATGTGATGTTTGGTTTCTTGGACTTTGACAATATCGATATTCATGTATGCAGTTACTTCTCAGTTCGGTAACATAAAATGCTGTCTACTTGTTAGGAAAAGATCAGTTTGTGTTTTGTATCATTAATTTGAACAGAAAATGTAAAGAGTTATCTTTATAGATCCCTCTTGTTTTCAGAAAAAGCAAATGTGTGACTTTGCATATAACCCCTTGCATTACCACATTTGACTCTTTATAGGATTGCTCATTGTGTAGAATTGGTAATCCTATGTGATCCAAAGCATGGGAGGGTTCACACTGCTTCCCCCACCTTCCTTAGATATTCCCCTGGTATAATTCTAACATTTGTTCAAAAACCCAGGGTTATTTTAAACTCTCTGTGCTTCATTGGACTACAAAGGAATTCAAAAATAAACACACTCACACACCTGAATCTACCTAATCAGCCCACTGGTCCATTAAGGTCAGTATTGTCTACTCAAACCAGCAGTGGCTTTCCAGGGTCTCAGGTAAAGAGGTCTTTCACATCACCTGGTCCTTTTTAAACTGGAGATGCCAGGGATTGAAACTGGGAACTTCTGCTTGCAAAGCAGAGGTTCTTCAATTGAGCCACAGCCCATCCCCTTATATGTCAAATGCAATCTCCTTGATGCAGAATCAGGGAGCACTCTGCCTTAGAACACAAGAACATAAGAGAAGCCATACTGGATCAGACCAATGGCCCATCCAGTCCAACACTCTGTGTCACACAGTGGCCAAAACCCAGATGCCATCAGGAGTGGGGCCATCTACCAGTGGGGCCAGAACTCCAGAAGCCCTCCAACTGTTGCCTCCAAGCCCCAAGAATACAGAGCATCACTGCCCCAGACAGAGTGTTCTATCTATACCTTGTGGCTAAGAGCCACACATGGACCTCTGTTTGTTAGCCAAATTGCCTTATTTCGTTATTAAATATGGGGAATATAGTTATTAAATGGCAATAGGCAACTAAAGGGAGCAATCACCTATGTATACAGGAGTCCCGCTTAGTCCAGTATCCAGAAATAGACACAGAGACCAGATCTTTAGAAATGGTTTCTTTTCTAAAAGAGTTGCTCATGCTTACAATTAATTCAAGCACACACACAACAATACAGAGCTAAGAAATATAGCCTGAAAAGGTACAGAGACATTTGCATTCGTAGGTATTTCGCTGAGGGGTGATACGTACCGGTCCTGACAAGGCAAAGCGATCCTGCAGTGAAAAAGGAAGGGAGGCTATACAGGAGAGGGGTCATGTTCTGGCCGGCAGAGCACGTGGATAGACTCTGGATAGCACTAGATTGAGAGTCAGCAAGGGTTAGGTAGGGAGATGCAAGAGAGAGAGCGCAACTGTCTGATGCTCTCCTTTTATACTAAAAAGTGACTGGACGGGCTATGCTTGATCAGTCACATAGTCCCCGGAACAACTAGCAAAAACCAGTTATTGATGGTTGGGAGATGACTGGGAGAAAGGATTCATAGTTGGGTAATTGACTTAATGTTTCTAACCATTGACACCTTTCAGAGTTTTGGGGGTTAAGACAAAAGAGAAGAATAGGCAGTCCTTCCAGGTGCTTGGTCAGCCATCAACATCAACGATCCGAGGCTCGGCAGCCATGTTACCTTAAGGGGCTCAGAGAGGGTTGTCAGCAGAGCTAGTCCTGTCACAGCCGAGTTCTTTTGTTTAACTTGAAACTGACTATGTGCAGTTTCAGGTGGTGTTGCTAGAAGAAGGTAGGAGGGGTATGCCTGCATGGTGGAGACGTTGCTTGTAATGGTGCTTGAGCAAGAAAGTTCATATCATCTCTGCAAAGCATGGCTTCGCTATATGTCCGGGTGCTGGTTCCACGTGGCTGTGGGTTGCAGGAAGGCTGGCATGCCGTCTACCTGAGTTTGCAGTCATCACAGAGAGGCAGGGCATCAGGTCTTCCATGGGTCCACATCTGGTTCAACATGTGGCCTCAGTTCAAGGCTTCCCTTGGCTGAGCACATGTCTTCATTCCAGTAAGTGGGCACAGTCTCATGGTCACCAATCAGTCCATTTTCCCTGGCACCTCTTTGCACAGTCCAGATATAAAGATTTATTACAAGTCCATACTTTATAAGATGCTTGCAAAGCAACATGTTCCATATGTTTATGTAATCCCCTCTTGAAGCTGTCGATGCTTGTAGCTACCACCACTTCCTGAGGCACTGAATTCCACGTGTTAATTACTCTTTGGGTGAAGAAGGACTTCCTTTTATCTGTTCTAAGATTACTGCTCATTAATTTCATGGAGTGCCCACGAGTTCTTGTATTGTGAGAAAGGGAGAAAAGTACTCCTTTCTCTACCTTGTCTATCCCATGCATAATCTTACAAACCTCTGTCATGTCACCCCCTCAGTCGTCGTTTCTCCAAGCTAAAGACCTCTTTAACCTTTCTTCATAGGGAAAGTGTTCCATCCCCTTAATCATTTTAGTTGCCCTTTTCTGCACCTTTGCCCACCCTGAATCTCATTTGCCAACTTTGACACCCACTTGCCCAGCCAGAAAAGATCCCTCTGGAGAGTCTCACAGTCCTCCAGTTTGGTGAAGTGGCTAAGAGCGTGGATTCTAATCTGAGAGAACCGGGTTTGATTCCCCACTCCTCCACATGCAACTGCTGGTGTGACCTTGAGTCAGTCACAAGTTCTCTCAGAGCTGTTCTGTCAAGAGTAGTCCTTGAAAGAGCCCTCTCAGCCCCACCACTTCACAGGGTGTCTGTTGTGGGGAGGGGAAGGGAAAGGAGATTGTAAACCACTCGAGACTCTGAGTGAAGGGCGGGGTATAAATCCATTTTCTCCTCCTCCTCCTCCCTGGTTCTTCCTGGTTCTTACAACTTAGTGTCATCCGCAAACTTAGCCACTTCACTGCTTACTCCCAACTCCAAATCATTAATGAACAAGTTTAAAAAGCACCAAACCCCGGGGGTCCCCAGTAGGGTGCCAATGGACACTTTTCCTGACGCCTGCCAAGTCTTTTTATGAAGCGCTCAGGGTCAGGTGGGGTTTTTACCCAGCAGGGTTTCAGTTTGGCCACTGGTGATCTCATTGACTTCGAACAGTGACCACCTCAGCAGAAGTGTCTTCTCTTGACCTCGCTCCATTACCCTTTGTGATTAGCTCCACCTCCTGCAGGAGCCTTTTTGTATTTGCACTCACCACAGAATTCCAAAGATGGCCAAAGGCTCATGCATGGACAGCCAGACTATGGCACATGTTGTGAAAGATGCAGCCCTGAAAAGACAGTTGCATACGAGCTCCAGCACAGGAGGAAACCAACCCCTACGGCACCCCCTCCAGAGGAAATTAAGCATTTCTAAAAGTGTGATCCTATGCAGGGCTACTCAAGTCAGTGGTCTTAGACTGGAATAATTCTGCATGGGACTGCATAGAAAGCCTCCCGCCTTACATAGACTTACTAGGAAGTATGGCTCTTTGAACTTAGTGGGACACTTCTTAGTAAACATGTCTAAGAGCCATCTAGAAATACAATCAAGTGGAATTTAGATTATTATTATTATTATTATGTAAATGATGCAAACTTTACAAACAAGCTTTCATATTTACTAAATCTATTCCTAGCAGGAATAACAACAAAAAGTAATTAGCACGGGAAAGCAATGTACAAATAAAAATGTACAAACAGACCATATTAAATAGTACAAACAATAATAGAAATTAGAGAAATTAGGACACCTTGTTCAAATCAGAATTGAATTAGTTCCAACCAATTCAAAATGTTTCACTATACTGACTAACACCAGAGGCCAAAATTGACTGAAATTTACCAAAACTATCTTCTTCTAGACAGACTACTAGGTTAATTATAGGTAACATTTTCCAGGTCTTCTTTTAGTCACTCACTTTGTTCCAGAATTTTCCAAGGTGTTCAGTGTTTGTTGTACGCCAGCCTTCCTGCTAAAATTAATTATTGTCTATATATCTAATAGTGAAAGTGTGCCACCATCTATGGATACCTAAATCTGTGGATCGGGCCACACTTATGCAAACAGATAATTCTGCAAGTTTTTTTAAAAGGTAAGGGAATCTGGTCAGTCACAGAAGTCTCTTGCAGTTTGGCCTTACGTGTATCAGGTCATAAAGTGGGGTGGACTGCCTCTAACAGTGAATTTCCTGCCCTGCATTGAGTGTGGTTTTCCATGAGGGTCCAGTGCCCAAGATGGAGGGGGGAGGGAAGGTTAAAAAAGAGCTCTTCACTGCATTTATTTTTGAGAAGTCTTTCTGCTCTCCTAACAGCTGAGGTCGGTAGCAGCAGCCAGAGATAATGGGAACAGCCTTGGTTAGGTCTGTCCATCTACCTCAGGCGTGTGAAATTCACCCAGTTTGCTTTATGTTTTGGATGACTACTTCCTGACGCCGTTGGGTAAAGTGGGATGTCAGTAATCTCATTAACTAATTATTTCCCCCTGGCAGGGAAGGCATTCATCTAAGCATTAGAATTTGCAGGCGCCTGGGACGATCATCCTAGGCAGTGCACAGTCTCTTGAAACTGGTGTTTTTCTGTAATTGTCTGCAACTGCCGGGCTCTGCACTGGTCTTGATGTCCTGGTCGAGGATCTCAAAGCATTTTCTGTCAGCTCTCATTTCTGCTTTCTTTGCCACAAGAACTTCTCTCCACATTGCCCTGCATTTCTTCAAGATGGAAATACAACAACTTGAACTAGATTAGGGTTGCATTCAGACAGCTATTTTGAGCTGCGCCAGGCATGAGTGCCGGTGGATTTAAAATGAACGTCCAGACAACATCTGGGAATCATGCTGTTTCCGTGATCAGCCCATTGAACTCCACTAAAAGATAGTGGTGAAATTCCAGTCCTAAGCTGGCCAACAGGCCATTTCCCCCCATCTGGTCATTCCAGCAGTGTGCAATCAGCCAGTAGGGATGGTCTCCAGACCATTCCGAACAGCCGCCATTTTAAACAAGTCTTAGCAATGCGCACATAACCGCTTAAACATGCAATGTCGGCAGAGCTCCACTCAAACGATCCGAACAATTTAATGTTTCTGAAGGTCCCGTGATATTTATGCATTTTGTTAACTGAAATGGTACCTAGAGGAAGGTACCACTGGCAGTGCTTTTTCCATTTTAGTCCATACATGTGCAGAAAAACAAGTAGATGGTGAGGCACATATGCAAACAGATTTTTTTTAAAAAAAACAGCCGACCACACAGCTCCTTATGGTGGATGCTGTCTAGACAATCCACCACAGAGTCACGCATGGTAAAGCGATTCACGGGGGAGCTGTCTGGTCGTGCTGGATCAAAAAGATCTAGATCGAATTACAGCCAGGCCAATGGCAGGATTAGCTGCCCGTCTGAACACACCGTGTGGGCTGTCACCACCAATACCTTGGACTGGCCTGATTTCTATATGTCCAGTTTATGTCCAGCAGCATTTTCATCATCAGTTACTTTTCAGCCATCGCTTTTCACTCTTTATAAAAGTGTATAAGACTAAGAGTAATATAAAACACGCTGCGAAAGGGCTGAGTTTTAAAGAATCCAGTTTCATTGTTAGATTCTACAACTTGCAGAGCAAGTTGTGCTGATGGCCATTCACCTAGAGAAACAAGGGCGCAAATATAAGAGGGCTTTCCTGGGAGTAAGCCCCACTGAATTAAAATGAAGCTTACTTCTGAGTAGACTAGCTCAGGATCACTCCCATAGAAAGAGTTGCACTGCTGTCCTAAACAGCGTGACACCTTTCTAAAACGTCATATTGGGCTGCTATAGCAGCTTATGGTGGGGCACAAAAACTTGGCGGCTATCAGCTGAAGTGTCATCATGCCAATTCACCACTAGGTCTGGTTGTTGAATGCCAGGGTCAGTGACCAAAGAACAACTATAATCCAAAATTTGATCCTAGGTGAATTGGCTGACTGACAAGCATTACTGAGATTTGACTTGAGGAGAGAGGCACTGGATGCTTTCTTCCTGCCATGTTACCAGGAGCCAGGCCCAGTGATCACAACAACACCATCTCCCTTGCCAGGCTCTTGTTCAACATTTCCCATATTTTGAGGATTCATATTTAATGTGGAACTCACACAACAGATTAAGGACTCTACTATTGCAGCCCCCCCCCCAGCATTTTTGAGGCTGCGGGCAACATTGGAAGGAGAGGTGGTGAGCACCATTGAGAAGAGATGGTGAGCTCCACCCCAAAATGGCTGTCACAGAAAGGTGTAGTCAAAACAAGAATGGAGCCCACAGGAGGCTAAGCCAAATGGAATACCTCCTTTCTCAGACCTCTTGTGAAGAAGGAAAACCTGAATGGGGAATGGAACCACAGACTACATGGAGACCAAGTTGCAGTAGTCCCTTGGAGACAGTTCGCAAACTACAGCTGGTTCAAGTGGCTGCAAGGGTTCTCATGGAAACACACTGAAATGATTACCCTAAGCCACTGCTGCTGCAGTTACACTGGCTCCTAATTTGCTTCCAGTTAAAGAAGCGGACTTTGACCTTTAAATACTTACATAGCACAGGTCCAAAGTAGATCTGCGTGACGTCTGGGAGATCCATGCCTGGTGCCTTCCTATGGGAACTGTCTTTCAATCAAGTAAGGTTTGATGGAACTCACAAAAGGATCTTTTCAGCTGCTGTCTCTACAGGCCTGGTTCAGAATGAAGACTTTCCTTTTCCGAAAGATCTTTGGACTAGATTAAATATTGTGGATTGAGCTGCTTAGGTTGAAGCCCCCAACAGTTGTGATTTCATTGTTGTGCCTTAATATCCTATATTTTATTGAGTAGTATTTGCCTTTTATCTTGTTAGCCAAACCAAGGACCCCGTCAGGTGAACTGCTAACTAGTGCAGACCCTTGCCTGGCTCACACTGGGTGCATTCCTTACATCTGGACCCTGTCATTTCAGATCATATTAACAAATCAGTTTCCCCCCCCCCCCCCCCCCCCAGTGCTGAACATGATAAGGAAGAAGAGGAGAAAGTGGAGGAAGAGGAGATGGGATTTATACCCCACCCTTCACTACCAGAAGGAGTCTCAGAGTGACTTACAAACTCCTTTCCCTTCCCCTCCCCACAATAGACACCCCGTGAGGTAGGTGGGGCTGAGAGAGCTCTGACAGAAACGGCTCTTTTTCAACCAGAACTATGGCTTGCCCAAGGTCATCTAGCAGCTGCAAGTGGAGGAGTAGGGAATCAAACCCCGGTTCTCCCAGGTTAGAGTCCACACACTTAACCACTACCCCAAACTGGCTGAATTAAGCTGCAGTAGCTGAGCACTGTCAAGCCCATATTCAATCTTGCCAATCTTAAAATGGGTACCTCTGCCATTTTCATCTGTTTAGTGGCAGGAAGATGGCACACATGGATGCTTAATGTCATTCAAAGGCTACCCCCCCCCCTTTTGCTAACGTCCTATTCTGGGACTGCATATCCCGAGACAAACAGAAAATTAACTAAAGTGGGCAAATAACTGAGCTGTGTTTGTTCATTTTTAAATCGAATCGCCATAGAACTCATTGTGAGATATTATCAAGGGGGGGGGGGAAGGACTTTGGCCAATGTAAATAGGTTGTGCTAGAAGGAACCTGGATATCATCACATCGCTCATTAGCCAAGGAATCTGAATCTAATCCTTGTCCCTTTTAAAAAAGATTTTGTTTTTGGGATAAAATTCAGATAATTAAAATGGGGCAGAGGGGAGGGAGAGAATGGTCTAAACTAAAATTATCTCTTTTCAGGATCAAATGGACTCCATAATTAAGTGTTCCAACAGTTTGTCACAGCTGGATAGTTCTCCTGCTGATAAGTAATATTTCAGCCTCTCTTAGGAACTGATAAATAGGAATATTCTTTCAGTTCTTGCTCAGAATACAGCAGAATGGAAGGGCCACTGTTCTGTATGGCTTTCAAGAGGGCATGGTTTCCAGTGCGATAAAAATGGGTTATGGAGTAGAACTCAAAAACCTTGATGGCTATAAGGTTATAAGGTTTAGTGAAAGTGACTATAGAGGGGGTTACATTTATAACTGTAAAATGGAATGACATTCTTTTTTACAGTTTGCATCTCCTTCCAACAATAATATAGTTTGGTCACATTTTCTCAGCAGTTATTATTCATGTTTATATTCCACTTACACATTTAAAAAAATGATATGCGCACTGCCTGTCTAACCTGCATAGCATCCCAAGAACTGATGGGACCAGCCCCCCCCCCCCATGTCTACAACTAATATTGTGCAACACCAGATCAGTGAAGCATAAAACTGCTCATCTCTATGAGATGCTGCTGGAAGAAAAAATTAGCATGGCTTGGGTGACGGAATTAAAGTTTTGTGTACTGCAGCAGGTAAACACAAGAGCTGCAGAGTCACGTGATTGAGAGAGGAGGGGGCCAAAGTACTCAGAATTCACAGTGAGTCTGTGAACAGCTGACAGTTGAGAGCTGACAGTTGGGAGAGTCAGTTGGAAGAAAGTGTGCAAAAAGTGAACTAGAGAGGTCTGAGGAGGACAGAAGCCTCTGGGCTCAGTGGAACCAGCCAGATAGCAGTTTGTATGGAAAACTGTGGCTGAATAACCCTTGGAACTGGTACCCTCTAAGTATAAAAAGGAGAGTGACCAGAGAGGGGAAAGTATAAGACCTCAGTGGTCACAAACATCAGATACACTGCTCCAAAGGAACTTTAAAAGGTGGCTAAGGAAGGGCTAAGGGTCCAGAGGAGTCTGGAAAGCTGAGGTTGTCGCATCAGTAGACTCAAGAGACCAGACAAATAAAGCCCAAAGGTTAACCACCAAACAGTTATTGGAGAGTGGAATCAGAAAAGGATTTTGTGAACTAAAGAACATCTGTGTTATACTGAGAGTGATAAGCCTACAGCCTACAAGAAGGCAAAGTAAAGTGTTTGTTCAACAAAGAAACAAAATATCCTGTGTAAATACATCCCACCCCCTGTTGAGTTTTCTGCATAATAAAGAACTGTGCTGTTTGACTTTTACAAGCACTGGTGCCTGACTTTCTGGTAAAGAATTATACTGGGCAGTTGTCCTCACTATATCTATAAGTTATGTCAAACCCCGAAGAGACTGTTTTTATAGAGAACTGGTCAGCCTTTAGAAAACAGATCAGTCACTTCACAGAAAAATAAACTGAATCCAGTACAAATATAGAAATATAAGCAGTGACCAGTGTTCCCTCTAAGCTGAGTTAGTGTGAGTTAGTGTGAGCTCACAATTTTTTAGTGGTCAAAGGGGAGGTGTGGCTATTATCCTCTGTGAGATCTTCAAATTTCACAGACTTCCAGAGCAAACGATCACTGGTATTGACTGTGTGCTACTTACATTAAGGAATAAGGACAGATTAAACATCCTTTTTTTCTACTGGCCACTTAGTACCCCAACTGGCACCCTTTGTAGTGTCAGATGTGGTACTGGAGACTCGCAGACTGATCGTTCTGGGGACTTCAACATCCATGCTGAGGATATCTTGCCAGGACTAGCTCAGGACAGAGATGGCTCTGCTAGCTTTTCTTGCCGACCTCCATCTGAGTGTAGACAAAGGCTGTGCCTCTTGGTTGCACTTATTGGACTTATCTGCATCCTTTGATACAGTAGATCATGCCAGCTTGTTGAGATACCTGGAGGCAGAAGGAGGCACCATGGGATGCCTGATGAACTGGTTCAAATCATTGCTCATGGATTGGACTCAAAAAGTTGCTGTTGGACACCTGTTGTCATCAATGTGGAACCTGTCCTGTAGAATTCCACCGAGCACAATTCTATACCCCATGCTTTTTAATCTCTATGTAGAGTCCTTAGGACAAAGCATTCATAGTTTTGGGGTTAGTTTTCATCAATATGCTGATTACTCAGCTCTACCTATCCTTATCCAAATCTCTTGGTGATGCAGTTGAGGCCATGACTCATGAATTGCTGCCTGGCTATGGCAGTTAGCTAGCTATGGTCAAATCTACATCTGACTTTCCCACTGGAATCATTCTAGTTTCAAAAAAAAACCATTCTATACCTGTTTCTAGTTTCAAACTATACTTGTTCTACTTTAAACTCACCGTCTACATTCATTAATTGCCCTCTTGTGGTCAAGCTAGCATTACACTGCTTTAAACAGATCCTGTTGCTTACTGCTCTTCAGACCCAGGGGGAAAAAAACCCAAAGTGAAATTTGAAACCAGTGTGAAATGAGTGTAGGAAAAGAACAGCAGTCAAACTACTTCAGAGGGGAGGTGTAGATTTGGCCTAAAAGTAAACACAGTGAAATCAAACCTTGAATTGACAGAGGTAATGCTGCTTGGAAAGGTGGAGATCTTGAATGACATTGTGTTCCCCACTTCTGATGGAGTTTGCTTAAGAGCTTTAGGTTATTAATAATCCAGCGTTATTGCTGGAGAAGCAAGTTAATGCAGCTGCAAAAAAAAAAAGGCTTTCTTCCAATGAAAAATGGCCTCCTACCTTGATAAAGGTGATCTGGCCACCTGGATCCATGCCACAGCAACATCAAGAGAAGACTACTGTAATGCACTGGACACATTATCCTTTTTTCGTTTTTGCATTTGCCTGAGAATTGGAAGCGATGTGGCTTAACTCTGAAAATGTGTTATCATCAAATACTAGTTTACCAGTTAGATGTACTCATACTGGCCTTCTGTCTGATAATTTTGCAGCATGGTTTAACAAATAAACTAAGCGGCACTCTTACTTTTCAGCTTTCTTTTTTTCATAAATATGGTTACTATCCAGACTGAAAGTGGATCTCAGTGATTGTCGTGCAGTAAACATCCAGCCTGCCTGCCCTTTCAGGGCATGGAAGAAAAGGGTTTGCTTGTACCTGCTGGCAAGCAGGGCTGCAGAGGCTAAGAGGCAAAGGCCCACTCAGTTCCTCTGCCTCCTTCTAGCAAGAGGAAGCCAGCTGCTCTGCAGATGGAGAAGGGAGAGGTAGTAAGTAGCAAAGGTTTAAAGCACCCTGTGATTGTACTAAGCAACACACACACACATTTTAGACATTAAAAAAAGGAAATCAGTGATAGTTAAAGTTGAGATCATTTATCTGGGCAAGAGAAAACCACTGATTCATTCTGCGGGGCTTCTGGATTGTATTTGAAAGGATGTAATACACGTGCGTCTGTACCTGTTCTCACGTAAAATGGCTCAGGGGGGTGTCTATTTTTCACATAAACCTAGGGAGGGGAAACTAATCCCTGGGAAAAGAGAGGAGGCTGATTTACACATACTAGTTCATGCTTCCCTATGCCTACATGGCCAGCTGGATTTAATTGCTTCAAGAAAAGGGACTGCTTCCTCCCATCTACCTGAAATTTGATAGGGAAGACCTCTCAGAAGAGGAATACAGTCCCTCACAGTTACATCCCAGTTGAGGGGGACAGGGGTCATTTTGTTGAAAAAGAGGTGCAGGAGCTCATCAGCATAACTCATTAGCACAACTTATTTGCATGTGCCACACCCCCTGACATCACCAGAAGTGTGTCAGAAGGCCACACCCACTGCTCAGGCTCCACCCCCAAAATCTCCAGGTATTTCCCTACTCAGGGCTGGCGAGCCCGCTTTACATCTTGACTAAAGACACTTTAGGTTTCCTTTGCTCTTGCAGGGAAGCTACCTTACAACAAGCATGAAAACACAGATCAAGTTAGCATGCTTTTGCTTTTTTCCACAGCGCATCACCATATGTGCCCGCTCCTGGGCTTGTTGCTCCCGGAACGGCGTTCCTGCACGTTCCAGCTCAAAATGACCCCCGGGGAAGACCTCTCAGATGAGGAATACAGTCCCTCACAGTTACATCCCAACTGAAATGGGTAAGTTACTTCCAGCAATATTTATGCCATTGGAAACCATTACAGTACTCCTCAAACAACCATCTTTAATTCTGATATTAAAGAACCTGACATAAGTTTTTGAAAGGGTATTAGAGGGCGCTAAACAGAGATTACAATTCTTGCTTTTCGTTGTCTATCCCCCCTGCATACTTGGCAGAGAACTCAGACAACAGGATCTGCAATCTAGTGTAGCCCCACAACATTGCAATAAATGAGAGTAACACACAAGAACAACTGTGTGAAATGGCCCTACATAGAAATGAAAGAGCACCTTGGCTGACACTAATTGCAGAAGATCAATGTGTCTACTGTTAATTAAAAACAAGGACAGCAGAGAAGAGAGCATCAAGGAATTATAATCAATACAGGGCTGGGGGGTGGGGAAACTACTAGCAAGGCTAATACATTGTAAAAAATATCTGACTTTTCATGTCAAGGTATCTTGTATACTCCTTCTGTCTCATCAGTCAGCAGAGCATGCGAGCCGTGGCCAGTGACCTCTGGCCTCCCGCATAAGCCTACCTGCTTTGTATGCCCAAGAGCTCATGTTCAGTCTTCAACATTCTGGAGGAATGATAGCAAGCTGAGAGACAGACCTGCTTAAGAGTAGGGATGCTACTAAATTCCATGATAGCTCTGGGCCAGTTTGAAAGTCTGGGTTTCTTTTATGATTTGTGCATGCTCAGGATGAAAATCTAGGCATCCCCATCACATTACTTAAACACAGTTTTGTAGAACTGCCATCAAAGTTGATACCTTCTATTTAAAGTTCATGGGCTAAATGTAGCTTGTTTTCCAACACTGCCTGGTCATGCCTTTATTATACTCATCAGGGGTGGCACTGGCAACTCACCTGGATGCTGTGTTCTCCCTCCCCTCCCCATTTGAGGCCTTGGGGGAAAGTATAGTGTCTCTGCAGACTCAACCAGGAGATAATAGGGTCGCAGTGACTTCACCCCTCCACACTTCAATGGGCTAACCCTGTTCCAGCCCCCACCCACCATGGGGCCATGCTCAAACTCCACTGCCAAGCCCCCCTCACCACGGAGCAGGCCACGGTGGTGATTGGTTGCAACTTGGGTCAACCTGCAAATGACTGAGATGGGTCAGCTGATTTTCTACCATGGGTTTTTAATCATTAGGAAATAACCTCCTGCCAATTTAGAATGACTCTATGAGAACTAGGAGAAGGTGACTCCTCCAATCTACGTGGAAAGGGCAGGTATGAATGGAGCAGATCTCATTTGAAACAGTCATACAGTGAGGCAGCCAGATACTTCTGTGAGTTGTGCTCTGCTTAATAATTATCATATTGCATTGTGTGCAGAATAGCCAGGAGATCCTAAGATTGCCTGGCAGTTAGAAGTTCTATTTCTTTTAGTGTTACGCACCACTAGGTGGTGAGCTAGACTTGTTTTTAAGGCAAGAAATGTTTCAGAGGTGGCTTGCCATTGCCTGCCTCTGCGTCATGGCCCTAGTATTCCTTGGAAGTTGCCCTTCCAAATACTAGCCAAGGCCGACCCTGCTTAGACCCAGGTTCTAATTCAACCCCTTTCTTGCTGAGTAAACTTGGGGCAATCACTTTTGCTCAGTTTAAACTACCTCACAAGGTGGCTGCTATGGGAAGGGGGGATGATGTACGCTGCCCCGAGTTCCTTGGAGGAAGGGTGGGATTAAAGTAACAATTACCACAAAAGGGACGTACGACTCTAGTGGATTCTCTTTTCCAACTGAGCCCCAAACCATACTCTTAAAGAGACTCAAAGGCAAAACATACTTTTAAAGTAGGAACTGATCTTCTTGGAGTAAGGTAGTGTCAGCTACACCAAAATGGATGGTGGGGGATGGGTGCTGCAGGCTGGGTAAGGCTAGTGCTCATTACAGATGTCTTAAGGTATGCTGAGTTTTGTTTTTGATGCTGTGTGTTATCTTTCCCACTGTCTGTGCCTGACCTTGATGCCCTGTTACTTTTCTTCACTTGGGAACGGCAGAGCATTTATTCTGGCGTGCTGGCTTGCTTGTTGTGATTGGTCCCTTCCCACCCCAGGGTGCACTTTGAATTATGTATAACTTCCCAAGTGGACAGGCATTACTGATACAAGAATGTTCTATATGCCTACAGATTCCAATAAACAGCTTACTGGTTAAGTCTGTGTGTTGGGTCTGATTGCTGTGGGACTCTGACAGGTAGCAGCTGAGATGGCTCAGAGATCTGGAAAAAAAGTTATTGAATAAGAACTACAGCAGACAAAGGCAAAGCTCACATCGTTTACCATTAAAACCTAATTTGGCATTGAGAAGTCAGACAAAAACAATGATCAAAATGGTATAAAATAGATGCAAAACAGCCATTAAAGAAGCAACCAAACTCCAAATTTCATTTATTATAAAGAGAATATGGACTCCCTGAATATAAAAAGAACCCTACAAGAGACCCAAATGTGCATGTTTATCCATCTCTTCTTGAGATTTTGGAGAGCTGCTGTCAATCAGGACAGATTATAAAGGACTGCTGTCCCTTTCCCTCCCCCGGCCTGTTCTTCTTCAATCACCGTATCTCCCCCTACCCCACACCCTATTGATCATGACACCAGCACCACTACACTCATTCTGTTCCCCCCAAACACATCCCTAACCAGCAGATGACACAAGGACAAGCAACCACATATTAACTCTACAGTACAAATACCAGCTCTCACAAGTCCAGGACACACAAGTCCAGAGGCCAGCTCCCACCTGGTTCTGGACAAGACAGAAACACAAAGACAACCAGATCGACAGCAGAATGTCATGCCCCCACTCTCCTCTCCAGTACAAAAATGGCAGTCAGGCTCAGTGGTCTTCCAACAGCTTGGTTCCACATCATTCCCAAGGAACTTCAGCCCACACTTCAGCCCAAGGCTCTGCTGAAATTGTGCAGGTGGAACATCCAAGGAGCCCTGGTGTGTCAGCAGCTTGTGGCATCTTAAAGGTGGTGATGGAAAGTGCCATCAAGTTGTAGCTGACTTATGGTGACCCCATAGGGTTTTCAAGGCACTAGACATTCAGAGGTGGTTTGCCACTGCCACAGGAGGTGGTGGCAGCTACAAGCATGGATGGCTTCAAGAGGGAATTAGATAAACATATGGAGCAGAGGTCCATCAGTGGCTATTAGCCACAGGGTATACATAGGATCTCTCGGTCTGGGGCAAGTGATGCTCTGTATTCTTGGTGCTTGTGGGGGGGGACAGTGGGAGGGCTTCTAGTGTCCTGCCCCCACTGCTAGACCTCCTGATGGCACCTGGTGTTTTTGGCCACTGTGTGACAGAGTGTTGGGCTGGATGGGCCACTGGCCTGATCCAACGTTGGCTTCTCTTGCGTTCTTATGCCATTGCCTGCCTCTTTGTCATGGCCCTTGGCTTCCTTGGTGGTCTCCCATCCAAATACTAACCAGGGCCGACCCTGCTTAGCTTCCGAGTTCTGAGGAGGCTAGCCTGGGCCATCCAGGTCAGGGCCATGTGCAAAAATCAGACAGTAAGGCCCATCACTGCCAGGAGCCTCCAGCACTGCTGTCCTCCCATATCTCCGATAAATTACTTCTTGCAGGAAATCTCAGGCTTTTAGAGGCAATAATTTACTTTGTATACAATCAAGTCCACCTCCAGACAACAATTCTAAATTGAAACAGACACACACCAAATACGACTTCATAAAATAAATAACTCTGCTGATTTGCTTGCCTGGGAATGTCAGCTGCGCGTTGCAGAGACAGCGTCTGCCTTTGCAGAGATCACCTGGCGTCATTCTGGAAGGGATTTCAAAGGCATGGTCAATAACCAAGAATGAAGCAGTGGTGGAACAAATGCCCAGTTCTCTGGATGCCACAAGGTACAAACAGGCCACGGAGTCTACTAATAAATAAATGTAGGGTAACGAGGTGACATTAAATTGTTTGTTGACGGAATCTGCCACTGCACAAGAGATGCGGACAGAACTGCTCACTGTGAAAGCTGCCTGCATGTATCAATCAGATTCAGAAGTGAAGCAGCCATGGAGAGCCGTGAAGAAAAGGAAGGGTTATGTTTTTGATCCTGGAAAGACACAGCTAATTAGAGACTTTGCGGCCTTGATGTATCCATTCCTCCTAGACTTCGGCTCCAGTCCTGCACCAACGAGCACACTGATGGTGGGCTGCAGAGCAGTGACCGAGAGAGCAGGGGTCAGCACCCATTTACAATTTAAAAGAGAATAACAAAATTCCGAGCAAGGAGCCAACTGGAGAAAAGCCCCTCGGTGTATCTGAAACTGAACAGTTTAACACTACCAGTACTGAAGAAGAGTGCATGCTGTGCACACAAAAGCTTATACCTTGAATAAAACTTTCTTGGTCTTCAAGGTGCCCCTGGACTCAAACTTTGTTCTGTTTCTTCTGACCAACACAGCGACCCACCTGAAACTACCAATAAGTGACATGCTGCTTAATAGCCCATAAAGTTCCTGCAGCCTGAATGCTGGTTGTTCATCCTTTTGTAAGGACGCGGTCACACGGCCCCTTTAATCCGGGAGGAATCCCGGATTTAAAGGGGCCGCATTTTTCAACAGCAGGTTGGGATGTCTAAACCTCCCAACCCCTGTGGCACCGTGATCGGCGGCCACGGCCGCTGAAGATGCAGCCGCGGCGGGAACAGCAGCCGCGGTGGAGGTGGCCACAGAGAAAGAGGCAGCAGCCGTGGCGGCAGAAACGGTGGCGGTGGCCGTGGCGGCTGCCGCTGAAGAGACGTTGGCGCAGGCGGCGGAGGCGGCCCCAGTAGGACTGGAAGTGGCGGTGGCAGCCTCCGACCTGCCATCCGCCTTGGTAAGTCGGGGTTTGTTTGTTTTTTTCCCCTTTTACACTTGGGCACATGGATAGCCATGCGCCCAAGTGTAAAAGGGGGGGGGGAATGGCCGGCGGGGCTATCTGGACAGCCCTGCTCTCGCAATGCTTGCGAGAGAGAGCTGTCCAGATACCTCCAATGCGGGTTCCTCCCTCAACACCCGGGGAAATACTTGATTTTCCCGGGGTCGGAAAATGCGGGAGGAACCCGCATTGGATCCCGCTTTGGCACAGGACTAGGGGCCGGCCGTCTGGCCGGCCCCTTTAAATGCGGGAGTAAATTGCCCTTCCTCCCGCATTTAAGGCCCATGTGGCCGCAGCCTTAGAAAGGGCACCCTTCCAATACACCTCAAATCAGGGGGGTGTCAAACATAAGGCCTGGGGGCCAGAAATGGCCTGACCAGGGCTCTTATGGGGCCCGCAAGCAGCTGGTGCCAGGGAGGGAACAGGAGACTGCTCGGGGAGGGGAGTGGGGGGAGCCACTCTGATTGTGGCTTCAGCATGGCACAACAACCACATCTGCAGCAGTCAAGCAGCGTGGGAGCATCTGCCCAGCACTGCACTGCTGTCTCTCCAGTCTGCCCGAGTGGGTTTTCCTCTGTACCCCCTCCCAACCCATGCGGTCTTGCAATGAGGATACACCAACCCAGAGCTTATGAGCTGCTGTCCATTATATACAGTTTATATCTCTGGTACCCGGCATTACGTTTGATGGCACACATGGCCTGGCCCAATGAAGTAACATTTATGTCAGGTCTAGCCCTTGTAACAAATGAGTTCAACACCTCTGCCTCAAATATGTCCTTTTCCTTTTAAAAGGTAAAGGTTTCCCTTGCTCAAAAGCCAGTCGAATACGACTCTAAGGATGCGGTGCTCATCTCCGTTTCCAAGCCGAAGAGCCAGCGCTGTCCAAAGACATTTCCATGGTCATGTGGCCAGCCTGACTAGACGCCAATGTGCACAGAACGCTGTTACCTTCCCGCCAAAGTGGTACCTATTTATCTACTTGCAATTTCTTGCTTTCAAACTGCTAGGTTGGCAGGAGCTGGGGCCAGAGACGGGAGCTCACTCTGTCATGCAGCACTTGGGTCTCAAACTGCTGAACTACAGACCTTCCGGTCTTTCAGTGTCTTAACCACTTGAGCCACTGCAACCCCTGATTTGCTTCTGTACTGTGCCACATTTAAGTCTGGGGCCATAGACTGCAGATCCCTGTAGCCTGCCACAGAGATGAGTTATACATCTTGAGCCAGGTTGTCTGGAAAGGCGGGGTATAAATGTAAATAATAAATAAATAAATGCACTGCCATTCCTCTCTGTCTCTCTCTGTCTCTGTCTCTGTCTGTCTCTCTGTCTCTCTCTCTCTGTCTTTCTGTCTCTCTCTCACGTGCCATCAAGTCACTTCTAAGTTCCAGCGACCCTATGAATTAATGTCCTCCCAAATGTCCTATCGTTAACAGATCCAGGCAGTTTCACATCAATCAGGCAATCTCTTTCACCTCGCCATGGAGCGTGAAGCAGCTCCTTCCTTCTTCAGGACCACAGGCCTCCAGGCTGCAATCCTAAGAAGCAGTAGAGGTGTATGCCGGAGCCTCTGGTTTTCCAGCATGAATTGCTGGGTGGTCCCTGGTGACTCTCAATGTGATCTGCCCTGCGGGTGGTGGAGGCAGAGACTTTGGCCCATTTTGCATCTAGCATTCACTCCATTGTTTCTCCAAAACCGGCACTGGAACAGAAAAAGATGTGGCTCAAAACCACATTCAAATACCCCTGGCCAGACCCATAGCCAGGAAGTTTTTTGCTTGTGGGGCATTTTTTTTTCTTGTGGGGCAGACACAGCATCAAATAAAAAAAATAAACTAAAATAAACCTGAATTGCAGCTCTTCAGACCTGAATTGTATTTCACTCCCCTCTGATCAGTTGTTAGACCTAATAGCTATTGGTCAAGGAGTGAAACTGACCAAAAGTGGCAGGGCAGCCTTCCTTTCCTTCCCCAGCCTCCCCCCTGCTGCAGGAGGGGGCTCCTATCAGCCCCCCATGGCTATGGGCCAGCCTGAGGCCAACACCGTACTGACTGCAGAGTCACCCCTGAATGGCCATAAAACAGCCATAAATCTATGCAGACGGTGCCATAAAACTGAGAGATCAAAGGAAGTTAAACTGGCATGCCATGTGGAGGCTGCCATAAAATCTGACAATCAAAGAAAGTGGAAGTGGCATGCAATGTAGAGGGGAATTTCTGTTCCAGCATGGGCTTGGTAAAACAGCAGAGTGAATGCTAGATGCAGAATGGGCCTTTCCCAAATGGTAATGCAGCTGCGTAACTGAAGAGACATTGTTGCCCTGCAAGGCGCTTATTGCGCTCTTCTGGACTTATAGTCTATAAGTGTTAAACTGGACTGTGCAAGTAGTGTGCAGAAAGGGACTAGACTGTGGGGTGGTCAGATCTGATGCCAGCCATAGACACATGCCTGCAGAGGAAAAGCCTTCTCCTGAGATGATGTGTCAGTGGTGCCTGAGGTTACCTGCCCTCTTACGCATAGTAAGATGGACCAGCTCCCTAGCCACATGAAGCACCCCGAAGCCAGCAACCGTTGCTGTTTAAATGGATGCCATGCCGAGGCAATAAAACCAGAGACCTGGAATCTAAACTCCATGAGGAATATCTTCCTTGTCACGCAGGCAACCTTCCCCCCCCCCCCCAGCCTCACCTAACAAAGGACTTTGCATTCATAAGTTAATCAAGGGACTGACACCTATCAGCTTTACTCGTCCCCTGGACCCATGGACAGGCTATCCATGACAATGACTCTGGTTGTATGAGTCATCATCCTCCCATGTGCCACAAAGTAACTAGAACTCAATATTGCTCAATCCCTTAGCCCCATCCCCCTAAAACAAGTTTCAGGTAGCATGTTTCGGGGACGGACTAGAAGGGGGATGTGCCAGGGGAGGTGGCCAGTAAAACCCACCCCCAAAGCCCCCCTAATAAAAGAAGTTACCTGGCCATGTGCTCTCTCTCTCCCCTTACCTCTAGACTTATCCTACACTCATGACTCTTGGTGTGCACAGCCAGAGTCTCCATGTGTTCTGCTGGTTCAGTACATGATCCCCAGTTCCCTATAGTCTCCCTTATTTTTCCTGTGGATCGCTTCATCACACCGAGGACAGGTAAATATTACCCCTCAACTAAGCATCCTGCTAAGGCGAATGTTGCTATCCCTTTCTCTCTTATTTTCCTAGATCTGTGTAAATGTGAGTTTCCTAGATCTGTGTAAATGTGAGTTTATTTGAGTTTATTTCATGCTTGTGAAGAATCATCAGTAAAGATACCATTTCATTCTGAAGTTGGTCTCTGCGTCTATTTCTGGTGCTTCTGGAAGAAGTGGGAGCCCTGTATACATAGGTGATCGCTCTCATATTTGCCTGTTGCCTTTTTATAATATCTTCATTCCCAATATTATTAATAACTCGAGGCAATCCGGCTAACAACATCGTCACATCACAGGGTGTCCTTGGATTTCCCTGAAACCCTTATCAAATTCCTCCACTTTTTTGGCTTCCCAGTTCCTATCCTGATTTAACATCAGCTAGTTGATTATCAAGCCTTATATAAAATATACTTGCAAAGAATACTTTTTTCTTAAAAACAGAAATATTTATTCTATTAAGTTTTATTTAAAAGATGCCTTCCTGCTGTGAAAACTTTCTTGGATAAAATCCATATGAGTTGGCAGGATTTCCCTCATTTGGCAGGACTCCAAGTGGCTTGGGATAAGCTGACCTTTCCTAAAATTTCTGGGATTTTGGCCTAAATTAGCTTTGTTGATCATTAACCTTTTCTGCCTTTTCAGTGACCTGTCTATCTGGCTTGTCAAATTGGCTCTAGTCAAAAACTTTAGATAGCTGAAAACGTCTGGTGTGAGACCCTTCCTCTTCCTTCCTGTCCATCTGCCTCCCTCCTATTTTATTGAAGGCTAAAGTAAATTGTAATACGTACGTCTTGTTGTGTAATGCCCCCCCCCCCAGTCGTTTTCTCTGGCAGCAAATTCGTATCTCTTTTTCTGTTTACTCCTGGCAGTGTTGAACAATGGCTGTTTGTAGTCGCCTAAACTTCAGATCACTGGCATTAGATGCAGTGTTCTGGGACCTCTGCCAATGTTTCAATATGACCTAGAAAGATTTCAGGCTTTTTTCAGATTTGGTGGGTTTAAGGCCTTTACCCCCTCTTGGATGCACACCTTAATGTGATGAGGGAGTCTGTGTGTGTCAGTGAGGCTAGGAGCAATACCATAAGGAGCTTAGACTCTGTCAAGAATCTAAACTCCTAGCAGAGTCACTCAAGGCAGAATGGTCACAGCTGAGACAGCCGACTAAGATGCCTCCGCCCACTTCAGGGATCAATGGTCACATCAGCAGAAGAGAACGGACAGCTCCAATGGGGATAGGAGCATTGGGATCCTTGAATTGTAGCTACTGGGTGGCAGCAGGAGGAATGGAAGGTGACACTGGTGGAGGTTCCCTCATGGACAACAGCAGTGGCATTTCAACTAATTCTGGCTAGTACTGCACTGAAGAAGGCAACATGATAAGCCACTTCTGATCTCTCTCTCTCTCTAGAAGCTAAAACGACCAAGCTGAGGCTATTGTACTTTGGTCACATTGATTACTTGTTTGTTTATCACTTTGTTTGTTTGTTTGTTTTGATTTATACTCTGCCCTCCCCACGAGCGGCCTCAGGGCGGATCACAACAGCAGTTTTGGAAAGTCATTAAAACAATCATAGTACTTAAATAGTTAAAACAATTAAAACAAAAAAGCACAATAATTTGACTGGTAGCACTACTATGAGAAGACCGGAGTCACTGGAAAAGACAATAATGCTAGGAAAAGTGGGAGGCAGCAGGAAAAGAGGAAGAGCCAACATGCGGTGGATTGACTCCATAAAGGAAGCCATGGCCCTCAGCTTGAAAAATCTGAGCAAGGCTGCTAACATGACTGGACATTTTGGAGGTCATTAATTCATAGGGTCATGGTAAGTTGGAAGTGACTTGACAGCACTTCACACACACACACACACCCCTTTAATGGCTGCCCTTTGGTTCAAACCTGCCTAGTCTAAGAGGGAGGCAACAAGACTTGTGCCTTCCTTTTGTTATTAATTACAACAATTATGAAAATGGGATTTTTCATAATTATTGTAATATGAAAGTGAATCAAATTCCCCATCTAAACTGCCTATAATGGGAAAAGCCCAGATTTTCTTTCATTTTGTTCTGTTTCTTTCATTACTGCATTTATCCCTTGGGGGGGGCCCCATTCCTTGCCAATGGCCGGTGGGACCTGGCAATGCTACCTCTTTCTGACTCTACTGGTTTCACCTTTACAAGGCAAGAAGCATTCTCCTAATAAGAGCATAAGCTGCATTTCTTAAGAGGAAGGAGAGAGGTGCTGGTCTTTCTGATTGACTGCACACTGTAGCCATACATGTATGAGCTGTTCCAATCCTGAAGGAGATGAGGAGGGACTTTGCCTTTCTTTCTCCTCCCCCAGTCCCTGCCCTGCTGTGCCAAATTTCCCCCTGTGGCTTGCACTCCCTGCTGGTCTCCAAACCTTATCGCCGTTCGCAAATCTAACTAATGGTTCTCTGTCTGTTGCCTGAATGCCCAGATGCCTGACCCTTCTTGTGCCACCAAATGCCCTTGCCTTATCAGTCTTCCTCTTCCTCATGCTACTGTGCTTCAAGCTAAGTGGCTCAGTGCCAAATCCCCTCGAGGCACACTGCTGTCTGTGTGGCAGTGTGTTTGGAATCTTTCTTATCAACTCTACCATAGATTTTAATGTTCAACATCAGGGCCTTTCATTGCCTCAAAAAGTGAGACCCCTTTATTGCACTTGTCTAAACTTTGGCAGCGTAGATGTCCTAAAGGAGAAATGCAATTCGCCTATTCCATTTGGATGGATGCATCCTTCTCCTCCTTTCCAGGTCGATTTCATGGCACCATCACAGTTTTGTAAAAGAACAAAGTTTGAGTCCAGTGGCACCTTTAAGACCAACAAAGTTTTATTCTGAGTAAATGCTTTCGTGTGCACGCAGATGATATCCACGTATACCCATAACAAAACTTTGTTGGTCTTAAAGGTACCACTGGACTCAGACTTTGTTCCGCTGCTTCAGACTAACACGGTGACCCATCTTTCTTAAAAGATAATTAGCACAAGTGCAAAATGGTATTGCAGTCAGGGAGCATGATTCTCAGGTTAACGAGTATGCTGGTCAGAATTACATATACGGAGTTAAAGTTCCCATTTTATCCTTTGTGAAGAAGGTTAAATTGACATAAAGTGACTGGCCTAAAGTCACCCAAACTGTCCAAAGCTGGAGCCTATCTAGAACCAGTGTTTTGTCTTGCTGCAGATACAAGTAAAAGGAAAATAATTGCCTGCAAAAGTCTAAGCATAATAACCCTGCTGGACCTAAGCTGTAAGTTTTTGTCCTGCTGTTTCTTCCTGTACTACTTCTGTAACTTTTAACCAGAGGAACTGTATAGGTCAGGGGCAATCTCAGGAGAGCTACATGATATTCAAATACCCGGGGGAAGGGGGGATGTCATGCACATTGCTCATGTCGTTCCGCCATCTAGATGTTACCTACATGGTTTACAAGCAGTTCTCATGCTTCTGAAATGTATGGATTAGTCGATAACATCTAAAGTCGCAGAGTGCTCCTGCTGATACGAACTGATGTTATCTTCTTTTCTTACATTGTTACAGCTGTTCCAAGTTCCTTACATGACACTTGCCCTTCTTTTGCAAAAATCAAACGGCCAGCACGTTCTTTGTTTAAAACTATTCAGTCCAAGGCTACTGAGTCCCCCAAGACAGAAATAAATCTCCTGCGCCACAACAAAGACGTTCTGATGTACAGAAATTCTTTGTGGTGAGTGGTTTAACAAATATTGTCATTGCGGAATAAATGAAAGGCGAATAGAAGGAGTGCCATACGTTTTGCCAGCTGCAAAAGGATAATAGCCTGACTTCACACTGCAACAATTCAAAGATGTTCTTTTATGGTTCAGTACCTACTGAGATAAAGTCATTGGACGGCTTGATCCGAAGTCTTGCTGGGAGAGTAAATGAATGCGTTGGCTCTAAATTAAGGATTGTGAGGCCTCACACCTGCCTGGCAGTCGCTTCCGACCAGCCAATGCTTGCCCCTAATCCCACTGCAGAGAGAGGGCTGCAGAGAAGAAGTCTAGAAAAAGGAAATTTCTGCAGAAAGTTGCCATCTGAAGAGCACCGAATAAGAAACACATTGTGGCTGGATTCAGACTGGCAGTTTGGCCCAATACAGGCACTTTTCACGAACAGATGAAATGGGCCCATTCACACAGCCACATCTGTCAGGCGTTCCCTGAGCATACTCACCCCGTCAGAGGACGACTTGGAGCCGGGTTAAAAAGCCACCACCTCTGAAGTGGAGTTTTTGTTTCCTCGCGCATTCATCATGCATGGCCAGCTGTCTGAACATGGGGGAGCGCACACAGAACAGAATTGGCAGTCTGAACCTGCAGATCTGTTCTGCTGCTAGGGAAGTGACTTTTTTTAAAAAAATGCCCATGTGCGCACATGCACGTGCAGGAATTTTGGCTGTTTTTGAGCTACAATAATGTGGATGTTTTCCCACGGGATGTCTCTGTGGGTAACCCACAGTAGGGTGTGCTGTGTGGCTGATATGTCCCACAACATTTTAAACTGGGTCACTTAGAGGCAGCACTATATCGTGGCAAGCTGCCAGTCTGTCCGCAGCCTGTGAGACAACAAGAAAATGACAGATAGGGGTCTCCCACCTGGGCTTCTCTGGTCCCTGCCACCACTAGACAGGGTGGCAAGGGGGAAATGGCGGGAGGGATCTGATGCTGGGCTGACACACAACATCACTTCTGGCACAAAACTGGATGTGACATCACCATGTTAGAGTGCTGTTCTAGAATTCAACCATAGTTAAACCAAAGAGTTTTGGGTGAATCCAAGAGCATTACCCCCAAAATGGCATCACTTCCAGTTTCACACTGGAGGTGACATCACACAACCGAATCACTTGTCTCTGGCCCCTGAATTTCCCCGCTGGAGCTGACAATTCTAATCTGTGAATGGATATAGTATAGTATAATACTGTAGGTACTGCACCACTGCAATATGTTGATAGTATTTGTTGCATAAATAGAGACTAAAAGTTCATATAAGATAAGGTTTGAGTGTTTGTTACCCAGTTGTTTTTCTTGTGGTTTTCATACTGTACTGTATACCATCTCATTGGTTGTACGGAACCCTAAACAATACTATAACCAGTACTTTATTCCATTAGACCATCCTTGTAATGCATAACATTAATTTGCTTTTTACAATTATCACACATTTACTGTCTCTTATTCTGAAATAAATAAAGTTCCTTGAAAGAAGAAGCTAGTGGCTAGCTAAGGATGCCAGCCTCCAGGTGGGAGCTGGGGATCCCCTGGAATTACAGCTCATCTGCAGACTACAGAGATCACTTCCCCAGGAGAAAATGGATGCTTTGGAGGGTGGTCCCTGTCCTTCCCAGGCTCCATGCCAAATCTCCAGGAGCTTCCCACCCTGGAGCTGGCAACCCTACCCCTGCATCCCCCCCACTAGTGGCTGGGGGCGGGGCCTGGCCACCTAATTCCAGAGTGGCAGCCACATTAAGTCTGTTGTAGCAAAACCAAAAGGAGTCCTCTGGTGAAGCAGGTTCTAACCTCTGAAAGCAAACATTGCTATATGAAGTCTCTCAGGTATAAGACCCCCCCACCCACCTCCAGGAAACTGCAGCCTTGAGAAAAGAAGGAGAATATTGCAGCAGCTGGGGATTTTCTGTTGGTTTGGAATTTGTTCCTCAGCCGGAGGTGTGCAAGCTAATAAAGGCCTCTGCCATATAAACTGACAGGGCCTGATTGAAACATGACATGGGAGAGGCAAAAGTCCTTTCCCTTTGCACAGTGTCTTGTTTTAAACAGGCCTCCACTCCAATGCTCTGCAGGCTGCAGGCATAATCAGCATGACATAATGTCTGCCCAGGTGAGGGACCATGGGGGGTGCTACCTGAGCTCATGTAGCTGCTTTGCACTGGTAGCAGTTCAGCAGTGTTATTAGCCAAATTGCCTTATTTATTAATAAATGTGGGGGATTATGACTGTTAAATGGCAATAGGCATTACATATGGGATTATAACCCATGTATACAGGAGTCAGAGTTCCCAAGACCCAGGAATAGATGTAGAGACTGTGTAGGTAAAGTGAAGCTTTCTTTACTAAAAGGTTCTTCAAACATACAAACCAAAATTCAAGCATCCACACATACACTACAGAGCTAGGAATACAGGTTTGAAAGTACAGAGACATCTGCCCAGGCAGGAAATATCATTAGTTGGATTCTACTTTAACTGTCCGATGAGACACTTGGATCATGCAGTGAAAAAATGAAACACAATAAGGGGAAAGGGATCATGAGTTGACCATCAACACACATGGACTGATTCCAAACTGGCTGAGAATGGGAACAACAAGGTAGGATGGGGTTAAGAGAAGAAGCAAGAGGCAAGATGTGACCTGAAGCTAGAACTCAAGAAGTCACCTGGTCCCCAGGAGATATTAACAAAACTTAAACTATGAATGGGGCAGAAAAGGAATTAATGGTTGGGCAATTGCAAGTAATGGTTTAGCTTGGAGTGACACCCCTGGAGAAAGGGGTAAAGGAGAGAAAGAAGAGCACCAATCACGTTGCAGGGCCAGTGCTTTGGATTAATGACCAAATGTTGGGCAACGTCATTATCTAGATGGGTGATGGAAAGTCTTGATTGCTGCTATTGTTAGTAGCCTTTTGTTTTAGGATGGAGAGGAATGCATTTTTTTCCTGGTGATGTTAACACACAAAGGTGGGGGGGAATGCCTGTGTGATAGAGAAGGGAATCCCTCATGACTTTTGTACAGGAACTTTTGTCCTTCAGCAGAGCATGGCGTCTTCTCTGGTCTGCTGCTATATTTGTGTGTATGGAGGTCAGGGCTGCTGGTCTGCATCCTGGTGCTTGGGCTGGGTGCAGGAGTTCCGAGGCAGATGGCTTCTGTAGTCTGGGGTCTAAATCTGCTTCTTAGGCACAAGGCTCCCCTTGGCCACAGCACACATACCATAGTCCTGTATGGGGGGTTCTCTAGGGCTGTCCATTGCCCTGACCTAGGGCGATCTAGGGCTGTGCATTGCCCTGACACACACTTTTCACCATTCAGCAAAGCCATCATATGTAAGAGTCTTTCTGAAGGGCTGCATGGCAGCAGTGTATTTATGCCTATGTCTCCATGCATGACTTACAATGCTGTTTGAATCAGGGAAACAGCCTTCTAAGTCTGTTGAAGCTAATAAGCTTCAAAGGGTGTGACTCTGTTTAGGATGGCACTGTCAGAGGCCTATTATGCACGCACAGCTTACTGCAGATTTTCTGAATAGTAAGCCTTTAAGCTTGACTTTGGGTTCTGTGCCTGCCTTACACACTATTCTTTTTTCTTTGGTGTATTTATTCAGCAGCTACAATTTTAAAAATGCACTTTTCTAAATTGGGGTGGGAACATCACTTGTGATGTGTGTGTGGGGGGTGGCATTCATTTTTTAAAAACTTACGCAATTACTGTATTGCAGCTGTGCCGTAGCATCCAGCAAGTGCCTTCCATTTAAATCCTCGTGGTTCAGTTATTGCACATGCATTTTAGCATTAGTTGAATGAAAGGGAACACAGAGAAATGCAGGTGAAGGGGGGAAACCCAATGCTGAAACTGACAAGACTATTTTTGAAACTGACAAGCAGCTGCAAAGCCCCCTTTTCCATAATGCGAAGCACTAGGGGATTCTCTGCTGTATTATCGGCCACTGTGGAAAATAGGAAAGAGCCACATGATCTCATAATAGGGGGAAGTGTACAGAATGCATGATAGAATCCAATGACACTGGCATTGCAAGCTTTGATCATCTGCAACATGTGTGTGTGTGTGTGCGTGCACATGCCTGTGCAAAGTCAGCTGCAACTCCACCATGCTTTGCATAGGGCTGCAATTTGTATGGTGAAGAAATCCTCTGGCAGAAGCTCTGGAGAGCTTTTTTAGTCACATGCCACTAAATTTGAGGGGGTGTGTGTTATTTTCTCTGATGTTTTAATGCAGCAGCACAGTTATGCTAATCTCCTGTCCTTCCTTGCAAATTTTTGTGGTTTTCTCTTTGTGATTCTCTCATTTGATCCTACATCGTATTTGTGAGTTTGGAAGTTTTAAAGCCTCTCCGGTGCTCAATGCACTCTTCCCTCCAAATGGATCGATCCCAAGTGATTCTTAAGTTTTGTGGTTTGTAGAAGGTCCATGTGTCTCAGTCACCATTTTAATGTTGGGCTTCCAGAGACTGCCAAAATGCCCCCCCCCCCAAGCTTTGTTCACTAAAGCATTCAAGGGAAAAATGTTTTCAAAGCTTTAGGCTTCCCATCTCTGTATCTCTTTCTCTTTACATTTCATGTCAATTTCATTCCACGCTGAGGATCCCCCCCTTTATTTTGTTTACATGTAGCAGTGAGATCATTTGTTCTTTTGCACTGGGACACTGCCATTTGCCTCCTCTCTGACCCCCCTTTCAAGTCAATATCATCAGGGAACTAAACCTCATGCAGCTCCTTTTAAACTTTTCCCTTGTCATTTTATTTTTTTAAACTCAGTGATCCAAGGTTAGTCATTCCTGCCCATCTAACTAGCTCCAACACTGTGAACTGAAGCCCAAGAAGAACCACGCCCTCTCACACAACTTTTTTTGTTTCCTCCATCATTTTAATTTTTAATTCAGTGATCCAAGACTAGTGATAGTCTCATATTGCTAGACTCATGCTGCTTGTAAAAAAAAAAGGGGGGGGGAAGTAATCAGTGGAGCTTGTACACTGATGAAAGGGGAAGGATGGCGGAAGGTGCAGAGTGGGCAAAATGACCTCTATATGGGTGGGGAAGTGGCCTTCAAGGGTGGAGGGAAAATCCAAAGGAACCTGTATGCCTTTGAATTACCTTCGACTTGGCTGTGAAACAAGGGGAAAATCGACACAAAAGCACTCTCAGAAAACTCAGGGAAACAGCAGACCAAAAAGCAAATTGAGCACTGAAGGGAGGGAAATCAATGCAGAACAAAAAGAAAACCCAATAGACATGCATGGTAACAGGTCAGTGTCTCTGTGCCACCCTATTTGCAGCATTGAAATTAGATGCCATATTGCATTATAAGCCCTTGGCTAGATCAAGATAGTTTTTTTCACTCAGTTACACTAAATTCTCTTTCTTGATACAGCCTTTGTCCCTGTAGGTCCTGTGATCCCATATCTAGCGTGTGGGTGGTCAAAGAGGACCTTGTCTTTCCTTTTTTTACCAGTAGGAAAGCTGGTTGGATCCAACCCCTTGTTCACAAGTTACAGAAAACTCTCGTACAATTGATTTTTCTTTACACATATCCTGGATCCTTTTCATCCTACTTTCAATGCATGTACAACAGAACATGTGATTCCAACACCATATTTATCTAGGTGCTGTTTCCCCGTGTTACTGTATGTTGGCCCTTTCTTACAAACAGATGTGTGCATGTATATGCAGGATGCACATGTGTTCACTGAAGCATGTGAAAAGGACTATAGAGTGCTTGTATAAAACAGGAAAACACAGGACAGGCTTAAGAACGTGAACTGCACACATAATGTCTAAGCAGTGGATGTCTGAGGCCGATTCCACACAAGAGCTTTGCTTCCCTTCCCTCCTAGGTTTAATTGGTCCGAATCAGTGTGTGCATTTCCGCAGTACAGGAATCTGACCCAGGTTGATGCCGGTTCTTCATTTCCACATCTGTCCTTGCCCCGAATCTTGAGCCCCCGCCCGTCTCCCCCTTTTTTTAATGTAGGCGGAGTTGCATTATGACGTTGTGATGCAACAAAGCCGTGATTGCCCATCTGAACCTCCAAGCCTGCGAAAAAACTTGTGCCAGAATTGGAGGGGAAATGGAGGGTGGGAAAGGGATGGGAAATGGGGGGGGCATGCAACACTAACACATGTAACCCCTGCAAAAATTGTGTCCACACCACCATGCCACCACGTCCCTGGCTCGCTCCAATCTCAGGCAGATCCCCGCCGATGTCTTTTTTTGTGACTGGCTGGGGCGGGTGGCGTCTCTTTCCTCCCCCCCATGAAAAACTCTCGACTCCTGCCTAGCCGAAAAGGGCTGCGATGGTCATTGTGATGATGCTCAGATGACTTAATCTGCTCCCCCCCCCCAACACTCCTGTGTACCATCCTCTCTCCCCACTCCCGATTAGCTGTTCTTGAGCCCCCCCCCCCCCGCTGCCCCTTTTGGCGTATGGGGGTGGCAGGGATATTTTTAACCTGGAGGAGGAAGAGGGTGGGGGGAGAGTGTTGTGATCCGGCTTGGCAGCGCTCAGTCTGGGAACTGGAGGGCAGAGCAGTGGACGGACGCAGGCGGGCAAAGGACCCACGAGCACAAAGGGCTTGGAAGGATTGCAGCTGCAGCAGCAGCCGCTGCCTCAGCAGCGCTGGGACCTGCCCCCTCCTCGGTGGCCCACCGCAGCTGAAGGGAGAAGCCCTCCCCACCTGACCGCACCATCCCGCTCGCATCTGGCTCCCTCCCTCGGCTGCTGCAGGGGGCCGCAGAGGAGGAGGGCCCTGGAGCCTGTTCTCTAGCACACGGTGCTGGTGCAAGACAGGCGGCTTTCCAGCAGCCCAGATTCCTCGGGCTGCACCTCCTTCACCACCCCCCTGCCCCCCTGGGTTGGCATCGCTCATTCGGCTGGGGGGGGGGGCGCAAAAAATTGGCTCCGCAAAAAATGTTAACCACACAACAATGGATCAATGTCCGTAAAATACAAAGTTATCATCAGCTTCTAATGGCAACACAACTCTGTCACTTCAAAATTATTTATTTTTGCTCCTGTTCGAATGTGATTGTTAATTAGCTATTTATGTTGTTTTGATCTAGTGATTCTGCCATGAAGATTTAGATGTCTAATTAAATGTGAATAAATAATCTTCACCGCCGAAGCATCCCACATACCATAATATATACAAAGAGGGTTTGCTGAGAGACATTTGAAAGCTCCCCACAATCCAACTAGGATACCCACACTTACATTAAAGGAATGCGGGCTCATTTGATGCACCACAATACGCTCATTATTCAGAAATGCATAAGGAAGAATCTTTGGAATTGCTCTTGTCAGAGCATCCTTCAAAATGACTTTTTATCACTCTTATTTTTTTTTAAAAAAATGTAAAGGTATGACTTCTCAACCATCCCGGGCTGGATCCTCTTGCAACTTTCATGAGGCAGTCTTGTATAGTGGACAGTGTGTCCTTCGGAGGCACAAGTTCAAATCTCTGCTTTATTACTGGCTCACTGCTCGGTCACAATTTCTCAGCTTAATCTAGCTTCATGTACATTGTAGGGCTATGTCACAAAGCTGGGTGTAGACAGCCAGGTTATCTTGAACAGAGGGACGCCCAGGACTGGGCCCCAGACAGGGAGAGAAAATAAGGGAGGAGGCTGCAAGCAAGTGCACATGGAACATGTGATAGAGTATGCTTTTCTTTTCATATATGAAAGGTCTAGAGCTTGGGCACATCAGTGGTAAGGAATCATAGCCAAAACTTTGTGCCGGAGAACTATCTTTGCAGTTTAGTATTCGCCAAATATCACAAAACTTTCACCCCAGGCCATTTTAATTGCCTGCCCTCAGCGCTACTGGAAGAAAGATACTTACATATTCCCTACACTCAACATCTGTGTTCCAGCCAATTGAACGCAGTCGAAACTCTAGAACATGTCTTATTATATTGTCTGTTTTATAAGGACATTTGTTCCGCATATCTCACCCCTACTGTATCCAAGTTCCCTGGAAGATATGAAAAATTCTACACATATCTCCTCCTTGCAGACCGCTCCAATGAGACCACCTCTAAAGTGGCCAAATTCTGTGCTGAGACTTTGCCCATAAGAAAGCAGATATTCCAAACTTTTAAATAACTTTGATGTATGATTAATTACAGCACAACAAGGGTATGAATTTTAATCTCTATATATTAATTTTACATTTGTATGTAAACCGTGCTGTTAAATTGTTGCTGACGATCATAATAAATGTTGATCATTATTATCATCATCACAGTGTGGCATTGTGTGTAGAATAGCCAGGAGATCTTAAGATTGTCTGGAAGCCAGACATTCCAGCTCTTTAGCATTATGCAGTACTATTTGGCAAGCTAGACTTGCTTTTTTTTTTTTAAGGTGAGAGACATTTCAGAGGTGATTTGCCATTGCCCACTTCTATGTCACAACCCTGGTATTCCTTGGAGGTCACCCTTCCAAATACTGGCAAGGCTCACCCTGCTTAGCTTCTGAGATCTGATGGGATCAGGCCAGCCTGGGCTATCCAGGTCAGGCATAAACACTGATGATGATACATGAAAGGTCTCTCCGGGGGGGTGGGGGTGGATTGATGCCCCTATTTTGCTCTTCATTCGCCCCCCTTTGATCAATCTTGACTGCTGGCCAAAAGTAAAGGAAGGCAATTCTGTCCCCATTTTGCTGCACAAAAACAACAAACATCCAAATCCCAGCAAGTTCCAAGAGAATTTCAAAGTCTGTTACTTGTGGCAATATTTAGTTCTCGCCAGCAAACCTCAAAGTCTATGCTTGCTTTGCTTTAATTTCTAAAGCTGCAATAAAACTCAGTTCCTTGACCAAGTCCCACTGAAGTTAGTGAGGCCCGTTTCAAATAATTATTAATTGATGTACCTCATTTATACCTCACCTTTCTCCCCAAAGGGACTTACATTGTTCTTCTCTGATCCATTTAATCCTCACAACAACCCTGTGAGGTATGCTCAGCAAAGGGCCCAAGGTCACCCAGCAAGCTTCCATGGCAGACTGGGGATTCCAGTCTGGATTTTCCAGATCGCAGTTCAACACTCTAACCATTACACCACAGACACTTCATGGAAGTCTGCATTTTTCTGGGCCTCTCAGAGCATATTTGTGTTTGCACTTGCATACGCAGGGGTGGACAGGTTGAATAACTTTCCACTTTGTTTGGCATGAAGCAGTTAAGAGAAGAAGACACGTGAGGGGCTTGCTTTCCCTGTACCCCCTGCATACCATACCATACAAAGCCGAACAGAGAAATGGTGGTGCAAAACAGTTGAACGTATCACTAAAGTGAATATTAATTAGTTAAGGATCTGGCCGTTGATCCGATTTTCTTAATGAAGTGGCGTGGTTGAGAATGGCTTCCACTTATGCTATAAGCATGGCAAATTGTGTATCTGTGAGGCCGATTCCACACTAGTTGTTGCCCCGGCGTCACTCCCCAATAAAATCTGGGGTAGAGCAACAGTTCCCCACTTGTTGCTCTGGGTTTGCAGTTGGCCTGAATGTAATCCTCGGTTCCCCCGGATCTTCCGTTTCCAGGATTTTCGGGGTGGTTTTTTTTGCCACGGGAGTGAAGTCAGGGCATTCAAGTGGGGAACTCCGAAATCGGGGTTTCTTGCTCCACCCCTTTAATGCCCCTTTGCTTCTTTCTCTCCCTTTCCCCTCCCCTTTCCCATCTATCCTCTCCCTTTCCCGCCCTGGCACGAGCGGGGTTTTTTTGTTCCCCCACTGTTGCATTACAACAACACAACACGACATTGATCCACCATTGACTGGCATTTAAATGTCTTTTTAAAAATGTACTTTTGTTGTTGATGTCTCCACATTTCTGTGTTGCATTGTTTGCACAAAAGTTGTGCCTGAGTCATGCCACTATAAAAATATGTATTGATGGCTTTGAGGTGCAGCGCAAGCTGTTGTTTTTTTTTGTCCCCCCTGTTGCATTACAACAACACAACACAACATTGATCCATCATTGTGGGGTTAGCATTTTTTGTGGGGCCAATGTACTGCAGGTGGCGTGGTGGTGTGGACACAATTTTTGCAGGGGTTACATGTCTTGTGTTGCATGTTCCCCCTCCATTTCCCTTTCCCACCCTCCATTTCCCCTCCAACCCTGGCGCAAGCTTTTTTTTCTTTTCGTGGGCATTTCCAAATGGCGAAAGTGATAATGTGATGCAGTAATGGCGGCATGGAGGTCTGCCTACGTTAAATTCCACCTGCGTTAAAAAAGGGGGGAAGGGGCGGGTGCATGGTGTACTTTCCCGGGAATTATGAAAAACCTTGGCCAATCATGATTCTGTTGCATCACATCATAACCAAACTCTACCTACATTTTTTTTTAAAAAAAGAGGAGGGAAATGGGCGGGGGCTCAAGATTCAGGGCAAGGACAGATGCGGAAATGAAGAACCAGCATCAACCCAGGTCAGATTCCTGTAATGTGGAAATGCGCACACTGATTTGGACCAATTAAACCCGGGAGGAAAGGGAAGCAAAGCATTTGTGCAGAATCAGCCTGAACCTTCATGTCCCCCACGTGGAATTTCACACTTGAGAACCCTGACCCAACTTCATGTCCATTTGTTTCAGTGCTAAAAAGTCCTTTCAGTCTTCATGAATTTTGAACACTTGTTCTGTGAGTATTTCTATTATTCTGACACTGGTTTTTAGTGCCATTTCCCCCTTCTTTTTCTCTGCCCTCATGGCTCCAGATCGCATCTGCTCTCATTTCCATTGACTTAGATTGACTATGGCAACCCATGTAAAGGTGTTGACTAGATCTCCATGCTACATATGATATGATACAGTCACAGAGACCCACAACAAAACTGCATGGAGTTATCTCGGCCTATTAGATGGAACAGCATTGAGGACAAATGAAGGCAAAAAAACAAAATGTAAGAAGAAGAGTAGGTTTTTATACCCCACTTTTCTCTACCTGGAGGAGTCTCAAAGTGGCTTAAAATCGCCTTCCTTTACTCTCCCCACAACAGGTACCTTGTGAGGCAAGTTGGGGTTGAGAGTGTTTTGAGAGAACTGAGACTGGCCCAAGGTCACCCAGCAGGAGGAGGGGTGGAGACTCAAACCCAGTTCTCCAGATGAAAGTTGCAGCTTTTAACCACTACACAATGCAAGCTAGTGGGGAATCAAAACCAGTTCTTCAGATTAGACTCCATAGCTCTTAACTGCTACACCACACTGGCTCTCCAGCAAAGAAAGGACAAAGAAGCTGCCCCTGAGTGACACTAAAACAACCCAAGTATTGGTTTCAAAAATTCATCTGGCCACACTGCGTGTGCTAATCTGAAAGTGAGTGTTACATTTGGACAAATGGGTGCTGCTTGAGATCATCTGCTGTGCTTCAGAAAGCCTCAGTGTTTCAGGAGAACAGGCTTGGGAAGGGGAGTGGGGACAAAAGGGATACAGCATATTCAAGAACATAAGAATATAAGAGAGACGCCAATGTTGGATCAGGCCAATGGCCCATCCAGTCCAATACTCTGTCACACAGTCGCCACAAACACCAGGTGCCCTCAGGAGATCCACCAGTGGGGCCAGGACACTAGAAGCCCTCCCACTGTTGCCCCCCCAAGCACCAAGAATACAGAGCATCACTTGCCCCAGATTGAGAGTTCCTATCTATACCTTGTGGCTAATAGCCACTGATGGACCTCTGCTCCGTATCTATATATCTAATTCCGAGAGGGTTTTTTTCTGTGTGGATGCTTATATCTGCCGAAAGAGAGCCCCCTCTCGCCCCCAACAGCTTTTCCTACATAGTCAGGCCCCTTCCTCGGTCGGCAGAAAAATCCGAAAAGTTTAAAATAAAAACTTCAGGGACCACTGAATTCCCCCAAATACCTTTTGAAATGGCATCAGCTCCAGGCATCAACTGTGAGGAGATTAGAATGTTCTGGGGAGGGGGGGAAGTTCTAACTGGTTCTGTCAGTAAAAGGCAGGGTTTTTACTGGCAGCAGTCTAGGGTTGCCAAGTACCCCCCCCCCCCGGCCAACAGCAGCAGATCCAGATCTAGGCGGAAAAACTCCTGGGGATTTGGGGGTGGAGCCTGGGGAGGACAGGGACCTCAGTGAGATACAATGCCATAAACTCCAAAGCATCCATTTTCTCCATGGAAAGTTATCTCTGTACTCTAGAGATGAGCAGTAACTCCAGGGAATCCCCAGGTCCCACCTGGAGGCTGGCATCCCTAGGCAGCACCCTCTGGGTGACTTGATACCACCTGATTTTCATGACTCAGGTAGGCCCAGCTACTTTACTACTGTTCAGCAGCAGCCACCCTATGAAAGCCAGTGTGATGTAACAGAGCTTCAGATTGGGATATGCGAGACCCAGGTTCAGATCCCCATCTTGCGGCGAAAGCTGACTGGGAGATTTTGGACCAGTCACATACTTTCAGCCTAACCAACCTCACAGGGTTGTTATGCAGATAACAAGGAGGAAATAATAATGTAAGCTGCTTTAATCCCCACTGTGTAGAAAGACTGTAATTTTCCTAGGTAGAGACTGCAGGGGAGGGGGGTGGAGATGGAAAGCTGAAGACAGATAAAGGTAGGTTGGCTGTTGGGTGGGAAGGAAATAGGGTTGCCAACTCCAGGTTAAGAAATTCCTGGACATTTGAGGGGTGGAGCCTGGGGAGGGTGGGATTTGAGGAGGGACTACAGACCAGTATAATACTATAGACTCCACCCTCCAAACCAGCCATTTCCTTCACTTAAACTACCATTGCCAGCCTCCAGAGAAGGGCTGGAGAGCATCCAGAATTACAACTGTTGTCCAGGTGACAGAGATCAGTTCCCCTGGATAAAATGTCTGCTTTGGAGGGTTGAGTCTATGGCATTATACACTGCTGAGGTTACTTGCCTCCCCAAGCCTCACTGTCCCAAGGCTCCACCCCCAAATCTCCAGGAATTTCCCAATCCGGAGCTGGCAGCCCTGAGGTGAATTGATCTCTGCAGCTGGGAGATCCATTGTGATTCCCAGAGCACTGCCACTGCTGCTGTGGGGGGAGAGGATGCAGGCAGGAGGCTGGGAGAGTGATGGGGGCAGAAAGAGAAAGAGTGATGAGGTGGGGAGGCAGAAAAACAAAGAGAATGATGATGGGTCAGAACGACAGAGGAAGTAACATGCATGGATGAGAGAGAGAGAGTAAGGAAGGGAGGCAGAAGGGAGAAAGAGTGTGAGAAGCTGTCCATGCTTGTAGCCACCTCCTGTGGTGATTGGGTGATTTACAAATTTACAGTGTCTTGGGTACCACACCATGCATCCTGGAAGATCTTTTTTAAAAACGCTCAAGGTGAATTTTCAGATGGATGTGAGGAGCAATACACCTGGGCAGGACTGCTTAAGGGTGTCCTCAAAATGTCTGAACATAAAAGAAACTCAGAACTCCTTGCTGGAGGCATCTACCAGTTAGGTGAACTATGCGGGCTAACATCATAGACTGGGGGCAGGGGGGAGGTCTGCCTGTCTTATACACATTGCGTGCTATTCTGAACATGTTCTAGCATGTGGTAACTGACTTTCATATGAGTTCTGGAGCTGGACCTTCTTTCAGACTTACCTGGGTTGCAGCAGGTAGCTGCGACTTCGGCTCCAGCCACCATGCTGGCAAGAGCGCTGATGTTGCCCAGCCAGGCAACGCATAGCTCCTATATGGCACAGAATGGCTTCTTTACACACACTAGAAAAACCATGGGGAAAGCAAGGCTATTTCTTCTGGTGGAATTTGACTTGCAGTTGCACAATCACATCTCCCTTTGAAGCTGTGGGTGCAGTCCGCCAGTGTGTGATCAGACGCAACTGTGGGTGAGTCTTTTTTTTTGTCCCGTTTTTTCCCCATGCGCTTAAACGAGGGATTGATGAACTGCACCTCCACACTGAGGGCTCCTTATGGATGCGCATACTGTGAAGGGGGAGGGGGAAACAATGGCACGGAGTCGGGATAGCCTGATCAGAACATCCCAACGCCATGAGAGCGCACTAGAGCGATCAGACACCGGAAAGTCCATCCATGGCCCATTGCAACCCATTTACTACCAATTTTTCCATGGTGTCTTTTAACTCTGCTTCTGTGGCAGAGCAAAATTAGTTGTTGACAGCTGCAGGGCACTTCTGAGATGTTGTCTGATCGCTCCCTTTAAATCTGCCCGGCATTCGCGCCTATGTAGGGTCTAACTGTGCATATGATCGCAGCCTAACTTTTAACAAGCTAATTGCTGATATATCTTTGGATTTGGACAGATGGTCAACTTTAAACTTGCCTTTATGGGGCAAGGTAAACACACTCAAAATGAATATTATACCTAGGATTATTGATACTTTATGTGCAATTCCTTTTAATATACCTTGCAGGTATATTCATAAATTGATATTTTGTTTCCGAAATTTATGTGGGGTTCCTTATCACCTCAGATTTCTTTAAACAGGATGCAACTTCCACTGAATGAAAGAGGATTTGTTTTCCCTGATGCTAGTTTCTATCCTCAGGCAGACTTGTTCGCTTGTACTAATTATCGGGATAGCTCCTCGCATTTGGGACTATCCATCTTGGACTCTTTTGGAGGCCTCTTGTCTGCTGCTCCTCTCTAATGTTTGGGTCTACATATGCAAGAGGGTCTACATATCCTATCAGCGAGTCTACATATCCTATCAACATATTCACAGAAACAACATGACTTTAATGCTAGTTTCACAGTGCTCCGTTGTGATAGGAAGTATTAGAGATGGCTCTTACTCAGGCTTCATCAACATATTCCTTCTGCAGTTTCTGCAGCTAGAGGACAATGGTGCGTAATGTCACGACAATATCAATTTGATTCATTTCCCATGCTAAATTAACATACTAAATTTACTACCAACTAAAACAATGCAGAATTCAGAATTTAGCATTTTAATTGGAAACAATATTTGATACATCAGGGGCTGGATCACAGGGACCAGTTCCATTGGGGGTGACACCATGCTTTGGCATCTTCTCCTCCAACAAGAGGCTCTTTTAGCATCAGGGGGAGATGTCAGTTAGCAGAACACATCCATGGAATACAAATCAACATTACGTAGTGTTAAAAACTGGCAGGAACTGAATCTTATCCTGGTGATGGGCACAGCAACCCCCTTGATCCAGTTCAGTGCTTCATTAGAGTTAACCCAAGACAATCTAGTTTCGTCAGTCAAATCCTAAAGATTTAGGATTACAGAGCAATCCTAAACAGGACTACTCAGAATCCTACTTGGGTCTGTTCCCAATGGGGCTTACTCTCAGGGAATTGTTCTTGGAGTTGCACTGTTAGTCTCTAGTCAAACCACAATGACTCTTTGGATACCATAAAGAGGAACAGCATAATCTTTCATCAAGTATGTCAGATGCTTGAAGTATGAAGGAAAATTGTAGTAAATAGTGTGGCTATGAACTGTAAGGGGCCATGTCCGTGGCCTTTTGGTGGAGAACCCAAATGTACACAAGATAAGAAGAGTGATCATTAACAACAGTAGCAGTTGGTGATCATTAGAGATGCATGATGAGGAGAGGGGGGGGAAGGAGCCGGGGGCTGCTGGAGCTGCAAAGTGTGTTGGCCCATGAGCCACATTTTGCCTCTAGAAGCATCCCGTGACAAGTGGCTGGTGAGGCAACTTGGCCACCCTCTGCCTCCACGGGATATAAAGCTAATAAATAAATAAATAATGGTGCAGCAATAGCTCTCTTAAGTCTTTAACAGTGCATTCTTACACAGGTCCACTCAAGATCTTACTGAAGTCTACTAAATGGGTCTTACTCCTAGGAAAGTGTTCTTAGGATTGCTCTGTAAGCGCCTGCAATGCCTTTTGCTATCCTGAGTCAAGTAGCATAAATGCTTTGAAAACAGTATTTTTATCTGTTTGTTTCTTACACCCCTTCCCCAATATTTGGATACAACCAAGAGGAATAAAAACTTAAGAAATTTACCCAGATCTTTACTATGCCCCCCCCCCGGCTGCTTTTCAGTGTTGGCTCTGAAACTAAGGAGGAAGAGTGATGACACTGAGGTGAAATCCTGCCTCCACATTGGGGGCCCATGGTCCCATTTTTCACCCTCCATGGGGTTCCATTATAGTTGCGCCTTGCCTATTTTTCACGAAGCTTTCTGCTTGCTGCAAAGGGAATTTTGTTTTCCTCTTGACCGCCTTCATTAAAGAAACCTCTATATTTCTTTCGGTGAAAGTCTTCCTTTGACTTTTTAAAAAATGTGCTCTTAAGAAAATGGTTTCATAATCAAAAGCCAAAAGACTCAGTCACTTATAGGTAAATATGTGTTCTTTTTCAGAGCTATGCTAGCTGAAGAATGATGTTAGAACAGCAGCAAGAGGGAGAGAGACGGCGATTGCAGCTTCTATGTGGTATAATTCCACTAAAGGAAAGAGAAGTTACCCCAGGGATTAATTCCACTTTTGTTTTGTGCCAACACAGCACATTCATGCAGCACATTCATGCTCACAAGTGCAAAATGAGCTTATGAAAATCCTTTTCATCTCTCAACTGGAATCTTTTCCCACTGTGTCTGAATCCAATGCATTTGCTTTCTGAGGCCCACTGAGCCAATTGTATGTCTGTTCCTGAAAACTTCTGTCTCAACCAGATTAATAGAGTAAAAAGAAAATCCTCCACAGGCTACATGCCAATTGCCAGTTGCTTTTCACTGTGAAAGCAGCAAGTGTAAAGTTAGCCAGAGTTCACTTCCTCGTATGAAAGGGAAGGCTTTAGTTTCATTGGTTCTGAAAGACGGCTGCCCATCCTTGCCACTACAGATATTCACAGATGATTTCAGATCCACAGGTCCAGGACTCTCTGCACTGCCCAGCTCCAAGAGTGTACTGGCATGGAATTAAGTGGAGTTAGATACGTCTAGCCAAAAGTATACATAACTCTGCACACATCGCAGTATTTGACTCAACTGCTCCCTTAAAACAAAAGCTTAATCAGCAAGGACTCTCCTATTAACTTTCAGCTGACTAGCAAAACTAACTCTCAGTATATTAGTCAACAGTTGAAATAGATGAGATGGGAGATCACACAGGGTGTGTTCAGATGGGCAGCTGATCCTGCCATTGGCCCGGCTGTAATTTGATCTAGATCTTTTTGATCCAGCATTGCATGACTAGACAGCTTCCTGGTGAATCACTTTACCGTGCAGGACTCGGCGGTGGATTGTCCAGACGGCATCAACTGTAAGGAGCTGTGCGGTTGGCTGTTTTTTAAAAAATCCTGTTTGCACATGTGCATGTGTGCCTCACCATCTACTTGTTTTTTTGTGCATGTGTGGACTAAAATGGTAAAAGCACCGCCAGCGGTACCTTCCTCTAGTACTCTAGTACTATTTCAATTAACAAAGTGCATAAATATCACAGGACCTTCAGAAACATTAAATTGTTTGGATTGTTTGAGCAGAGCTCTGCGGACATCGCATGTTTTAGTGGGTATGCGCTTATCACTAAGAATTTTTTTAAATGGTGGCCATTTGGGATGATCTGGAGACCATCCCTATGGGCTGATTGCATGCTAGTAGGATGACCAGATGGGGGAAAGTCCGCCATTGGCCCGTCGGCCAGCTTAGGACTGGACTTTCACCACTATCTTTTAAGTATAGATCCCCAATGGGGATTGACGGGCTGATCACAGAAACGGCACGATTCCCAAATGTTGTTGTCTGGATGTGCACTTTAAATCCACCAGGCACTTGTGCCTGGCGCAGCTTAAAACAGCCGCCTGAACACAGCCACATTTTGGTTCATCCATAAAATCCAGTTGTAGGCTCCTGTGGCCACAATTTGCCTCACAGCAATGCAGAGAAGAGAGAGGGTATTTAACTGTTGCACCTTGGCTCCCCTGTTCAAAACTGGGCTTCTTGTTACATTATCAGTATTCTAAAGGAGGGAAAAAAATAAAAATATGCATTTCCCCTTTAAAATACTAATACTAAAGAAGGAAATTGGTTTTGAATAGTGAAACTAAGTGGGGACTGAAGGGTTAACTCCACTCTCCCTTCCTTGCATGGCCACAAGGAAAAATGAGGCAATTTGAGCCTGCAGTTTGGACTGACTACACAAAACAAGACATCTTATCTTTGTATCATCTGTTTAAGCACTGAGACTGTGAGCAAAGGACTGAGAAGTGCCCAGTTTGTACATCACTCTAGTCTTGTATAAATATATTGATCAAGAGACGTGTCTCAGATGGATTCCTGTCTGTTACTGAGTCTGGGACAGCTATGTAGTTGCAGACTGCATTCAGTAAATTATATGCAAAACAAAATGTATCAATCGCATTGCAAAGAAATTGGCATACTTGGATGAAAATTGGGTTTTATGTTAAACAAGAAGTAGAGAAATCAAAATAATGAAGAATAGATGTTACTCTGACATGTTACTCTAATTCAGGTGGGGGTGCCGCTGGACTCTAGCTTTGTTCTCACATCCTTTGTTAACCCTTGCAATTACCTGCTAATTTGCTGTCATTCGTTGATCTTAACGGCCACCTGATCCAATTTCAGCCCTGCTTATGCATCTTGGCTGTGACTGACCCTTCCTAATGGCTGCCCCCCACCCTCTTTTTCCTCTAAGTGAAACCTGAGGAGATTTAATTTCATTGTGTTTGAAGAAGTGTGCTTGCACACAAAAGTTTATACTTTGAATAAAACTTTGTTGGTCTTAAAGGTGCCACTGGACTCCAGCTTTGTTCAGTTACTCTCATGTTTTAAATAACTGAAGCACTTTGGTGGAGCCAGACTGCACAGCTTCTAGCCAAGGGAATGGCACCTGGAGAGCGAACTCCAGGGGGAGAAGCTCCACAGCCTGCCCTGACCCGGGGGGTGGGGGGCATTTCAATATACCCAGCCACAGGGAAGTCACTCACAGAAAGCAGCTTTGACACAGTTGGGGGGGGGGGGTCAGGTTCAAAATGGACCCTCAGTCATTCATGCCACCCCTCTTGTATTAAGTGGGTGTTGTGGAACTCCCCGTACGCAGTGAGCCCTAGATAAGGGATACACATTCAGAACAAAGTACTTACAATCCAATCCAAGCACAACTTCTGTTAACCTCAGCAGGCAATTAATCCAAATGAAATTGCTGCCTGAATGCCTTCTGGAACAAACAACTAATAGGCCATACCCCACCATCACTTTTGGGACCTTGGTGGCAGTGGGCAGGGCTGTACGAGGGGAGATCTTTTTGGCGGGATCTTTTTGGCGGGATCCAGTCCAATGTGTTTGAGGCATTTTATGGGATGACCTGCATGTGTGAACAAGATGATCCTTTCTAAAGGCCAGAACTTTGCCATCACAGAGATGTCATCAACGTCCTTCAGACAGTCCAGGCTGGACCCAGTGATCCATCGGCAGAAAGCCCTGGTGGGCATAGATCTTTGCAGCTTCCCTCCCTGGGAAGGAGTTGAAATTGCCCTTCCTGCCTCTTCTGTCAGCATATCTGCACTGGCAGAAGAGAGCAAAAGAGTGATGTGGCTCCTTCCCTGTCCACACTACAGCCCAATGACTTAGGTGACTGTGACTCCCTGCAGGTTCTGCAATGCCAGGAATGAACTTTCAAGGGATCGGAAAGGACTGCTGGGAGAGGGAGGGGAAAGCAGGGGTGGTACACCATCAAAGCAGATTGCTGACTCCAACCCTCTACTTCATGATAAGCTTTTAAACTGTGCCATTATGGGGCCCTGTTTACAGGTGGCTGCTTCCAGGGATTAATCAGGCAATGGGAAGGCCATCGTTAAGAGCCACTCCATGCCATTTTCTTCCTGTCATTCCCTCCTGTGGTGAAACAGCCCCATTCTGACCTGCAGGCCTTGTTCCATCTGGCCCTCTGAGGCATCTCCCAGTGGCCATCCAAGGCTACCCAACTGGATTTCCCAGCACCTGGAGAGGCTTTTCTCTCCCTCTCATAGTTCAACCACTGCCACCCCCTGGCCTTCGTAAGAGCTGCCTGGTGAGAAGAGCAGGGCTCCCAGCTTCCTTGCCCTGCAGTGCTATTCTAAGGCCTCGCCGCATGCCTGTGTCTCTTGCTACCCAGTGTCTAGTTACCATGGGGACTGTTTACTGCCTTCTGCACCACTGAAGGAGTAGCCACTTGCCAACTGATTGCCTCTCCTATCCTCCCTGGTGCTCCTTTTAAAATAGCATGCCTGGAACAATAAAGGTTTATGTCATGCAGAGAACCCTACCAGCACATAAAGCATTTATTTAAAAGAAAATGTCCACACACATACTCTCAGAGCAGCAACAGATCAAGCAAAGGATCCAAAAGAAAAGGGTACAATGCAATTCCTCTGTCCCTCCCTCTGTACATGCCCTAGAGGATGTTAACCTAGGGCAGGCTTTGTAGCTTAAAAGGTTACAATGGTTCTAAAGAGCTCCTTAGAGCTTCTGCTCAGGCCTCCAGACAATGGCCACCTCCAGCAGACCCTAGGTGAGAGCTCAGTATGCTCGGTTGGAATGAGCCCAAAAGAGACCTTCCTCCTCAGGAGCTTTATCATCTCCTTTTCTGCTCCCCCTGGCCAGGCCAGATCCCAAAGCCTCCAGGAAGTTATTCCTGAAGTCTTTCTAGTACCTTAAGTCCTCCAGATCTTAGTTTTCTGCTGGGTGTCACCTTTTCATCTGGAGAGGGGTGTGTGACTTGAGTATCTCACTGTATTCAGCCAGGTCTACTCTTTGCATTTCTAAAGGCTTAGTGGTCTGCCAAGTTAGACAATTTTTTTTTAAAAAAACCCCAAGGCGAAGGTATTGCTCTGTTTAAGCCCCCAACAATGCATTTCTTCATAGCCCATATCTGGAATTTCCCGGTTAAGATAAGGTCAATCAACTTCTAATGTTGGAAGGTCAGTTTCACTAAACCTACTGAGATTGCTACATTCTTGGGGAGGTCTTACCTTCCTTAGATATGATGAGCTCATGCAGTTGAAGTTTTACTACAACTGCAGTCCCCAATTCTCAGACCCTGCAGGGTGAAGACCTTGGACCCTAGCTTGAGCGTCAGAGTAGGAAGAGTCCAGGGTCATGTTTGATTAGTTGTTTGTTAGAATCCCTCCTTTGTCTCCTAGCGACAGAGTAGCTGTCTTCCACTGGCCATTGGTCCATCAAGGTCAGTACTGTCTACTCAGTCTGGCAGCTGCTCTCCACTGTCTCAGCTGGAGGTCTTTCATATTGTTTTCTGCCTCATTCTTTCAGCTGGAGAAGCTGGGGACTGAACATGCATGCCAAGCAGATGCTCTACCAATGAGCCACGTCCCTTTTGAGCAACAGCCCTTCCCATTAAAAGATGGCACAAGTCACTCTACAAGATGAAGCCAATAAGTATCTTAATGGAGGCCAAAAGAGAGAAAAAAGAACTGCCATGCAAAAAATATTGAAAGTACAAGCACTGCTTTCCTTTTTTTGTCCAAATGAACCCATTCTGTTTCTAAAATGCATGAGGCAGAACAGATCAAGAAATTAGCCTATCAGTTAATAAGGTGTTCCACTTGGTGTTCCAAGATTAGGAACCAGTATACATGAGTCTATTATCTTTCGGCATTCATTCCAGCAATCTGAACGCAATGAGAATAATGATCCTATTTCAGATGGGTATAGTGGGATTCCAAATTAAATTAAACAAAAATACTTTGCCCATTGTGACCATAGCCAGGATCACGTTACAGTGAAAATGTGTACATCCTACCACTACATCTGTTTGTAAGAAACAGCCAACGTGCACTCACTTTACAAACAAAATATCTAGATAAAGGTGGCATTTCAATCATACGTTCATGTGATGTAACCTAAGTATTACTCAATGCACATAAAAAAGAACAATCAAGTGTACATCGTACACAAATAATGTGTGTTCACTATAACTTATGAACAGGGCTCAGGTCAGTTTTGTAAGGATGGACATTTTTCAGTATGAGAAATACACCTCCACTCCACAAAATGTTTACCCTGTTGATTTGATACAAATGTAAGCAGGATGTATAGTGAGCCCAGTCACACGAGCGAGATAATCCGGGGTGGGGGGAAGTGAGGCTTTTTGTGCCAGAGCAAAATGAAGCGCGGTATCGCGATCAGATGGTCTCCTGATGCCGTCAGCCACCATTCACACAGTGATGGTGAAGCATCGCAAAGTTGGTAAAATTTAAGTTTAGCTTAAGATGCCTTGATATGATTTTTATTTTTCTTGCATATAACTGAAGCATTATTAACTTATAAGTATAGAAATCTGGTCTCTGTATACCTTAGGGTAGGTTAGTGGGTTTTAGTGTAGTATTTTGTTTTTTGTAGTGTTGTAGAAAACAAAATAAAAAATTCTAAAAAAAGGCATTGCAAAGTTTAGTAGTACCGCGCTTGTGCACATGTGCAGGTCTGCATTTGTATGCTTACCACAGAGGCTTAAAAAAACCCATCCGGTGTGAGACGGGACACAGACAGGCACCAGCGCTTCTGCGATCCGACACCTGCCCATGTCCCACATTTTTCTGGAAAATGCTGCACTTTTGCTGGTTATCTTTCCACTCCACTTCTTCAGCAGGGCAATACGGGTTGCTGACAGGTGCAGGATGCTTGCCAGAGGTTTTCGTGTGATCGCACCCTTAACATCCCACCGGCATTCATGCCTATCGCGTGGCTAATGCTGCGTGTGATCAAACCCTATTATAACAAATAATCTTATGTTTCGTATACCAGAAATATTAGCAACAACTTATAAGAATTCAACTTTCTTATACCAACTGTAAATTGATAGTGTTATGTATTTCATACAAAGTGTTATTGTATTTCTTCTTTGATGTGCAATAAAATTATTTTAAATTTAAAAAAAGAAAGAAAAGAAATACACTTCCACTGATGCATGAATGATGCCATAATGTGGCTTCCAAAAGATGAAACAAAATGGGAGTAATTTTGAGAGTTCTTTCAAGGGAAGGGCAAGCGTGTGTGTAGAGAGAAGGGATGCTGCAAGCAAAGATTATTTTTTTTAAAAAAAAGAATGAAGAACGATGGTTCAAAACAGATATTTCTGAGGAGAGTGAAGAATGAGGTTATAAAAGGATATGCCATGGTGTGAGCTAAATGAAAGAAATGGTAAGTTTTTACAGACAACAATTGGAATGGCAGATTCCCAGACGTCGATCGCTTTCCTCAAAAGTTTAAGCTAAAATTAAATCGCTAGGAATAATAGGGCTCATTATAAGAATGCTCCAAGGACATCCTTTAAAAGAAGTTTTCAAACAATGTTTGATTTCTTTGGAGCCACCCGTTTTCACTTCTGACAGCAAAAGTTTGAGAGCTGAAAATCTGACGGCAGTGAGCCATGTGACACGACAGAAGTTACGCAGAACTCTGCAGGGGAAGTGGTCCTGTCCCCTAGGAGAATGACATCAGTGGAAAAGAGGGGTATGGCTTAAAACTCCAAAAGTAAAACACCTGTTGAACTATAATCCAAAAGAACTTGGCTCCGAGGCTTTCTCAACTCTCAGTGATGGACACAGGTGAGAACTTTGGGGGGAGCTGAAATACAGGATTGGGACCAAAGCTGGTGGGGGATATGGAGACAGTCAATATGGGGCCAGAGAAGCAGGTCACTCACAATGGCAGTGAGAGAGCAGTCTTTTGCTCCTCCCCCCGTCTTTGGGGGGGCTGAGCTGGGCACAAGGCCCTTTTCAAGGCCCTTTTGGCTTCCCAGTTCATTTCCAACTGGGGAGGCTTAATTTTGAGGAGGAGAAGGAGGAGAAGGAGAAGAGGAGGAGGAGGAGATTGGATTTATACCTCGCCCTTCACTACCCAAAGGAGTCTCAGAGAGGCTCACAATCTCCTTTCCCTTCCCCTCCCCACAACAGACACCCTGTGACACCTTGTGAGTAGGTGGGGCTGAGAGAGCTCTGACAGAAACTGCTCTTTTTCAAGCACAGCTGTGCCAGAACCATGGCTTGCCTAAGGTCATCTGGCAGGTGCAAGTGGAAGAGTGGGGAATCAAACCCGGTTCTCCCAGATTAGAGTCCGCACACTTAACCACTACACCAAACTGGCTGAAATAGAGTCAAGTCAAGCTCTCCTGGGGAAATTGAGGTTCCTCGTGCTAAGATTTGCCAAATAAAAGGAGGAGGAGGAAATGCACTCAAACCTAATTACAGAAGTAATGATCCATACTTACTGAATAAATGTTCTATCAGTTAAATAATAATTAGAAATGAGTCCAAGTACATTATTTAAAAACTAATTATAAACTCTAGGGGTTCCCCCCACCCCCTGCTAACACAATTCTTACTAAATTAAAGCTATATTATCGTCCTGGATTCTGGAACTTTTTTTCCTCTGCTGCATTATGCATTGGGACCAACACTGCCGGATACTGAAGTACCCAAACAGAGAGTTCCTTGCAGAAGAAAGCAACAAATGTGTTTTAGTTCTGATTTTCCTATTCCAAAGGATAAATGGACTTACTGGCCAATATTCTGAGGCACACATGGAGCTAATGGAGTGCGTAATGCTTCGAATCCCAGGTGGATTTCATTAAAAATGATTTTGTTTCACACAAAGGAACAGTTTTCAAAGTGCTGATGCAATATTAATATCGGCATAGTCCACCACACTTTCTGTTTGGAATGAGCTCTTGCAATTTTTTTCTTAAAAAAACGGGAAATAATAGTTTTCTGAGTACATTCCAAAACTGAGATTCCTTCATGCTCCTATTTCATATCACCAACAGTGCTAGGCTGGCTGGACTTTTAATGCCCTTAATGGTTTGGGTCCAAAGTACCTGACTGACTGCATCTAACCATGTAACTGAGTTCGGTGGGGGCCATTATGACTGCCTTTTCCATAGCCTCCCCCAGACCGTTACTCGACTTCAAAGGGCTCCTAGTATCAACTTAAAATTTACTGAACAAGGTGACCCCCTGGGCTTTAACCTGTTTTGATGTACTATTGCCTTACTATGTTTTTTTTAAAAATCTCTATGGTGCTTACCTGTTTTATTGTAAGTTGCCTTGGGCATAGTTTTATAGAAGGCTGCCCTAGACGTTTAATTAATTTATCCATTGGTCATTTGTTGCCTCTGGCAGAAAATCCAAGTGGAAATCTGGGTTCTACTATATAAGAATGTAATGTCAGCAGTTTGTGACTTGACTGTTATTCTTGATGGAAGGGATGTACATCCCGATGAATGGGACATTTGGTACCAGGTCTGTTGCATATTTAAATATCTTTCAGGCAAAATATTTTTAGGCTAAACTATTCCAGAATCAGAATAACTTTAAACTTTAATAATTTTATGTTTATTGTTATCTAGAATAATTTGGAAAATTTGTACAACCATTACTCAGGCTCATTATACAAATTTGTAGCAACTGCATAGCATTCAAGGTAACCCCCCCAAAAAATTCTTATTATTTTTTAAATAATATTATTTTATTACATATATTTACTATATACAGTTGATATATAATAATCTGGCCTTTTTTCTTTCCCCTTTTTCACTAATTTCAGAAAGCAACACCTGGTCTCTCTCTCTCTCTCTCACACACACACACACACACACACACACACACACACACATAGGCACAAAATTCTTTGTACATGTAATTCTGGATGTGTGTCATTGTAAAATGAGGAATATTGTCCACTGAGGAAGGCCCATGGGGCCGAAATGCATATGGCCCTTAGGTCAAAAGTTGTATCCATCAATTTGATATGTATAACAATCAGTTCTGAATGTAATAAGTTTTTAGAGTCTGAAATTTAGACTGTTTCTTTTAACCTTATTATGTTTTATTTATGTGTACACCCTAATAAATATTTGTATTTTTTATATTAATTTACTTGTTAGCTTGACCCTCTTAGATCGCAGAAAATCTAAATGGCCCTTCCTCCAACAAATCAACATGGGACATTAGCTAGATTTCCTTAAATTATTTAAAAATAAATACTGTGCTTCCTCCCACCAAAACCAAAACCAAAACAAAAACGAGAGGGTTTCCCCCCCCCCCAAAGTGGCATGCATTTTTTTGTATTTGAAGAATGAAACATGGTGAACTCTAGTCATCTAAACTGAATCTAACTGTGCACTTGTTTCCAAACAGCACCCTTGGCTGCCATCAATTAAATTAAAAAGGGGCTTCATTCCTTGGCTTTTAAAGTGCCGAAATGGGATTCAGCTTGAGGGACATGTGTCATTTCTGCATCATTTGTCCTGGGCAAACCATACTGAAATTAGTGAGAACTTTTTAAGAATGCTACCATGCTCTTGTACAGCCCAGGGAAGGATTTCCCGTGACACCCCCCCCCCCCATCTCGTCTTCCCTAGATTCTTTGTTCCTGCAGTGGCAACAGCATATAGGGAGCAGGGCACGGTCTCACTTTCCTCCCTCCCCACTCCCCAGTCCTGTGAGTGCTGAAGGATGTAGTTCCCTGAGTAACTGATATCAAAATATCCCTCAGGCGGCTGGATATTAGAACATTCTGAAAACTGTGACAACCTGGAAAGCTGCCAGCTTGTACGACCTCAGGAAGGGGCTGTGGCTCAGTGGTAGAGCATCCACGTGGCATGCAGAAGGTCCCAGGTTAAAAAAGGATCAGGAAGCAGATGATGTGAAAGGCTTCCACCTGAGCTTCTGGAGAGCCAATACTAGTCTGAGTAGACAGGGGCGTTGACTTTCTAAATCCCCGGGGGGGGCAGGGGCTCTCTCGTGCGCGCGCGCAAAGTGCACGCGCGCGCATGGGACCATGTCTCTGCCGCTCCCTCCCCCCCCCCGGGCCCAGGGAGGCAGACCCGCGGCGGCAGCCAGCTGGCCGGGACTGCCGCCCGCGCGAAGCGCGCGCGCGAGACTATGTCCCGGCCGCTCCGTTCCCCCCCCCCGGCCCAGGGAGGCAGACCCGTGACGGCAGCCAGCTGGCCGGGACTGCCGCCCGCGCACTATGTCCCCGCCGCCTCTCTCCCCCCCCCCCCGCCTCAGGGAGGCAGGGCAGGCCGGGGGTGAAGGAGAGGCGGCGACGGCCGGCTGGGCGAGCATTTTGCCGGGGGTGGCTGAGCCCCCCCCGGGAAATTTCGGGGGAGGCTCGAGCCCTCGAGCCCCCCCGTAGTTGACGCCCATGTGAGTAGACAATACTCACTTCGAAGGACCAAGGGTTTGATTCAGTGTAAGTCAGCAACAAGGGCTGCAGTGGCTCAAGTGGTTAAGATGCTGAACTGCAGCCCAGAAGGTCGGTAGTTCAGCAGTTCAAGACCCGAGTGCTGCAAGAAGGAGTGGACTCCTATCTCTGGCCCCAGCTCCTGCCAACTTAGCAGTTCAAAAGCAAGAAATTGCAAGTAGATAAATAGGTACCAGCATTCCATGCACCTCGGTGTCTAGTCATGCCGGCCGCATGACCATGGAAACGTCTTCGGGCAATGCTGGCTCTTCAGCTTGGAAACGGAGATGAGCACTGCATCCCTGGAGTTGTATTCAACTAGCTTTAGAGGAAGGGAATCCTTTACCTTTACCTTAAGTCAGCATCACATGTTCAACCCCCATATATTTTATAGGTTTTTGTGGCTGTGCAAGAGGATTTCCTGGTAGACTGTACAACACTGCTTCAGGTTACTCTCTCTCCCACACTCCCCCAGCCCCTCTCACTTTACTTCATGGTAGAACTGTGCCTGGCCTGACTGAAAAATGTAGTTGGAGAGTTTGCCCCCAAACTGCCAAGAATGTGACCCTTATTTTGAGAGCCAGCATGGTGTGGTGGTGAAGAGCAATGGACTCCAGTCTGGAGAACTGGGGTGGGGGGAGAGTTGATTCCCCACTCCTCCTCCACATGAAGCCTGCTGGGTGACCTTGGATCGGTCACAGTTATTATACCCCACACAGCAGATGATCTCAGGCAGCACCCATTTGTCTAAATGTAATGCTCACTTTCAAATTAACATAGTGTGGTCAAACAAATTATTGAAAACCATACTTGTGTCGTTTCAGTGTTACTCAGGGTCAGCTTGTTTGTCTGGCTTCTTTGCCCTTTCTTTGCTGGAAAGCCAATGTGGTGTAGTGGTTAATAGCTGTGGACTCTAATCTGGAGAACAGGGGGGGGGGGGTTGATTCCCCACTCCTCCATAGGGAGCCTGCTGGATGACCTTGGGCCATTCACAGCTCTCTCAAAACTCTCTCAGCCACACCAAGCTCACAAGGTGTCTGTTGTGGGGAGAGGATGGGAAGGAAATTGTATGCTGCTTTAAGACTTCTTAGGGTAGCTGAAGAGGTGTGTGTGTAAAAACCTAATCTCTTCTTCTTCTTCTCTTAAATACATTGAAAAAAGAACTTGCTTTTAGGCAAAAGGACACAGCCTTCAAGAAGTTTACTAGGTGCTGATCAGCCTATTTCCTGGATCTCAGTACTAATATGTATGACATTCTATAATTTTTTTCAAAAAAAATCTATGTATTAGTTTGTAGTACTGCAGCTCACCAGGTTTGCATTATAAATTTCTTTTCAATTTAAAGAGCCATCTGGCATGCCAACAGGAAAAATAGGAGAATTACTAACTACCGTACAGCTAACAGACACATAATATCTCAGCAATACCTATTAAGACATTTAACTAACTGCAATATTGCCAAGAGCTAAGGACTGATAAAAATTTAATTAAGGTTAAAAGTTCAGCATCCATTAATCAAATTTTGAACAGATTAAGGCCCTTTTAGAGAAATTTATATAGATATAAAGTACTAATTCTACAAAGTTAAAATTCATGAGTATTAGGGCCCCACTCATCTGTTTCATGTTCAGTAATTCCAGGCTGAGAAAGAGTTTTATGAGCTTCTAGCAACAGCAATACATTTCAATGATCCCCTTATTCCATGTTTTACTCTGGCTAATAAGAAAATCTGAAAAATTTTGCAGAGGTTACTGTCACAAAACTACAGTGAATTTATGGTTCAGCATTTCCTGTTCGGCATTTTGTAATTTCAGAACTTGCTTACATCACCTATATCTGACCAGCTGAGTATCATCTACATGCCAGAGCAGAGTTAGTCATCACTACATCCAATCAATGCGAAGGAACCTAGTTCCATTTAGTTAGTGATGGTCTTGACTTTACATTGGGTACCAGAAACCAAACTACATTTTGCAGAAATTAGAATATAGTACATTTCATAGGTCATGATCAGACGGGTCTTTAGATCCAACCCAGGCACGAGTGCCTAGCGGATTTAAAAGGAACGTCCAGACAGTGACATCTGGGAAAGGTGCCACTTCCATGATCAGCCTGTTGAGCCCCGCCAGGGAGCCATACTTTAAAGATACCAGAGAAAGTCCAATCTAATGCTTGCCGACAGGCCAATGGCGGACTTTCCCCCGTCTGATCGTTCCAGCGCACAATCAGCCCAACGGGATGGTCTGACTCCAGACCATCCCAAACGGCCGCCATTTAAAAAAATTCTTAGCGATATGCACATAAACGCATAAACGTGCGACAGCCGCAGAGCTCTGCTCAAACGTTCTGGACAATTTCATGTTTCTGAATGGCCCGTGCTATTCATGAACTTTGTTAATTGAAATGGTACCTAGAGGAAGGTACCACTGGCAGTGCTTTTACCATTCAAGTCCACGTATACGTGGAAAAACAAGTACATATGTGCATGTGCAAACAGAATTTTGAGGTGCATATGTGCATGTGAGGTGCATATGTGCATGTGCAAACAGAATTTTTTACAAAACAACCACGCAGCTCCTTCAGGTGGACACCACCTAGATAATCCACCATGGAGTTCACACGCAGTAAGGCGATTCACAGGGGAGCTGTCTGGTTGTGCAACGCTGGATAAAAAAAGATTGGGATCAAATTAGAGCTGGGCCAATGGTGGGATTAGCTGCCCATCTGAACGCACCCATACTATATTTTGGACAGAGGATTTGTGGCTCTGGAAAGGAGCACCAGTTTAGGCAGGCTTTTATTGAGCCTTTTTGTTATGGTTTGGGGGTCAGCTTAGGGGAGAAAGCTTATTTTAGTGTGACAAATAAGCATCTTGTTCAGGGCCCATCATTCCTACGTGGTGTGTGTGCAGGTTTCTGTGGAAAGGCACTCTGTAAGGCCCAATCTGCATCTAGCATTTGCTCCACTGTCTTACCAAACCCACACTGGAACAAAAGAGCAGCCTGAAACCTGCAGAGGAAACCTGTCCAGAGAAAGGGGAATCAAATCTCCTCTCAGGGGATACTTTGAGAGCTAGCTTTACTTTATATATCTGAGTTATCCACAGAGCAGATTTACCGTATTAAATATTTTATTTTCTGTTAAATAAACCTTTGTTGTTCATCTCCCTCTGTGTCTTGCCAGTCAAGTCAAAAATCTAAGCAGCAGGGGGTCTCTATTTACCTGACACATAAGTACAGCCTCGGTCTAACAGATTTCCAAATAAGAGACCTTCACGGAGCACAAAGTACTACCAATCTTTATTTTACAGCTTTTCTCCTCATTATTTGATTGTGGGCGGTTGGGTTATAGGAGAGGTCAGAATGGGGGACTGGATATTCCTCATTCCAGAAGGCAGTTGCCTCAGAGCCTCTGTCTCTTGCCCCATATCTGCAACAGATGGAGTTCCCCAAGTACCTGATACCAGGATGTCCCTCAGACTGCCTGATGTTAGAGCTTGGAGTATCCTGGAACATTCAGAGGAATGGTGTCATCTGGAAGGCTGCCTGGTCAGTGTTCAAAGTGCCAGAGGAAGGAATAAGATGGAAGGAATAAGAAACACCCCTGCCTTCCTCGGCCCTCCGTATTGCAGCCAACTGCAGCACCCACAGACAGCAGAAAGCAGGGAAACAGGTGGAGGGAGAGGGAAAGAAGGATGAGGGAAGAGTTTTGTTCTTTTCCACCTTGGAATACAATTCAAGTTGAAGACAATCCACTAGTGAGCATTACAAATAGGTCTGCCATACACAAAGTGGGGCCTGGAGGGAAAAAAACAAAACCCAGAACTACAACTGATCTCCAGACTGGAGAAAGCAGTTCCTCTGGAGAAAATGGCTGCTTTGAAGGGTGGACTTTATGCCATTATGCCTCACTGAGGTCTGTCCCGAATCCTACCTTTCCCAGGCCCTACCCCCGAACATGCAGGAATTTCCCAACCTGGAGTTGGCAACCCTAATTACAAGCCACCGAAATTCATATTCTAGATCTAGGAATTATGAACGTCAGTGACATCACTTGTTTATATGGGTGCTCGCTTCTGAGGGAGTCTAGCTGGATTGTGCCTAAGCACCGCTGCTATCAGGACAATGCTTCTGCAGTATGTTTACTGACCTCTAGAGGGAGAGCACAAATCTGGGTCCCTGAACAGGGGAGGATCCCCAAGACATGCAGGAGAATCTTTTCTTTTAAAAAATGATCCTTGGCTGCCCCCAACCCTGAGATCTGGGGGGGGGGGGAATCCCTGGCTGTACATGCAGTTTTAAAAAGTGTAACAACAAAGCTCTTCCACCAGGCCTTTGGAGCCACCACTACTACCACCAGCAGCATGGCTACCATCTCATGACAAGACCTCTGATTCGCTGGACCCTTAACTACAGCCCGAGCCAGTCCCCCCTTTATGACATCTAATGTACCTTCTTATGACATCTGAAGTTAAATGGAGTTGACGTTACAATGATTAGCACTGAAGCTGTATGGAATCCAGGGGTCATTTCGTAAAAAAGAGGTGTGTGCAGGAGCTCATTAGCATAACTCATTAGCATCACTTGTTTGCATATGCCACACTCCCTGACATCACTGGAAATGTGTCAGAAGGCAACACCCACCGCTCAGGCTCCACCCCAAAAATCTCCAGGTATTTTCCAACTCAGAGCTGGCGAGCCAGCTTTACACTCTGACTAAAGACACTTTAGGTTTCCTATGCTCTTGCAGGGAAGCTATCCTACAACAAGCATGAAAATACAGATCAAATTAGTATGCTTTTGCTTTTTTCCACAGAGCATCACCATATGTGCCCACTCCTGGCCTTGTTACTCCCAGAACGGTGTTCCTGCGCATTCCTGCTCAAAATGACCCCTGAAGTTGATGTTATAATGACTAGCACTTTACTATTTTACTTGCGGTTTTAATATTCAATTTTAACATTATATTTATATTGATCATTGTTGTGTTATATGTTGCTGAATTTTATCAGTTGTAAGCCACCCTGAGCTGGCCTTGGCCAGGAGGGTGGGATAAAAATCTCTATAAATAAATAAACAACAGCTGAGAGGAATGTGCAAGCACAGAGGGCTGGTATGGGGAAAGGTTGGGGCCAGGGCTATTTTTGGACAGGAACGCACAGGAACAGAGTTCCGGCTGGCTCCCGAGTTGGTCACACCCAGCAGGAACTCATTAGCATAATAGGCCACACCCAACAGCAGAAACTAATTAGAATTGGCTACATTAGGGGTGTGTGGCCTAACATGCAAAGAAGTTCCTGCTACAAGAAAAGCCCTGGGTTTTGACAACAAACCAGGTAAACAGAATAAGAAGCAAAAGGTAGGTTAGGCTGGATGACCACACTTCTGGTAATATGGGGGTGTGGCCTAATATGCTAATGAGCTATGCTGTCAGGAGTGTGGCCTAATATGCTAATGAGTTCCTGCTGTTGGGTGTGGCCTGTTATGCTAATGAGTTCTTGCTGGGCTTTTTCTACAAAAAAAGCCCTGGTTGGGGCCAATGATTCCACTGCAGCTGAAGTTGGTTAGTCCTCCTGTTTACCAATTAAAGCTAGTAAGCAATTGAATTATCATTTAAAAATCTGTCAGGGAAGCATTTGTAGCACCCCAGGAAGCCTCTCATATCTTCCAAAACTAATGCAATGCTCTAATTTCCACATTATACTCGAAACAATCGTAAGCAGGTTTAATTCATACTTACCCACCTCCTTCTCCAACAGAATCTTGTCCTTGCCACATAAAAAACCCAGAAAATATGCAGGAAGATAAGATATGCAGAAAGACAAACTGAAGTCAACATTGCCCACTGACTGAATGGGGAGAGAGGAAAAGACCAGGAACTTTGACCAGTCTACACCTGTCCTTTTTGCTAAAAGCAAACCACCTAAAGCTGGCGGTTTTTAAAAGGCTCCAGTTTCCCCTGCCTACTATTACTATTCACAGCACTTTCCCATGATAAGAAGTGCCTGGCGAGCCTAGCTGGAACATCCATTTGCAGATGTATCAAGCGTCATTATTCTTGACACATCAGCGGCCCCTGAAGCAAATGATATTATGTAAAACATTATCTTCCCTCTGGCCAGGCAGGCTCTTTGTGACCTCTCTCTCTGCCTAATCGCACTTGTCAAGGCAGAGCAGTTGGAAAATGTTGCCCAAGATCTCCCAGTCTGTAAGTAGGACCATGCAGCTGCATGAACTCTGGTTTGTATTTGATATATACTTGCAAAGATTATTGTTGTTCAGTCGCACAGTCGAGTCTGACTCTTTGCGACCCCGTGGACCACATCAAGCCAGGCCTTCCTGTCTTCTGTCATGTTCCAGAGTTTTCTTAATTTCATGTTCATTGCATCGATGATACTGTCTAACTATCTCATCCTTTGCCGTCTCCTTCTTCTTTGACCTTCAGTCTTTCCCAGCATCAGGGTCTTCTCCAGTGAGTGCTCTCTTCTCATTTGCTGGCCAAAGTATTTGAGCTTCAGCTTCAGGATCTGGCCTTCCAGGGAACAGTCAGGGTTGGTTTCTTTTAGGATTGACTGATTTGATCTCCTTGCAGTCCAAGGGACTCTCAAGAGTCTTCTCCAGCACCATAATTCAAACACATCTATTCTTCAGTGTTCGGCCTTCCTTATAGTCCAACTCTCGCAGGCATATATCACTACTGGGAATACCATGGCTTTGACCATGTGGACTTTTGTTGGCAGGGTGATGTCTCTACTTTTTGTTTTACTGTCTAGGTTTGCCATTGTTTTTCTTCCATGGAGCAGGTGTCTTTTAATTTCATGGCTGCAGTCACCATCTGCAGTGATCTTGGATCCCAGGAAGGTGAAGTCTGTCACTGCTTCCACAACTTCCCCTTCTATTTGCCAAGGAGTGATGGGGCCCGGATGCCATGATCTTAGTTTTTTTGATGTTGAGTTTCAAGCGAACTTTTGTGCTCTCCTCTTTTATCCTTAGCAAGAGGCTCTTGAGGTCCTCTTCACTTTCTGCCATTAGAGTGGTATTGTCTGCATATCTGAGGTCATTGATGTTTTCCCCAGCAATCTTAATTCCGGCTTGTGATTCATCCAGGCCAGCATTTCGCCTGATGTACTCTGCATATAAATTAAATAAGCAAGGGGACTATATACATCCTTGTCCAATGCTAAACCAATCAGTTGTTCCATATCTGGTTCTGTCGCTTCTTGACCCTTATAGAGGTTTCTCGAGACATGTGAGGTGGTCTGGTGCTCCCATCTCTTTAAGGACTTGCCACAGTTTGTTGTGATCCGCACAATCAAAGGCTTTAGCATAGTCAATGAAGCAGAAGTAGATGTTTTTCTGATACTCTCTTGCTTTCTCCATAATCCAGCGAATGTTGGTAATTTGATCTCTAGTTCCTCTATCTCTTTGAAACCCAGCTTGTACGTCTGGCAGTTCTCTATCCACGTACTGCTGAAGCCTAGCTTATAGGATCTTGAGCATGAACTTGCTAGCGTGTGAAATTAGTGCAATTGTGGGGATGCAAATGTGGGATCCTCACTTGCAAAGATAGTTCTGGGTAAACAAATGACTGTGGACACAATACACTGGGAAACCCTCCTACTCAAGTCATCTATGATTCTAGAATGGGATTTCTTTGTGGACTGCACCCTGTGTGTTCAGTCCCACAGAGCAACTTAAATGAATTCTTGCAGTTTTTCCAAGGAGTGGATTGGATCCCACCGTTCTGTTCCACTAATGATGCAATTTTTGTAGCAGCACAAGGTGCCTTCCCCTGACACAAAAGAGCCAGTTGGGTGTAGTGGTTAGGAGTGTGAACTCTAATCTGGGAGAACCGTGTTTGATTCCCCACTCCTCCACATGCAGCTGCTGGTGTGATTTTGGATAGTGAAGGGCAGGGTATAAATCCAATCTCCTCCTCCTCCTCCTCCTGCTCCTGCTCCTCCTTCTTTCTTTCTAGTGGACTAAGGTTGGCAAGCAAAGTTAACAGGATAGTTTTGGTGGCTTCCTAGATCCTCACCTGACTAGTCTCCCCAAAATAGATGTGACATCTGACCCAGTGGCTCCAGATATTACCGGTGAATGATATCTTCCGCATAGCATCTGACGAAGTGAGTTCTTCAAGTTACTACTGGACTTCTATTTTCTTATAAAAAAGCAATGGCATTGAAGAGAATTCAGCTTTCAGGACAGAGAAAGATCTATAAGAATGGACTGTCCCAAAAGTTTATGGATCCCAACGGATTCCCATTTTACCTGAAGGGCACATTACAGGATTGAGACAACAGTTCTACTGAAACCCTAGTTGACTAAAAGGAGGTGGCTTGGAAGGTCAACTCAGTATTTGTGAATTTCCTGCATTGTGCAGGGGGTTGGACTAGATGACCCTGGAGGCTCCTTCCAACTCTATGATTCTTTGATTCTAATCAGAAATGGCTGCTGGAGGGAAAGGGACGATTGTGAAGACTGGGGATACCACACTGACAGGTCTTCTGCTCTAGCCATTTTCTTTTTCTACCACTCCTCAGTATAGCTGAGGTGAGGGGACAGGGTGAATAGATATTGTGCTGACCCTGCAGGTGCCACTTCCAGGTTCATGCCGGACATGATGTCATGGTTCCAGTGCCACACCTATTTTCATGCTCCCGCCCCCTAAAGCTCCCACTAGGTGCCAGCAGTGGGCTGGCAGCTCTAGATCCTTGCATGGTCCATGTGCTGGATCCAACTTACAATAAATATACATGAAACAATCCCACAAAGATGCAACAATACCAGGAAATAGGGTTGCCACCTCCCAGTTGGGAAATACCTGGAGATTTGAGGGCTGAGCCTGGGAAGATGTGGTTTCGGGAAAGGGAACTCAGTAGGGTATGACAACAAGCTATCCACTTTCCCAAGCAGGCATTTTCTCTGGAAGTGAAATAAATATTTTAAATAAATAGATCTGTCTCATCTGGAGGTCAACTGTAGTTTTGGAAGATCTCCAGCCCCCCACCTGGAGGCTGGCAACCCCACCAGAAAATACTAAAATCATCCCAAACCAGTTAGAACAGCTGCAGTAACTAAAGTAAATGGTGATCTGAAAAACAAATTAGGCAGAAGTAGAAACCATCTCAGGGAACAGCAAACCAAATTAACTAAAAGCCAGGAGTGGCTCTTGATTCAAGGACTAGGGCAAGGGCATTCCAGAGCTGGGGCAGGGGCAGCCACTATAAAGGACACGTCATCCATGGCTATGGTTGACATTCTCCAAGTGGTGGCTGGAGATCTCCTGGGCTTTCAACAGAGATCAGTTCACCTGGAGAAAATGGCTGTTTTGGAAGGTGGATTCTATGAAGGTCTGTCCAATTAAAGTCCCCCCCCAACCCTGCCCTCCTCAGGCTCCACCCCCAAAATCTCCAGGTATCCCCCAACCCAGAGTTGGCAATCTTATTCATGCCCCCCTACCTCAATTCAGAAGATCAGGGGAACACAAAGAAGGACCTGACATGTAGAATGTTGAGCCTGGGAACACATGAACACATGAAGCTGCCTTGCACTGAATCATACTCTTGATCCATCAAGGTCAGTGCTGTCTACGCAGACCGGAAGCAGCTCTCCAGGGTCTCAGGCAGAAGTCTTCCCCATCACCCACCGCCTGAATCCTTAAATGGAGATGCTGGGGATTGCACCTGGGACCTTCTGCATGCCAAGCAAAGCAAAAGTTCTACCACTGAGCCACATCCCCTCCCAGGGCTGGTGCCAAGCTTTTTTGCGCCCTAGGCAAGGCTTACTACTTGTGCCCCCCCCCCCCCCACAGGTGGGGGGGAGGCAAGGCTGAACAAGCCCCTGCAGCCTTGCCCTCGGCTCCTGTGGGTGGGCCCAGACTGAGACGACTGTAGATATCTATCCTTTGCTTAAGAGAGCCAATTCCCACAGGGAACCTGGCTTTGAGGGAGGAAAGCAAGCGTTCCCCACCCCCCATCCATGTCGTGATGTGTTCTGGCTACCACTGAGAGCCGCCAATGGCCACTTCTCATCCAGCTTCGTGCACTGGGATAGGCTTCTGGGTACCACCTTCTGGGCGCTGAAGATTTCTGCCGGTGGTGACGACCTGGTGATGTCCCTCCCAGCCAGCCAGGCTGCATGGCACTCTAGAATGGGTGGGAGTGCCAAGGCAAAGGGATGGTGGCGAGGGAGGGATGGTGGCAGGGTGGCAGGCCAGCATGGCATTCTCTTTCAGGGGGCGCTCTAGGCAACTGTCTAACTCTGTTTTATGGGCACACCAGCCCTGTCCCCTCCTCATAGAGGACTACTGAAGAATAGTGATGTGTTTTGACAAATGACAGCAGTTAGTCTTGTAAGAGCTTCATACAAAAAGTCAAGTATATTTTCTGGCTCCAAAAATCAGAAACAGAGCATCGAAGGAACATGAGCTGCCTGTGCCTGACCATTAGCTTTGTTTCTGACCATGGATACATTATGTACAGTTGGGTGGGTTGGAATTTGATTTCATTTTGCAATACGTTATGCATTTAAAACACCTTAAAATCTTCCATGCACATGCACACTTGTTTTTGGTAAGGGAGAAAATAAGGATATGGCTGGGGCTAGAATGATAAAACTAGGAAAATCTGAGGGGAGGCTCTCACAGACCTTTTTAAAAATGATCCTTACATGAATAAAAAAAACAAGTCCAGGCACTTCAAAACCAGAACAATGAATGGATGAATTAATATTCAGCTGAAGGATAAGGCAAAAACCCAGATGCTCCAGCCTTGTATTCAAAACCCATCTCTTCATTACTGCAGTGTGATTCACTAAATTACCTATAAAGATTCTTACAACATTGTAATTAATTTCCAAAGTCCTTGCCAAAGCACTTTCTATAGTCCCTGTATAAATATTAATCAACACTGATTGTTCTTAAACCCCAGTATAAATACGGATACCCTTTAATCCAGCACATGTAACAGGATTGCACATTCTCTTCTAAACAATGACTCAACACAGTTAATTCCTGCTGCTAATTAAAACTGGAACATGTTTAAAAATAGAGGGAAACACACGGATTACTTGCAAAGAACAAGGCGTGGCTCAGAGAGGTGGAAATATAGCTTCTCACAGGTCTTACATGTCCTTGAGTCCCAGTAACCGTAACCTCCAGCCAAGAAGTTTCAAATAGAAGGCATCAACAGACCGGTCCTGTGGTCCAGGTATTAATGCTGACATACTGAATTCCTGACCCCACAAATCCCCTGTCGCAATGTTAACAGCGCAACACGATAATTAGAAGCAAAAGCTTAAGATAGGAACACAGTTGGCCTCTCTCCTGTCACTGGAGCTACCTGTCAGTCATGCCGTCACTTATCACACATTAACCATGCACAAAAGGCACCAATCAATGTTCTGCAAAGGCCAGAAGGCCATGATGACGTCACACAGCCCAATCTGCTAACACCCACCCCTTCATGATTGTACAACAGAGCTCACTGGGTCCAATCACATCCCTAATGTCTGGCGATCAGCCACCAAGACCTCTTGTAGCCCCCCCCCCATCCCCTGTGGCCAGGAATTGGAGGTGAACCATGTGCGTGTGAATGAGGTACTCCACCGCTATGACACAACCTCTTCTCTGACTCTCCCCACAGCTTGTCTCTCCCCCACAAAATCATAGAATAGAGTTGCCAGCCCCCAGGTAGGGCCTGGAGACATCCTGCTTTTATAACTGATATCCAGCCGACAGAGATCAGTTCCCCTGGAGAAAATGGCTGCTTGCTTGGAAGGGTGGACTCTGTGGCATTGTACCATTCTGAGGCCCCTCCCCTCTCCAAACCCCACCCCCTCCTGGATCCACCTCCAAAGTCTCCAGGTATTTTCCAACCCAGAGCTGGCAACCCTATCACTGAATCATAGCGTTGGAGGGGGCCTCCAGGGTTATCTAGTCCAACCTCCAACCTCCTGCACAATTCAGGAGCTTCAGAACATAAGAGAAGCCAATGTTGGATCAGGCCAATGGCCCATCCAACATTATGTCACACAGTGGCCAGAAATACCAGGTGCCCTCAGGAAGTCCACCAGTGGGGCCAGGAGTAAATAATCCACTTTCAGTGCACTTTCCAACTGGATTCTTACTGTGTGAACTGGCAAAAATCCAGTTGGAAAGTACACTGAAAGTGGATTATTTAGTACATGTGACCACAGCCATGGTAGAAAATGCAGCTCTGCCCCTGCCCCACTTCAGCCCACAGCATCTTTCACTGAAAGGTAGACTGCCTCTGACCATGGAGGTTTCATGAAGCTGCCATGCAGAGGTCTGGCTGCCACTCATCGCTGCATTCACTGCCCCACCCACTCAAACCACTCACCCTCGAAGATTCCACCAACACCCCTCATCCTGCATGCTCCTTTTGGTTCAGCCTGGCTCACTGTGTATCTTCCCCCCTCTTCACGTACTCACAGATGGTTTGGTCCACACTGCTCCTTCTGTCCTCCCCCCAGCTGCTTTCAGCCCCATCCTTCTGGCTTCCTCACCCAACGACATGTCAGTTTCTCCACGGCTTCACTGCCAATGTTCCGGGGCAGGGCTGCCTCATTGCCAAATCCATTCATAGCCCGTTCCTTGCACTGCCACCGCCAACTTCACAGATACTCACCCTCCACACCTCCAATGACCCCTGTTCCATGCCCAGAAGATGACAAAAACCCTCCAAGATCTGCAGCCAAACTGGCCTGGAGAAAAATTGCTTCCTGGCTCCATAATTGTTACAATCTGACATGCCTTTCTCAGTTATGGGTTTGCTAATCTCCAGGTGCAGCCTGGCGTTCTCCCAGAATTAGAACTCATCTCCAGTCCACAGGGATCAGTCCCCTGCTTAAAGTGGCTGTTTTGGAGGGTGAAGTGTTTTGGAAACATGCCACACTCGAGTCACTCCCCTTTGCAAACCCTGGGCTCCCCGGGCTTCACCCCCAAATCTCTAGGAATTTCTCAACCCGCAGTTAGAAACCCTACTGGAAATCCTGGCTTTAGAGGAGTCTCAGGACAGTCCAATGACAAAGTCGTAGAGGCTTCTAATACCAGTGTGACCAGCCAAGAGGCTTTGCGAAGCCTGGCCAGCAACTGAACATCTCTAATGGCTCAGCTGGATGTAAAAAGGGCAAGGCAGGAAGAGATAAGATGCTGGTAGCGAGGCGGGGGTGGCGCAGAGTCCAAACCTGGCTGTGGGGATCTTTAAACTGCCACTATGCGACAGGAAGGGGGGGGGGGCAATGTGAGACATGACAGCAGCAGTAGTGCAGGAGCAGCTGGGAGGAGAGAGAGAGAGATGGGGTCCAAGGCACAAGAGATGGCTGGCACAGAGTGGGAGGAACTGGCAGTGACAGCTGATGGACCGGGGCAAGCTGCTTTGCAGTCAGTGAGCTTGGGGGTCCAAAACAACTGAAGGCAAGTGTAATGATTTCATGTTTTGGTGTTTTGTTTTTTTCTTTAAATGTTTAATGTGACTACAGTAATGTAAGAAGAATGATAGAGGGAAATAAGTGTGATGTGATTAGCTGATGACTGAGAGTGTCGGAGGAGAGAGGTCTCTGAGGAGATTCAGTGCTCTTGAAGAGATGAGTGTAGAGAGTTGTGGGAAAAGCTTAGCCTGTGTGGCTAATATAAATAGTTTAGCCTGTGTGGCTAAGGCAGGCAGAATCTATCCTGTATGGCTAAGAAAAACAGTTCAGCCTGTGTGACAGAGAGAGACAAACAGTTCAGCCTGTGTGGCTTAGAGAGAGAAACAGTTCAGCCTGGGTGACTATGTATATGAACAAGAAAGTTGAGCCTGTGTAGCAGAAATATATATCTATATCTATATCTATATCTATCTATCTATCTAAAAGCCTGACAGAGTTGAGTCTTGGTGTTTGAGTAACTGTGTGTGACGCCAAGCTTTGTCAGTTATATTTTCTTTCTTCAACAACAGTTCAAAAATACCCAGAAACCTATTTTGTTCTTTTATAAATAAATCCTTATTTGTTTAAACTTATCCCAGCAATCTGATCAGTCCTTCCTCAGGGCCACACAGTCCTCTGAAGCACCCAGGCATTGGGTCATACCACCAAAATAGAGAGAGTTGGAATTTTTAATTCCTGGTGGCAGCAGAAATCTAATGAGTTCATGTACACAGAGTATGTTTTAAAGGAAAACAGTCTCCCCAATAAGCGAGGACATCACAGCAAGTGATCCCGGTGGGGCAGGTGCACTGGAGTTGTGTACTGAGTTGTAAGAGACTGTTGTGGGTCAGCCAGGTTTCAGCACTAGCTAGGACTCCTCAGAAGAAGAGGAGCCTCATATAGCTAGCCTTGCATTAATGGAGCCTGCGAGCCAGTACACAGACCAGGCAAAGACTGGCTTGGGGAGACCCAGGAGATCCAAAGGCCCAGGCTGGTATATTAGGAGGGGCAGGGGAGGTCTCTCGCTGAGATAGTGTTGCCAGCCTCCAGGTGATGCCTGGAGTTCTCCCACTGTCAGACTCCTGGATAAATCAGTCCCCAACAACATTCACTCTGAAGAATGATACGTTTATTGAGACATTGATAGGATCCAGAATGGACCCAGTCTGTGCTAGAACTGAAGGTGAAGGTGCAAAAGCAGTAGATAACAGGGTTCAAGCAAGGGCCTTAAAAGGTTTAGAACCAATCACCCCTAGGTATTCCACCCACCAAAACCAACTGCTCCTTGTTCCCACCTTGGTGACATCTCCCCAACATGAAGACAAAAGCCAGGCAGTGAAAGGTGAGACCCAAGGCCAGAGAAGGTTCTCAGGGGCGATAAGCAACACTCTACTTCAAAGCATCCAAAAGCAAAAGTATGTGGATTTCACACTCTCCTACTCCCCTTCCCGTTTTCTATGGCAAGCGAGCAATAAAATGGAAAGTGAGTCTGACACCCACTATTACAACTGATCCTCAGATGACAAAGATCAGTGGCTGCTATGGAGGGTAGGCCCTATGACATTATATACCAGTGAAGTCCCTTCCCTCCCCAAATCCCACCCTCCCCAGGATCCATGCCCCAAATCTTCAGGTATTTCCCAACCCAGGAACAGCTGGTATGAGACAGGCTGGGCCCTTCGCCCCTTCTGAGAGGGCGGGAGAAGCAGGAGGGTGAGCTCACCCCTCAGCTTTCTCGGCCCTTCTGAGCCATTTGTGGAAGAAGTTCTTCAGTGAGCCCACCGCTTCCCATGTAAACAGCCCTCACACACCACCTGGCTCTCAAGTAGCAGCATTCAGCACTTTGACGCCCTTGTGTACTACTGTGCTGTTGTTTTACTAATGTTAATGGAAATAATTTAAGCCTTTTGCCTACCAATTGTTTAGCACATAAAAGGACTGTCAGTCTCTCTGTTTTCCTTAAGACAGGCTTTTCAAAAGAAAATGCAAACACTGACATTGTGTTTTCCCCTGTAAAGTTCACAAACAAATGTGTGGTTATCATCCTTTTTGCAGTTTTAAAAGGTCCACTGACAGAAAATTCATGCAGGTCTCCAAAAGGCATTTGAAGACGAACATCATGTGAGAGATTAGGGGACATCTCTCTGTCAATTCACAGTAACGATTTGGGAACAATAGTCTTTATCACAAATGAGAAAGAGCAATCGCTGTTTTGAGAAGGACAACAGAACAATTGGAATGAAAAGAAAGAATACTTGTTTATTGTTTTGTCAACCGTACATACATCTTTGAAATTCTAAGGAAAGAATGTCAAAATGCGAAATCAACAGACTTTAAACATTGTGTATGTACTTAGTTACCCAGAACAAAACAACATTTTACACTCTTCAAATGTAGCGTTTTATGTTGAAAGACCTACTTCTTGATTTACCCCATCCACCCCCTCTCCCTGGCTGCCTGAAGTCCTGCAAAACTCAGAGCCCCAAACTCTCCTTTCTCTGCTTGTGAAGAACTCCACAGTCAAACTTAGTACAAACTCTTTCTCTGCTATTCCCAGTAGCTCTCATGAATGACATATTCTCAAGGAAGAGGTGAGCACAGCCATGAAGGACTATTAGCATTCTTTTGGGAAGAACCCATGTACCCACTGAGAACGTATCAACCAATGAATGATTCCTGAACATCACTTAGAAGAAGAGGAGTTGAGAAGAAGAAGAGAAGAGATTGGATTTATACCCTGCCCTTCACTAACCAAGAGAGTCTCAGAGCCGCTTACAAACTCCTTTCCCTTCCCCTCCCCACAGCAGACACCCTGTGAGGTAGGTGGGGCTGAGACAGCTCTGACAGAAACTGTCATAAACAGCTGTGCTAGAACTATGGCTTGCCCAAGGTCATCCGGCAGGTGCAAGTGGAGGAGTGGGGAATCAAACCCTGTTCTCCTAGATTAGAGTCTGCACACTTAACTGCTACACCAAACTGGCTCTCCAGTTGGTTTTTATACCCTGCTTTTCTCTACCCTAAAGAGTCTCAAAGTGGTTTTACAATTGCCTTCCCTTTCTCTCCCCACAGCAGGCCTCTTGGAAGGCAGGTGAGGCTGAGAAAGTTCTGAGAGAACTGTGACTGGCCCAAGGTCACGCAGCAGGCTTCATGTGGAGGAGAAGTTGGGACTCTTAACCATGACACCACACTGGCTCTCTTAGCAAAGGATCATCACTCAGCAGCATAACCTTTGAAGGTATATGTTTCCTGATTAGCCCAAACCATGCTGTAATGTTGTGGAGGAGAACTTGCTTAGGATAGGATCTTGGACTAGCAATTCAATCAACTGTAGGAATTCTCATGGTGGCAGTTCCTTTGTCCCTCCTGTTCTACTGTTGGTTGTATGGCTGGATGTTGGGTCCGTTGTTGTGTGGTAGCAAACATTCACTTCCTGGATTGCCTCATCCACAGAGGAAAATCCAGTCACAAACACAAGAGAACGACAGAGCAAAAGCCAACAGTGTGGGGATGCAGCGAAAATTCCAGTTTTTTCACTCTCACACAAAAATGCAAGAACTGTTCACTGGATCGGTGCCAAAAAAATAGGAAATGTGACGTGGGGGAAGGGTTTGGCAACCCAGGAGAACTCCCAACTGATAAAACAGAAACATCACTGAAGAATATTTGAACAGACAATCAAAGCCAGCAGTTCCTGCCCAAAGGAACTTCACAGGCAGTTATGAATGGGTTCCTTTGTTCCTCTTTCCCTTCCATTTGTCTCCTCTTTGTAATTCTAGGGCACAAGAGACAGCAGAAGCCTGTGCTCTGTCATCCCCTCTGAAATGCTCTTCTTCATCCAGGCAGAAAGATCACAGGGCTAAACCTTTGCCCTAAACTTTATCAGCTGAACAAAGTTCTAAAACAAGGGCTTCTTATCATTTATAATACATTGTCCATGCATTTCATTATGCAGAGTTTACCTTCAGCGCACTCACTGCCATGGTCCCCTGTGGACTCTATTGCATTATACTCCATCAAAGTGCTTCCCTTCCCCTCCCCAAAGCCCACTCTCCTCAGGTTCCACCCCCTAAATATCCAGGTATTTCCCAGCCTGGAGCTGGCAGCCCTATGTAGTACTGAATAGCAGATCTTGAGAATAAAAAGCAAGGCTGTCCTTCCTTCATGCCAAAGCTGTGAGCTTCTCTTCGGAATTAACCTGCCAACAAAGTGGGGAAAAGACTATTTGACCAGAGTCAGTGCTTATCCAACATGACAATTCTTGTGTTAGAATTTCTTAGATTAAATGGTGTTGTTCCACAAGAAGCCAGTTGTGACTTCGGTTGTGTTCATATGTCTCTTCTGAGTTGCGCCAGGCATGAGTGCCTGGTGGATTTAAAGGGCACATCCAGACTGCAACATCTGGGAATCGTGCTGCTTCTGTGATCAGCCCACCGATCCCCATTGGGAATCCGTACTTAAAAGATAGTGGTGAAAGTCCCATCCTAAGCTGGCCGATGGGCCAATGCCGAACTTTCCCCCATCAGGTCATTCCACCAGCACACAATCAGCCCATAGGGATGGTCTCCAAACCATCCCAAATGGCTGCCATTTTAAAAAATTCTTAGTGATGAGTTCATAACCACTTGAACATGCGATGTCCACAGAGCTCCGCTCAAATGATCAGGACAATTTTATGTTTCTGAAGGTCCCGTGATATTTATGCACTTTGTTAACTGAAATGGTACCTAGAGGAAGTTACCACTGGTGGTGCTTTTACCATTTAAGTCTGTGCATGCACAGAAAAACAAGTAGATAGTGAGGCACATATGCACATGCGCAAACAGGAATTTTTTTTTTTTAAAGTCGACCACAGGGCTCTTTAAGGTGGATGCCGTCTAGACAATCCACCGCGGAGTCATGCACAGTAAAGCGATTCACGGGGAAGCTGTCTGGTCATGCAATGCTGAATAAAAAAGATCTAGATCAAATTACAGCCAGGCCAATGGCGGGATTAGCTGCCCATCTGAACGCACCCTTTATTATACAATCACTGCCCCACCAACTTAATAGCATCACCAGGTCTGCTACAGGAGCTTTCTCATTGGCTGTGACCTAAATCAGCAACTCAATCAATTTTAAACTAAACAGAAATCTCCTTTGCATTCACCTCCTCTGAGCCACAGCTGTTGAGGGTAGGGTTTGCTTGGCAGTAAGTAATAAGGATAAATTGCTATTTAATAAAGAGAGAGATAAAAATAAAATGAGAACTCTTGGGAAACAGATGACTGCTCAACTGCTGGAACAGCCAGAATCCATCCAACAATTCAGGAAGAGAGCTGCCCATCTGAAAATACATGAAAAATGCACAGAGGGAAGAGAAAGGATGCATGGCTGGGGGAAGCCATCCCTGGACAACTGCCAGTAAGGGAAAGGCTCACATCCTGGGTTGCCAACTTTGCTCCTGGTGAAGGGTGTACACCTTTGCAATGGCTGTAGGACAGGAAGCAGTTCAACACAAAGCCATTTTCCCCACTACCATCACATTTCACATATTGATTCAGCTCAGGAAAACATGGAGTCCCTTGGTGCTCTATGACTGTCCCCTGTTAAAGTATTATTATTGGTTGAAAATTCAGTTTGGTTTAAGTTGATTTTTCTTAACCACAGCTTAGAAGGAAGGGAAAAGCAATTCATGGCAAAGTTATATATTGAATCTGGTAGCCAAGATCAGATTTTCAGAAGTCCAGGGGTCATTTCATAGAAAAAGAGGAGCAGGAGCTCATTAGCATACATATTAGCATAACTCATTAGAATATGCCACGCCCCCTGACATCACCGTCTGAATGTCAGTTTCAACCTCAGTATACCCTATGGGCCATTGAAGTCATTGCAAAAACTCAAAGGGTATATGAGGGGCTGGAGGAGAGGGGGTTTGAGGGAGAGGCTCCAAACTTGCAGGATAGCTGCTGGAGTGTGTCCCCGAAATACCCACCAAGTTTCAAGAAGATTGGACCACGGGGTCCAATTCTACGGGCCCCCAAACAAGTTGCCCCATCCCCTCCATTGTTCTCTATGGTGGGGAAAAACGTTACTTTTTCTCCATCATAGAGAACAATGGAGGGAATGGGGGCAACCTATTTGGGGGCAACCTGTTTTTTTGAAACTTGGTGTGTATATGGGGGAGAGACTCTAGCAGCTATCCTGCAAGTTTGGAATCTCTCCCTCAAACCCCCTCCCCTCCAGCCACTTTTAAAGCTGCCGCCGAATTTTGGTGATAATTCGGCGGTGGGCCGAATCAGATCAGAGAATCTGATTCGGCCCGTGGCTGCCCTAATGCCCACTCCTGGGCTGGCGGAGCATTGCTCTGCCTTGCTCCGGCCCCAAAGGACTCCTGCAGAAGACTATTTAAGAGGGCTTGACTTCTTTGCAACAAAGCAATTAATAAAACAAAGACTGCTAGATATAAGAAGAAGAAGAGATTGGATTTATACCCCACCCTCCACTCCCCAAGGGAGTCTCAGAGCGGCTTACGAACTCCTTTTCCCTTCCCCTCCCCACAACAGACACCCTGTGAGGTAGGTGGGGCTGAGAGAGCTCTTTCCCAAGCTGTCCTTGAGGGAACAGCTGGTACAAAGCTATGGCTTGCCCAAGGTCATCCAGCCAGGTGCAAGTGGAGGAGTGGGGAATCAAACCTGGTTCTCCCAGATTAGAGTCCGCGCACTTAACCACTACACCAAACTGGCTCTCCTGGTGTTCAGATGGACACTGCACTGCTAAGTACCTTAAGAATATCTCCCCTTTACAAGCAACTTGCATCTTCTCCTTTAACTCTTCCACCTTATTTTACCAAATTACTTAATCCTGAGCATAGGAAAGCATTTACCAAAGCGTAGTTGGATACCTTACAATGGCGATGGTAAGAGGCTGTTACAATGCGATCCCATATAAAGAATGTGTCTGTACTTGAAATAAGAATTCTATTGAGGATCTAGGCCATGTGGTCTTTTACCACCCAAGATTTGCATTAGAATGCAAAAGATATTTTGGGAATATTTTATTACAATATTTTAGTGCAATTATAGGGAGAGCATTTGACGACAGACTAACTATATTACTTGCCGACAAAAATAAATGGATTATGATTCAAAGGGCAAAGTTTGTTGCATGGGTGATAAAGGCCTTACCAAAACCAACCAGTGTTAATGTGGCTAATGGATACATGTATGCATTTTGTCAATTATTTGTCTCAACTGCTTGAACTGATGTTGGTTTTAACCCAAATTTTTGCTGTGATCTTAATGATTGTTTATAAAATTGTAAACTATATTAGAGTTTTTATTGTTTTTGTGATTGTTGGATTATAACTCTGATGCTGATGGTATGTTTGGTGTTAATTGCTAAGGCTATGAGCTAATGCAATAGGGATGATGCTGATGACAATGATAGAGGGAAGAGCAACATGGAGAACAACCCAGCCAATGACAAAACCCGTCCTCCTTCATGACCACAACAATCTCGTTGCTCACCAAATTGCTGACCCCTGTCAAATGCTGAGACACTTCTGTATAAAAACGAGTACCAAGGAGGCTGAATTACAAATAGGCAGGCATGTTCCAGGAGGGAAAAAAGAGATCATGTTTCTTCATCTGTTAATCTTAGAATGAAATCCATTTTTAAAGTATCAATATAAACACGTATAGTCACATACTATAGTTCCTTGAGCCTTGCATGGAGATAGCTACCCTGTAGCCCTGGGAGGTTCTCCAAGGTTCAGCTGAGGCTTTGTACAATCAAGCACCATCTCCAGGGATGGGCCAGCTATGAAGAGTGGCTACCCCAGAGGCCAATCGCTTTGGTAAGCCAGCACCCATGCATCACCACCACCCTCTTCAATCAGGGCTTTCATTGCTGCCATCCGCCCCCATTCTTCCCAGGAATGCTCTGCGCATAATCTGTCTCCCACCCCTCACTCACCATCATGCATGCCACATGGCTTCTAGTGCACTCACAGTGATCAGGGGAGTGCATTCTGAGATGTACAGCAAAGTCTAGTAGTGGATAGAGCCCTGGATGAGGATACTGAGAGACCTGGGTTTGATTCCTCACTTCTTCCATGGAGACATGCTGGGTTGTTGTGTGAAAATGGAAGAGGGGAGACTGGTGTTCTCAGCAGCTTTGAGTCCCAGCTTGAGAGAAAAGCAGGATATAAAATAAATGCATGCATGTATGCATGATGCATACCCCAAAGAGCCTGCCCTTACATAAGCAGGTCTGTACCATGTCACCCTCCCCCCAAACTTCTTTCCACGTCGACATCAGTAACAAGTTGGTACATAATGAGAAAGTGTATGCTCATTGATACTCCTATATCTAGATGTTTATATCTTTATCTGGGGTGTCGAGATCATCTTGCAAGCTTTTCTGCAGAAGCCAAGTAGGAGCAGAAGCAGCAGCATTCTGAACAGTCAACGACTGACCCAGGAGGATCCAGGTCTGACATCCTGTGGTGATTCCCTCAGACCAGGAATGGTTTCTGCTGACCACCACAGGGAGCTGGAACTCCAGTAAATGCCAAGGTGGGGGGGATCTCCTTTTGCCTTCCCCTGTGGACACCTTTGCTTCCTGATACCCTTGCCCTGGACACTGGTTCCTACAGGTAGCCATTTTGTGATGTCTGCTATTACCGTACATCACTGGGAGTAAAAACGCCAGCCCCATGCTTTGGCCCAATGAGAAGGATCACGCCCTAGATTTATTGCCTAGCATGCTGCTGATACTGGAGTCTCTAACAATCCGACACAAATTCTGTGTTATATCCTCTCAGATGCTATGCCCTGGGTGAAATTAAGACAACAGCAGAGTTACAAAGAAAACTCTTTTGTCCTTGTAATTTTTTTTTTTTTTGCTTCGTCTGGCTTCTGTCGTCAATGTCAAAACTCCCGCTGTCTCTGAAAATAGAGACAGGGGTGGGGGTTTTAGTCTATAGTTCGTGCTTTTTGTGTATATGTGTGTGTGTTTAGTTAGTAAAGCTGATATTCTCCCGTCAAAGTCTATGACGTGGGTTTCCTAAGTTCATGCAATCCACATACACCCATCCTGCCAAAATATCATTGTTAACAGCGGGGTTTCTGTTCTCAAAATACTATGCCTGGGGGTGGCAAGTGCCAGGTTTCATTTTCAAAACCTCTCATTTCTATCTGTTCTTATTTTGGTGAAAAAGAGCTGGCAAGTTTAACATTTGAGGGTGAAAAGCAAATATCCTGTGAAACCCCATGAGTTTACAACACTAAGTTAATAACACCATCTCCATGTCCTAGGGTCCCTCCAGGTGGCACCAGGGGATCCCCTGGAACTACAGCATATCTCCAAACTACATTCTCCCTTAGAGAAAATGGATGCTTTGGAGGGTGGACTTTATGATGTTGTACCCAACTGTGGTCTCTGTCCACCTCAGGCTTCCTGCCCAAATCTAGAAGAAAAAGAGAAGAGACTGGATTTGTACCCCACCCTTCACTACCCAAGGGAGTCTCAGAGTGGCTTACAAACTCCTTTCCCTTCCCCTCCCCACAACAGACACCCTGTGAGCAGTGTTCCCTCTAAGCTGAGTTAGCGTGAGCTAGCTCACAGTTTTTTAGCCTCCGGCTCACACATTTTTGTCTCAGCTCAGGAAGGATGGCTCCAGAGCAAACTGATTTATGCTGTCGCCAAATCACTCGCTCACAACTTTAGGGCCAGTAGCTCACAAAATAGAATTTTTGCTCACAAGACTCCACAGCTTAGAGGGAGCATTGCCTGTGAGGTCGGTGGGGCTGAGAGAGCTCTGACAGAAACTGCCCTTTTTCAAGAACAGCTGTGCCAGAACTATGGCTTGCCCAAGGTCATCCAAGCTTCCAGTGGAGGAGTGGGGAATCAAACCTGGTTTTCCCAGATTAGAGTTCACGCACTTAACCACTACACCAAACTGGCTTTCTTCTTCCCAGTTTCAAAAATCCATTTAATATATAGTCCTCAGATAGAGGACGTATCCAATATTAAACTGATAAGAACAGATACTACACTTGAGCTTAGCCAAAAGGTGGAGAATCTAGTGGTCACTTCAATATTATATTACGTTAAGTCTGGCATAACTCCCTGAAGGTTTAAACTGCAGGTTTTTATGACAGACATAAACAAATGTAATATTGAATTGACTACCAGAGGGAGCAAAACACATGTGAAACAGGGAAAAAATACACAAGGGAGGAAAATGTAGAAAAAGCCATTATTACTGAAAGCAATTTTAGAAGGCTAAAAGTCTGAGCAGAGAAATGACAGAAGGGAGGGGTTCCTTAACCCTTTCCACCATGGACTTCTACATTTCCAATAACTGAACAAAGGTCACCAAATGCTGCTTCTTTCCTGCAAGTATGCTGTAACCTAATGCCAGCAATAAAGTTCAGCTTTGTGACTACTTGCATTTCACAGAGGATGCTCGTAAGAACAGGTTGTAGCATGGCCTGAAAAATCCGCTTCCCGTGTCTTTATCTTTTTAGATGTTGGAACATCCAGCCTGATGAAAAGTTCTGGTGAGCTCAAAAGCTTCACACTGTGTTGCGTCAGTTTGGATACTGCACAGATTTTGGAGAGGGAAAAATTCTAGTGGGAAAAAGATTGACTAACCCCAACCCCCTCCAATTCCTGCACCCGTTTGCTTTGGTTAAAAAAGAGCAACGGGAGTCAGGGGAGGAAATACACATAACTGCATGTTTTATCTAGTAAATCTTCACATATGTGGATGAGGAGGTTTTCTACATGGTGCTTCTGCTGTTCGATATGATACACTCACAGAATACATGCCTGCTTTTTAAAAGAATGTAAATCTGCTTAAATGGATTTTGAAACTTCTGACATTTTAAGAACCTAGCAATCTTCAGCACACAAGCATAAGCCAGCCCTTGCTGAAACTCCAGCTGTGCCTTTTCTCTTTTGAAGCATTCCCAGCTGGAAGGAGCTGATCTCGGAAAGGAGAACCCTGCCGCTTATAAACATGGGGTCTGATCCTGGACTCCTCATTCATCTTGTGCCTGGGGAGGACCTCTCACTGGGAACATCGGGGTGCACCACAACAAGGAGTGCTTTGAAGATGACTAAACTGGGATGGATCACATGGTAGGGCACTTGGCTCGACAAGAACAATGCTGAACAAAGTGTACAGACTCACCCACAGATAAGCCACCTCTGCCGTCTCCTCTTGCAGGAACCGGTGAGGAGTATTTTAAGAACTTGTTTTAAGTAGCACCTGTATTTGAAGCTGGTGCAGTGAGAAAAAGAGGACTTCAAAAGTCTCCAGCTTTCAACTGCTAGTCTCTTGTAGAGCCTATCGACTTAACTGATGATACTTTATGATCAGAGGAACCACAGCGGACAATCAGAAGTGTTGTCCTCAACTGACCTCAAGTGATTTGGGATCCAGTTTAAAACACAGACATGCAAGTATGCAGGGGGGTTTTGGTAGAAAAAGTCCAGCAGGAACTTATTAGCATAATAGGTCACACCCAACAGCAGAAACTCATTGGCATATTAGGCCACACTCCTGACAGCACAACTCATTAGCATATTAGGTGGGGGCTGGGAAAGCACAGGGCAGGCATGGAAGGTTGCCTCTTCCCCCCCCCTCCCCCGAGCTTCTCTGCCCCACTTCAGCATCACCTTTCTAGTCTCCTTCCTGCCCCCAACCAGACTGCTGGGGAAAGGCGGTGCTGAAGTGCCTGGGATCAGAAAGATCAGCATCGCCTTTCTAGTCTCTTACCCCTCCTCAGGAAGGAAAGCAGGCATGTTTGCCAAGGCACACAGGCTGGGGAGACCGAGGGCAGCCAGGCAAACATGCCCCGTTCCTTCTCTGAGCCTTTCTGCGGAGAGACTCGGGGAAGGGGGGGCATGGTAAATGCCTTTCTCGCCTTTCCCCAGATCGGGAAGGAAAAGAAAGGCATTTTCAATGTGCCTGGGTTCCTTGCCTGCCCTTTTCCTGCTGCGACATGTCAGCTAGAGAAGGGAAGGCAGAGCTAGGCTTTTCCTGGTCAATTTCACTCTCAGCTGACTGGTGGGAGTGAAATTGACAAGGAAATCTCAAGGGGCTCCCCAGAGGGAAAGAGGGCATTTTAACATGCTGCCTTTCCCTCTTGTGTGTAACGTGGAGAGGGCAGCGTGCTCTATAGCCACACATGCCAGAGGTTTTGGTTGTAGGCGTGGCCAACTCAGGAGCCAGCCGGAACTCCGTTCCTGTGTGTTCTTGCCCCCAAATAGCCCTACAAGTATGGATTTTATATGCTGCCATTGTCAAACCTTGAGCTTCAAAATGAATTATCTGTTTTAAATAATGTAATGGCTGTGACTCCTGTATCAGGCCAGTATCACTAGTCAGCTTCCATTAGTTCCGGAACCCAATTCCTCCCTCCCTCTCTCCAGGACCCAATTCTTCCCTCCATGACAGGACCTGAGGGTAGCTTCTCCTCTGAGCAGTTCAGTTAAACAGAAAGGGGGATAGCAGCCCAGTAGCCCTGTCTGATTGCTGTACAAGACTGATAAGGAGCTGGCCAAGGAATCTCTGGCTACCTTGAATGAGTTCAGGTCTCCTGGGCCAGATGAACTGTATCCCAGAGTCCTAAAAGAATTTGTTGATGTCCTCTCATAACCACCTTCTATCTTCTTTAAGAAATCTGGCAGGAATCAGGTAGAGTATCTTGAGAAAGAAAACAGCAAATGATGTCCCAGTCATCAAGAAGGAGGGTCCAAGAAACTTCAGACTGGTCAGTTCGACTTCAGTACCAGGAGAAATACTGGAGAGGATGATGAAGCGGTTGATCTGTTAAGCATCTTGAAAACCATGCTGTGAATCAGTGTTCCCTCTAAGCTGAGTTAGTGTGAGCTAGCTCACAGTTTTTTAGCCTCCAGCTCACACATTTTTGTCTTAGCTCAGGAAGGATGGCCTCCAAAGCAAACTAATTTATGCAGCAGCCAAATTACTCGCTCACAGATGTAATGCCAGTAGCTCACAAAGTAGAATCTTTGCTCACAAGACTCCACAGCTTAGAGGGAGCATTGGCTGTGATCAATAGAAGTGAATGTGAATTTGGCCAGGACAAATCCTGCCAGAACCATCACAGGTTTCGGGGTTTTTTACTGAATTACTAGCCCAGTGGATTATGGGAATCAAACATAGTTTGATTCCAGCAAAGCCTTTGACAGAGGTTCCTGTGAAATTTTGGTTAGCAAATCCGTTAAATGTAGGGCAGACAGCCGTCCAGTCAGGTGAATTCACAGCTACTTGGAAAACTGTGCTCAGATGGAAACACCTCTGGGCAAGCAGCTGGCTGGGGGGAGGCTGGGGGGCTGCAGAGCTCCATCCCAGACCTAGTACTCGTCAACATTTTTATCAATAACTCGGATGGAGGAGTGGGAGGGATCCTTATCAGATGAGTAGATGGCACAAAACTGGGAGGGAGGGGCAGGAGAATGCTTTGGAAGAAAGAACTAAAATCCAAAATGAACTCGAGAGGTTGGAAAGAGAGGCTAAAATGAAATGAAATTCAACACACCAAATGTAAAGTTCTGCATTTAGGAAAGAAGGGATCAGATGCACAGGTGGGGAGACACCTGGCTTGGCAGCACTATCTAGACTTTGCCTGAGCACAAGCCAAACACATGTCAGCGGCTGCCAACATCACCCTGAGCTTGCTGAAGGAAGGACAGGATAAAAAGACGTGATGTATGGATAGACTTAAAGATTCTCTAAAATGGCAATTTTTTTCTAACTGGGATTAACAATAGTTAAAAACTGCTGTAAATTAGGAAAAGAGGGAACGTGTTTCCTGTGTCTAAAATATGTAATACCTAATCAAACTATCCATTCACTAACATTACTTTAAAAACTTTTCTCCAGATGCTTACCTTTGAATTTTATTTGCCTCCTTCTGAAGACCCCCATCTCTTTTCATTCACGGACTCCACAATCTTCTTGTGTCCAGTGACTATTTTTACCTTTTGCATACTAAGTCGGGGGGTGGGGGTGGAAGAGACATTTCAAACTCAGACCGATTTCCCACAGCTGCTGCTCCACTCCAGCTCTTCCCTTTGCCCTGATCGTGTCAATTTCCCACTATTTGCTGCACGGCTGCATTTTGCCTCGCAGCTTCACCCGATTTTCCCCGTGTCTACTCAAGCCTCAAAAAACAGGATTGCGTAGACGCAGGGGGAACTGGGCAAAGCTGCAGGGCAAAATGCGGTCACGCAGCAAATAGTGGGAAATTGACACGATCGGGGCAAAGGGAAGAGCAGGGGCGGAGCAGCAGCTGTGGGAAATCGGTCTCAGTGTGATTTTTGCTCATTCTCTATTTTTTAATTTTTTTTAATTTTAATTACCTCAAATAGAAAGAAATAAAAAGTTAGCAACATATAATAAAATGGTGAAAAGTCCACAGATGAGGTTTCCAAAGATCTAAAAATATGCCCATGCACAATTGTCTATGTACCATACGTTCAAATGTTGTAAGGTCCTTCCATTGGATTTGTGTAGCTGGGCATTTATGTTTGTAGTGTTGCAATATCTTTCAGCAGGGAGGGTCCACTTCCATTGACCATTATTTAGTGTCCAGGAGACAAGGCAAGTGGTTTAAAAGTACATGAACATCTTCAAAGATCAATGAATATTCTAATACAAAATTGATATGAGTAATGAAATAACTGGACAGACCCAAACAATTGGTTTAAGAGAAACTTTGTTTAAGTTACAGCACCAACAACTAAATCCTTTACTTAGTCCTTCACTAAAAAGTCACTGTGATGTCCAGTATATCCCAAACACCATTATTTTTGCTGAATGAGTCACAGCTTAAGGCCCATAGAAACAAGAAGTATAAAATCTAGGGCCATATCCCATTCTTTGGCAAAACAGGGCACTCTAGCTCCTTATTACATTCATTTTTGAGACTCTGCATATCATATTTATTAATCAACATCAAATATTTATCAACAAATATTGTAGGTTTTGTTTTCTACCTTGATTCGAATATACTTTCCAAGAGTAAGGGAGATCCTGAAACAACTTGTGCTGCAGGGCCATATTTAAATACCAGGAGACGTTGCCATTGTAAATATTGCAATTCAGCAGAAGTTGACAGGTCATATCTAGCCCTCAGCTGAGAAAATAATAAAAAATCATCATCAATGTATATTAATTAGTCCAGAGTAAAAATCCCCTTGCGTATCCAAGCCTTCAATATTTAAAAAAAAAAATTGAAATTTTAAAATCTGGATTGGACCACAATGTTACTTTAACATGTGAAAATGGGTCGAGTTGGTATTGTCATGACTATATGTGCCATAATTCTCTAACTGCAGAAATTGCAGAAGAAATTGCTCACTTTCCCTAACCAACCTTTCTATATTTCCTATCTTGCCTTTTCTGCTGCATCTGAGATTTTGACTCTCATTGCCTAGTTCTATGCAGATCTACTCAGAATTATATTCTAGTCTATTTAATAGATTACCAAGAAAGTGTTCTCAGAATTGCATTGCAAGGCACCTTAACCGCTGTGGTGGTTTGTCAGAGGAGGGAGTTGCTGGCCAGCTTTCTGCCATTCTTTAGCATTCCCTTCTGGATAAGGGTAGTATGGCAGCCAGCTCCACAGGATCAGGTGACCCAATGCATCAGTATGTTCAGAATGATGGTGCCAAGATATGCAGCCTTGCAAGGATCAGAAAATATGGCTACTTACAAAAGTTATGGCATCTCCAAAACTGCTAGTGTTATGAGAATGGCACTGGAGACAGGGAAGCACTTTATACCTCTCTTCAGGTCTCATATTTATCCGATAAAGTCCATGGATGAAGCAAGTAACATGCTCCTTACTGTTCCAGACTGTCTGATCTGACCCACCAAGGTTGGGCGTTAACTACTCTTTGACCCCTGTTCATTGGGCATTAACTATTCTTTGGGCATGAAGTATTATTTGACCCAAATCATGTCATTAGGTACATGGCTGGAACTGTTTCCAGCAGAGAAAATCATCTCCCTGTATCAGTCTTATATAGGGTACAAAACAGTCTAAATGCACTTGGGATCATAACAATTCTAACAGTACACAAGAACAATGTTCATAGCTAGTTTAGCATTCATACTACAACTACCACAGATATTGTCACTTTAATTTCTTGGACTGACAGTGCATTTGAAACGTGTGGATGCCTCTTGCTTCAAGAGCTAGCAGATTTAAGCAGGGATAATATACAGTTAGGCATGGGTGCCACGGATATGAAAATGTCAAAAGTCAAAGCAAAGGCCATTTGTCGATACGATGTAATGAGGTATTGGTGAAATTACTGATCAGTTCTCATTGTTACAGGGAAACAATGGCGGGGGGGGGGTGTTTAGCTCTAGCTACCTCTGGATTCTTCAAGAAAGAGTATCCTACACACATGAAATTATGGTGATCAAGAAAAGATCCTTGAGTTGGCCTCCAAGAGCCTCTAGAAACACAGAGAAAGTCTTTTTCGGTAAGAGTACAAATAGAATCAAAATATAATAAAGTCAAGCTTACCAGTGCTCCAGCTGAAGACACCGGGCATTGTTGCCTCTTACTGGGAGCCATACAGCACCATCAGTCTGTTCCAAGCACACAATCATTGGCTTATTCCTTATGTGGAAAGGCTTTGTACCTGCCCCCTTAGAGAGATAAAGACTATAGAACATATGTTCTTCAAATGCCCGCACTATGAGGTGGCACATAGAGAGATTATCACCCCTCTGATAGGAAAAACCTTGGGTCTGCCAGAAAAAAACAAACTTGAATTTCTTCTGATTGACAGACATCCCAAGATCACTCATCAAGTAGTCAAGTTTTGTAAGGTGATACTCAGGTCACAGAAATTGTTCAGCTGTTAGATGCAGGTGTAATTTCTATACTAGCTTCTAATCTTTGGAAATGTTTTACTTAGAGGCATTTTGAAAGTGTTTTATTTGGAAGCGTTTTATCTTCATATTTGAAATTTTTATACTAGCTTTTAATTTCTGTAATGTATCTGTAATGTGTGTGTGTGTGTATCCCTTATATATCATTCTGGTTTTGAGTAGCAATGTTCCATGCACTCACAAATCAGTTGGCTACATGATGTGTCACTCAAGCTGTACATATCCACTGGCTGTGTTGCCTGAGTCTCATCTCCCACATTCCAAACAGTTTGCTGTTCCTCTCCCCCTCCATAGCCTGTCGGAACACAGAGGTCATTTGCATATACAGCCTGATTGGCCTTTGCCTCTAACATTCTAAACAGTTTGCTGTTGCTGTTGAGAGACATTGAATGTGACCTGAGGTAAAATAATACATATCCCGATCTTCCCTTAAATGGTCACTGGAGTTGCCAATCTCCCTGTGGGGCCTGGCGATCTCCCAGAAATCACTGTGTTCCCCAGCCACAACACATCATTTCCCCTACAGAAAATTTCCCATCTATTACAACTGATCTCCAGATGACCAAGATCACTTCTCCTGGAGACAATGGCTGCTTTGGGCAGTGAACTCTATGGCACTATACCCTGCTGAAGTCCCTCCGCACCCCAAACCCTGCCCTCCCCAGGCTCTACCCCTCAAATCTACAGGTATTTCCCAACCCAGAGTTGACAACCCTGTAACTGGCTATGGAACCGCTTTCCAGACCCTTGGAACCCAGAAAACATGGCATAGGAGGACATGCTTTTCTATCTTAGCTGCCACTGAATAACTCCAAATCAACATAAGTCAGGATGGAGGGAACCATACCTGTTACCATGAGGCTGTCCTCTCATACTGCCCACTTGGGGCAGCAAAAGGACTTGAGACAGCCCTGCATTATAGCTAAGCAGAAGGAAATAAACATGGCTTGCCTCCCTCTATTTCCCTCTTCCCTCTGCCGCCCCACCAGCCACAGCCGGGACACTCACCTGAAGCTTCCTTCTAGAGCCCATTGTATTTCTTCCCACAACAGGCCTTACTCCTAGTGTGTGTGTGTGAAGAAGAAGAAGAGATTGGATTTATACCCCACCCTTCACTACCCAAGGGAGTCTCAGAGCAGCTTACAAACTCCTTTCCCTTCCCCTCCTCACAACAGACACCCTGTGAGGTAGGTGGGGCTAAGAGAGCTCTTTCAAGAACTGCTTTCAAGAACAGCTGTGCCCGAACTATGGCTTGGCCAAGGTCATCCAGCAGGTGCTAGTGGAGGAGTGGGGAATCAAACCCGGTTCTCCCTGATTAGAGTCCGCACACTTAACCACGAACACCAAACTGGCTGTGTGTGTGTGTGTGTGTATCTGTAAGCATATCTGATCTAAGGACTGTAATAGCAATAAACTAAACTAAACATCATTGGCTGCAATGGCAGCTGATGATCTGTCCACAATCAGCTTGGCATCAGTGTCTGCAGGTTGGCCGTCAAGCCCACTTTATTCCAGTAATTCTGACATCAGCACCTCCTTGGCAACAACTGGATTTTAAAAAGTCATGCACGTTCTGCTTAGGAGAACACTGGAAACTTAAGGGTGAGAAGCAGAAGTTAATTATGTGAGCCATGAAAGCGGTGAAATGAACATCTGTAAATGGTGTCTGTCAGAAGCAGTACCAGAAGCAAGCGATTTATCATAAGAGAGGGTCAGAAAGTGGATTTTGAAGCCACGTGTGCTTTGTTGCTGCTCAGAATCAGGAGGGAAGAAGAGCATCTGTTTAAGCAATACACACATTGTCCAAAATCTACAGATGTGATTACTAAATGTGTTACCAAGTGCCTATCTGTAGACTGCTGTTTTGCAACAGCTCCATGATAAGCCAAAGAAGAATATAGGTAACCAAACAACTGGACATGTTTTCTTCAAGAGCTGCTTGAAACTTGAAGCAACCGAGCAACATGTGTTTTTTGGCATGAGGTTCTAAAATCTCTCAAGCCATGTATGAAATCGAAGCGAGTAATAAAAGGTGTCACAAAATGAGAAGCAAAACTTCTGAAATTTTGCATGAGTTCCACCCCCACTTCTTACATGGCCCTAAATCAAAGATCAGGGAGTTCCATCATCTTCCCAAGATGCTTTGCAGGCTGTAGCAAATGGGCAGGGAGGGACACCACCCAAATGTCTCCAGCTTGGCGTCACAATGAAAATAATACCTAGCAATGCATTTCCAAGATCCGGGTAGCTGCAGGGGAGGGAGTCAATCTATCCTGGCTCTGTCATGGTCAGATTTTAAGGGTTTTTTCCCCAAGTTTTAGACATAGCTGGGATCTAGTATGGATAGTCTGATATTTTCTCATGCTGTTTTAGGAGAAAAGGTTCTGGGGGGGGGGGGGACTGACAAAATCTTCAACAGGTCTAAAAGGATTGAATGAACTGAACTTGCACCAAAATGGGCAAGGTAAAAGCAGCCCATCACTAATTGCATTTCAGATAAAATGAATTATTTGTAGACTACAGCTTTTGTGGGGTCTGCTCATTCCAAGATCGAACTTTTTAGCCAGACCTTAAAACTCTAAGGGCTTGAAAATGAGTTTGAACTCACTGCAGTATCAAAAGGATGGTTAACCATGAGAACATTATAATTCTGGGACACAAATTCTTGGCAGAAGAGAATAACACCTTGCACAGAGCTAAACACACACCAGCCAGAGAGAGCTATTTCAGTCACAAAACAACAGGCTGCAAAAGAGCCATCAGATTTGATTGTCTCACAGATCCGCCCAGGATGAAGCTTCCCTACACACTGCAGTTCTCTGACAGAGCCACCTATCTTACCCTGAATTCCACTGTACTACAGAGAGCAGGAGTGAATGAGGAGCCCTCTGCACAATGCAAGTCAGAATTAACTTCAGTTGTTCACATCTAAGCAAGTGAGCCAAGCTGCATACTGCAACATGAAAAATCCACAAACTATTCATATCCTTTCCCATCATTTTAATAAGTTGCTTAACTTCATTTTTAATTAGTTTATTAATTTTCAGATCACTGCTCACAAACCCCTCGTTTTATCAGGGGCTGCTTGGTCACCTGCAGGTCTGGCTCATGCCCTGTTTGCAATCAGGGAGCAGACCATTTGCCAGGCAATTTAGAGGCATCCAAATGAATCTGGATGTCTCCATTTGTATGATTACACTGGTTTCTTGTGGCTGCCTCTCCCTGCCACCTGGCAGCTACTGCATCCAGTTGTTAAAAGGAACCCAGCTGAGAAAAAAAAATTGTGATTGTGGCACAGACTCCCTCCCCCTCCCCTCGAGAGATCCCCCCCACTCCCACATGCATTTGCAGCTTGCCCCCTCAGCCCACCCACTGCGGCTCTGGCACCTGCCCCCATTCCATCCCACCCCACATGGTGGGGGGGGGGGACCAGAATGTATCCTTGCCTAGTGGGCGGAAAAACCTGGGGCCGTCACTGTGACTGCGGTCACACTGGAGGCTTGGCGTCATCTGGCTGTGCCTCTATTTGCAGTGGTTTAAATAATTGTAGGAAGTTTTGACCAGACATCCCACCCTGAACCGGCTTCAACCAAAGCTCGCCCCATGGTCGACTGTGCCAATTGTTGCAGCATGCTTTTTTTTGGGGGGGGGGGTCTTTCACCCATGCACGCAAGCATGTATTCGAAGCTCTGGCTCCTTTTTGACAGATCCACAATCCCTCTGCCAAGTACTCCAGCCCCTTCCCTTCACCTGTGTTCCTTGGAATACTGGGGGGGAGTTAACATGCAGGTTTACATGAGAGTAGTCCCATTGACTTCAGTGCATTTACCCTTGTGTCAATCATGGGATGCTGTCAAACAGCAACTCTGATGCAGAAACAAAAAAGAGAGGTTTGGGGAGATTTGTCACTCGAAAACAACTCCCCCAGGGACTCCTGATCCAGAATGATTTCTTGGCCATGGTGACTGACAACACTGGGGACGATTATGCGCTCATGTGCACGTAGCTTCCTGATTAAAAAACAAATGCAACCAGAGGAGGCAGAAATGGAAGGGAAGGTTCAGACTTCCCAGATGGCTTGACTTCACAACAGGGGGTTCCAGATGTCAGGAAATGTGGGGTGGAAGTGCTGGCATACGTAAGGACCGGACTTTCCCTGGTATTGGCACATTCCGTTTCCAAGATGCACTGGACCCTGGTGCTGACAACTGGGGCATGGAAGTCAGATATTGTTGTCCAGTCGTGGTCTTTATTTCTGCAAAAGTACCATGACAATATTGGCGCGAACTGCTTATGTGATCACAGCTTTAATGGCCCTGACGATGACCTGTGAGGGTACATGCCTCTGCATTTATTTATTTATTTATTTAGAAAGTTTCTATGCCACCTGCCCAGAGAACCTGTCTGAGATGACCTACAAAATAAAAAATAATAAACAGTTAGAATGCTATAAAAGTTAACAATTAAAAACCTAGCATTAAAAACCCAGCCAGAGCATGAAAACAGCATTTAAAAAGAGCAGCTAAAAATCAAGTAACAGTTCTCTAGGAGAGTCTAAAAACTGATGGTAAAAGATCAACTCCTTAATTAAATGTCTGGATAAAAAAAAGAAATGTTCTGGCCTGATGCTTACCCGAGAGTAGGATTAGTGCCAGCTGAGCCTCAAGTGGGAGGGCATTTGACTTGTGAGGTGCCACCACTAGAAAAGCCCTGTACCTGGTCACCAGCTACTTCACCTTTGCAAGGGAAACAGGGAAGGCTTGTGAAGAGGATCTCAGCTGGTGGGCTGGACAGTTCGGGAGGAAGTGGTCCTACGAGAGCCCCGACCCCAAGCTATTGAGGATTTTGGCCTGGCGCAGCTCTGCAACACAAATGGTTAACATGTGGACGCAAAGCTTGGCACAGACTTTGAGACAGATGTCGAGGGGGAACTATCAAAATGGTGAAAGTGTTTTTTTTTTTCGTTAAGGTGATCTCATCAGGAGCTTGCCATGTATGCACGCAAAACGGTAAGTTCTCCTGGCGATCATGTTTGTGCACAAGTTCTCAGTGTCCCTAGTTTCTGGGACACTGTGTGGCTATTTATGTCAAAGAGTTTTCCACTCTTAGCAAGACAGACCCAGGCACAACACAAGAACAAACCCTGGGAGAGTCTAAACTCTCTCAAGTCTTATAAGGTAGACTGCCACCACACCTTTTTAAGGGTTCCCAGCAGACCAGGAGAAAAAGACCCAAAGCTCCTGTCTGGCTCTGGAACTGAACAGACAAAGTCAGCTCTGCAGAGTGGGACTACAGTCTGAGTTCTAAACAAACAAAGACTTTATGGTAGCAGTGGTCAAGGGTCTGAGGCAAACAGGATTTAGGCTTTGAGACTCATTAGAAACAGGTACCACAACAAGGGAAAATATATTTCAGTTTATTAAGTACAAAACGTGCAATCAAAACAAGACTGTGAAGGACCGAAAATAACAAAAAAAAATAGCTTATACAGCTCTAGCTAAAACATGAGGCAGAAATCGCCAGGGCCTTTTCAGTGGTGGCTCCATACTGGTGGAACGAGCTCCCAGAAGAGATCAGGGCCCTGCGGGACCTTTCGCAGTTCCACAGGGCCTGCAAGACGGGGCTCTTCCACTAGGCTTTCAACTAGGAGCCACCCCACTGTCATCACCAATGATCCCTTGGCCCAGATAGTCGAGCAAATTGAGGAAACCTCAAAGAAAGTATGCCATCTACGTAATTCTCAGAAACATCGACAGCACTTTATTAGGATGAGTAGGATAAATGAATTGTTTTTAGGATGATTTTACTGGATTTTAATTGATGTTGATATATTATACGTTTTAATGATTGTGAGCCGCCCTGAGCCTGCTTTGTGGGGAGGGTGGGGTACAAATAAAATAAAATAAATAAATAAAATCTTGAGGAAAATTATGTCTAACGAATATCCCTTCGTTCTACAGATTTCATAAACACAAGCAGACCTTTCGAGCACGATTCTTCGTTTACAAAGGACAAAATTCACTCTTCGTAATACTTTTTCTGTATTATTTCAGTTTACTTTTGTCCCAGCTCTCTGTTGGCTTCTCGTGCTGATGTTGGCATCGTGGAATGCCTGAAATAGTCCCAGCACAGGCAAACCAATGCAGAGGAGGATTTGGTTTCATGACAGAGCAAAGCGATCGGTCTGCTCCTACAGAGCACTTTCAGACCGTTTTGTAAAGACAAAATTATCTCCTTGGAAACATTATCTCCTTGTCGCCTTTTTTTTTTTAACTATGCCTGATACTGTAAGAGAAAACTGTGAAATAAATATAATGCTGTAGTTTAAGTTGAGTGGCTTTGATGGTGTCATTAACCGCAAGGGTCCATCTCAAGAGGCTTTTGAATAACAGCTTCTGCCTGTGCCTAGCAGCTCTTTTATCACTCAAAAGCTACATTGTGTTCTATAAAGGGCATTGGATTTTTTTGGGGGGGGGGCAGATTATTTTACAAAGCAATTACAATACAGTTGCTACTTTCCCCCCCAGTCTCGTCCCCTGTGTTTTGAGCAGCTTTGCAATGAACAGAAAATTGCCACTGGAGGAAGCTGCAGGTACAACTCTCAGAGACTGCCACCACCTCCTCATGGCACCAGCTCAGTAACAGTACATCTTTGGGCATCATTCTGTGATGCCGTCTGTAACTAGTGGATTTTTGCATGCAGTCTGTATGATCTGGGGTGGTCCTTTGCCTAGAGATCTTTAGGGCAAAACTAGACAAAACTTCTGCCACAGGTTGGGGTCAGGATTTCTCACCCTGACATGCAGACAGATGTTACATTGGAGAATTAATGTTCCCAAACATACCCAGATCACTTCAGGAGCGTGACACAACAGTTTCTAGAGTTTAAATGGCCAGGGGGGGCACTTATTTGCCTACTGTGGAGCTCCATGTGTTACAGTAAGGGCATGTAGAAGCCCCCACAGTGGGGCCCTGTCATGGGTACTGGCTCTGTGGAGGCTGACTACTCCTCAGATGAGGAAGAGGCAGGGAGCAACCCAGCCTCCTCTGGAGTCAGCCCAGAAGAAGAACCTCCAACAGCGCCTGAGGAGGAAGAGTCCCCAGCAGCTGAACAGGAGGTGCAGCCAGAAGGAGAGACCAATCCTGAGCCTGGCCCACCCCCCAGTCCAGTTCTCATTTGAAGGTGGGTCAAAACTGGGGCGGGGCGGGGGGGGAGCGCCAGAAGGTAGTCTCGCCTAGTGTGCAAAAAAACTTGGCATTGGCCCTGCTGGAAGGTCGGTAGTTCAGCAGTTCGAGACTCGAGTGCTGCATGACAGAGTGAGCTCCCATCTCTGGCCCCAGTTCCTGCCAACCTAGCAGTTCGAAAGCAAGAAATTGCAAGTAGATAAGTAGGTACCACTTCGGTGGGAAGGTAACAGCGTTCCGTGTGCCTCGGTGTCTAGTCATGCCGGCCACATGACCATGGAAACATCTTTGGACAAGCGCTGGCTCTTCGGCTTGGAAATGGAGATGAGCACCACTTCCCCAGAGTCGTATTTGACTGGCTTTTGAGCAAGGGAAACTTTTACCTTACCTTTACCTGTGTGTGTTTTAAAAAAATAATAACATGGGAGGGCACAAAGTCCAAAGTCCTGCCTGCACATAGGGGAAATCTGGCTTGCAGAAAAATCTTAATTTTTTTTTTTAAAAAAACCATTTTGGGTCACAAAGACTTATAAAAGTCAAGTAGTGTCTGCTCATGAACAGATGTAGCCAAAAATAAGTAAATTAGTTATGGGATTAAGATGGCATTTTGTGCTGCCCTAGTAACCCCAAGTGAATATGTGGTCGTAAAGGCCACCCAGAGCAGATAACAAGGGGAAACTGGAGCTACCCTCCTGCCTTGCCTTTCCTTTCCCACCCCCTTCCTTCCTTCCTCCTCACCATGCCTAGGAAGGGAGTGAATGGGCTGGAGGGGTTAGGAAAGCAAACTGGGGAGAATGCAAGAATTGCTGGATCTCTTTTTTGTATTGTAATATGCTGTGCCTGGTTTCCTGTAATACATGCCATAAGCATAGTTCTCGGCTGTTATTATGATATTTCCTCTCTGTCTGTTTGATACAACAAAGCCTGTTATAAATTCTGATTATATGTTAATAAAGACATCTGGTGTGATATGACTGCAATTTTTCTTTTTTACATAATGTAATGCATTTTTTCTTACATTCAGCCTATCACATTCACTCTTTCGTGGAAGAACTTTGCCTTCGTGATCCTCTCCCGTCTGCACTTCACCCTGTTATTTGCATTAAGTCTCCTCCTTTCTTTTGTTAGCCTTGAGCTGCATGTTTGCCACTCTCTGGTGGAGAAACAGAGAGACAGAAGGGCTTGTTTGAGTACTAAAAAGAAGGTCCACTTCCTCCCTCCTCCTCTTTCTCCCTCCCTCCTCCTCCTCCTCCTAGTTATCTAAGTGTGCCTGGGGTTAGCATCGTCTAAAGGCAGCAGTGTCCCTGAGGCAACAAGTCCTCCTTGGGCGAGGTAGCACTTATGTGTCACAGTAGCTGAGATTACTGCTGCAAAATGTCAAGGAAATTAATCCCTCTACCCACACATCTTGTCCTGTTTCTATGCTTCAGTTTTAATATGTTGACATATACAGGCGTCATTTTGTAGAAAAAGAGGTGCAGGAGCTCATTAGCATAACTCATTAGCATAACTTATTTGCATATGCTGAACCACCTGACATCACCAGAAGTATGTCAGAAGGCAACACCCACCGCTCAGGCTCCACCCCAAAAATCTCCAGGTATTTCCCAACTCAGAGGTGGCGAGCCAGCTTTACACTTGGACTAAAGACACTTAGGTCAAATTTACATCTGACTTTCCCACTAGAATCATTCTAGTTACAAAAAAACCCTGTCTATACCAGTTTCTAGTTTCCAACCATACTTGTTCTAGTTTATAAATTATTGTTTACATTCATTAATTGCCCTCCTGTGGTCAAGCTAGCATTTTAAACAAATGCTGTTGCTTAGTATTCTTCAGACCCCCTGGAGTGAAATTTGAAACCAGAGTGAAATGAGCTTGGGAAAAGACAGCAGTCAAACTACTTCAGAGGGGAGGTGTAAATTGGGCCTTAGGTTTCCTTTGCTCTTGCAGGGAAGCTACCCTACCACAAGCATGAAAATACAGATCAAGTTAGTATGCTTTTGCTTTTTTCCACAGCGCATCACCGTATATGCCTGCTCCTGGGCTTGTTACTCCCAGAATGGCGTTCCTGCTCGAAATGACCGCTGGGCATATATATCACAAGACAAATGTGGACAAACATGACCTAAACAAAGAACAAGTATAAAAGAAACAGTCGTGAGAGTCTGACCCACAAATCAAGCAGTCAACAAGACTTGCAAAGAAATAGCCTTCTGTGTATTGCAGTCTAAAGTACTACAACATAACAAATAAATTTCTACAAGTCATAAGAAAATCTCAGTGCAAAAATACATAATCCAACGTCTCCGGATTATATAACAACGCTTCAAAACTGGATCTTCCTCAGGAAATATTAGAGTGGTACAAAAGTTCTCTAGCTCCTAAAGTGCTTTACAACAAGTCATGAAAGATAATACATTTGAATAGGATGCTGATCTCAACACGCTCAGGCTCAAATATACTGCTAAGCTTCTAATGGATCCCTGGCGTGTCACCAAATGATCAGGACAATTTAATGTTTCTGAAGGTCCCCTGATATTTATGCACTTTGTTAACTGAAATAGTACCTAGAGGAAGGTACTGCTGGCGGTGCTTTTACCATTTAAGTCCGCGCATGCATGGAAAAACAAGTAGACGGTGAGGCACATATGCACATGCACAAACAGGATTAAAAAAAAAAAAGCTAGCCATGTGACTCCTTAAGGTGGATGCCGTCTAGGCAATATAACGCGGAGTCACACGTGGTAAAGCGATTCACGGGGGAACTGTCTGGTCATGCAACACTAGATAAAAAAGATCTAGACCAAATTACAGCCGGGCCAATGGCAGGATTAGCTGTCCATCTGAACGCACCCAAAGTCTGAGTCCTGTGGTGCCTTTAAGACCAGCAAAGTTTTATTTCAGGTATGAACTTTCGTGTGAACACATTTTTTTCAGAGGGTGGGAGAGTGGGTGGGATCTTCTGACAAGCACATTGTTTAATGACTGGAGGTAGATGGCTAAGCATTTAAAAATACATTTATGGCTCCATATGCTCCAGTTCAACATGTCTCTCTTTCTCCCCTCCCACCTCATTGGCTGCCATTCTCTACTCCCCCTTTGCTTTTTTTTTAACTGTTTCATTATCATCACTAGCACTGAGTACATTTTGCCCAGTCTGAAATCAACACATTATTTCACTTGGAGAGATCCCCCTCTCCAGTTTAAACAGATGAAAGGGAAAAAAAAGAAATCTAACAGCACAGTTTGCAATCTTTATTAGTGGAAAGGAACAAGAGTCCAGTAGCACCTAACAAAATTTGTGGCAGGGCATGAGCTTTCATGAGTCACTGCTCACTTCTTCAGATACAGCCGTGAGTCCATTGGTCCTTATATCACAGACAGTAGCATGATTTCAGATGCCAAATGACAATAGCAGGCATTGCTAATGAGACAGGAAACCTAAGTCTCAGTTCAGTCCTGGGGGATGCATTGAGCTTCATTATCAGTTGCAGCTCAGCAGTATCTCTTTCTAATCTCCATTTGGAATTTCTTTATAAGAGAACTGCTAGTCTTAGGTCAGCAACTGAATGTCCAGGAAGGTTCTCCGACTGATTTTTGAATGCTGTGGTTTCTAGTGTCAGACTTATGTCCACTTATTCTTTGCATCCTCCTGGACTGAATCCTCCTGGATTGAATTAAGACCTAGGTTTCCTGTCTCATTACTAATGCTGGTATCTCCATGCCTACTACCCCTCTGCATATCACACCTAATCCAAACATGCCTGCTATTGCCATTTGGCATCAGAAATCACCTTCATAACTCTGGTACCTCAGGTCACCTTTATAACTCTGGTACCTCAGGTTACATTTTATGGCAAGCATGGTTCAACCCAACAATGTGACATTTATGTCAGATCCAGCCCTCATAACAAATGAGTTTGATACCTCTGCTGTAACCATTATACCACTATAGAACTGCTAAATATAGAAGACACCCCCCCCCACACACACACACACGAACTATCTAGCTTTGCACCACTCCATAAGATGACAACATTATGATTATTTTCACACTGAAGGAGGAGCTGGGTGTGAGATACATTTTTAACTTGTAGCCGAGGAGTGATTTGAACCTGGGGTGTTTCAGGTCACAATCTTAGCTACAATGACTCTCACATTCTACCGACGATACACTTGTCAGTCCACATGGCAAATCCTTCAGTTACAATGATCCATAAAGAATGAACATTATAGAGATAAAAATAGTGCTTTAACAAACCAAACACCAGCATCAGATTTCATATACAGAAAGGTATGAAGTGTTTGCTTGCCAAAGGGGAAATGCAACCTTTATCAGCATGGAAGCCCTAACCTTCTGTTACCGACACTTTTCTTTTTATCTCCGAAGCCTCCACTGAACATAGATAGCATTTTTTAAAAGAACGATGCCTTCCTGCTTGATTTTCAACGGGAGGACGAGGTTTCAGGGCAGCTAGGCGCTCAGTCTGTCTGCAAAATGTAGCTGTCTAAATCTATGTTCATGACACAGTGACGTGCCCTTTTGTCTCTCTGGAGGGTGAATTCACACATTCCCACTGCAGGCATTGCTCATCTTCCTTTTACGGCAGATCCCTGTCTCTTCTCTCTCTGCTTGGGGTACCACTCAGAGGGGAAACAAACTGGATGCCCCCTCTTCCCACGGCAAAACAAAATGTGTCAAATATGTTGCTGACACTTGCTGGATGTTCTAATATTTGGTTTCCCACCATATTTGATTACCATGTCTGACCATTTGACAGGTGTCCTTTGAGAGCAAGTGATATCCTGACACACCATTTCATTAGGATATGTTGCACAGCCCCTCCTTCTGGGCTCTTCCGCTCAGGATTTCAGCCTCCGCGGCCGCTCACATGTCTTACACTCACTGCCTCTATGAGCACAATATTTTCAGCTTCCAGCAGATTCAGGCTGACAGTTTCATTTGTAGGTTCAGTTGAACATGTAAATCGGGTAGATCTGAGCCACAGCATTTTAAAAATATCTACTAGCACATACAGCAGACTCTGTCAAAAATGGGGATTTTTTATACATGCCATGTTTATACTGTTCAAAAGTAGTACAGGTTTGGCCCAGTTTCTTAAAATGGGACATATACTGACAGAGAGGAAGTGCTCTAGGAGGCAGTGTGGCATAGTGGCCACTGTTGGGAAAGTATCGGGAAGATCCAAGTTCTAATCCCCATGTGCTATGAAACTTGCTAACTGGCCCTGGGCCACCTTAAACTAGTGGTGAGGATAAAATCGGGGAGGGGAGTTTCCAGGGGCTTATGGAAGTCCCTATTCATTTCAGTAAAGAAGTATGCATGTGTTTCATGGGCATATCCTTCTGCAAAGTGGAGTTGTCCCAGAAGAAGAGGGAGGAGGAGGAGGAGGAGGAGGAGATTGGATTTATACCCCACCCTTCACTCAGAGTGGCTTACCAACTCCTTTCCCTTCTCCTCCCCACAATAGACACCCTGTGAGGCAGGTGGGGCTGAGAGAGCTCTTTAGAGAACTGCTCTTTCAAGAACAGCTCTGACAGAACTATGGCTTGCCCAAGGACATCCAGCAGCTGCAAGTGGAGGCATGGGGAATTAAGCCCGGTTCTCCCAGATTAGAGACAGCGCACTTAACCACTACACCAAACTGACTCACTGATACCACTGTGAAAACCTGAATTCACAAGAGCTTCATGCATGCATCAGAACATATGAGGCTTTGATCTGGAACTGCATATGCAGTTCCATATGCAATGGTATCGCTCAGCTGTTTCCCCAGATGTGAACATTAGTTATTCAAGATAATTTGATGTACAATGGACTGAAATAGTCTCTTTAAAGCTAATTAGCAGGTGCTGTTTTCCAGCACTCCTGCTGGTATTTTTATACTTTCCTCTATGAAAACAGTGTCCATCTACTAAAATATAATAAGCAACTGAATAAAAAAAGCATACCTTGAAAGAAATATTCTTTTCTTTTCAGGTTTTTCAGAAGCCCTGTCTAATTTAGAAAAAATGTGCATGAAATAAAAATATGTATGTATAATTCTTAGCTCTGATGTTGCACAGAAAGAGTTCTGTAAGAGTAAGCAAATACAGCACAGTTAAAATCATATTATAGCACTAGGTTCAGGTCCATTGGCAAACATAAAGAATAAAGTGAATTTCCAGGAACAACTTTAATGACACTTGCCTGCAATTAAACAGTTGGGATGAGAGTCATCCTGAGCCGGGGTCTCCAGATGCATCGGCAGGAGTAAAGAGTCCCAGAGGTACAACCAACAGGATGCTGTCGGAACTTCAGCACCAGCCATGTGAGGTCCTTACAGGCAACCTGAATCAGGAGCCTTCAAAAACTCAGTGTGCCGGGGGTCAGACAAGCTGCCCACAGAGGCCCCTCTTCCCAACTGCCCACAAAGGTCCACCAGGATCCCCAATCCTCCAGTCATCAGGCCTACAGGAAGATGGCAGTTCTTGTATTAATGGGTTGGTTCCACTAACTCAGTTCCACTAACAGTGGAGTCTTCAAGGAGGCATCCACTGGTGCGGTGTACCTCTTACACCAAAACAAGTTTCCCTGAGTTGATGAAATGCTGCACTGCTAGTGGACCAGAGTTATAGGATCCAACCTAATGCTTCTAGCAATATCTCCTCATGTCCACTTTTCAGTTGCCTTGTCTGTAGTTACATCGCCCCCTTTCTAGCAGCCGAATAATTGATAAAGATGTTGAACAAAACAGGTCCCAGGACAGATCCTTGAGGCACTCCTCTTGTCACTCTTCTCCAAGAAGATGAGGAACCATTCACAAGCACTCTTTGGGTGCGATCTTCTAACCAGTTACAGATCTACCTAACAGTCATAGGATCCAAACCACTTTTTTCCAATTTGTAAACAAGTATATTATGTGGAACCTTATCAAAAGCCTTACTGAAATTAAGATAAACTATGTCTACAGTGTTCCCCTGATCCAGCAAGGTAGTAACTTTCTCAAAAAAAAGAGAGAAGGTTAGTCTGATATGACTTGTTCTTGAGAAACCCGTGCTGCCTCTTAGGAATTATAGCCATCCTTTCTAAATGCTCAAGTACTGTCTGTTTGATTATTTGTTCTAAAACTTTCCCAGGTATAGTCGTCAAGTTGACAGGTCGGTAGTTACCTAGGCCTTCCTTTTTCCCTTTCTTGAAGATGGGTACAACATTTGCCTGCCTCCAATCTACTGGCACCTCACCTGTTCTCCAAAAATTCTCAAAAATAATGGACAGAGGCTCAGAAATTACATCCGCATGTTCTTTTAGTAACCTTGGGTGCAGTTCATCTAGCCCCGAGGACTTAGTTTCATTTAAAGAAACTAGGTGTTTATATACTACCCTTATGCCGATCCTAGGCTGCAACTCCCTTCCCTCATTATGTGCTCTATTTTTGCCATATTGAGCACTGTTTCCCTTGCAGGAGAAGACTGAAGAAAAGAAGGAATTGAGCAGTTCTGCCCTCTCTTCAGCACCTGTTACAATTTCACTTTCCTGTTCTCACAACTGGAGGACCATGTCCTTGCTCTTTTTCTTACTTTGACCATAAGAAAAGAACCTTTTTGTTGTTGTTTTTAGCATCTCTCACTAGCCTGAGCTCATACTTTAGCTTTCCTAACTCTCTCTCTACAGGCACTGGTTATTTGTTTGTATTCATCCTTGGTTATAAGGCCCTCCTTCCACTTCCTGAATGAGTCTTTTTTATTTTCTCAAGTCTTTAGAAAGCTGTTTATGGAGCCACCTTGGCTTCTTTAGACTCTTCCCATTTTTCCGTCTCATAGGAACCGTTTGTGACTGTGCCTTCAGTATTTCACTTTTAAGAAACTCCCATCCCTCTTGAACTCCGTTCTCCTTAAGTATTTCTGACCATGGGATTCTACCCAGTATAACTTTATGTTTGTCAAAATTTGCTTTCCTGAAGTCCAACCTATGTGTCTTACTATATATACAGCTTTTACCTTCCCCAAGATTTAATACCCTAATTTTCCTTCAGTTCTTCCTTGAGTTATGAACAAGACAATTACTAGCCTAGAACAAAGGGACCACCTTGAGTTATGCAGTGATTCAAAAAGGAAATGTGCACCCTCTTTGGGGGGATCGAATACCCCTTCTTTTCCACTGCTTCCAGATTATCTGAAATTTTTAACAATTCCAATTTACTGAAGATTTTTCTTCTTGGCTTGACACAATGCTCTGCCCCTTGACAAATTATTCAGCAGATTTTCAGGTAGCCTGATCAAATAGAGGGCCTGCCCACGTGGAAATGGGGAGATGGAATCACTCACTTGGGTTTTTTTATTGTTTAGTTGTGATTTATATTCCTCAATAAGATTAATTTTTTATTTCTCCGTTAATATCACACTTCCCTGTATGTTCGCATGATCAACATCTAACATATCTGTTGTCTGGTAAAGGGGAGGATATCACCTTCTCTGTCATCCATTACCTAATTACAGCCTTGAAAATTCATCCAAAGACATAAGGAATTTTCACCTAGATGTTCATACACTTGCAGGCGCTCTTTTGACACTGGGACTGGAACTAATAAGGAGTGCATAAGGCATGAACGTTGATGAACTTCAAAATACCTTGGTAAAATTACAAAGTGAATGGCGTCACACTAATTGTAACATTTTTAAATTTTTATTTGATTTGCATTTGTCTATCTGGTTTCTTTTTGTTTGACCTGTTTTGTTAATCTGTACGTATCTCTGAGGAATAAAGAGAAACATCATGACGATCCAGAAGTGATCCAATTCCATTTCAACCCTTTCCTCCCATAGTATTCCATGTGCAGGAGTTCTCATCTGTCACTCCCCTCTCCTCCCTGGTAAAGCAGTCTTCTCACAAGTGGGGAGCTGCTCTCACTGGCCCAACAGTCTGCACCTCGTAGCATGGATGAGGGGTCAACTAGAATTTTAGAGAGATTTCAGGGACAGAGTGGCTCATTTAAATGGCCAAGGAAAAAGCCAAGTTTAACACCCCCTCCTTCCCCAGCACAGGAAGCAGCAACAGGTACCCTACACCAATCATTGTTGCCACTGGCAAAGCTAAGTAGCTCCTGATATGGCTCAGCTATTGGCCACCAAGACAACCCCACCCCAGTAAGTTCAAGGGCAAATGCAGCCCTGTGTATTATTGCACAGCATAATGAATTACTTGGTTTGTGTGCATGTGTGTGTTGCATGTAGGACCTTAGGCAGAACAAAAGCTCCAATAAACTGAGTTTGAAACTGCAAGAGCATCCAGAAGTTGGTGTGCTGGGCTCAGTGACTCCATCTTTGCTACCTCCTGGTACTTAGTTGCCCTGAGTCTTGGGAGAGGACAGTGTTAGCTGCTCTCAAGGGAACTTTCCCACTGTCATGCTTGTTAGCAGAGCTTATCTTCAAGGCCTGGGTTGTTTCTCCCTCCCCCCAACCCCCAGAAGCCAGGTGCAAAACAGCCTGGCTCATCCAAGTGTTTGGGATAGCTTAAGTAATCATTCTTTTACTTGTAGCCAGCATTTAGGGTATAAGATGCTCAGTTTTAGTTATGCACTTGGTGTCTGATAGCCCCCCCCCACCCCGAATATCAACTTTGGAGTTTATTTTTTAAAATTATCTCCATCCTTGCAAAAAGCCCTCCTGGATTCATTGCAGGTACTTTGAATTGGAAGATTAGGCTGAAGTGGAGATAGAAGGACACTCTGTGTATCCTAATGGACAGGTCTGAATGACGGTATTGTCACCAAACTACTAGAGCAGGATTCATGCCACTGACACAGAGAGAGCTGTTCCCCTGATACTGCTGGCTTTGATTTCATCTAATCTTTTGTGCCTTTGGTATAAAAATAGCACTTGTAGCTTTCTTCATCCTCAGTAAAATTCTTCATTGTTAATGCAATGCAGCACCTGGCTCTCTGTGGAAAGCTGCTAAAAAGGCTCTCTGTTTGGCATTTCTGAAATCTTCATTTAGTGGTCATGCAGCTTCATTAATTTGTGCTATATTTGCATTGTTCAGGGACCAGGAAACATCATTTGAAATTAGGGCAGCCAGGAGGGCCATTTGTCCTTTCAGCTTTGCCCTCCTTCTTTCCAGTAAGTTGATTCATACCTGCAGATTCACCATCTGAGGGCAGAAAATGGGAACAAATGGGCTGTTTTCTTTGGCTGAGTTGTTCTTCCCACTATGCTTCAGTCTTGTAGATTCCCCTTACCATTCCTTTCCAAGCAATTTGAACCCAACACTGCCTATGCTGAGCACGCCAGCTGGCCCCCTATGGGTCCCACTCTGACCTTGCCACCATGATCCATGTGACTATCACCTCCAGATTAGACTGCTGCAACATGCTCTACATTGGGTTGCCTTTGGAGATGCTTTGGAAGCTTCGGAAAGTCCACAATGCGGCTGCTAGATTGCTGACTGAGTTTCCCTGGTCTGCACATATAACATCAAATTCAAGGTGCTGGCATGATCAGGGGTCATTTCATAGAAAAAGAGGAGCTCATTAGGAGTGCAGGAGCTCATTAGCATAACTCATTGGCATAACTTATTTGCATATGCTAAACCACCGGACATCACTGGAAGTATGTCAGAAGGCAAGAGAGGGAGGAAGGGAGGAAGGAAGGAAGGAAGGGCTGGCAGAGAGGGGACCACTACTAATCCAAGCCTCAGAAATACCACTCTTCTGGGAGGATAGCTTCAGTGGTGGCTGAAGCCTTCGGAAGGCTAGTTGGAGGAACAAGGACCTTTCCAGGGGACGGGGTCATTTTGCTGCAGCCATGATGACACAAGCAGGCATTCCCCCGCTGGGGGGGGGGGGGGCTGGCACCAACTTCCGGAGCTGCGCTCCCCTGTATGATGAACCCCTGTATCTCCCCAACTCCCAGGCAGATTTTCCCACCAAAACTTCTGTTCCCCTCAGTGCCTGAATTGCCCTCAGTAGCATGTGTAACTTCTTTATTGAAATAAACTTAAACTGTCCCACCCTTATATAGTTATTTGTTTAAGCTTTTACTCAGCATGGGAACTTGCGGAAAATACAGGAGCTGTCTTGTTTTAAAATCCCCTCATGAAATGGTACATGAGGCAAAATTTACTTTCAAAACAGAATAAAGATTTTAATACACAGGCAGGGAATATGAGGATTCAAGGTATAGAGGTTGCTGATGTAAAAACTTCCTAATATATACAGAACTGAGGTTTTTGAACATACAAGAGAATGTTGTTGTAGCTTAATTTCTGAGTTTCAAGTTCTTTTCAGTTATTATTATTATATATTCAGTTATTAGTATTATATATTTCAGCTGTTACACAGATTCTTAAATACAGTTTCTTAGAGAATAGCTTTGTCTTCCCAACCCCTTCCTACTGGCTAAAAGTTATTTTTCTTGTTCCTAAGAAGCAATAGCTCTGTAATGATTTCATGTTTTGGTGTGTGTGTTTCTTTAAATGTTTAGTGTGACTGCAGTAATTTAAAGAGAATGATAGAGGGAGAGAAGTGGGACATGATTGGCTGATGACTGAGAGTGTGGGAGGAGAGAGGTCTCTGAGATTAATTGAGGCCGCGGTCACACGGCCCTTTAAAGCGGGAAGAACTGCTGTTTCCTCCCACATTTAAAGGGACCATTCACAACAGCTAGGACAACTCCCACGCCGAAGCGGGCTCAATTGCGGGTTTCTCCCACATTTTCCGACCCGGGGAAAATAAGTGTTTTCCTGGTGGTCGCGCAAGGAACCCGCAATTGAGCTGATCCGGACAGCCCTCTCTCGCAATGATTGCGACAGAGTCCAGATCGTCCCAGAGGTTGTTCCCCCCCCACACTTTTTGCACTTGGGCACTCAAGCGCCCAAGTGCAAAAAGGGGGGGAACTTACCAGGTGACTAACAGGGCTCGGGGAAGGGTGCCCCCGACCGCTGCCTCTGCCCACATCCGCCACCGCCCACCTGCCTCCTCTGCCACCACCGCTTGCCTCCGCCTGCCTCCTCTGCCACCACCGCTTGCCTCCGCTTGCCTCTTCTGCCACCACCGCTTGCCTCCGCCACCGCCATCGCTCACCTCCGCTCGCCGGGGTTGGGATGTGTAATCATCCCAACCCAAAATTAAAAAACCCGGTCCCTTTAAATCCAGGAGCCCTCCTAGACTTAAAGGCCGGTGTGTCCACAGCCTGAGTGTTTTTGAAGAGATGAGTGTGGAGAGATGTGGAAAGAGTTGTGTGGCTATATGAGAGAGTTTAGCCTGTGTGGCTATATATGATCAAGAAAGTTTAGCCTGTGTGGCTATATGAGAGAGAGAGATAAGCCTGTCAGAGTTGAGTTTTGGTGTTTGAGAGACTGTGTGTGATGTGAAGCTTTGTCAGTTATATTTTCTTTCTTCAACAACAGTTCAAAAATACCCAGAAACCTATTTTGTTCTTGTATAAAGAAATCCTTATTTGTTTAAACTTATCCCAGCAATCAGATCAGTCCTTCCTCCGGGCCACGTAGTCCTCTGAAGTGCCCAGACACTGGGTCATTCTACCAAAATAGAAAGAGTTGGAATTTTTAATTCCTGGTGGCAGCAGGTCACAGAAAACCAGCTGGGGCTTGGGTTGGGCTGAAGCATCTTGAAGTCAGGGAATACTGCATTTGTACATGCCCCGAGTTCAAGGCAAGCACTCCTGATGCTTCTTGTGCTCAAAGTAGGGTTGCCAGCCTCCAGGTGGGGCCTGGGTATCTGCGGGAGTTAAAGCTCATCTCCAGACTACAGAGATCAGTTTTCCTGGAGAAAATGGATGCTTTAGAGGGTGAGCGATATGGCATTCTACCCCACTGAGGTCCCTGTCCTCCCCAGGCACCACCCCCAAATCTCCAGGAGTTCCCCAACCTGGATCTGGCAACCCTAGCTCAAAGCTCGGGGGAAAGCTCTCTCACACACCTTTCAGCCAGGTAGCCACAACTGATGTTGGGTTTCTTGAGTCAAGAAGCATCTGAAAGGATTGTTGTGTGGCATCAAAGGTCATCTGCCCATCTGGTCTCTTGGAGCTGAGCCCGGGCAGCCTCCCAAAGCCATTGGGCACCATCTGGGAGGAGGCTTCCTGGCGGTCCCAGAGAGGCTGGCTGCAGTAGCCCAGGGAGTCTCTGTGTGGAGAGGATATGTCTCTTCTTTGCCATTCTATCTTCTCCACACCACCACCATGCTCACACTATAATTTTCAAGCACTCTGAAGCGGAATGTGCAAGTTTGTTGGGGCAGGGGGTTCTTTTTCCTTGGCAGGGGGGAGGTCAGCTAAGCCAGGGGTGTCAAACACATTTGTTATGAGGGCCGGATCTGACATAAATGAGACCTTGCTAGGCCGGGCCATGTGTGTCATAAAATGTAATGGTAGGTAGTGGAGATATCTATAAACTTTATAGAGGACACAAACACAAAGATTTTTTTTGCTTAAAATAAAAACATGCTTAGAACATTAGCACTCTTGCAATATTTTATTTAACAGTATCTGATAACAGACACCTCTTCCTCTGAATTATTGCATCAAAATGTCTGTGCTGTTGCAAACCTGAGTATGCTGTTCACGTGTGTATCGGTAAGCTGCAAACCTACTTTTGATTCACTGACATTCACCACAGAAATCTCATGCTCAGAGTTCTGAGTCTAGGACCCAGGTTAAAATATGAAATGGCTGACTGATTATGAGAGTCTGGTGAAGCAAACTATGATGCAGCAGCAGCAGAACTGGAAGCAGGAGATGGCTAGTTCCAGTGCGGGCCTGATAGAAGCCGTCTGGGGGCCTGATCCGGCCCCCGGGCTGCATGTTTGACACCCCTGAGCTAAGCCAACACACTGTCCTTTAACAACTCTCTCGAAACTAAGTCTCCATGGAGATAGTGACATGCGTATAACACCCATTCCTAAGCATGTTTACACAACAGTGGGATGGACTTGGTTCCAAGTTAAGCATGCATAGAACTGCAGTCGCGCGACTCAAATTCCAGCACAGGGTTCCTCAAAGTAACTGTACTGAAATGTGTCATCACTCAAACTTACTTTGGGCAATTCTGCATTGGCTTTTTCCTCCAAACCCATCTTGGAACAGAAATTCCCCTCTGCACTGCATGCTGCTTTCACTTTCTTTGCTCATTGGATTTTATGGTACCCTCCACACCGCATGCCGCTTTCGCTTTCTTTGATCACTGGGTTTTATGGTACCTTCTGCATAGATTTATGACCATTCAGGAGTGAACTGGCAGTTAGTACCAGTGTTCCCTTGAAGCTGAGTTAGTGTGAGCTGGCTCGCAGTTTTTTAGCCTCCAGCTCACAGGTGTTTGTCTTAGCTCAGGAAGGATGGCTCCAGAGCAAACTAATTTATGCAGCAGCCAAATCACTCACTCACAACTTTAATGCCAGTAGCTCACAAAGGAGAATTTTTGCTCACAAGACTCCACAGCTGAGAGGGAGCATCGGTCAGTTCAGCATTGCCCCGAGATATCTGAATGTGGTTTTGAGCCGCACCTTTTCCTCTCAGTTGAGAAAATGTGGAGTGAATACTAGATGCAGAATTCCCCTTTGCCGGATTGTACACACTGCTTTCAACAGAGTTTTTGCTGAAAAACTGTCCTTCTCTCCTACCAACAGCAACAGAGGCCAACCTCCCCACATGTGCTATAAATGAGCACCGACTGCCATCTGCTGGACCTCGAAATCATTACATTCCGAGTTCTTTCTGGGAAACAAAGCTATGCGACATTCTCAGGGCCAAACCAGAGAAGTGCTGGAAGGTCCTCAGCTGGATTTTTTTTTTTGAGCTTTTACCCCTTTGGGATCATGGGCTGCAGCCAGGAAGGAGGGGGATTTAACTCTCCCCATCTCTGATATTCTTCTCATTTCAAATGATCCCAATTCACCTCGTTGGAGAAGAGATCCAGGCTGAAATCACGTTGTACCCTTCAAGACTGAAGCCACTGTTTGGCATCGACAAGGTATCCACATGAAAGCAGACCACAAACATCTGGGGAGAACTGTTTACTGGAAAACAGTTTGCCTTTTGCCATGAATGTTTTCCATTGAATGCAGGTCTGTTGAGTGTGCCATCACTACCACAGCTTTATGAGTGAAGAAGAAGAGAAGAAAAGAGTGGATTTATACCCTGCCCTTCATTCGGAGTCTCAGAGTGGGTTCCCCTCCCCACAACAGACACCCTGTGAGGTAGGTGGGGCTGAGAGAGCTCTTTCGAGAACAGCTGTGCTAGAACTCTGGCTTGCCCAAGATCATCCAGCAGCTGCAAGTGGAGGAGTGGGGAATCAAACCCAGTTCTCCCAGATTAGAGTCCGCGTACCTAACCACAACACAAAACTGGCTTTCCTACGTGGCAGCCCTACATCCTGGAGAATTTGTGTGTGTGTGTGTGTGTTGTGTGACTGACAAGTGGTCTCACCAATGCCTGGAGTGGAGGGAGAATGAAGAATGAAGAACAAGCACCGGCAAGGGAGCTCCCCACCCAGCCTGAGCCATTAATGGGAAGGACTCGGGGAAGGGAGGTGGGATTGCCTGAAGGAGGACTGGGTGGACTGTTCCAGAGGCACTGCTCAGGGCACCTTCCTAAGCAGCCACCTGGGGTGGGCACCGGCAGGGGAACCTGAGACAGCAATGTTGCAAAAGTGCGGTTGAGGCCGGGCAATCCTCCATGTGCCTCACAAGGACGTCATTGTGCAGGACAAGGCATGGAACTCCAGCTGTGCATTTCGCAGCTCTGAAGTACACTGGCTTGCAGTTAGTCAATCGGCCCCATCTGAACCAGCACAGTTGGGTGGGGAGGGAAGAATGTGTGTAGCTCCATACAGACATATAATAGCTGCCCCCCCAGCAAAAAGTTGCTAGCTATGGGGCTGGAGCCTGGGAGTTATAGTGGACTAAAGATCTCTCCTAGAGAAGTGGCAGAACAAAGTTTGAGTCCAGTGGCACCTTTAAGGCCAACAAAGACTTCCAGTGGCTGGTATGTGGGGGGATGGGAGACCAAGCTTGGCCACCTGAGGTTGCCACACCAATGCCAAAGGAGCGTGTCCCAAAGCCCGCTGAATGGAGCCCCAGGGCTGCCTGCACAATGCCAGCAAACTGGAACCTTGCTAGGAAGGTCCCCTCAGTGAGGATGAAAGGGGGGGGCCTGTGGGTGAAGTACTCCCTTGCAGTCTGAACAAGGAATGGCCACTCCCCCAAGGCAGGCTGAAGAAGCACCTTGGCCCCATGTCCTCTTTAGTCAGTCTTGGAACACTGAAAGACCAGGCAGGGCCCAGGCCCCACTGTGGCCACGTCTTGGAGTTGGAGGGCCTCGCCTGAGACGTCCCATTGCAAGGCAGAGACTGGCTCGCTGCTGTAGAAGACCCCATGGAAGACGACTCTGAAGACGGACCGGGACACTACAGACTCAGAATCCAACCAACCAGTTGCTGGCAGCTGTTGCAGGACCCCTTAAAGACTGCAAGAGTAACGGGCTGGCAGGTGTCAGGGGGAGCTCTTCTTCCACCTCTTGTTGTCCGGCTGTGCAACAAAGGAGTTACAGAGATCAGCATAACCGAGGACTTTGCTGTGGAAGGAGATGGCTGATAGGTGAATGTGCATTGTTTGGGGGGCCATCCCCTTTGCCCTCAAGGAAGCCAGGTAGCACAAGACCATGTATTCCAAGATTGATAGGGAGCTGTTCCTGCCCTCTGCCTCCGAGAAGGTGAGGGATGTCATGATGGTGCTGGAGTAAGAATGCTGAGTGGAGTGTGTGATGGAACTGACAGCTCCCTAAGTGATCACGGGTCTCCAAGAGCCCACAGGAAGAGGTCCAGGTGACAGTTTGCACCAGAGGCCAGAGCCCAGAACATCTCCTCCCAAAAGCAAAACAAGGCATCTACAATGTCCTTATCTGTGCCTGCAATATAGCAGGCAGAAAAGGAGACATTAGTGGAGAGGCAAACCCAAACAGACCTGCACACCAAATGCATAACCCACAAGAACATGAGGACTGTTGGTTAATAACCCTGACCATGGCCTGGTTGTCGCACCAAAACAGCATCCATCTGTTCCTAAAAAGGTCCTGCCTGATGATAACTGCTGCCAAGATGGGAAAAATTCATAGGAAGATAAGGTGCCTTAAGATACAGGTTCCCTCACAGTGGGAGGTCCACCAGTGAGTGCACCAACAACCACCAAGATACACCCCAAGCGCTAGATTGCCCACAGCTTCAGACTGCGCCTGCAGGGAATGGCCCAGATCAAAAGATAAATGTCAGATGGAGCCCCCATTGAATTCTGACAGGAAGGTGAGACAAACTCAGAGATCAGCCCTCATGCCCCATGTAACCATGATGTGACGGTGTGTGGAGGTGACACCCCCCCCCCCAAGTCAGGGTGGATAAAAATCAAGGATTTTTTTAAAAAAATTAAAAATTGGATTTTGTTTGATAAAATGCTTTCTGAGAAAAAATCTAAAGGGTGCTGTCACACACAGAATTAGCTGCACAATAGGCATGAGGGCCGGGCAGATTTTAAGGACATGATCACATGAGAACATCGGGCAAGCATCCCACACCCGTCGGTAACTTGTTGTGCTCTGCCGAAGAAGCAGAGTTAAAAAATACCTGGGAAAGTGCAGTATCAAACGGATTTGCGATGGGCCGCAGACAGAATTTCCCATGTGATTGCTCCAACGCACTCCCATTGCATCAGTGATCTCTCGTTGAAGCACACCGGAAACATGCGGCAAAGGAAAAAACCCAATTCACCCACCGTTGCATCAGATCACGCAGTGGTGGGTCAAATTACTGCAGAGCAAATAGCCTTGCCTCCCCCACCCCACATGATCTGGCATGTGTGACCGCATCCTAAAGATAGTTTTCTGTTTTAAGACACATTATAGCCCAAAGGGTTTTCATAATGAAATAAGGATTCATTTTGAATGATGTAGTGTGAGACTGTATATTCATGCAATGCTTAAAAGTTTTTGTAAATGAATGCCATTAATTCTTTAATTAGGGCCCCAATGTCATGTTCTCCCAGAGGTTTCTATAAGATTTTGGGTTAATTCTTCTGTCTAGAAGATACCATCACAGACGTTTGGTTTTGCAGTTCTCAAAACTGTGAGTTTGTTTCTGCAGAGATAACATGACTCTTCTTAACAGCAAAAACATTTCTAAATATATGGAGGAGAGAGAGACAGAGAGAGACCTATGGTTCATCTGCAAATCTGTGTATACAGAATCAAAAGTCTTAAGTGCTGAGCTTCAAGAAGTTCACTTAATTGAAGATTATTCGGGTGGAATAGATCTGGATAAGGAGGAGATGTTAACAGCTAAGTGTGAGGAGAGACAGGCAAGCAGTACGAATGAAAATGAAACTTTTTGTACAGAATACTCCAGAAGTCTTGAGATCTTTGTGAGTGTAGCCTGAGATATATTTCATATTATTCTCTCCCTTGAAGAGAAAACCTACAATGATAGCAGGCCATAAAAGAGACCCAGTTTGGTAATAATTTAATGATATTCCTCTGCTTATGGGTAAGACAGGCAGGCATGCAAACAACAAAGAAATACAAGGTACAGTGGTCCGAAGGAAACACTGTGAGAAAGTTGTGATGAAGATGACAAAAGGAACACATTTGAACATACAGGATCTTCAGGCTGGTAAACTTTTTTATTTCATCATATTTCTGAACGACTGCTTTGAGGAACTGTCATGTATTTGTTAGTGTTACTGCATGGTGCTGTAATTTTTGATACAGTTGTTGTAGAGAAATTGTTGAAAGGCACATCATTTTTCTGCCAGTACTGAGTGGCAGTGAATACAGTACTAAATAAGTAGAAATGGTATAGATGATGAAATAACAGCACTGACTTTTTTTGTTTAGGGACTCCATCTTCAACAGACTGGAATCTGGAAACTATCCACCTTCAAGATCACTATCCTCTTGTTATACAATTATCAAAACCTTAAAGACAGCAAATGTATTACTTTTCAGGTCCTCGGCCAAGTCCAAAAACACTTGCATTCAATATAAAATACACTTTATCTTACTTTTCAGATAAAAAGGTAGGGGTTGGTATTAGGGCTGCCAAGTCTGCCCGGGGGTTGGGGGATCCCCCGCTACAGGGGTCCCCAATCCACCGGCCTGAATTCGGCCGGCGGGGGGAACCCTACCCCCAAAATCGTCCGGTCAGGATGACTGCCCCATCGTGATGATGTCACCGGAAGTGACATCATCACATTGGGGACGTTGCCGGGGTGACGCTCTAGCAATCACCCCAAGAACTCTATGGTACCATAGAGTTTTTGGGCGATTGCCAGAGTGTTGCCCTGGCAACGTCCCCGACATGATGATGTTACTTCTGGTGACATCATCATGGCGTGTGCATTTTGTGTATGTGCCGGAGAACTCCAGGAATGAAGAGGACTCCCCTCCTACCGATAGATGGTAAGGACTTGGCAACCCTAGTTGGTATTGTGTGAACGAGTGATTTGCAGAACAGATGCTGAAGTTTAGAAGCAGTCTACATTTGGTGACTTTTGAAAAATAAGGTAAAATTAAGAAGCAGCCTGCCATCAGAGTCCAAAGAATCACCTCTGCTTGTGACCCGGCAGCTGCCATGAGGAGGAGGAGGAGGAGATTGGATTTATACCCCTCCCTTCACTTGGAGTCTCAGAGCAGCTTACAAACTCCTTTCCCTTCCCCTCCCCACAACAGACACCCTGTGAGGTAGGTGGGGCTGAGAGAGCTCTTTCAAGAACTGCCCTTGAGAGAACAGTTCTGACAGAACTTTGGCTTGCCCAAGGTCATCCAGCAGCTGCAAGTGGGGGATCAAACTCAGTCCTCCCAGATTAGAGTCCACGCACTTAACCACTACACCAAACAGGCTCTCAGTGAGTGAGGCTATCAGGAGAAGGGACTCAGATAGTGGCTGTTTTTGCTTTAACAAAAAACTTAAAAGACAGAGAAAGGGAAAAGCAGAGAACGTCTGTTTAAAAAAAATTACTGTGGACCCTAAGTTCACCCAGCATTGATGCTAACATGTTAAGGACTGTATCAAATACAAAAGTGAGCCACAATACACGCTTTGTAACCAAAAGATGTAATGACATTTAATGTCTGGGAGTATAAGGACAACACAAAAACGCCACATCTAAACTTATAGAAAAGTTCTGAAAATGTTGAAGACAGCAACATTTTGACTTTTCAGCGCTACTTCCAGATCTTAATGACCAGAATATCCTCATTCTCAAAAAATGCACCCATAAACAGCCCTTTCCTGAACTATAGTCCTTCACAGCCACTTGTGCAAATAAGTTGTTTTAAGTGAAACACCGGGGCACAATCCAACAAAAATGTTTTCTCATGTATGCTCCCTTTAAGAGTATTCTTGTACACTCCCCACTCATTTCAGTGGGGCACTGGTGAACTTCCTTATGGTCTTTAAGCACATTAATATTTTTTTTAAAAATTAATGAAATGTTAATAGCACGATTTTGTCCACACGCATTTCCCTGAAAATACAGAAGCATCTCTGTTCATGCTACATGGTCACAATCTTTCCCAGTGATCCTCTTACCTGCAGAAATCTCCTTTAAACTAGAGTACTGTTGTCCACTAAGCACTGAAGCACCTTCAGCTTCCAAACACACTTCAGTCAGAAAATTAGACCCTTCAGGTAATAGCATGAATTTTCAATTTACCGCCAGATACTACACATTTCCATGACCCATTGCTTGAAGTACAGTGTTTGTAGTTTATTGCAAACATCCCGCAATGACTTACTCTGGCAGCGGTCCACTGATATGCTGTTGAATTTCTACTGTCAAAACAAATCGCATGCTGGAACAACCACCTGCCTCTCTTCCAAGTGTTCCCAACTGATCTACCACAAACAATTATTGTATGTAAACATCAGCACAATACTGGCACTGGTATTTTATCTTTCAAATGGGCCACATTTCGTTATAACAAAATTGCAATGCATATAGGGCACCATGGCTGTAAAGGCTTCATCCACCATTTTGTGCCTGAGATCCCGCTGGCAATGCACCCAACATTTTGATGATAGAGCAGATACGCTGCCAATCACAGCGCCAGGCCGTATGGTCGACCAATCATTGTGCAGCAAGCAACAGCGGTGGGAAAATTTGAATAGGAAGGAGGGAAGTATTGAATTCTGGGAAGAGGAAGGCAACTACGGACATATTAATCCAGACACCATTAGGTGCATATCAGCTCACAACAGCAAAATAGTTTAAATTTCAGTTGCAAATAGCGTTCCCTCTACAATTCGCATGACCATTGCTCACACTATCCATGTCCACCGTCATTGCATTATAACAAAATAATGCAATCATGCCTGCGTTTTAAAAAAAAGTCAAGGGAGGAAGGGGGGGAGGAGTGAGCGGGATGATGGGGGGGACTGGAAGCTTCATTGCATCATAACAAAATAACGCAATCATGCATGTGTTTTTTAAAAAAAATGAGGGAGGAGGGAAGGGGGGAGGAGCGAGTGGGGAGATGGGAGGAGAATGGGAGGGGGGAATGGAAGCCATGCAGCAGTCGGTATGTGCAAAATGGACACTGTGGGGCAGATAAGGGGCTTCGGCTCCAAGTGTGAACATGAAGAATATACTCTAGAGAAAAAAACCCTGGAGAGAATGAGAGGCAAACGGCAAGTGCGAAATCGCCCTGGGTCCAGATCCTAAAATGTTAGTCATTTTGGATGCTGTTTCTCTTATTTAAGTTTTATTTTCAAACACAAAAAAACAGAAATAGAAACATACAAAACACACAAGACTAATATACTTATAAAATAGAAAGAGGGTAATATACCTACAAATATTTCCAAAATTATTTCTTGTATTATCTAGTTATCAGTTTTTGTATTAAGTACATGTAGTGACCTAAAAAAGTAAAATAATCCAAGTAGTCTACAGATCTTTTAAAGTAGCTGAGCGACTCAGATTGTAGTAAGAGGGTAAATAGATCAGTTCAATTCATATAGCCTTCTAACCATGTATAGAATCTGGACCACGTGTTGTAGAATTTCTCTTCCTGTAGTCCTTTTAAAAATAGTCAGTTTGTCCATTTCCGCAGTTTCCAGTGTTTTACTTATAATTTCTTCTTTTGAAGGCATTTTGTCTCTCCTCCAATATTTTGCATACAATATCCTTGCAGTTGTTAATACATGAATAATCAAATAAAAATCCTCAGTTCTGCAATTTTCTGGCCTTATATTCAATAGAAATAACGCAGGAGTGAAAGGTACATTAATTTTCAGCATTTTTTGTAAAGTTCCATGGATCCAGGCCCAATATTTTTAACTCTATCACAAGTCCACCACATATAATAAAAGGATCCAACATCTTTTTTACATTTCCAACAAGCATTTGACAGGTTTGGGTGAAATTTTACTAACATATCTGGTGTTATGTACCATCTATAAAACATTTTACACATATTTTCTTTGTACAAAACTGTGTTTGTAATTTTTATATTCGTTTTCCATACCTGAGTCCCATTTTGGATGCTGTTTCATACCTAAACAACCAATAGTTATTTCTGATAAAATGACTGTTGGGACGCTGCCTTTATACTTATTAATAACCATCATTGCATTATTTATTTCTTGTTTACCTGCATCAGGGTGGTATCAGACAACAGCCAGCTGGTTGCGATGAGGGCGTTTTAGCAACTGGTCACTTCTAAATGGGGTAAGCCTGAGGTGCCTTGTTAGAACAGGTAGTACTTCAAGAGCCCCATTATCTGGAATTCTCGGTCTCTTCTTAGACAAATATTCTCTGATATTAACTTGATTACATTTCCTTTGGCATTCTTCACCCTTCATGGACCCTTTGTTAGGCTTATCCAGGGCTATTTTGGGGGCAGGAGCGCATTGGAATGGAGTTCCGGCTCACTCCTGAGTTGGCCATGCCTACAACTAAAACCTCTGGCATGTGTGGCTACAGAGCACACTGCCCTCCCCACGTTACACACAAGAGGGAAAGGTGGCATGTTAAAATGCTATCTTTTGCTCTGGGGAGCCCCTCTGGATTTCCTTGTCAATTTCACTCCCCACCAGTCAGCTGAGAGTAAAATTGACAATGAAAAGCCTCTCTCTGCCTTCCCTTCTCTAGCTGACATGTTACAGCTAAAAAAGGGCAGGCAGGGAACCCAGGCACATTGAAAATGCCTTTTTTTCCCTCCTCGATCTGGGGGAGGGAGAGAAAGGCATTTAACCACCACCTTCCGCACTTCCTCAAGTCTCTCCGCAAAAACAGAGAGGCTCAGGGAAGGAATGGGGCATGTTTGCCTGGCTGCCCTCAGTTTCCCAAGCCTGTACGCCTAATTTGCTAATGAACTACGCTGTCAGGGGTGTGGCCTAATATGCTAATGAGTTCCTGCTGGCTTTTTCTACAAAAAAAGCCCTGGGCTTATTCATATCACTGCCTTTTTGATGTGACTGCACTTCAATTTAATGCCCATGGATCTTCATGATGGGTTTTTTCTTCTGTACCTGTAAGCCAGCAAGGCATTCTATATGCTCTTATGAACTGTAATATCATAAGGTTGACCTTTGGGTTGGTTCTCTGCCTAAGGCAAAAGCACTCTCTATTGCCATGAGAGGCTCCAGCCCACAGCGGGAGACTTCCTTCAGAGTTCACACTTGCATGAAGAGTAGAAATACATTTCAAAGAACTCTCTCTCATGAAGAACATGAAATACATTTCAAAGAGCTCTCACACCTACTTCACATGCCCCACCATCCAGAGAGCCAAGACTCCATTTCAAAGAGTCCTTTTTCCTTTACGCTGGCCTCTTCACACCTGCCCCCAACAATTCCAGTAAGAGATTAGGTTGCCCGGCAACTAATCGTCGTCCATCAAGTGACCTGGCCAAAGCCATCACGAGACCAGAGATTGGTGCCAAGAAGACCGACCAGATGGCTCAGATGTTAGTTCCTGATTAGCACCTAGTTTTGCAATATTGCCCACTCCTTCCTGCCCCCTCCTAACTATGACACTGACCAATAGAAAGACTAGAAAGGACAGACAGCCTAGTGGGTGTGACAATGGGACGTGGTCAGCGCAGCCCGCCTAAATGCCACCTGATAAAAGATCTTGCACACCAGGAATAGCTAGCTTTAGCTTTACCCTCTTCGACCCCTATCTTCTTACTAACCTCTCATGTCCAGCTTCCTCTACCCAGTACCTTGCCTCCATCTTTGATCCCTGGTCTGCGCAGCCAGGACCAGAGTGTGTACCTGCAGGTTCAGATCTCGCTCCCCCTATTTTCATACTCATCCCTCCTCAATCTTCTTGTGGAAGTGATTCAACCTCTATCAAGCCAGGTAACGTGACTCCCCCTCAACGATACTCCTGCTCATGCAAACGTGCTATTTTCTAACTAATTTTCCCTAGACCTTGTATGTATGTGGTTTTATTATTATTCCTTGTATGCTTGAATAACATCTTATAGTAAACATCATTTATAAGAAACTGCTTTGTCTCAACGCCTATTTACTGAGAACTTCCAGGGAAGCGGGACCTTGGTATAGTTGGCAAGAACCCGTTATTACGCCAATTGCTGAACGTAAATTAAAGCAATTCAGCTAACAGACCTATGAGACACACTTTGATTTCTGGCAACATCATTAACTTTACTCTCAAAAGGGACAGATGCATCCTGGCCAAGTTTTTCAGAAACACTCCAGAGAACTGGTCGTAGAAGAAGTTTTTTCGATGCCATTTGTGTGTGTGGGGGAGGGGGGTCCAGCAATGTTCCACCTCCATTTTCTTCACAGCAGAACATTCACAGCAGAACAATTTAGAACCCTCAATACAGTCCCTTGAGGATTGAACACCGGAGGAGAAGCCAAATGCATTTTATTAGCCACCGTGGTTTTAGTTAAGCTTTTTCCCAATGGCTGTGTTGGTTCTTCCTTACAATAACGGCCACTACTAACTGGTATCATCTGGTTTGGGGGAAGAAGGCATAGGCACTTGTTCTGATTCTGCAGCAGAGCAATTTCCTTCATACTTTTTCTTTTAAAGTCCGGGAAATGAGCACATCTTCTCCTTAGGAGAACTTTTACCATGCTTCAATGAAACAGCTAATTGAGTCTTCTTATTTGATTCAGAAGGGACCATCAATTGACATTCAGTCAATGTTCCTCAGTGCGCCCTGCCAGGTCCCGCTCAATTGATGGTCCCTTCTGAATCAAATTGATGGTCCCTTCTGAATCAAATAATTGAAGGAATGTGGACCCCTTTTTCTGTCGTGTATTATCGCATTGGGTGCCATCTGGGAGACTTACACAACCAGAGCTAAGGGGAAATAAAGGGGAGATCCCTGCACTGTCTGAATAGCCATCACTGTTTTTCATACTCTATGCTTCTAAAGAGTCCACATGAACATTATCACTCTTATTCTTCATAGTCTTTCCATTTACTGTTTGCTCAGTAGTCTCTGAATCCTTCAAAGTTTCTGCTTCTGGAGGCAACAGTGTGTTGGGTCTTGTAAGAGATTTCCGAATAGCCTGACCTGAGGGAAACCTCTGAACGGCAGGACTGATTAGAGGCCACAGTACGTTGAATCTTGTAAGAGATCTCTGAACCGCATGATCTGTGGGAGGCCTTGGAATGGTGGGACTTGTTGGAGACTTCACTGCTTGGAAACTTGGTGTGCCTGATTGAGGATGAATGAGATTTTGGTCGAGAGCAGCTTCAACACCGTCATCTTGGTTGGAAACATCTTTGCCATCATGCTTGCTTTCAGCTAAGTGGAGACGCCTGTCCTCTTCTTCCTCAATGCGCCCTGCCAGGTCCCGCTCAGCAGTGTCACAGGCTTCTTCTTTGGCCTGGAGTTTTGCCTTGAGGGACTGCCTTTCTTCCAGGGCTTCAGCTGAGTTCAACCAATCCAGGATGCGTATCATAACTCTTATATAGTCTTTCCACTCAGCGCAGTGAGCTGCAAGGGCTTTTTGTGTCTTGCATATATGCGTCAGACTGGTAGTACTGGCAGCTGCATCTATGTCTTTCTGGATCTTTTCCCAAGGCTTCTGCAACTTCTTGTACAAATTCACCTTCTGTACAAGCAAATATTCGCACATGCTGGGGGTTAGATTAATTTCTCGTTCACATGACATGTACGTATGTCCAGCCTCTGCACTACCGGGCACATCAGTGTTGGGGTCTGCAGCACTATCTGAGGCTTCCCCCATGCTTCTTAAGGAAAAAAAGATAAGTCCTTAAAATTTGTGAAGATTAGCAATACTGGATTCCACCCATGGGTGGCACTGTTGCAACAACTGTGATCACTGACATTACTTGATTTCTATCAGCACATAGGCTTGCATCAAATTGCTTTTCTTGCAATTTCTAATTCAGCCACCAGGGGCTGCCACAATTCTGTTTCACTGGCTACCAGTCAGTTGACATGTTTGGTTTTGAGCTCACTATGCAAGCCTGCATTTTGTATGCTTGAACTCAACCACACTCTTCCTCCTTATTCCTGCTACTAAACCGTAACTCCTGCTGTAGGTAGAGCTGAATGCCAGTTCCCACGTGCATGCAGCCAATTTCAACCTTTCTTCGTGCATTAGAGACAGCTTGGCTGGAGGGGAAATATTACCCCTCTTTTATATTCAACTTTTCACATGCGTTCAGTAGATCATTTACTCACGACCTGAGCTGCCGGTTGGTAGAAAGTTACATCTTTATGATTCAAATCCTTTCTTGCTGATGTGAGAAAGAGATGGATTTCCCCCTTTCTCCTTTCAGTAAGGTTAGACAAAGAAACAGGAAGAGGAGCAATAAAGCAATAAAACTTCTAAAACTACACACCTCTGAGCTCAGGAAATTACTTTGGATGAGCCAGTCAGAGGGGAGCCTTTGGGGTGCCTAACTTAGGACTACAATTCCCAGGGACAACTGCTGTTAAAGATACACACAGCAGCTTTGCTAAACTGCGGTTAGCGCTGACTGGGGGCAGCACATGTACTTTCTTTTTAATTAGCTGCAGGATTTTGAGGGGTTTTTTTCCCTTTCCTGTTCTTCTGTTATTTTTGGAATAAATAAAAACAGGTGGTACCACAGTGGTACTCCCCCTCTTTGGAAGTGCAAAGGGGCATGTACTTACACTCCCCCTTTATTGTTTACTTTGACACCCAAGGAACAAATGTCCCCATACCAATAACATCTTCCAGTATCCCGAAACAATATGCCAGCCAGAACGCTTATCATTCATGAGACTGGACTCCCTGTTTTTCAGCATTCTGGCTGTGCACTTGTCTCCGGGGGATGTTTTGCTGTCTTGGCCATCAGAAGTGCTTCCTGGGGACTTGAAGTAAGGATTCTCAGGCTGGGGTTCCAGGAAGGGTACCACTCTAAAGTATGATTCTGCTTGCAAACCATTCTAGTATTTTCCCCCCTGCCCCTACCACGTGTGGGATCCGGTCCTGTGCAATTTGGTTGGTTATAAAGGTTTCAAGTATGTCAAGAACTTACAGACTTCCTCTTAGAATCTCAGTAGCTGCTCTTCTTAACTCAACTGACAAAGTTGTTGCAACATATTCCAACTGACGTACCAGCTTCTGGGCTTCTTCAGCTGAATCTAGATTCTCCTGAAGCCATCCAAAGAATCACACAAAATAAAACCGAGAGTCCAGCAATCCATGTTTCTCCTCCTCACCCTGAAATACCACGTCGGGCCAAACACAGGATTGGAGGTCTGGAGGGAGGGAGGTTTATCCATTTAGACCAGTTGCCTCTATGAACAAAGGTTTCCTCCTGATATTAAAGTTGCTTTTTAAGTGTTTACTGGTACTTGTAGTGACATGGGGAGCCCAACAATCTCTCAGTGCTAGAGTTACCAGATATCGTCTTTTTTTTGGTGTCCTCTTTTGGGCTCTTTAAAAAAAAAAACTGATTTAAATGTTCTCTTTTGGGGAAGGGTAGGAATATTCCTAGTTAGTAGCAATAATCACAGCTTAAATAGGAGGGGGATTCCACCTCCCCCGTTTGTGAGACCTCATTTTTTCTGATTCCAGATGGCAGAGGTTGCAAAAGCCTAAAGAATGGTAAAATCTACAAGTCGTTCCAAGGTCAGAGAATTCCTAATTCAGGGCTGTTTAAAACGAAAAGGACTGTGATGCCTTTTAGCCCTCATCCATATAGTAAGCTAGTAATGTCAGCTAATTATCCAGTTAGGCAAACAGGGCTTTTGTTTTCTCTGCTAACACACCCACCTTAAAAAAAACAGCTCCAATTTAAAGGAGAAAAGTTTTAAAAGTTCTTAAAAGTGATAAAATAAACCAAAAAAAAAAGTTAAAAACTGCTTTACGTCTCTCCAAGCGGAGCCATCTGCAGCCACTGTAACCAATCAGAGGTCATGCCTCTTCTCCCTGGTCAAGATACAATTCTTCTGGAAATACTAAAATTGGAACCGGGGACTGGCGGGCTGCCTCCCTAGCATCTTTTTTTTTTTTTTTTTTTACAATAATCGATAGTAGGGGGATTTAAAATGAGATTTGTCATAGTGATCACTTGTTTGAAGTAGTCAGTTGGGAAATGTGTTCCCTTTTTTGCTTCTCACAGTATGGTAACCCTACTCGGTACAGCATTGTTGCAGAAAGCCACAATTTCTGATGTCAAGGGTCTGAAATCCATTTTGTTCAGAAATGAAGACTTTACCTGGGCTGGCCTGTGGCCAAAAACAGTATTAGATTAACAGGGCCAGCCTCTCTCTGTCTCGTTAACGTACTTCACAAGAGAGATCCAGGTGGGTAGCCGTGTTGGTCTGATGAAGCAGTAGAACAAAGTTCGAGTCCGGTGGCACCTTTAAGACCTACAAAGTTTTATTCAAGGTATGAGCTTTTGTGTGCACATGAAAGCAAATGCAAGAGTTATTTTGGGGACAGAGCAGAGCCAGGAAGAACACTGTATGCCACCCTGAGCTTTATGAAAGAAAGGGGGCAAAATTGTGCTAAATAAATACTTTGATTTAAAAAAAAAAATACAAGAACTTCTTAAGCACCTACAGATTACGAAGGTGTTATACAAAACTGAAAACAAACAGTGCCTGGCCCACTGTGGAATACTTTCACAGTGGGAACAATGTAAGACCAACTTACTGGGTGCTTATAGTAGCTAGGTGAGGTACAAAATGGAAAGCACGCAGATCCTATCCCACAGGAACTACCATAATCAAATTCCTTGCCTGATTCCAAGGGAACATGGACTAGGCACTACTGTTTCAATATCCCTGCTGCTCTATCCAATGCCAGTAGCTCAGCCCTAGGTTTGTCAGCTCCAGACTGGGAAATCTCTGGGGATTTGGGGTGTGTGTGTGTGTGTGTGTGTGTGTGTGTGTGGCCATTTTCTTCAGCTGGTCTGATCTCTGGCTGAGGACAGACTGGCAATCTAAAGCAGGGCAGGCACGCTTCGCAAACGGAGGAAAGGAGCACGTTCAGACATGCGCATCTGCCCGTCGGCTCCGTTGCGTACTTACCCGTCTCCCAGTCGCTTTCCTTCCGCTTTACCCGGACACCAGTTTTTCCTGGTGTTCAGGGGCCTTCCTCCGCATACCTCCCGCTTCCAAACAGTGTGAACTGGAAGAAGCGGGAGGCATCTGGAGGAAGTGTGAACGCACCGGCAAAAAGTTTTGCGCATGTGCGCATGTGCGCATGTGCGCACATGCGAAAAACATCAAAGGAAAACAAAAAAAAAAGTGCAGCGGCGCGCGCAAGCTGCGCGCGCTGGCTATGCGGCAGTCTGAACGCTCCGTATCGCCGCTGATCCGCATTGCTCTGGCCAGTGTGAACGGCCAGCTCCGTGGGTTTTTCCCCCCGCTCCAGTTCCCTCCGCTTTGCCTCTGCTTCAGATTGCCAGTCTGTCCTCAGCCTCTGTCTCCTGGAGATCAGATGTAATCCCTGGAGATGTCCAGCCACTACCTGGAGGTATAGGCATCAACTACGGGGGGGCTCGAGGGCTCCAGCCACCCCTGAAATTTCCCGGGGGGGACTGAGCCCCCCTGGGAAAACGGAGCGCCCTCCGCCATGCCTCCCCGGACCCTACCTAGGGCTGCCGCCACCGTCTCTTTCTCCCCCCCCCCCCCGGCCTGGCCACTCCGTCCTCCCTCCGTCTGTCCAGGAGCCACCCTGGCGAACGGAGGGAGGGCCGGAAGCAGGAGTGTTCGGGGGGGAGGCGGCAGGGACATGGTCCCAGTGGGCGCGGGCGCTTTGCGCATGCGCACGGAAGAGCCCCCCCCCCAGGATTTTCCAAACTCGACGCCCCTGCCTGGAGGGTGGCAGTCCTACTCAGCTCAGTGTCTCTGTTCCCACAGATCAGCCACTGCTACCCTACTGCTGAAATCTGGGCCGCTGATGTCACAATGCCAGAGTCCTGGTGCCATGGCGATGCAGATATCTAACGGCTGTTTCAGCTGACAGTTGGCCTCAGAGGGAGATTGGCAGTGGTGGTGTCCACAGCAGCTCCTGAGGCTGTGAACCAGTTCAGCGGATTCCTGTGTTTAAGAACAAAAAGGCCTATACTACAATTAAAAGCAAGGCCCTAAACAGCAGGCTCTGATCAACAGCAGGTTAGAAAAGCCATGGTTCTTGACTTAAAAGCGTTGAGGAGGGAGTGGTTGCTGGGGTTAGGATTGAGTTTAAATTGGGGTGGGGATACCCACTCAGGGGAGGGACAGGTGGAAAGAAAAAGGTAAACTGTCTGGGGGAAGAAGGTAATATCTGTGGTTGTTTCATTGCTGCATGTATACGTGAAAGAAAATATTTTAAAAACAGGGTCTGGACTGTCTTGAGCACACTGGCTTTATTTTTTTGTAACAGCTTTTACTGTCCTGATAAATTAGAATTTGGCATGGGGTAGCGAACATATAGCCCACATACAATTTGTGTAAGTTTTTTTTTGGGGGGGGAGAGGTATAATAATGAGGGATAACCCAGGCTAGCCTGAGCTTGCCAGATCTTGGAATAAGCAGTCAGCCCTGGATGGGAGACCACCCAAGGAAGGAACAGGTGGAAAGGAAAAGGGTCATATCTCTGGGGGGGAAGGAGGTGGTCTCCCATCCAGGGCTGACCTTGCTTAGCTTCCAAGATCTGACAAGATCAGAGTCGCTACGCAGAGGCAGGTGATGGCAAACCACTTCTGAATGTCTCTTGCCTTGAAAACCCAGTGGGGTCGCCATACTTCAGCTGTGACTTGACGGCAAAGATTAATAACGATAATTAGGTGAGGTATGAGATGGAAAACACACTGGCTCCAGCCCACAGGCCCTACAACATTTAAATGCCCAGTTGTGAAGCAAGGACAGGTAGATTAGCCACTGCAGGCTTCACCTTCTAATCATCCAACCTATCAAGACATAAATCAAGATGGGTCACCATGTTAGTTTGTCAGTTAGGGTTGCCAACCTCCAGGTGGGCCCTGGGGATCCCCCGCTTTTACAACCGATCTCCAGCTGAAAGAGATCAGCTCCCCTGGAGAAAATGGCCGCTTTGAAGGGTGGCCTCTATGGCATTGTACCCTGCTGAGGCCCCTCCCCTCCCCAAACCCCGCCCCCTCCCGGCTCCACCCCCAAAGTCCCCAGGTATTTTCCAACCCAGACTTGGCAACCCTACTGTCTGTAGCCGTAGAAAAGAGCAAGGGTCCAGGAGCATCTTGAAGGCACATATTTTGTTAGTCTTTAAGGTGCTACTGGATCCTTGCTCTTTTCTACTGTATCAGGACATAAGTTTCCCCTCTCTGATTACAGTTCCAACAGTTCCTCCGCACATCTTCCCATCTGTAAGAGCTGAGAGAGATTAGCCTCTTTGGCTTTGCTGTTTGAATACTCCCCTCCTGCCACCCATGTCACAAAGGCAGAGCTCCAGCATCCAGGGAGAGAATTCTAAAAGATGCTTCATGTGACTGTTGGCCTTAGAGAAGGTTCTCTGAAAACGTTTGCAGATCCCCCCCCCCCCAAAAAAAAGATCAAAAGAGGCCCCTACACAGACTTAAAAGGAAGTTGTCAAGCGTATAAATGGCAGAAAGATGCTGCTACCTGGTTTGGGGGGGGGGGGGGAGATGCTGCTTTCATCACAAATCCCAAACTAATAGGATTTTGCAACAATCTCTTGGTACTGAATTGAATTTTATATCCATGTGGAATTGTAAGGAAAGGGTAAAGGTTTCCCTTGCTCAAAAGCCAGTCGAATACGACTCTAGGGATGTGGTGCTCATCTCCATTTCCAAGCCGAAAAGCCAGCGCTGCCCAAAGTCTTTTCTGTGGTCATGCAGCCAGCATGACCAGACACCAAGACGCACAGAATGCTGTTACCTTCCCACCGAAGTGGTACCTGTTTATCTACTTGCAATTTCTTGCTTTTGAACTGCTAGGTTGGCAGGAGCTGGGGCCAGAGATGGGAGCTCACTCTGTCATGCGGCACTTGGGTCTCGAACTGCTGAACTACCAACTTTCTGGTCTGCAGCTCAGCGTCTTAACCACTTGAGCCACTGCAGCCCACATGGAACTGTACACAGTACAAAATGGTCCCACAAGCTTACTTGGATAAATGATTGGGATTTGTCATCTATACTGCTGTATGTTGTGTACTGCAAGTAGGATGCTACTGTATAATTTATGTACTGCTTAATGTGTCGTGTCTGTACTTATGCTGTGCTTCTGTTTCTTTCTGGTGGTTCTAGCCTTCTAATATCCTAATGCACTTGGTTACTGAATGTCCCACTTTGTACTGTACTGTACTGATCCACTCTGTGTAACCCGTCTTGAGTCCATGAGAGAAAGGTGAACTATACAGAACATACATAAATAAAAAATCAGGGTTTGGTTTCATCTGGAAGATGTACATTTGCACGATAAAGTTTAACAACGGCTCAGCTTCTCCAGCCCGACCAGCAGAAGTGACCAAGGTATTTTACTCACACGGTGATCATTTTTTTAAAAATCTGTACAGTATCAGCATCCTTTCTCCCATGGCGGCCAACACCAAATGCCACCAGGAAGCCTACAAGGAAACCACGAAAGCAACAGCTCTGGCTAATACTTTTTAATCCTGCCATTCCCCAAAGGAGCCCAGGGCAGCACAGCTCATACTCTTTTCCTCAGTTTTATTTTCACAACCCTGTGAGATCGGACTGAGAAAGTGCAGCTGGCCTAAGGTCACACATAGGGTTGCCAGCCTGCAGGTGGGGCCTGGGGATCTCCCGCTTTTACAACTGATCTCCAGCTGACAGAGATCAGCTCCCCTGGAGAAAATGGCTGCTTTGAAGGGTGGACTCTGTGGCACTGTACCATGTTGAGGCCCCTCCCCTCCCCAAACCCCGCCTTCTTCTGGCTCCACCCCCAAAGTCCCCAGGTATTTTCCAACCCGGACTTGGCAACCCTAGTCACACAGCAAGCTTGCATGGCTGAGCATAAAGCTGAGCCCAGGCCTCCCAAATCCTACTTGTGATACACTGTTCTAACATGATGGCACCATCACTCCACACACAACCCTGCTGTTGACCCCCAGCCTGGAGGTTTGTGACCTATAAATACCAGGGTTCCCGATCTACATCACACCTAGTGGCAACTGAAAGGTCATGAATCTGTCTAATCTCCCTTTAAAGCCATCTTATTGCATGGCACTGACTTCTCCAAGTTAATTATGTATCTTATTTATTTTATTAATTAATTAAAATATTTATATCCCATCTTTCCTCTTGGCACTAGTACTTCCTTTTGTTTGTTCTGCATGCACAGCACAGTGGGAGCCCCTAAGGATAGGGGTGTCAAACATAACCAGGGGCCAGAACCAGCCCATCCAGGGCTCTTATGTGGCCCACAAGCAACTAGTGCCAGACTTCTTGGGAGGAGTGGGGGGAATCACTCCAATTGTGGCAGAACAACAGCATGGCAGAACAATCTTGTCTGTGACAGTCAAGCAGCATGGGAGCATCTGCCCAGTGCTGCACTGCTGGCTCTCCAGTCTGCCCATATGGATTTTCTTTTGCACCCCCATCCCAGCCCATAGGGACTTGCAGTGAGGATATAACTCACAGCTTACCAGCTGCTATCCTTTATACAGTTTATATCTCTGGTATCTGGCATTACATTTTATGGCACACATGGCCCAGCCTGACAAAGTGACATTTATGTCAGATCCGGCTCTTGTAACAAAGGAATTTGACACCTTTGGGTCTAGTGGTACAGCAGAAGAGGGGAAAGTCCATACTGTGCATAATTTTCAAAAGCTTTAGTATACTCCTTATTGTCTTAGTGTCTTTTTTTTTTCTGCATGTAAAGCAGTGATAGTTGTTTGTTTACTAATGCTAGAAGTGTCCGAGGTAAAATTGGGGAGTTGGAATGCTTGGTGTCGGGGGAAAACATAGACATTGTGGGTATTTCAAAAACTTGGTGGGATGAGGAAAATCAGTGGGATACGGTGATTCCTGGTTATAAATTATATTGGAAGGATAGCAGGGAGAAAGTTGGAGGTGGGGTGGCTCTTTATGTCAGAGAGGGTATACAGTCCAGTAAGATTGAGAGTGTAGGAGAATTGGATTCGCTTCTGGAAGTGCTGTGGGTTGAATTAGTGGGCCCAAAGGAAGCTTAACATTGGGAGTTTGTTATCACCCACCAAATCAAAAGATAGAGGATTATAAAATCATGAATGAATTAAAGATAGTGGCTAGAAGAAATAACTGTATTGTAATAGGTGACTTTAACTACCCACACATTGATTGGGTCAATATGTGCTCAAGTCCGGAAAAAGACATTGAGTTTCTAGACACTTTCAATGACTGTGCTATGGAGCAGAAGGTCACAGAACCAACCAGGGGAGAGGAGATCCTGGATTTGGTCCTAAGCAATGCTAAAGACCCGATGACAGATGTTAAAGTGATTGCACCGCTTGGGAAGAGTGACCATAATGTTCAACATTTGTATAAATAGGGACTTGACCAAAAAGACTGACACAACCACTTTTAACTTTAAAGGGGGTAACTTCTCTGATATGAGGGGATATGTGAGGAAAAAACTGAAAGGAAAAGTAGAAAGGGTCAAAACTATTGGAAGCTTGGAGACTATTTAAAATTACAATCCTAAAGGCTCAGAGAAAATATATACCGTGGGTTAGGAAAGGCACAAATAGGTATAGAAAAAAAGCCTGCATGGTTAATAAACAAAGTAATGGAAGCTGTAAAAGGTAAGAAGGATTCCTTTAAGTGGTGGAAAGCTAGTCTCAGTGAGGCTGATAAAAGCTGTGGCAAATAAAATGAAAGTCTGTGATCAGGCAGGCAAAAGGAATATGAGGAGCATATCGCAAAAAACATAAAGACCAACAATAAAACTTTCTTCAAATACATTAGAAGTAGGAAACCAGCCAGGGAAGCAATGGGGCCCTTGGATGACCATGGGGTAAAAGGTGTAGTGAAGGATGATAGGGAAATGGCTGAGAAGCTAAATGCATTTTTTGCCTCTGCCTTCACTGTGGAAGATGAGAAGTGCCTGCCCACTCCAGAACCACTGATTTCGGGAGGGGGGTTGAAAGACCTGAGTCAGATTGAGGTGACAAGAGAGGAGGGCCTGTGACTGATAGACAACTTAAAAACAAATAAATCACCGGGCCCGGATGGCATACAGCTGAGAGTTCTGAAAGAACTCAAATGTGAACTTGTGGATCTCCTGACAAAAATATGTAATCTTTCCTTAAAATCTGCCTCCATTCCGGAGGACTGGAAGGTAGTAAATGTCACTCCTATCTTTAAAAAGGGTTCCAGAGGAGATCCGGGAAATTACAGACCAGTCAGTCTGACGTCAGTACCAAGCAAGTTGGTGGAAACTGTTATTAAGGAAAAAATTAGTACGCACATTGATGAACAAAATCTATTGAGGAAGACTCAGCATGGGTTCTGGAAGGGAAGATCTTGTCTCACTAACCTGTTAGTATTCTTTGCGGGAATAAACAAACATGTGGACAAGAGGGACCCAAGAGATGTTGTTTACCTTGACTTCCAGAAAGCTTTTGATAAAGTTCCTCATCAAAGGCTCCTGAGTAAGCTAAACAGTCATGGGATAAAAGGACAAGTCCTTTTGTGGACCAAAACAGATGTGTTCTGAGACTAGAATGACAAGCCGCAGAGTGGAATGACAGCCCCTGGGAGTAACAGAAGCATTCTGGGACTGGAATGACAGCCCCCAGAGTGGAATGACAGACCCTGGAAGCGACAGAAGCATTCTGGGACTGGAATGACAGCAACCAGAGTGGAATGACAGCCCCTGGGGGGGGGGGGTGGCAGATTTGTTCTGAGACTAGAATGACAGGCCACAGAGTGGAATGACAGCCCCTGGGAGTAACAGAAGCATTCTGGGACTGGAAGGACAGCCCCCAGAGTGGAATGACAGCCCCTGGGGGTGGGGGGTGGCAGATGTGTTCTGAGACTAGAATGAGAGGCCCCAGAGTGGAATGACAGCCCCTGGGCGTAAAAGAAGCATTCTGGGACTGGAAGGACAGCCCTGGGGCGGGGGTAACAGATGCGTTCCGCAGAGTGGAATGACAGCCCCTGGTAATAACCGAGGTGTTCTGGCTGAACAAACAGAAAAACACCCTGTGGGGACCAACCCCCCCCCCCCCCCACCTCCACGCTAAACAACAAGCTACAGCCTTAAAAAGTTCAAGGATTAAAGAACTAAACTTTCGTTTCCAACCGTCTCGCGTTCATCCGATCCAACCCCCCAAAACAACATGAAATAAACCGGCAGCGGCACCCCCATCCCAACCCCCACCACCTTCCGCCCCGTTCGCCAGGCAGCGAATGACGCCACTCCCCCGCCGGGCGAGTTTTAAATAGCACCGCCGTGCGCATGCGCGCCCCTTGCGGTTCGCGGTTCCACAACCCCCCCCCCCCCCCAAGCGCGCGCCGACATCGACGCGTTCTTTTCTGACGCGGCCGGGAAAAGCGAGCGCGCGGGCGCTCCTAGGAGGGCGCGTCGCCTGCGGCGGCCTTGCCCCTGTTTGCGCGCGGGGGGCGGAGCTTCTGGAGCTCGGCTCTATCCCGGCGGCACAGATCCGGAGCGGGCGGGCTCGGCAGACTTCGGCTCTTGCCCGCCCAGCCGCCACCACCGCTCCTCCTCCTGCGCGCGCGGCGCGTCTCGCGCAGAGTTGACTATATATGGTCAAAGGCGAGGGGAGAGACGGCGAAGTGGCCCGGGCGGGCGGGCGCTTCCTGGTTCGTGCGGCTGGAGGAGTCGGCGGCGGTGGTGGGGCTGGGCGGACTGGGCCGGGCCGCCGGCGCGCCTCCCTCGCCTCCGCCCTCCACGCCTGTGCGCCGCAGTAACAAGTGGGGGGCCTGCGAAGATGCCGTACGAGCCGAGTGAGTGAGCGGTGGGGGGGGGGGGGGGTGGCTTGACCGGGGTCGTCGCGGCGCCTTCCGTGTTGCAGGGGGGTGGGGGGGAGGTTGTCGTGATTCTGCACCGAGGGAGGGTAAGGAGCCCGTGCCCGGCCGCGAGCCTTCCCTTCTCCTCCTCTTCCAGTCCTTCTCCCGGGGGGGGGGGATCACCGCGGCATCGGGGGGGGGGCGGCAGGAGGGTCGCAGAAGAGACATTCCCTGCCCGGCACAGGCGATAAAGGCCGGATTTGGGGCGCGGGGGAGGTTGGGGGCGCCTTTGCCCGGCTTACTCTCCCCCCCCCCTCCGCCGGGGCCCGTCGTGCCGGGGCTGCGCCTGCCTCCCTTTCTTGCTCCTTTCCTTCGGGCGGCCAGCAACAAGTGGACGCGGTTCCGATGGGTGGCAGGGTGGGCGGCCGTCCCGCCGGGGCTGGCGCCTCTCCATTCTCCCCGTCCCTTGACGGCGGGGCGGCCGCTGCTCATTCCTCCATCTCCTCCTTCTCGCCCCCCCCCCCCGGGTGTCTGCAGGACAAGTCTTCGCCAGCCTCCCCCAGGTGGAGCGGGGCGTCTCCAAGATCCTCGGCGGGGACCCGAAGGGCAGCAACTTCCTCTACACCAACGGGAAGTGCGTCGTCATCCGCAACATCGAGGTAACAGAATCTGCGCCTCGGCTTCCTTCTTCCTCCACTGCCTTCAACACTGTGTTTGGGGGTTTCCTGGCCGGGAGAGCCTTTGGGAAGACGCTGGGCCTAAGCGAGGGGTCTAAGGTGCTTCTTTTCTGCCCCAGCGTTCTCTTCCCAGGGGCTGCCGTGGCTCAAGTGGTTAAGATGCTGAGCTGCAGACCGGAAGGTCGGTGATTCAGCAGTTCAAGACCCAAGTGCTGCATGACGGAGTGAGCAACCGTCTCTGGCCCCAGCTCCTGCCAACCTAGCAGTTCGAAAGCAAGAAACTGCAAGTAGATGAATAGGTTCCGCTTTGGTGGGAAGGTAACAGCATTTGGTGCGCCTTGGTATTTAGTCATGCTGGCCACGTGAGCCCAGAAACATCTTCAGACAGCGCTGGCTCTTCGGCCTGGAACCGGAGATGAGCGCCGAATCTCTAGAGTCAGATTTGACAGGCTTTTGAGCAAAAGAAGCCGTTACCGATTCTCTCCCCAGTGCAGCCCTATAGTGGCTTGCCTCATTCTCCTTTTGTCCATTGTAACCTCACAACGACCCTGCAAGCTAGGTTAGGCCAAGCGGGTGTGGCTGGTTCAGAGTCACCCAGCACGCCATCAGCCATGGGGGGTCTGAAACCAGGTCTCCCAGATCCTTGTCTGACCACGACACCATGCACATGAGTGATGAGTGGATGAGGCTGTAGGTGGGAAGAAGGGAGAGGAGATGGTGGGGGAGGATGGAGAAAAGCTCCTGTGTGCCCGTTTCGATTGCCATGGAAATGCATTACGCCTGGAGGGAAGTGCAGGAAAATATTAACTTAATAAGTCATCTTATAGACAATTAAGGCCAAATCTCTGCTCTCCTGCTGTGCGTTCCCTCACCTCGTAAACAGCACAGCTGGAATCCGACAGGCGTTTCCTGCTTTATAGGAATAATCGGTTTCCACAATTCCATTCGGAATATTTTCATCTCTAAAAACTTAATTGGTAGATGTAAATCGCTTCTTTAATGTAAACGTGTTGAGTGCCAAAGTTTGAAGAGATTTGCTCTGCTTAGCCTGACTGTTCTCACACAGGCCATCATTTTGGTGATGAGCATTGCGCTTACGAGGATGTGCCATCCCCTCCAGTGCTCTTTCTGATTTGCACCAAATATTCTGTTCACGTATAATAGCAAAGGGGTTTGACAGGGAGGAAACTGGAGCACTGTTGTCGGCGGTTCTAACTGTCTTTAAAAACCGTATCCTTAGAAAATACATACATGCAGGGATCTTTTTTTGGAACTCTCAGGAGGGAAATGGAAGTTTTCGGTTTGTATACTGAAAACTCTTTCATTTTAAAATGTTTGTAAAAGAATTTTGTCGAAGAGGTTCCGGAACTCGGTTCCAGCAGTGTTCCCCCAGAAAAAAAGCTCTGCATACATGGAAATTGTGGATGTGACCTAGAAATGTCTAGGTTATACTTTGTAATTATGAGTCTGGTTTAGATGTATTACAAGTCTAGTTTTAATTAAAAATCTAGTTTAGACTTATAATTTTGGTGTCTGTGTTATATAGGCACTGAGTGCTGCTTTCAGATGGGCAGCTAAAAAAAACCCCTGGGCTCTGAAAATTGGCACCTCTCTCCCCCCAGGGTTACAAGGTCATCTTCTTCCCCAGATCTTAAACTTGTTTAGGAAAGCAGGAGGTCATTTCTTACGGTCTCCGTGTATTTTGTAAGTTTTCCAGGCATCTCCAAAGCTTAGTGTGATGTCAGAAACAAGACTCACAGGGCTGGCTGTCAACTGAGGCTAACTAAAACTCGTGCCCATTGATAGGAGCGGGAGCTGGCATGGAGTCTTTGGCATACCTGGTTAGGGGCAGGAGAGCTGATGGGGCCAGGTTATGAGACAGTTAAGCCACGTACTACATCACATTTTTATCCCACCTTTCCTGGGAACTGTTGGTGACAGCCGCGCTGTGCCAGGGAGAGGTGCCCCCGTCTTATGCCCTGTAATAAATGCATGGTGCCGCTTCTGGTTCTCTGAGCCGCAGATTTCAGTGCTGGGTTCAGGTGGGTTGCTGTGCTGGTCCGAAGCAATAAAACAAAGTTCAGGTCCAGCACACGAAAGCTTACACCCAGAATTAAACTTTGTTGGTATTAAAAGTCCCCCTGGGCTCAACTGTCAAGGCTGTTATGGGTATTTTTATGCAAAGAAGTATTCACATGCAGTCTGAAGCAACACATAAGCCCCACATGCAGTCTGAAGCGATACAGCCGAAGTACCCTAAGTGAGAACGGGGCCTTAGAGTGGTAGCTCAGCAGAACTAGCAGCCCTTTTCATGGCTCCAGTCAGACAGTCCACCAAAGATCCATCAAGGTGTATGTGAGCATGAGTACAGGCTGTGACTGTGCTTGCACATTTCCGCTCCTCCAGAACTTCCCTTTAAATGAGGTCCATGTTCCGAGGGCAGGGGACACAACAAGGATGTGCAGACACAGCCACAAGTGGTGTTGAAAACCGATCATGATTTTTGTGATGTCTGAATGCGGCCTGAAGGACTGATAGTTTGACCTCAGGAGCACTTGAAGGTTCTGCCTTGCTCTCTTCGGCGTTCCGCACTGTCCTTTCCAAAATAATCTCCCAGAATGCTGGTTTAGCTGTGTTCAGAAGCTTTAAGCGGCTTTTTTATGATGAATTTTGGTTTGGAAGTGCCAGATTGCTTTAAGCAGGGAGCGGGGCAGCTGTTAAGTCTTGTACTATGCTTGGGGGAATGTAGGGGAGGGGGGCAAGAGATCGGTTGGCGTATGGTTGTTTTATGATAACACTTTCAGAGGCACAGAAACATAGGAGCTAGAAAGGGACCCCAAGGGTCATCTAATCCAACTCTGCTTAATGCAGGAAATTCACAGCTACCTTCCCCCTCTCCTCCTCCAGTGACACCCCCCCCCCCCCCGGCTCTATGTCCAGAGGAAGGCAGAAAACCTCCACGATCCCTCGAAGAGAACTACAGGTGCATTGGGGAGATTGTCCTGGCACCCCCCACAAAAACGTATCTGAATAAATCTTTGGCATTAATAGTAGGAGTTTTAATAAAAACCAGAAAGATGTAAACAGCTGTAGCAGAAGTATAATGAAAACCCTTAAGGCAACTTTGATTTGTATGAAAAATAATTGTCCCTGGGTGTTTCAGAAGGAAAATTACAAGAGTACAGACTCAGTCATTTGGGGGACTTGCACATATATTTATTCCTATGCAATTGTAGTGCTAACAACTACCAAAAAAAATTGGTACCAGCATGCCACATGATCATTTAGCACAATAGTTGCCGCAAAACTATCATCGCATCAAGTGAAGCGCTAAAAAAAGAGGCCCCATCGACGGATAATCAGTGTGGGGGTGGTGGAAATTAGATAATAATCTAACATAAAGCTATAAATCCACAAATACCATTTTAGCTCCCAGTGTGCCCTTCAAACATTTTCTGATTCACGTTCTTCACTGACCAGGATCAGCAATCCAGGATGCTTTGTGCTCCACATTAGAGTTCTGTCAGCCTCCACGAGGACTTCTTTAAGACTGCATTACAGACGGCATGAATATTTTACCTCCCTGGCTCCCTCACCCATCATGGTGTTGGCACATGGACTGCAGGCTGTTACAAGTATCTCTGGTTTCAGTGTTCAAAAGAACATTGTAGGAATTGGACATGAGGACACTATAGGAATTAGAGCCAAATGTGTGCTTAAATTGTACTTAATCTGCTTGAATTTTTTTTTTAAGGGCCTCTGTAAAGCTTCCGTCAGACCCTTCCTGGTTTGTTGTTCTGGGGTCAATGTCTCTTTAAAACGTTTCTCTCATTTACTTCTGCTTAAGTACAGAAATAGAAATGACTGTATGTTCCGTCCTCAACCCCAAGGTGCTTGACTTAAACAACGAAAATGGGATTTGACCTTGCTCTGGAATTTGTGGCTTAGTCAATTATAGTCCCTTTTCCTACTTGTCACAGCCACAGTAGATTATTTTTAAGCGTCATGTAAGTTTGTCGCAGATCAATCCTAATTGTGCTTACTTAGAAGTCAGTCCTTTTGCTCACCTAAGTTAGAAGCAGACTCAAAATACGGCCTGTCTTCCCACTGCACCCAACAAACACTAATGGAGATTCAGTAACGAGCAATAGAGTTACTAACCAAGCGGGCATGTTATCTGGGTGTGTACACTGGATCACTTGAAGAACAGAAAACGCCTTCAGCCATTGATATATGAAGCCCAAGGAAGCATTAAGTAGGCAGAGATTGCTCCTTGGATCAGTTATCTGTAGACGCAAAAGGGGGCGAGTGTATCAGTGACCATTTGCGTATCATGGAAACCTTTAATAAATGGCTACTATAGAATCTGAAAAGTACAGTCAGTGCTGGATCGGTGCAGCCCCATCCTTAGCGGAGACGAAAATGTGTGAGCCGGAGGCTAAAAAACTGTGAGCTAGCTCACACTCACCCAGCTTAGAGGGAACACTGCTCTGGACATACTGGTTTCTGACTTTTTATTACGTGGTACTAAGAAGTCCCTTAAGCATCCAGAGTTTTAACATTCAGAACTTGAAATCGGAAAATGGTTCACGGCCCCAGGTTTACCATCAGCGGGTATGCTCCCAAGACCTGTGTGTCATCCTGGTGAGGTGGGCAGTGGAGTGTGTGGTTGGCTCAGCTGTTCAGCACAGCCAGACAGTTTCTAATCCCTGCATGGCTCCGCAAGTCCCAGTGGTGTGGGAGAAAGTCATGCCTTCCCAAGCTTGGTGTTCAGTTTCCATTGAGGACTTGCCTAACAATCCTATGAACCCTTTTTGGGTCTTTGCCCATAGAAGTCAAGCACTTGCCAGGGAGTACCAAGGAGGCCCAAGTGAATCATTGCCTGGGGAACCCCTGGGGTTTTGGCAAGGGTGTAGCATAGTGGTTAAGAGTTGCAGATTGTAATCTGGAGAACGAGGTCGATTCCCCGCTGTGCCTCGTCCCCATGAAGCCTGCTGGGTGCCCCTGGGTTAGCCACAGCTCTCTTGAGTTCTCTCAGCCCCACCTACCCCTCGCAAGGTGCCTGTTGGTGTAGTGGTTAAGTGTGCGGACTCTAATCTGGGAGAACCAGGTTTGATTCCCCACTCCTCCACTTGCAGCTGCTGGATGACCTTGGGCAAGCCGTAGTTCTGGCACAGCTGTTCTTGAAAAAGAGCAGTTTCTGTCAGAGCTCTCTCAGCCCCACCTACCTCACAGGGTGTCTGATGTGGGGAGGGGAAGGGAAAGGGGTTTGTAAGCCGCTCTGAGACTCCAATTGAGTGGAGGGCAGGATATAAATCCAATTTCTTCTGTTGTGGGGAGAGGCAGGGAAGGCAGTTGTAAGCAGCTTTGACACTTCTTCGTAAAGCAACAGGGTTTAAAAACCTTTTCTTCCTCTTGCACTAGCACCTTCCCAGAACATAGCCATAGAATGGAACTTTTGAGCAGCTCTGTCAAGCAGAAAAGAACTTTCCTTCTGTACTTAAAGTTCAGGTCTGTGTTTAAAAACAATAATTCTTTTTGCAGAACCCTGCCATCGCCGATATTTACACGGAGCATGCCCATCAAGTTGTCGTTGCCAAGTACGCACCCAGTGGCTTCTACATTGCATCTGGAGGTACCGTATTAGCCCAGTCTTGTGTGTCTCGGTAAAAATATGTGGCCGCAGCCAGTCTTGCTGGGGCTAGCCTGTCGCTGTATTGTTTGGCCCTCTCCATAAAAACAGTGAACCCGGTGACCCGAGTGTGTTTATGCCAATCACGTAGCTTTCTGTGGTCCGGAACTCTTTGTGGCACCAGGACCTTGGCTCCTGTAGCCGTTCTCCCCTCCCTCCCTCCTCCACAAGGACTAGAAATGTGCTTTTAGTAAGGGGAAAGTAACCCTGAAGTTCACCTGGGAACCCAGTCACGTATTCAGCCTATGCTCATGTGGAAACAGTTGTGTGTACACTGTGGTATAAATACCTTGACTATAGCTGGTGACTTTCAGGGTCTGATTTCAAGTACGAACGCAGAAAAATGTGGATGACATAAGATAAAAACCTGGGTGTTGTCATATGTCTCTCTTCTCTATTTTGGTCAAATGTGTAGCATTTTCAGGTGTGAATGTCAGATTAACTTTAGGAATGGGTTGGGTTGGCAGCCGGGGCCCACTATTCCTTCTAGCAAGGGCCAGCACATAAGTACAGCACGAGGTTAGAGCTTCCATTCATGCTTGCCTGCGGAGACGTGGATGACATTGGTTTCCAGAATGCTCTGCAGATCCCTTCCCTCCCAGCAACTCATTCGATGAGCTGAGAGAGGACTGGAATGCCCATCTCTTTGAAGCAGTGTTCCCTTTAAGCTGAGTTTGTGTGAGTTGGCTCACAGCTTTTTAGCCTCCAGCTCACACATTTTTGTCTCGGCTGAGGAAGGATGGCTCCAGAGCAAACTAATTTATGCAGCTGCCAAATCGCTTGCTCACAACTTTAATGCCAGTTGCTCACAAAGTAGAATCTTTGCTCACACCAGTAGTTCACAAAGTAGAATCTTTGCTCACAAGATTCCATAGCTTAGAGGGAGCATTGCTCTGAAGCCATCGATGAAATCGCCCCCAACATCCTCTTTGTCCTCACCTTAACCTGGCCCCATGGTATACAGTGGAGCTCGGGGAAATGACGCGAAAACTTAGATGGCCAAAGTGAGTGTGGCGCCAGTCTTGCGACGAAGCCACAAGAGCATCCCATTAGGTCATTTGTGAAAACCTATGAAATGGCGGTGGAAGCTGTGAAGAGGGATTTCTTGCATCCACTAGCTTTCGCCAAGCTCAGTTATTTAGGGGGATTCAGTCTCCAACCGTGGTTGCAGGGACAACTCAAAATATGAGAAATTCAGCCCTCAGCTGTGAGGCCATTGCGAGCTTCTTCGTGGATGAAGTCTTGTCACTCCATCATCATCTGCCTGCTACTGTTGACACAGTAAGGGGACTGAAGGCCCCTTGGCCATCTCTGGATTAGGTGCTCGACTACTTCAGCCGACTCCTAGGCTGATGTTGAGAGGATTCTTGGTGCTGTTAGGCCAACTGCGTGCCTCTTGGACCTGTGTCCATTGTGGCCGGTGAGAGCCAGTAGCAATGAAATATATGGCCACCTGATGGACATTATCAATCTTTCCCTGAGTTGGGGGGGGGGCTATCCAGGGGGACTAAAAGAGACCATGGTAACACCTCTCTTGAAGAAGCTTCATTGTCAGATCCGGCCGATTACCACCTGGTTTTTAACCTCTCGTTCCTGGGTAAGGTGACTGAGAGAGCAGAGGCCGAGCCGCTCCAGCCTTTCTTGGAGAATGCATCGGCCTTAGACCCATTCCAGTCCAGCTTCTGCCCTGGCCATGGAACGGAGACAGTGCGGGTCACCCTCACGGACAGTCTCTACAGACAGCTGGATCAAGGCAGGTCAGCGCCGCCATTGTTGTTAGATCTGACAGCAGCGTTTGACATGGTCAACTGTGACCTGTGAGCCCACCCTCTTGCTGACGTAGGAGTCCATGGAGTCGCCTTGAAGTGGGCTTTCTTCATTTCTCCAGGGTCAGGGACCGAGAGTGGCCCTGGGAGAGAGGTTGTCACCCCGACACTGTTCGGTGTGTGGGGTCCCCCGAGGGGCCATCCTCTCTCCTATGCTGTTCAACATTTATATGCACCCTCTCGCCCAGCTGGTGTGGAGCTTTGGGCTGGGTGGTCACCAGTACACTGATGACACCCAGCTGCATCTGATGATGGGCGGGGGGCCATCTGATTTGGCTGTGGGACTGGAGGCTGTGGCTGGGTCACTGAAGCAGAGCCGGTTGAGACTGAATCCATCTAAGGCAGAGGTCCGGGGGAGGGGGGGGGGGTGATCCGAGGTTGAGGTGCCAGTTCCCAGCTCTTGATGGTGTGCCACTGACACCGACATTGACTGTCAAGAGGTTGGGCTTCTTGCCCTGACCCGGATAGCCCAGGCAAGCCCAATCTCGTCAGATCTCGGAAGCTAAGCAGGGTTAACTCTGGCAGGTACTTGGATGGGAGACCTCCTTGAAATACTAGCACTTGGGTGGGTGGGGGCAGGCTTCATTCAGCCACCCCTCTGAATACCCTCCGGGCCCCCGGTAGGGGTCAGTCAGCAGAGGTCGCCATGTCTTCCAGGTGCACAGACACTCCCATGCACACACTTGAACATGTGAAAAAAATACAAAGAAAGAGTTTGGGTTTCTCCTGAATCTCTGCTTAATTATAGAGGCCCAGGTGGTGCATGCTGCCAGGCTGACGTTTTTCCAACTGCGCCAGGTCAGGCAACTAGCCCCCCACCTCTCCAACCCTGATCTTGCCACAGCGATCCATGCAACTGTCACCTCAAGGCTGGATTACTGTAACTCGCTCTACGTAAGGCTACCCCTGAAGTTGACCCGGGAAATACAGCTTGTCCAGAACTCAGCAGCGCAGGTACTCACTGGTACCCCGATGATAATGCACATACAACTCGTGCTGCACCAGCTGCATTGGCTCCAAGTCGAGTACTGGATCCACTTCAAGGTTTTAGTGCTGACCTTTAAGGCCCTTAACTGTCTGGGACCAGCATACCTGCGGGACCACCTTTCCCGGTGTGTACCCCAAAGAGCCTGGCACTCGGAAGATCAAAACTTGTTGGTGTTCCCTGGCCCAAAACATGTCCGGCTGTCCTTGACCAGAACCAGGGCCTTTTTGGCCCTGGCTCCAGCCTTGTGGAACTCTTTGCCTGGTGACATCTATGCCCTGCCAGGCCTAGCTCAGTTCCACAGGGCATGTAAAACAGAGACGTTCCACCAGGCTTACAGTTGAGGACAGCAACGGTCCGCCCTGCGCCTCTCACTTTGGCCTCCTCCGTGACCAGTCCCTTGTCCACCCGAGGGAGGGAGGTAATGGAGTGCGGTTCCATCGACTGGTGCTGCTGATTTTATTAAGTGGGAATTATTTGTATGTTAACCTGTTGCGTGCTGCCCTGAGCCTTTGATTAATAGCAATAATATTAACGTGCTGTTCCTTCCACTCCATCGAAGGGAGCCAGAACAAGGCCTTTTTTTGTTGAATCTTGTTCTTGTTTATCGGGGCTTGTGTTCCCAAATCCAGTTATGTAATTTGAAATGGGTAGGCGCCAATGCTCCTGCTAAGCTGTGAAGTCTTGGTGAGCAAAAATTCTACTTTTGTGAGCTACTGGCATTAAAGTTGTGAGCGAGCGATTTGGCTGCTGCGTAAATTGGTTTGCTCTGGAGCCATCCTTCCTGAGCTAAGACAAAAAATGTGTGAGCTGGAGGCTAAAAAAACTGTGAGCTAGCTCACACTAACTCAGCTTAGAAAGAACACTGGTAGAAGCAGTGCCTTTTTTTGGTGCTGGTATTTACCGGTTCTTACAGGCACCCGGGGGGGGGGGGGGTGCGCTGGGGGAATCTCCAAAATCCTACGGGGGGAATTGATGGAAATCAATGCAGCCCTTATACACGAGTACCAGCCTCTTTTAAAAAATAAAACTGAACATTTCCCCCCAATAAAATATGATTCTGTGCCCCCAAAGGCTTAAAGAAAGTAAAGCTAAAGGAATTGCGCCAGCTGTGCCTGTCTTCTTAGTCACTGGCTCTCTTGACTGAGCTCTGTCTGGGGAGTCAGATGCATAGCTGATGTCTCGGCCTTCCAGCTGTGTTCTCCTCGGGCTTCTTAGGGAGTGGCTGGCTTCTGATTAAACTTCAAAGTGCTGCCTGCACAGTGGTATGGTAATGATAGGCTGGGCTTCACCCACAAGTAATCCCCGCTGCAGCCTCCATTTGGACAGGCAGGTAGGAAGTCGGCACAAGAGGAAAGCAAGGGCCTCGAAGCAAGAGAGATGCTGTGCTGTTGTTGGGGATTTTTGCAAAACCAGGCAAATGTCATTGATACCAGGAGGCTTTGGGAAGCTAGCTTCTTGTTTTTCTCCCAAGTCAAATCAACAAACACATTTTTGTTATAAGCGATATCATCTTAAGCAAGTTAATTTCCCATGAACCATAAACATAATCACAATTTTCTGTTGACATAAATATGTGGATTTACATAAGTCCTGTGCATGCTTTTTAAGACCATGGTGAACAGCGTGTGTGGCCTAGCAATATCCTAATGGTGTTTTATTAAAAAGTACTGCAGTAGTAATTTACATTGTATAGAAATAGCTGCAGTTGCCTTGGAGTATTCGCTGTTTTGTTTTATGTTGCTTGATTTTAGAATTGTACTGAATGGACTATTTCCTATATATCATTTCTTTTTTATTCCCATCCTTTGTCTAAAGAGCTCAGGGCAACATGCATGGTTCTCACTCTGCATTAGCTTCACAACAACTCTGGGAGGTAGATTAGGCTGAGATGGGTTCAGAGTTGCCCAGTAAGTTTTGTGGCTGGATGGTGGAGGTTGAACCTGGGTCTCCCAGGTCTTAGTCTGAAATGTTAACCATTAGTTTGGTGTAGTGGTTAGGAGCGCAGACTCTAATCTGGGAGAACCAGGGTTGATTCCTTACTCCTCCACTTGCAGCTGCTGGTGTGGCCTTGGGTCAGTCACAAATTCTCTCGGAGCTGTTCTCCCATTCCGGTTTTTGGCATCTTGAAGGGCCGACGTGTCCCCTCAGCGCTCCGAAGGGCTCGAAATTGTGCCGTGGCGGCAGGGAGGGGTACCAGACAATCTGGGACCCCCCCCCGGAGCCCCTGTAGGGGGCTTCCAGCCATGGAGCTTGAAGAGTGCCTCTCCCAAGGCTGAAGCTGAGGGATTGAGGCTCATCTTTTGCTCCAACGGTCCCGCCACCATGGAACCAGCAATGGCGATAGAGACGCTCACCAGGACAGATTTTCTAACCATAAGCAGAATACTCAAGCAATCAAATATGCATTAAAGTGTTCACATCATAGTGATTATAGTTTAAAGCTTATCTTTTTTATTTCTAAGTTGGTATTGTTTCTTAATTTGGGGGATTTTAGGGACTGCTGCCCCTAAGTCTGAGTCAGATAGTTCTCCAGATGACGTAGATGATGAAGTTCCACTGACGTCACAAGCATGTGCGGTCCCATCTTTCTCCTCTGGATCTAATGCTTTATCAGTTTTTTGATGCTGTTCCAAAAAGGCTTTTCCTTTGGTTACAGAGTCAATTCCTTCCTTTTTCTCTTCAAGCCTTCTTGGAACTGTTGTCTGTGGGCTTCTGCCCCCCCTTCAGCATTCATCTGCCAGCCAAGATGCCTCCCCTCCCTGGCTCCCCCTGAAGGAGGGGGCCTGCTTGGTCTGCCTGTCGCTGGCCCCTTCAGCCCCACATCGTGGCCGCTAATGAAGTCAGTGGGTGCAACAGGATGCTAGGTTGGCTGGTGCAGGTGGACACAGGCCTTGGGCCCGCTTGCCGCCCTTTGTCCCCTGGACTGCAGCCCCAGCCTCTGCTGAAGACGCCGGTACCCCACACTGCTGTGTACCAGCGCAGGAGAAGCTCTGGCTATATTTTCCATCATTCCTGTGTCTCTGGAGGCCCCTAATAGCAAATGGGAAGCAGCACTCAGTCTCAGCCTGCCTCGGTGCGTGGTGGGAGTTCGCTCAGCTGCTCCCTGGGGCCGGAACATCTGAGTGTGGTGGGCTGGGGGACCTGCAAAGCCTTGCTCTCACGCTGTCCTTGTGTATTGTGACAGACGTCTCTGGAAAGCTCCGGATCTGGGATACCACTCAGAAGGAACACCTGCTGAAGTACGAATATCAGCCGTTTGCAGGAAGAATCAAAGACATTGCATGGACCGAAGACAGCAAGAGGCTTGCTGCCGTTGGGGAAGGAAGGGAGAAGTGAGTAGGGAATCAAAGCATTCTCTTTAAAGCCTTGGAGGAAGACTGCCTCTTTGCCTTGCGTTTAGGCTTCCAGATTCACTGTTGATAAGCTAATGACAGCTAGGAACCTTTTAATAGTACGCCTCCTTGGAAACAAAGGCTCTCTTGACAACCCATTCTTAAACGGCACCAAGCAGAGATGCTGGAGTTCTGCACGTTTAGTTGTCTCCTAGTGTTTTACCTTTGGGTAAAGGGCTCCTGGAGGTGTATGCACAGACTCCCAAAGTTAAGACACCCTCAGAGCAATTCTTCCCACTGAAACCCTCAAGTACTACTTAAATATTCCTGGAAGCTGAACACTCATTCAGGCAGAACAAAGTTTTGAGTCCAGGGGCACCTTTTAAGACGAACAAAGTTCAATTCTGGGTATAAGCTTTCATGTGCACACACACTTCATCAGATACATCGAAACAGTTTTCCTCAAGCCTTAGATATGGGGGGGGGGGGAGTTTAGCTACCAGGAAGGACTGGTTAGAGTCAAGGTGCATAAGTAACTGAGCAATAAGTACAGCTGAGATTGGGTTAAAGCAGTTGGTAAGACTTGTGAATGGCAGCACATTAGCATACAAATACACAAGTCAACAGATGTGAGAACTAAGTTTCCAGTAGGTAGCTGGCCTAAAAAGTCTGTTGCCTTGGACATTGTGCACCACAGGCTTAAAACTGCAGGTGTAAACAGCACTAATTGCAGACTGGGCCGTGGGGATGAATGGCTTCTGGGGAATATCTCCCAAGTAAACACAGGATGCAGAGATGTGGTGTGTATTTGGCAGTGAAATTTAGTGGCTGATATCCTGCCTGAAGCCGGAGGAAGTTCCTGCAGCCAGTGGAGTCTTCCTCCAACTTAAGCGGCACTTTCTTTGGAGGAAGGTTTCAAACTCTGCTTAGTGAGCCGGTAGGGTATAGGCCACTGCTTTAAAACTTGGTCTCCCCATTTTAAGCCCAGTCTCGTTGCTGAAGACTACTGGTGTGATTAGCTTGTCTGAATGGACAGAGTCCAGTTAAGAAGTCGAGAAGATCTGTGCAGAAGTGGAGCAAGCCGCATCAGTGCTGAAGCCTAGTCTGGGATGTGCCTATTCCCAGAATGCCAAGCACTGCATGGGGTGGGGTGTAGGTTGCTTGCTCCCATTCGGCAAAGCACAGAGTTATAAGAATAACACGTGGTGTAGGATCCCTGCTGCTAATCTTGCATGTATAAGAGGTAGGCTTCTGTAAACCACTTGAGAAGTTAGGAATCCTTTAAAATATTACCCTTTCAAGACCACGCTCAGTGGGATACAGTAAATTCACAGTCCTCTGTTTACGTTGATAATCCAAACAATCCCTTTCAGAAGCAGTCGTTGGGGGCTAGATCAAACACTTGCAGATCCTCCTCCTCTTCTTCCTCTTGCATTCCAGAGCATGTGTGGGTTGGCAGGAACATGTCAAGCCTTTTAGGATTAACATGGCTGACAGCGTAAACCAGCAGATCAGCCTATTGTAGTGTTTAGTTTCAGAGCATTGCTTGATCCTCTCTGAATTCCTGGAGCAAGTGTCCTATTTTGCTCCGTCTTTGGTTTGCAGCTAACGGACAAAGCTTTCCAATGCCCCCCCTCCCCCGAGCAAGGCTGAAATCACATGAGATTAACTGGGTGACCTAATTTCCATTGTCTAAGAAGGTTCGACGTGCTGACTGCGCTGGAGGAGCCCCCGAGCCCCGTACACAGCTTGCCATTGTTTGACACGGCTTGCGTTCTGTTTCTCTTTCGATAGATTTGGAGCTGTGTTCCTTTGGGATACTGGTTCTTCAGTCGGTGAGATCACTGGCCACAACAAGGTGATCAATAGCGTGGATATTAAGCAGACGAGGCCTTACCGCCTGGCAACAGGCAGCGATGACAACTGCGCTGCATTCTTTGAAGGACCACCATTCAAGTTCAAGTTTACAATAAGTGTGAGTGCTCCTGTTTAATTATCTGTGTGTGGTCTTTGTTGCCTGGAAATCCAGCCATACACAGATGCATGGGGAGGAACATCTCTTTCAGTAGAAGGACCCTGCCCCCCCCCCCTTAGGGTGCCATTCTAGACAGGCCCCCAGTTCTGGAGGTGATCTAGAGGCCATTGTTGAGGTTGGGAGTTCAAAAGCAGAAGCAGTGTGTTTTGAGTTAGTTTGTGAAGTCTTGGGCTCTGGATTGTTGTGCTGACTTAGGTAAGACATCTTGGCCAGAGGGGGAGGTAAGGCTTTCTAATATTCCATAGAATTGGAAGAGACCTCCAGGGTCATCTAGTCCAACCCCCCAGGTGTCTCAGATGCCCGTGCAGAACAAAAAAAAACCCAAATGCTTCTGCACAGCTGGGTACTCAAAACTTCAGAGGCTTCTGTTCTTTCCAGAAGTTTTGTAGGCCTAATCTCAGGTTGCTTCAGCTGCCCGCGTCCTGCGCCTTGAGAGGTTGTTTCACTTTTACTTGGGTTGCTGTTTAAACCTGTTCTGAATATACAAGATTCCCACAAAATAAAATGCTCCAAGATGAGAAGTAGTCTGGGAGACTTCTAAAATATTTACACCGTGTTGTTTAAGAGTGTGAAAGCATGATTACCTTTAAAGGTGGCTCTGATCTGTAAACTCTTCTGCGGGGCTGGGACTCTTACCTGTACAAGGTTCGTATTCAGTAAGCAATCTGGATCTCAGTTGTCTTCTTATGGGAAGTCATGCTCACAGAGGGCCCTGTGTGCATGTAGGCGCCATCTTCACTGTGAGATCCAGCCTGTGGCAGGCAGCTGGGACTGGGATGGCCAGTCGCCCAGGGCCAATCTTGATCCTCCACTGCATGCAGGATAAAAAGCCGCTTCTGTCTAAGGTCCCTGTGCTGCCGCAGTGGTGTCTCTAGGCTAACACCTACATTCTTTTGGAGAGCTTGTGATAGAGGTGCTAACAGGTCCAGAAAAATCTGAGATCCCTATTGGAAAAGGATGCTTTTATGCAGCTATTGAGGGGGGGGAGAAGGGAGGCTCTGAAGATGCTGCCTTCTGGACTGAGGACTGTCCAGTCCCTCATTCTGGCCTAGAGACTCTTTATGCCCCAACCGCCCACAAGCAAATAAAAAGGGGGACACACAAGCGTTAAAATAAAGATTGGTAGTGTGCAAGCTCTGTGCTCCCCAAAAGTCTTGTATTTGCAAACCTATTAGACCAAGGCTGTACTTGTAGGAGAGGTTAATAGAGATCCCTGCGGCTTAGATTTTTGGTAGGAAGGATGGGCCCTGAACAGGACACTTATTTGTTACACTAAGAGAGGCTATTTTTCCCTAAGCCGACCCGAACTAAACAGCCCAATAAAAGCCTGGCCAAGCTGATGCTCCTTTCCAGGGCCATGAAAATCCCACTCCCAAAAGGAGGGGGAACAGCTTCTCTTCCCCCTTCTGAAGGCTGAGCCTGGCTCAGCCCCTCCCCTCCAGTGGAGTTCCATGGGCTCCGATTGGCTGAGTGCCACTTGGGTTTGCGTGAGGCTTAAATCACAAGGATTGGTTCAGATCCCTGGAGGAGAGGCGGGACTTTCAAGGATGATTGCCACAGATGTTAATTCACGAGGCATTGCAGAATTAATGCGTGGGCCTCAGATGATGAAGGCAGCTCCTTATTGTGGTGTGCGTAACTGCTCCGTAACTGGCTGCCTGAAATTTCTTTTTAAATACGGTTTGGGTTCTGGGAAAAATATGAATGCTACTGACTAGATTTCCCCCAACTCCTGGACTAGTATCCAGTACTGCAGGTCAGTAATGAATTGTCTGTCCTGACTGCCAATTATGACTCCCCCCCCCCCCCCGAGGAATCCAGTAAAGATTCTTCAGCAAACCCTCAGGGTGGGGTGGAATAATCAGTGAGCGTGAGGGGAGGGCTGCGATTTCTTGCACAGTCTACAGCAGCCTAAAGACAGGTAGAAATTGCCCAGCGTCACTTGCCTGGGAGATGACGCTCTGATGTCCTTTTCTCTGACAGGACCATAGCCGTTTTGTCAACTGTGTGAGGTTTTCTCCGGATGGGAATAGGCTCGCTACAGCCAGCGCGGATGGCCAGGTAAAAAAACAAACAAACCATTTCTCACGACAAGGCACAAGTGGTAGAGGACGCAGTGGGTGGAGCCTGTTCAGATGCAGAGTTTTCTTGCCGAATCTTCGTTTTCAAAAGCATCTGTGAAAGCATGCCTGAGACTTCAGCCCGCACTCCCACCCACCGGAGGCAATGCGCCATTCGGTCCTATTCTAGACCGTTCAGTGTGCTGGCAAGGGACAAACCACAGTATGTGGACGTGCCAGCGAATTGTGCTTCGGTTGCGGTCTTCCTGCTTTGGGAAGACTTCAGTTTTGACACCGTGTGCAAGGGAAGAAGGAAGGGCTTGCGCAAGCCCAGCTGTATCAGCCGTGTTGTGAGCAAACTGGAACTTTTTCATGATGTGTGGCTGAAGCTGTGGCTTGCCGGAGGAGGGGAAAGCGGAAATTTCTACGTGCGAAAGAAGGGAGCACATGAATCCGAAGATTTCCTCTGCTCCCTTGTGTAGCAGCAAGCCAGGGGTTGAGTTCACACGTGTGTTCTGTGGCTTGGTTGGCTGAGGTCATTGGCTTGACTGTCAGCAGCTTCCTTGACTTTCAGTGCGGTCCTAAACAGAGTCGCACCCTTTCTGCATCCATTGAATTCCACAGGCTTAGAAGGGTGTGACTGCTTAGGATATCACTTTGGAAGAACCAAGTGGGACAACGCCCAGCCCTTTGCTCAGGCTGTTATGGTCAGGGGGAAAGCAGCAGTCTCCATTGGAGCGAGAGTTGCAAATGTTGGATCTTTTACTTAAAACAAGGTCCAGTAAAATGATCCTTTCCAAAGCAAAGGGTGTGTTTGTTGTTTTAATTAAATAAATACTGGGGGGGGGGGGGGGGACCATTCTTGTCTTAGACCAGGGGTGGCCAAACTTGCTTAACGTAAGAGCCACATAGAATAAACATCAGATGTCTGAGCGCCGCAAGACATGAACAAATATTACCTGTTTTATTGGAAAATATGCAAATTTGCTTTTTATTAACATTAAATGAGACTGCCAAAAATAATAACAAAAGGAGTAAAAGCAGATATCGATAATGATATTTATTTGTCCAACGATATTTGTTTGCTAACGATATTTAGCTTCCCCAGCCGCCCTGCCAGGAGCCACATAATATGTGTGCATGCGGCTACCGAGCCACAGTTTGGCCACCACTGTCTTAGACAGGGTTACCAAAAGTTTAGAATGAATGGCACCACCTCCAGCATTTGGCCTTTGATGCCCTGGGCCTTTCCAGACATGTATTTACATGTGTTTGAATGCTGGGCAGGGCGGGGGGAGTTATTGTCTGTAGAGCATTCAAATGAATTGGAAAACTTATGCTGTAATAAATGATGTTAGGACTCCCGTAGCACCTTTCACGATCGTTTAATCTTGCTACGACAGACTAGCACAGCTGCCTCTCTGGTATTTTCTGACATCTTTAGCAGCTGTTCAGGAACGTGTGGTCTGAACAGCAGTCTTTGAAGCTTTCGGAACTTGACTGTTCTTCACGTATTAGGGCTGTTTGCAGTGGAAGAACCTCTTGCACTAAGGGAGGAGCCACCATTTGCAGAACAGCTCCACAGGAGCCAGCTCAGTTTCTTCAAAGTGATCTGTATTTAAGGACTGGGAGACGGTTTAACTAACTGGTGTCTTTCTTGTTTTTTTTTTTAAAAGATTTTCGTTTATGATGGGAAAACCGGAGAAAAAGTGGGTGCTCTGGGTGGAAGTAAAGCACACGATGGGGGCATTTATGCAGTAAGTGGCTTTTTCCCCTCCCTGTATGTTCTCTTTAAAACTGAGTATTGCAATGCCTGTTTCCATTTGCATGTTGATTTTGATCCTGTAAATCTTTTGTTGAAGCTACACTGACATTGTCTTTGCTTTGGTTGTGACAGTGCAGAGGGAAAAAGGCAGTCCTGCAGATAAGAGGGGCCCAAGCCCTGAAGGGCTTTGCAGGGGAGAGCCAGTACCTTCCACTGAGCTTGGTAACGTTACACAAATCTGTGGCCTCTGTGCCCCTGGTGTGATAATAGACACACTGGTTGGAGTCCAGAGAATAGGATTTCGAAGATATTTATTGCAATAAACAGGAGAAACAGTATGTGGCACCTAGGCACCCATAATCCCAAGCCACTCTCTGATGAAAGCAGGAAAGACAAGAGTTTTATACCCAAAATGACATATGCACAGTTTACAATCCATAGAAAACATTACTGGCTACAGGTACAGTGATATCATTTGAGTTAGCACAGGTCCATTGGCTGATCTCAGTTTGGGGGTTCAGTTACATTAATTTACAGTGTTTATTTGACAAGGAACACAGCGGTCTTCATCTGGACATTCTCAAGGACTTTACATATGTATGGACAGGAGGCATCCTGATAAGAGGTGTGAATCATGTTTGGCCCTTATCAGACTTCTTGGAGCCTGTTTGTCGGGCAGGATGCCTCTTTGCAAGATGCAGGGCCAGTTCTCTTGTTACTCCAGGGCAGGGGAGTTGGGCCATAAATCTCTTGCCAGAGATGCAATACAAAGACGTCTAAAGACAACCAAAATGCTTTCGGTTTTAGGCAGGCCTCTTGTTGGGCAGATATTTTTCCAGTGTTTGAATTAACAGGGTGAGTGTTTCTCCCAGAGATATAAAGAAAAGCGAAAGAGGATTTCTGTAAGCCTGGCCTATATTGTGGCCAACTATAGGGAATCCCATTATTAGGCAAAAATTTATAAAATTGCTACTAATATGGCTAAATAAAATTACTATGACTTATACTATGTCACATTATATCTGCATAAAATCATAACTTGCTTTGTGGTTCCCCAGTAACAAATAGGCACCCAATAGGAGGGCCTGCGGGGCAAGCTTGCCCTTGTTTCCACTCGGGTTCAGTGGGGCTTGTGCTTGAGCAACAGCCACTGTGCTCTCAGAGTTCTTTAACCAGCAACCGCCCTCATTTTTATTACTAAGGAGACATGTCTTTTCAGTTGGAACAAGTAGAGGGACACTCTGCATTTTAGTATGTTACATTTCTGCAGGGGAGGGGAGGGAGGGCTTCAGCCAGGGCACCTCTGCCATCTCCCCTGGCAGAGGGAGAATCCCGCTATGCCAGGCCCAAGCCTAAAGCGACTGTCTGCATGTATGTCCAGCATGTACACACCGGGCGGGTACAGCGCTCAGTCAAGCCAAGCAGCCTCACAGAGTGCCAAGCCAGCCAACAGCAGCGGGTTGAGAGGAGGAGGCGTTGGGCATGGCTTCAGCCTGCCATCGCCTTCCAGGCCTGTGTCTTAGCCAGCGTACAAGGAAGGAGACGATCCGAGGCACCTGCCCTAGGAAGGAGGGATAAAAATGAGGGAGAGTTCCTGTCTCGTGTCCTTGTCACCTTAATAAATACAAAATGGGGTGAGGGGGTGGGGCAGGGGGTTATTTCACAGCGTATCTTTTCCTCTGTGGTCTGTGCAGCTTTTCCAGTTGGGGGGGGGGGGCTGGGGGGGTGGAGAGAGCTGGCTTCCCCCGCCCTGGGCCTGTTGACCAGTCCTCCTCCAGGTGTGCGCGCCAGGACTCTGGAGCACCCCAGAAAGCACCAGGGCAGTCTCGCCAGCGACTGGCCATCCAACTGTAATGCCTCCAGTAGTTGGGCCAGGGCACCTTGCAGGTAGTACTGTGGCAAGTCTTGGAGAGAACCACTCAAATGTTTTGTTTCCCAGCGCTCATCCCTCGGCCCACCCTTGCAAATTCTTTCTGTGTCCCCGTTCGTCCCCCCCCCCCTTTTAGTTCTGGGCTGCCATTTTGTCTGTGGGCCTGTCGTCCATAGGGGGCACTGCAGTATCGATAGGGGGCGCCACCCTGAGTGCCCCACCGCTGGCTATGGGGCTGTTTCTGTTCTGGATTCTGTTGGTGTGTGTTTAGCATTCATACTCCTCTTTTCTCCCCAGGAGCGGCTTCCAACACAGTTCTCCCCTCTTCCATTTTTATCAATACAGTAGCGCCCTTGCGAGGTAGCTTAGGCTGAAAGGGAGTGGCTGGCCTAAGGTCACTCATGCCCTAGTGCGCCCAACCTTATCACTGAGAAACCCAGACTCCACGATGGCCCTCGTTGTTGCTTTTTAATGGAATTGGACCCCTTCATCTCAGAAGTGTCTGAGCCACTGGTGGTGCTCCCAGATGCGTAGGGGGTGTGGCTATATTTTTAAGTCTCTCCTCTTTGCTTCTCCCCAACAGATAAGCTGGAGTCCAGATGGCAGTCAACTCCTTTCTGCTTCTGGGGACAAAACTGCAAAGATCTGGGACGTTGGTGCCAATAGCCTAGTGAATACCTTCAACATGGGATCGAATGTTCTGGATCAGCAGCTGGGTTGCCTGTGGCAGAAAAACCATTTGTTGACTCTCTCCCTTTCTGGCTACATCAATTATCTGGATAAGAACAACCCCGATAAACCTCTCCGCATCATAAAGGTCGGTTGGCTTACTGAGCATGCTGTTCCCAGCATCCTGATACATGCTGTTCGTTTTCTAAGCATCTTAACTGTAATTAAGATAACTGTTTGCATAAAGATAGCTTGAACAAGACGGCTGATGCTCCAGAGACTATGCAAGCCCCCAGCAGTGCCGTTGACATCATAAAAGGTGAACAGTTGAGTACAACGGAGCAGCTGCTGCAGCGGCAAACCAGTTCCAAACATTTATTTATTTTTAGTATGAGAGGGGAAGGGAAATGTTTGTGGTAAAACAAGGCTGGGGGCGGGAACAACTCTTTCATCACTTCGTTCCCAGGTTAAGAGACGTTAAGACGTTATACTACCTTGTCTGCCTGTTTTAGGAATGTTTCAGGCAGTGGCTGAGGTCCAGAGAACCGTGGAATGGATTCTGCATGCCATGGCCGGACGCTGGGGTTCATTGTGCTGTTTAAATTTCTTCTCCATCCTGCCCCCTTTTGGAAGCGGTGGGATGTTCAGGGAGACTTTGAGGTGCATCTTGGGAGGGGGGGTTCTTACACGTGGCTAGCTGAACTCATAAGCCAGGTCTTTGGATCCTCCTGGCCATTGCTTGACATCCCCACGGGCCCATCGTTCTGCCCTGTAGCCTGTATCCATTCAAAACTGGGATTTGTTCCTTATTTCTCCACCCTGCCCATGTCCAAGCTGCTATTTACCCCCTGGCAGAAAGCTTGTAATTACTTCTAGAAGCCTCTGTATTCCCCTCGCAAGGGGGAGAAGTGCGGGAAGGAAAGGTTTAACCATCTCCAGTTCCGCTTCCCCAACCTAATTCAGGCCCCCTTCACAGCAGCTTTCAAGTCTGTAGCTCTCTTTCCTTTCCATAAGTTCTGAACAGCAAGAAACATTTTTTTAAAAGAAGTCTAACGCTTTGCAACAATTGTGTTCTTTTGCAGGGTCACAGTAAATCTATACAGTGCCTTACGGTGCATAGAAATGGGGGGAAATCCTATATTTACTCTGGGAGCCATGATGGACATATTAATATCCTTTGAATGACCAACTGATTACTTGGGCACATAGAATATAGTCCTGGAGATTTGTGTCTTCCATGTCCTCCTCTTTCTTTGACTTTTTTTCTGTGCACTGAGAGCTCTCTCTCCTTACAGGGTGGAAGTAGTTTTTAAAAATACTAAATAATTAAAAGTGTTCCGACTTATCCAGCTGTCTCATTGAGGTTGCCATTGTCTTGGTGCTGCCCCTGGAAAAAAGACTGACTGACTGACAGGCAGACAGACATATTTATTGCATGTAGCCAAAGGCCATCACAGAAGAAAATTTAGAATATAGAGGTAAAAGATCAAACATGGTTACAAGAGTGGTTTTAAAAAAATTTAGAAATAAAATGCAATTAATTGCATACAGTAAAATTACAAATCTCAAAAGATATATCCGGTTAGACATTGATTTACTGAAGCAGCGATCTTGGCCCTGATTTTCCTTGCAGCCAGGGCAAAAAGTGAAACTCTATAGGTAACAAACGGATTGGTGTTAGATAATAGAAAGACCAATTTATCCAAATCAGAGGGGAGATTTTGTCCCTTAAACAAATTATCAAGAAATGTAATTCTGACTTCGGTATACATAGGACAAAATAGCAAGACAATGGAATATATCCTCTGGAACTGAAGCACCACATATACGGACTCGTAGAGCCATCGGTGTTTGAAAATATCTTCCCATGAGCAATGCCATTGGCATTGTCTGGAAACGTAGGGAAGTGACTGCCTTTCTAAGGTTTGGAGATGAAATGTTTATCAAATAAGATGCTCTGGTGTGATTTCTCTTGATCAGCATAAACCAAGGTGAAAACTTTGAGTGAGAGATGGTAAAGCTGTCCAATAGGGCATCACATTTGTACACCCAGTTTCGTAGGTTGGAACTCTGCCCTACTTGGGAGCACAGAGAAGTTGTTGGGGTAATTCCAGCCTGCTGAATTTCAGGTGGCTGCTTTTCTGAGCCAGCCTCGAGGATTGTGCTCTAGTTAGGCATCTTTTGGAAATCCGGACACAATTTGCTTGCTAGATAGATTTTGAAAGTACTTCTTTCAAGCCTTGCCTGGAAAATCAAGTGTGTTGAGGGGCTGACTTGTGCCGCTTGATACACACACAAACACAACCTTTCCTCTGTAGGTGGAAAAGCAGTATGAACATTGTATTGGTCAGAGAAAAATCCTGGCAGAAGAAGAGTTAAACACACATGACATCCCTGTGGCTCTGGGCAGATTTGAAGCCACATTTCAGTGGTTTCCCATTTGTGCATTTGTTGAGTGTTCAAGGAATGATCACATTTCTCCTGGTTATCTTGTCTCCTTTGGCTGAACGTTCCTTTGCAGTCTTGAACTTCTCTAGCTCTAAGTGTCTACTAGACCAGTTCTGAGCAGCGTGCTTACTTCAAATGGGGTTTCATTTGCAATTGTACTGTATTTACAAATGGCCAAAACCTTTGTTCCATTTTCTTTCTATTGTCGTTTTTTTTTTGTTGTAACTCAGTTAATCTCTAAACTGGGTTGTTATATGGAGTGAATATTTCCTTAATACTGTTTTCACATTATTGGGATTCTGAGACGGGTGAAAACGATAGCTTTTTAGGGAAGGGACACACCAACCAGGTTTCCCGCATGGCGGTGGACGAGTGGGACCAGTTGGTCAGCTGCAGCATGGATGACACGGTGCGTTACACGAGCCTTCGCACAAAAGACTACAGGTAGGTGTGTGTTCAGCTCCTGCCTGTGTCGTTTATAGTAACTGCAAAATGAAAATAACCCTGTCTTAAGTTTGGGCCCTTTAAGATACACATGTCTGGCACTGACCACAGTAAGCAGAGTTGTTCTTCTGCCTAGCAGCGCCCTGAACCGATAGACAGTCTCTCTTTTCCATTTTCCGTCCACTCAGTAGATGTTGCAGCCCACTGTCGCATCTGTCTTGGTTGTCTTTCTGTCTGTATGGTGTGGTGAAATGAGTGTGATGTAAAAACAGCCTGAAACATGAGTATTCAGGCCCGCTGAGAATGATGCATTGATAAAGCAGCCATATAATTTTTCAAACAACTAAATGTTGTTTAATTAAAATGGAGCCTGGATATACAGAGTGCCGCTTTGCTGTGTCTTATGCCAAATCATGCCTTCCTCTTGGTCCCATGTTCTAGTCTGTGGCTGGTTCTGCGCAGTCTGGGACAGAGAGAGAACATGCGGAGGCAACTAATTAGCAACGTCCCAAGACTAGGGTGGCAGAAATCTGACCAAGCACAGCATGTGAGACATGATACAGAGTGCAGATACAATACCAAAAAATCAGTAGAAAACAACGCAGCGGTAACAGAGTAATACTTTTGCAGTAAATAAACATGCCCTATTCACAGTCCCCTTTCCTTTAAAAAGGGTCTTCCTGAACCATTCTGTTACAACAAAGCCCCGTTACCTTTTTAGAAAAGCTCTTCTGTGATGACAGACGAAAGGGATCCCTCCCGACCTCCTCAGGCAGGCTGTTCCACCACTTGTGAAGGCCATTCCTCTTCTGAAGGAAGAGTGTGGAACTGCTTAGTAGATTCAGGTGGATCGCTGTGTCAGTCTGAAGCAGTAGAACAAAGTTTAAATTCAGCGGCACCTTGAAGACCAACAAAATTGCATTCTGGGTATAAGCTTTCGTGTGCTCACAATGGCTTATATTCAGAATTAAACTTCATTGGTCTTCAAGGTGCCCCCACTGGACTTCCAACTTTGAGCTGCATAATGTATACCAATTCTGTAAGTCTCTCTCTCTTGTCCAGAAAGCAATGAAGGTCATAAATGATTTGAGCGCAGGATCTTACAGCACAAGCTCTCACTTTGTCAAATGCAGAAATGGATGGAACAGAATGAGCAGGCGGATAAGGGCTGTTGTTGCAGCTCTTAGAAGAGGAAAGGAATCTGTAATCCCCACTGAGACCTTGGTCAGAGCAGTTAGTTCTTGTTCTGCCGTCTCCCATTCCATTTGTCTGCATCAAACGAGCCACTTGGAGATCTTTGCTAGAATGGCCAAGAAAATCTGTATCCACTTGCCTGTCTGTGTGTTTATTCCTGTTCTTTGTGTTCGCCTTGTGACTTTTCATTGGCTTAAACAGAAATTGGCCTACCCGATATAGGCTTCTGCTGGATACAGTTGAGAGGGTGGTACGTATGGCTATATAGGAAGAGAAGGCACATGTATTATACACTTGCACGTATAAGAACTTTTGCAGTTACAGATCCAGGGGGCTCCCAGTATTAAGGAGCATACCTGGCTCCTTTCAATGTCCCTTGCGTACAAATTTAATGGGTCTCTGTCGGCCTTCCGTCTCGTGCTTCAGGACCACCTTACAGAGGAAACCAGCTGCTCACGTGCCCCTCGGCCTCAGCCACAGCACATCAGGAGGTCTGTAACAGCCAGCCTTTGAAAGAGTAGGACATGTCCAACATTCAAATACCCTTGAAACGCACTTGGTGTAAGATCTTAAATGAGCCTTCTCGACTTTCACTTGCCAGCAAAGGTGGTAGTGAACGTTACAGTCAAGTTGCAGTGACTGAGGGCGACCTCCATAGGGCTTTAAGGGCAAGAAACCTTCAGCGGCAGTTTGCCATTGACTGCCTCTGTGTAACAAATGCGAAATTCCTCAGCGGTCTCCCATCCAAATACCAACCAGGGCTGACCCTGCTTAGCTCTTAGATCTGATGAGACTGAGCTAGCCTGGGTCATCCAGAGCAGGGCATTAAAAAAAAAAAGGTGGGGTACAAATAAATAAATGCAAATGCACAGTCCCTACTCTATTTTCAGTGGCTCATCCTTTTTTAAAAAAGAAAAGAGTGCCTGTATTGGCACAGCCCTCTGGAATCAGGTTCAGCGTAGCCCACACACAAAAACACCCAGAGATAAATTTTGTAATACTGAAAAGGCACTGGTGCAGGAAATAAAATGACCAGCAGCGTATCCTGAAAAAGATGATGCCCTGGGAAAAGCAGTACAGGGAAGTCTTCTCCCGATAGACCGCCACTGAACTTGAGTCTTCTTACTGCTACCAGATCAGTAGAATCATAACACGAAAGCATAAAGTTTCTGTAACAAACCAGAGTGTCAGAAACCTGCTTGAGAGCACGTGAAGAGTCACAGGTTGGACACCGGGAGCAAGAACACCAGTTCACCCATCAAGGGATTACACCTGCATCCGTTCCGGAAGACGGGCAGGATATGGGGAGGCAGAACAAGAGCAGGTGGGGAAAGCTCAGTCGAGCAAACCAAGGGCTACAGACGCTACTCTAAAGGGAAGAAACGAATATGTATCCTTTTAAGGTGACAATTCCACCAGCAAGTCTGGTTTCAAAACTGCCTTTGTGTTTGTCCCGCATAAGCTACAAAAATTCCTGCTTGTAAAATAAGCAAAGGTGGGCGTGGAAATGATTCCTTCGTCTTTGAATTGAATTGGTGGCGGAGGAGGAAAATGCTGCCAAGTCACTACTGACTCGCGGCAACCTCGTAGGGTTTCCAAGGCAACAGGTGTTCAGAAGTGGTTGGCCGTTGCCTCCTCCTGCATAGTAACTCTGGACTTCTTTCCTTGGAGGGTCTCCCATCCAAATTCTAACTAGGGCTGACCCTGCCTAGCTTCTGAGAGCTGATGCGATCGGGCTAGCCTGGACTACCCAAGTCAAGGTAAAATTAGGGCTTATAAAACTGAATTGGATCAGGATTTATAAAACTGTTTTTTCTTTTTTTTTTCAGTGGCCAGGATGTTATAAAAATGGATGTTCAGCCAAAATGTATAGCAGTTGGACCTGGTGGATACGCTGTGGTCATATGCATTGGAGAAGTGCGTATCGGAACAAAGTCTTACGCCATAATGAATATAATTACTGAAGGTTTTGGATTAGAATTCAGCTTTTGCACTTTTGCATATTAAGTTTAGGGAAGTCTCCCATTTTCCTGGATTATTCTTGGTAGTCATTTGAGAGAGGTTATGTACCTTGTAACCCAGCTAAATAGAGTGCTGTAGTGTTTCTCAGATCGCCACGAAGCATTGTGCTTGCTTTAAAAAGCCATACCATACGGTGGAAATTTTGGAAGGACCTACAATGGCATGGAGTGGGATGCCCACACAGCCCCGATTGAAGCCACCATTAGCTGAGAAATTCCTCTGCAAAAGCCCAGCTAAAATTGTCGGCGAGCACTTGCAAGTCTTCCGCTGTTCTTTGGTGTATCTCAGTGGTGCTTGTATGTGAGAACTTTGCAGTGGATCGAGTCCATTCAGGACCAGCCCCTCGACAAAGCTGTCTTGGGCGATTGCTTCTGGCACCGGGGTGGAGGGCTGCCAGCCAGCACAGCTCGATTTTCTCCATTTGTTTTTCACATGATGACCAGATCACTTAACCATCCACTTGAGGATTGTGCACTGTACATGTATTGAGGGCTGAATGTTTAAATTGTAGTCGTCATGTTGATTAATAAGATGAATTAAGGCTTAATCTCGCTCACACCCCTGCACCCTTTTAAACACCAATAGAGCAGTAATGGAGAGCTGTGATATTTGTGACAGTCAGCCCATACCAAGGGGCTGATCTGGTGGGTCTTCCCCCTTCCACGCAGGGTAGGAATGGAGCAGGAAAGATCCACGTGATCAGGGGCACCTGTAGTGCCATTGGCGCACCTGGGCTGTAAACTCCAGTCGCCAGTCTCTTGGTGGTGAACAGGGTCGGTGGCCTCTTCAAGGGCACTGAGTATAGAAACGTTATCATTCATGGCTTTGTCAGTAGCTCAGTATGCCTCAGCCACGGCTCTGCAATTACAGATTGTCTTGATGAAGGATAAGAAGAAGTGCTTTACCATCAATGACCCCGGCTTTGAACCAGAAGTTGTTGCAGTTCACCCAGGAGGTGGTACAGCAGCCGTTGGAGGAGCGGTAAGAATGAAGAAGAGTAGGCTTTCATACTCCGCTTTCCTCTCCTGAAGGAGTCTTGGCACGGCTCACAGTCACCTTCCCTTCCTCTCCCCGCAACAGAAACCTTGTGAGGCAGATGGGGGCTGAGAGAACTGTGACTGGCCCAAGGTAACCCAGCAGCCTTCATGTGGAGGAGGAGGAGGAAGAAAAGTGGGGAATCAAGTCCGGCTGTTCAGATTAGAGCCCACCGCTCTTAACCGCTACGCCCCACTGGCTTTCAGTGTTATTTTCCTCATTCAAATGCCCAGGGTGGCTGCTGCACAGCATGACAGTGCATGGGGAAACCAATGCGCTCCTTTAATAAATAAATAAAGCTTGGTTGGTCTCCAAGGTGCCCCTGGACTCAAAACTTTGTTCTGTTGTAAAGGAATTTCAGCTGCTCTCTCCAGCCTCCCTGCTTGTTATCCCCAGCTCATTTAAGCTGTTGCAATCTTTTTTCACCCTTGCTCAGTTTCCTTTTCTAGTGAACAGCTGTTGCTGTGCCTTTAAATCAGCTGGTGCTTTAAAAGTCCATAATCTTGATCCCCCCCCCCCTTGAAGTAAGTTGCAAACTACTTCTGGGTACGTGCTGGGGAACCCTTGAAAGCATTGCAGCTGGATGACCTGCCCCCTGTTGATGCTTGCCATGTTTCATTTTCCAGGATGGGAACGTCTATTTGTATGCAATCCAGGGCTCTTCCTTACAAAGAGAGGGGAAGACCTTGGAAGTGAAGGGTCCTGTGACTGACCTGGCGTACTCTCACGATGGTGCCTTTCTCGCGGTGACGGACGCCAGCAAGGTGGTCACTGTGTTTAGCGTTGCTGATGACTATGCGGTAAGGACCCTTCGGGCACCTCAGCACTTGAGTGTGGCCGCTTGCCCTTCTTGAGCATAATCGTTTCTCATTCCCAAAAAAAAAAGTGAAATAAAAAATAATTGCGGCTGCTTTGCTTAATTACTGTTTTTAAGTCTGCTTTCCGTGGAGATAAGCCAATTCCAGTTTGAAGATGTCTGCAGTTATAACAGGTGTCCAGTAGGGGGAGCTACATGACAGTGATAGGTCTTCCCCCCCATTGCGGGGGGGGGGGGGGGGGAGAGAGAGAGACAGCACTCCTTCCTGTGCTTACTAGCAAATACTGCTATAATAAAGAACCACCAATGCAGGACTTTCCTTGGCTTTGTGGAATATTTGACTATGGTCAGGTAATGAGTCCCTTGACTAGTAATGGGATCAGCATACCCAAACCCATTAAATATTGGGATTTAAAGTCAGAACAGCTTGTTTGAAATTGCATTGCCTTCGTTACTATTTTTTTTTTTTGCTCCTTCTTCATAGGAACATAATGTCTTTTATGGACACCATGCAAAAATTGTTTGCATTGCCTGGTCACCAGATAACGAACATTTTGCTTCTGGGGGTATGGATATGATGGTGTATGTTTGGACGCTGAGTGACCCGGAGACCAGAGTCAAAATACCAGGTAATCCTGTGCTCTTCTGTCTCAGAGATTTGCTGTTGAGGAAACAGCATTGGCCCCTATCCGGTTCTCTAATATGGCTTAATCCGGGGCCCTGCAGGTAGAACTTGGCTCCTTGGTGGAACCTCTCGCTTTGAGTCCCCCCGCCTTGCCCCGCCACCTTCTTGCCTGGTGCTCTTCCACAGGGTGTAATCACTTGTGTCTAAATGGGGCCTGCCTAGAGTCTTGTCCCTTGCCTTCAAAGTTCTTGCTCTTCCCTACAATTCTTCCAGCAGAACCAGAGGCCTGCATGGGAATTGGGGCATGAGGCATGTGGAACCTTGGCAAGAAATGTCCCGGCCAAGTACACACCAAGCAAGGAAAACGTGGCACATAAGAGAAGCCAGTGTTGGATCAGGCCAGTGGCCCATCCAGTCCAACACTCTGTCACACACTGGCCAAAAACACCAGGTGCCCTCAGGAGGTCCAGCAATGGGGCCAAGACACTAGAAGCTCTCCTGCTGTTGCCCCCCCCCCCAAGCACTAAGAATACAGTGCATCACTTGCCTCAGACTGAGAGATCCTTTCTATATCTTGTGGCTAGTAGCCACTGATGGACCTCTGCTCCATATGTTTATCTAATTCCCTCTTGGAGCCGTCCATGCTTGTAGCCGCTGCCACTTCCTGTGGCAGTGAATTCCATGTGCTAATCACTCTTTGGGTGAAGAAGTACTTCCTTTTATCCGTTCTAACCTGACTGCTCAGCAATTTCATGGAGTGCCCACGAGTTCTTGTCTTGTGAGAAAGAGAGAAAAGTACTTCTTTCTCTACCTGCTCTATCCCATGCATACTCTTGTAAACCTCGATCATGTCCCCCCTTAGCCGTCGTTTCTCCAAGCCAAAGAGCCCCAAGCCCTTCAACCTTTCTTCGTAGGGAAAGTGTTCCAATCCTTTTATCATTCTAGTTGCCCTTTTTTGCACTTTTTCCAATGCTATAATATCTTTTTTGAGGTGTGGCGACCAAAACTTTACACAGTACTCCAAATGAGGTCGCACCATAGATTTATACAGGGGCATTATGATGCTGGCAGGCCATGCCTGAAGAAGAGGCCAGACTGGTGCCAAAATACCCTCTCATTCAGCGTAAGACTGGCCACCGGTCTCACTGTGCCTTCCTGCCTTCCTTCCTTCCTTTTGTCAGATGCCCACAGGTTACATCATGTCAGCAGCTTGGCATGGCTGGATGAACATACCTTGGTCACAACATCGCATGACGCATCTGTCAAAGAGTGGTCCATTTCCTACAAATGAATCAAGACGTCCTCATCAGGGAGTAAGAACTACTGGAGCGGAAAATATAGCTTTTCTTTCTTTAAAAAAAGTAAATAAATGAATAAATCTGTAATGACCTCCTGGGTCCTATAGCATATTCTCATATCTCTGCAGAGGGTGTTCATATCTGTAATTAAGTGATCTTCAAGAGCTTTAGTCGGTAACGGTTTGCACATGTGAAGCACTTAAATTATGTCTGAAGCTTATAAATTCTTTTTTTTGTGTGCTGAACATTCCAGGAGCTGCAACCTAGCCGGTCAGCATAGAAGATTTAAAACTGGTCTGGTTCCTTATTTTGTAATAACACACACGCACACACACACACACACACACTTGCACGTGATATTGTACAGCATGGGAGAACTCTCATTTTTTTTCTAATTGCAGAACATTTCTGTACTAACAGTCATCATAAGAAAACCCTAGTTGTGATCCCGAAACCAATCTAAGTGGTGGTGTGCAGCTTCTGTCTATGATTATGTTGCTTGTCTGTAATGCACAGAACTGTTTTTCTTCACCAGATGACAAAATGGGGTACATCGTAATAATAAACTTTTTCTGTATTTTCTTGTTCATATTTGTGGTTATTTTAAGATTATTTTAAGATGGAAATGTGGTGGGGAGGGTGTGTATTTTGATGTTCTTTCAGAGTTTGAGGTTTACAGACAAATGTCAAACCTTTTTTTTTTTCCTTTTAAAGTATGCGTTTGTTGCATTTTTGAACAAATGAGATTATTTGTTCATAATTTTGCTGTCAGGGAAGGGATGCACCTAGATATGCTTTAAATATACTTGTTTCCTAAGGAGAAATATGTTGATGTAAGAAAATTTATAGTAATTATAAAAACACCTGTTTCCCAGTACAGGAATTAAAAGTAAAATGAAGTATTATTGTGAGTGGAGTTGATCATTACAGTACAGAACAACCTGAAAACCTGAACCAACCTAAAGAAGTGAAAGGTTTGTGCTCAAAAGGGCTTCAGCCCAGCCCTGCCTTAACCACCTGGTTAAGTCCTCCTTCTGCTTGTTGTCCCCAATTTTAAAAACCGATGCACACCAAGATAATTTGTTCATATCTATATGCGTGAATAAAATCTTCATCGTTCATATAATGAGGTAAAAAATGACCATTGAGGGAGATCCGAAGACATCTGGATCAAGGCGGCATGGCGACACTGGTGTTAGATCTGTTGGCGGCATTCATTATGGTTGACTACCAGTTGCTGATCCACTGGCTCGCCGACTCGGGAATACAGGGGCTTGCTTTACAGTGGCTTGCCTCTTTTCTCCAGGATTGGGGACAGAAGGTTGCTCTCAGGGAACAGACCTCCCAGAGGTACCCACTGGTATGTGGGGTTCCTCAAGGGGCACTGCTGTCCCCGATGTTATTCAACATCTATATGCGCTTCCTTGCCCAGATTGCCCGGAAGCACAGGCTTGGGTGTCATCAGTATGCAGATGACACCCAGCTATATCTGCTGTTGGGCGGCCGGTCCGACTGTACCCCAGATGACCTGGAGCGGTCTTGTCAGGACATAGTGGACTGGCTTAGACTTAGCCAATTGAAACTGAATCCAATGAAGACGGAGGTCCTGTGCTTGAGTCGGAACGGATCGGGGCTAGGGATCCCACTGCTGACCTTCGGTGGAGCGCCATTGGTGCCAGTGCCGAGGGTCAAGAGCTTGGGAGTGCTCCTGGATGCTTCCTTAACAATGGAGGCCCAGGTAGCCACTGCCAAGGCAGCCTTTTACCATCTGTGGCTGATTAGGCAGCTGGTTCCCTTCCTCGAACGCAATGACGTAGCTGCAGTGATCCATGCTATGGTCACCTCGAGATTAGACCACTGTAACACTCTCTACATGGGGCTGCCCTTGTCCCAGATCCAGAAGCTGCAGCTGGTGCAGAATGCCGCAGCCAGGCTGCTGATGGGTCTCTCTGTGCAGGACCACATCTGGCACAGGGGAGGGGAAATGACAGGTGAAAGGGAATGCCGAGAAAAGAACAGAGACATTACAAGACCACTGCACTTGAAGCAGAAAGGAGTGCACGATGGGGAATCATTGCCATGTGGATGCACCTCCCTAAGTGATGCAAAAGATGGCCGAATGTGCATCATTTGTCCTGAAAACAAATGACTTAGAGCCAAACTTCCCAACTGCTAAACTGTGTAACCTGTGATTTATTGGCTGCTGCTTTCAAACAGTATGCACCTTGATTAATTTAAATCCCACTGATTTCAGCTTTAGCTGGATGGAAACCAACATGTGAAGGAGGCAGAGAAAGAAAGGAGCCCTAAGGATAGTGGGGAGGCAAACAACGTAGAAACGTATCCCAGAAGTTGTACTTGTCTTTTATATGGCTGTGGCCACATGGCCCTTTAATGCGGGAGGAAGTGCTGTTTCCTCCTGCATTTAAAGGGACTGTCCACAACGGCCGCAGCTAGACCTGCACCGAAGTGGGCTCAATTGCGGGATCCTCCCGCGTTTTCCGACCTTGGGAAAATCGAGTATTTTCCCGGTGGTCGCGGGAGGAACCCACAATTGCGCCTATCTGGACAGCCCTCTCTCACAATCATTGTGAGAGAGGGCTGTCCAGATCATCCCTCCTCCATTTCCCCCCCCCCTTAACACTTGGGCACTCAACTGCCCTAGTGTAAAAGGGGCGGAAAACCACCCCAAACTTACCAGGCGGCCGGTGGGGCTTGGGGAAGGGTGCCTCCCCCGGCCACTGCAAAAGCCTTTAACGCCACCGCACGCTGCTTCTTCCGCTGCCACCTCCTTTGCCGCCACCGCTGCCCACCGCCACCGCCTCTGTCAGCCGCCGCCTGCCGGGGTTGGGATGTGTGTACATCCGAACCCGAAGTAAAAAAATGCGGCCCCTTTAAATCCGGGAGGGCTCCCAGATTTAAAGGGCCATGTGACCGCAGCCTACTAATGTTAGTTAACTCTGGTGGAAGGTGGAGAGGATCGTGTCAGAAAAGCTCTGCCCACATTAACTTTTGTTTGACCCCCATGAAATGTACCTGCCGCAGGCCCCTGGAAGTGGATGGATCATTGGACACACAGAGAATGTTTTTTGTCAGTGAATTATGAAAACAGTGACTATCAAGAATGTACCATGCCACACCACAACATTTCATAACGGAGCCATCCTGGGCTAGTCCTGAGAAGAAGAAAAAAGCATAATCCAGGAATTTGTCGTGTTTAAAAGATAGCAAAATGATAATGACTTTGTTTTGTCGTTAAAACTGTACACCAAGATCAGGTGATAAAGTTTCCTTGTTTGAAAATTAAAATGGCCACAAAATCTTTTTTTAAAACGTTTATTGCAGTGTTGTGATGTTATGCTTCTTTTTCCCAGGACCAGCCCAGGTTGGTTTGGCTATAAAATTGTCCCGATTGTGACTGGACACATTGCTGAGCGATATTGACCTCTGTCACCATTCACTTACCAAAAACCACCACCGCCACCAAACATTATGCTTTGCCAACTTCCATGCAAACACTTTACTTAGTAGGCAAGCAATAAACTGAGATATCTCCTACATTTTAAAAGGCCTGTATCAGATTAGAGATTATGATCTTCAGCCTAATGCGGAAATTAAGTGGGTACACGGCAAAGGCTATTGGAATGGGCTGGTAAGAATTCTCTGTTGCAGGTTCTTCAAATTAGTCCTGTAGAACCACAAGGATCTACCAGATAGAGACCCAGCCTCAAAAGCATTTGCAGGAATTACACAATAGTGGTTTGGACCCTCCCTGCTTTTCCAGCAGTGGAAAAGGAAGGAGCAATGATCGCAACAGATGCAGCATCAGATGCAGTGGTTTGTTTTCTTCTGTTTTGAGTGAGTCCCACCGTCTTGGCATTTTTCTGCAAATCCCTCCTGTCTGTCCCTGGCTCCACTGTGTAGATTTTTTGATCCACGTTCTACGGCCTGAATCCAAATGAGATATATGATTATTGTTACTGTTGCTGTTCAAATATTGTCTTGAAACTTACCCAGTCTTGAAACTTACACCACTGTCAAAGGATGCGTACAGAGAGTGTTCCGAGTACATACCGGCTGCATTCTAAGAGCCAAACTAGAGGTGACACTCTTTAAATAGCTGAGTCTGTTTGCTGGGTTTGACACCTCACACAGCCTCATGGCACCATTTCTCGTCCGGAAAAGGTACAGAACTACACATAGTAGTTCCCAGCTCAACTGGGCTGTCCTTTATTTTTAAATGGACAGTCCCCACAGCTGCTGTATGGCTGTGAGGAGAAAATGTAAAAAAATGTGATGTCTATTTTGGCTCTAAGTCATTTGTCTTCAGGACAAATGATGCACATTCAGACATCTCCTGCCACACTTAGGTGGTGCGTGGCAATGATCCCCCCCCCCCATCATGCACTCCTTTCTGCTGCAAATGCAGAGACATCCAGAGTGGCCTTGTAATGTCTCTGTGCTTTTCTCGGTATCCCCTTTCACCTACCATTTCCCCTCTCCTATGCCGTTGGAAGGCTTTTTGATGGCTGTTATTAACATCCGTAGTATTATAGCTGTAATGTTAAGATGCTATGGCAACCAATGTTCCCTCTAAGCTGTGGAGTCTTGTGAGCAAAAATTCTACTTTGTGAGCTACTGGCATTAAAGTTGTCAGTGAGCGGTTTGGCTACTGCATACATTAGTTTGCTCTGGAGCCCTCCTTTCTCAGCTAAGACAAAAAAATCTGTGAGCCAGAGGCTAAAAAACTGTGAGCTAACTCACACTAACTCAGCTTAGAGGGAATGCTGTGATGGCAACTACCAAGATAAAAAGAAAAATAAAGCCAGCAAAAGACTCAGTGGTGGTGTGTGAGAGGACATATGTGGGTGGGGAGATCCAAATATCTGCTTGTGTCCACCCACAGAGCGGGCAAACCTGCTTTGACTATGATCTTCCTGGAAAGGTCACAGTCAAACAGGTTTGGAAAAGTTCACGGTGCAGCAGGGTACAACCCTGGAGACTGACAATTGCACAATGATATTCAGATGCTTGGGGCGGGGGGGGGACCCTCTGCTGTGGGTTGGAAGGTGGAACAAAACACCTACCTGGAAGCAGCCATTGTGGCTATCTGCTTCCATTCATACAATTTCTGGGCCCCTGATAGTCTTTCCAAATGAAACAAAAGGGTTTTGTTAGTGAAGCAGTCGGGTTAGAACAAATAAAAGGAAGTACTTCTTCACCCAATAACACATGGGATTCACTGCCACAGGAGGTGTTGGCGGCTACAAGCGTGGACAGCTTCAAGAGGGAATTGGATATGGAGCAGAGGTCCATCAGTGGCTATCAGCCACAAGGCATAGATAGGAACTCTCAGTCTGGGGCAAGTGATGCTCTGTATTCTTGGTACTTGGGGGGGGTGGGGGGGCAACAGTGGGAGGGCTTCTAGTGTCCTGCCCCCACTGCTGGACCTCCTGAGGGCATCTGGTATTTTTGGCCACTGTGTGACAAGAGTGTTGGACTGGATGGGCCATTAGCCTGATCCAACAATGGCTTCTCTTATGTTCTTTAAGAAGCTAAGAGGGATGTCAGCAATGCTGAAATTAAGCATGTGGCTTAGTTGGGTAGGCCCAGGTGGCCCAGGTGGGAGGGGAGGGTCCCTGACGGTCCAGCCAGAAGTCAAAAGACAGCTAAGCTAGAAGCGACAGGCCATCAGTGGAGGAGAAGCAGGGCCCTGCCCTGCCACCCAATAGTGAGTTGCTGGCCAACAGAGCGAGGTCAGGAGTCTGAGCCACTGGGGCATGGGGAGGCCCAGGGCAAAGGCAGGCCTCTGACCAGTGAGGCAGCAAGGACCCTTGGAGGAGGGATGCCCGCCTCCAGGTGGGACCTGGGGATCCCCTGGAATTATAGTTCAGATTTTCAGAACACGTCAGACCCGATTCCCCCCAAATAACCTCACTGTTTAAGGGAGCTTGCATATTACAACCAAACAGGATGTGAAGCAGGTGAAGGACTAACTTCCCTTTGCACAGCAGTAGCATTTTCAAAACAAAGTTTGAGTCCAGAGCGGCATCTTTCAGACCTGCCAAGTGTTTTTCAAGGTGTAAGCCTTCAAAGCATCCTTCTTCAGACACAATAGCTCACACCTTGAATAACACTTTGTGGGACTTAAAGGTGCTACTGGACTCAAACGTTGTTCTGCTGCTTCAGATCAGCACAGCGACCCAGTGGCATTTTCAGGGACCCTTCAGGCAAACTCATCAATACACATGGAGACTGGTAAAGACTGAGGGCCACTGTGCAAATAAATCTGCACGTATTTCTCAAAAGGTCTTTCTGGCAACTATCACCTTGAATCACACAAAGTAACTCTCAGGCCCTGGTCAGACATTGTGTTTTACGAGCACTGAGCTCACTTATATTTAAAACTGAAGGTATTTGTGCTGGAGAATGTTGTCCAGACATCGCACCCGTCACCTGCCTCAGGGCACAGTCGCTCCACGGCTGAGTGTTCGCCCTTCCTGCACTGTAAGTGCAGAGTGAATATGGGGTGCCGCTTTTTTTAACATGTCGCTGTTGGCACATGCACATAAACTGTCAAGCACAGATCTTTCCCCTCTGAAGGCCTATGTGTATTGACGGTTAATCACAGCACAGTGATCAGACATCTGGAAATATGTGGCGAGACTACTTGGATCAGCCACAACCAGACTTTTTCCAGGGGTGAAGGCGAGTGGCCTATGGCCTAAAATCTGGTAGGGAGAAGTAATGATAGCGGAGCTCATCGCTTGCCTGATCGTGGCCTCAGTCTAGAGTGGATATCAATTCCCCTTCCTCCATTTGTTTCCAGATCCTACAATGGTAGCTGAGGAAAGTAGACAGAGGTGAGCTCTAAAAGAAAGTTGATTGAAGAACCCATCCAACCGATGCAGAACCCATCCAACTGAGGCATGTGTCAAAGGCCAGCTGTGACTAAATATAGAATGAGAAATGCTTGAATGATGTCACGTAGAATATATGAAACAGGGTTGATGTGGGATCTTCAGACCCTGAATTGATTCTGTTTCAGGGAATAACAGAAAGGAAATGCCACCAGGTCAGGCCAGGACAAAGAATCCAAGCTGTGTTTGTACATTCTATATGATGACTAAAGCAATTTATAATCACTGTAAATGGTATCTTTGCCATTCCGTTATGCAATAAGGGTGTTTCTATTTGTATTTCACATGAAGACATGGAACAGCCTCATATTGTTTGTCCTGACCGGGAGTGGCTTGCCAGCATCTCTCAGGACGTACTTTCTCATCATCTCCTATCTAATCCTTTCAGCAAGAGATGCTGGGGACTGAGACTGAGTCCTTCTCAATGCCAAGAAGGTGTTCTGTAACTGAGCCACGATGACCCTTGCCAATTTTACCTAATAAATCTTTTTTTATGGCCTTTCTTGATCAGTTATCTCAATATTTGGCAATAATGAAAAATCTGAACAATATTTGTGAATATTGCAGTTTGACAGATGAGGCACTGCTTTGTGCAGCAAGCTTTGACGGCAACAGCAACAAGATTCTTCTCAGCTGAAAACATGTTGCTCCATCCAGTTGAATTCTTCTCAGCTGAAGTGTGTGGGTTGTTCTCATACACGGAAGCTCGACTGAGCACTGTCGGTTGTCAAAGAGACTTCTGCCATGGCAGGGAACCTCCTTGGTCCTGCGGAACCCAGCCTCACTTCAGACCCCGGACCCTCGTCCTTTCCACCGGACTCTGCTTCCTGTGGCTGGATAGTTCCTACCTGAGACTGGTTCTGTGGGCACTTGGCTCGGCTGGGCCTGAGAAATGACCAGGGGTCATTTCATAGAAAAAGAGGTGCAGGAGCTCATTAGCATAGCATAACTTATTTGCATATGCCACACCCCCTGACATCAACACCCACCGCTCAGGCTCCACCCCAGAAATCTCCAGGTATTTCCCAACTCAGAGCTGGCGAGCCAGCTTTACACTTTGACTAAAGACACTTTAGTCTACCCTCCTCCCCCCCACACACACACCGCAGGGAAGCTCCCCCCACTTGCACCACCCTCACTGGGCTGGGGCTGGGGCTTCCCACAGTGCCATGCCTCTGAATTGGGACAAAAACAGTCCTGGGAAAGGCCCTACCTCCAGTCTGCCCACAGCCCCACCTCCCTGACAGAAAGGGCAGAGAAGGAGGATGGGGATGAGGGCCTGCCCCTAGGCCCCTGGTACATCAAGGGCCACGGGAGGGGGAGAAGGAGCAGGCTTACCTAAGGTGGCCACTTGGAGGGTTACCAGGTCCCCCCTGGTGGGGTGTGGGGGTCAGGGTTGCCAGCTCCAGGTAGGGAAACTCCTGGAGGTTTGAGAGTGGAGCCTGCCAGGGGACAGGGAGTTCAGTGGGGTGCAATGCCATGAGAGTCCACCCCCCAAAAAACATCCATTTTCTCCAGGAGGACTAATCTCCGTAGTCTGGAAATGAGCCCACCTGGAGGCTGGCATCCCTAGCCACTTGCTGTGGCAGACCCTGATTGGCAACAGGGCTGGTTTGGGTGCCCCTCCACCTTTGGTGCCCTACTCTGTCACCTAGTCGAGTGTAATGAATGGGCCAGCCCTAGTTCCAGCTGAGAGTTGCCTTATTTTATTATGCAGTTTCCACCAGTGCTCTGGTACTGTTTTCCAGGCCAAAAGCAAGAAATGCAACAGGGAGGTACACCTCATAGACTAAGCACTCAACAATACATGGCAGGGAGGCAGACTTGCTTCCTCCTGGCATAGATCCTTGCATAGAGCTGGTTTGGTGTAGTGGTTAAGTGCACGGACTCTAATCTGGGAGAACCGGGTTTGATTCCCCACTCCTCCACTTGCACCTGCTGGTGTGACCTTGGATCAGTGACAAGTTCCTTCAGAGCTGTTCTCTCAAGGGCAGTTCTCTCAACCCCACCTATCTCACAGGGTGTCTGTTGTGGGGAGGGGAAGGGAAAGGAGTTTGTAAGCCACTCTGAGACTCCCTTGGGTAGTCTTCTTTTATTTATTATTTACTTATTTATTAATTTTCTACCCTGCCCTTCCCGCCATACACAAATATGTCAAATGTATGTTGGAAGTGCAAACAAAATACTGCCTCTTTTTTTCATATGTAGTGGACCTGTAACATAACTAAGAAATATTAGATATGGATACATGAAAAGTTACACCAGTTATACCATTTATACCAGAATTATTTTTATTGAATATTATTCCAGAGTCATTAAAAAAAACTAGATATATATATGATTGTACATGTTGTAACTATGGCAAGGGTTTTGTATGCCAAGTATTGGAAGAAGGAAGAAGTCCCATCAAAAGAAGAAATAATTTATAAGTTATTAGAAACAGCTGAAATGGATAAATTAACTCTACAGTTGCAAGATAAAAAAGAAGACTCCTTTGAAAAAAACTGCAAGACTGTATAAATGGTTGGAGGGGTTGGAGCCAGTTTGGTGTAGTGGTTAAATGCGCGGACTCTAATCTGGGAGAACCGTGTTTGATTCCCCACTCCTCCACTTGCACCTGCTGGATAACTTTGGGCAAGCCATAGCTCTGGCACAGCTGTTCTCTCAAGGACAGCTTGGGAAAAAGCTCTCTCAGCCCCACCTACCTCACAGGGTGTCTGTTGTGGGGAAAGGGAGGGAAAGGAGTTTGGAAGCCGCTCTGGGACTCCCTTGGATAGTGAAGGGCGGGGTATAAATCCAATCTCCTCTTCTCTTCTTAATACCTAAGAACTGAAATATAAGCTCATATTTTTAAACTTTCGAAATGATAAATGGGCATATAAGTTAGATTCTATTTAGACAAACCTAATTTGTTACTTGAAGTACAGACTGTATGTGTTGTATGCTGTATGTTGATTTTCTTTTTTCTTATTCTTTTTACCCTTGAAAATAATAAAACTTTCTTAAAAAAAAAAAACCCACCCCTACCCCCGATTTCCTGGTGGGGCCCAGTGCCTTTTGCCAGGCGGTCAGGCCCTCTAGGATTTCCCAGAGGGGGCAACACACTCACCCACACCCCCGGGCTCCCAGGTAGCATCATGAAGCTGCTTGGGCTGTCAGGTTCTTAAGTTCTGTCAGTCCTGCTTGTCTCTGTGGTGGCTGAACAAGTTCCTAGGAGGCACAGGGCTGGCTTTGTTCATTGGTTTTGGTAAAGATAGGAGGGGAGGGGACCTTCAGTGGATAATACTGCCTGTGAAGACACAGCCGAGAGGGAGAAAGAGCAGGGGAAGGAGAAAGGGGAGATCAGTCCCTCTGGCAGTCAGGAGGCCTCAGTGGCTGGACTGGGGAATGCCTTTCCTGCTGATGCCCAAATCTGTGCCTGCGTGACCCCTTGGCCGAATTGGAATCACACAGTCGGAGTCCAATGAGTTAGATGGATATCTGTTTAATGCATTCATAACAGGGAATACAAGGCTGATGAGTGCCTTAGCACTCCAGCCATTCCAAAGCTGTATTCTGCCATAACCAGGAAGGGCAGAAGGTCTTATACCCCAAATGACATCACATAATAGTTTACACCTTGAAGGGTCTCTAATTGGTACCAGGCAGTTAACATCATACAAGCATCATTCGACTCAGTGCATCTCTCAGTGGTGTCAGTAATTCCACTTGTTCATCTTGTCTTCAGAACCCTGGGAACTTTAGAGAACGCTGGGTGACTTCCTGGGCTCCCTTGTGGAGAGCTAGGTGATAAGGACTGTGAATCACATTAAACTTCGCTCTCCGTGGCCTTGCAACTTCTAAATAGCATTCCATCTCTATTGCATCCTAATTCCATCTGCAGAGGCTTTTAATAATACTTTAATAATGGCTTTTAAGGAGCCAGTTTGGTATAGTGGTTAAGTGCGTGGACTCTAATCTGGGAGAACTGGGTTTGATTCTCCACTCCTCCACTTGCACCTGGCTGGATGACCTTAGGCAAGCCATAGCTCTATACCAGCTGTTCTCTCAAGGACAGCTGTCTCAGAGCTCTCTCAGCCCCACCTACCTCACAGGGTGTCTGTTGTGGGGAGGGGAAGGGAAAGGAGTTTGTAAGCCGCTCTGAGACTCCAAGTGAGTGAAGGGTGGGATATAAATCCAATATTTTCTCTTCTCTTCTCTTCTTCTTCTTCTACTTCTTCCTCCTCTACTTTTGCTTAATATGGCTTCTTATACAAAAAGTGCAATTATAAAATATATATGTTCTGCTACAGGTTTCTCTAATCAGAAGCTTCTTGGTTACATACCAAGATCTGGGTCTATTATGATTTGCTTTGACTTTGGCACAGTGACAGCTGTCAACATATATATATCAAGGAGAAAGTGTCAGAAATCACATTCAAAAATCACATTCTTTTCCCCTTGTCCTACACTGTAGCCTGCAGCACAAACCCTGCCGTGGGCACACAGCTAGATCCAAGTCCAGCAGCACCCCAGATACCAACAAGATTTTGGGTTGTAAACTTTCGAGAGTTGAAATTCCCTTTGCTGATATCAGATGAATGGAGCTCAGGCTCTCAAAATCTTATCCCCAGGGTTGCCAGGTCCCACTGTTGTGCTGGGGGAGGAGGATTGGGGGGGGGGGGATTCCGGAAGTGTGCAGGAACATTTTGCAATGGTCTGACGTCACCTGGAAGTGATGTAGGTGTATCGGTGACATCAGGGGCAACACCTTGTTTTGGGGGCAAACTCTATGGTAACACCGCTCTCAAACCATAGAATTTTGCCTAAAATCCAGAGTGCCCCCCCCCCCCATGTCACCAACACACCTACATCACTTCTAGGCAGGGTTTTTTTGAAGAAAAAGCCCAGCATGAACTCATTAGCATAATAGGCCACACCCAACAGCAGAAATACATTAGCATATTAGGCCATACCCCTGACAGCACAGCTCATTAGCATATTAGGCAGGGGGCTGGGCAGGCATGTGGGGGAGGCATTTTCTACATGGCTGGGTTCCCTGCCTGCCCTTTTCCAGCTGCAACATGTCAGCTAGAGAAGGGAAGGCAGAGAGAGGCTTTTCCTTGTCAATTTCACTCTCAGCTGACTGGTGGAGAGTGAAATTGACAAGGAAATCCCTATGGGCTCCCCAGAGGGAAAGAGGGCATTTTAACATGCTGCCTTTCCCTCTTGTGTGTAACATGGGGAGGGCAGCGTGCTCTGTAGCCACGCATGCCAGAGGTTTTGGTTGTAGGCGTGCCCAGCTCAGGAGCCAGCCTGTGCTTTCCTGCCCCAAAATAGCCCTGCTTCTGGGTGATGTCAGCGCCTGGCCTACAATGTCACTATTTTTGGGGGGGGGGGGGACTTCCTCCCACTGGCCAGCTGGCTGCCAGCAATCAGGAGCCCATGAAATCGGGGAATCCCCCCTCCCCAGGGAATGGTAACCCTACTTATACCCCCAAAATTGTCTTGGTCTGGAAAGTGCTGCTGGACTCGCTGTTCTCCTGCAGGCCCCCACGGTTACCCTCTGAAACTATCTGATGTAAGTCATGGATCTAGAGAATTATGGTTCACCTTTACATTTGGGATAGTAATAATTGTATTATTACTGTGTGCCCCAGTGGGCCTGCCTTAGGGAAAGAAATGGTCCCATCTCCATTTTATCTTTAGCTACGGTGTGGTGTGGGGAAGAATTCCCAAGGACCCCCTTCCTACCTCGATGCATGCTGTCTGCCCTGATTCCATCCTGGGTTAAACTCACCTTGGCAGGCATGCCAGCAGCTACTAGCTAGCAATGCCTTGCTTTGGAGAAGGTGAGATCAAGACTCTCCTCAGGCTGTGCTAATGAGTGGCCAAAACTTTGGGCAGGAGACTGATTCACTGGTGGGACCTCTGCATGTCTACCCCATTGCTGGGGGGAGAGCTTGCAAAGCCGGGCCCCCACCTTGCTCTGTCAAGGTAATTTCACCAGCAGGTGCAAGTCCTCCTGAGTGCAAAATCTCATTGCTTGTCAAGCAGCCAGGGGAGCTGGTTGCCTTTTGCCGACCTTCTGTGACTGTCTCCACTCCTAACCCTCCGGCCTACCTCAAGCATAGGGAAAGCCTCCACCATGCCAGCCCTTTTGTCCATCCTGCCTGGACGCAATCCACTTTTATCACCTTTCTGGGAAGCCCCTCCCCCCCTTAACTCAGGCCTTATCTGCATTTGCTAGGTAAAGCTGTTTCATTCTGCTGTGGCACCAGCTTCCTTTGCCTTCCATTTGGCTCAGTATAAAAAGCTCACCATCTGCACCAGGACAGAGGGAGAGCGCGAGAGAGAAGGGGGAGGAGCAGCCTCCTGGGGGCACCGGCAGGGCACTGCACTGCACTGCACTGCGCTTCAGGGAGGAGATGGCTCCTGTGACCCTCCCAGAAAGTAAAGGGGGGTGACCTGGCAGAGGGGGAGGCAGGGGGAGGCTTCTTTTAAATGCAGTGAGACACAGGGAAGGGAAAACAAATTTGTCCCAAAAACCGGAATCAAGAACCACAAGGGTAAGAAAGAAGTCTAATATAGGGCCAATATTAAAAACCTAGTTAAAACTTATACAAAAATACATGTATTTATTGGAAAGTCCCAACAGGGCGGAAACGCGTCAGGTCCCTTGCACTGGCCCTCCTTGTGTTCAGGCCACTTGAGCTTTTCTACGAGGCTTTCATTGGGCCCTTATTTGTTTTTAACCACCTTTCTAATAAATACATGCTTTTAAACGCAGACGACTAGATTGTCAGCTAGCTCGTTTCCTTTGTGACTATTTGTGTATCCCCTTAGAAAAGATGGGGGGGGGGGGATTCGGCTCCAGTTGTCTGCTTATTGCTCACAGCAGCTTAAGGGTGGGGAGGAGCAATTAAACCACCTTAAAACCAAATCTAAATAACACAGTGGGACACCGTAGTGGCCTCAGAGTCACCACTAAATGGCAATAAAATGATGCAGACAGCCGATGCTGAGATGAAAAAGTAGGAGAGCGGATACGGCATGAAATGCAGACAGAAATCTGTGAGACGATGTGAGATCGTTGGCACAGCAGCAGGAAAGACCAATGCAGATTGGACCTCAGTCACAGCCAGCGAATCCATAGATACTCATTCTGGACTTACCCTGAATCCCTGGACCTTGTTTCTTGGAAATTATTTTGTGCTGCTCTGCAAGCCAGAACTGTGCTGTCTCATCCTCTCCACTTGCATGGAGGCTACCAACTCTGCTTCTCTTTTGCTGGGATTTTGGGACATTTACTTGGCACACAGGAGCCCCCCTCCACTGCCTTACCTTATTTTTCCCCTAGGATCTTTGGAAGCTCTGCCTAAACCCCCACTCTCAACCTGTGGATCATCAAAACAGATAGCGTGCTGGAAGTTAAGGTGATTTTGGTATCCTGGGACTTGCAGCTTAAGAGAAAAAGAAATGGAGGAGATGGGAATATGTCTTCATTTAGCCTAGGGTTGCAAGCCCCCAGGTCCGGGTGGGTTTCCCCCCACTTTTGGGTGCTCCAATTCACCCCCAGCCAGCCGGCCAGCAGGGGAAGCCCTGTCTCCAAGCCCCACCCCCAAGCATGACCACCCACTTGGGCTCCCCTCTCCTTCCCCTCCTGCCAGATTTAAAGGGCTTCAGCTGATCGGCAGGGACCGCATGGCCCACCAATCAGCTGGAGGGCCCTTTAAATCTAGCAGGAGGGAGGGAGAGGGGTAGTTGCAGGCTGCATGCTTGGCTTGAAAAAGACCCTTTAAAGCTGTGTGTCTTGGGTGCCTGTGGCTCAAATACTGGAAGTTAAGGTGGTTTTGGTATCCTGGGACTTATAGCATTAGAGAACAAGAAATGGAAAAGATGGAAATATTTCTCTCTTTAGCCTTTTTTTGGTCTCTGCGTGTCTATACATGGGTGGTAGGAGATTGAGCTGGTTCTCCAAATATGAAAAAGAAGAAGAGAAGAGATTGGATTTATACACCACCTTCACTACCTGAAGGAGTCTCAGAGTGGTTTACAAACTCCTTTCCCTTCCCTTCCCCACAACAGACACCCTGTGAGGTAGGTAAGGCTGAGAGAGCTCTTTCCAGAACTGTCCTTGAGAGAACACCTCTGAGAGAACTATGGCTTGCCCAAGGTCATCCAGCAGGTGCAAGTGGAGGAGTGGGGGATCAAACCCGGTTCTCCCAGATTAGAGTCCGCTCACTTAACCACTACACCAAACTGGCGATTCTGAGGCGATTCTGATGTCCTGCACCCTACTTCAACCAAACTAATGGTCCCATGTTTTCAGGTTAGGGTATCTGAGAAGCCAGTCTTTACTGTGGATCCTGACATGCATTTGGAGATTCATCCGGAGTATCTACTATGTAACTGGTGTCGTAGTTAAAGTTTTGGTTGAAGATTGGGGAGACCATAGCTCAAACTCCCTCGTAGCCACAAAGCCCACCCTGTGACCTTGGGCCTGTCACACATTTGCAGCCTAAGTTGTGAGGAAAAGACAGAGGGGGTCAAATATTTCCTTTCATACATGAATAAAATATTTCCTTAAATTGTCTAAGTTGAGGAGTTCATGACATCTTTTCCTCTCCTCTTATAGAGTCCTCTTCCTTTGACTGAGATTCAGAGCCCGGGGAGGGGGGGGATTTAAACCACATGATTAATTGTTGAAAGCATATGGTTTTTGAAATAAAAAATAATTTCATATTGAAAGAATTTAATATTGATTACTAAGTGTGGGACTGGACCAGGTTCAGCCCCCCCCCCCCCCGAAACGGAGAAGTCTGTGGCCCTCCTGGGAGAAGAAGAAAATGCCCAGCTCTGAGGCCTGTCTCTGGTAATGAGCAGACTTCATACCATTCAAGTCGGACTCTTGGGAAAGGGCTGGCTGGTGTGGGTGGAACCCAGCATGGGTGAGAGGATCCAGCCAAGTGGCAGTTCAGTAAAAACCTGTTTGCACCTGGAAGCATTCAAGAGAATTCCAACCATATTCTAAAGCCGCTGCTAGCTTAAACTTATGTGCCTCAGCCAGGTTTCTGGAGACCTGTGCTGCTGATCTGTATCAACAGAGGCATAACATCCAAATCGCAAGATGTCATAGTCCCGCTGTACACTGCATTGGTCAGGCCACACCTGGAGTATTGTGTGCAGTTCTGGAGGCCTCACTTCAAAAAGGATGTGGACAGAATGGAACAGGTGCAGAGGAGAGTGAGGAGGATGATCGGGGGCCTGGAGACCAAGCCCTATGAGGAAAGGTTGGGGGACTTGGGAATGTTTAGTCTGGAGAAGAGGAGGTCAAGGGGGGACATGATTGCTGTCTTTAAGTATTTGAAGGGCTGTCTCTTAGAGGAGGGCAGGGAACTGTTCCTGTTTGCAGCAGAGGAGAGGACTCGCAAGAATGGGTTTTAATTAAGGGCTGGGAGGTACCAGCTGGATCTGAGGAAAAACTTTTTGACAGTCATTGTTGTGCAGCAGTGGAATCAGCTGCCCGGGGAGGTGGTGAGCTCCCCCTCACTGGCAGTCTTTAAGCAGCGGCTGGACAAACACTTGTCAGGGATGCTCTAGGCTGATCCTGCATTGAGCAGGGGGTTGGTCTAGATGTCCTGGATGGCCCCTTCCAACGCTGTGATTCTATGATCTTCTCTGTAAAACCAACCTGTAGATAAATAAATCTTTGTTATTTACTTAAATCCCTGCCTCACTGACTTCCATGTTCTACTTGCTTGCCGCGAAACTTACCTCACAACAGCAAACACAAAGCCTTTACACCACTTTCCTAAGAGCATCTTGTAACTGAGGGGAAGGTTTATAGTTCAAAACAAACCTGATTCCCCAAAATCAGAAGAGGCTGTGCATGTCCCCTCAGAAAAGGCCTGTCACACTATCCCTCTTTCTGTCCTTGCTGCAAGGAACATCTGTAGAACTGGGGATGCTATGTGACATATAAAGCTCCTTTTTACAACTGGTTACCACTACTAGGCCTTTGACAGAAGCATTCAAAGCTGTAACCCCACCGTCATACCAGGGATCAGAGGACAGCCTGTCACAGGCACCCTCACCTCGAAAACCATCCCAGGGTCCCCCAAAGCAGTGCTCCTGAGTCTGTGACAGTCCCTCCCACACACACAAACATAGGAGCTTGCCTTTATTTTTATTTTAATATATTTTTATTGAGATTTTCTAATATTTTTACAGAACAATATAAACGTTTTCAACTTGGCGAGCCACATTGAGATAACTATTCTAAGAACAATACAAATATTATCTACTTGGCAAGCTACTATTAGATTGGGCTCCCCACCGCCCGGCATCGCCGTGGCGCGGGGGAGCAAGTTTGCCGCCTCGCATGAGGCGAGGCAGCAACAGAGCGCGTCGGCGCTCATTGGCTTGGAATGGGGGCGGGGCTAGCTCGATTAGAGCCATTGCCCCGCTCTCTCCTTCACAGTCCCCTTTTGTTTATGCAAGCAAGAAAATGGAACTGGTGGGTGCCTCACGGCATATCCCTGTTGGGAACAGGAGGTCATCAGGAACCACCTTAGGGCCTTGCGGTCTGGGGAGGTGAATGGTGATCGCCTCTGGGAACCTCTCAGACTAGGCTCCTCCCTGAAGGTCTGTGCAGCCTCAGGGGTAGGCGCCCCTGGGAGGGGATGCCAGTATGCTGGGCCGCCGGTTACGAGCCAGATTCTCACTGGGTCAAGACTGGGGCTAGGTTACCTGCCCATTACAAGGGCAAGGAGGCTGTGTCTGGGAATGACGCCTGCCTTGCCTGTTCCTGTGCTTGCTTAGTTCACCCGTTGCTGCATGTTCTGTTTAAATAGTTAATAAAGTGGCCCTTGTTTGATTCCAAACTGTTGTCTGTCTCGTTATTTCATGCTGGGGTGGCAAAAATATTCGGAGACAATTAAGTAGTACCTTTGGTGTGCCATTATACTATTGAGATAAGCAATACTAATAAACATGATTTTAACTCTGTATCAAGAGGTCTTTTTCTTTCTAAAAATAGCTACCATTTTTCCGTTGGGCTATATAGCTCCCTTTTTTTTTGCGGTTCTCATCAAAGAAAACTGCACATTTCTCTCGTAAAAAGTAATCTCAGACTATAGTGTACCAGGAGGCAACTGTGGGTGGTTTGGCTTCTTTCCATAAGCGAGCAATTGTGGCTGATTAGTATACTACTGACAGCAGCCAAAGCCACAACATAGGAATCAGAACACGTGTCTTGTCTACGTGCATTCTGCCTCCCTCCACTCCGGTAAGTATCAACGTTCTCTGAATTCCAGCACGTCCCAATATGGAGATCTTCTTTCTCTGAAAAGCTCCTTTTGTCTCTGTCTCATGTGTAAATCTCCTTTGGTGACATTTCTCTGCAAAACACCTACACCTGTCCTTTGTGGCGCCTTTCCTGGGTCATACTTCTTTTTAAATGTAAACATTTCTCTGGGAAGCCGATTTATGATCCTCTTCCTGGGCTATTCTCCAGGTTACTAAAGACCTATTAACTTTGAAGTATTAGATACTACCAGCCATCAGTACTACACACATCCTCCAGAAAATACCCACTAGGGTTCCATCACATCTTTTGTTTAAGGGTTGGGAAACCCCTAATCAAAGATTGGAAACCTTTTGGTTCTTTTGTTCAGTCCCATGACCCTGCCCCTCAGGATACCTTCTATAAAAATGGCTGCCCGGCCATGGCTCTGCATGTCAGTCTAAGGTGCCTAACAGAATGCACCCCCACACTCACAGTTTGCCTCCCCTCTCCTGTTTGTGATAACGCTGGCTGTTCACAATCTTCTTCCATTGGACCTCTGCACATCTAGATGGTAAATATCACCTCAAAACTCTCTTTATGTCTCTATGCTCCTCTGTTTTGCTGTAGCCTTGTTTACATGTGTTATATGATTGCTTTGTGTGTATGCTTTATATTTAACTAGGAGTAAGGCCCATTGTGGGAAGAAATACAATGGGCTCTAGAAGGAAGTTCCAGGTGAGTGTCCCGGCTGAGGCTGGTGGGGCAGCAGAGGGAAGGGGAAAAAAGAGGGAGGCAAGCCATGTTTATTTCCTTCTGCTTAGCTATAAGGCAGGGTTTCTCAAGTCATTTTGCTGCCCCAAGTGGGTAATATGGGAAGACAGCCTCATAGTAACTGGTATGATTCCCTCCACCCCTGACTTATGTTGATTTGGGGCTATGCAGTGGCAGCTAAGGTAGAAAAGCACCTCCTCCTGTGCCATGTTTTCTGGGTTCCAAGGGTCTGGAAAGTGGTTCCATAGCCAGTTACAGGGGTGCCAACTCTGGGTTGGGAAATACCTGTAGATTTGAGGGGTAGAGCCTGGGGAAGGTGGGGTTTGGGGTGCAGAGGGACTTCAGCAGGGTATAGTGCCATACAGTCCACTGCCCAAAGCAGCCATTGTCTCCAGGAGGCAACACAGCCAGTGGATAGGGACAGCTTGAGTGACACATCATGGAGCCAACTGATTTAGGAGTGTGTGGAATGTTCAGGAGAGTCCACAACCAAAACACAATTATTATATAGAGAGAGCAGTATTTTTCAATAAAACAACCTTCCTTCAAACTTAGTCCTGACCATTTAAAGAGTCTTCCTCTTTGAAACTGACCCTGGTATACATAGGTGTACGATCCCGTCTATTACACCCCTTTGGCCAATGCTGTCTCCCCTCTTATCCCCCTCATTTAAATGGAGACAGGCAGTTCGGGTAACAAGGCCTTGGCTCAAAGTTCAAAAGGTTTCAGTTTCATTAAATATTTCCTTCCCACGAACCTCTAGGGAAACAGTTGGCATGTGAATGTTCAAAACTGGATCTACAGCACTCCTGCTATAATGATGGTGCTATATACAATCCACCTTGAGTCCCTATGAGAAAGGCAGACTATAAATACTGTCAATCAGTCGATCAGTATGCAGTGATTTCGTGCTAGCAAGTAACTCCCTTCCTGTCATTTGCCAAATCCTTGTAAATCTCTTTAACTTCCACATTTTGTTACAGAAACTTTATAGTACCATTCTGTTCCTGTTGATTGTTTATTTGCAAAAAGATTATTCAGCAGATTGCACTGACTGTTGTGACAATTATGGTTTCTGCTGTCCATAAAGCCTGTATCTGAACCAATAGATTTTGAGGAGTACCTGCATTCATCCATAGCTCTGTAGAGTAAAGGAGCTATTTGTTCATAACAGTCTGTGACCTCACTGGCGAACTGGATCTTCTTTTGACTTCTCATTTTTATACATGCTGTAAATACTTTCTCCATTCAAAATTCTTTCCAAGCAATTGATGTATGTACCAGACGAGAACTCCAGTCAATCACCCTTATAAGGTCTCAGATTTTTCCTATGAATTTCCAGTTCCCCATCTGACAACTGGGTAGCCTTTAGGAAGTGTGTCACTCCTCTTATGTGGTAAATAAGCTTTTATTATGAAGCTGTTGTCCCACCTTATTACTGTTTCTGGATGGTCACACAGACTTGAGAATGTATTATGCTGTAGCCCTATGTTTATAGACCTGGGGTTTTCCTATCTGCCCCCTCTTCCTCTGGCCAGATGGTTCTTCTCTTCTCCTTAAGAGCAATAACCTCTTTTGACTTGCTTGAGGGACCTCTGTGCTGCCTCAAACCACTTGGTCAAATCCCTCTCTTCCAGAAGAACAGTCTCTGTAAACTGGTTAATCGGCTTCCATACTGAGAATGTCTAATTCTCCACTTGAGTCGTGTTTCTGTGTTTCACACAAGGAGATTTCTCTCCACTCCTTGAACAGGTGGGGTTCTGAAACTCCTTTGCCGGACTCACGACTGTCTCCACCCTGAGTCTGTTATTTGCAGAGGCCACAGCACACTTGCTCTGCTCCGGACAGGGCTTATCGGACCCTTTTTCTCTTCAGAGTCTCACACGAGGAGTTTTCTGTTAACTCTCCTTCATAGCTCCAGCTCCAACAGATCCACCCCAGCTGGCTAACTAACTCCTTCCCACTTGAATTTATAAACAGCTCACTGTTCCATTCTGCAGTAAGCTGCCTTCACCCAATCAGAATGAGCTCCGTGAGCTGTCAATCATTTTTCAGCTGGCTCACCCTTTTTCAAGCAGCATTGCTTAAAAGCCTGCAATTGCTTGCTGTCCGTCACAACGTATATTTCTCAAGGCATGCATTATCAATTACTAGTACAGCTGTGGAATTATTGACAATCATTTAAGTTTCAATCTGTGAAACATTTGGGACCGTCGTAGTGTGTGGCTTGGGCACGCAATTCAATGTTTTCGTGATGTTTTAGTTCAATGAAAAATTGTTTCCACTGTGCATACATCTCCTTCTGCTCCTCCAGATATTTAGCCTTATGGGTATTTTGTGCCTCATCTATTCCTGGGGGCATGAGGCTTAATCTTCTGTTTTAATGATGGCTGTGTTGGGCAGGGTAGGTTCCACACCTCTCCCTAAGACCAACCAAGGAGAGTTGACAGAATGTTGGAGAGAGACAGCTGGAAAACAGCAGTTAGGGGAACAGCAGTTGGGAACTGGCAACCGGGGAGTTGGGAGGGAGAAAAGGGTGTCTGAATGAGTGAAACTGTGGAGAAGAGCTGGTTAGAGCTGCCTGAAAAGAATCAGTTTGTAACAAGGGATCCCAATTATGAGAATAGGACCACAGTTCAAAAGTTCAGTGGAAGCAAAAGATTGTAACTTCCACCTTACTTTTTTCAGTTAATGTACATACCATAAATGAAAGTTAACGTCTTGTTTTGTTTAACCATATGGGCTGCACATCCCAGGGAAAGAACCACACAAGCACACACGTTAATATCTAGGTGAATATATGTATTATAGGATATGAATAACTGGTGGCAGCGTGTAAATGGAACAGTGTTTGAGCCCCAACCCCAATAACCATGTGAGTGATGGCCTGTTACTAAGGGGTACTGAACTACCCTGTCTGCTGATGTGTCTGTGCATGAGACAGGACCTGAGGTGTGAAGTGGTCATGGCTCTCTCTGTATTTTAAAAGAGATGAGAAGAAAATGTGATGGTTGGATCTACTTATAGCCTTGAGCCAGAGAGAGAGATGTAGAGGATGGTAGGCACTTTGTGTGCTTGGAAAAGTGGCATCACAGGGTACAAATGCTGAGGAGGTATGATTGACAGCTCCAGGTGGGGAAATTCTGGGATATTTAGGGGGGGAGGATGGGGTTCGAGAAGGGGAGGGACCTCAGCATAGAGCCCACCCTTCAAAGCAACTGTTTTCTATAGGGGGACTGTTCTCTGTCGTCTGCAGACCAATTGTAATTCTGGGATATCTCCAGGGTCCAGGCCCCACTTGGAGGTTGGCAAGGAGGAGGCAATGGCAAGCTTAGCGCAGGCTAGGAGGGGATTGGATAATAGTGATTTCAGCTCAAGTGAGTTTCAGCTCTCCCACTTCTGGTACTGTTGACCTAAAGCTGTCTTCTCCGAGAGAGAGTGGCGGGATCCCAGATGTCTCTTCAGCCTGCTTCTTTCAGTCCGAACGATGGAATAGAGAGAAGCCTACAGCCCGCAGGTCTGCATGCCCCCACTCATGCCATGATGGGCCAGCCTCTGGGGCAACGGGCTGTATGAAGCTGCTTGAGAGCTGACTGGCTTACAGCCAGTGCTGGGCCCAATTGTCCAAGGTCATCCCCCCCCCCCCCCAGTTCAAATGACGCTCCCAGCTTATGTCTGGAGTGATACCTCTATGATAAGATCCTAAAACTAGTACATCCATAAAATACATTTTAGGGGCAGAGTGCTGTTAGGGGCAGAACAGGCAGTTTGCATCCAGAAGGTTCCTAGCATGGATCCATGACTTTTCAGAGAAATACTCTCAGATAATAGAGTTGGAGAGCCACTGCCAGCCAGAGGGCAAAGAAAAATTCCACAGTTGCTTAAATTCTGGAATAATGCCTATAGTTATTCACGTTTCTACGCTAATCAATTATTGACATCAACATTCTAAGTATGTGAAGTAAATGTTCCCATTTTCTCACTTTATTGTACAATCTCTTCACACTAAATTGTGTATTAGATTTCTTCTGTATAGAATCCTAAAGGGCCTAACCACACATATTTCCCAGGGTCCTCCTGGGGCCCACACAATCGCACATGCGCCTAGAGTTCCTTGGTGGGAACTCAGTTCCCAGATGTGCATTGGCCCAGTTCAGATTGGGACCACAGTGCACAGGGGAAGAACATTTATGCCCTCCCCCCTCCACATGTATGACATTTGCTTGCTTGTGGTGGGCATTCTCCCACCATCTGGGGCTTCCTACCTGCCCATGGCTCTGGGCTGGAGCGAGAAATGGGGGGGGGGCAGAAATGATGGTGCACAACATGTTGGAATCATGTCCAGGCAAAAACAGCTGACACTCTGAAATCTCTGTGGTATTAACAGAGTTTCCAGAGCATTGGCTGACATGCTGACATCATGTCTGTATTTCCTTCTGGTCATGACATTGACACATTGTGCAAGGTCATGTCCTTCTCTTGCCCTACCCCAGAACTTCCTGGACGTGCCAGGCAGTGCCCTGGCATTCCCCCACCCATGCCATTTTCCTGACCGGAAACAGTCCTGGGGAGACAGTTATTTGACCCTTTGGGGAAATTTAGGTATACTTGATCAGTGCAAGTGGAACCCTCAATAAACATTTCCCTGGAGCTGTTTCAGGTGGGGAAAAGAGCATGGGGGAAGGCTGAAGCCCCTTCTGCTCAGACTGTAGCCCTGATCTGAATCAGTCGGCTTTCTGAGTTTCCAGCACCAGCTAGCAACACATATTTGATTACACAGTCCCTAGGGGGGAAATAAGATGAAGAGAGACTCTTACTGAAATTTTGTTATTTATTTCATTTATTATGATCAAAGATCAGCCAAAACCCTTACTGAAATTTGGGACACAAACACGGATTTGGAATGAAACTGTCCCACCTTTCTGCCTTCACAAGGGCCTCCAAGGTGACTAACAATTTAAAACATATATCATTAAAATCACATTTTAAAATCATTAAAATCAACCCCTTCCACCAAAACACACATCATTAACACAATGAAAAACAAAGTTAAAATACACACAAAACATAAAAAGAGCAATTAAAACTTTAGGAAGGAAGGGCCACTGAGGGAACATCAAATGAGACCCCCCCCCAAAAAAAAGAGTCTTCAGCCACTGGCGGAAGAAGGCAACAGAAGAGGACAAGTCTCCCTAGGGGAGTTCCAGAGCTCAGGTGCCACAACATGTTCCGAAATTATGCTGAGGTCAAGTATTGCCTTTTGGTGGCAAACCTTGCAGAACCTTTGCAAACTCACCTGGAAGTGGTTTACATGTGAATCAGAAAGGATATTTCTCCAAGTCCCTCCTAAATTCTGTATATGCTTGTTCAATGGTGTTCAATTCAAAACCTCCTGCTGTGATCTTTCTTTTAGAAAGTCCTCAGAGGAGACAATAACTTGCTGGAACAGAGATTCCTTCATTATTCGCGGCTTTCTAAAATGTGAAGATCGGAAAAGCTATACAGCTTGCTTCCTTCTAGTTTAGTTTTTAAAAACTGTGTTTGGGGCAATTAGTCACAATTCACTAAACAGTTTAAGAGTTAGTTTCAGTTGTAAAGGTAAAGGTTTCCCTTGCTCGAAAGCCAGTCAAATACGACTCTAGAGATGCGGTGCTCATCTCCGTTTCCAAGCCAAAGAGCCAGCGCTGTCCGTAGACTTCTCCGAGGTCATGACTAGACACCAAGGTGCACGGAGTGCTGTTATCTTCCCACCAACGTAGTACCTATTTATCTACTTGCAATTTCTTGCTTTTGAACTGCTAGGCTGGCAGGAGCTGGGGCCAGAGACGGGAGCTCACTCCGTCATGCAGCACCCAGGTCTCGAACTGCTAAACTACTGACCTTTTGGTCTGCAGTTCAGCATCTTAGCCACTTGAGCCACTGTAGCCACTGAATCCTAAAACCAATGTAATCTCCCTGGTTTCCACAAGATACAAGAATCATAACTTAGCTAAATTGAGAAGTGAACTATTAGTTGCCTTGCTAGCCATTGAAAACTGGGACCTTAGGAGCTCAAAGTGTTTCCACCACCCCAGTGATAAAAGTATTTTCATGGCATCTTTCCCATCAGTATGCCTGTTACAGCACTTAGCAGCAGATTCCTGAAACATAACTCTCCAACCACTCATAGTAAGGCCAGCCTTTGTTAAGCATCACCGTTAGCAAGAGGATGTTGATTCCAGAGCTGAAAAGATTCATCAGCTTTATAAGTGGCTCGAATTAAATAGCACCTGATTGATGGTGACTTAATATTTGGCCACCTAAACCACAGGCAGGATGTACATCTGCAAAAAAATATTAGGGAAATTAAGCCACTAGATGTTTGCAGAAAAAGAGGCAATGTAGTATAGAGGAGGAATGTTATTTCTTGACCTCTCTTGAACCTACATAAACTTTTGAGTCCTCCCTCCGCCCTGCATGCCACAGAGATGGCTTCTGATTCACCTAGACAAACTCCTTGTAAAAAGCATTCTGATGCTTGGGCTTCATAAACCAGATCTAGACTTTTGATGCTGTATAAAAGTAGGAGACTGGGCCTTCTAACCTCTCTCTGTAATATCCCACCCCCTTGTCTATTTTCTGCTGCTTATACTGTTGGATATAAACTTCTCTGCCAACTGAATGTAACCCTTCTTGCATCTGAGGAAGTGGGCTCTGGCTCATGGAAGTCTATATCACAATATATTTGTTCATCTTTAAGCGTCACGAGACTCTTTCCTGTTTGGGTTGTGGCAGACAGACAGTGCAATGCTATGCAAAATTACTCCCTTTGGCATCAATTGAGGTCAATGGGCTTCGAAGGTTGTAACTCTGTTTAGGATTGTACTGTAGGACAACTATCCCCCATACCCAAGAATTTGATGCTTGCAGGGTTTTTCTCTAAACTAAGGGTGAAGACAGATTATCACCCTAAATTTGACAGAATTAGAGAGAAGAAGAGAAGAGATTGGATTTATACCCCGCCCTTCACTCGGAGTTTCAGAGTGGCTTACAGACCCCCTTTCCCTTCCCCTCCCTACAACAGACACCCTGTGAGGTAGGCAGGGCTGAGAGAGTTCTTTCTAGAACTGTCCTTGAGAGAACAGCTCTGACAGAACTATGGCTTGCCTAAGGTCATCCAGCAGCTGCAAGTGGAGGAGTGGGGAATCAAACCTGGTTCTCCCAGACTGCTGTCCATGCACTTAACCACTACACCAAACTGGTTCTGAAAACAGAAGTCTCAGGGTTCAGAAGACATTATTGTGTTCAATAAACACATGGAAGGAAGAGCTGGACCAGGTTTGTATTCCCGATTCCGCCCTGTTCTGAACTTCTCTACAGAATGTATATATGTGTGCTACATGGACGGTTCTGCTGGATGATCAGAGTCTGGGGGTGGTGGCAGCATGGAATCTGTGTTCAAACTATTTCTGCCAGGCTAAAATGTTACATTTGTTTTTACTCTTAGAAAAATAGGAGCTCTCAGTGAAATATCTATAACTAAACGGAGCAACTCACAAGACTGGATTTTTAAAAAATCAAATGTTATTTACTAATCTTTGCTCAGCCTTGTGTCAGCCTCTTTAACAAAGTAACTCTCAACAACACTCACTGAAGCAGACCTTTTCCTGGCCTCGTATCTTGGCTTCTCTAAAACTTGGTCAGACAGCTCATTTTGGACAGTTGCCTCTTCCTGGACACTTCTTTAAAACATATCCATGCCATCTCTTGGGATTCCTGCTCGAGGAGGCTCACAACATAAAAGGTGAAACCAGAGGTCATTTCCTAGAAAAAGAGGTGCAGGAGCTCATTACCATAACTCATTTGCATAACTCATTTGCATATGCCACACCCCGTAACATAACCATAGCGACCCTATCTAGATTACAGTCTGTCCCAAACAGAAAGCAGAAATGAGTGGAGAACACCAACCCAAAGGGAGCCAGTCAGTGATCTTTTCCGCACTAGTTGATTGATCCTGTACAGAGTCCAGGGGAGAGCAAAATTAGAAATGGCATTATTACTATTTTTTGCATGCCTTCTTTTGGGCTGCCCTTGTATCCCAATCTTCTGAGCAGTGACCTAGTTTTTATCTGTTTCCATTTGTCCACTTTACAGCATCTTCAGTACTTGGATTTTTTAAATTCTGGAATGTTTTCTCTCTAAAGGTTTCTAGTGGACAATAGAAAGCACCAATGAAACATGTACATATTTGATAAGTTTGGTTTCTTTGAAGACAGCTTAGTTACATGTCACTTTATTTTGCTTCTGAGAAAGGATCATTGGCTTGAGAGATTTGCTTCACTAGCTTTCAGTATTAGCCTAACTCTCTTCCGCAAAATGCTGTTTTCTTATGGAACCTGTTAGGAAAAGGGGCATAATGTCTGGTTACAAAACCTCACCCATATTGTGTCATGTACATCCCAGCCTTAAAGTTAGGGAACTTTGTTGTGTACACATGATACACCTTATATATACTTTACACAGAAGCTTACAGTGCAGTATTCTCAAATGGGAGAAGTCAATATTTCATAAACAGTAAACACTATTTTTAAAGAAGTGTACAAGCCTACCTGAACTATTTTGGAGAACAAAAAGTTGGATCCAGGTGTTTTTTTTAATGGCATGGGGAAGGGATAAGAACATAAGAGAAGCTTTTAAATTCTGGGTTCAAGATGCATTGCAGTGAACAGCTCTACTTTATTAAGTGATTTCAGGAACAAGACTAAAACACCAGGGCTACAGCCCTGTTTAAATAGCATGCAAAAAACAACACCCAAACATACCCCACTCCCAACGATAGGCTATTTACATAACATCACTTCCTCACTGGTTACCTCCAGAGTCCTGGCGGGCTATTGTTCAAGAGCTCCAAGCTCAGCCCGTCTCTGGCAGACAGTCCTGGAATGTTCTGGCCCTAATACAAAACAGAAGCCAATGCTGGATCAGGCCAGTGGCCCATCCAGTCCAACACTCTGTGTCACACAGTGGCCAAAAACACCAGGTGCCCTCAGGAGTTCCAGCAGTGAGGCCAGGACACTAGAAACCCTCCCACTGTTGCCCCTTCCCCAGCACCAAGAATACAGAGCATTACTTGCTCCAGACTGAGAGTTCCTACCAGCGTTTCTGCTGGTTCAAATCGAAACCCTTTGACTTCTGAAAAGGTATTAGGTGGGGGAGCTGCAAGATCTTCATGGACAGAAAGTCAGTGGAGTGGGCTCTCTAGTGAAGGGAGGTCCAGGTGAAATTGGGACCTTCTGCACCTCTTCATAAGTGTGCAGGCACAATACCCATAACCAAACACTAATGGGTTTTAAGAAAGCAGGAGAGTAAGAGTAAAACTTCCTGTTAATGAGTTGAAATGATGGGTTTGGCTGGTAGCAAAAATAGCAACCAAAGGGATGTTGAACTTCCCTGTCTCTCAAAGTTCTTCTAAAACATGAAGACCGATTTCCCATGGGGCGCTGCTCCGGTGTCATTCTTCCCTTTACCCCGATTGTGTGCCTGAATGTCCCACTATTTGGCCCGTGCCGCATTTTGACCTGCAGCTTCGCCCGAATTCTCCCATGGCTTCAGTGATCCTGTTTTTTGAGGCATACTGAAGCTGTGGAAGAATTCAGGTGAAACCGCGGGTCAAAATGCAGCGGGGGGCAAATAGTGGGAAATTCAAGCACACAATCGGGGCAAAGGGAAGAATGATGCTGGAGCAGCGCCTCATGGGAAATCAGTCGAAGTCTTTATCTCCCACCCAAAGTTTGCAATCCTCTGTTGTTCAGTACAGGAGAGTGATTAATATCAGTGTGCCATGCTTGAAGGCTCCCAGTGTCAGAGAGGAGCAGCTCCTGTTCTCTCTCCGATCCTGGGCAAAGGAGGGAGGGAAGGGAAGGGAGGTCCATAGATTCCATGTGAGGAGAGAGATGTTCTATCCCTCATTGGGAGAAGGTGCACTTTCTCCCGTATGCACATTCAATCTCAAAGCATGGACTGAATCACACTTCCTCTCTCATCATTTCTGTGGAATGGGCAACGTGGCCATTAGTGTGTCCATGCAATTGTTTATGTAGCATCTGAGCATAGCTGTGCTTCAGCACTTCCCTGATGGATGGTTCAGAATTTTCGTCATGCCACAAGAGACAATGAGCTTTGCTTGAATTCCGATGGGCAACCAGAGCAGCTGCCCTGGGCTCCCGTTTGGGTGAGCCCTACCCCTCCAAAGGCAGGGGGAGATGGTGAGCAGCCTATCTCCACAGCTGCTTGTGTGCCCACCCTATGCAGGGCTTGACCTGCCAGCTCCCAGAGGGTTCTGCCCATTTTATATGGGCCAAAGGTTGCCACTTTCTTGGCTCTACTAGGCGGTGGCCCCAAGGGGGGGAGGTGTTTGCAGTGACTCTGGGGCCCAACCTGGACTTTTGCCCAGGGCCACGGAAATACTGTGAGTGCCCCCCAAGAACCCTTTGCCTCACCATGCAGTTGAAAGTCTAAATTAAAAGAAACTGCTTCTCTTATGCACAATCAGTTATGAAGTTTGCTCAGTTTTTACCGTTAAAGCACCCAACACCTGGATATAAAATAGTGCTGCATCCCCCCCACCCCAATTCCTAGTGTACATTTACAAGCAAAAGCCACAATTTACGCAGGGAGGGCACCATTAATGAACTCTATTCATCTGGGTTTTGCCTAGGTGTAGAGTGGACTTCTTGTATGACCTCTGTTACTAGGAGGAGAAGTAAGACATGAAGGAATGCCAGGGGAAGTGGTTGGGGGTGGGAGACCGGTAGCCAATTTCTCCTGCTCATTGCTGGAATTCCACAGAAATGCTGCTTTAAATGCATCTTGTCTGGATCCTTCAAGGCACATGCATATTCTGAAGTCAGCGGTCACAGTCACTTAAGACTGATCAGTATGCCTTTCCTGTTAAGAAGAATTCTGGGTATGGATCCTGCTGTTTGCTTTCTTTTTGAACACACCAGTGGCCCCAAGGGATTCTAGCCACAAGCAAAAACAGAGCAGCTACAGTTTACATCTGTCCATCCCTGGTCAAGCAAAATATCTCATCTGCTTTTCAGGTTCCTTCTTCAAAGGCCATGCCACCATTCAGGAAGACTCATTTTCTTCTGAGTTCTTTGTCTCCAAGTTAAAGATAAGAACACTCAATAGTTCTCCCCCTCTCCTTGCCTTGGCAAGAGCCATTGTTAAGAAATGGGTAATTCATGGTTCCAAAGCCAGGGATTCTAGTTCCCGGACCCATTTCAGTCTGGCCTTGGACCATGGCTTTGGTACAGAAACTGCCGTGTTCATCCTGACTGAAGACTTTCACTGTGGGTTTTTTCCACACAAGGTCAATTACCCCTTGTGCTCTCCTTGCCACTTGAAGGCCTTTCCTCCACATCCCTTCATTTCCAGTCTTTCCTCCATTTCCCTTCACGCCCACCATTCCTCCTCTCCTTGCCGGAGTGCTTTCTGACAGCTTAAAAATAAGTAGACATGTTGTTATAGTCAGGGGCAGAGTTCCCTGAGTTAGTGTGAGCTAGCTCACAGTTTTTTAGCCTCCAGCTCACAGGTTTTTGTCTTAGCTCAGAAAGGATGGCTCCAGAGCAGACTAACTGATGCAGTAGCCAAATCACTCACTCACAACTTTAATGCCAGTAGCTCACAAAGTAGAATGTTTGCTCACCAGACTCCACAGCTTAGAGCGAACATTGGTCAGGGGTCATTTCATGCAGGAACTTGTATAGTGCTATACCTGTTGGTGTCTCAGCATGCCTGGACATGGGTGGGGGGGAGGCACCACATCTCTCTGTGTATCAGTGTTGTCTTCTTGAATGGGGTACCTCTCTCCCCCTCTGTCTTAACCTGAGAGCTGCCCTCTGACCCCTCCTTTCCCCTCTGCCCTTAGTTCTGCCCCATCCTCTGCATGGCTCTGCAGGGAGTCACACGTCTCTACAAGTCTCTCCTGCAGAAACAGTGCCACTGGGCTCTGACTTTGTTCTGCTGTAGAGACAATGCCCTCCTGCTCCCACACACACGATGCCGGAAAAGCTGGTCATTGGTGACAGGGAATGTACTCTTTAGATGAGGCTTCTATCTCTCTCCTTTCGACTGCAACCTGAATGTGAATGGGATCTCCTTGAATAAATGCAAGTTATCCTTTTTGGTAATACACGTCTTGGGAGATTTGTTCACTGCAGTCAGTATCATGTTTCTATAACTAGGCAAACGCTGCTATATTAACCAAAAATCCCACTGAGAGCAATATGGCTACTGGTCCATGCCGCTGCAGTCTTTGGCTGTCATCGCACTGGCAGCTTGGCGCGATATGGTGCCACTTCTAATTGAACTGGTTGAAAGTACTGCGGGGCATATCAGCCACACAGCACACCCTGCTGCAGGCTACCTATGGAGACATCCCATGGTAAAGCATCCACCTTATTGTAGCGCATCAGCCATGGAGTGCACTGCCAAAAATTTCCAAAATCCACACATGCACATAGGGTGCATGCGCATATAGGCAATTTTTTTTTAAAAAACCCACATCCCAAGTGGCAGAACGGATCTGCAGGTTCAGGCTGCCAAATCTGTTCTGCATGCACTCCCTCATCTTCACACATCCGGCCATGCACAATGAATCCGCAGGGAAACAAAAACACCACTTCGGAGGTGGTGGCTTTTTAACCCGGCTCCAAGTCGTCCTCTGACGGGGGTGAGTATGCCCGGGGAATGCCTGACAGATGTGGCTGTGTGATTGGGCCCATTTAATCCATTTGTGAAATATGCCTATATCGGGCCAAACTACCAGTCTGAACCCAACCACAGATGGGGCTCGAGGGCACCAGGTTTGTGTGGAGCTGATCCCCTCCCAGGTTCCCACCAGGAGATGAGGCTGGAAGGCAGCGTCTTGGCTCAGCAGCTGCTTGCATTCGGGGACTCTGCAGGATTCTGTTTCGTCCCCCATCCTCTTCAGTGTCTACATGAAGCTGTGGGGACAGGTTGGGTAGAGATCTGGGGCACAATGGCCCCAGTATGTGGCTGACTTCCTCTTTAAAATTTTATCCCGAGGCAGTGGATGTCCTGAATGGGTGCCAGAAGGGGGCCATGGGCTGGATGAAAAACGATGACCTTAAGTGAACTGCAGACAGGTGCGGCTGTTTGACAAGAGTCCCCATGCAGCATAGCACAATCTGCCTGTCCTGGTCATGGTCAAGGGCGTAGACTTTCCAATTTCCCGGGGGGGGAGGCTGGGGCTGGGCCAGAGAGATCACAGTCCATTGTCTCCAGTGGAGGCTCAGCACCTCCTGGAAAAGTTCAGGGGGGGGGGCTCCAGCTCCCCAGCCCCCCTGAAGTTGACGCCTATGGTCATGGTTGCATTCTGACTGAAAGAGCAGGTACAAGAAGCAGCTTGGGGGTGCGTGACGAGATCTGGGTGTAAAAATGGAGGCCAGGGTAGATATTCTGACCCACAGAGGTGAGCCTAGGGTTCAATACCTGGAGACTTTGGGGGTGGATCCAAGAGACGGCGGGGTTTGGAGAGGGGAGGGGACTCAGCAGGGTACAGTGCCCTAGAGTCGACCCTTCCGAGCAGCCGTTTTCTCCAGGGGAGCTGTAATGTATTGAGCTGAAACCATCCCATTGGGATGACTAAACCAAGCAGAGCTTGAGGTCGCATAACAATAGTTGGCTAGGATCCTAGAATGGACCAGTAGGGAAGCAAGGATCCTAGGGTAAACCAACTGAGAAACAATGTGATGTAAATAGCCTGTCGTTGGTTGTGGGGGGGGTTTGGGGTGTCACCTTTTGCATGCATAAATACCCGGCTTCTGCCAGGCAGTCTTTGCCTTCTTTCTCATGGCTGAACTCACTAATAAACTATGAACTGATCACGACACGTGTTTGAGCCCAGTATATTTCAGGAGCTGATCTCTGTCAGCTGGGGGTCAGTTGTTAAAGTGGGAGGTCTCCAGGCCCCACCTGGAGGCTGGCCAGGCTAGGCGACCTCTTGTCCACCTTCAGTCCTTGTCAGCTGCTCGTCCTGGAGATCATGTCATGCCAACTTTAGACAAGCTGCCTTGGGACAAAGCACTCACCCCCACCCCCCCAAGCCCACTGGCTTTGATGGCTTTGGAAGAGCACCGCTCTGCTTGGGAGGGCGCAGTCACTGGTGAGTAAAAAGAGGGCGCACTAAGCAAAGAGCAGCCCTGCGGATGAAGACAGGCATCCCTTATAACGGCAGCCTTGTCACACGACATTCGTGGGATTCAGAGCCATTTGTTTTCAGAGAAGAGAATGCATCAAACCCCCTTCTAGTCGCATTATCTTCCAGATTACTTTACCTTTCTTTTTTGGCTGAATTCAGGTATTCTAAAATGAAGCTCTTCACATCTGTGCAGGTCCCAAAGCAGAATCCGAAATCAGGACGGGTGTAAACCTTTCTGTTTTTAGGATACCTGAATTTCAGTTGGAAAAGAGAGGTATTTCATAACTGGAGAGGTAATCTGACTAGCAACAAACTGTGAGGATCTGAATGCAATTTGTGGCAAAGTTACCCAGACTGGCCTCAATTAACTCTATACCTCCTCCACCACTGTACATTTATCCCCTGAGTTAATAGAATTATAGAGTTGGAAGGGACCTCAAGGGCCATCTCATCTACTCCCCCGCACAATGCAGGAAATTCACAACTCCCCCCCACTCCCCCAGTGAACCGTGTTATATTCCCAGAAAACAGAAAACAACTCTGCTCCATCCTCTATACGATAGCTCTTCAGCCAGTTTGGTGTAGTGGTTAAGTGCACAGACTCTAATCTGGGAGAACCAGGTTTGATTCCCCACTCCTCCACTTGCACCTGCTGGATGACCTTGGGCAAGTCGTAGTTCTGGCACAGCTGTTCTCAAAAAAGAGCAGTTTCTGTCAGAGCTCTCTCAGCCCCACCTACCTCACAGGGTGTCTGTTGTGGGGAGGGGAAGGGAAAGGAGACTGTAAGCCACTTTGAGACTCCAAGTGAAGGGTGGGGTATAAATCCAATATCTTCTTCTTCTTCTTCTTGAATATGACTATCAAGTTATTTATATGTTCTGACTTCCAGCAAGACTTGCGATCATGGCGGACGTGCTCCTCCGCATCTGCGGGGAGCGCGATCCGTACCCGGAGGGAAGAAGGGGCTCCGGACTGGTGCTGAGCCCCCAGAGACCCCAGTGAGGGGGCTCTGCCTGGGGTGGCCCGAAGGGGATCTCTCCCTATGGTGGCAACCGAGGGATCGAGGTCCCTTTTCATCACCCCCATAGGTTCCCCTGTCCGTGGGAGCCGTATGGCTAGAAGCGCAAATCCGTGAAGCAGCAGAGAGTGCGAAGCTTTGAAGCTTGAACTTATAGTTATGCATGGAGAAAACATGAGTCTGAAGTAAAAACAAACAGAACACAGCGGGAAAGGCGGGTGGAGTGAAACCCCCCCCTCGAGATCGGCGTACTTACGAGACTCTTTACGTGGCGTTACGTGGCGTTACGTGCATGAAAAAAAGTACGTTCGGCTTGCTAGATGGCAGCATCACGCTTTAGAGGATATGAACTTTAAAAAGTTATAAGCGCAGTCATAGAATTTGCTTCTTTCGTCCATCTTATCTAACTATCAACAAAAAGCGCAGCCTCAACAATGGCGGGGAAACCGAAACCTTCCCCCAAACTAGGAAGTACAGCTCCGAGTTCAAAGGTTGATACCACAGAGATGAGCACTGTGTTCTCCTCGTTATTGCGACATCTAGTGGACCAAATGACAGCTCTCAACGTCAAGATGGATAAAATGCAGCTGGAACTGAAGGAGTCGAATAAAACCACAGAGAAGCTGCAGCGAGAACTTCTGGAAGTTAAGACTTCGGTAAAAAATCATGATTCAAGGCTACAAAAAGCGGAGAAAGAAAAGGCCTTCCATTCTGATCAGCTCTTGAAACTACAGATGGAAAGATCGATTTTTTTCCTAAGACTTCAGAATGTGCCAGAGGATAAAGGAGAAGACCTTAAAAATCTGCTAAGTGAAGCGCTTGAACCAGTAACAGGCTTAAAAGCAGCGGAAATAAAAAGCGACATGGATATGGTTTACAGAACCTATCCAGATTATACCAAAAAGAATAGCCTGCCTGGTGAGATTCTGATAAGGTTCTCCAAAAAGTCAACAAGGGATGTGGTGCTTAGGACCACAAATAAAGCGGTTCTGAAGATCAAAGGAAAAGAAGTTAAAGTGATGAAAGATATTCCATTTGAAATAAGGAAAAGAAGGAAAGCCTATGGAAAACTGACATCTTATTTACAGTCTGAATCTATTATCTACAGGTGGAAAGTTCCGGAAGGACTGAGCTTCAGCATCAAAGATAAAAAATATAAGATTGACTCTGTTCAACAGGCAAAAAGTTTTTTGGAAAAAAGCAAAGAAAAGAAAAAAGAGAGAGACTCAGATGGTTCGCTGGCATCGCAAGAAAGTATGTATGGATTTGATAGCTCAAAGAGTGAAGAAGAGATTTCTGACTCGGAAAAAGGAGCAGCAGCTCCAAAGGTACAAGAAGAGACTGTTAAGACAAGAAGAGGACGAAAGAAGAAATAAGAGCTGAACTGTTCTTACTGAAAATTGCACTTATATATTTTATATAATTTGTATAATTAAGCATTCCTCCAAAAGAGCATGTCTGTCAAATAGCTTTTTTATTTTTCTTATAACATCAGTAACAATGTTAATTGAAAATCAACCAAGGTTTAAAATGCTTCATATGTGTTAGTGGTAAGGTAATATTAAGCAAATGTTAAAGCACACTCTGTATAAGGTAAATGTAGCTTAGAAAGTAGCGATGCAGAAGTAGTAATAGAAAAAATCAATAATTTTTTTTTTTAAGTTATTTATATGTTCTCTTCCAGACAGAGATGGTCAGTCTCACTTGTTTACAATAATAACAGTAGGTCTTTCTACCCTGCTTTTCTCTACCTTAAGGAATCTCAAAACAGCTCACAAGCACCTTCCCTGCATCTCCCCACATCAGGCACCTTGTGAGGTCAGTGGGGCTGAGAGAGTTCAGGCAGAGCTGTGACTGGCCCAAGGTCACCCAGCAGGCTGTGTGTTGAGGAGGAGTGGGGAATCAAACTCATTTCTCCAGATTAGAATCTGCCACTCTTAACACCTACACCATGCTGGCTCTTGTTGCTTGGAGAGAAAAAACTTGAAACCGGCACTGCTGAAATCTCAGCACCCAACACAGGCAATGCCAGCTCGAGCAGCATTTAACGTCGTGTCCTGAGGCCTAACCCCAGACTCTTTTCCCACACTCGTAACACCCAGCCGGAGGAAGGTTATGGAAAGTTCACAAGCTTGCACGGAGTTCTGTGTCATTTAGCAGGTCCTCATGAAAGTTACTATTTATGTAAGTTGCCTTTTGAAACTTGAACTCTAATGTATTCCATACTCTGTAAGCAGCATGAGTGTGCCTTTCCTCTTCCCCTGCAGCTCACTGAGGGTGTGTTCAGATGGCTCTTTTGAGCCACGCCAGGCACAAGTGCCTGGGGGATTTAAAGTGCATGTCCAGACCGCAACATCTGGGAATCTTGCCGCTTTCATTAGTAGCCCATCGATCCCTGTCGGGGATCTGTACTTAAAAGATAGTGCTTAAAGTCCAGTCTAAAGCTGGCCGACGGGCCAATGCCGAACTTTCCACCGTCAGGTCATTCCACCAGCACACAACCAGCCCGTAGGGATGATCTCCAGACCATCCCGAATGGCCGGCATTTTAAAAAACTCTTAGCGATGCGCGCATAACTGCTTAAACATGCAACGTCCACAGGGAGTGAGGCACATATGCACATAAGGACATGTGCAGATATACACATATGCACATGCACAAACAGGATTTTTTAAAAAGAAGCCAACCATACGGCTCCTTACGGTGGGATGCCATCTAGACAATCCATTATGGAGTCACGCGCGGTAAAGCGATTCACAGGGGAGCTGTCTGGTCATGCAACACTGGATTAAAAAAATCTAGATCAAATTACAGCCGGGCCAATGGCGGGATTAGCTGCCCATCTGAATGCACCCTGAGACCCCTGAAATGGCCTTCTGGTGGTGGGGAGGGTGAGGTCTGCAGTGGGAAGAGGGGGTCTGAAGTGGGAAGAGGGGGTTTGCAAAAGTGACAACCTTTCCTCTGCCAGAAGGGTAGAAAATGACAATAGGAGGGTCTGTGGCTCAGTGGCAGAGCATCTGTTTGGCATGTAGAAGGTCTCGGGTTCAATCCTCAGCATCTACAATTAAAGGACCAGGCAGTAGGTGATGTGACAGATCTCTGACTGAGAGCCTGGAGAGCCGCTGCCAGTCTGAGTAGACAAGACTGACCTTGACGGACCACGGGTCTGATCCAGTACAAGATGTCTTCACGTGTTCATGCAGTACATGAAGCCTGTTATTATTGTGTTGTGTTCTGTACACATTCTGCAACCAAAATACTAATTGAATTATATACAACAGTGCATTGGGAACACAGCGCTCTCAACAGGGATAGGTGTATGGACAGGCCCCAGTAAAAATTATGCCAGCTGGAAATTACCCAGACCTTAAAGAATCCACAAATGCTGCTTGACATTCTTCTTAATCTGAAAGTACATAGGAGAACGATTCAGCTAGGCCAATTGAACAAACTGGTCTTCGATCGTTTAATTTATTGTGCCCAAACGTTGAGCCAACCCTGACTTCCTCATGCATGCATGCCAAGATGTTCCAAGTCCCACGAGAGAGAGAAAAAAATATTTCTAGGTCATATGGTCTCTTTCCAGGTGGAAATGAAGGTGAGAGTAGATAGAGGTTATTCCGGGTGGGAGCTGGTTCTTGAGGGTTGCCAGAAGACGGGCAGCTCAGTCCCTGTGGCCTTGGAGAATGAGAATGCAGTTTCGTAACATCGCTCAACCTGCCAGGTCACTTGCAATGACTGTCCTCGGACACCCCTAGGAGAGAAGTATAAAAGAGCATGACACATCTGGAGAAGAATGGCAGGAGGATTAGAGGCAGCGGAACGAGGAATCAGGACTGGAACGCTAACAGGGTAAATACTGGCCGGTCTTCATTTTAGCAAGCTCTGTTTTGTCATTTTCTTGCGTGGATTTCTTTGTAGCAACATGGCCAAAATTCTGACAGGTTGGATTTGTACGAGACAATAGGGCTTCTCTTGTGCAAGGGCCCCTGAGCCTTGACAGACCAAATACTCCTTGAAGCCTCTCATTATCTAGTCGGGTTGCCTGCCTGCCCCCAGCCAGCTGTGGGGGGGGGGGGGGTTTGGGGTTGGATTGGGAGCAGTGTTCCCTCTAAGCTGAGTTAGTGTGAGCTAGCTCACAGTTTTTTAGCCTCCAGCTCACACATTTTTGTCTTGGCTCAGGAAGGATGGCTCCAGAGCAAACTGATGTATACAGTAGCCAAAAATTACTTTGTTTGCTCACAACTTTAATGCCAGTTGCTCACAAAGTAGAATTTTTGGACACAAGACTCCACAGCTTAGAGGGAGCATTGGTTGGGAGGTAGGGTTGCCAGCTCCAGGTTGGGAAAGTCCTGGAGATATGGGGGGTGGAGCCTGAGGAGGACAGGGACCCCAGTGGGGTACAATGCCAGAGAATCCCCCCTCCAAAGCATCAGTTTTCTCCAGGGGAACTGATCTCTGTAGTCTGGAGATAAACTGTAATTCCAGGGGTTCCCCAGGTCCCACCTGGAGGCTGGCACCCCTGACACACACACACAAGTGTGGAGAGAAAAAGAAAGATGGGAATTTTCTTTCTTCCTGGTAACAAACAAGAAAGGTGGAGTCCAGTGGCACCTTTAAGACCAACAAAGTTTTATTCAAGGAACAAGCTTTCGTGTGCAAGCATACTTCCTCGGACAAATTTCACTTACACACGAAAGCTTATACCTTGAATAAAACTTTGTTGATCTTCATGGTGCCTCTGGACTCAAATTTTTGTTCTGCTGATTCAGACCAACATGGCTACTCACCTGAATCTATAAACAAGAAAGATATATTTTGGGTTTCTTATGATGCTGTCCTATAGATTGGGCTTGCCTGGGCTATCTAGGTCATGGCAACGGTTACAGTCTTAAAGCTATTTACTTCGATTGATTTAGAAATGTGTAACTCGATTTAGGGTTGTACCCTTAGCCTTTGTAGTGTGTGTGCAAAATCACAATCAGTTGGCTTAGATTCTGTTGTCCAGGCAATCGCATGATGCTGAGTGTATTGAGACAAATTCATCCCTTTGTCTAGACTTTTGGTGTTCTGTTGACAAATAGACCAACTGAGTATAGGATATTGGGGAAAGTCGTTTTAGCACTTTCCTGCAAAAATGCTAATTGCTTTGTTTCCATTTCATTCAGCAACTTTGGATTTAGGCCAATGACTATGCCTTATGTTCTTTTCCCTTACTTCCCCACTGTGGCAGCCCTTAATCCTATAATGCTGGGTATCCAAACTGTTACCAAAAAAAAAAAATCCATTGTTAAAAGCGTTTGTTGTTATTATGATACGTGGAATTTAATTTGTCAGCCACTGTTGTCATAAAAGCGGCTCTGTAGGCATTCGGTTTTCCATACTTATGGAATATGCTTAAAGTTGTACCAAGCCCATACATGAATGGTTGGTATTTCTTTCTTGTGCTGTATTGGATGGGTCAAAACAAAGGAGTCATTTAGCAGCAACTTCAAGCCGGCCACCAGTTCCGTAGCAGGTTGTGACACTAGGAGACAGCAGTTCACTTGGAGGGTCAAAGTTGTTCTAGCCTTTTCTAGTATTATCGATAATTTTTTTTTTAATGGGGCTTCTGGTTGCATCAATGATGGACTAAAGACCATGCTAAAAGCTACCTTGAAGGACATTTGAGAACACAAATCAAGGCCGCGGGGCGGGCACAGCTTTAAAAGGGGATTAGACATATCCATGGAGAAGAGATCTATCAGTGGCTACTTCCACATTCAAGAGGCAACATCAACTCTATGCCCTGTTGCTGGACCTCCATGGCAACTGTGTTGATTAACAAGTGAGATGGGAGGCTGGACTAGATGAACCTTCATTGATCTGATCCGGGAGGGCAAGAAGAAGAAGAGTTGGTTTTTATATCCCCCTCTTTCACTACCCATAGGAGTCCCGGAGCAGCTAACAATCTCCTTCCCTTCCTCTCCCCACAACAGGCACCTTGCAAGGGGTAGGTGGGGCTGAGAGAGCTCTGAGAGAACTGTGACTGATCCAAGGTCACCCAGAAGCAGACGCAGAAGACGCAGAAGACAGGAGGTGACAGGGGAACTAGACGGAAAGGAGAGAAATCCATTCCTTTCATTCATGGTTTCATTCATAGTTCATTTGATCCAGCATGATATATTTCAGTGATATTCTATGAAACAGCTCCATGCGCGCAAGAAAACAAATAATGCCTGGAAGACGAAGGCTAAACGAAATCCTTCTCTCTGGGGAACATGGATATCTTCTATATGCAAGCCACTGCTTTACTTGAGGGATACTATGTGGTGTAGTAGTTAAAAGTAGTGGGCTCTAATCTGTAGAACAGGGGTGGATTCCCCACTCCTCCATCACATGAAGCCAGCTGGGTGACCTTGGGCCAGTCACAGTTTCTCTCAGAGCTCTCTCGGCCCCACCTGCCTCTCACAAGGTGTCTATTGTGGGGAAGGGAAAGGTGATTTTAAGCTGTTCTGAGACTCCTTAAGGCAGAGAATAAAGGTAAAGGTAAAGGTTTCCCTTGCTCGAAATCCACTTGAATCTGACTCTAGGGGGAAGTGCTCATCTCCATTTCCAAGTCAAAGAGCCAGCGCTGTCCAAAGATGTCTCCATGGTCATGTGGCTGGCATGCATGACTAAACGCCAAGGTGCACAGAACACTGTTACCTTCCCACTGAAGTGGTGCCTATTTATCTACTTGCAGTTTCTTGATTTCGAACTGCTAGGTTGGCAGGAGCTGGGGCCAGAGACAGGAGCTCACTCTGTCACGCGGCACTAGAGTCTCAAACTGCCAAGCTACCGACCTTCTGGTCTGCAGCTCAGTGTCTTAACCTCTGAGCCACCGCTGCCCCCTAAGGCAAAGAATAGTGGGGTATAAAAACTATCATCATCATCACCATCATCATTCTAGCATGGTGGTTTTTCTGCAGAAGAAATGTGCTGGTGCACTGGAGAGGCATCCAAAAGCTTTTGATTGTGACTTATTTGCCTGCCACAGTATACAACGTTGTATTGAAGTGCCCACATTTAAGAGACCCAGCATCCGGTGGACACCTCCCCCTGGGCTGCATGCCTGACCGTAACACAGATCAGTGCTGCCACATGAAACTCGGCAGAAGCAAGTCCAGGATTTTTTCATGAGGTATCACTGGATCACCTTCCCTCCACAAAAGCGCTGATTAAAACTCCTTCTCTCCAAATGCTGTAAAAAAAAAATCCCCAGCACAAACAGATCCTTCAGATGCGGCCAGGATGTACCTCTTGACACCATTACCTCAGGTGACACATTGTCTGGACTCCTCCATAAGCATCTCTGCATGAGCTTTATAGAACCAATTAAAACTTGCATTACTGTTTTCTTTTTAATTTGATAACCTCTCATCACATCTCATTTAGCCCTTCCCTGTCTTGGCATCTTATTTAACTCTTCCAACTCTACAAAATGATTGTGCCAAAGTTATTCCGACTCTGTCCGTATTAACACGAGCTTCCAGCTACATAATGCCATCTTACTAGACAACATGAGAGCCATCAGTGAGAGCAAGAAATGAATAGGGGTGAGACTGTTCACTTCCCCCCTAACTATTCTAAGTCCTCTAGGTGCGACCAATTCCTGTCAGCCAGGGAAAATTCTCTTCCTCACAGAGAAACTCAGTTCTCATGGCTACCCCTCTCACCCCATGCTCTCACCATGGAGGACAGGGGAACAATATCCCTACAATGCCTGGGGAAGTTGAGCAGAAGAACCAACCAAAGCGATGGTCCCAGTCTGTGCTTCTCCTCCAAGTGGGCTACCCAAAGGGACAATTTTGTGTCTCCTCTCTGGGGTGACTTATTCATGAGAACCTATCATCCATGGCAGCTCTAGAGGAAATCTCCCCAAGTCAGCCAGGTTTTTTCCCCCATTTTCTGGACTAAGCCAGAACAACCAATCATGGTTTTGTTCAAAATGTCCTTGGCAGAGATCAAAATGTCACTCTATAATCCTTATGGAATTTGTTATCAGTTTTGAAAAAAAATACAGGCTGTGCCATGACTAACAGGGATCAGGGCACAATGGCACTTTGATCTGCCAAAGGAAATCTTTCGTGCTGAGCAGCAGGCTCCTGAAGCGATGCTCAAGTCTCATACAGGCGCAGGGGCTTAAATAAGTAACACGTCAATGAGTCATGCATATGGTCTCCACCAAAAGGGAATGCATTTCTCTCGAGATGCAGGATTTCCTTAGGAATCACCTGCATCATAAACATAAGTGTGCTTCTCTATTTAATGACTTTTCTAGCTGAATTAAGGCCGAGGGAGGACATCATCACGCTTTTCAGATCCATGAAGGGCTATCCCAGGGAACAGGGCCCAGGCTGTACTCTGCTGATCGAGAGGGCCGGATGAACTCTGGTGGCACTCAGTTCCCAGAGGTGTGTTGGGGTTGGGGGGGGGGGCTTTCTGTTGAGTATTATGGGAAACTGCAAACCTTTCAATAATGGAACCAGTTACTTTGAGAGGGGGGGCTTTCACATTGTTCTTCACATGTTTGATATACCTCATTTGGCTGAATGAACAGAGTTCAGAATGTGCAAAAGAGAACAGCTGAGAAATCTACCAGGACTGGAACTTCAGTACAGGTTTTAGCTGATAACTCTACTGCTGACTGAACCAATCAAAGCCTGCAGGACTAGCTGTGAACTTCTTGGAGGTATTAACAATGGGAATTTAGGAAGATCCTCCAGTTTCTCCATAGAATTGATCCCAGTGGCTTGTGGAGGAACTCGAAATGTTGAATTACATTCTGGACCTAGAACCGCAACCGTCCTCAGTGTTGCCAACCTCCAGGTGGAGCCTGGAGATCTCCTGGAATGACAACTGATTTCCAGGCTACTGGGATTAGGTCCCTTGGAGAAAACAGCAGCTTTGGAAAGTTGACTTTGTGGCATTGTGACCCTGCCAAGGTCCCTTCCCTTCCCAAGCTCCACCTCCAAATACCCAGGAATTCCCCAACCCATAACTGCCCCCCCTACTCCATGGCCCTCCTTCCCAGTCACTACCAGGAGGCACATGACCTCTGGTCCAGCACTAACTTTTTGCCACATGCAATAGTGTTGCCAAGCTCCAGGTGCCAGCTGGAGATCACCCACTATTATAATTGATCTCCAGATGACCAAGATCAGTTCCCCTGGGGGAAATGACCACTTTGGAGGGTGAACTCTGTGGCTTTATACCCTGCTGAGGTCCCTCCCCTCCACCAGCCCACCCTCCCCAGGCTCCACCCCCGAAACCTCCAGCTGCTTCCTAACCTGGAGTTGGCAACTGTAGGGAAAAGAGTGAGGAATAAGTCTAATAATTTATTAGTACAATGACTGTTGTAACATTATTATCTTGGTGATACGCCCAGAGTAGTGCATCATTCTTCACATGTTTGATGTACCTCATTTGGTTGAATGAACAGAGTTCAGAATGTGCAAAAGAGAACAGCTGAGAAATCTACCAGGACTGGAACTTCAGTACAGGTTTTAGCTGATAACTGAGGCAAAATGTGATTCTTTGAGGTTACGCTTGTGTACAGTTTTCTGGTTTTCACATTAACATTGAGGTGCTCCCTTTGCTTTGTTTCATACGCTGCCCTGAGTGGCCATCTACGACAAGAAGGGAAGGATAGATATAATGTTTAAATAAATAAAATAAAATATACAAATCAGTTTCCAAGTTGGATGTTGTTTTAGTAGTCAGAACAAGAGGATTAGAGTTGGCCATAAAGGAAGATATTGACAAATGCCTCATATTGCATTCATTTCGCTGAAAGGCTGGTTTGTCTATGGGGAAAGATCCAGACTGCCAGTGCCTATTCATGTTCCAGGAGATCAGTTAATACACCATGTATTTTGAGTACAAGCTGTGTCATGGGCCAGCCTGAGTCCAGTGTGGCTGAAGACTCCTCAAGAGTCGAGGAGCCACATACAGCCAGCTCTAAACCAGCTGAAGCTGGTGAATTAGAGATAAAGGAGCCTCGAGATTCATTGCTGGCAGCTGACCTTGGCCCACCCAGGCACAGCTCTGGAGTAGCCAATGAAGCACAGCTACAGGAAAGCAGCCCATCAAGCTAGCCCCCCCCCTTTAATTGAACAGCAAAGGGAAAAGATCCAACAAGACTTAAGGACACTCAGACAGAGTGCTGGCCTCTTGGCTTGGCACCAGCTGCTTAAGGATAGCAGTCCTGAGTAACTGCAGGAGCACCTCCAAGCAAATGGCTGTAAATCAGGCTTGTTAAGGAATGCCTACATAAAGCAGACCCAGAGAACTACAATGCTGGACTCTGCCTGCCTCCTGTGACCTTTGGACTGACCAGGGACTCTGCTTTTTTGGACCTTCCTGAACCTTGCTGATCAATGACCTTGGATTTCCTTGACTCTGCTTTCCTGAACAACCCATGAACTCTGACTGTTGTTAACCTGGTATTTTACCTCTGGAAAGGACTCCTGACTGTGATCTAGCTCCATTGCCTTGCTCTGCCTGCATTCCAGGACAAGAAAGTATTAAAGTAAGCCTGAAAATCCCATCTCTCAAAGAAAATGAAACTCATTGCCCAGGTGTGTGTGGGGGGGGGGTATTGTGTGTGGTCAAGTTGTTTCTGATCCATGGTGAACCTATGAATTAATAAAATTTGAGTCCAGTGGCACCTTTAAGACCATCGAAGTTTTATGCAAGGTATAAGCTCTTACATGCACTTGAAAGCTTATACCTTGAATAAAACTTTGTTGGTCTTAAAGGTGTGGTGCCACTGGACTCAAACCTGAACCCAGGGGTTAATATTCTCTAGAACATTCTGTTGTGAACAGCCTTGCTCAGGTCTTGCCGACTGAGGGCCGTGGCTTCCTTTACAGAGTCCATCCATCTCATGCCAGGTCTTCCTCTTTTCCTGCTGCCTTCACCTTTTCCTAGCATTATTGTCTCTTTCCAGTTACCCTTGTCTTCTCATAATGTGATCAAAGTCTGGTAGCCTCAGTTTAGTCATTTTAGCTTCTAGGGAGAGTTCAGGCTTGGTTTGATCTAGAGCCTACTGGTCTGTTTGGCAGTTCATGCAGGGCTGCATTATGACTGTCATGGCCCCCCCGCACTTTTGGCTTTGTGGACCCCTCCCACCATAACAATGTCAGTACTAAAAATTATCTTTGAGATATCTTTAAAATATTTCAACATTTTATTTTTACGTTTTAGGCAAAATGTAATAAGATTTTCATGAGCCCTAAAAAAAAAAAATCTTAATTTGTTTTTTAATTATTTTATATTCTTTGCATGACAAGGTGAAATATACATACAGTATTTGAAGGCTATACATTAACTTACATACTTTGCAATAAACATATCCTGTTCTTACAAATCTTTGCAATTTTAGTTTGTCCTAATACTTAACCTTAGGATGCCTTAGTTTCTGTGCCTTGTGTGGTGTGGACTGAACTGTTCTGCTTAAGCTTGATTGTCTACATTTAAGTTAATTTTGTCTTTGAGGGGTTTCAGTGGTAATCTGGTCATCAGAAGCCTGCTATGTTTTTTGAGGGGCGGGGGTTGATTACTCATAGGAATAGCCATTTCTGGTATTGTGGGTTTGTGTGGAGTAATTAATATGTTGTCATGTAATTCATCACTGGTGTCCATTTCATTATGAAATCGAGGTGTGTTTTAAGGTTTGTTGGCTCTGCCCTTCGGTTCAGGTCTGTTATTTTTGCCATTATGAATTGTTCCCAGAGTTTATTGTGCCACTCTTTTGACAGTTGATGGGTTAAGTGATTTCCATTTTGCTGCTATTGTAAATTTGGCTGTTGCCATCAGTAACGAGGTGAGTTCTTTGGCGTTTTCTTTTATTGTTTTGTCCCATCTGGTTTGCCTGAGATCATCTCTGAAGTAAGTAAGTTCATTTATTTGGGTTCTTACCTCTTCCTAGAATTCTAGAATTCTTGGGCAGCTCCACCAACAGTCCAGATAGGAGCCTTCTTGCCCACATTTTTTCCAGCAGGTAGCATTGTTGTTTTTGTTGATCTTGTGTAATTGTTTTGGTGCCATATTCCATCTCGATATCAGCTTGAAGTTCTGTAAATGAAAGTTGTAGACTGTAGATTTGTTCACCAGTGAGGTCCATACTGTGCCCCAGTCCTGCCATAGCCTGTTTAGGTCTTCCTCCCATCTGAGTTGATGTTTAAGCTTTGTTTGATTTTCTGTCAATATTATTGTTTTGTATAATTTGGATAAAATACCTTTTGGTGAGGTCAGATAGCTTTTTATAATCTTTTCCAGGGGTGTCATGTCTCTTTTGAAGGTTTCTAGGTTTGTCAAGTATTTTATTAGATTTTTTAATTGAAGGTATTGGTACCATAGAGTGCTCGTTCCTCTTTTTTGGTCAAAATGTTGTTTGTCCTGTATTTTCTCTTGGTGTGCAAGATCAATTGGCCATCTGAAGTTTGCTTTTGTCCAGCTGTCAAAAGCATTTTGAGTCATACCAGGTGGGAACCGGCTTTGATAGGTATACGCTGTGAGATTCCCGATGGCAGAAGCTTCTTTTTTTGGTCCCACAATTTAATTGAGGTTGATAGTAAGATGTTATTGTTAACCTTCTTAGGCCTTAGGTTTGGTTTTATTCAGAAAATTTCCTGCAGGTTAAAGGGTGCCGTATAGGTTTCCTCTGTTGACATCCATGGATTTTGCTGACCTAACTGGAACATTATTTCTGATGTGAGAAAAAAATTAAAATGTTTTCTTTGACCCTAAAAGTTATTTTTTTCCCTTCTGATTTTGAAAGAAATTAAAATATTTTTGTGGGTCCCTAAAAGTATTGTGGGCCCTAGGCACTGTGCCTACCATGTGTAATGGATAAGTCAGCCCCCTGGGTCCATGGTATCCATAAAACTCTCCCCCAACACCACAATTTAAAGGACACTTTCTTTCCGTCAGCTTCCTTCATTGTCCAGCTTTCACACCCAGACATGAACTCATGAAGCTGCCTTACCCTGAATCAGGCCCTGGGTCCATCGAGGTCAGTATTATCTACTCAGGCTGCGTTCAGAGTGGCCATTTGGCCCAATATCGCTGCATTCCCCTAATGGATTAAACCATCAGAGTCACACAGCCACATCTGTCAGCCATTCCCTAGTCATACTTGCCCCTTCATACAATTAGATGGAAATGGAGTAAATGTGGTGTTTTTGGTTCCCCGCACATTCATCATGTGTGGTTGGATGTCTGAATGTGGGGGAGCACATGCAGAACGGATTTGCACTCTGAACCTGCAGATCCATTTTCACCATTGGTTGGTTGTGGTGGTGTTTTTGGAGTTGCTGCCTATATGCGCACCCATCCTCCAGCATTTTTTAAAAAAATGACCAGGTAGCATGCTCTATGGCTGAGGTGCTGCAGTAATGTGGATGCGTGCCCATGGGATGGCTGCATGGATGACCCACAGCAGGGTGTACTGTCTGGATGATACACCCTGCAATACTTCAAAGCGCTACAGTTAGAGGTGGCGCCATATTGTTCCGAGTCTCCAGTCTGACCACAGCCTCAAACTAGTGGCGGCTCTCCAGGGTCTTAGGCAGAGGTCTTTCACATCCCCTCCTACTTGGTCCTTTTAACTGGAGATGCCAGGGATTGAACCTGTGACCTTCTGCATGCCAAGCAGATGTTCTACTACTGAGCCATTGGTAATAGGGAATACTGTGACATGAATTGATTTGATCTTGTGTTTGCCAAATTGCCTTATTTTATTAATAAATGTGGGAAATTATAAGTATTAAATGGCACAAAGGTATTAATAGGATCATAACCAATGCTCCCTCTAAGCTGTCAAGTCTTGTGAGCAAAAATTCTACTTTGTGAGCTACTGGCATTAAAGTTGTGAGTGAGCAATTTGGCTAGTGCATAAATTAGTTTGCTCTGGAGCCATCCGTCCTGAGCTAGGGCAAAAATGTGTGAGACACAGTCTAAAAAACAGTGAGCTAGCTCACACTAAATCAGCTTAGGGGGAACACTGATCATAACCTGTGTTTACAGGAGCTGCTGTTCCCAGGACCCAGGAATAGATGCTGAGGCTAGATTGCTAAAGTTTCTTTATTAGAGGTTTTTCAAGCATACAAACAAAAATCGAGCATTCATACACAGAATAGAAAGTATAGAGACGTTTGCCTGAGCAGGAAATATTGTTGGTTGGGTGATAATTTACCTGCCCGACGAGACGCTTGGGTCATGCAGTGAAAAATAACACAATAAGGAGAAAGAGATCGTGAGTTGACCAGCAACACACATGGACTGGTTCCAAACCGGCCAAGAATGGAACCAATAAGGTAGGGTGGGAGTAGGGGAGGCAAGAGAGTGAGCAAAGGCACAAGCCTCTCCTTATGTACCTGAAAATGTGACCTGAGGCAGGGGCTCATTTGGTCACCTGGTCCCCAGGAGATATTAACAAAACTTAAAAACTATAAATGGGGCAGAAAAGGGATTAACGGTTGGGCAATTGCAAGTAATGGTTTGGCTGGGAGTGACACCTCTCGGGGAAGAGGTAAAGGAGAGAAAGAAGAGCACCAATCACATTGCAGGGCCAGTGCTTTGGATTAATGACCAAATGTTGGGCAACATCATTATCTTGGGTGACAGGAAGACTTGATTGCTGCCATTGTTGGTAGCGGGGCACATCCTTTTGTCTAAGGCTGGAGAGGAATATGTGTTTTGCCAGGTGGAGTTAACACACAAAGATGGGGGGGGGGAGATGCCTGCATGGTGGAGAAGAGATTCCTTTATGGCATCTGCTCAGGAACATCTGTCTTGTAGCAGAGTATGGCTTCCTTCTCTGGTCTGCTGCTGCACACGTGCATGGAGGTCAGGGCTGCTGGTCTGCATCCTGGCTCTTGTATGGCTGTAGAGGCACAGGGGCAGGAGGCTTCTGTAGTCCCAGGTCCACATCTGGTTTTGCCTGCTTCTTAGGCACAAGGCTCCCCTTGGCCACAGTGCATATTCCATAGTCCAGGTTAAGGGTACCGCTCTTGGGAACACAGCTCTGTTCATTGCCCTGACACACTTTTTCACAGTTCAGCAAGTCAGTCATATTTCAGAGTCTTTAATAATGCCATCTAAAGTGGCTGCATAGCAACACTTGGTTGCCAGCGATACATCCTTACACTCAAGGATCTTTTCTAGCTCCTTCATGGCTGCCTGTCCCAATCTCAATCTTGATTTCTTGGGTGCAGTCTCCTTTTTGGTCATTGATGGAGCCAAGAAATAGAAAGTCTTGAGTAATTTCAATGCTGCTTACTTAGAATCAAGAAATCCCTCTCCATGCCAAAAAGGATTGGGGGCAACACTGCAGATCTATCAGTGTGGTCTTCAATAGCAGTGTCTTGTTTCTCCAAGTAGTATGAAGTTCTAAAGTTTGATTCCCTTTAGAGGAGACAGCACTGAAGAGTTGGGGCATTTTTTGTATTGTTTCCTTATCCTAGATATATAAAAAGTCCAGTGTACTGGCACTTTCTGGCTCTCCCATTGGCTGTGCTGTGTGCTCTATCAACCATTGGCCCATCAACTGCCACTCAAGAGTACTTGCATACCATTGGCTGAGGGCTGGGTCCAATCCTCTCCCCTGCCCACTGCCAGCCTTGATACTCTTTCCTTGACAGAATAAACTGCCAAAATGGCTGTGTCTCCTGACAACGACACAGCATGGCAGAGATCAGTCCCCCTGGAGAAAATGATGGGCTCTATGTCATTATACCCTGCTGAGGTGCTGCTGCCGCTCGCCCCTCCCCCGCTGCCATGACAGCCAGTGTAATGAAGCAGTCAGCGCTTCAGGGCAGGGTCTGCCAGACCCAGGTTCTTCATATGGAAGCTGATTAGATGATTTCAGACCACTCACAGACTTTCAGCCTAATCTACCTCACAGGGTTGTTGTGCAGATCGAAAGGGAGAGGAGAATGATGTGAGCTGCTTTGGTCAGTTTGGTGTAGTGGTTAAGTGCGCGGACTCTAATCTGGGAGAACCGGGTTTGATTCCCCACTCCTCCACTTGCACCTGGCTGGATGACCTTGGGCAAGCCATAGCTCTGTACCAGCTGTTCTCTCAAGGACAGCTTGGGAAAAAGCTCTCTCAGCCCCACCTACCTCACAGGGTGTCTGTTGTGGGGAGGGGAAGTGAAAGGAGTTTGTAAGCCACTCTGAGACTCCAAATGAGTGAAGGGCGGGGTATAAATCCAATCTCTTCTTCTTTTTCTCACTGTGGAGAAAGAATGTACTTTTCCTAGGTAGAGGCTGCGGGGAGGGGGGAAGAGATGGAAAGCTGAAGTCAGAGGGACAGATAACAGTATGCTGATGATTGGTGGGGAAGGAGATAGGGTTGCCATCTCCAGGATGGGAAATTCCTGGAGATTTGAGGGGTGGAGCTTGGAGAGGGTGGGGTTTGAGGAGGGCTGGGTCCTCAGACAGGTACAATGCCATAGACTCCACCCTCCAAACCAGCCATTTCCTCCTGGGGAGCCATTGTTTGCAATCTCCAAGGAAGGGCTGGAGATCACTCAGAATTACAATTGCTCTTCAGATGGCAGAAATCAGTTCCCCTGGAGAAAACGGTAAGCTCTGTGTCATTCTACCTTGCTGAGGTCACCACAGCAAATTGACGCTGAGTGCCCAAGGCCAGGGCACACCCAGAGCCTCTTTCTAGAGCCCATTGTATTTATTTCCACAAGGGGCCTTATTCCTAGTTATTTATAAATACATTGAGCAGAACATGTGACAAAGAGGCACTGTTGTAGCAATTCAGCTACCTTGCATTGCACCCCTGGAGACAGAGAAATCCCACAATTTAAAGTGCTTTACCCAACTCCAAGCAAAAGTGGTCCACTCTGCTGTCTTTCTCCAGTGCACTTTTCTTTCAAAACATACCCCTCCTTGCTCGATTCAGCTCTGAGGGTGAGTCTCCTCCTCCTTCAGTCCCTGATAGCTGCTTGACCAGGGCTGTTGTCCCATTGATGGGGATAACCACAACTGTGAAGAAAAAAGACCATTCCTTTTGCCTTGTATGATAGACTGAGCCGCAGTGATTAGAACTCAAACTCCTTATGTGAACCTATTCTTTCTCTAATGAAACCACAGCCAGCACAGCTGATTTCCACTCTGATTCCATAAAGTCCTTATAGAGCACTATTCAAAGTCCCAGTTCCCTTTATTATTCCTGATGGGTTCAGCATTGTTGGAGACAAAGAGGTTGACAGTTTTTACCACTCTCCTTATACTGATGAGTGCATGGGATGCTGGAATGAGGCAAAGTGTCTGATAATAAAAAAAGGTTCCTGAAATGTTTACTTTTATTTGGAAGAAATTTGTTGGTTTGTGGACTTGTATTAGCTCTGGGTTGCCCCTCCCCCTCTCATTTCTCCTTCTCTTCAAACTGACTTGCCATTTCTTAATTGCTTTCATTCTTTGCCTTCTTTCCTTTCCTTTTTGTTTCTTACTAACTCTTGGGGGAAATTGTGGATTAAATATTAGCCAGATCCTCAGGGCAGATGGATATGCAGATGGCAGTTATCATTTATTCAAGAAAACACCTCATCAGTTGACAATTTATTGATTGTCCAGCTTTTTACCTGTCTGAGACGCAAAAGGACTTGGACACCTGGGGATTTTTGTGATCACTTTCTAATCCTAGAAATCTGTTAACATCACTTTAACAATTTCTTTGATGATTAGACGCAACTCTCTGCTTTTGTTAGCCAATGATGCATAGAGGGAGACCATATGAAACCACCTAGATACATGAAGATATAAAAAAGTGATTTTCAAAATACTTTCTGAGAGAACTTGGGAGTTTCCTGGAAGTGTATGAGTAATTCCTCAAGAATGACTGACAACCTTCTCAGAATGACATCTGTCCATCACCGCCAGTAAAGGGGTACAAGTACACAGAGAGGATCCCAAAACTCATTGGGCAGGTTCTGCTGATTTTATGTGTGAGATCCAACGATGAGATCCATTGATGTCACCTGCTGACATCAGTGAATAGCAGTACTAATGGCCACACTCCTACGCACCAGTAGGTATGTACCAAGTGGTGTCTACAAAGGTGTGTGATCACAATTATGCGGCTTTGAAAAGATAGGTTATTGAGCTGTCTAAAAATAACTGATTATTAACTATGTGTGATTATTAACTATGTGTTAATTGCAGTGGGTAGTGGAGCAGTTAGTGACAAATTATTGCTTCCCATCTCCAGTTTTTATGTGCAGCAGTTACAGCAAGCTGACAAGAAGCCATGTTGCAGATATATCTACAGTACTATATTTCTGCAGATCAGCTATCCAGGGGGAAATGATTTGCTTGTGACTATATTAGGAGTCCTTTGTTGATTTAATGCAACAAAGAGTGTTTATATTCTTCTCAAAAGAAGGTGGACAATAAGATTTATGCAGAGTGGACAATAAGATTTATGCTGTGTTGGGAAACCAGGGGTGGGGTGGCAGGCTATTGAATCACTGCTTTAATCACTACACTGGGTGACTCTTTACATCTGCCTGCAATCCACTCCCTCTAGCCAAGCAGTTATTCACTTGTACTGGGTTGGTAAATGTGTATGGTTTCTATGTAGTGATTGGAAAGAAGGAACTACTCAAGTCAGTCAAATGTTTAATATGCTCAAAGACCCATCGAATAACCCCCAAAGCCAAAAAACCCAAACACCCCTTATAAAACCTTAAAATAAAATTAAACCAGGCATTTCCATCTAAAAATTGTTGGTGATATCTTATGGCCTTCACAGCAGACATTGCCACCATTAAAGTAATTTCTTGATTCCTGTCAGCTAAAAGCTTGTCTAAGTAAAATCTAAAATTTCTCCCCAGGAATTGGAGACAGACTGGCGCTAAATAAACAGAATGGAAGTTCCAGTAAAGATTGCATTCAAAAAGAACATGTTTTAAAACAATGCTACAGGAACGGCAGAAATTTAAATTTAAACCTAATAGAAAAAATTACTATTTTTAAATCTATACTTTTTTTACTTCCAAAATATCCCACTTCCATTCCAGCATTCGGACTGTGTAACCTGGAAAACAGTTTTATTAAAGTTTCTATCAGCCATGGTGGCCTCAGATTACCGTCCTTGGAGACCTATTATTTGGCAGCACAGTTGAAGAACATATGCTACCATGCAAACCCTGATTGTGATAAGACTTGGGTCAAGATAGAGGGTTCATCCATAATACCAGATAGGTTGCATGAAGCTATTTGGAACCTTCCTGGTAATAGGAACAAATCAGAAACACAAAACAAATTTTTATCTCATACCTTAAAACTATGGAACGTTCTGAACAGAAACGAACGTTCAGAACATTTAGAACAGAACGTTCAGAACAGAACAGAAACATTGAACATTGGTAGGCCCCACACAGTATTTACAACCTTTAGGGGGAAAAAGGTATTTAGAATCAGAGATATAACATTCCAGAACCACCTGGGAACTAAAGAGCAACTAAAACGCAAATACAAACTGGAAGTACATTGGTTCCAATACCAACAATTATGTCATATGTTTGCTAAATTAAACCAAACATTAGATCTCTCCAGACCTCTTACCCAATTTGAAAATATGCTATTAGTAAATGGCTTCAAAGCAAAGGGCCTAATTGGTGCAATTTACAAACTCCTAAATAATAAAATGTGGAACCAACCATCCTCTATTCAATTGGCTTGGAAAAAAGATGGTCCGGCATTAACAGATGAAAGACAATGGAAAAATATTTGGAAAGCATATACGCTAACAACTAATAATCTGTTAATTAAATTACAATCGTTCAAAATTTACTCTAGATGGTAACTTACACCACAGCGTCTTTTTCATTGTAAATATAAATCCGACCCCAACTGTTGAAAAGGGTGTAAAACTCAAGGTACTTTTTTGCATTGTTGGTGGGGATGGAAGCTCATATATAAATTCTGGGATACAATAATTAATGAAATCGCAAAAATTTGTGGCCACAACATTCCGAATACTCTGATATCAATTTTGCTCAACTGTTGGCCAGACATGCAAATAACTAGTCTGACCTCTGAATTAATAACATTATTGATTTCTGCTGCTAAGTCTCTAATTGCCCAAACATGGAACCAAACAAAAACTCCTACTGTAAGGCAGTGGATTGCAAAATGCTGGGGTACTGTGGTGTCTGACAAATTATCCTCACAGATATCTGCCTACCATACTCTGAATGGGTCCAATTGCTTTTTGGAACGATGGTCTCCATTTCTTGAATACTCTACTGTCAACACTAATGTTCAATACAAAGTTCCGGACAAATATTTAAAGTTTGCATTTTATTAGTTGTGCAAAATATGTTCTCACTGCTACCTAAGTGAATGCTGCTAGCTGTGAACTATATTGTTTTATAGTTATTTATGTTAATTTTTGAGAATTAGGTTGTTAGTTGTTATTGTTACTTATTGTTTGTGACTTTATTATGAAAAAAATAAAAAATATGTTTTAAAAAAGAAAAGAACATGTTCCCTTGACTCAATCCTTCCATCCGTGCAGAATCACAAACATTCTTTGTAGGGACACCTTTTGTGTTTATCCTCTGTAACCACTGAAGGAAGCATATTTGCTGTCATAAGAGTAAAAGCTCTTCTATACTCAGCTTTATCTAAGTTCTGTAGGTATGGCATCAGTGATATTTGGTTCAAGTTCTCTATACCTGGAAGACATCAGTTAATCTGAGGCAAATTGGTCTGTCTTCCAATATCCAGGATTCTTCATTTAAGAAAAGGTTTAACAGAGCTATTTTCCAGCTGCATCATAAATGGTTTAGATAGCCCATAATAACCAATTTAAACTCAACTTCTTTGGTCCAATAAGGTGTCATAAAGTGTCTCAATATCAAGTTTGTTAAACCAATGGGCTTGGACACTAATTTGAAGCAATATAGGATAGCAGCAATCCATAATCGAGTCTTTAGGATGACCGTGCCAGTTTCCACCCAAATGAGTGCATTTGATACACCAGATGGGACCTGCAAGATATGCCGCAAAAACTCGGATTGAACTTTTTCAAATGCCTGCCAACAAGTTTGGTAAAAGGTAAAGGTTTCCCTTGCTCGAAAGCCAGTCAAATCTGACTCTAGGGGGCAGTGCTCATCTCAGTTTCCAAGCCGAAGAGCCAGCGCTGTCCGTGGTCCTGTGGCTGGCATGCCTAGACGCCGAGGCGCACAGAACGCTGTTACCTTCCCACCAAAGTAGTACCTATTTATCTACTTGCAATTTTCTGCTTTTGAACGGCTAGGTTGGCAGGAGCTGGGGCCAGAGATGGGAGCTCACTTTGCCATCCGGCACTCAGGTCTCAAACTGCCGAACTACCAGTCTTCTAGTCTGCAGTTCAGTGTCTTAACCACTGAGCCACTGCGGCTCAGTTTATTTAGGTTCTCTTAAATACTTTTTTCTTCCGTGGTGGTGGAAAGTGCCATCTAGTCATGGCTGACTTATGGCAACCCCACAGGGCTTTCAAGGCAAGAGATATTCAGAGGGAGTTTGCCGTTGCCAGTCTCTACAGAGCAACCCTGGACTTCCTCAGTAATCTCCCATTCAAGTACTAACCAGGCCACCCCTGCATAGCTTCCAATATCTGGCTAGGCTGGGCCATCCAGGCCAGGGCAGTTTTATTCCTCTGTAATGAAAGACAGCAGGCCTTAAATCTTGCTGGGATATGACGCCCCCGAGCCCTTCAGCCTTCTGCGCTGAAATACTTCTTTTTCTGTCATGAAGGATCCTGGAGTCTGAGGGCCAAAAGAGATGTGATGGCATCCTTATGGTCACCACAAGGGCTGCCAAGGGGGCCAGCTCCAAACGCTGAGAGGTTCCAGTCCAAATATTCTCCTAGGTGAAAAATGCTGTTTCTGAATCGAAGCTACCTGCAGACAAAGAAGAGGAGGAGATTGGATTTACACCCCACCCTTCACTACCCAAAGGAGTCTCAGAGTGGCTCTCAAGAGTGGCTTGCAATCTCCTTTCCCTCCCCCTCCTCACAACAGACACCCGGTGAGGTAGGTAGGGCTGAGAGAGCTCTTTTGAGGACTGCTCCTGAGAGGACAGCTCTGAGAGAACTTGTGACTGCCCCAAGGTCACACCAGCAGCTGTATGTGGAGGCGTGGGCATCACACCCAGTCCTCCCAGATTAGAGTCCACGCTCCTAACCACTACACCAAACTGGCTCTCTGCTGGTGTGCCCCTTGGGATCTTCTGAAACGCCCCCTCCTCCAGTGAAGAAGAGGACAGCCAAGGTGAGCTCTTTGCTTTGGAGAAAAGTCACTTTTGGAGGTGATAAAGAAGAGGCATTAAGGGAACAGGCTGACTGGCTCCACAACATTCATGGGGGCTCTGATAAGGGTTGCTGGATTAGAACATGTCTCTCAGTGCACCATGGACCATTTCCGCTGACAGGATTTTGGCCAGCAGTCTATAACTTCCTTGGCTCACCCCCTCCTGCTGCATGGGACAGGGAACCCCCAGGGAAAAAGTGTTTTGGGGGATTTGGAAGTCTGCAGCCAAGATCCCCCTTCCAATCTGTGGAAAGCCTCCACTGGATCCAGCCTATATGTGGTTGGTAGGGATGCCATCCTCCAGGTGGAGCTTGCAGATCCCCCAGGATTATGTTGAATCCCCAGACTACAGAGAGAGTTCCCCCTGGATAAATGGCAGCTTTGGAAGGTGAGCTCTGTGGCACTGTACCTGACAGGTGTCCCTCCCCTCTCCACCCCCCCCCCCTCCCCAGGCTCCCCCCCCCCCCCCCAATCTCCAGTAATTTCCCAACTTGGAGCTAGCAAACTTCGGCTGGGTGAGTCCATTTGTTGCCTCTGCTCCCAATTTATTCTGCAGGCTGTGCGTATCGATCCTCAGTTTCAATGGGAGAGTGGGGAGGGCTTGGAAGATCTGATTACGCCCCCACCTCCCAATGGCTAGAACATCCCCATCTCCATCGTGCAGAATGTTATAGGACGTGAAGATGGGTGCCTGAATTTGCAAGGGTTCCTCAGCAGACATTTTAATATGAAAAAGTCTTCTTGAAGTTAAGCGGGGGGGGGGGGGGGGGGGAATCACTGACACAGGAATCAGCCTTTTGCTAGAACCATAATAAGAGGGCAGCGCAAGGAGAGGAAACTGGAGAGTAAATTCCGGCTGTCATCCTGGTGAAAGAATGAAAATAATTACTTCCCTTCCCAGCCTTTTGAAAGCCAGAAGGAAAAAAAAAAGGGATCAATTAGGATATGACTATTTAATTTTCATCATTGCCTCCAATTCTATTAGCAACGCTCATGTGATCAGCAGTATAAGAGACTCTGCTTCCCAGGCAGGAGCAGCAATTCCTGAAAGACTCTCCCTCGGCTTGTGTCCTCGGCCTCAGCCCTTGGAGGTAAGTGCAAGCCATTTTTCAAAAGATCTGGGAATGCAGAAATGAAACAGGACTTGGTTATATTTCTGGGGGGGAAGTATAAGGCTCCTGTCAGATGGACTAAGAACTCAACCTCATAACAAAGACTCAGAAGCAAGTCCCGGTGAACTCAGTTGGGCTTACTTCTAAGTAAGGTGGCTAGAACTGGGCTGGTCATACCTTTCAAGAGTGACGCCAGAAACATCTAGCAGCTTCGTGATGGGGGATTTATGAAATGTTGCTTTATAGATACGTTTCACTATGTTTGCAAAGCAAATTATGGAATAACAAGTGTACTTTACTTTTGGACTCTTTCACCTCATAATGTTCCAAAATGTAACTTGCTACACCCACGGATAAAGGAAAATGTATTGACAAAGTATGTAAACTATTTAACCCCTTAGTAGCTGGTACATTTCAGTTGAAGTTAGGGATGCCAGCCACCAGGTGGGGACTGGAGATCCCCTGGAATTGCAGCTCATTTCCAAACTACAGAGAGCAGTTCCCCTGGAGAAAATGGATGTGTTGGGAGGGTGGACTCTAAGGCATTGTACCCCACTGAGGTCCCTGGCCTCCCCAGCCTCCGTCCCCAAAGAGTTTCCCCACTTGGGGCTAGCAACCCAACCACCTGTGCCATTGGTGGGGGGTGGGGGGACATGGCAACCCTAGGTGAATTTTCTGTCACTAAGGGGAGGAGATTGGATTTATACCCCATCCTTCACTCAGTCTCAGAGCAGCTTACAAACTCCTTTCCCTTCCCCTCCCCACAACATAATACCCTGTGAGGTAGGTGGGGCTGAGAGAGCTCTGACAGAAACTGCTCTTTTTCAAGAACAGCTCCGAGAGAACTTGTGACTGACCCAAGATCATCCAGCAGCTGTGAGTGTAGGAGTGGGGAATCAAACCCAGTTCTCCCAGATAAGAGCACTTAACCACTACACCAAACTGGCTCTCAGACACTGAAGACATTACAGACATTGAAGACTCCATGGCTGTTCTGTTTGTTGTATATTCGGTTACTGCTGTCTCTAGTGAACAGTCACAGACATATAATGAATAGGGTCAGATCCTTATGCTGCATGTATGGACAGATGCGCCTGAGTGTATAGCTGCATCCTGACTGGGAGCTCCTTTGAGTGGTCATTCTCTGCTGGCTGACTTCATGGGTGAGCTATTTAGGATTTCATCAGTATGCTCTGGAGAGAGGTGGCCATTTGTTCAAAGGAGGAGGCAATACAATGGGGGGGTGTCTTGCAGATCATGCTTGACCCCTCCCCACCCACAAGCCTGGTTTACTAGATATGAAATGATACTGGTAGAAAAGAAACGTTTATGTACAGTACACCATGGTCAAGAAGAGCAGGAATTGTAAGACCCATGATGGAGCTTTTCAGACAGCTCTCCGCAGAGTTTCCACCCTTGAGGTCCTTTCCAGCTTGAGGTCCTTTCCAGCTCTATGTGCAAATGATTTGTTTGATTATCTTTCCCTTTCTCCATGTTGTAGGTTGGCTTTCTGCCTTTTCTAATGTTTTAACTCAGTTTTCAATACGTAACATAAAACCTTTGATACTCCTCACTACCTGAAGAAACAAAGTGGCTTTAGAAGTTACTCATAAAATGCATAAGGAAACAATTTCTCTCTTAAATTATTCTTCCAAAACATTATAAACAAGATTCTACACTCAATAAATTTACCTAAGTGCTGACCAGTACTCTGAGCAGGAGGCATAGACGTTTCCTGCATAAACAAACACACTGAAAGTTATTCTGTGGGCCTGTGAAAATATACAAACCATCCGGCTTCTGAAGGAGGTTCTGACTTTTTGCCTTTTGCTGCTCTTGCCAATTTAGCAGGGGTGAGTAAGTGCAGGGGCTGCAGGGGCTCAAGTGGTTAAGACACTGAACTGCAGACCAGAAGGTCGGTAGTTTGGCAGTTTGAGTGCTACATGACGGAGTGAGCTCCCATCTCTGGTCCCAGCTCCTGCCAACCTAACAGTTCGAAAGCAAGAAACTGCAAGTAGATAAATAGGTACCACTTCAGTGTTCTGTTCACCTTGGCATCTAGTCATGCCAGCCACATGACCATGGAAATGTCTTTGGACAGCGCTGGCTCTTCGGCTTGGAAACGGAGATGAGCATCGCATCCTTAGAGTCGTATTTGACTGGCTTTTGAGCAAGGGAAACCTTTACCTTTACCTAAGTAAGTGCAAGCCCTGACATGGTCGGCCCAGGGCTAGCCTGATCTGGTCACATCTTGGAAGCTAAGCAGGATTTGCCCTCATTAGTACTTGGATGGGAAACCACATGGAGGGTCACTCTGCAGAGCCAGGCAAGGGCAGACCACCTCTGTTTGTTTCTGGCCCAGAAAACCCTTCAGGGTCACCATAAGCTGGCTATGACTCGACAGCACTTTCCACCACGGAAGCTCAAAACCGGTTCTGCACCCGAAAGCGTAGCATTCCCCACCAGCAACACAAGGCAGCTTCCAGAAAAACTTGACCCACAGGTCGCAAGCAATTGAAATTTCTCCTGTGGAGGAAATCTGGGTTTTATCCTCAGGGCAGGGACATAAAACAGCTCTCTTTCACTGGCAGTTAGAAGAAGTCACTGGTTCAGCAGGAGGCCTGCCAGTCTTCTGTTCCATCAGGTGCCAGACCACCGGGGGCCTGCTGCAGGAGAAAAACCTTTTAAAGTGTGATTTTACATGGCACCAGAGGTCATTTTGAGCAGGAAGGCACAGGAACGCCATTCCGGGAGTAACAAGCCCAGGAGCAGGCACATAGGGTGATGCGCTGTGGAAAAAAGCAAAAGCATACTAACTTGGTCTGTATTTTCATGTAAGTTGTAGGGTAGTTTCCCTGCAAGAGCAAAGGAAACTTAAAGTGTCTTTAGTCAAAGTGTAAAGCTGGCCAGCTCTAAGTTGGGAAATGCCTGGAGATTTTTGGGGTGGAGCCTGAGCGGTGGGTGTTGCCTACTGACACACTTCTGGTGATGTCAGGGGGTGTGGCACATGCAAATATGTTATGCTAATGAGCTCCTGCACCTCTTTTTCTATGAAAGGACCCCTGCTGATGGCACAGTGTCTTCTGGCAAACAGCCAGAAGTGACAATATGTCGCCAGTGCAATGCCAACACAATGCTCTAGGACCCAGTCAAAACTCTATAGTTTTACAATCACATTGATATCACCCCGGCATATCTGGATATCCACCAGCAGGGACATCAGGCCATTGATGCGACATCGTTCCACCTTTCCCCGCCCCTCCCTCTCCCACTGGTCGATAGCCATCCTATTGCAAGTGGAGGGAGGGGCTGCTCTCCATCCCCCCAAAAAAGTTCCAAAGTCCCCTCCAGATTGGTAGATTATCTGGGGATGGTAGATCATCTGGGGAAGGGGGTATGACCCACAACAGGGATTATGGAGTTAAACCGAGAGCTGGCCTTGGGCCCAGAGTCACAATACAAGCTTCAAAGCTGATGGACTCTTCTGTGTACTTCCATTCATCTATCTCTCCCCACCCCCCCAAAGTTTTCTATTCCTTTTAATACATTCAAGTCAGTTGCTGTGCTGGTCTGAAGCAGTAGAACAACTTTTGAGTCCAGTCAGGCACCTTTAAGACCAACAAAGTTACATTCTGGGCAGGGGTCCTTTTTAGAAAAAGAGGTGCAGGAGCTCATTAGCATAACTCATTAGCATATGCTACACCACCTGACATCACCGGAAGTATGTCAGAAGGAAAGAGAGAAGAGAGAGAGGAAGGAAGGAAGAGCTGGCAGACAGGGGACAACTACTAATCCAAGCCTCAGAAATACCACTCTTCTGGGAGGATCGCTTCAGTGGTGGCTGAAGCCTTCAGAAGGCTGGTCGGAGGAACAAGGACCTTTCCAGGGGATGGGGTCATTTTGCTGCAGCCATGACACAAGCTGGGGGGGGGGGTGCTGGCATCAACTCCCGGAGCTGTGCGCCACCCCCACCCCCCCGAGCTCCTGTCATGACCCCTGATTCTGGGTATCAGCTTTCACATGCTCTCACAAAGTCAAAGTTGCAAATAAATACTATTTTCTTGAATGAAAACTTGTGGGGCGTGGCTGGAAAGTCAGGGGTGTGGCCACGAGAAGCCTCACTGTGGCTACGGGCCAGCATGAAGCGGCCTTTCTTCTGGGCACTGTCACACATGCTAAATAACGCAGTGCCAATCCACTTCAGCAACCCTTTTCAAGTGGCTTTCACATTTCAGATTGTGAAATCCAGTTGCAAAGTGCACTGAAAGTGGATTGAGAGTTCACTGTTTAGGGTGTGCGAAAGTGCCTCTGTGCAGAGGCGTAGACTTTTGGAAATTCTGGGGGGGTGGGGGCTCTTTAGTGTGTGCACTCCCTGGGGCGATGTTCTCCCCCCTGTAAACCGCCATGCCTCCCCGGGCCCTTCCGAGGCCCACCAGCCGCTGCTGCCGGTGCCTCTCTCCCTCCCCCCCCCCCCGGCCACCCCTTCCCTCTCCAGCAGCGGCAGCCACTCCATTTTGCCGGGGGTCGCTGAGCCCCCCCAGGAAATTTCGGGGGTGGCTCGAGCCCCCCATAGTCTGTGCCTATGCCTCTGTGTGATCAGGAATCCTGCTGTCCCAAGGTTCTGAGCCGCCCAGAGAACTGCTCCTTTCTGCAGATGGCTCAACACAAATGTTTGCCCTGCATGTGGAAGACAGAGGATCCTGTTTCCACCCTTTGCCATCTCCAAATGCTTTGGGCAGAGCACTTCTTTGGCTAATAACCCTATAAGAAGAACAAGAAGAATATGCCACAGCGTGTGATCTTTTGGGGAAATCAATAGGAACAAAAATGTGAGGGATATTTTTGTCAGAGTTCTTCATAGCTGTTACAGAGTCGTCTGCTCATATCCAGTGACGACTTTGTAGTGGATCGAAACATATTAAGATCAACCAACAAAGGGACAGAATTAACTACTGATCAAATAAATATACCGTCTGTAAGTATATTATGTTCTGGCCTTTGCTAGCCGGGCCAGTTTCCAGCACAAAGTAGGCTATATTTATAGGCTCTGAGCATGGCAGGAGACATTTATTATAATTATGACCTATAATTATTCATATTTCAAGGAAGACTTACGATTTTTGCCAAAAATCAAATTGGAAACCATGCACTGAAAATACTGTTGTCTCGTGGCTGTCCTTCTAAACGACTAGTGATTCAGTTTTAGTGATTTAAAACTATCTGGGTTTCTTCTCTCTTTTTTTGACCTTGACTAACCCTTAAGAGGGCATGTGATGCCACCAAACCCACATCTCTCCCATGGGTCTCCCCAATTGTGTTGGAATTAAGCAAATGTGTTGCTTGACATCCTGAGGTTCGGTGTTTGTTCCCTCCACTCCAGTTGATTGGCTGCCACTGGCTGGAAGCAGAGATGCCCTGAACAACTAACAGCCAGGCCTTTCTGTTTCTAAACCTGACCAGGGAGATGGACGAGGGGGAGGGGGTGTGGAGACAGGGCTGTTCAGGTCTTGGGGCAGGCAGTCTTTCAGCACTCATACTGGGGAAATTAATCTTGTGCTTGAACATGCAATGTCCGAAACTAGGATTAAACAGCTCTTTTTTCCAAATTAATTTTATTCATTTTTTTCCCATTTACAGCAACATTGTACAGGATAGGTGTGTACTTTGCCCCAAACATTTAGTTTGTAACATTCCATATGTATACATTTAATGATTACAAGTTGTCAGCATTTACCATAGATGAAGATTATTTATTGTATCAGATATTGTTTCTTGACTAATTAGGTGGGATATAATGGGTAGCCATATACACGTAATATCCTTATGTCCTCCATTAGTTTTTGTTGGTATCATTATATCTGACATTTTTTCCATTATATACAGATTCCATAGTTTTTTATACCAGAGGTTTACAGTTAGTTTACATTTTGATTTCCACATGGATGCTATTGTCGTTTTGGATGCAAATAGTAATAAGGCAATTCTTTTCCTTTGTGTATTGGATAAAGCCTCTTCTGCTCTGTCATTTAAAACTAATGATTCTGGGTTTTTATCTATTGTATATCCCGTAATGTTCCTTATTTCCTCTATTATTCTGTCCCAGAAAGATGCTATAACAGGGCATTCCAACCAGCAATGTATATACGTACCGTTTTCTTTGCACCCCCTCCAACGGAGGGGGTTTGAGTTGCGTGAGATGTGTGATATTTGTTGTGGGGTCAAGTACCATTTCGTCATTATTCTGAAGTTTTGCCATTTTTGTGAGATGATGGGAGGGCTATTTTCATAAGTTTTCCAAATGTCTAACCATTTGTCTTGGGCGAGTTCTATTTTGCATATTCCCCCCCAGTATTTTTGATGTGATAGTGTTGTGTTCTCTTGTAATAATGTTGAAACGGCCTATTTCTTGGATATAACTAAAAATAGCTCTTCTGTGGCAAATCTGTCTTGGGGCTGTTCCACATGGGTTGGGTTGATTTTTCACGATCGGTTCTGGCCGCATACTGCTTTGGTTTATGCCCTAATTTCTGTGCACATTCTTATGCCTTTAGTTTTCACTTTGTCATTGTTCGTTTTTCCTCCCATTTCCCCCTGGGTCTTTTGAGCCCACTTTCACCCCAATCTTTTTTCGGAAGCTGATTTTGAGTCAGCTTTTCCCTAGGGCATAATGTTTCTCTCAAGTTTTCTTTGTTCCACCCACCTCCAGCCCACTTTTCCATGACTGGATTGTAATCATGGTTGAACCACTCCCTCTCCCCCACAAAACAATGCAGTTTTTTTTAAAAGGCTCTAAAATATCAATATAATGCTGTAGTGTTGTAATGATCGTTTAAGCAGGTTCTCCAAATTCACAGCTTTCAATTTTTAAAAAAGTTTCTAGCCTCTTCCCTTGCATGTTGTTATTCAGTCACACATTTAAGCCCCCCTCTTCACGACCCCATGGACCACATCGCGCCAGGCCCTCCTGTCTTCTGTCGCGTTCTGGAGTGTGCTTAATTTCATGTTTGTGGCATCGATAACACTGTCTAACCATCTCATCCTTTGCCGCCCCCTTCTTCTTTGACCTTCAGTCTTTCCCAGCATCAGGGTCTTCTCCAGTGAGTGCTCCCTTCTCATGTGGTGGCCAAAGTATTTGAGCTTCAGCTTCAGTATCCGGCCTTCCAGGGAACAGTCAGGGTTGATTTATTTTAGGATTGACTGATTTGATCTCCTTGCAGTCCAAGGGACCTGCATAGATATAAGGAAAATGCTACAGCCTCATACTGATACTTTAGGGCCTTGAAAAAATGGGGGGGGGGCGCTACTGGTGACAGCAGCCTCCCTTGATAATCTTCATTATTTAAGAAAATTGATTCCACAACTGTCAAAATGCACAGGAAGGGCAGGCGCGCAGAAGAACCTGCCTGCAAACAAAGATACAAAAAGAAAAGAATGAGGAGAATGAATTGCGGGGGCGGGGGGGGGGGGGGGGAGTGAATAGTAAACTGCCAGTTTCGTGCCTGAGAAGGAGGAGAGCTCTAACCATGTTCTTCTGACATGTCATTTACAATAGGATCGGAAGCCAACCCTGGGTGTTTAAATCTTGAAAGGGGCAAGGAAGACTCGTGTGCAGGCATGAACATGACCCCTGAGAAAGAAAAGGCAAATGGCTAATTACATATAATTATTTTACTACAGTTAATAAGCCACAATCAAACCTCCATGAATCGACATAAGCGGCACGAAAGCCCCGCCCGGCTTTCATGTGACTTCCGCTCATATCAGTACATCCCTGCACATTTTGTCCCAGCAGCTCCTCTTTCCCATATGCTGTCCTTAATGACGTTCCAGACCTGCCCCCTGAATGAGCAACTGACTTGCCTCCTAGGAAGGCCTTTTTGGGTAAATGTCTCCCACTTTAAAATATGTTAGTGTTCCCTCTAAGCTGAGTTAGTTTGAGCCAGCTCACAGGTTTTTAGCCTCTGGCTCACACCTTTTTGTCTTCGCTCAGGAAGGATGGCTCCAGAGCAAACTAATTTACACATTAGCTAAACTGCTCACTCGCAACTTTAATGCCAGGAGCTCACAAAGTAGAATTTTTGCTCACAAGACTCCACAGCTTAGAGGGAGCATTAGCTGTTCTGTGTATTTTCCCAGAACTCTGCGGCGCAGGAATTCAACTTCAGTGAATGTTACCTGGGTTTATTTATGGGATGTTTAGACTGCTCTCCCCCATACTTGGGGCTCCGGGCGGGGCACAACATTCAAAATTACACACATGATCAGATTTAAAACCCTACCTCACAGGGTGTCTGTTGTGGGGAGGGGAAGGGAAAGGAGTTTGTAAGCCGCTCTGAGACTCCTTCAGGTAATGAAGGGCGGGATCTAAATCCAACCTCCTCCTCCTCCTCTTCATCTTCTTACTCATGAGAGAAAAAGCATTATATGGAGTGAGGAACAAATGCAAAAAGCAAGCAGAATCTCTGAGAGCATCCGGACTCTCCTCCATTCATCCAAACTAGGGATGCCAGCCTCCAGGTGGGGCCTGGGGATCCCCTGGAATTACAGCTCCTCTCCAGACTACAGAGATCAATTTCCCTGGAGAAAATGGATTCTTTGGAGGGTAGACTCTATGGCACTGAGGCCCCTGTCCTCCCCAGCCCCCAGCCCTAAATCTCTAGGGGTTTCCCAACCCAAATCTGGCAACCCTAATCCAAGCTTGTAGAGAGCTGGTCCAGGATTATCCCTTAGTGGTGAAGGTCCACGCAACCATATAGTTAACTAGCAAGCTCCCACAAGCTCTATATGCATACAAAACACATAGTTATATATGACCCACACAGAAAAACCTCAAACATTTAGTGGAATACATTAATGTAGCCTGTAGTTTTACAGGTCAACAGGTCACTAATCTTCATGTATTCTATAAAACCAAGCATCCACTACAACTAAACACTCTAAAACCGTAAGGGATACACAAATCCAATGGCAGGGCGTTCTGTAGACTCCGAAGTTCACATCCACTTCCTGGAATATCTGGTGTCAAAACCATAAAGGCAACCTGTGATCAGTAATTAAATATGTAAATCATATCAGCAAGATACATCTAGGATATAAAGAAGCATTCCTAATAGTACTGTGAAGAAATGCATTTTTTCTTTGAAGGATGAAATGAGCAAAACCTTCACTTTGTGTTTTAGGAAGTCTGTCTGTTTGTCTCTCTCTCTCTCTGCAGAGAATGGGCAGGGAGGAGGAAGTCAGTCAATGTCTTTCCAGGTTCACCTCAGCTACCTCTTAAGAAATGCTAATAGGTCTAGCTAGAGACAATAGGAGAGTCCAGTCCCCCCCCCCTTCAAGCAGGGAACTGAGATTTGGAGCTGTAAAGTACTAAAGAGACTACAGGGACCTGGTCGATGAGTGGGAATAGAGAGGTGATAAAACTCAGGGGAGCAAGGAGGAAGCTCTCTTTGGTGCTGAGTCCATCAGAGCTGACAGAACTCTTAATTAAGGTCAAAAAGGTAGCCATTAACCATGTGCTGGCCTGAAGAGCTGGACGAAGCTGCAAGGTAATGAAAACTCTGTAGAGATCTATAACATCCTGAGCTAAGGAGCCTATCTTATATTTTAACATCTGATAGGGCATGTATAGGGAGAGGGACAGAGGAATTGTGCTTTACCCATTTCTTTTGAATCCCTGTGCTAAAAGTATGCTCATGAACATTTTCTTTTTAATAAACACTTTATAACTTTTGATGCTGGGAGTGGTTCTCTGTACCACATAGACCTCTACTGTCTTCGACACACTATTTTAAAAGGAGTGGCAGGAGGAAGACAGGCAGTTGACAAGTCCCTATTCCTCCAGGGGCACCCAGGGCAATAAACTGTCCCTGTGGTGACCAGGCACTTGGGCAGTGGGAGACAGAGGCAAGGCCTCAGAACTTGGAAGGGAAGCTGGGAGTCCTGATTCTCCCAGCAGGCAATTCCTTACAAAGGTCAGGTGGTGGCAGTGGTTACCTGAGAGAGAAAGAACAGCCTCTCCAGGTGTTGAGAAAACCTTGGAGGGCAGGGTGGAACAGGACCTGCAGGCCAGAGCAGGCCCATTTTGCAACAAGTACAAAGGAACCTTCCAAGCACAAATAGTCATACGATCCACCACATAATCTTTTAATCCTTTTGCCAGTATTTTCTTACCGGAAAGAAAAGGAAAATAAAGAAAAAAACGACTTGTTGTAAAAGACAAATCTTTAGAATACTGATACCAGGAACAGCTCAGTCAGAACTAATATTTCAAAAGAACAAAGTTTGAGTCCAGTGGCACCTTTAAGACCAACAAAGTTTAATTCTGAGTATAAATGTGTGTGCACACAAAAACGTATACCTTGAATAAAGCCTTTGACCACACTACTTTCAGAGGGGAGTCTCGGGAAGGCACCCATTGCCAATCCTCCAGGGGGCCCCCAAAGAAGAAATTTGGTTTCTGTGGTAACTGGGCTCTGGGTAGCAGGAGACCAGAGACAGGGCCTCAGTTTGAGATGGGGCATCATGAGTCTGTACCTCCTGGCAGGAAGACCTCAACAGGACAGTAGTGGCAGCAGTACCCTAGTGAGAAGAAGTGGAATAGCACCCTCCAGGAACTGGCGCAAACCAAGGAGTGGGGCTGGCAGAACAGAATCTGTAAGTCAGAGCAGGCCTGTTCTGTCACATTTGGCTTGATAGCTGTAATTTAACCCAGTGATGTTCTGCCATCCCATGAAAAGCTTCAACTGCCCATTTCCATGCATTAAGCCTCTATTAAAGGGATGGGACGTTTTTCTCCAGGCCAGCTGGCAACCAGATTTGGAAATGAACCATCAGATGTAGGATGAACCCCTCAAGCATTGACCTTGATGTACTGGTATGACTGGGTCAGAACCCACACAGTGCTCTGTGCTGAAGGCAGTAGGCAGTATTCAGTAAAAAATATAAATATTCATGACAGCATGTCCTTCCCCTTAAAATAATAATAAATAATAAGGCATTTGATTCAGTTCCTCATACGTGCATCCTGAAAACACTTCAAATGATAGGCACCAACAAAACTGTACTCGTTCTGACAGCAGCGTCCAACATGACTTATTGGCCCAACACTTGGCCAAAATAGGAGTTCATGGAGTGGTCTTGAAGTGGCTTACCTCATCCCTCCAGGGTTGGGGACAGAGGGTGGTGCTAGGAGAGAGGATGTCACCTTGATACCCCTTGGTATATGGGGTCCTTCAATGTTGTTTAACAGCTACATGTGCCCCCTTGCCCAGCTGGGGTGTTTTGGCTGGGTTGCCATCAATATGCTGATGACATCCAGCTATATCTGATGATGGATGGCCAGCTGGACTCCACCCCACCCCAAATAATTTGGCTGAAGGGTTGAAGGCCATAGTTGGATGGTTGAAGCAGAGCTGGCTGAGACCAAATCAATCCAAGATGGAGGTTATGTGACTGCTGGGTGGAGATTCAGGACTGGGGTGCCAACTCAAGGTGCTGGATGGTGTGCCATTAACACTGGCATCCACTGTTAACAGCCTGGGCATGTTTCTGAATGTCTCTCTATCAATGGAGGCCCAGATAATAACAGTTGCTAGGCTGGCATTTTTTCAGCTTCACCAGGTCAAGCAAATGGTCCCTTTGTTGTCTTGCCCTGATTTAGCCACAGTAATCCATGTAATGGTCACCTCTAGATTAAATTATTGTAACTCGCTCTATGAAGGGCCACCCTTGAGACTGACCTGGAAATTCCAACTGGTCCAGGATGCAGCAGCACAAGTTCTCACTGGAACACCTTCTACAGCACACATCCAATTGGTGCTCTGCCAGCTGCACTGGCTTCAGGTTGAGTACTAGATCAGGTTTGAGGTTCTGGTATTAACCTTCAAGGCCCTGAACTGTCTGGGACCAACATACCTTCGGGACTGCCTCTCCTGGTATACCCCGCAAAGATCACTGCGTTCAGCTGAGAAAAATCTTCTGGGGGTCCCTGGCCCAAAAGATATCTGGCTGTCCTCAGCCAGAGCCAAGGCATTTTTTGGCCCTGGCTCCGACCTGGTGGAGCTCTCTGCCAAATGACATCTGTGCCCTGTGGGATTTAGTTCCGTTCCACTGGGCTTGTAAGACAGAGATGTTCTGCCAGGCTTGTGGTTGAGGTCAGCAACATTTTAAAATTAGCCTGGCCTCTTCCATTCTTTCCCACCCATGGGGTAAGGAAAGTTGATTCTAAACGCCATCTGGAATTATTTGTTTTTACTGTTTTAATGTGTTTTAAACTTGATTATTAATGTATCTCTGAATGATGTACACTGCTCTGAGCTCCAAGGGTGGGGGGAGGGCAGTTTAGAAATCAAAACACTCAGTCATTCTCAACAGCGCAAGCCTAGGATACCAGATTTCAAAGACAGGTCCAAAGATTTCACACTTATTGTATACTAGCCTGATACCCATGATTCACTATGGTATTTAAGTTCCATAAATCCAGTTATAATACTGATAATATGAAGTCTGAAATGTAACATTTATTGTAGGAATTCTAATGGAGAAGATTGTAGAGTAAAAAATAAAGTGAGACATATGTACTCCCCCCCCCTCCACTGAAGGACCTCTCTGTAGACCACATTGGTGGTTCTCCCCTCAAGATTACCAGGCTGCTTGGTGAGCTCACACTGGAGCAGGCAACATAGAACTGTCCATTTAAGAAGCAGCCGTCTGTTAAGTCAACTCCTGCCACCTTTTACGAAAGTGATGGCCTCTCTACTTTTGTTCCTGGATTGTTTTGCTGTAAGCATCCCACCTGCTCTCCTATACCTGAGAGGTGTCCAGTTTAGGAGGGGGAGGGGGAAGGGGGGGAGTATTAGAAGCCACTGTGGAGGCGGGGCTGGCAGGATCACTAAGGCATTAGTGCTGAGGCAGGCTCCCTCATGGCTTTAGGCACCCTGCAACCAGTGCTGCACCCGACAGACAATCACCTATCAGGTCTAGGAGTTGGTGGAAGTGTGTCGGATGCCATCAAAGAGGCTGGGCCAGCAGCATTACTGCACCTCACAGGTGGCTGTTGGCCATTCCTGATTTCCTCAACTGCCGTTAGCTCCCTGCAGTCTCCTGTAACTGTTTGGGCTGTTTTTTTTACCTCAGAACGCTTAGCTTTGCAGCTGACCAATCAGACAGGGGGGGGGGATGCAAGGAGGCAGCAGCCTGGCAGCCTCATAGAAATCAATGGGGGAGCACATTTCCCCCCTTTTGATGAAATTAGGGGGTGAATTTCTAAAAATCCCTTCTTAGTTGAGCATCTATGCCATAGTAGGAGCGCTCTCCCCGAATTTGGTGTTTCTAGGTCCAGCGGTTTGGCATGGGCATTGATTTTACGGTGAGGGGACTTTCTTTTATATATATAGATGAGTGACTTGAAAATGTATGGAAAATCATAATCAGATACTGAGTTTTTACTAAATACTGTTGGAATATTAATCAAAGATGCAGCAATGGAATTTGGCCTTGAGAAAGGTCATTAGCACTGAATAGATGAAAGGTAACTGAACAAGAGGAAATCAAGTTGCCAAACGACAGCATCAAAACATTGGGCTTTGAAGAAAACTACAAATATCTTGGGATTTTGGAAACTGACAATGTCAAACATACCCTTGTTAAGAAAAATAGAACCAAGGAGTATTACCAAAGAGTTAAAAAGATATTACGAACAAAATGAAATAGAGGCAACACAGTAAAGGCAATTAACACATGGGCGGCCCCAGTTCTAAGATACAGAGCTGGCATTATCAATTGGAAACAAACAGAATTAAAGCAATAGATCTCAAAATTCGCAAAATGATGACAATGTATTACTCACTATATCCTAGAAGTAATGCTGATCATCTTTACTTACCAAGAAAATTAAGTCAAAGAGGTCTCCTGAAAGTTAAACAAACAGTTGACAAAGAAAAATGAGCACTGCATGACTACATCAACAAAAGCAAAGAGAAATTTCTAGTTCAAGTGTACAAAGCAGACTTATTTAAGATTATAGAAACCAAAGAAGATTTCAAAAAGATTGCAATCAAAACTCACTTTGACAACTGGAAGGAAAAGCACTTGCATGGGCAACATTTGAAAGACATAGAGAACAAAGTTGATAGTGAAAATACCTGGAAGTTACTCCAAAATGGGCACTTGAAGGTGAAAAAAAATGGAAGGACTCATTCTTGCTGTACAAGAGCAGGCAATCGAAATGAATAGTATGAAAGCCAAGATTCAGAAGACTTGGTGATATCAGCAAATGTTGACTTTGCAAGACAGAGAATGAAAAAGTTGACCACATGGTCAACCGATTGCATCCGATTGCAAACAGATAAACACCTGGAATGTAACACTTCTGATATCACAATTGTAAAAAAAAGAAGAAGACGGAAACAGAAGAATTCGTAGAAAAGCTTTTTGAAACTGCAGAAATGGATAATCTGACTTTAAAACTCAAAAACAAACAAAGACAAAAAAATTTTGGTATGGGATAAACTTTACAACTGGTATGATACCTTTATTTCAAAATAATGCAATATTTTCAGGCTTATATCGAGACGTATATACACTGTAGGTTTGGTTATTTTTCCTTTAGGATGCGAAGATACACTAATGTATGCTTTGGATTTATATTATTAAATCAGAAATAAATGTGAAAAAGAAGAAGAAGAGAGAAATAGGGTTTGAACCATTGACACTGCAATCCCAGGAGACAGCAGAATGAAAAAGAAAGAACAGGAGAAGACCACAAAATACCAAGACCAGCAAGTACAGTTAGAGTGCCTCTGGGAGAAGAAAGTTACCATCATGCCAGTTGTCATTGGAGTCCTTATAGCAGTGCCTAGAAGTCTCAAGAAACACTTGGACGTTCTGGGAACTGAGCAAATAACACCAGTTCAGATCCAGAAGACAGTGTTACGTGGAACACCAAGAATTATGCAAAGATATCTCTACAATTCCCAAGAACTTGGCTAGATCTCGAATTGCCGAACACCATCTACCAGTCCAGAACACCATCTCCCAGACTGTGAATCATCATCATCATCAATATGTTTTAAGGGGATATGTTTTAAATTACCAATTAACTATAATAAAATTACAGTCATGTGCTGCCTGTAATGCATCTTTTAATGAGATCAAGTCCCTTATAATCAGGACTGGCTTCTTTCACAATGCAATACTTGTGTAAGTAAATAAAGCATCTTCTGAACCCTGACCTCCATTTCTTTAGTTCCTTTATTCATGACCTTGCTGATTTTAATGACTTCTATCCCTCTTGTAATCATCATGTTTATGTGTGAGCAAAGCGTTTAAGATAGTGGGTAGCTGGCACGCTTCATACAGGAAATTACTGAGACGTTTCTGCACTACAACTTTGCACTGACTTTATAGAAATTTCCATCATTCATTCGTTTGTTCATTTGCTTTCTCTCTCTCTCTCAATCTCTCTCTCTCTCTCTCCCCCCCCACCATTGATCCTTCTCCCCAAATCATGAATCTTTATATTCAGTTATGAGAGCCAGTGTGGTGTAGTGGTTAAGAGTGTTGGACTATTATCTGGAAGACCCAGGTTGGAATTCCCATCTGTGCCATGGAAGCTTGCCGGGTGACCTTGGGCCAGTCACTCTGTTAGTCTAACGGTTAGACTCTAACCTGCCTCACAGGGTTGTTGTGAGGATAAAATGGAGGACAACAAAATGCTGTAAACCGCTTTGATTCCCCATGTGGCCTGGTAGCTTGCAGGCAAAGCTCCCTCTAAGCTGTGGAGTCTTGTGAGCAAAAATTCTGCTTAAAGTTGTGAGCAAGCAATGTGGCTACTGCGTAGATTAGTTTGCTCTGGAGCCATTTTTACTGGGCCAAGACAAAAATGGGTGAGACAGAGGCTAAAAAAACCTGTCAGCTAGCTCACACTAGCTCAGCTTAGAGGGAACACTGCTTGCAGGCCGTACCAAGAATACTTTTTCCCCTCCATCCACTGGAACATTCTGTTTTTATGAGCGTGGGTTTTGTGGCAGTGGCTTATCAACAGAACCGAGACTCCAGGAGTCCAGAAACTGGATCTCGCAAGCATTTCTTACTGCTAACTGGTAGCCATAAGAACATAAGAGAAGCCAGGAGCCCTCAGGAGGTCCAGCAGTGGGGCCAGGACACTAGAAGCCCTCCCACTGTTGCCCCCCCAAGCCCCAAGAATACAGAGCATCACTTGTCCCAGACCAAGAGTTCCTATCTATACCTTGTGGCTCATAGCCACTGATGGACCTCTGCTCCATATGTTTTATCTAATTCCCTCTTGAAGCCGTCCATGCTTGTAGCTGCCACCACCTCCTGTGGTAGGGAATTCCAGGTGTTAATCACTCTTTGAGTGAAGAAGTACTTCCTTTTATCTGTTCTAACCCAACTGCTCAGCAATTTCATGGATGCCCATGAGTTTTTATATTGTAAGAAAGGGAGAAAAGTACTTCTTTCTCTATCTGCTCTATTCCATGCATAATCTTATAAACCTCGATCGTGTCACCTCTCAACTGTCTTTTCTCCAAGCAAAGGAGCCCCAAGCACTTCAACCTTTCTTCATAGGGAAAGTGTTCCAACCCTTTTATCATTCTAGTTGCCCTTTTCTGCACTTTTTCCAATGCTATATCTTTTCTGTGGTGTGGTGACTAGAACTGTACACAGTACTCCAAATGAGGCCGCACCATCGATTTATAAAGGGGCATTATGATACTGGCTGATTTGTTTTCAATTCCCTTCCTAATAACCCCCAGCATAGCGCTGGCCTATTTCACTGCAGTCGCACACTGTCTCAACATTTTCATTGAGTTATCTACTACAACTCCAAGATCTCTCTCTTGGTCAGTCTCCAGCAGTTTGGACCCCATCAACATGTATTTATAGTTAGGATTTTTGGCTCCAATGTGCATCACTTTGCTCTTGGCCACATTAAACCCCATTTGCCACATTGACGCCCACTCACCCATCCTCAACAGATCCCTTTGGAGTGCCTCACAGTCCTCCTTAGTTCTCACCACCCTGAAAACATGGCCAGAAGGAAAAGACGGGAGCAGGCTGTCTCTTCCTCTTCGCCTTCTGTTCCAATACGCAGCCTGCCTGGGCTGCCTTTCAAAACGGCAAATGAAAGAATAACCAAGCTCTGCATCCTGCTTTGCTCATACTTGTCACTCGGCTCTCCATCCAGCTGAGATGAAGCCTTTTGTTCGAAATGGATTGGTCCCCTGATCCTAGGAGCAGCATCACCAAAGCTGCAGGCCCTAAGCCTTGGAATTATGGCCCAGGCCCAGCAAGGCTGACAGTTTGAGCCCTTGGCCTATATGGTGTAGTGGTTAAGTGCGCGGACTCTAGTCTGGGAGAACCGGGTTTGATTCCCCACTCCTCCACTTGCACCTGCTGGATGACCTTGGGCAAGCCGTAGTTCTGGCACAGCTGTTCTTGAAAAAGAGCAGTTTCTTTCAGAGCTCTCTCAGTCCCACCTACCTCACAGGGTGTCTGTTGTAGGGAGAGGAAGGGAAAGGAGTTTGTAGGCCACTCTGAGACTCCCTTAGGTAGTGAAGGGTGGGGTATAAATCCAATCTCTTCTCTTCTTCTCTTCTCCTCTGAATAGGGTTGCCAGCCTTCAGGCCATTGCTGGAGATCTCCTAGGATTACAGCTGGAGAAAATGGCCACTCTGGAAGGGGGTCTCTATGGCTTTATGTCCCATTGAAGTCCCTCCCCTCCCCCAAACCCCGCCCTCCTCAGGCCCCACCCACAAAAGCTCCAGGCATTTTCTTACCCAGAGCTGGCAACCCTACCGGCTCTGAATGAAGCACGCTTGGGATGAACGAAGGGTTTCCCCAGGTTTACTGACAATGCGGCTGGCGAGCAGAGGCACACTCTTCCGGGTCCACTGCAGTTCCTGGTCCTACAAAGGGGTAACTCTGCTTAGGATTGGGCCACCACGGGTGGCAAAGATGGTGGAGGGGAAGCTGCATCCTGTGAGCCGTGAGCTTTCTCAGGAGCCTGGAAACAGCTGGCCAGTCTATAGTCACAACAGTTGGTCTGGGGTCATTGGGGCGGGGGGGGGGGGGGGTTGAGCTGAATATCCCTTTCCACTTTGTCCATTACTGGATGCTGCCTTAGGCCTGGTTGGCCATGTTGGTCCATTTTGGTCGGTTGGTTGGTTTTTGCCAACAAGTCGCAGCTGACTTATGGCAACTCCTGATGGGGTTTTCAAAGGAAGAGGTGGACAGAGGTGCCTTGCCATAGCCCACCTCTGCATCCCGACCCTGGACTTCCTTAGAGGTCTCCGCTCCAAGTACTTGCTAGGGCCGGCCCTGCTTAGCTTCTGAGATCGGGCTTGCCTGTACCATCCAGGTCAGGACTGTTGGTCTTCTACAGCAAAATCGAAAACCAAAAGCTGTATCATATCTTTCTTTGTTGAGAGGGGGCATCCGGCTGTACGGGTGCAAAGAGAGGATGGACAGGGAGTGATTCCACACTTCACAATACAAGCTGGTCCCTTTAATGACCTTGTCATGGTTCAAGGGGGTACGTGCCTCAGTCATCAAGTGAGACAATTTAGATCTCAGGCTCTCGGAGAGAGTAGCCAAAATCTGGGAGGGCCTGGCTCTGTAGAGCGAGCAGCTAATGTAAAGGTGCAAAGATGCTCAAGCCAAACTCTGACAGCAACCACAAAGGCAACCCGATCAAGGGCTTGCCTGACATGTAATTGAGTGAATTAAGCCAGGGAAATTAGCGCGGCAACACTTCCCAGTTCATGGCATGCCTGTACTCTGCCCTAGTGAATGGTGTATTTCTGCCCTGTTGGCTTAGATTCAAGTGCTATCTCTTAACTGAGTTGTCAATATTTGAATGATCCAATTGTCACTTTGGGAATTCGGCATGCCTTTCTTATCACCACTCCTTAAGCAGTGTTAACAACTAAGGCTTCATTTAGTACACACCATGGGGACATTTAACATATAGATGAAGCAACATTTTAAAAAAAATTCCAAATTGCATAATGTTGCATAAAAGCAATTAAACGTGCTCGGTTAACAATTTAGGGGGTTAAAGTCCATTTTTAATCTGTTCTTCCCCAGTTAACATTCTCCTCTCTATTAAAAAGAGATCTAGAAGCTGCTGCCATAAAGGGCCGCACCTTTGTATTCTTGGTGCATCCGCCAGTGGGCGTTCCCCACATTATGGTTTAATGGCACAGGAGTGATGATATGCAAGTCCCATCTCGGGAAACATAGTCATATAGGAGTAGTGTGCTACTACAAGTATATTATACGCAGGGGTCATTTCGTAGAAAAAGAGGTGCAGGAGCTCATTAGCATAACTCATTTGCACAACTCATTTGCATATGCCTCACCCCCTAACATACCGGAAGTGTGTCAGAAGGCAACACCCACCCCTCAGGCTCCACTCCACAGGTGAGTGAAACTGACCTGCTCTTCCTCCATTCCCTTCCCCATCCAATACTTTGTGCAATAAAAATAAGCGTAAAGAACACACCCTCATTCTCTTCCTGCTCCCTTGAAACCACCAGGTTTCAAGTAGACTTGAGGTACCCAGGACATGTGCACCACCCATCCCTTCCCCTTCCCCTCCCCACAACAAGACACCCTGTGAGGTAGGTGGGGCTGAGAGAGGTCTTTGGAGAACTGCTCATGAGAGAACAGCTCTGAGAGAACTTGTGACTGGCCCAAGGTCACACCAGCAGCTGCATGTGGAGGAGTGGGGAATCAAACCCGGTTCTCCCAGATTAGAGTCCAACTCCTGACCACTACACCAAACTGATGGGGTGGAAGCTGCTGAAGGGTTGGTGAAATTTCTCCAGTACTTATGTGCCATGTGCCCAGATTAAAAATGGTGTACTTAGAAAGTTTATATGCCACCTTGAGCAAGTCTCTGGAAAAGCAGCACACAGTTATAAAAGGAACAATGATAAAATTATCAATATTAAAACAAAACATTAAAAACAATAGAGACCCTAGCAGGGCTTTCCCCGGGGCGCTGCGCCTCTGCACTGCTCAGGGAAGCCAAGGAGGGGGCGGGGCTTGGTCATGTGTCTGCCCCCTGGGCTCCTCACTCCCGGAGCTGCGCTCCTGTGCGCTCCTGCTCCAACGGACCCCTGGCTTTCAAGAACAGCTCTGACAGAACTATGGCTTGCCCAAGGTCATCCAGCAGCTGAAAGTGGAGGTGTGGGGGAATCAAACCCGGTTCTCCCAGATTAGAGTCTGCGCTCCTAACCACCCAAGCCAAACTGGCTCTCAAAGAAGGAATTCCAGTGTTGCTGCACAGAGGCAGGCAATGGCAAACCACCTCTGTTTGTCTCTGCCCTGACCTGGAGGGCCCGGGCTAGCCCCATCTCATCAAATCTCTGAAGCTACGCAGGGTCAGCCCTGGTTAGTCCTTGGAGGAAGGGAGACCAGACCACCCAGGAAGCCCAGGGTTACTAGGCAGAGGCAGGCCACAGCAAACCACCTCTGAAATGCCTCTTGCTTTGAAAACCCTCCGGGGTTGCCATAAATTAGCTGCGACTTGATGGCATGTTCCACCACCATTACAAGTGGATCAGAGAAAGATGCAGGCAGTGCTAAGCCACCATGCACTCCCCCCGCTACATACTACTCCCCCCTGAAAGAACGCAGACCCTACCTAAATATCCCATGGAAGCAAACCAAAGGACATGCCGAGCCCCATGGTCTTCCCCGGGGGGGGGGGGGGGGGAACCAACATCCCCAGAATGCTGCTCTCTCTCAAGATATGTGTAGGACATCCTTCTTCCTGTGTTATGCTTTCAGCCCCAGAGGGGCTTTTTTTTGTGGGGGGAGAGTAATCCACTGTAATAGAAATGTGGTAAGCAGCCATAAAATCACCTTTTTAAACCGTATGTGCATGAATGCTGACCAAAATGAGGCTTGCTACAGAGACACAAGACTGCTTTCACCTGCCTGGCGTAGACTTTTTACTTGTTTCCCCCATGAGGTCATCTTTTGTTCACGTACAGATCATGACTAGCCTATTCCTTGCACACACATAATCTGCTTTATTTTAAACCGATTTTAAAAACGGTGTTTCCCCAGCAAGACCTTACCACCATGAGCAATTTCTTGTGTCTGAAAGGGAAACGGAAGGAAACGCCCACCTCATTCTTCTGCATTTTGTCAGTGAACTTCCCTGTACTTGCAGGGAAACCACCTTCCTGGCACCAGTACAACTTTTTTTAAAAAATGGGGGGTCTGATAACTAGTGTTGCCAGCCTCCAGGTGGGGCCTGGGAATCTCCCGCTGTTACAACTGATCTCCAGCTGACAGAGATCAGCTCCCCTGGAGAAAATGGCTGCTTTGAAGGGTGGACTCTATGGCATTGTACCATGCTGAGGCCCCTTCCCTCCCCAAACCCCACCTTCTCCTGGCTCCACCCCCAAAATCCCCAGGTATTTTCCAACCCGGACTTGGCAACCCTACTGATAACAACAACTTTGTAGGGCTGTTTGAGCAGCAGTACAAATGCCACTGTTCTGCCCCCACCCACCCTGTACTTGTGAGTGTCTGTTAAATTTGTGGCTCTGTCCTTCCCTGAGCCTTCATGATTTGTCCTGCAGCCACTTCCAAAAATGTCATTTTTTTTCTAAAAACCAGACAGCTCCCCTATGAACTGCTTTACCACGCATGACTCCGTGGTGAATTGTCTAGATGGCATCCACCGTAAGGAGCCATGCGGTCAGCTGTTTTTTAAAAAAATCCTGTTTGCACATGCGCATATGCACCTCACCATCTACTTGTTTTTCCACGCAAGCACAGACTAAAATGGTAACAGCACCGCCAGCGGTACCTTCCTCTAGGTACCATTTCAGTTAACAAAGTGCATAAATATCACGGGACCTTCAGAAACATTAAATTGTTTGGATCGTTTGAGCAGAGCTCTGTGGACATGGCAAGTTTAAGTGGTTATGCACACATCGCTAAGACTTTTTAAAAATGGCAGCCGCTTGGAATGGTCTTGAGACTATCCCTACGGACTGATTGCAAACTGGTGGAATGATCAGACGAGGGAAAGTCTGCCATTGGCCTGCTGGCCAGCTTAGGACAGACTTTCACCAGACTTTCACCACTATCTTTTAAGTACGGATCCCCAATGGGAATCGACGGGCTGATCACAGAAGCAGCACAATTCCCAGATGTTGTTGTCTGGATGTGCCTTTTAAATCCACCAGGCACTTGTGCTTGGTGCAGCTCGAAAGAGCTGTCTGAACGCAACCTCAGCCACACCTCAGCCTGCCTTTTAAAAATGGGGGACAGGGCGGGAATCTTCCTACAGTGCCTGGACAAACATGTGGAGGTTTCTTTTTAAAAGAAAAGAAAAGAAAGAAAAACGTTGTAATCAGGGCTTTTTTCTGGGAGTTCCAGAACCTCTTCAACAAAATTATTTTAAAAATATTTAAAAGTTCATGAGTTTTTAATAAACACATTGAAAACTTCATTTCCCTCTTGAGAGTTCCAGCACCTCGTTTTCCAGGAAAAAAAGAAAAGAAAAGAAAAAACCCTGGTTGTAATGTTGCAATATTGCAAGGCAATGCTACACATGCATCCTTCCCCAGTTTAAAGCAGGGTGGGTGGAGAATCCTGATGGTTTCCTGAGGACACAGCAGTGGGGAGGGGGGGTGTTTCAGTGTACATCAGGTGTGAAAGAGAAACCACAGCTAGCAATGGAGGGAAAACAGACTGCCCTCTGCCCTAGGGTTACCAGAGAGCAGCGGGAGCAACATTGAGGAGGGGAATGAAGGCATCAGTGATCATCTACGAATTCCCCAAATCTCTATGGTAAAAACCATAGAGATTTGAGCAATTTTTTGAGCACTCACCTGGAAGTGACATCATAACATCATGTGCTGTGGTTTTCCCAGTCTCCACCTCCACCCACACACCTGATGCTACCTCCCAAATGCTCCCAACTGGCAACTCTACACTGCCCTGCATAATATATGTTACAAGTGCAATTCCACACCCCATTGCACGAACAATCTGATCACTGCAGAAAACCACTCTCATGTGGAAGCTGCTCAGATATACATTCTGACAGTAAGAAACCTTCCTAGAGAAACCTTCAGAATCCTTTAGCACAGCCACTCTTCCAAGAGTTACGTTAGGTCTGGTTTATCTAACACTAGGTTATCAGGATGGTTAAAGATCAGAGCAATCGGGACTTGTTTTCACTTACTCTCTAAATGTCAGAGTTCCTTTTCCTCCCTTCTTTTGGCTCTGTTGCATCTGCTCTAGTTGCTGAACAATCTTCAAGGGCAGGCCCATCTGTCCAGTATATTGCAGTAGTCATTCTGTAAGGCTACAAAGGTGTTCGTTATAGTCACAAGAAGTATATTGGTTAATGTAATATGTTTACATTGCTTTTTATGAGTTTTGTTGTTGTTGTTGAGCTGGTTATTTTATAAAACTTTATTGTATCATACTATTTTACAAACCTATTACAATGAGTGTTATGGTGTTCTAAGTAGAAGAGAAGCAGTTGTTCTACAGGTGTAATAATACTAATAAATGACCAAAGTAACTCCTGGCGTTAGGTGGCCATGCCCTGAGCAGGACCAGAAACACAAGCAGAACAGGGACTTATTCTTTAAAGTAATAACAGCAAGACCATATTGAGCATGAGGGGGTTGGATTAGATTTTCTCTGGATCCCATTTAGTATATGATGCTGCAGTTAGACCATTTTAATTGGAATTTGATGAAGAAGAGATGGTTTTGATACCCTACTTTTCTCTACCTGAAGGAAGAAGAAGATTGAAAGAGAGAGTTTGGATTTATACCCTACCCTTCACTACCTGAAGTAGTCTCAGAGCAGCTTTCAATATTCTTTCTCTTTCCCTCCCCACAACAGACACCCTGTAAGGTAGGTGGGGCTGAGAGAGCTCTCTTGAGAACTGCCCTTGAGAGATCAGCTGTGAAAGAACTTGTGACTGACCCAAGGTCACACCAGCAGCTGCATGTGGAGGAGTGGGGAATCAAACCCATTTCTCCCAGATTAGAGTCCGCGCTCCTAATCACTACACCAAACTGGCTCTCTACACCAAATTGGCTCAAAGTGGTTTACAATGGCCTTTCCCTTCCTCCCCCCATAATAGGCACTTTGTGAGACAGGTGGGGCTGAGAGAGTTCTGAGAGAACTGTGACCTGCCCAAGGTCACCCAGAAGGCTTTATGTGGAGGAACCAAAATGGGGAACCAAACCCAGCCCTCCAGGTTAGAGTCCACCACTCTCAACTGCTACACCACACTGGCTCAGTTCTTGGACTCGTTTCCTGGGCTGTAGAATGACTCTCAACCTGGCACAATAATGATGGTCTTTGCTTTGAAACTGACAGGCCATGAGGGAGATTTGGTAGCCCTTCTTGTTCAAGAAGTTCTCTTTGGGTGCGTTCAGACGGGCAGCTAATCCCGCCATTGCCCCAACTGTAATTTGATCTAGATCTTTTTGATCCAGCATTGCCCAGCCAGACAGCTCCTCCATGAATCGCTTTACCATGCATGACTGCAGTGGATTGTCTAGATGGCATCCACCTTAAGGAGCTGTGCGGTCAGCTGTTTTTTTTTTTAATCCTGTTTGCGCATGCCAATATGCACCTCACTGTCTACTAGTTTTGCCACACATGCGCGGACTTAAATAGTAAAAGCACCGCCAGCGGTACCTTCCTCTAGATACCATTTCAGTTAACAAAGTGAGGCACATGTGAACATGAGCAATCAGGATTTTTTTAAAAAAACAGCCGACCGCACACTTCCTTATGGTGGATGCCATCTAGACAATCCACTGCGGAATCACGCATGTAAAGTGATCCATGGGGGAGCTGTCTGGTTGTGCAATGCTGGATCAAAAAGTTCTAGATCAAATTACAGCCAAGCCAATGGTGGGATTAGCTGCACGTCTGAATACACCCTAGGGCTCCTTTCTGACATCTCCAGTTAAAACAGTCTCTGGTATTCTGACTGGGAAAGGCCTCACCCTGAGACATAGGGTAGCCACCTCTGGGTTAGGAAATACCTGGAGATTCGGGGGGGGGGGGAGCCTGGGGTGGGCAGGGTTTGGGGAGAAACCTCATCCAGGCATAATGCTGTAGAATCCACTCTCAAACACAGCTGCTTTCTCCAGGGGAACGGGTCTTGATCATCTGGAGATCAGCTATAATAGTGGGAGGTTTCCAGGTGCCACCTGGAGGTTGGGAACCCTACTGAGACCTTAGAGGGCTGCTGCCAATGAAATATAGGCTTATGATTGAGCTTGGCATAAGGGAGCATCACCTTTTTATTAAAATGAACCTCATGCTGATTGTGCCCATCTCCACCTATTCTCCTCGCAGAGCCCGGCTAGATCTGATTATCAAACAAGCCTTGTGAGAATGGGGCTCTGGGCCAGACTGAAATGTGATGTCTGTGTGGACGTTGTGCAGGCATGTTAACATCACATGTCGCGAGTGAGATGCTGGGAATGCACACTGTTCTGCCGGCAAATTCTTCTTGCATGTCAGTGTTGCCCCGAAATGGGGCTGGACTGCTTGGATTTGGGTGCTTCCCCAGAAGGCAGAGGAAGCTGGAGGGTATAGTGTCCAGACCTCTGGCCTCAGTGTTCCTTTGCTTATCTTACGGTCCCTTTATAACTCAACAGCCCCTGCTTCTCCGTCTCTCCCTTGGGACAATTAGCTGTGGAAGAAAAGATAAAATAAGACAGGAGAAGACCTCCTGGCGGAGGCCCATTCTCTCGCTTTCCTCTGTGGAATCCTTTAGAATTCTCAGCTCTTAGAAGAGATGGCAGGAGGGCAAATCCAGCTGGGGCTGCTGTGGAAGGGAGGGAGGTTTTCCCTCAGTAAAGATACACTCCAAACCTGCAAAAAAAGGGACAGGTCCTGGCTGGGAAATGGCAGCTGTGCTGTGATAGAGATCAGAAAAAAAGGTGCCGGGGCCAAAGGTTCCAGATCAGAAGTCCCCTGTGGCTTTAGAACAGAACAGACAAAGTAAGGGATGATTCTGCACTGGCTTTTCCCTCCATTGTTTTAGCAAACCCACATTGGAACAGAAATTCGCCTCTGCATTGCATGCTGCTTTTCGCTTCCTTTGATCTCCAGGTTTTATGGTAGCCTCCACACTCCATGCCCCTTTCGCTTTCTTTGATCATCGGATTTGATGGTACCTTCTGCATAGATTTATGGCTGTTTTATGGCCGTTCAGGGGTGGCTTTGCAGTCAGTATGGCGGTGCCCCAAGGTATCTGAATGTGGTTTTGAGCTGCACTTTCCCCTCCCAGTTGAGAAAATGTGGAGCGAATGCCAGATGCAGAATCGGCCCTTGTCATCCTGTCTAGTTTGGCCCCTCAGTGTGGGACTTCACTCGGGATTACTTCTGATGGGATTAGTGTCACACGGGGTCTCAAACATCTTGTTTCTGTGATTCATCCTTGCAAGGCATTAAACAGACTGCTTCCTTCTGAAGCACTTACACGCCCCCATCCACATCTCTAAAAAGTCTGCAAGCTCAGCTGTGTAGGGGTATGGTGTTGTGGCCTTAACCCAGGGCATTAAAATAAGCATGCAGCAAAATTTCAAACAGCAGCACAGTTCTTTATCAGTCTGGAGCTGCAGTGCCAACCACTTCCCCTTCTCCACCCCTGTTCCTGCCCACACCAAGTCCTGGAGTGGACTATGGCAGTCTGGAACAGTGTTTTCCAACCTGTGGGGCAGGACCCAAAAGTGGGGTGGCAAAGTCCTTGAAAGTGTGTCATGGGCCAGCCCTCCCTAATGACCACCTCTGCCCTTTCCATGGCTCTCCTTTGTATCCGGGAAACCAAAATCTGACCCTGGAAACAGTATCTTCCATATCCGGGGTCATTTCGAGGGGGAACAAGCAGGAATGGCATTCCAGGAGTAACAAGCTCAGGGCTAGAGCATCACAGGCTCACTTCACTTCCCTCTATGGTGCGTGCTGGCTCATGGCAATAATTTCACCTGCTGCTGGCACAGCTCCAGCACACCCAGGTCGCCAGCTTCGAGTCTGAGGAGTGAGTGCTGGGCTCCGGCAGCAGCCCCGCCCCCTCGTTAGTAACCTCCCGGCTATAGGGCACCCTGCTCCCAGCAGCCCTCACTTGTGGCGATGCATGGGGGTCTGCTGCTTGGTCTTGCTGTCTTCTGCATCGTCCCTCCGTGCCTATTTTCTTTGTGCTTTTGAAGCAGTTTTTCTCCAGGTAGGCTCGCCAGCTCCGAGTTGGGAAATACCTGTAGATTTTTGGGGTGGAGCCTGAGTGGTGGGCCTTGCCTTCTGACACACTTCTGGTAATGTTAGGGGGTGTGGCTTATGCAAATAAGTTATGCTAATGAGTTGTGCTAAAGAGCTCCTGCATCTCTTTTTCTATGAAATGGCCCCTGTATCATACAGGAGTTGGTATTTTTTCTTTACTGCATGTACATGTTGATCAAGTCAAATATGCCCTGATGGTTACTACTGTGAACTTCCTGACAGTTCAAGTGGTTCCTCAGTGGAACAGGCTTCCTTGGAAGGTGATAGGCTCACCTTCTTTGGAGGTTTTCAAACAGGGGCTAGATGGCCCTCTGACAGCAATGCTGATTCTGTGGACTTGGGCAGATCATGAGAAGGAGGGCAGGCAGGGTTGTCTCAGTGCTTAGTTCTCGTGGCACTTTCTTACACACCCAGGGAAATGCTGATCGCCACTTTGGGGTCAGGAAGCAATTTTTCTCCAGGCCAGTTTTGCCGCCATCTGGGTGTGGAACAGCTGTCACTGGGGGTGTGAATTTCCTGCATTGGTGCAGTGGGTTGGACTAGATGACCCTGGAGGTCCCTTCCAACTCTATGATTCTATGATTCTTAGAATCTCAGGGAGGATTAGAGAGAGTAGTGGAGAAGAAGGAAAGAGTGGCTGAAGCTGGAGTGCAACTGTGTGTGTTGGAACACCACCCCATAGTGAGGGAAGCTGTGCCCTTTGTACGATGGTTGTTGGTTTCTCGAAAACACTTGCTTAGCTGCTGTAGATAATGGAATGCTGCCCTAGATGGGTGCCAAGGTAATAGTTTGCCCACAGCATCAAAAGTCCTTGTGCCAACCTTGGATGGGTCACCAGTCCCAAGTACAGTTGGACTTGCAGGTCAGCATACTGAAAAGGTTGAAAACCACTGGTCTAAAAGTCTGGCCTGGATGAAGGAACAGATTACAATGCAGCCTGATTTGGAATACGGTGTACAGTTCTGGTCACCGCTCCTCAAAAAAGATATAGCATTGGAAAAGGTGCAGAAAAGGGCAACTAAAATTATTAAGGGGGTGGAACACCTTCCTTATGAAGAATGGTTAAAGAGGTTAGGGCTCTTCAGTTTGGAGAAATAGCAACTGAGGGGTGATTTGATAAGAGGTTTACAAAATGATGTATGGGATAGAGAAGGCAGAGAAAGAAGTACTTTTCTCCCTTTCTCACAATACAAGAACTTGTGGGCACTCCATGAAATTGCTGAGCAGTAAGCTTAGAACAGATAAAAGGAAGTATTTCTTCACCTGAAGTGTAATTAACACATGGAATTCACTGCTGCAGGAAGTGGTGGCAGCTACAAGCATAGATAGGCATCAAGAGGGAATTGGATAAACATGTTCATAGGTGGCTGTTAACCTCGAAGTCTAGTGGCCAAACTGTGGCTCAGGAGCCACATGCGGCTCTTTCACACATATTGTGTGGCTCCCAGCAGGGCAGCTGGGAAAGTGAAGGGGAGGCATGTTTTCCTTTTCCCCTCCCTCCCTCCCGCCTTCCCGTCTATTTGCTTTCTTTGTTTTTCTCTCTCTTCCTCTTTCTTTCTTTCCACCTCTTTCATTCTTTCCCCCTCTCTCTCTATTTCTCTCTCAGACAAATAAATATCATTAGCAAACAAACAAATATCACTGGACAAATAAATATCATTATCAATATCCATTTTTACCCCTTTTGTTTTTATTTTGGCAGTCTCATTTAATGTAAATAAAAGGTAAATTTGCACATTTTCCAATAAAAACGTTTGTGTAATATTTGTTCATGTCTTGCGGCTCTTAAACATCTGATGTTTATTCTATGTGGCTCTTATGTTGAGCAAGTTTGGCCACCCCTGGTCTAGATGAAACACTCTGTCTGGGGCAGTGATGCTCTGTATTCTTGGTGCTTTGGGGGGCAACAGTAGGAGGGCTTCTGGAATTTTTTGCCCCTCTGGTGGACCTCCTGGTGGCACCTGAGTTTTGGCCACTAAGTGACACACAGTGTTGGAGTGGATGGGCTATTGGCCTGATCCAACATACCAACGTGGCTTCTCTTATGTTCTTATAGGTACAAATAGGTATTTTTAAGAAAACTCATCAAAACACTATATGTGGCTCTATGTGTATTTGTGCCTAGGTGTGGATTTCCCTCTAAGTCCCTAACTCTACCCATTACAAATTCTTGTAAAGACTACCTGAGACAATTATTAGACAATGATTATTCAAAACACCTAATAGGAGGGGAATTAAGTAATGCTAACATTCCAGAGATGCTGTTAAACACTTAGGAAACCACTGTTAAGGTTGCTTCCCACTTCCTGTTGACTGTTTGCCACTGTTCGCCTTCCTTAAACCAGGTACAACATGTGCTTTAATCTTTAGGTAATGTCATGTGACTAATTAGATACAGGGAAAGAGGTAGTAATTGTGTAAGTTTCATCACCACAGTAAAATGGTCAGTTTCACCTCATATGAACAGTCAACTATTCCATGAGGCTGTAAGAAGAGGGGAAACCAGCTGGGACAGACCTGGTGTTTGACTTGATGGTACCACAGGGGGAAATGCCAATTATGAATGCTTTCCATGCATTCAAAATCCCTGCCAGGACTAAACCTGGCACCTCAGGGAATGAGTTCTAGGTTGGATTGCATCTCACATATTATTTTTCTACCAGCAAAGACGTTTTCATGTAGGGAGCATTTTAAAAAATGCCATCCTGCCTGCAGTCTGAAGTGGTGCATAGGGTTGCCAAGTCTTCGGAACTCACTGGCGGGGGGGAGTCCTCCTCCGGCCGGAAGTTCCTCCTGGTGTGCACGCTTTGCGCGCGCGCCCAGCGATGTCACCGGAAGTGACATCAGCACGTTGGGGGCGTTGCCAGAGCGATGCTCTGGCAATCGCCCCAAAACTCTATGGAACACAGCGTCGCACTGGCAATGCCCCCAACGTGCTGACGTCACTTCCAGTGATGTCATTACATCGCCCTCGCTGGATGACTTCGGAGGTGGGGTTCCCCCCGCCGGCCAAATGCTGGCCGGTGGATCGGGATCCCTTTTGCGGGGGATCCCCCACCCCCCGGGCACCCTGGTAGCCCTAGTGGTGCAATTCATTCTACCACCTCACAATGTCTATTGGCTCATTCTGCTACATATGTAGAGTAGGCCCCTCTGAGTATCATTACTTTTAAAGGTGTGTCTGGGAGGCACCCTTGCATTCTCAATAGGTTTGTGCTTGATCAATGGCCATGTTACATTTGCTGGCATTAGGGACTTGAAGGGTGCTAGAAGAAGCAGCGTAGCAGGAATGGCAGACAGTTTTAAGTCTCAGGCTTCAGCCTGTACAGCCCAGGCCAGCCTGACCTTGTCAGATCTCGGAAGCTAAACAGAGTCAGCCCTGGTTAGTAAATGGATGGGTCCAGGGTCATGACGTGGAGGCAGGCAATGGCAAACCACCTCTGAGCATCTCTTGCCCTGAAAACCCATCTGGGGTCGCCAGAACACAGTGTTCCCTCTAAGCTGAGTTTGTGTGAGCCAGCTCACAGTTTTTTTAGCCTCCGGCTCGCGCATTTCTGTCTTGCCTCAGGAAGGATGGCTCCAGAGCAAACTCATTTATGCAGTAGCCAAATCGCTCGCTCACAACTTTTAATGCCCAGTAGCTCACAAAATAGAATTTTTGTTCACAAGACTCCACAGCTTAGGGGGACCATTGGCCAGAAGTTGTCTGCAACCTGAGGGAGAAATAAATAAATGAATAAATCCAAAGTAGATCTATGGCAAGAAGATCTCAGAATCTTGGTGGGTGATGGTTGAAGAGCAGCATCAGTTTTATTAGATCTTTGTATCCTGATAGGTTGTTCGATGCAAAGGCCATAAGCTGAGCACCACAACCTCCCTCCCCTTCAGAGAGGATGAACGAAGTCTCTGAAGCATATTCCTCCCTGGGGATTCATCATGGGGTGGGTGGCTGGAGAGAAGGAGGAGAGGAATGACTCTTAGTATCCTCGGTTGCTGGAGCAGGAACACGGTCTGTTGGCTTGTGTTTTGAGCTGCGTATGCCAGAGGTGTTGCTACAGAGCGAACTGGGATTTCTGCACTCAGACCACAAACAACAGTTGATATGAACCACAGTTAACATGTCAGGTCCAGATCCTTGCATACATGGAATTAGGAGCCGGTTTTTGGCCACTGGCCAGCAAGGCATCCACTGGTTGAAGAACAAGTCCGCACCCAGGTTTGCAGAGCCTGTTTTCAGGCATGACACTAAACCCGAGTTTAAAACAATTGTATAATTTATTATCAGATGTAAATTATTGTGATGACTGAATGATGCACTGGCCCTGGTATCTCCACATTTGTCATTTTGATTGCAATATGACACCCTACAAAAACCATAGTTTCTTTCTTTGAAGAAGGGAGAAAAAACCCTAAGTGGAACAGAAAGTGTTACTCATGTAAGAGGGTTGCCAGGTCTGGGTGGGAAATCCCAGGAGGCTTTGGGGTGGAGTCTGAAGAGGGGAGGGTTTGGGGAGGGGAGGACAGGGACCTTGGCAAGGTACAGTGCCATGGGGTCCACCTTCCAAAGCAGCCATTTTCTCCAGGGGAACTGATTTCTATTGCCTGGAGATCAGTTGTAATCTGAGGAGGTCTCCAGCCACCACCTGAAGGTTGGCAACCCTACTGGGGTAACCCCGTGTAGGTTGGGATGTAAACTACTTTTGCTCTGCTGCAGGTAGATACCCTTTTGGGGGGAGGAGGTACTCCCAAGATGGCTACAAGAATTTCTGCAGGATATTTTCATGTATTTATTCATTCATTTGATTTATAAACTGTCCTCCCCCAGAGGGCTCAGAGTAGTGTACATTATAATTAAAACGTAATGAAATTGTATACATCAAATAGTCAAACAAAAGAACAGAATAAAACACTTAAAATTCAGTCAGATCATTGATGGCATTCAGTATATATCACTCCCTTCTGTGTTGGGGGGGGGGGCGTGGGACAAATACGGTGGAGGCCATTGCTGTCCTCAGCCATAGGCCCAGTGGAACATCTCTTGTCTTCCACGCCCCGCGGAAGCATGCTAACATGTTTTCAGGCTTGTTGAGCCAAATATTTCAGCCAAATCATTATTTCTCCCAGACAAAAAATGGTTGCCTTGTAGTTTTAAGACAAATGTGGACAAACACGACCTAAACAGAGAACAAGTATACAGGAAACAGTCGTGAGAATCTGACCACAAATCAAGCAGTCAACAAGACTTGCAAAGAAATAGCCTTCTGTGTGTTGCAGTCTAAAGTACTACAACATAACAAATAAATTTCCACAAGTCACAAGAAAATCACAGGGCAAAAATATATCGTCCAACGTTGTCTCTGGATTACATAACAGAGTTTCAAAACTGGATCTTCCTCAGGAGATTTTAGAATGGTACAAAAGTTCTCTTGCTCTTTAAGTGCTTTACAACAAGTCATGAAAGATAATACATTCAAATAGGATGCTCATCTCAATATGTCCAGGCTCAAATGTGCTGCTAAGCTTCTAATGGATCCCAGGCCAGGTTTTCTCAGCAGTTTCCCTCTCTTTATGTCCATAACCTTAGATAGAGAGAGAGAGAAAAGGATTCTCTGGCATTTGGTTTTGTGCTGAAAAGAGGCAAGAGAATAAAACCATCTCCCATTTTCCTCTCATGGTTCATTTGCAGGTATGGGGGGAAAGCCAGTCACCCTCCGTGACCAGCATAAGATCAGTTACAGCAATGTACATTAGTCTTATAAGTTTCAGGAAATACACAATATTTAAAATTACTGAATGGCCTATGTATTCTTAAAATCACAGAACAGACTGAACAAAACATCTACATTTTATGACTCAGCAACATTCTGTGTTAATTTCCTGCGAATTCTGCATGATGCTGCAAGAAAACTGTCACAGGGGAGTGTGAGCTGAGGATTTGTGTCTAAAAGGAACTTCCTTATAATTTCAGATTCCGAGCAGGTGGAAAACCTCCCCAGCAAGGATGCAATAATCTTCATGTGGATTTCCTGGTAGAAGCGGCAGTGAAGCAAAATATGCTCCTTTGCCTTGACCTTCCCTGCTCCACACGGGCAAACCCTCTCTGCTAATGGGATCTTTCTATAACAGCCCTCCACTAATGCATAGGGGAGTATATTCCATCTAGCCGTAGAGTAAGCCCTGCAGTGGGACAGGATCTCTAACAGCAAATAAGTAAGCTGCCGGAATAATAACGTATCTAGTGTCCTTTGACACCAGGAAATTTGAAACTCTGCTGATGTCTCCCTGCCTTTCAGTCTCCAGTATCCTTTGCTTGACCAGGGCTTTTCCTTGAGCAAAGGACATTTTTAAGAGAAACTCTGGGGACAGGCCTAACATATTCAGCTTGTGACAGACTGCCTTTAACCAAGTCGATCGAAAGCCATCCCGGAGAATTAACGATGTAAGGTCTTGGGAGGAAGAACAACAGATTGCTTTAGCATAGGAAAAGGAGTATGACAAGGATGCAGGGGTCCTTTGGGGCTGGAGCAAGGCGGAGCAAAGCTCCGCCAGCTCAAGAGTGGCCGCTAGGGCAGCCACGGGCTGAATCAGATTCTCTGATCTGATAAAAGCGACTGGAGGGGAGGGGGTTTGAGGGAGAGGCTCCAAACTTGCAGGATAGCTGCTGGGGCCTCTCCTCAAAATATCCACCAAGTTTCAAGAAGATTGGACCAGGGGGTCCAATTCTACGGGCCCCCAAACAGGTTGCCCCCATTCCCTCCATTGTTCTCTATGGGAGGGAAAAAGTAACATTTTTTTCCACCATAGAGAACAATGGAGGGGATGGGACAACCTGTTTGGGGGCCCGTAGAATTGGACCCCCTGGTCCAATCTTCTTGAAACTTGGTGGGTATTTCGAGGAGAGGCCCCAGCAGCTACCCTGCAAGTTTAGAGCCTCTCCCTCAAACCCCCTTTCCTCCAGCCCCTCATATACCCTATGAGTTTTTGCCATTGATTTCAATGGCCCATAGGTATAATGGGGCTGAAACTGACATTCCCTTTCTGACACACTTCTGGTGATGTCGGGACGTGGCATATGCTAATGAGTTATGCTAATGAGCTCCTGCACCTCTTTTTCTACGAAAGGACCCCTGCAAGGATGTATATTGTCACCTTGCTTATTTAATGTACATGCAGAGTACATCATACAAAATGCAAACCTAGATGAATCACAAGCCGGAATTAAGATTGCTGGGGAAAACATCAACAACCTCAGATATGCAGATGATACCACTCTTATGGCAGAAAGTGAAGAGGACCTCAAGAGCCTCTTGCTAAATGTGAAAGAGGAGAGCGCAAAAGTTGGCTTGAAACTCAACATCAAAAAAACTAAGATCATGGTATCCGGCCCCATCACTCCTTGGCAAATAGAAGGAGAAGTCATGGAAGCAGTGACAGACTTCACCTCCCTGGGATCCAAGATCACTGCAGATGGTGACTGCAGCCATAAAATTAAAAGACGCCCACTCAATGTCCCCGAGCCAGCGGCAGGCCGGTGGGAAAGCCCAGCAGGAACTCATTAGCATAATAAGCCACACCCAACCACAGAAAGTAATCAGCATATTAGGCCACACCCCTGACAGCACAGCTTATTAGCATATTAGGAGGGGCAGAGAAAGCACAGGGCAGGCATGGAAGCTTGCATCTTCCCCCCCCCCCCCGAGCTTCTCTGCCCCACTTCAGCATCACCTTTCTAGTCTGTCCCCCCCTCTCCAAACCAGATGGCCGGGGAAAGCTACTGCTGAAGTGCCTGGGATCTTCAGTGCCTTTCAAGGCGCAAGGATCTTTCAGATCCCAGGCACTTCAGCATTGCCTTTCTAGGCTCTTACCCCCACCCCACACGAACCAGACAACCAGGGAAATGTGGTGCTGAAGTGCCTGGGAAAGAAAGGCCTTTTCAACCCGCCTGGGTTCCCTGCCTGCCCTTTTCCAGCTGGGACATGTCAGCTACAGAAGGGTAGGCAGAGAGAGGCTTTTCCTTGTCAATTTCACTCTCAGCTGACTGGCGGGGAAGGAGGGGCTCCCCAGAGGGAAAGAGGGCATTTTAACATGCCGCCTTTCCCTCTTGTGTGTAAGGTGGGGAGGGCAGCGTGCTCTGTAGCCACGCATGCCAGAGGTTATGGTTGTAGGCGTGGCCAACTCAGGAGCCAGCCGGAACTCCATTCCTGCCCCAAAATAGCCCTGGATGTAGGTAAAGAGAGAAGCCAAAGGAGAGGCCCACTATTCAATGTAATCTTTTAATAATTTGGGGGGGGGGGGGAGTTGTCTATGTTGTTGTTCAGTCGCACAGTCGAGTCTGACTCATTGTAACCCCATGGACCACATCACGCCAGGCCCTCCTGTCTTCCATCGTGCTCCGGAGTTTGCTCAATTTCATGTTTGTGGCATCGATAACACTGTCTAACCATCTCATCCTTTGCCGTCCCCTTCTTCTTTGACCTTCAATCTTTCCCAGCATCAGGGTCTTCTCCAGTGAGTCCTCTCTCCTCCTTTGGTGGCCAAAGTATTTGAGCTTCAGCTTCAGGAGCTGGCCTTCCAGGGAATAGTCAGGGTTGATTTCTTTTAGGGTTGACTGATTTGATCTTGCAGTCCAAGGAACTCTCAAGAGTCTTCTCCAGCACCATAATTCGAAAGAATCTATTCTTCGGCGCTCGGCCTTCCTTATAGTCCAGCTCTTGCAGCCATGCATTATTAAGTTGTCTATACCTGGGGGTTTTCCTCTCTTAAGTTGGCCAATGAGGGACTTGATTTCCTTTGCTGTGACTGGGGGCCATTCTGGTAGATCTTCTGGCTTCTGGAGATGAAATACTTGAGGAGCCTCAGCATGTCGTTTCCAGAAGTACACCCTCAAGGTTAGGAATCCAGGAAGTAGGTAGAGATTTTAAACCGAAATGGCTTCAATTTGCACTGTTTCAAAGCTTCTGTTTTACTCCGGGGGTGGTAATGATGAACTCAGCAACCATAATTACGGGAGAGATGTAATAAGTAACTGATTTGGGCCCCACAATTTTGTGAAATGCAAGAGACATTGCTAGTTGTTGCTGCTGTTTCTTTGGGAAAGTAGTTCCTTGATGCCATTCTTCCTAGAGAATCTGCCCACATCTTACTGCTTATCCACAAGCCAACTTCCCATTGTGTGAATGGTCCCTCCTACTGTCTGCCTCAAATATCTGGCCCAGGGGTGGTCAACCTGTGGCTCGGGAGCCACATGCGGCTCTTTCACACATATTGTGCGGCTCCTGGCAGGGTGGCTGGGGAAGCAAAGGGGAGGCATGCTTTTTCTCTCTTTCTCCCTTCCTTCCTTCCTTCCCTCCTCCCTCCCATCTATTTGCTTTCCTAGTTTCTCTCTCTCTCTCTCTTTCCACTTCTTTAATTCTTTCTTTCCATCTCTCTCTTTCTCTCTCTCTCAATATCATTAGCAAACAAGTAATATCATTATCAATAACCGGTTTTCCTCGTTTTTTTTTATTTTTGGCAGTCCCATTTAACGTTAATAAAAAGCAAATTTGCATATTTTTAAAAATAAAAATGTGTGTGTGATATTTGTTCCTGTCTTGCGGCTCTCAGACATCTGACGTTTATTCTATGTGGCTCTTACGTTAAGCAAGGTTGGCCACCCCTGATCTGGCCTGTTAGTGTAATAGAGTAACCCTGAGCTCTAGTATTATGCAAGACAGAGATAGTTTCTCTCTTTCTCCCCCCAAGTATGGATGATTGTGTAGTCTTCTATCATATTGTCATGCTTTTCAAAACCCCATTTAAGATACAAATGGTGGCATTACCAGTTTATGCCACAGTGTCCTTAGAATGGATGACTGCAGCTCAATGGCTGTGGATTAGTTCCCTTTTTCCCTACAACATGAGCTACAGCTATTGTAGAGATATGGTCAAGTATGATGGTCACTCAGAGGAATTTAGCTTGGATGCGTTGACCCATTTATGTGAGGCAAGGCTAATAGCACGCTAAATGAGCAAGTCATAAGCCTGGCCCAAGTGTCCCCCCCTCCACACCATTAGTTCATGGTTGATTTGGGACTCTAATCAATCACGCAGATCTGCTCTGCTTTGTGCTTGCATTTGGCCTTTGGGGATATTACAAATCTGATTCTACAGATCCATTCCATTTTATTTCATCTAAAAAAACTTGCCTGGGACAGGCAGGCAGGAAGAAACTAAGAACTTTGTTTACCTGGGATTTTAATGATATCTAAGTGATAGAAAGTACAACGTAAACAGAGTTACACCCTTCAGAGCCTAGGACAGCTCTGTGAACAGCACACTTGCTGTTTCTAATTTCCTGAAAGGTGTGGCATTTGTTTTATATCATTGCTATAAATGCCGACTGTGTGAAATGGTCCCTCCTTTTGCCTGCCTCAGGACAAACAGTCTAATATTTGAAATAAAATGGCAAATGTGTAAATGAAACGGAAGAGTTGGATCATGCCCAAAGTTCTCATGAGATTATACATTATGCCATCATGGGTGGGGGGGGGGGGTGCGCTCAGCACAGAGGTCTGATTCCAGCTCCCTTCGATGCCCTTAACCAAAGCAAGGAAACAGAAAGGATAATAAAGTTAGAAAATGAGTATGTGGGCACACATTTTATGAGAGCTGACAAAGATATTTATGATAAGAGAAACAGTGAATGCAAGGTCATGACCTGTTTTAGGATACAGTAACAGATTAAATCAGGTGTGCAGGAGAGGAGAGGCTGGGTTTGGTGTGTTTTTTTGGAAGAAAAGAATGAAGTACTTTGTTTCATTTCTTGGAATTTACAGTCAAATTTAGGTATGCTTGGCTGATGAAAGTATGTGAGTCATACATTGCTAAGTTATTGTTTTGCTGGGGAAAGTGTGGGTCTGCCCCAGGAACTTCATAATGTAGTTTGGGGGGTGGGGGGGAGTTGTGCCGTGTTGCTTGTTGAACGGCTGAAAAAGTTTTGCCTCCTCATTGGTTCCTTGTGAGAAATACCGACTGATGCTTCTCTCCCAGATAGGACAGATTATATCTATCTGAGACCAAGAAAACTGGGCCTTCTGTAGGGTTGCCTGGTCTGGGTTGGAAAATACATAAAGAACATAAGAGAAGCCAATGTTGGATCAGGCCAATGGCCCATCCAGTCCAACACTCTGTCACACAATGGCCAAAAACACCAGGTGCCATCAGAAGGTCCAGCAGTGGGGCCAGGACACTAGAAGCCCTCCCACTGTTACCTCCACCAAGAATACAGAGCATCACTTGCCCCAGACTGAGAGTTCCTATCTATACATTGTGGCTAATAGCCACTGATGGACCTCTGCTCCATAGGTTTATCGAGTTCCCTCTTGAAGCTGTCCATGCTAGTAGCCGCCACCACCTCCTGTGGCAGTGAATTCCATGTGTTAATCACTCTTTGGTTGAAGAAGTACTTACTTTGATCCATATCCAACTGCTCAGCAATTTCATGGAGTGCCCACGAGTTCTTGTCTTGTGAGAAAGGGAGAAAAGCACTTCCTTTTCTACCTGCTCTGTCCCATGCATAATCTTGTAAACCTCGATCATTTCACCCCTCAGTCATTTCTCCAAGCTAAAGAGCCCCAAGTGCTTCAACTTTTCTTCATAGGGAAAGTGTGCCAAACCTTTTAATTCCAAATTAGGTCACACCATCGATTTATACAGGGGCATTATGCCACTGGCTGATTTGTTTTCAGTTCTCTTCCTGATAATCTCCAGCACAGCATTAGCCTTTTTTATTGCAGTTGCACACTGTCTTGACATTTTCATTGAGTTATCAACTACGACGCCACGATCTCTCTCTTGTTCAGTCTCTGCCAGTTTGGAACCCATCCCCATGTATTTATAGTTAGGGTTTTTGGCCCCAATGTGCATCACTTTGCACTTGGCCACATTGAACCCCATTTGCCCCACTGATGCCCACTTGCCCACCCTTGACAGATTCCTTTGGAGTGCCTCACAATCCTCCCTGGTTCTTGCCACCCTGAACAATTTCGTGTCACCCACAAATTTAGCCACTTCACTACTTACTCCCAACTCCAAATCATGAATGAACAACTTAAAAAGCATCGGACCCAGTACTGAGCCCTGCAGTACCCCACTGCTTACCACCCTCCACTGTGAAAATTGCCCACTTATACTCACTCTCTGTTTCCTATTAATTAGCCAATTTTTAATCCACAAGAGGACTTGTCCTTTTATCCCATAACTATTAAGCTTCCTGGAGATTTTGGGGGTAGAGCGAGGAGAGGGCAGGGTTTGGGGAGGGGAGGGGCCTCAGCATGGTACAACCCCACAGAGTCTGCCCTTCAGAGCAGCCATTTTCTCCAGGGGAGTTGATCTCTGTCAGCTGGGGATCAGTTGCAAAAGCGGGAGCTCTCCAGGCCCCAACTGGAGGCTGGCAACCCTAGCCTTCTGTTTCTTGAGACTAGAATGTTTGGCCTTCTGTTTCCATCCTGAATACACACCCTGTTAGCAAGTGACAAAACTGTGGCCTCTTGTCATCATTACTAACGTAACGTAACAAGCTGCTCCGGTACAATATTTGCCTTTAAGTTCACAAAGTAACTGATGAATTGTGAAGGATCAGAATGACTTCCCTTGCCTCATCTTGATGCAGTGATTTTTTTAAAAAACAGCCTCTGGAGCGGGGATGGCTTGCACTCCCCCAAGGCCCACCATTTCTGCAGAGGAGGGGCATGGCAAACTACTTCTGCCTCTCACTTGCTTTGAAAGCCCCTTGCTGGGATCCCCACAAGGCTACAGAAAAGTCTTCTTCATTGTAACACTGGACCAGTGAAAGAGATGAGGAACCATCCCTGATTTGTGTTTATTTAATTTTACCAGCTGAAGAATGCCTTTGCTGGCTCAGGCCAAGAGCCTGAAAATAAGGCCCTTTTATACCCTCGGGAGGCAATCACTGGCCTAGGAAAGAAGACAACAGACTTCACCAATTTAACTGAAATGAATTAAGCAGTTTATTGAGTATAATAATAAAAGACTGCAAGGAACCATAGGAAGAAGAAGTGACTGGATTTATATCCCGCCCTTCAGTACCAGAAGGAGTCTCAGGCTGCGGTCACACAGCACCGGATTCCTGGATAAAACTCTGCTGGGAAAATGGCAAGAAGCTGGACTTTCACGCATAATTGACATCTCGAACAGAAAAAACTTACTAAGCAAACAGGAACTTGAAACAAAACTAAGAGATAACATTCCTTGGTTTTTATATATGGCGATTCAACACTTCAGTACCAAAATAAATTTAACAGCTATTTTAACTCAAAAATCAATGGATTTTGAAATTATATTGAAGATGTTTGAACAGCATAACAAAGGGTTGATATCAGCCTTATACAATTTATTATTGGAAAAACAGAATACCACTACAGTAAACTATCAAAAGGCATGGAATAAAGATTGCAACCTCAAAATAGAGGAGAAAATCTGGTTGGACATCTGGACAGCAAGAGTGGACTATCCTACACCGATATCACTGGAACTCCAAAAATTTAAACTCCTTACTAGATGGTATCTCACTCCTCAAAAAATTTCTTATGGGAACTCCACATATTCTCCACTATGCTGGAAAGGCTGCGGGCAGGTAGGAACATTCGCACATTGTTGGTGGGGGTGTGATAAAGTGAATCATTACTGGACTCAGGTCCAGAAAATAATCCAAGACATAATTTCTATAAAAATTGAAATCTCTCCGGAATTTTTAATATTGGGTGTATGGCCACAAAATATTCAAATACACAAACACAAATCCACAATGGAAGTCATGCTTTTTGCAGCTAGAACTGTGATTGCCTCAGTCTGGAAGTTACCAGATGCTCCAACTATCCTCACCCGGTATGAAAAAATTTGGGATCAGTTCCTAATGGAACTCATAACGCACAGACTAAATGAAACTTCTCCGCGCCCTATTAGAAGTAGATTCCGAGATAAATGGGAACCAATATTGAATCATCTTTCGAGGGAGCAGAAGGCACCAGGTGGCTGGGCGGAACTTCAAAACTGGATATAGGTATGTGCTTTCTTTTTAATCTCTTTACTCTTTTTAAACTGTTTAAAAAATCTTTAAAATGTTACTGGCCTTATTAGAACTTAGTACAGACTTTCAGTCATATAAGATAAAGGAATCTTGGGACTTCTTAGAGTGCACACTATTCAAATAAAGAATAGATGTGATTAGAGATGTAATATTAAAATTAAAATAATACAAAAAAGAATATATAAAAGTTTTCGATGTAATTGCTTTATAAATGCTTTATTATATTTCTGTATTTTTCTAAAAAAGAATATAGTGTTAAGAAACTGTTCAGTTATGAAAATTGTTATTGTAGTAAAAGAAACTGTTTGTATTGTGTTGATAAAATAAAAATAAAAATTGTGTTTAAAAAAAAATAAATAATAATAATTCAGATGTAAACAAGTTTTCACTGAGTTACCCAAAACAGCTGACCTGTTAGCTGACCTGTAATTTCCTGGATCTCATATGTGAGAAATGCAGAGGAGCAGCCACGTTAGTCTGTTGCAGCAGAAAATATCACAGCACCTTTGAAGAGTAACAGATGGACTATGGCACAAGTGTTGGTGAGCCGGAGCCCTCTTCATCATATGCATGAAGTACTACATTTGTTTGATAGCTAGACATGTGCAATGGAAGAAGTGCAGGAAGGGAGAGGACAACTGTAACAGCAAAACAAGATGGTCAAGCAATCTCATAGGCAGGTGTCTGTCATTACGTATGCAAATAAGATTCAGTCGAAAGAGTGAACAACCCCATCAGGGGTTGGGTGAGGGCCATGCACACCTGCTGGTAAAACAGGTTGACTAGTTCCCCAGAAGGGACAATTTTCCCTCCCTAATGATCACTCCCGGTCTCTACCATAGCTATGTCAAATCTGCATGTGAATGCAAACTCTGAAGCTTCCTGTACAAACCTTGGAAGGAGCTTTAATTCCTATGCAAAAATGTCTCTGTTCTATACTAATTTTAACCTCTGTGGTGAAGTATTTCTTGTACATAGATTCAGATGGGTAGCCGTGTTGGTTTGAAGCAGCAGAGCAAAGTTTGGGTCCAGTGGCACCTTTGAGACCAACCAAGTTTTATTCTGGGTACCAGCTTTCCTGTGTAGGCACACTTCTTCAGGTATCTGTGCATGCACACAAAAGCTTATACCCAGAATTAAACTTGGTTGGTCTTAACAGTGCCACTAAATGCAAACTTTGTTGCATTTTTTAAGTATTTTTTAAATTTTAATTTTATATGGGGTACAGAAATAGAAAAGGGGTGTGAGGGGAAAAGAAAAGTAAACGTAAGGCACTTTGTAACAAATATTAAAGTCAATCCAATTACCTTTATTGGCATGTAACACTTACAGACTCATATAGAACAAGAACAACAGCAACAGAAAATAGTGCTTTCAAAAGGGACAAATGTAAAATGTAACAATCAATTAAATAAAGGGCGAATAGAAATGGCAGCAGAAAGAAATTTGGCAACAATTTCCGTTATCTCAGGATTTGGATTATCAAGAAGAGTAACAATCTTTAGGCCATCAGAATATTCCTCCACTTGAATCAATATAGAGTTTAAAAATTTCTGACGTAGCACATGGTAGAAGGGACACTGAAACAAAACATGGGCGATCGTTTTGATGTAGTCATTTGTGCATGGACAACAACTATCAGTGAAGGGCACACCCTGGAAGCGGCCAGATAATAAGGCTGAGGGTAGTACGTTGAATCTGGCCAGAGAGAGGGCTCTATGAAGTTTGGGGATATGCGGTTGATAGAGATAAAAGGCAGCCTGGTCGACTTTAGGAGATATTCCAAAATTCAAAGGTGAACAGGTTTCATTAGCGGCATTATATAAGCGAAGTAAATTGGCTCTTAGAATTGAGAAAGCCTCAGATTCAGAAGCGAGGAATCTATGGTGATATCCAGAGATTTAATTTTGGATTCTATATAGGTAATCCAATTTGTGTCATTAGATTCTAATATTAATATTAAAGTCAATATAAACGTGACTGAATTGATAGGTCTAGATAAATCATTATAATGTTATAGCATTAACCAATAACACTGTTCTATTTCTTGACCAGTATTTTTAAGTATCTCTTGACCACTTTTCCCAAATTCATGGTCCTTTGCATATGAATAAACTTTGGGCACTGTCTTTTATTTATTTTATCTACAACATTTTAATGCCACCTTTCCTCCCAGTCATGGTTCCCAAGTCGGTACACATAAAAACATTAAAAATTTGAACAATTAAAAACATCATTTACAATTATAAAACAATTCAATAAAAACACATGAATAAACAATACTGGAACCAGGAAGGAGGGCCAATAATGGCGACTGAATGAGTTTGGGGGGTAAACGCACAGTTGGAGCGAGGGGGGAACATGCAGGAGATGAAGGGAAGGATGTGGGCAGGAAGTGGATTGTCCCCTTTAGATTTAGGGAATTGTGCACATGGATTAGGAAAATGAGACTCAGGAAATGGGCTGATAAATATCCACGGTGTGATTTAAGAAGCAGCTGTTAAGTTCCCGAGCAGTAAGGAATGCTCCAAATTGCACTGAAGTCAAACTATTACCCTGGGATGCTTAAATCGAAGTATTTAATCAAGAGCTTAATGTACTGGATGGTGTGCTGCTGCAACTATTGGCATGTTCTGTCTGAAGCACCCAGTGCACACTATGCTGGCAAAGTTGATTTATGCAGGGTTACACCCTTCTATGTCTGCAAGAACCAGTGAGAGGGAGACTTGGGGCACAACCAAGATCTAATCTTTATTTTCCCTTGAAGATCATAGAGTCTGAATGGGGCGAGGTCATCTGACTCTAGTCTGCAATCACCTGTGAAAGTCACTTGGTGACCTGGGGAGAGGGGTGCATTGCTATTTGTGTTAGCTGCCTCCCAAGGTTGTTGTGTCCATAACAAGGGGGAAAGCACACAGATACTTCCCTGAGCTTCTCGGAAAATGTAAACATGTTACAGAAAATGTTTAAAAAAATGAAATATCCTCTCTGACTCACTCATTTTTGTCTGTGAATTTTTTTCACAGACATTTTGAGTTAAATTTTTATGAAGAAATTTTCCTAGTCTGGCCGAAAGCAAAATGGTAAATGTTAGGCTGGATCCAGGCAGCTTTTCCACTGGTGAAAATAGCATGTGCTCCCTTTGTCTACCCAAAAAGGCTATGCTATACTATACATATATAATGTGCCCATACAGAGGTAGAGGATAAAACAGGGCCTTCCTTCCTTCTTTCCTTCCTCCCTCCCTCCCTCCCTCTGTACTTGGGGGAGGGGAGCTCTCCCAAGTCCTGAGAAGAGAATGGGTCAAAATCAGTGCAGGCTTTTTTTACAAGGGAACATGCCATAATGGAGTTCTGGAACCTCTTTGACAAAATTCTTTTTAAAATGTTTAAACGTTCATGAGTTTTCAGTATACAGACTTCATTTCCCTCTTGAGAGTTCCAGCACTCTTTTTACAAAAAGAAGTAGTAGAAGAAGCCGTGCTGGCACTTTAAAAAAATAAAACAAAAACACAACAACAAAGAAAAGTGCTCAGTTAAAATATTAGAAGCAGTTTGCCTGGTGCACTTTGGGATTAAAAATAGGCCTCAATTCACAATGAATTGTAGATTACTATTCTAATCCGCTTCTGACATGATGCCTACAGCCCTCTAGTGGACAGAGTGATCCACCGTTCTTTCCTGGTTGCCTATTTGTGCCAGGAATGCTGCCACCATCCCTGGAGGTGAAGGGTTGAGCTTATTATGAATGGCCCACCTTCTCGTCTGTACATAAACAGCTCCCACAGAGTCCTTCTGCTCACTTGATTTTAAATCGGAATTCTACAAATGCCGCATACAGCTTGACATGGCCCAGAAGATGCAGGAATGACACACGGCCCCGGGCAAAGATTTGAATGGGGTCTCACGCTAAACTAACTCCCCTTATCAGAAAGCATCATGAAAGAAACCAACTGAGCAGGGCTGTAGAAATGGAAACACTGCTATCAGAGGCACCTAAGATAAGAGATCTGGAAAAAGCATTGCCAGCATCTGGCACACACAGCGCTTAGTCCGAGTCCAGGAGTTCAGAGTTGCAATGTCATAGAACACTTAAATCTCATCTTCAAATGCCAGCTCGTCATTTTAATAAGCAGATGCTTCTGGGATTGAGACAGGGTTCCACTAAAAAGGATCCCATGAAAGAGCTGGATGTATTTTTATTTACTGGACTCCTTCCCACCCAGGAGTCTCTAACTGAACATGCACATTCTGACTTTATTTCACATTATGTAATAAAGTTTTCTCTCTCTCTCTTTTCAGTAAAGGGTACTTTGGATTCTGACTCTATAATAAAATATAGAATAAGAATAATGATTGACAGAACATAAAATTACACAATGACACAGGTAATTTATGTGTTCGTTAGCTCATCTTAGGAAAAGATAAGTAGGTATAAGTAGCTCATCTTAGGAAAAGATAAGTAGATATACATACACTTTTGTGTCATTTTCCTAAGAATTGTGCAGTATTAAAACAGAGAGCCAGCATGGTGTATGGTTACAGTGTCAGACTAGGATCTGGAAAACCCAGGTTTGAATCTCCACTCGTGCCTAACCTACCTCACAAGGTTGTTGTGGGGATAAAATGAAGGAGAGGAGAATGATGTAAGCTGCTTTGGATCCACACTGGGGAGAAAGGTGGGGAGGGAGGGAGAAGAAGAAGAGGAGTTGGATTTATACCCTGCCCTTCACTCGGAGTCTCAGAGCAGCTTACAATCTCCTTTCCGTTCCTCTCCCCACAACAGACACCCTGTGAGGTAGGTGGGGCTGAGAGAGCTCTGAGAGAACTGCTCTTGAGAGAACAGCTCTGAGAGAACTTGCAACTGACCCAAGGTCACCCAGCAACTGCATGGCGAGGAGTGAGGAATCAAACCCTGTTCTCCCAGATGAGAGTCCGCCACTCTTAACCACTATACCAGACTGTAGTAAATAAAGTAAATATTCACAGTCATTCAAGTAGAACAAACAAATCCTGTTTTAAAACAAAGAGGGAATTTTCCCCAGTTCCATTATGCCTCATCCATTCCTTCATACAGATAAGTTCAGGTGAGTAGTAGAATAAAACCTCTGAGGAAAATTTTGTTGGTTTTTAAGGTGCTGCTAGTTTAGGATTTTGTTCCATTGCATCATAGATAACTTTAGTTAGAAGAATTTTTTTAAAAATGCTGTCTAACAGAAATAGTCCCTCCTCTCTTACAGAGACAGCCACATTCCAATATGACTGGAAACTGTGTGGTGTTAAAAAGAAAAAATGTTTTAATGTCACTTTAAATGTCACTTTAAATGTTTCATGTCACTTTAAATGTTTCACTTTAAATGTCACTCAAAATGTTTCACTTTAAATGTCACTTTAAATGTTTCACTTTAAATGTTTAAAAAATGTCACTTTAAATGTTTCATCTGCCCAGGGGGTGCTATTTATTGTTACATGACAGCCAAAATGGGAGCCCATCCTGGTTATCTAAGGAGTTTATCCATAAGATACATCTCCAAACATGTGTTTGTCACGGTCATTACAGGGTAAAACACTTTTTTAAAAATTAGACACAGTCCTGAGGAAAGTATCACATCCATATTCACAAATGAATTCACTTTCCCTTCACCAACACAAATTGCCGTTATTTAGCATTTATACATTACATTTAATATACATTAAATAATATTTAATAATTACAATTACAGTCCTTAATAATTACAATAAGAATTCTACTTTACAACAAAATGAATGAGTTTTTCCACATTTTGTTGAACTGAACCGTCTCTCTGACAGCCCTGAACAGCCAGTGTGTCCATCTCAAAGGCCTTCATCGATTTCTCTGGTGATTGCTTTCTGATTTGACCCCAATTGTTTCTCAGCCTCTTGAAAGTCACTCTCCCATAGATACAAGGGAAAATATTTTTAACACCTGTTATCTGAAAAATAACTCCTACCCTGTGAATCTAATACATATTAATGTAAGGAGAACCGACCCATGAAAGATATGTGCAAGATCAGCATGACATTTCTGATCACTTAAAACACTTAAAAGTGTTTGCCTTTCAAATTTTACCTTACTTTGTAGGGGCTGTGTATTGCTGAAAGATAAGTTCTGGGTTTATCTTAAAAGCCAAGACAACAAACATAAGGAACTGAGTTATACATTTCTCTTGGGTTTTGTTTCCTAAATTCTTCTCCAAAGAGGTTTTTTTTTTTTGGGGGGGGGGGGGGGAAAGGGCAAGGTTGCCACTGAGAAATGTGAATATATTCTCTAGTCTATCTATATCATGTCATTGCTCCAAGGAATGGCAGACATATGCCTCAGTCCCGTCTTATCCTTACTTACGGAGCTCTGCAAGGGAAAAACAGACAGCATGAAGCGAGCAGGGACAGTTGGGTATTATTACATTTTTTAAAATCCCACTCTTCCTCAATTTAGTCAATACAACATTCCGCTTCTTCCAGTTTATCCTCACAGTGATCCTGTGAGGAAGTTTAAACTGAAGGGGAATGACTGGTTCAGGGTCACCTAATGAGTTTCATGGCCAAACCGGGACTTTAACTTGGTTCTTTGGAACAAAGTTTGAGTCCAGTGCAATGCTCCCTCTAAGCTGTGGAGACTTGTGAGCAAAAATTCTACTCCGTGAGCTCCTGGCATTATAGTTGTGAGTGGACAATTTGGGTATTGTATAAGTTAGTTTGCTCTGAGGCCATCCTTCCTGAGTTGAGACAAAAACGTGTGAGCTGGAGGCTAAAATAACTGTGAGCTAGCTCACACTAACTCAGCGTAGAGGGAACACTGGTCCAGTGGCGCCTTTAAGAACAACAAAAGCTTTTTTCTGGGTATAAGCTTTCATGTGCATGTGCACACTGTTGTGGTGCTTCTGACCAACGCAGCTACTGACCTGAATCGTGGTCCTTTGGAGTTTCAGCCTGGCCCCGAATAAACATTCTACACTGGCAGTACACTGGGGTGTGAAAACAGTCGGGTTAAGAGAAAGGGTTAAGAAGAACGCCCTTCCCACCTGCCCTTCAGCTGCTTCTCATCGCAGCTGTGGGTGATCAGATATGGAGGTGCCCTTCTGCTCACATTCTGAGCTGATTCTTTTGTTGAACTGTCTGTGAGCACCTCAAGTCGGTTCAGTGGCTGTAGTATTTCCCACGTTCCTGATGGGAGTCCTTGTCTCCCCCCCCCCCAAAAAAACCACCAGACCTGTCAATGCTGTGTGCCCTCAGCAGTCAATCATTTAAATAAAGAGTGAGCAAACTAACCAGTCAGCCAATGATTATAAAGAAGCCTTTAAAAAAAAATTTACCTTTGACATTCATTTAAGTCTGTCATCAAGCTTATTTTGTGCATATATATTTCTGCACAACTTTACAGTGTCTTCCTGTCAGATCCCCAGTTAAGACACTCTCCGCGGTTTCTTTATTTCAAGATTGACTCAGAGATATGCTAACTCAGGACTGGTGTTTTGTCAGGAATGCCAAAAGTGCAACAAAACCCCAATATTAGAGAAAGTGTTCAAAATGCCCCATGCCCCATTATATACGTCTGCACTCAGCCATCGCGTTATTATACTGTTATGTATTGAGCCTGAACTTACTTGCAAAAGGACTTCGCTTGGGATGCATAGCAATAGATCACTAGGATCCCAGAATGGGCCAGTAGGGAAACAGGGATTCTATAGGAAACCAATCGGGAAACAATAGAGTGTCAATAGCCTATCGTTGGGAGTGGGGTGTGTATGGGGTGTAATCCCTTTCAGGCATAAATACCAGGCTTTGGCCAGGGATAGCCAGTCTTCTTTTTTCCTTGTTGTAATCTCTAATAAACTATGAGCTGATCATTTTACATGTCTGAACTCAGTATATTTCACTGGCGACAAAGGTAGGATCCCAATGAGCGACCCTGACCCAACCTCCAGCACCGCACTGCGCAAGGATCTCTAGGACTCCATGCCTTGCATCACTCCACAGGTCATGGCTGCCGCTCTGGGAATCATTCCTGCATTTGACCCTGCTCACCCTAAGCTTTGGGAAGCATGGGTGGAACAGCTGAAGTACTTCATTCGATTCCAAGGTATAGAAGACGCCAACAAGAAGAAATCACTCCTGCTCAGCTCATGCGGCATATACCAACCATGAAAGATATACAGTTGCTATCTACTATGCCCAGCAGAGAAAGTCTCCAAGGTCATTCGCATGAGAGGCCAAGGGGCACATTTTGAATGGACAAGTTATGGCTACGGGTTACCAGCAAGCATCCCCCATACACTCCCCCTGGAATGTCCATCCCCCCTTAAAGTATGACAAGGTGAACAGTAAAGCTAGGAGAAGAAATGAAAAGACAATGGTCAAACTGCAACCTTGACACTCTCCCATGTTATTAATTACTTGACCTGACCCAACTCTCCATGATCCTGGAGGAAAATTAAGGGTGCCAGCCTCTAGGCAGGATCTGCAGATCCCTGGGAATTACAGCTCTATTCTGGACAACAAAGATCAGGTCCCCTGGTGTGTGGACTCCATGGCATTGCGCCCCACTGAGGTTCTTGTCCTCCCCAAGCTCCATCCCCAAATCTCCAGGAGTTCCCCAACCTCTATCTGGCAACCCTACCACCCATCCTCCCCCTGGTGGCAGCCCTAGGGAGAACTGATTTCATGTATCATGCAGCTGTAAATGCGCCTGCAAGGCAGAAGGACATGCAGCTGAAAAGCCACACTGATTTCACAGCTGCAAAGCTGTTCAGCAGACGTTCAGGTTGGCTGGTGGCAAAACAAGCAGAGCCAAGGATTGGCTTATGAGTGATCACAGCCGTCAGATCCATGTTTGCCTGCCACACATGTTCCCCAGGGAGTTTCTGGCATCCCTAATAGCAACTTGTATGGTTGGGGTGTTGTTTGTTTGTTTGTTTGTTTTTAAGAAGTCAGGGAGAGCTCCCTCTCATGTGCAGCTGCAGTCTGGCATCGCGGTTTTCATTGTCAATGAGCCTCTTTTGATATGGGCAGCCCTTTCAAGAATGTAGTTGTGTTTTTTCATTTGCTAGTCTACTCTGAAGATGATGTGCCCCTTTTTTTGCTATGTTTCATTTTATTCTAGTTTTTTTTTAAAAAAAATATCCCCAGTGCTGTTGCAAGCTGCATAGGGTTTATCTATGTACTATTAGCCACCGATGGCTTCAGTCTGCAGGTAGCTAAATCCATGGATCAGGGCCGTGTGGATGCTGGGCTCTCCCCAGGTTTGCAGAAAATCTGAAAATTAAAAAAAAAAACAATGGTGGCGTTTAAATCCCTCAAAAAGTAAAGTGTAAGCATGAGCGCAGAGAACACGCTTGCCTCAGGCGGCTGGTGGTGGGAGCCACTCTGGGTCCAGTAGCAGCTGCACAGCTTTGGAGCTCTGCTGAGCCTGGAAGGAGCCACTCCAGCCTGCCTTGGCAGCAGAAGGTGGCAGTCATGGTGGATGAGGCCAGTAGCTGCCCTGAGCCCGACTATGGCGGCAGAGGAGGCCGGCGGTTATGGTAAAGGAGGCCAGCAGCCGGCAGGAGGGGAAAGTGGGGGATTGGCAGCAATGGGTGGAGGGAAGAAGAAGAAGAAGAAGAGATTGAATTTATACCCTGCCCTTCACTACCCAAAGGAGTCTCAGAGTAGCTTACAAACTCCTTTCCCTCCCCACAACAGACACCCTGTGAGGTAGGTGGGGCTGAGAGAGATCTGACAGAAACTGCTCTTTTTCAAGAACAGCTCTGACAGAACTATGGCTTGCCCAAGGTCATCCAGCAGCTGCAAATGGAGGAGTGGGGGATCAAACCCGGTTCTCCCAGATTAGAGTCCACACACGTGACCACTACACCAAACTGGCGCTCGTTCCACCAAACTGGGATTGTTCCTGTCTAACCCCTGAGATGAGTATCTTGTTTTATGTAGCCAAATTTGCAACTATTTTATTGAACGTGGGAAGGCTTTCTGACAATGGTACAGGTAGAGAGAAGAGCAGGGCCAAAACAAACAGCTGAGGTCTTGAACAGCATCCTTGCAAAATTTATGGGATGGACAGTAGAAACATTGTTTCCTCATATTTTGTTTCCTCATATTTTGATGAAGCTGATTTAACCCCTCTCCACCCCAAATTGGCTGATCTTACTGGAGATAAAGGTGAGGTTAATGATTCACCGTTCAGGAAAGGTTATAAAAGTGAAAAGTTGCATGTGTGGATAGGTGGGTTTAATGATTGATTCGTCATTTTTTTCAAAACACCCCAGCTTTTCCTTCCCTTGGTGGCTTATATCAGTGCTCTTTAGACTGTGACAATTTCACGACACTGCAAACTGCAAAGGGATCTTTTGAGAAATGTGAGTATCCTGCAGGATTGAGATTTCCCCCTCTTCTTCATGTGTTTTCAGTTCGGGGCAAATCACTGTTGGGTCTTGATTAGAAAGGTCAATAATATGTAAACACTCCTTCTCTTTCTTCTACTAAACTCTTTTTTAAAAAAACTCTTTAAGTTTATTGATGATATCATTTCTCATCTTGTGATTGCCCTTTTCAGGATGATCAAACTTAACACTATGTATTATGGATTTTACAGAATCTTTAGTACCCTGGTAGGAGACAAGCCAATTAATTGGGAAATAGCTGTGTGGTTCTAAAGTGTTGTGAGTCCCAGTGTTCCCTCTAAGATGAGTTAATGTGAGCTAGCTCACTGTTTTTTAGCCTCTGGCTCTCACATTTTTGTCTTCGCTCAGGATGGATGGCTCCAGGGCAAACTAATTAATGGCAGTAGCCAAATCACTTGCTCAGAACTTTAATGCCAGTAGCTCACGAAGTAGAATTTTTGCTCACAAGACTCCACAGCTGACAGGGAACATTAGTTCTAATAACCACTGAGAATCCTTCAGGGCTTAACATTACAGCTCCTGCTGCTGCCAAAACCTCCTTTCCTTCTGTATAAAAGCAGCAAACTTATTTCCATTAAGAGCATTTTTGTCTAACTCGGGTACCTTCTTGGTTGCTAAAATCTGTCCTCTAATTGGAATGAGCGGCACTGCCTTTATTCACTGCTTTTAAAGCATTTGATCTTCTGAAGTTGGGCATTTACCCTGTACCGTTGCATAATTATGATTATTGTTTTGACGTTGTTGTAGGATTATTACACAAAACAAAAAACCAAGGTTTTATTTTTCTGATGCATAAATGAATATGTATTGCCTCCCTTGGAGAACTCTTGTTTGAAATCAAAGTATCTGGGCAATATTTGTAATTGCAAATGGGCGACATGAACAAATGCAATGGTAGCCCAAGTTCAGTCCTTGTAAATCTTAATGGTTCCACTTGGAGAGGACCAGCTGCTTGCTTGCAACGTGAAGACAAATGTATTGGGGAGTCCTGTGGACAGCCGGCCTTCAGTCAGGACAGTGTATGTATGTGCAAACTGTTCACACTGCTCTTGAAACTGTTCTGTCTCCATTCTCATTCACTTAACTTTCCCTTTGCAATCAATGGGACTTCACAGGGCTTTGATTGGCATGCAAAGTTGTGTGTATAACATTTGCAGTCTCCCTCCAGTATTGACTGTGTGAGACTACAATTTGACAATTGTCAGACAAAAGCGGAGTCAAAATAAAAAAATTCACAAGAAAAAAGAGAGCCATAGATAAGCATTTGAGTTTCACTGAGTTCAGTGGGAGAGTTTTCAATATGCTATTGCACTGAAATCAACTTTTAATGCTGGCTGTACCGGACCCAAATTATTTTCTTCAGCATTAAAAAGGGGAAGGTTGAATGAGAGTTTTCCTCTCTTTTTTTAAGCCTCATCTTTGCTATTTCAATGGCAGATTGAATAGTCCAGCTTAGCCTGGGTCAGGGGTGGGCAATTGTTTTGGCTCGGGGGCCACTTTGTGGGAGTGGAGGTAAGCGGAGGGCCACACCTTTTAAAATGATTGCATTCATTAGTTAACTTTGCATTTCAGAAAAGGTATAAATTGTATCATAAAAATCAATAAATATAAATTAAATTAAATAGTGGTAGTTTTATTCAATTTATTTATTGTGCTAATTTCATATCGTCTATAGCTGCAAGCACATTTAATTTTAGAATCAGTTTAATGAGACAAATGTACCCTATCACACTTTTCTACAATTTTTTTGAAATCAGGAGTGAGATTGCTTGTTGAGATTCTCATCACAGCCTGCAAGTTAATGTCTGTCAAAGAGCATCTATATTTACTCTTGTTGATCTTCATGCAAGAAAAACTTTGCTTGCAAATATATGTAGATCCAAATATAGAGAACATTTTCCCAGCAAATTTCTTCATACATGGAATTTTTTTCAGCAGACAAAGATTTGTAAAAGTCAACTAATGTCACAGCATTAAACATTTCTTTCACAGTGTGATCTGACCGCATGCCAATAAATTCAAGCTGCAGCTCCTCAGGTGCTGCATCAATATCAGCAGTGATGGGATAAGAGAGCAAATTGAATTTAAGTTCAATTTTCTTGAAGTCCTGAAATCTTCTTGGCGGGCCGCCAAAAACTCTGTGGCGGGCCGCATGTGGCCCCCGGGCCGCCATTTGCCCACCCCTGGCCTGGGTTCTTCAGAGTCCAAGAAGAACTCTCCTAAGCAGGGGTCATCCATGGTCAGTGCTTAGATGGGAGACCACCAAGGAAGACTGGGGTTGCTATGCAGAGGAAGGCAATAGCAAACCACCTCTGCTCATCCTTTGCCTGGGACACCTGGTGGACAGTAGTCTCAATGGGTTGGTTTTGACTTGGTGGAATGTTCATCCGGGCTCTCCTTTCATTTTAAAAAAGCCATTCCCCACCTCTTCTTTGTGGCTGCAGGGAACCCAAGCTGAGTCCAAGGAACCTAGCTCTAACGCGTCGAACACCCAAAGGTCTAGTCTGGCCATCATGGTCTGACTCAGTAGAAAAAAATTACTTCATAAACCCTGATCTCCACGAGCATGCTCATCACAGAAATGATGGAGCCTACTTTATTAGATATTTTAAGACATAACCTCAAGATTTTTATGGATTGTTTATATTATTCTGGTAATTAAACATTAACCAACCATTCAAGCGCAGCACCTGAAAACTGGATTAGGTGCCAATGAGAAGAAACATAATCCCTGGGGCTGTGTTTCTTTGGCACTTTCCTCAGCTGAACAGAACCATGTTGACTATTTTAAGAATATGAAGCCGTGATGTCATGATCCCCACTACGGAGGAACCTATTTATTCTTCATTTGAAGTAATCAGTAAAACCTGTAATTTCAGTGGGAGAGTCATCCCCCCCCCCCAATCCATAGTAGCAATGTAATAATTGCTCATAACTGTGGCAACTCTAGCCACAGTCGGTTTAGTTCCGCCGCTTTTGGTACGCAGTCTGATCCTAGCTGATCCAAGCTTTCAATTGGTAAGGCCTTGAAGTGGCCAAGAACTGTGGCATTAATCAATTTAGCCAAGGTCAGCAGGAATCGATAAGGAGCCCATTTATGAGCTAGATAGAATTGAAAGAAAGTGCTCCTAGAAACAGCACCAGCCTGCTTGCCTATTAACCGGGCCAGGTCCAGGAACACCTCCGAGCACTGAGCTTGATCTTGACAGGAAGGTTAACCCCATCTTACTCTGGTAGATCAGCACCAGCCACACATTCTTTATTCCAGCCAGCATGACCTCCATCTTGTCTGGGTTAAACTTCAGTTTGTGTGTCCTCAGCTACTTGACCACACCCGCAAGTGTCCTAATAGTGTCAAGTGTCATAAACATATTGGTGGGAATCCAAACCATAGCTCCTGATGATCTTGGCCAATGGTCTTACATACAGATTAAAAAGCACTGGGATTAAAATAGATCATTGGGTTGCCCCACACATCAGGTCCCAACTAGCTAGCACTCTCTCTCCCATGATAACTTTCCCATCAACAAGAAACACATGAAAGTTTGGCAAGAAGACCATAGAAGTTATGAGGAAATGACAGGTTCATCATTCCTATGAAGTCTCACGTGGAAAGGTATCAACTCCACCTAGTAAGGAAGACTCGCTACATCCGAGGGCCTCTCGGAAAGATTATGGTTAAGGCTGGAGGGAGGTGGGAGAAGGAATGGTGGAAAGGAGAAAGGTCTATTTTTGGGCAGGGACGCACAGGAACGGAGTTCCGGCTGGCTCCTGAGTTGGCCACACCCACAACCAAAACCTCTGGCATGCGTGCCTACAGAGCACGCTGCCCTCCCCATGTTACACACAAGAGGGAAAGGTGGCATGTTAAAAGGAGGTGGTCTTTACCTCTGGGATTTCCCTTGGGATTCCCTTGGGATTTCCTTGTCAATTTCACTCCTGGCCAGTCAGCTGCGAGTGAAATTGACAAGGAAAAGCCTCTCTTTGCCTTCCCTTCTCTAGCTGACATGTGGCAGCTGGAAAAGGGCAGGCAGGGAACCCAGGCACATTGAAAAGGCCTTTCTTTCCCTTCCTGATCTGGCATTTACCCATCCCCCCCCCGCACTTCCCCGAGTCTCTCCGCAAAAGTGGAGAGGCTCAGGGAAGGAATGGAGCATGTTTGCCTGGCTGCCCTCCGTCTCCCCAGCCTGCATGCCTTGGTGAGCTGGCTGGGGAGACCAAGGGCAGCCAGGCAAACATGCCTGCTTTCCTTTCGGATCTTTTTTTTGGGGGGGGGGGGTAGGAGACTAGAAAGGCGATGCTGAAGTGTCTGGGATCTTCAGCAGTGCCCCTCCTCGGTTGTCTGGTTTGAAGGGGGGGGCAGGAGACAAGAAAGGCATTGCTAAAGTGCCAGCAGTGCCTTTCCTTGGCCGTCTGGTTTGGAGGGGGGGGTAGACTAGAAAGGCGTTGCTGAAGTGGGGCAGAGAAGCTCGGGGGGAGGGGAGGAAGCAAGCTTCCATGCCTGCCCTGGGTTTTCCCAGCCCCCTGCCTAATATGTGAATGAGCTGCACTATCAGGGCTGTGGCCTAATATGCTAATGAGTTTCTGCTATTGGGTGTGGCCTATTATGTTAATGAGTTCCTGGTGGGGCCTGAAAGAGTCAGCCAAAGTAAGAACCATTCAGTTCAACAGGGGCAATATAAGTATGCACATAACGCTTTCATTGCAATCAGTTGCTTATTCTTGCTGGATCGTTGCCTGAGGTGTCTTGTGGAGACTAGTGAACTATGTGCAGATAATAACTCTTTCTTTTAAAAAAAAAAAAAGTCATGTAAAGGAGGAGAGTTGGAACAATGTCTAGCCTGAAGGATACTGCAGGGAAAGGTTAGAGTGGTGGTCTGAGTACCTTTTGTCTCCTTCACCTTCCCAAGGTCCCACTTTGAGATACAAACTTAGGGCAAAACGGCCCTGCCTGGCATTTCATTTGAGAGTTAACTGCCTGCTTTCGGCAGCTGCTTTTGATATTGTGGTTTTACATGCCATTTTTCATTACTGGGATTTTTTCCTCACTACATACCATCTTGGTCATGAATAACCCTGAAAAGACAATCCCCCCCCCCAAAAAAAAATAATTAAAAATTAAACAGCCATCGAATCATGGGGCATGTTTTATGGGAGAGAGTGGACATATTTTTTTAAAAAGGAGAACCAAAGCGGTGATTGTATGTAAACTGCCTGAACCCAAGAAAGCTCCGGCTCTCCCCTCCTTTCCTCCAGTCCCTGGCCAGTCTGCTCCCTTCTTCTTCCTCCCTCCAGCTCCTGTTTTTCAGCCTGCTCTCTGTAACTATCAGCCCTTCTTCCAGAGGCATGGCATTGCAGCCCCCCTTCCTTGCCTTCTCCCTTCCTTGCCTTCGCATCCATTCCCAGTTGGTGCCACCCAGGCCTCTCTGCCCCCCAAGTGCCCCAATGTGTGGTTTTAGATATCCACACAGAGGGGGTGCCTTGGAAATTAGTATATAGACAAGAAGGGGAACCCGCAATACTCGCGGGGGAAGAATCCCAATCTTTCTCCCACCTTCCTCCACAGCGATGGTGGCAAGCCCCACCAAGCCTTCTCTCCCCCCCTCCCCAGTGGCGGCGGCGAGCCCTGCCAAGTCTTCTTTCTCCCCCCCCCCCCTCACCAGCAGCGGCAGCAAGCGCCGCCAAGCCTTCTCTCCCCCTCTCCCCAGCAGTGGCAGCAGCGAGTCTTGCCAAGCCTTCTCCCTCCTCCCCCTCCGGCACCAGCAAGGCCTGAGCAGCTCATAGCCGCCAGCCCGCCAAGCTTTCTCCCTTCCCTTCCCCCTCCCCAGTGGCAATGGCAACAGCAGCAGCGAGCCCCACCATGTCTTCTCCCTTCTCCCTCCCCACATCGGCAACAGTGAGGCCTGAGTGGCTCAAAGCCACCATGCCCACCGAGCCTCCCCCCCAACGGCCAGAGGGAATGCTTTTACTTTTGGGGGGGATTTAAATATCCCCATATAGTTTTTAAAACTTTTTAGATTTTTCCGCACACCTGGGGAGTCCCCAAGTGTGCAGAAAAATCTCTCTGCCCCCCAAGTGCCCCCTCCAGGCAGATTTAGATATCCGCATAGAGCGGCAACTTGGCTATTAGTATATAGATATGGAGCAGAGGTCCATCAGTGGCTATTAGCCATAAGGTATAGATAGGAATTCTCAGTCTGGGGCAAGTGAGGTACTGTATTCTTGGTGCTTGGAGTGGTGCAAGAGTGGGAGGGCTTCTAGTGTGGTGGCCCCACTGGTGGACCTCCTGATGGCACCTGGTGTTTTTGGCCACTGTGTGACACAGAGCGTGGGACTGGATGGGCCATTGGCCTGATCCGATGTTGGCTTCTCTTTTGTTCTCTTATGTTCTTATGATCTCTTTGTACTGGGGAAATTTCAGTGGACTGTGCGATCCAGTGGTTTAACATCATGCTGGTTCATATGGCTTTGTTTACTTTTAAAAAGTCACCCATGAACCCTGAGAAATGTTGCCCTTTGGGTTCTAAAATGAGAGCCCAAAACTGCAGGTTTCTGGAAGATGCCACACAGAATTTTTGTTGAGGATGCGTGTGAGATTTTCCTTTCTTCCATTAAGCGTTCTCACAGAAATGAAAGTTCTGCCAGCCAGTTACTTACCAGGATTCAATGCAAACACCTTCCTGTATCCCCAACAGATAACAAAATGGAAAATAACTGCACAGAGACTAAAGAGAAAAGCACCACTGAGGTTCAAGATAATCCTGTAGTGAGAACAAAAGTGGTAAGTGATCCCCCCTCCATTTTTTTTAATCGTTAAACATGCAAACACAACTTTCTCTTTGGGAGTCCAGAGATTCTCTGTTTGCTGTCGATCAGTCGATGAAAACTCACCAACCTCAAATGCTTTGCTTGGGGTGTCTAGGGCTACAGTCTCCAGGGCGTGTGGATCCATTTTATTGCTTTCATTGCTTTTATTATGTATTGTAAATTGGCTTTTAAGGTGTTCTTAGCACTTTATGGTTTGAAGTGTTGGTATTTATGTAATGTTTGTAAGCTGCCTTGGATATTTTAGCAAATAGAAAAAGGGAGTGTAGATCTTTTGTTAAAAAAAAAAAAGTGGACATGAACAGAACTTCCAGACTTCTTAGGCAGCAAAGTTGCAATCTTGTAAAATAGTATGGAGTTACTTTGCAAGGAGATCCCAAATGGTACAGTAAATTTAGAAGTGGGACCTACTTCAAAAAGTTTGCCTCTAGCCTCGTGGGTCTCAGTATTTTGGATCCTGCTTCCCAGTGGCGGATGGTATTCCCACCAGCAGGAAAAGGGGGCTACTTTTGCCAGTAATCCCCCCCCCCCTTTGCATCTGTGCTTCTTTTGGGATGGGTCTGCCAATCCCCCTCGGGGCACAATTTTAAAGGGCAGTGTAATGAAAATTCTAATTCTATGGTACTTTGTTGCTCAGTCGCACAGTCGAGTCCGACTCTTCGCGACCCCCTGGACCACCTCATGCCAGGTCCCCCTGTCTTCTGTCGTGTTCCAGAGTTTGCTTAATTTCATGTTTGTGGCATCGATGACACTGTCTAACCATCTCATCCTTTGCCGTCCCCTTCTTCTTTGACCTTCAATCTTTCCCAGCCTCAGGGTCTTCTCCAGTGAGGGCTCCCTTCTCATGTGGTGGCCAAAGTATTTGAGCTTCAGTCTTTCAGGGAACAGTCAGGGTTGGTTTCTTTTAGGGTGACTGATTTGATCTCCTTGCAGTCCAAGGAACTCTCAAGAGTCTTCTCCAGCACCATAATTCAAAAGCATCTATTCTTCGGCGCTCGGTAGGGTTGCCAAGTCCAGGTTGGAAAATACTGGGGATGTTAGGGGTGGAGCCAGGAGAAGGCGGGGTTTGGGGAGGAGAGAGGCCTCAGCATGGTACAATGTCATAGAGTCCACCCTTCAAAGCAGCCATTTTCTCCAGGGGAGCTGATTTCTGTGAGCTGGAGATCAGTTGTAAAAGCAGGAGATCCCCAGGCCCCACCTGAAGGCTGGCAATCCTAGTGCTCGGCCTTCCTTATAGTCCAACTCTTGCAGCCATACATTACTACTGGGAATATCATTGCTTTGGCCATACAGACTATTGTTGGCAGGGTGATGTCTCTACTTTTTATATGGTGCTTACATAAGTAGTTGTGAATGACATTAACTCCCAGTAAACCAGAAAATGAATCAAAGCAATTGGCACAAAATGTTTTAAGCACAGACTGGGGTTCTAAAATTTTGTCAAAACAAGAAACAAAATTGCACTCCTGCAATACCATTTCATAGTGACAGCCAGATTTAAAAACTCAGGATACTATCTTCCCCTGTTGCACTCACACATTAATAGTGGTAATAAAGTTAGAAGTGCATCATTTGAGGACTGTACAAACTCTCTGCTAAAATAACATTCTGTGACAAATTCTGTGACAAGAAAAGTGGGATTCTGCAATTTGTATGAATTATGCAAACCAGGCGAATTTATATATCATATTGTATAATTCATTCTGGCTCTGAGAGCCATGTAAGGCACTGAAGCCCCCCCCCCCCCAAAAACATACACATTATTCAGCTCGGCCTCTGCAGGAATTAATCCCACAAGTTCCAAGCATATCTTTGCAGACAAATAGGCTGGGAGTGACTTTTTAAAAATTATTTTTTAGAAAAATAAGTATATCCAAATTCAGATTTCTAATATGTAACATTGATTCAGGGCTATAAAGAATATCCTGATTCACAAGCAGAGCATAAATGAAATTAGCCAGCTCACTAAATTGTCATATTAACAATGTATCTTGATTAGCTTGCCAGTATAGGTACTGTATAAATTGCCAGTATATATAGAGAGACCCGAGTGCCGCATGACGGAGTGAGCTCCTGTCTCTGGCCCCAGCTCCTGCCAACCTAGCAGTTTGAAAGCAAGAAATTGCAAGGCACCACTTCAGTGGGAAGGTAACAGCATTCCGTGCTCCTCAGTATCTAGTCATGCTGGCCACATAACCACGGAGAAGTCTTCAGACAGCACTGGCTCTTCAGCTTGGAAACGGAGATGAGCACCGCATCCCTAGAGTCGTATTCGACTGGCTTTCGAGCAAGGGAAACCTATAGATACAAAAGAAAAATTAACATAGTCCTACTGTCATATACAACAAAAAGATTTCATAGTTATTCCTGATATTTAAAAGCAATCAATGATTTATGATAACAATTATTCTGTAATTCCTCAAAATATAAATACCAATAGCACACAGAGATTGCTCAGAGTAGCTCACGGAAAACATAAGGGGAAAATTCCCTGTACATATTTATCATTCCAGGATATTCTGAACATAGCCCAACATTCCATAAACTTATTTGAAATATCAGAAAAGTTTCTTAATGTTTGGTGCTAAGCTAATTTAATAAGCAATACATTTTCCCAAACAGAATTGAATCAATCCCTTGGAGTTAGTGGATCATTACAATGTTACCGCACCAGAGCAAAATCACAACTGCTGATTTAAAATAAGTAAATAAATAAAAAGCCTCCAGAAAGCTTTCTAGCAATGGGACTTTTGACAATGCACACCTTCCCATACCGTGTGCAGACACGCTTGGACCACATTCTTTCCAAAAAGATCGTAGCAATGGAGATCTGGGAAATATTGGAGCCAAGTGGGGGAAACCTGGAAAGCCGATAGGAGATGACATCATGTGACCTCCTTTATTGAACTCCGTCCTTAACCTCCCCAGGGCAGGTAGCAGCACTCCCTGGATGTTTTTCACAAAGCTTTGCATCTTACTTTCAACATCCAGCCACCTCCCAGATCTGCCTCACCATGGCCTCAAGTGCCCATTCTAATAACTGGAGCCACCCTGCCTAACTAGGCTTTCACCCCCAGGCTAATGGTCCCAACCCCATGTTAGCCCCAATGAGACACCCTCCCAATGCACACCACCCACGCCTTGCTGTTGGAACGCCAGGCCATACCCTTCTGATGGGTTGGGGATCCCTGTTCTTCTGGTTTCTCAGGGTTGCAGGCACTCCAGTCCAGAGCCAGTTGGGTGTAGTGGTTAGGAGAGCAGACTCTGATCTGGGAGAGCCAGGTTTGATTCCCCACTCCTCCCCATGCAGCTGCTGGTGTGACCTTGGGTTAGTTACAAGTCCTTTCAGAGCTGTTCTCTCACAGGAAGTTCTCTCAGAGCTCTCTCAGCCCCACCTACCTCACAGGCAGTGTTCCCTCTAAGCTGACTTAGTGTGAGCTAGCTCCCAGTTTTTTAGCTTCCGGCTCACACATTTTTGTCTTAGCTCAGGAAGGATGGCTCCAGAGCAAACTGATTTTATGCAGCAGCCAAATCGCTCACTCACCACTTTAATGCCAGTAGCTCACAAAGTAGAATTTTTGCTCACAAGACTCCACAGCTTAGAGGGAGCATTGCTCACAGGGTGTCAGTTGTGGGGAGGGGAAGGGGGAAAAGATTGTAAGCCACTCTGAGACTCCTTCGGGTAGTGAAGGGCAGGGTATAAATCCAATCTCTTTATCTTCCTTCTGCCATCTTTGGGTCCCTTCACTTTCGATGGGGCCTTGCCAGGTGGTCCCCAACCCCTGGAGGTGTCTCAGTGCTCCAGATTAGATGCCACCGGTGGACACAGCCTTATGTTCTACCTGAGACTGGCTCCAGGCATCCAACAGGCCTATCAGGCTCCAGTGAAGAATCTGCTCATCCTCCTCCACAGCTGGGAATAGATTTGTTTTGCCAGGTGCAGACATAGGGTGATTTTGCATCTGGCATTTGTTCCACATTTTCTCAACACTGAGGAAAAGGTGCAGCTCAAAACCACATTCAAATGCCCTGGGGCAATGCTGTACTGACTGCATAGTCACCCCTGAGTGGCCATAAATCTATGCAGAAGGAACCATAAAACCTGATGCTCAAAGAAAGTGAAAGTGGCATGCAGTGTGGAGGGTACCATAAAACTCGATGATCAAAGAAAGTGAAAGCGGAATGCAATGCAGAGGGGAATTTCTGTTCCATGGTGGGTTTAGTAAAACAATGGAGGGAAAAGCTAAAATCACCCTAAGGCTGGTGTGCCTGAACCCGACGTCATCTGCAAAAGTGACCTGGAGACCCGCACCATCTAGCAGTTCTGCCTGGGAAATGCCATCCACTACACTGTTGCATTTCTGGCAAAGAGCCGTCTCTCACCATTGCTGTGCAAAACAGGCTCCCAAAGTCCAGTCTGTTTACAAAAATAGTTCAAACCCAAAGAAAATTAGAGGAAGACAAAGAGTTGATTCAGAATCTGGGTCGAATTGGAGGTTTTATTTCCAAACAGAATCCATGGCAGCAGGATAACCCAGGGGAAAGTTGAGTAAACGCTTGTATTATCTGGGTAAGAAGAAATGATGCTTCTGATGAATTTGACCTGGGGCTCAGTAAAGCTTACGCCACATGCTCAAAGGGAGAGGTCTTGGAGTCGTAGCAGATAATCCAATGAAAATGTCAAGACGGTGTGCGACTGCAATGAAAAAGGCTGACGCTATGCTGGGGTTTATTAGGGAGGGAACTGAAAACAAATCAGCCAGTATCATAATGCCCCTGTATAAATCGATGGTGTGGCCTCATTTGGAGTACTGTGTACAGTTCTGGTTGCCACACCTCAAAAGAATATTATAGCATTGGAAAAAGTTCAGAAGAGGGCCACTAGAGTGATAAAAGGGTTGGAACACCTTCCCTATGAAGAAAGGTTAAAGCACTTGGGGCTCTTTAGCTTGGAGAAACGACAGCTGAGGGGTGACATGATCGAGGTTTATAAGATTAAGCATGGGATAGAGCAGGTAGAGAAAGTAGTCCTTTTCTCCCTTTCCCACAATACAAGAACTTGTGGGCACTCCATGAAATTGCTGAGCAGTCAGGTTAGAACAGATAAAAGGAAGTACTTATTCACCCAAAGCATGATTAACACATGGAATTCACTGCCACAGGAGGTGGTGGTGGCTACAAGCATGGACAGCTTCAAGAGGGAACTAGATAAACACAAGGGGGGGGGGGCCGCAATATTCGTGGGGGAGAAGCTGACAGCTGCTCCTCCTTCCTCCACCCCCTTCCCCCCTTCCTCTGCCCCCTCCCCCCCCCGAGACTCCCGGCGGGCCTCGGCTGCTCTCGCCAAGCCCGCCGCTCGCCCCCTCGCCCCCCAGAGACTCCCGGCGGGCCCTGGCGGCTCTCGCCGGGCCTGCCGCTTGCCCCCTTCCCCCCCCAGAGACTCCCGGCGGGCCTTGGCGCCTCTCGTCGGGCCCGCCGCTCGCCCCCTTTCCCCTCCTCCGTGGGCTGTCGGCTGGCCTTGGCAACTCTCGCTGGGCCGCTGCCGTTCCAAGAGCATTCCCCGCGCATGCGCAGGGGACGCTCTTTTACTTTTTGGGAGATTTAAAGGTCCCCCGAAAAGTTTTTGATAGATTTCGGATTTTTCTGCAAGCGGGGGTTACCCCCCACCTGCAGAACCCCCCCCCCTCTGCCCTCCAAGTGCCCCCCTGCACGGATTTAAGTATCCGCACGCGGGGGGGGCACTTGGGAATTAGATATAGAGATATAGAGCAGAGGTCCATCAGTGGCTATTAGCCACAGGGTAAAGATAGGAACTCTCAGTCTGGGGCAAGTGATGCTCTGTATTCTTGGGGCTTGGGCAGCCAACAGTGGGAGGGCTTCTAGTTTCCTGGCCCCACTGCTGAACCTCCTGATGGCACCTGGTATTTTTGGCCACTGTATGACAGAGTGTTGGACTAGATGGGCCACTGGCCTGATCCAACATTGACTTCTCTTATGTTCTTATGTAAAGGTCTTTGAGGTGCCTTTTGCTGCAACAGGCTTAACCTGGCTGGTCCTCTGGGATTTTAGTTTATCTGATTTTTCCTCTGCTAGTAAGGAATAACATAACCCAGAGGCAAAAAACTTTGGTGGCTTTCCAGCTACACGATATGCCAGAAGAGGAGAAGCAGAGGGGGCTGCAGAGAGACCCAGGGCTTTATCCCACAAGAAGGGGGGGGGCTTGTTGTATTTTAAGTTCTTGGAAATAGAGGGAAGAGAACTTGGTGCAAAGGGGGCTAGAGATTCCTGGCAACTCTCTCTCTTTATGGCACATCACTACTTTTCTTATGTAAACTCGTCGTGTTTTTATAATCTCCTAATTAAGACTGGGAGTCTTAAAAGGCAGGAATTTAGTTTTGCGCTGCCGCAAGTCTCAACACCATCCGTTATAAAACTCTTCAGGGGCGTGTCAAGCAGGTTTGCCCTGCCTTTTTAAAAATGTTTACTGCACTAACAATGAAATGGAAAACAGGGACTTCAGTGCAGTTGGGTGAAAGATTTGTCCAGTTTCCACTGGGATAAAAGGCAGGTTGGACTGTAGCTGAGCTGGCAAAACCATCCATGCTGGATGCGACCAGGTTTGCTGGAAAGTCTCAGCAGAGGCAGAAAAGCTCCTGTTTTGCACTGCCAAGCCTCCAGGGAAGGCTAAAGAACTGGGAATGGACTCTGTGGTCCGTTCCAGGGCATGCACAAACATGACTAGCCACCCCCCCCCCCCCACCCCCCATCAAATATGCTGTCAGGTCTCCGGCAAGGTAGGCTGGTGAATACTGACAATGGCCCGTGTCGGAGATCCCCAGCATGGTGCCACCTTTCCGGGACCCTGCCAAGTGCTTTTGGAAAGTGGGTGGGGCTGGGTGGGTGGATGGTAAGAACCCAGCAGAGCTTCTGTCTGACTATGTAGATTCAAAAAAACCAAAATAGGACTCACGGTAAGGAGGAAATACCAAAAATCAGTGAAGCTAGGAGAAGAAACGCAAGTTAAAGTAAAAGATAATGGTCAAACTGCAACCTTGACACTCCCCCATGTTATTAATTACTTGACCTGACCCAACTCTCCATGATCCTGGAGGAAAATTAAGGGCGCCAGCCTCTAGGCAGGATCTGCAGATCCCTGGGAATTACAGCTCTACTCTGGACAACAAAGATCAGATCCCCTGCAGAAAATGGTGTGTGGACTCCGTGGCATTGTGCCCCACTGAGGTTCTTGTCCTCCCAGGCTCCATCTCCAAATCTCCAGGAGTTCCCTAACCTGTATCTGGCATCCCTACCACCCATCCTCCCCCTGGTGGCAGCCCTAGGGAGAACTGATTTCATGTATCATGCAGCTGTAAATGCGCCTGCAAGGCAGAAGGACATGCAGCTGAAAAGCCACATTGATTTCACAGCTGCAAAGCTGTTCAGCAGACATTCAAGTTGGCTGGTGGCGAAACAAGCAGAGCCAAGGATTGGCTTATGGGTGATCACAGCCGTCAGATCCATGTTCGCCATGTTCCCCAGGGAGTTTGTGGCATCCCTAATAGCAACTTGTATGGTTGGGGTGTTGTTTTGTTTGTTTGTTTGTTTTTAAGAAGTCAGGGAGAGCTCACTCTCATGTGCAGCTGCAGTCTGGCATCCCGGTTTTCATTGTCAATGAGCCACTTTTGATATGGGCAGCCCTTTCAAGAACAGTTGTGTTTTTTCACAAAACCCAAGGCCAAGCATTTGCTAGTCTGCTCTGAAGATGATGTGCCCTTTTTTTTACTTGTTTCATTTTATTTTAGGGTTTTATTTAAAAAAATATATCCCCAGTGCTATTGCAAGCTGCATAGGGTTTATCAATATACTATTAGCCACTGATGACCTCAGTCTACTCAGACCTCAGGTAGCTAAATCCATGGATCAGGGCCACGTAGATGCTGCACACTCCCCAAGTTTGCAGAAAAATCTGAAAATTAAAAAAACAACAACGGTGGCATTTAAATCCCTTTAAAAAGTAAAGTATAAGCACAAGCGCAGAGAACGTGCTTGCCTCAGGCGGCTGGTGGCAGGACTGGGGAGCCACTCTGGGTCCAGCGGCAGCTGCACAGCCTGGGAGCTCTGCTGAGCCACAGTAAGGAGGAAATGCCAAAAATCAGAAAATACCATGCTATAGACAGTGACAAAGTATCTCAAATAATTTTTAATTTTTTAAAAAATATTTTAATTAATATTTTTTTAATAAATAATTCACTATCATATTATCACATAAACACATAGAAAGAATCATAAATCCCAAAATTCTAAGTATCATCTAATTATATAACAAAAGATAATGCAGAACCCCTTTATTAGTATCAGTCCTCCTAAATAGTACAAAAGTTTTTAGGAGGATTCCTTCAAGTCCAATACACTCTTCCTCCAGCAGAGGTCCAGGTATCCTCCTGTTTCCAGGTCTTCCTCGGGGAGTTCAACAGATTTTTTTTCAAGCACAAGATTGCCAAATACCAAAACATTTATCCAAATTTCACCAATGAACGCTGCAAAAAGTCCCTCTTAGTGAGCTCAAGTGCTTTTCACTTTGGAGGAAAACTTGAGCTCACTACAAGAGACTTTTTGCAGCGTTCATTGGTGAAATTTTTAAAAGGCTCAGGGAAGGAACAGGGCATGTTTGCCTGGCTGCCCTTGGTCTCCCCAGGCTGCGCGCCTTGGTGGGCTGGCTGGGGAGACCAAGGGCAGCCAGGCAAACATGCCTGCTTCCCTTCCCGATCTTGGGGGGGGGGGTAGGAGACTAGAAAGGTGATGCTGAAGTGGGGCAGAGAAGCTCGGGGGGGGGGGGAAGAGGCAAGCTTCCATGACTGCCCTGTGCTTTCCCAGCCACCCGCCTAATATGCTAATGAGCTGTGCTGTCATAGGTGTGGTCTAATAGGCTAATGAGTGTCTGTAGTTGGGTGTGGTTATGCTAATGAGTTCCTGCTGGGCTTTTTCTACAAAAAAAAGCCCTGTGTTTAGTATCTGCGTAGACAAGTGCCTTTTGATAAAGACTCTCTGCCTGCCCTGGGTTTGTTCTAACTTGTCCTGAGCATTCTGCCAATGCGCAAAGCTCTTCCTGGCCACTTTGGCATTTCCTGGCACACCGGGACGATGCACGGGCGCCAGCATTCAGGAGAAACCTTCTGGGGGCACCCGCATCCATTATCCAAGTCAGTTCTCCATCCCAAACATCAACTAGTTTGGGCTAGTGGTGCTGGCTGAAAATGGCACAGGGACTGGGAAACCATCCAGAGGGACATGACGCGCACTGGGCCAGTTGGCTCTCGAGACAGCCACCGTTGCAGTGTGGAGGCTGAAATCTCCCGGCACCAGAAGAGTAGAACATTTCAGCACCCTCTGTCCGCTCCATCAAGTCGGTGAGGAAGCAGGGTGCTGAGGACCTCTCCATCTGCACAGCCCAGTGCCAGTTGCCAGGATTCACAACTAGGGGTGCCAGCCTCCAGGTGGGACCTGGGGATCCCCTGGAATTACAGCTCTTCTCCAGACTACAGAGATTGATTTCCCTGGAGAAAATGGATACTTTGGAGGGTGGACTCTCTGGCATTGTACTCCCCAGCGCTACCTGTCCTCCCCAGGCTTCCCAACCTGGATCTGGCAACCTTATTCACAACAGACCGGGATGGGGAACAGAGCCCTGTGTATCACTGCGGGCGGTCTCACCTGACCCGTGGCCAGTGTCAGCGCACCCTCTCAGAGGAACTGGGCTGTGCTGCCAGGGCCTGTGGCTTCCGGTGGGGCCCGCTGCTGCCGCTGCCTCCCTGCCCCCCCCATCTCCTCGGATGCTGCGCCCCCAGCCTTCCACGGCCTGCTTGCAAGTGCTTTGCCTCCTCTCCTCCCGGCCACGTGTGCTGGCCAGGGCTGTTGGAGCAGGGCCTGTGCTGGCGGTCAATGCATCAAGAATTCCTGGTGGCCACGGCAGTAAGACTTCAAGCTGCCCCAGACACCCAGCACCATCCTGGAATGGGCATGTGGCTGGGGTGGGCAGCTGCGACTGCAGGCGGGGGGTGAGAGCTTGCAAGTGGGCAGCGGGGGGACACATAGGCAGGCGGGGGTGCACACAGGAGGTGAGCAAGGGGAGCCTAGTAGTGGGCATAGGGGGGTCCCTGGACCCTTTCCAGACAGGACCCCATAGAACCTGCAACCGGCCCTAACCTAGGGTTATAATCATAGTACAGGAAGCTGAGACAAGGACGCTAACACATTAATATACTCAACTAACTAGAAATGTACTGCAAGAAAATAGACAATATTCCAGTAACAACAATATAAAGGAAATAACATAAATTGCAACCAATGCAGCAGTATCAGTACAATCAGGGGTCCTTTCGTAGAAAAAGAGGTGTAGGAGCTCATTAGCATAACTCATTAGCATACCTCAATAGCATATGCCGCGTCCCCTGACATCACCAGAAGTGTGTCAGAAAGGGAATGTCAGTTTCAGCCCCATTATACCCTATGGGCCATTGAAATCAATGGCAAAAACTCATAGGGTATATGAGGGGCTGGAGGAAAGGGGGTTTGAGGGAGAGGCTCCAAACTTGCAGGGTAGCTGCTGGAGCCTCTCCTCGAAATACCCACCAAGTTTCAAGAAGATTGGACCAGGGGGTCCAATTCTACGGGCCCCCAAACAGGTTGTCCCATCCCCTCCATTGTTCTCTATGCTGGGAAAAAATGTTAACTTTTTTCCTCCCATAGAGAACAATGGAGGGAATGGGGGCAACCTGTTTGGGGGCCCGTAGAATTGGACCCCCTTGTCCAATCTTCTTGAAACTTGGTGGGTATTTCGAGAAGAGGCCCCAGCAGCTACCCTGCAAGTTTGGAGCCTCTCCCTCAAATCCCCTCCCCTCCAGTGGCTTTTAAAGTTGCCGCCGAATTTCGGCGGCAATTCGGCAGCGGGGTGAATCAGATTAGAGAATCTGATTCAGCCCGTGGCTGCCCTAGTGGCCACTCCTGAGCTGGCGGAGCTTCGCTCTGCCTTGCTCCAGCCCCAACGGACCCCTGAGTACAATAAGTACATTATTAGTAGACAGCGCCACTAAAAGCGAGAAAAGCCAGAAGCAACAAAGACTCCAGACTGTTCGTTTCGTCCAGAAACTTCTTTAATGGCTATTAATAGAAAGTCATACTATACATCAGTTGAGACATATAGTAGTACACATAAAGATACAAGACCCACAAATCATAAAAAAGTGTTTTTCTGTAACTCTGGTATTGTGTTTTCTTTGCTAATACTTTGCAGAAATAAATGTCCTCTTGATTTGTGAAGGTAAGTCCTTGACTGCAGCGTTTCCCTCAACCGAATTAATAGCATTAATAAGGATCATTGTTCTGTTATTATTGTACTTATTTTTATTTGTAGATATACACTGCATTATTGTGCGCTACTAGGAGCTTTGAAAAACGCAGCACATTAGGGGCGATGTCTTCTAATATTGTACTTATTGTACTGATATTGCTGCATTGGTTGCCATTTCTGTTATTTCCTTTGTATTGTATTGTTGTTACTGGAATGTTGTCTATTTTCCTTCAATACATTTCTAATTACTTGAGTATATTAACGTGTTAGCATCCTTGTCTCAGCCGCTTGTACAATAATTATAGCTTTTAGCTGAGAAGTCTCTTAATTGCCATTCCCTGACCTAGGGTTGCCAGCTCTGGGTTGGGAAATACCTGGAGATTTGAGGGGCTGAGCCTGAGGCCAGTGGGAAAGGGAACGTGGGGTACAATGCCATAGAGTCCACCTTCCAAACTGGCCGTTTCCTCCAGGGGAATTGATTTCTGTTGCCTGGAGACCCATTGTAATGGAAGGAAATCTCCAGCCACCACCTGGAGGTTGGCAACCTGACCCTGACCAGTGGGTGTGAACCAGTGCTTGCCAGTCAGACAGGGCCCAGGTGGAGGCCTATCAGGCATGTTACGCTGATCCTCACAACAGCCCTATGAAGTAGGCTACACTTAAAACATGCAAAGTGATTGGCCCAAGGTCACCCAGCAAGCCTCCCTGGCAGCGCAGGGATTTGAACCCAAGAACAGAACAAAGTCCAAGTCCACTAGGGGCACCTTTAAGACCAACAAAGGCTGCAGTCACACTTGCAATGCATGTTCCAACTGGATTTTACCATGTGAACTGGCAAAATCCAATTTGAAAGTGGCTTGAAAGTGGACTGAAAGCGGATTATTTCCTGTGTGTGATGGCAGCTGAAAGTTTCATTCCGGGTCTAAGCTGTCAGGTACATGCACACCTCTTCAGAAACATGAGATTTCAGCCCCACCCCCACCATCGGAGCCAGTTCAGGCCCCTCGTGTGCCCCCCAAAAAATTGGCCTTTTCCCCCTCCAAGCAGGAATCCTCAAAGCAAAACATGTGTGTTTTTGGAGATGGGTATCTATATTTAAGATCCTAATGAATTTAAATACCAAAGGTGCACGTTTTTAGGGGTTGTTACAATTGAAATCTAATTCATATCCTAGTGCTGTAAATTGTCTAATTTGTACATTGCTTTATATTGTAATGAGCCAGTTTGGTGTAATGGTTAAGTGTGCGGACTCTAATCTGGGAGAACCGGGTTTGATTCCCCACTCCTCCACTTGCAGCTGCTGGATGACCTTGGGCAAGCCATAGCTCTGTACCAGCTGTTCTTGAAAAAAAGCAGTTTCTGTCAGAGCTCTCTCAACCCCACCTACCTCACAGGGTGTCTGTTGTGGGGAGGGGAAAGGAAAGGAGATTGTAAGCCACTCTGAGACTCTCTCGGGTACTGAAGGGCAGGGTATAAATCCAGTTTTCTCTTCTTATTCTAATAGCTACACAATAAATTTTATTTATTTATTTATGTATTTGTTACATTTGTATCCCATCCTCCCCGCGAACAGGCTCAGGGCGGCTCACATTGCTCAGCATAAAGTATCGAGTTCACATAAAACATTAAAAACCTTTTAAAACCATCTAAAACAATCATACAGTTGACAATTAAAGTGCTCACAGTGATAATCAATCCTTCATCAAAGTAAGATGGCGTACTATATGAAGCAGCGCCCAAAGTTCCCAGCTCAGTGATCCACTGGCTTCCCAGAGCAGTTTGGCTCAAACCATGGCCGGCCCTATACCACAGATGTTGACGGTAGTAGATGGTGGTATGGCGGCTCCTAGTTGAAAGCCTGGCAGAAGAGCTCCATTTTGCAGGCCCTGCGAAACTGTACAAGATCCTGCCGGGCCCTGATCTCCTCCGGAAGCTCTTTCCACCAGTAAGGAGCTGCCATTGAAAAGGCCCTGGCAGCCGCGAGCCTGGCATCCTTAGGGCCTGGAATAATTAGCTGATGTTGTGACCAGTGTTCCCTCCAAGCTGAGTTAATGTGAGCTAGCTCACAGTTTTGTAGCCTCCAGCTCACACGTTTTTGCCTTAGCTCAGGACGTAAGGCTCCTGAGCAAACTAACTTATGCAGTAACCAAATCACCTGCTCACAATTGCCAGGTCTGGGTTAGGACGTGCCTGGAGGTTTCGGGGTTGAGCCTGGGGAGGGCAAGACGGGGGGTGGGGAGGGGCCTCAGCGGGGTCCAAAGTGCCACCATGCCCACACTCCAAAGCAGCTGTTTTCTCCGACAGGGGTGGGCTGGTGGTCTCACTAATCTACAAGAAAGGTGACCACACAAACCCTTGTAATTATAGACCAATTAGCCTTCTCTCCACCATAGGCAAATTGTACGCCAAGCATCTGTTAACTAAACTAGCTCCATGGATGTCTCAGCAAAGTATTTTAGGCCCTGAACAACTTGGGTTCTGCAAGGGCAAATCTACAATAGATCATTATATTACCTTAGCACACCTAGTTGATAAATACACCACATCTAGAAATTCCAAACCTTAAAGGAGCTTTTGACTCTATTGACAGAGAGTTACTATGAATTAAATTGTATCAATCTAACATTGATAAGAGACTCCTAAAATTAATTATGTTACATACTTCCACCACCTGCCAAATCAAATGTTCACCTGAAGGGGAATTAACACCAAAAATTCCCTTTAATAAAGGAGTTAAACAGGGATGCATACTTGCCCCTTTCCTACTTAACTTATTTCTCAATGATTTGGCTCCCATCTTAGCAGAAGATGATTTCCACTCTCCCAAACTGGGCTCCCTTCGAATACCCATCCTGCTATATGCTGATGATACTGTACTATTCTCATGCACAAGGGTGGGGCTCAGGCGTCTGCTGAATATGTATGTCTTAGTTATTTCCTTGAGAATAAGTTACTCCTTAATTACAAGAAATCCAAAATATTAAGTCTTTGCTAAGTCCTGCAAAATCCAAAAGTGGACATTTGATGGGAAAGAACTAGAGCAGGTCAAGCATTTCAAATATTTAGGTCTCTATTGCAGTTATAATATGTCCTGGTTATACCATCGCAAATTTATGATTAACCTAGCTAGCATTAATGCATCAGCCATCTCACGTTTCTTCTTTAATAGGGGCAAGCAGTTTGTGCCACCTGCCTTAAAAGTTTTTAAGGCTAAAGTGATCCCACAGTATTCCAACATGGATAAGCGCCTTTGAAATCGGAATTGAAAGAGTGCAATCCAAATTTGTAAGAAAAATCTTGGGTCTGCCATGCTGCGTTCCATATGCAGCTCTTTGTTTAGAGGCAGGCCTTAACATGATAGAAACAAGGGCTTGGTTAATATCAATCAAATACTGGCTACGATTGCACTATACTGCTGATTGTGGGAGCTATCTGAATCTACCACATCCAAATGGATTGCCTGCATAGAGAATAATTACAATGGGAATATGCATGGATTCTCTATATATGCTGCCTCTTACAAATGCATATCAGTTAATTAGACGCAGAATCCTGGACAATGAAATGCAGAAACTAGTTCGTGATGCAAATAAATCCTGCTCCCCCTTGAACTTTGGAATTCTTCCACCTAATGGCCATCTGCTTTCTTACTTATTGACCCTCCATGCCCCTCACTTGCGCCGAGCATTTGCACTTGCTAGATGTAATGCCATTCCATCTGCTGTCACTCATGGGAGATACAAAGGGATTCCATACTCAGCAAGACTCTGCGTGTGTAGTCTAAATCAGGTCGATTCAGTTTTCCATATTCTCCTATACTGTCCCTGTTATGACGATATACGTTTTACTCTTTTAGACCCAGTTCTACCTAATATGATAGGTTGCTCAGATGCTTTGAAGGCGCTCTGTCTCCTGAATGACCTGTCACCTGAATTAACTGAAAAGGTGGCTTTATTTCTAAGTTTGGTAATTAAGGATCCGTTGCGCAATGCACAGCTACATATGATTAACTCATTTTTCCCTTGTTAACTCTCTTCCCGTTTATGTCTCTTTCTGTAACCTGATTTATGCCAATAAAGGTACATGTATGTATGTAACTCAGCTTAGACGGTACACTGCTCACAACCAGTCGCTCACAAAGTAGAATTTTTGCTCACAAGACTCCACAGCTTAGAGGGAGCTTTGGTTGTGACCTGGACCGTAGTGCTCTCGGGGGTATGTATGGGGAAAGGGGGTTGCTCACGACCCCCCCACCCCCGCCTTTACATTACCGGCTCCCCCCTTGTCGGCTTTACATAACCGGCTCCCCCCACCCAAAAAAACCCCAAACAAAACCAGATGCTGGCAGACCAGCGGCGCCTTCCTCAGGCGGAGGAGGCAGCCCGGGGCGCCGGGAGATTCAGCTCTGTCGGAGGAGCCTTCCCCCGTTCCCGCCCCGTCGATCGGCTTTCCCAGCCAAACCCCCGCCGGCGGCAGCGGCAGGAGCCGCCGCGGGAGCCGCGCCAGGCCGGGGGTGGGTGGGGAGGGAGTGGGCGGCCTTCCTCCGCTGTCTCGCCCCGCCCCCGCGGCTCAGCCGGGCCGTCCACTCTCTCTCTCCCACCCAGCCACACCCCCCCCTCCCCGTGCCACCGATCCCGGGCGGCTCCCGGCCCCGGCGGCGCTGCTCCCGCCCCCTGGCCCGTCCGGGGGAGCTCCACGCGCCGGAGAGAGAGACTGGGAAGAGCCGAGCGCTGCCGCCGCCGATGTGTGCGCCCCGCGCCGGAGGAGGAGGCCTCCCGCCATGGCGAACTTGGTTCCGCTGCTGCAGCCCGAGCGCAAGGGCGGGAAGCTCGTAAGTCGCCCGCGGGACAGCTGGGGGGCCGGGCGGGGAAGCGCGCTGCACATCTGCCAGAGCTGATGCCCGGGGGAGTGCAAGTTTGCCCGCAGCAGGACCCGGCGTCCCGGCTCAGACTCGGTTCTGCAGACCCGCAACTCACCTGCCCTTCGTTCGGCGGCGGCATTCCGGAACACGCGCCCTGCCCTTTCTCGGGAACTGGGCTTGTCAAGTTCCAGGTGCGCCTGGAGATCTCCCGGAACCTCTACGGACCCCCAGATTAGCGAGACCACCAGCCCACCCCCGTCGGAGAAAACAGCTGCTTCGGAGGGTGGGCGCGGTGGCACTTTGGACCCCGCTGAGGCCCCTCCCCACCCCCAGTCTTGCTCTCCCCGGTCTCGACCACCAAACCTTCAGGCACATCCTAGCCCAGACCTGGCAGCTAGTGTGCCCTCTAAGCTAGCTCACCGTTTCTTAGCCTCCGGCTCACACATTTTTGCCTTGGCTCAGACGGCACCAGAGCAAACTAATTTTACGCAGCAGCCCAATTGCTTGCACACAACTTTCATGCCGGTAGCTCAGAGAGGAGAATCTTTGCTCGCCAGACTCCACAGCTTAGCGGGAGCATTGCTGGCGACTCTGTCCGGGACCCTGCCCCTGGCTCTTGCTTCGGGTCCTTCCTGAAGTCCCAGCTGCCCTTGGGCTTGGAGTGGCAGGTGGCAGGGGGAGTGGTGCAGGTGCAGGCCAAGTTCCTGCTGGGCTGTGCCGATCTTCGCCTACAGGAACGCTTCCTCTGTTTTTTTCTTGGCACCTGCAGAACCTGAGCTCGCTGAAGCCTTCCCTCTGGCTGGTGCTGCCTCCTGGTCCCTGGGCTGTGTTTGGGTGCCTTCCTCCGTCCAGACCTTTGGCATGCCTGCAGTTCCCCGGCGGGGCTAAAAATACCACTCTGCACATAGGATTACTCCAGGGAGGGAGAGAGAGAGAGAGCTGAGGCCAGTTATTATTAGCCAAAGAAAGGAGCAAACAGGACAGAAAGTATACCTACAGCCCGGTCAGAAGACTGGCACCCGCCCCCACCCCCATGTTTGCTCTCTGTCTGCAGCCCCCCTCCCCCTCTAGTCTTAAATCAAATCCCCAAAGTCAAATCTAGTCTTAAATCAACCTGGAAGGGGCACAGTCAGATTTTTCAGCTTTGACACATGAGAGCAGGTGCGGGGGGGGGGGGGGTGTGGTTACAGAGCCGACAGCTCTCGTCACCGTATCTCGAAAAATATATGGCAGAGTTGGGTAAAAGTGCAGTGCAGAAGAGGACAGGAGAGAGGACTAAAGGGTGGGACAACCTTTCCTGTCAGGAAAAGATGGCGAGCAGGGGCCCCCAACGTGATGATGCCCGCCAGCCCCCTTTCCTGGCATCTGCCAAGTGGTTTTAGAAAGTGGGTGGGGCCAGGGGGTGCTGTTATCCAGCCCGGTGTCAAACTCAGCCCTCCTTTGTCATGTAATCTTTTCCTGCTTCCTGTGATGTCCGCAACTCAACTGAAGTTCATTCTCTGCTGGGAATCTGGGGGGAGTGTGGAAGTGGGTGCATGGAGCTGCTTTGCTGAGAACCGGTGCTGGCTTGTAACTGCGTCAATGCGGGGCCTCCCCATTGTGGGAAGTATGCGCGCTCGACCTTGAGTGCCATGCACGGCAAGATAATGTGTCAGTGAGCTTGCAGGTGCTGGAGGAGGGGTACTGGAGGCACTGTAGATTTGGGCGGGCTGAATGATTGGATTGAATGCTGGGGGGGATCTTTGAATGTTGTATAATTGGGGAACTGGTGCCAAAGGGGTCAGTTCTGACACAGAAACGTCTATGCTTGAAACCTCTTTATCTCTCAATAGACGGATCACTGTCAAGAGAGTGTTATTGGGGTGGGTTTCGTTCAAGACCTGACACAGGGTTTCTGACTGGCTGCTCATCCTTTTAAACAGAGCTTTTGCCTGAGATGCTGAAGACCTACTGTCAGAATAAGGCATCATTTCGCTCCCTGACATTTTGTGGTTGGCTCTGCCTCCTGCAACAGCCGTTTGTGCCCACCGCCCTGGGTCAGAATTCCAAAGGTGCCCGCAGGTTTAAAAAGGGTTGGGGATTCCTGACAAGAGTCTGGGATTTTTTGGGGGGGGGGGGGAACCCACCAAGTAGGGTTGCCAGATCCCCCCTGGCAGAGGGGATGTTATTCTGAAGCTGTGCATATCCCAGCGGTATTGCACAAGTGGGTAATCATGAAACCATCATGAGGAGCAAAGAGGAGTGTTGAAAGTCTTCCCCGCAGGGAATGCGCAGCGCATAGACAGGAACTGGGAATCCTCTGTTGTTCAAATCTGTGGGGAGCCTTGAAAGAACTACGTGCAGTCCTAAGCAGAGTTAAGCCCTTCTAAGCCCATTAGTGTCAGTGTACTTACAAAGGTGCAGCATTGCTTAAAACTGCACTGCGTATGACTTCAGATAAGCCAATATCTCCCCCCTCCACTGCATCTGCCTATACAGTCCTAGCCATAGGGCAGCATGGAGGCCTGGCCCCCTCAGGGACATTGAGGGCACCATTTCCCAATCTGTGGGCCACAGGCCAGGCCTCCCTCGTGGTGGCTCCTGCCCTTCGCAGCCTTTTCTCCTCCTCCCCTTCTCCATCTTGGCAGCAGCTGAAAAAAGGTGGGGGGGGGGGAGGCGGGAGCTGCTCGGCATGCCAAGGGGGAAAACCGGAGGAGGACAGAAGGAGGCACAAGGTGTGCTCTGTCTTGGTGTTGTAGTGCCTCACTGCCCTCCACCTGCTGTGGGGGATGTACTGCTCCCAGCCCCCGGCTGCCGACCTCTTCATTGCCAGCTGCCACCTTCATGTGTCTCTTCAGCCCAGAGTCTCCTATAAGCTCACCTCCTCACACCCCAGCTCTGGCCCAGCTGGCAGATGAAGAGGAGATGGATGCCCGTTTCCTTGGGGTTCAGGGTGTGATGTCTGCGGGTTTCTCAAAAATGTCTGGTCGGGCACTATGGGAAATGGAATGCTGGAATCAATAGGGGCCAAGGTCATAGTTTGCCCAAGGCACCCAAAAACTTGGGCCAACCCAGTAGGGATCCCAGTCGTTGTCCCCCCCACCCCCCGATCCGGGAGGGAGATCTCCTGATTTGGAGTGGGCTTCCCTTCTGCCAGCCACCTGACTGGCAGGGGGAAATCCCACCACCCAAATGATGTTTTTAGGCCACATCTGGTAAAACCAGAAGTACCATCCCTGACACAATGACATTGCCTGGGAGTGAGACCATCGCACCGGAAATGTTACATGGGGGATGCTCTATTATTTGGGCAAACTCTATGGTTTTGAGGATGAAAAACCATAGAGTTTCGCCCAATTACCGGAGTGTCCCCATGCAGTATTTTTGGCATGATGATGTCACTTTCAGGGGATATCACGCGAAGTCCCCCCCACACCTCCTGGAATGCACCCCAAAGCCCCCTGCAGACAGAGGTAAGGGACCTGGCCACCCTAGTACGAAGTACATTTAAATTTGCGGGTCACCATACCAAGACGGTTGGGGACCGCTGGTTTAGGGTTCCCAATCTCCAGTCGGGGCCTGAGCTTCTCCTCGAATTTCAGCTTATCTCCAGACAACAGAGATCAGTTCCCCCAAAGAAACTGTCAGCTCCAGAGACCGAAATCAGTATCATATCTCTTCCTCCCCCAGGCTTCACGCTCAAATCTCTAAGAGTTTCCCAAACCAGAGCTGGCAGAGCTGTACCAGACTCCCCCTTTCCCATTTTTTCAAAAGTGTAAGACACTAGCCCTCTGCCTGTGGGGATACAAGAGAATAGAGGCAGAGTAGATAGCATTGTGTGACATTGTTGTTTCAGTCCGTTGGTACTTGGTGTTCCTGCCTTATGTGTGGGAGAGGGTGCTACCCGCCGTCCTTGATATGCAGGATCATGATTTTGGAAGAATAGCACAGTACAAGTATTTTTAGTCTTTGGTACCTGTGAACGTCTACTCCCAACAAACCTGGATTTCTGATTATACATACCAAAGGTAGAAAAATGGCCTGTTACCCAGGGAAAAGATTTCACACAGCCAGGTCTCCTGGAACAGGTGTGTGTGTGTGTGAGAGAGAGAGAGAGCGTCAAAACCCACTGAGAATTGCAAAGGCCCTCCCGCTTTCCAGATTTCTGTGCAGTTAATGGAGAACACTGGCCACATTTTAAATTAAATTCACGTTTATTAACATTTGAAACCAGCTATTAAAACATATTCAACTGTCTGTGTTTAGGGGACCGACTGTTCTGCAGGGTTTCTCACCCACAGGCTTCGGGTGTGTCCTCAGGTCCCCCCACTTCAGAATTTCCAGATAGGGGTGGTCTACATAAGGCAAATAATAACTCTTGCCTACCTTACAGACTTGTTGCTGTCTGTGAAACATTTTGTATGCAGTCGAAATGCTATCTAAATGCCAGGCAGAACAAAGCAAGATGAAAAGGGACATCTTGGCCTCATTCAGTGGTGAAGTTCTTCCCTGATACAAACGAAAGCTTTATCCATCCAGACGTTTTGGGGCCACATTGTAAGACAGGGATCCCCACCAGTGCTCCCTCTAAGCTGAGTTAGTGTGAGCTAGCTGCCAGTTTTTTTAGCCTCCGGCTCACACATTTTTGTCTTGGCTTAGGAAGGACGGCTCCAGAGCAAACTAATTTATGCAGCAGCCAAATCGCTCGCTCACAACCTTAATGCCAGTAGCTCACAAAGTAGGATTTTTGCTCACAAGACCCCCACAGCTTAGAGAGAGCATTGGTCCCCAACATGATGCCCATGTGGATGCAGTGGCGCCCGCCAGTATGTTTCTGGGTGGGGGGCAATGTTTTGAGGAAGTGAGTGGGGCCAGGCAGAGCTCCTGCTGAACAAAGCTTCTGATTGGCCATTGGAGATCTGATGGAATGTGCAGATGAAAATAACGATGTCTTGGTGGCAGCAGACACTGCAGTCTTGATTTCATTCTCTCACGCTCTGCTTTTTGCTGGTGTGTCTGTTGTGGGGAGGAGCCTTGGCCTCCCGTGGCAGCCATTTTGGTGGTTGTGCTTGCCACCGCGTTAGAATCGCAAAAGTGCCCACAGGCTCAGAAAGGTTGGAGACCCCTGTTGTAAGGTGCTTTCACGTAGAGGCATAAAGAAGGTGTCCCTGTAGTAGAAGAAATAGCAGCGAGCTGGAATGGTAGTCCCTACTCCACTTCACTCTGGCCCCTGTCCAGAGTAGAGCATCCACAGGGGAATTAAGCTTGGGCTTGGAAATCCCAGCACACATCCACTCAACAGGGGTGGACACAGGAGAAAATACGAGGGTAATGTCAAGTCTGGTTAGGCCCCCAGTTTCAGCAAGGGGGTGTGAGTGTGAAAATGCTCCCCTCCCTCCTGGATGGTTGTTAAAAAGAGGATTCAGAAGATATATTTGAACACTGAATGTTGGGGAACAGTTTGAACCTGATAAAACACCATGCTGTTATCATCACAGTCAATGCACGAACTTTATGCTCAGTTCATGTTCGACTGGGTACATGGGTCTGCCATCAGATAAGCCATCTGCACACTTCTCAGGACTCCTTGTCCTGCTCCGACTGTTGTCACTTGGAGGAGAACGAGGGCCATGGTGACAGCCAGAAAGTGGCAGCATTGTTCTAGTCCTGGGAGACAGTCCAGGCAGCGACTGTTGGGTTGTCATGTGACCAGCCTTAATAAGGCCCCCAGCCTGGGTCACTCACAACAACTGCTCCCCCTCAAGTCACCTCTTGGGAAATTCAGGTGTTGAGATTTTTAGAACTGGGAGGATAGGTGTGTGATGATGATGCAGTGGCCAAACATCCACTTTGCACGAAGAAAGTCCCGGGTTCAGTGCAAGGTTAAAAGGATCAAGTCGAAGGTGACTCGGGAGAGCGGCCACCAGTCAGAGAAGCCAATATGGGCCTTGTCAGAGTCATGAAAAAGTCCGCTTCACGTGTTTGTGCTCATGATAATTAATGGGGCCGGAGGGGAATTGTGCATGAATAAAGTCAAAATCTTATAACTCATCTGAAACTCTATCGTGCAGTAATCTGAAATTTTCTCTGGTAGACCAGAGTAAGTGAGGTTCAGGTTGACAGGTTTCTAGGCCCCCTTGGCTGGCTGACACACAGATTAGCCACAGGAAGTTCAATATGTGATCTTTTAGACATGGTGGCCTTGCTTCAATTAGGAGAAGGGCAGGAGCTGGTAAATCTTATGCTGAAGGCATAAAAGCTCATGTGCAAAATAGCAGGTTCCTTTTCAAGATATACATTGCAACAACAACAACAAAACACCCCAATATGCATCTGATGAAAATAGCCCTTGATTGCTAGATTAATCAACTAACATTTTACGAACAAAGTTTGATTCCAGTGGCACTAAGACCAACAGAGTTTGTGTGCACGTACATGAAAGCTTGTACCCTGCTTTGGCGGGAAGGGCGGGGTGTATATCAAATATATACCTCTGCTCCATATGTTTCTCCAGTTCCCTCTTGAAGCCGTCCATGCTTGTAGCCACCACCACCTCCTGTGGCAGTGAATGTGGCAGTGAAAGGATGTTGTGTGGAGCGGGTCATCGGGACCATATCAGACCAGTTTTGGCCCATTCACACCTGCTCCCAGTTTGTCTCTGGGCACCATTCAAGGTGCTGGTCTTAACCGTCAAAGTCCTGAATGGCTTGGGCCCAACATACCTGAAGGCCCATTTGTTAGGCTCCCTAGTGGACCTTGTGAGGGCAGAAAGTCGGGTTGCAAATATAATAAACTCTTGCAATATTTTGATTTAAACACACACAAACACACACGCATATGTGGTCTGTGCTTTGTTCCAGTCCAGTCTGTTTTCCCCTCTTTGACTGACAGCATTTCTGTCTCGATTCCTTTTCAGGATTGGTCTGCGAGTCTCATGGTGGCTGCCTTGGCCGGGGCCTTTGGATCCTCGTTCTTGTACGGCTACAATCTGTCAGTAGTCAACGCGCCAGCCGTGGTGAGTGAACAACATTCCAACATCTCAGCCCAGAAGAGGGCGCTGTTGCCACAGAGCGGTTGCCATTGTAAACAAATCGACAGACTGATAGGGTGGGAAATGGTAACTCCGCGATGCTCATTCTGTGTCTTGGGAGCCACCTCTGGCTCTTCTGAGCACCATTCCCCACTATGGCACCAGCCCCATATTTTAGGAGAGTGTGGTTGGCAGGTGGCTTCCACCTTGAAACAGTGTCCACCGGAGGAGCAGAAACCTGCGCACCTCCCAGAGGTGAAGGCCTCATACCAGGGGTGGAAGTAAATGCGGCTGTTCGGTTGATGGTAGTTGCAAATATGAACTACGGAGTGAGTACTGCTATGGTAGCTGGTCTCCTGCCCCTCCACGCAACTGCACGCAGAGCCTGCCTTTGCCCAATGGATCGGAATGGGAGGCAGATGTCGCCATGTGATCGTGCATATAAAATCCGTTCCTGAACAGTCACGAAACCTGATTAAACGGTGCATCTGAATGCACCCCTACCAAAGCACATCCCTCTAAGCCTCCACAAAAGGGACAGGCAGTTGGCCGCTCTCCTTTCAGCTGCAGTTGTTGACTTTGCCGTCTGAGTGAGGAATCTGTTTCATGAAACCGGATCCTGGAGCCCGGGGAAATGCCTACAGTGGAAACCCAGCCTTTAGGCCCTGACAAAAAATGAGGTACTTCAGATATCGATGAGGCGAATGGCATTCCCTTTCACTTTCTTAGACAACCCTCAGGATGCCACAGTTGTCTGGGACTTGCTGGTGCTGCTGTGGAAATTTGGCTGTTCTCATATCTGTGGCACTGCCTCTCCCCCTATGCTGCACCAGGGGGAGGGGCATCACTTATCTGAGCAGGGCCTTCAACAGGGGCCAGCCTGCAAACAGACAAAGTCAACAACTGCCTGTACAGGTCCTGCCTCTTTTGTGGCTCCCACTTTGTGCAACGGCCTAGCAGAGAAGGTCGGGAGAGCCCCCATTTTTCTGGCTTCCTGCAAACCATGCAAAACTGAATTATTCAAGAGGATCTTTCTGCACAGGGGTAACAGGGCTGCGCTGTAACAAAATTGGTTCAGTAATGGAGTAGTGGTTCAGGAATGGAGGGGCTGTGGCTCAGTGGTAAAGCATCTGCTTGGCGTACAGAAGGTCCCAGGTTCAATCCCCAGCATATCCAGTTAACTTGACCTGGGTACTATCAAGGGATGTGAAAGACCTCTCTGCCTGAGACCCAGTCTGAGCGGACAATTCTGACCTTGATAGACTGATGGTCTGATTCGGTAGGAGGCAGTTTCATGAGTCCTGAATGTGGGCTGTGCTGTGTAGGATCATCTATCTAACTAATAGCCAAGGCGCCCCCTGCGTGCGGATATCTAAATCCGCACATCGGGGGCACCTAGGGGGCAAAGAGATTTTCCTGCACACTTGGGGGACTCCCCAGGTGTGCAGAAAAATCTGAAAAGTTAAAAAAATTATTCGGGGGATACTTAAACCCCCCCAAAAGTAAAAGAGTGTTCCCTGCGCATGCACAGAGAATGCTCTGAGAACTGCCTTGCTGCCGTTGCCGCCAACGCTGAGAGGGGGCAGGAGAAGGCTTGGCAGGCTGGCCAGGTCTCACTGCTGCCACTGCTAGGGGAGGGAGAAGTCTTGGCAGGCCAAGCTCAGGTCTCGCCACTGGGGGGGGGGTAGGAGAAGGCTTGGTGGGCCAGTGGCTGGGAGCCGCTCAGCCCTCATCGTTGTGGGGGGGGAGAAGGCCTGGCAAGGGCAGGGAAGAAGGCTCACCTGTGGCGGCTTCCTCCTCTGTGTGGAGCTCTCCCCCCCTGCGAGTATCGCAGGTCCCCACTTCTTGTCTATATACTAATAGCCAAGTGTTCCCTGTGCATGCAGATCTAAATCCGCACACTGGGGGCACTTGGGGGGCAGAGAGATTTTCCTGCACACTTGGGGAACTCCCCAGTTGTGCAGAAAAATCTTACATCATCAAAAAAGGATATGAGGGATACTTAAATCCCTCCAAAAGTACAACAGCCCTTTCTGCTCATGCACGGAGAATGGATTGACTTTCTTCACAGGCTTTTCCACTCTTGGGAAGCCAAGAGTGACAGAAAGCAGCAGGTGGCTTTGGGGCTGAGGAGGGGAGAAAGAAGGGGGGATTGGCTTGCGGGGAGAGTGAGTAAGGATAAGATGGGTGTATTTGCATGGGGGGAGAGAAAGAAGGGGGATTGGCTTGTGGGGAGAGAGAAAGACAAAGAAAGAGGGATCAACATGGTGGAGGGTTGGAAAGAAAAAGAAGGAGGGATTGGCTTTGGGAGAGAAAGAATGGGGGAGAGGGGGGAGGGGGAAGGAAGCAAAGTTGGGGGAATGGCCCCTCCCTGCAACGTTTGTATGGGTTCCACCATGCAGTGTTTGTTGCTACAAGTAGGACCTTGCTGTATAATTTTTGCATTATTTAACATGTCATGTTAATACATACATTTTGCTTCAGTTCGGTTTTCAGATTTCTGGTTGGTTCCAGATTTCTGCAATCCAAATCCCATTGCAGGGTTTATGGGATGCCCCATCCTTTCGATTGACTTGCTCTGTGTAATCTGCCGGGAGTCCCAGTGAGAACAGCAGACTACAAAAATATTTATAGATGAATAGTTTTGTTTTGTTTTTTAATTGCCTAACAGTAATCAATAATCAAGAACGTTGTCAGTCTCTTTAGAAACGAATTCAGCCTCTGGGAGTACACTTTGTGCTATTAGTGGTACCCCGAAATGATCAGATGTTCACGATGCTGTTTAGAGAGACACTTATGAATATGCCAGATTCTACTCACTGAGGAAATGGTACACTCAGGACCGACATGAGCGATTTCATTCTGTATCACAGAAAGCACACATGGCTTTTCCAGATCAGATTGAGTATGAAATGGCAGAAATGTGGAAAGGCAGAAATAACTGCCAAAATCAAGGGACGTCCCTGGGAGGTGGGAAAAATGAATGATCTCTGGAAACAAGCAGATTGCTGGGGTTCCTGTCCCTGATGACGCTCAGTTGTGGTAACGTTTCTTCAGAGTAATTAAAGTGAGAAAACTCTTCTCAGAAGAGAAGCCGCCAGAGAGGGCGCTCCAGGGCTCCTGCTGATGGTCACACGTAATGAGGTTGTGAAATGCTGGAATTAGTTGCAGTCGAGTGGCATTTATTGCACACCTCTGATCTTCCACTGGTTGCCCTTTGCTCTTAGGTTGAACCATTACAGGCTTGAACAATTTATCCCATGAGAGTTGGCAGTGCCTGGAGACTCAGCTTCCTCCTTCAAAGCGAAGGCCGAGGCAAGCACTTTGTTTTGCCCCGTGAGGGCATAAAACCGAGAAACAGCTGTAAACCCTTCTCTGAGCAGGTGGGGCTTCTCCACTCACTTAAACTGGCAAAAAAGCTATAATATTATAGCCTCATTGTGTGAGAGTCCTACAGAGTCAGTCATCAACCCTTGTCCTTAAACAGGAATGCTTTATTGAGAAAGGTCTGCTATGGTCATCTGCACTTCTTGTGTTAGTAATGGCTGACACAGCCGCAAGCAGGACAATTATACAGAAATCAAAACGGGGTCTGTTAATACATTGTAACCAATCAACATGTTAGAGAAAAGGCGTTTAAAATACTGGTTTGCAGTTCCTAGACAAAAAGCGGGAAGTTGGTGAGCCAGACAAGAGAAAAGATACATAGGCAGGCACCAACAGTCCCTCAAGGTCAGAGCAGCTTGAAAAGGGGTAAGCATGCCATGAGAAATATAACATTCCACATTCTCGATGTCACGGGTTAACTCAGCCCACCTCCTGGGCAGGAGATGGCAGCATTAGCTGACACATTGTGAATTTAGGGGAACAACCTATTGGTTGCGGGTGGGTCAGTGGTGCCAACTCCACGGTGGGAAAATCCTGGAGATTTGGCAGGTGGGTCTGAGTGGCGGCAGGGTTCAGGGTGGCAGGGATCTCATTGGGATATGATGCCATTTAGTTCACACACACACACACACCCAAACCAGCCATTTTTTTCAAGGAAACTGATCTCTATCATATGGAGATCAGTTGTAATTCCAGGGGAACTCCAGGGGCCATGAAGTGGGAGTGGACCCCAGCAGGGTATAATGCCAGAGAGCCCACCCTCCAAAGAAGCCATTCTCCCCCCCTCGGGAAACAGCTCTGTAGTCTGGAAATCAGCTGTTATTCTGGGAGGTCTCCAGGCCCCACCTGGAGGCTGGCAACTTTTTCACCCATTGGCAAAAGGGAATGATGGAGGGAGCTAGACAAAAGTTCCTGTGAACGGAATGGTATTTTAAGTTCCTCTTGATGAGAGACAGATATGCTAGTATTTTACGCCTGTGTCCCCATCAACGCTCCCTCTAAGCCGTGGAGTCTTGTGAGCAAGAATTCTACTTTATGGGCTACTGGCATTCAAAGTTGTGAGCGAACAATTAGGCTCCTGCACAAATCTGTTTGCCCTGAAGCCATCCTTCCTGAACAAAGACAAAAATGTGTGAGCCGGAGGCTAAAAAACTGTGAGCTGGCTCACACTGCCTCAGCTTCAAGAGAACATTGGTCCCCATCCCAGGTAGCCTCTGCCTGGGGAAACAATGGCCTGGTTAAGTGGAGGGGAACCCAGCGGGCCTTCCATTTTCTCCCGTTCCCCCCCTTCCTTTCTCACACGGTTCCCTCTTCCCCCAGCCTCACCTGTCCCCTTTCCCTTCCCTCCTTCCCACCCTCCCAAGTCTCCGGTTAATATGCTTGTTGGTTAGAAACGCCTATTCCATTGGAAACCAAGATTTCAAATGAAAAATATCCAAATTAATTCAAAAGCTGTTTAATTTTTTAAAAAATGGTTTAAAGATTTCGGTTCATTATCATCTCACTTGATTGCCGTGCTTATTGTTATGCTTTTCTGTTAGTTTATCAAGGAGTTTTACAATGAGACGTGGGAGCGAAGGTATCGGCAGCCCATCAGCAAGGAATCCGTGACCCTGCTGTGGACCATCTCGGTGTCTGTTTTTGCCATTGGTGGCCTAGTGGGTGCTCTGGTTGTGACTCCAGCTGTCAAATACTTTGGCCGGTAAGCAAACTACAGATATTTCTGTGTTGCGTAAGCTTGTGGACTTGATTGCTTCTGATGAATTTTGTAGGTATGTATGTATTTTGCAGTCAAGTCGCAGCTGACCTATGGTGACCCCATAGGGTTTTCAAAGCAAGAGACACACAGAGGTGGTTTGCCCTTCCCTGCCTCTGCATAGCGACCCTGGACTTCCTTGGAGGTCTCCCATCCAAAGACTAGCCAGGGCTGATGAGATCAGGCTATCCTTGGCTATCCAAGTCAGGGCAAGGGATGGCATTACTGCCTTTTGTGTCAAATAACGGGCCTTCTTTCCTAGCCTAGGGATTATCCCCCCCCCTTCCCCGGTGCATTTAGTTCCACATGCCCAAGGATGCTTTGAGTGTGGTGTGTGTTCCTCATTCTACACGTTTTTGAACAAGGAGAGTGTCAGATATCTTTATGTGACATTGCACAGGGGAATCAGCTGTTCGAAAGAGCAGAAACCAGAATTTCCTTTGGAAATGCTTAAAGTAATCTTCTATATTCTGACCAGTGTGTGTGAGAGAGAGATAAAAAACAAACAAACAAAATGCCACACGTTCAAGTGAGGATTATTACAGCTGTTCTGTTGTCCCCCTGATGCTCAGGAATTTTTCCTGCTAAGCTCTTCACCTGGTTCCCCTGCTAGGTATTTCAGCTCCTTCAGTGTGGAGGAGTTCTAGAATCTCCCGTTCCACGGTGTAGCTCTCTTTGACTTTATGGTTCAGAGCTGTATGTCTGTAGGCAGAACTGCATGCAACCATCAAGAGAGTCTTTGTTCCGCAACTACACGGTCTTAACACAGCTCATATCGTATTCTGGCGTCAGTATGCTGAATGTATCAGCAGCCGGTGGAGCCTTTCTATAATGCACTAAGAAAAAAAGAAGGGGGAAAAGTGTGTTTCACTATACCATGTAAAGAGCAAGAGTCCAGGAGCACCTGAAAGACTAACAAAATTTGTGTCAGGGGAGGAGCTTTCATGAGTCACTGCTCACTTCTTCAGATACAGCTGGAATGTGAATCTATCTGTCCTTATATCTTGGAGAGTGAAGTGATTTCAGATGCTGAATGACAATAGCAGGTGGAATGATAATACAATTAAAAAACAAGTCAAAACCATTAAAAGCGAGTCATAAAACCAAGCAGAAGCCATTAAATCCCAGGTGTTGGAAAGAAGCTTGGACATAACAGCAGCGCTGAGCGGCCCAGAAGTCTCAGTCCAGAAGCAGATAATAAAACAGCCTAAAAAGATAATATCCCCTTAGTTGAAATCCTAGGGGTAAAAGAAAGACATGTTTTGGCTTGGTGCCTAAAGGAAAGCAAGATAGGTGCCAGGCGAGCGTCAAAGAGGAAGGTGTTCTATAGGCAACCACTGGAAAAGCCAGTTTGGTGTAGTGCTTAGGAGCGCGATTCTGATCTGGGAGAATGGGATTTGATCCCCCACTCCTCCACATGCAGCTGCTGGTGTGACCTTGGGTCAGTCACAAGTTCTCTCAGAGCTGTTCTCTCAGGAGCAGTCCTTGAAAGAGCTCTCTCAGCCTCACCTGCCTCACAGGGTGTCTGTTGTGGAGAGGGGACAGAAAGGAGATGGTAAGCAGCTCTGTGACTCCTTTGGGTAGTGAAGGGTGGGGTATAAATCCAATCTCCTCTTCTCTCTGGTCCCCCCCCCCCCCCATCTTCTCTTCACATGGAAGCACAGCAAATGGGGCTTGGGAAGGGGGCCTTAAGTGTCAGGCTGGACAGTACAGGGGAAGGTGGTCCTTGGATGTAAATGTGTCTGTACGCTTACGTATTTTATTTCCTTCCAGAAAACGTACGCTTCTGCTAAATAATGTATTTGCCGTTGTGGCTGCGTTGTTAATGGCATTTTCTCGACTGGCGGGATCCCCTGAAATGATTATTCTGGGACGATTCGTAATGGGCATTGATGGAGGTAAGATTTAACTTGTGTGGTGCCTGCTTGACAAGCGATTTGGGCCAGACAGGCGATGTTTATCCAAAGTCCAGTTATCTCAGTGGAACTGGGAGCAAATGAAGAACAGTCAGGACCTACATACTTAGAAGTGGAATCTCTTTGTGCCAGTAAAAGCCAGAATTCTGAATGAATTTTCTGAGTATGGGGTTGGTCTCGCTCTCTCTCATATTGGTGGTGGAAAGTGCTGTCAAGCCACAGCTGACTTATAGCGACCCTGTAGGGGTCTTTAGGCAAGAGGCAAACAGAGACAATTTGCCATTACCTGCCTCTGCCAGGCAACCCTGGACTTCCTTGGAGGTCTCCCATCCAACTACTAGCCAGGACTGACCCTTCTTAGCTCCCCAGATCTGATCAGGCTAGCCTGGGCCATCCAGCTCCTCACAAAGCTCTTTTATCTCTTTTAAAACACAAAAAGGGACACAACTTTTGCATTTCTCATTTGCATTTGGGATGCGTCGCATCTGTGACTATAAAAAATCCCGTAAGGAAGTCTGGCACCAAAACTGAACAGAGCTGTATTAAAGGTAAGCAAGGGCCTGGTCTGCCCCCTGCTGGGGCATCAGCAGACAGCAACACAAAGGGACAAGTGAAACTAAGCAGAGTTTTCTACCTGAAGGGATCGTGTTAAAATAACTATATCATACAGTAAGGGAATGTCCGCAAATTCACAGTTGACTATGAAATAACAAAAGTGATTTCTGGAGATCAAATACATTCAGTTACATATTTTGAAAAGCAAAAAAAAAGGACATATTTCCCAACTGACTACTTCAAACAAGTGATCACTAGGACAATCTCATCTTAAATACCCCTCCTAGTGAAGCTATAATCATTGCTACTAACTAGGAATATTCAGGGTTGTTGTTGTTGTTGTTTTAAAGAGCCCAAAAGAGAGCAGACACCAAAAAAAGATTACTTGTCCTCTAACAAGAGGACAGACTGGAAACCCTAATTCAGTACATTGGTGAATGTCAGAGAAAAGTAAATTTGCCATCCCAATCCAGTAGACTTTGCAAGACACTTCTGGGGCTGTGCCTGGGCTGGTCTTTTAAAATGCTGGAATCTCAGTGGCCACCCATTTGCTGGAGGAGCCAGAGTGGAGCAGCCAGAAACTGGCTTCCAGCCTCTTCCTGAACAGGTGGGATTCTAGCTTTTAAAGAAAGGGTAGGCACAGTCTGTTCCCTGGAAGGCCAGATATTGAAGCTGAAATACTTTGGCCACCAAATGAGAAAGGAACACTCACTGGAGAAGACCCTGATGCTGGGAAAGTCTGAAGGTCAAAGAAGAAGGGGACGGCATTATCGATGCAACAAACATAAAATTGAGCAAACTCCGGAGCACGACGGAAGGCAGGAGGGCCTGACATGAGGTGGTCCATGGGGTTGTGAAGAGTCAGACTCAACTGTGCGACTGAACAACAACAATGACAACAAGGCACAGTCCTAAGAGTGGTTCACTTGGCACTTGACTTAAAATGTATTCGGAAATCTCTTTCAAAACTTAAATGTGCATGACTATGCACTAAGGCCAGGGATGGGAGGGTAAGGTTGCCAAATCCAGGTTGGGAAACTCCTGAAGATTTAGGGGTGGAGCCTGGAGGGGACGGGGACCTCAGGGGAGTCCGATGCCACAGAGTCCACCCTTCAAAGCATCCGTTTTCTCCAGGGAAACTGATCTCTGTAGTCCGGAGATGAGCTGTAATTCCAGGAGATCCCCAGGTCCCACCTGGAGGTTGGCATCCTTACTATGTGTTCCCCAAACATCAAGGTTCAAATGATGTTCTGAAGTGACAACAACATATTTGTTACATAACAACAGGGGTCATTTTGAGCAGGAATGCGCAGGAACACCGTTCCAGGAGTAACATGTCCAGGAGCAGGCACATATGGTGATGCGCTGTGGAAAAAAGCAAAAGCGTACTAATTTGATCTGTATTTTCATGCTTGTTGTAGGGCAGCTTCCCTGCAAGAGCAAAGGAAACCTCAAGTGTCTTTAGTCAAAGTGTAAAGTGGGCTCGCCAGCTCTGAGTTGGGAAATTTTGGGGGTGGAGCCTGAGTGGTGGGTGTTGCCTTCTGACACACTTCCAGTGATGTCAGGGGGTGTGGCACATGCAAAGTCATTCTAATGAGTTATGCTAATGAGCTTCTGCACCTCTTTTTCTACGAAATGACCCCTGCATAACAAAGTTTGAGTCCAGTGGTGCCTTTAGGGACTCGAATTTTGTTCTGCATCTTCAGACCAGGACAGCTACCCACCTGAATCTCTCCCATCCATGTTTCACGAAATCTCTCCCACACATTATTGGTTCAGCTTTGTGTCTGGGACGACCATGCAATAGACAAGAGTTTCCATTTGGGCCCTAGTCGAAGTATTCTTGTTTGATCTCTGTGCTTCTTGTCGATGGTTAGATTTTTAAGGTGGTTTTTGCTGCCAAGTTGTCTTTCTCTGCCTCCCTTTGCAGGTATCTCTCTGAGCGCTCTCCCCATGTATTTGAGCGAAATTTCACCGAAGCAGATCCGTGGATCCTTAGGGCAAATTACCGCTATTCTCATCTGTGTCGGTGTCTTTACGGGACAAGTTTTGGGGCTTCCTGAAATATTTGGGAAGGTTGGTAAGATTCTGCATTGTACTTTCGCAGTTACGGAAGGTGGAGGGTGTTGCACAGAGCCCGTGCTGAAGTTGCAAACGTACATCTTCCCAAGTTGTTCAGCGTGGAGCCCAGCCCCCAAAGAAGGAAGACACAGAACTGACGTCTGTAGTTAAAAATGCACTCTCTAAGCTGTGAAGTCTTGTGAGCAAAAATTCTCCTTTGTGAGCTGCTGGCATTAAAGCTGTGAGCAAGTGATTTGGCGACTGCATAAATTAGTTTGCTCTGGCACCATCCCTCCTGAGCGAAGGACAAAAACAGGTGAGACGGAGGCTAACAAACTGTGAGCTCACGCTAACTCAGCTGAGAGGGAACACTCCTCTCCTCTCCGCCATTGGATGCATTCCTGCACCATCCTGCACACAGGCAGACTTTAGGAGTTAAGCATTCTGTGTGCAGAGAGAGCCAGTCTGGTGTAGTGGTTAAGTGCGTGGACTCTAATCTGGGAGAACTGGGTTTAATTCCCCACTCCTCCACTTGCACCTGCTGGAGGACCTTGGGCAAGTCGTAGTTATGTACCAGCTGTTCTCTCAAGGACAGTTGTCTCAGAGCTCTCTCAGCCCTACCTACCTCACAGGTTGTCTGTTGTGGGGAGGGGAAGGGAAAGGAGTTTGTAAGCCACTCTGAGACTCCAAGTGAGTGAAGGGCGGGATATAAATCCGATCTCTTCTTCTTCTTCTACACTCAGTGTAGATCTAGCTACATATGGCTGTTCCTCTGCACAGCTCATTGGCATCTCCCGTTGATGTTGGGACAGGAGCTGCACACCCACACACATGCACGGGCCCTGGATGTTCTGTTCAGGGCCTGTTTGCTTGCTTGCCCTGTTCCTTCCACACTCTGAAGTCTGCTTGCCCAAGTGTCTGTCCCTCAGGACTGGCCTTACAGCAGTCTATTGCTAAGGAGATACCCAATTCCTAAGAATAAGCCCCCTTGAATAAAATGGGCCTTACTTCCAAGGAGACCTGTTTTAGGCTTTGCCGCCTTAGGGACGCACACTCAGATGGCACCTGACCCAAGTCATGCCCAGTGAATTGGCGTTAGATGGAACAAGTCAGGTGGTGATGCTTTCTGGCATTCTGTAGCCCTGAGGTCCCCAATGTGGCATCCCAAATGTGACGTCCGTCTTTTCAGAAAGTGGGCAGGGCTGGGTAGGATTTTTGCCCAGCAAGGCTTCTGATTGGTCATTGGAGATGTGATTGGCTGTGAAGGTTTTTAAAAATGTTGCTTTGGCAGTAGCTGCCACCTCAGGATGAAGGTCTTCACCAGGGGTGGCCAAACTTGTTTAACGTAAGAGCCACATAGAATAAATGTTAGATGTTTGAGAGCCACAATACATGAACAGATAACCCATGAACAAATACATGAACAAATAACCCACAATACATGAACAAATAACCCACACATTTTTATTGGAAAATACACAAATTTGCTTTGTATTAACATTAAATGAGCCTGCAAAAAGTAAAAACAAAAGGAGTGAAAACAGATATTGATAATGATATTTATTTGTCTAATGGTATTTATTTGTTTACTAATGATATATATTTGTCTAAGAGAGACATAAAGAGACAGGGAGGTGGAAAGTAAGAAAGAGGTGGAAGGAAGGAGGGAAGGAAGGGAATAAATGAGGGAGGGAGGAGGAAGGAAGGAAGGAAGGAAAAGAGTGAGAAAGAGAAAAATAGAAGGGAAGGTGGAATGGAAGCAAATAGATGGGGGGAGGGAGGAAGGAAAGAAGAAGGAGGTGGAAAGAAAGCAACTTTTACTTTTAATGTGTTCTCCAAGCACCCCCCCCCCCACTCCCATGCCAGCTGGCTTGGCTTGGAGAAGGGATTTAAAGAGACAAATGCCTTCTCCAAGCCGACTGGTGTGTGTGTGTGGGGGGACTTTGAGAACAGATTTAAAGTTAAAGTTGCTTTCTTTTTCTGCTCCCCCACTCAAGCCTACCTAAGGAGGGGAACGCTGGCTGGGGAAGGGAAGACTGATTGGGAAGGCATGCCCCCCTTTGCTTCCCCAGCCGCCACACCAGGAGCCACAAATATGTGTGAAAGAGCCGCATTCGGCTCTCGAGCCACAGTTTGGCCACCCCTGGGTCTTCACTGTGTGACAGAAAGAAAGCTGCTGCAGCAGCCATTTTTTATTGGTTCCACCTTCTGCAGTGGCCATTTTGTGTCTGTGCCCACCACGTTATGTCAGAATTCCAGAGGTGCCCACAGACCGGAAAAGGTTGGAGACGCCTGCTGTCACCTCTGGGCTGAGGCCCCTGTCCTGGACCCTGCTGCCTGCTGTCCATTTCCTGAGAGTTTACCGTGGAGGGAAGGGGGAGAGGAGGCACTAAGGGAGTGGCTTGTACAGATAAAATAAAGAGGAGATAAGTGGTGTGCAATATCAGCTAGGGAGCTTAAGGGTTCCGGTTTGGAATGCCGTACTTGTGAATGCTTTAGCTGTAGTTTGTAGAGGGTGGGGGATGGAGTAGTTTTTAAGCAGAATATGTCGTCTGTTGAGTGTTCATTTTATAAGTGTGGGAAATACAAGAATGGCTTCAGAAATCAGACTGGAAATCAAGGATAAATTTTGAGTGTAAGAGGTTGTTTCCTTTGGCATACACGCCCACCCACTGCCTTTCGGGCCCACTGTGGTCTGTGCTCCCGTTAGGAGGATTGTGGAGCACAGTGAATGCACACAAAAAACCTTCCTTGGCCAGAGGTGGTAGTGGAAGGGGCACAGAGTGGTCCCTCTTGCCACTTTCTGTCTTGAGCCTTAGAATAAAGCAGGTTTGGTATGTAGGAAAATGAATGTCCTATTGCAGCTGCAATCAGTTCTGTGGCCACTGGAGGCCGCTATTTCACTGATCCAAGGGCGGGCATGTTTCTCATTTAGTTTTATAAGCCTGTGGTGCTTGTTTTTCTATTGGAGTTCTCTGATGTTTTACATAAAAATAATTGGGGGGGGGGGAATATCAAACTCATTTGGGGAAAAGGCAGAATAAATTTGACAAACGGCCCATTTAAATGTAAGTGGGTAGAAAAAGAGGAATTCCCCCCCTCATTCTGCATGAATAAACACCTTACCCCTGCTTAGGGGGGAGAGCAGTTCTCCTCTTTCCTTATATCTGTTCATCCATAACATTTTTAATCTCACACTTCCACCAAGACACACAGGGCACAAGGTTCTTCCTCCTTTACTTTATCTTCACAACATCCTTGTGAGGTGGAAAGAGAGTGGGACTGATTTCCTACAAGCAGCTGCTCTGGGCTGGTTCTTCTCTTTCGCCCGATTGCATGAATCCATTTCCCACTACTTGCCGCACAGCCATGTTTTGACCTGCAGCATCCCCCGATTTCCCCTGGGTCTTCACGATCCTTGTCTTTGGAGATTTTGAAGACATGGGGGAAATCGGGGGGATGCTGCAGGTCAAAACGCAGCTGCGCAGCAAGTAGTGGGAAATTGACTAATGCAACCAGGGGAAAGAGAAGAGCCAGCCTGGAGCCGTTGCTTGTGGGACATCGGTCTGGCTCTCCCCAGCCAGCTTTGTGGCAGAGTGGCGATTGGAACCCAGGGGATGTTCTAACCATGATGAAGGACTGCCCCTCCTGAAGGGAAGAAATGCGATATTTCCTCATTCTTAAGCTGAAGGGAACCTGCCCCGAAGCCAAGTATGTTTCCCCCTCTGAGCCTGAAGAGGGTCCCTGGCTCACCCACGGGTGGTGGGGGGAACAAGGAGGGCACGGAGGAGAGGGAAAGGGGAATAAGGAGACAGGCAAGAGGAGAACGATGCCCTGAACATCACGCTGCAGCTGCAGCCAGCTCTGCCGCCACTTGCGGAGGTCACTGTTTCATTGATCCAGTGAAGGGAATGTTTATGGGAGGGGGCTGTGGGTCAGTGGTTAGAGCATCTGCTTGGCATGCAGGAGGTCCCCGGTTCAATCCCCGGCATCTCCAGCTAAAAGGACCAGTCAGGAGGTGATGTGAAACACCTCTACCTGAGACCCTGGAGAGCCGCTGCCAGTCTGAGTAGGTGATACTGATGTAGCTGGTTGGATTCAGTGTAAGGCGGCTTCATGTGTTCATGCCTGGGTATGTCATAATTTCTGCTGTGTTATCCGACACATGGATAATGATATTATTCACTGCAGCAGCCTACATTCATAGACGATACCTTTAGACTATAGGTACAAATGATATAAGTACAAAATAATGTAGGCATGTTCGGTGTTTCCCTGGGAGAATTTTTACCCTTTGATTCCTGCGTGAGATTATTTTCATTCCGCCTGGGTGTATTATATTGAAATCATAGCGTAATTGAAATCAGTGTGATGTATCATAACCAGTCAAAGATCAGCTGTAGGAATCCTCTGTGAATGTGTCAGGCTGGTGATCTCTCAGTGACATGTGTGCTTCCTGTCATAATTCCATGGAGCAGTCGATTGTAGGGCTGCCAGGTCCCGCGGTGGGGTGGGGGTTTCCCCGCTGAAAGGGCCCCCAATCTGTCGGTCCAGATTAGGGTGGTGGGGGGAACCCCGCCCCCAAAGTGCCCAATTCGGGCCAATGTGCCCGGCATGATGGTGTCACCCAGAAGTGACGTCATCAAACCGGGCACGTCGCCAGTCAACGCTCTTAACAAGCAGCTTGAAAACTCTATAGTACCATAGAGTTTCCAGGCTGATTGCTAGAGTGTTGGTTGGTGATGTGCCCAACATGATGACGTCACTTCCGGGTGACGTCATCACGGCACGCGCGGGACCAACTCTCCCCCGCTAAAAAAGGTAAGTCACTTGGCAACCCTAGTCGATTGATTGATTGATGTCCACCCCACTTTTCTCCCCCATGGGACCTTACAACACTGTTTTCCCCTGCTCCACTGTATCCTCACAACAACAGTGACCCTGTGAGGTAGGTCAGATGGCGAGACAGGCCCAAGGCCAGCCACTGAGCTGCTGTGGTGGCAGGCTGTGTGTGTGTGTAGTGAAGCCAAGTCTCCCAAGAAAACTTTTCAAAACCAACTCCTTGTGTGCTAAAAAACATTAACCATGATAGTAAGCTCCTTTGGCCTACAGAGGAATTTGGAGGGGGGTTGCTTTCTTTTAAATACTGTTTTCCATGTCCATGCAACTCCAGAACAGATGTCATATCCTGACGTTACCTGTTCCGCTCCGAATGCCTCTGACAGTATTTGTCTCCAAAATGGTTCCCTCGTACTGAGTCAGCCCTTGTCGCCTGATTTCATCTGTTCTGACTGACAGTGGCCGTCTGAGGCCTCAGAGGTTTTTACTTCACCTCAGTTCGACCACCGGAGTTGTTCTCTTTTTAGCTGGAGGTGCCAGGGATGGGAGCGGTGCAGGCTGAGCATGGACCCTGCCACGGAGCCCTGCTCCCTTTTCCTTTCCTTTGAAGCAAGATGTAATAGAGTAATCTTTTGTTTTGTTCGCAGGAATCCCTGTGGCCGTTCTTGTTCGGGATGATCGTTGTTCCATCAGCCATTCAAGTTGTGATCTTGCCTTTTCTTCCAGAAAGTCCTCGCTACCTGCTGCTTGAAAAGCACGACGCAAAAGCAGCAGAGAAAGGTAAACTGTTGTGTTGTTGTGCACTGTGATTTCAAGTGCCATTCCTGTGGCTTCAAAAACTGGACACGCTTCTCTTTACTTTTCCGTGTCTTTCCCCCTGTTAGCTCCTGGGTTTCACAATATGAAAAATGCCCAAGAATGAAAACATGACAGGGAGCGATACACCTACATCCTGGTGGACTTGGCCCTTGTCCAGTAACAAATGGCTAACTTGGCCAAATTATTTATTTTTAAAAGTATGTATACGTCTTCTGTGTATGAAGAGGCTCACAGGAAAGTATGGCAATACTTGCAGTGAAACACAGCAAAGAACAGTCATGATAAAATATTCAACCCCGAAGCAATACAGAAATGATCCTTGTTAAAATAGTGTTGGCCCTGCAAAACTTTAGCAATTCCACAGACAAACTTCAGTGGCAGTGAAGCTCAGTCAGTGAGGCTTCCATCCAGAGGCCAACTAAAATAAGATGGTCTTGCACAATTTCCAGAGCCAGAGGGCGCACCCTGTGTTCCTCATACATGCCTTTCCAGAGGGTGCTAACACTGGGCTTTCCCACATTCGCATTTTCCTTGTGTGTTCCTGTGGCTTCATTTTTTCCCATTTCCACATTGTGTTGTACTCCCTCTAGTGGTCGATTCAATATTACATCGCTCTATGTCCAGCATAAAAATCTGCAGTTTGAATCTGCAGTGAGATATGCCAGATATAGAGCCGTGTAATAGCCAATTGACTACTAGAGAAGCAAAACACATGCAGAACAGACACCCTGAAGCAGCAGGAACACACAAGCAAGGAAAATGAGAATGCAGAAAAGTCCACTGAGAAGGCCTTTGGATCAATCAGATGCTAGTTGTACCTCCCCAAAGGAGGGAGCCTCCAGCAGAGGAACAGGCAGACTGTAGCTGGTAAGTGGGGCTGTATGGGCAGGTGCAGTCCTTTAGATTACCCAGGGGTTTCCATGTAGACTATTCATGCATTGTTGTAGGCTCCGTTGCATAGGCAAGTCAAGTGCTGCTTCTTTCATGCAAGCCAGGGGTGCAAGTATAGCCACACAATTTGGAGTGTGTGTGCTGGTTTCTGATGTGATCACCAGTGCAGTGCACAGCTCGTCTGAACAGGGCCAGTTTTCCTAGTAGGCAAGGTGAGGAGGCAGCTTTGGGAGTAGCATTAAAGGATAGAAGAAGAAGAAGAGATTGGATTTATACCCCGCCCTTCACTCGGAATCTCAGAGCAGCTTACAAACTCCTTTCCCTTCCCCTCCCCACAACAGGCACCCTGTGAGGTAGGTGGAGCTGAGAGAGCTCTGAGACAACTGTCCTTGAGAGAACAGCTGGTACAGAGCTATGGCTTGCCCAAGGTCATCCAGCAGGTGCAAGTGGAGGAGTGGGGAATCAAACCTGGATCTCCCATATTAGAGTCCATGCACTTAACCACTATACCAAACTGGCTCAAAAAATTGTTAATTATTTGGTTTTCTCCCATGGAGGGGGTGCCATTTGGATTTTCTGTTCAGGCACCAAATGTCTTGGGATGTCTGTTTTGCCCAGGCTGTTGGGTTTACATCTCTCTTTCTCCTACTGGTGCTGCCTTCAGTGGTGAGACCATGTGATTCAGACAAGCTTAGACTCGGAGCCAGGGTGGTGTAGTGGTTAAGAGCGCGGGGGGGGGGGACTCTAATCTGGAGAGCCGGGGTGACCTTGGGCTGGTCACAGTCCTCTCAGACCTCTCAGCCCCAGGGTGAGAGTTGTGGGGAGTGGAAGGGAAGGCAATGGGAAGCTGCTCTGAGACTCCTTGCGGTAGAGAAAAGTGGGGCATAAAGACCCATTCCTCCTCTCCTTCTGCCCACTGATGCACTAGTCTTCCAGGGACAGACTGGGCATGGCTGGGTGGTGCTGCGGGACTGCTGTGGGATGAAGCCCCAACCAGGTGTCATCCATGCTGCTTGGGGAGTGCGCAGATCAGCTTGGACTAGCCAGCCCCTCCCTGGCCGTGCCTTAATACTTGAAATGGGTTCTGAGCAGCCAGGTGACCGAGAGATGCTTTCCTTTGAGTCACTGTTTATGATAATGAAGGGCTGCTTTGAAAGGTGGCCTTTTGAAGAAAAGGAAATGGGAGGAAAATGCTCTTAACAGCCATTAAATACATCTTTTCAACAACTTGTCACTAGACAAAAAAAGGCAGTGACATTTTTAATAAACTTCATTGGAGCAGGTTTGTCAGACTCGGTTTCTAGCATGGACTCCTTGGGACGGAGAGAAAAAAGGAAGGAATCGTGGCTGCCCCGAAGGCCTTTTAGCGCCCACACCAGCTACTCCCAGTGCACCGGCCAGCACAGGAGTCTCATCTGAGGGGACCCGCCTGTGGGAAGAAAGGGGGCTGGGACTGAAGTGGAATCGTGCGGTATTTACTGTCGAAAGTGGTTTAAAAGCTGGCTGCTGGGAGCGGTGAATGGGACCAGGCAGCAGAAGCCATGCGGAAGGCTGCCCGGGAGTCATCGTTGTCGGCTTCTCCTGTACCGGGTCCTCAAGAAGTGGATCCTGTGTAATTCCCAGTTGTGCAAAATGTGGGTTGTGCCAGGACGGAACACTCACAAATACTTTTATACACACAGACCAAAGAGAGCTGTTACATTTGTTAAGTACACCAATTCACATCCAAAAGCAGTTGATGATCAAGTCATTGACAAGAGATGTGCTTCCCTGGAATGTTTAGAGCAATCTTATTTACAGAACAATAAGATAGTTTGTAAGGGGCTGCAGTGGCTCAAGTGGTTAAGATGCTGAGCTGCAGACCAGAAGGTCGGTAGTTCGGCAGTTCGAGACCCGAGTGCCGTGTTCGGCAGTTCGAGACCCTAGTGCCGTGTGACGGAGTGAGCTCCCGTGTCTGGCCCCAGCTCCTGCCAACCTAGCAGTTTGAAAGAACAAAATTGCAAGTAGATAAATAGGTACGGCTTCGGTGGGAAGGTAACAGCGTTCCATGCACTTCAGCATCTAGTCATGCTGGCCACATGACCACGGAAATGCCTTTGAACAGCGCTGGCTCTTCGGCTTGGAAACGGAGATGAGCACCGCATCCCTAGAGTCATATTCGACTGGCTTTCGAGCAAGGGGAATCTTTACCTTTACCTAAGATAGTAGCTTACATCTTGCATGACACATTTCAGTTTGCTCTGTGCAGGATGTTATCTGTGCTCTTGGTATGGGAGAGAACAAAGTGTCGGTGTTGTCGCAGATGTAGGAAGAGGCAGAGTGAAATCTTGCTGTCTCTGGGTGCAGTTGATCCGTAAATTGGGTCTTCAATTTAACCGCAAAGGTTTTCCTGTCAGATATGAGTTATGGCCTAAGGTATGGGATTCCTTCACACCTATGTTGAATTACTCTTATTCTTGTCCTGGGAAAGGATGTAGAGGCATTTGCATGCCTACGTGCAGTTTGGAGAGTAGGCCCTTGAGACAAAGAAAAGTGGATGCCAGCAAAGGCTTCAGGTTGCAGTTTCGGGCTGCTAGCTGTTGGCAGGCCAGAGTTACAAGTGTATAGCATATATATATGGGAAATGTTCATTTTAAACACAAACCTATAATTTTCCTTGCAACACATACAAACTGTTGAAACGGGCTGGAAAAATAGAGTGGTTCATTATGAAGTGCTACAAATGGTTTAGATAGTCACTTGCAATGATTCAGAAATGCAACCAGATTAAATAAAACATACTCAAAAGTTTTTTTTAAGGAGGATCAACCCTTGGTTTTTTTTAAAAAAAGGGACAACAATGCTCACCCTTTAAGATGTCCAAAATGGAAAAAAAATGAACCACTTGCCATAAAAATTGGCAACAATTTAAGGAGCCTGCCTAAAATGCAAAGAATCCCCCCTTCTCCATCAGATACCCTAAAAATTCCCTCCCCCTCGAGGTGCCTTGAGCCACAGTAAAAGAAGGTGTGGCAGAGAAGAGCACCCATCTAGCTTCTCATTGATCTTTTTCATTCAGGGATTTCTTTTTGGGACAGATGAGTTCTGTGAGCCCCCATCTGCATTCTGACATGGTATAGTCCCGACACAGATTCACCCCCCCCCCCGGGCATGAGGCCAGTTGCGACAAGCTCGCTTCATGGATTTCAGTGGATCTTAGCTGAGATCCACTTTAGCTGTGTTAGGGCCATGATTTTGATGACTTGGTGAATAACAAAAAGCTCGTTCCTAAAAGTGGCACCTTTCTGCCAATGATAACCTCCCAGAAAACAGAGGACCAGTCAGACACTTCACCTGCTACTGCCACCTGCTGGTGCGGCAGTGCTACTGACGGCAAAGGTGGTAGAGTCAGGCAGGTTGCCGGATTGGTCTGAAGCCACAGAACAAAGTTTGGGTCCAGTGGGGGCACCTTGAAGACCAACACAGTTTAATTCTGGGTACAAGCTTTTGTGTGCGTGCACACTCCTTCAGATTGATTTAGTTGGATCGCCGTGTTGGTCTGAAGCAGCAGCAGAAGAAACCTCCTTCTCTGGAGGTTTTCAAGCAGAGGCCAGATGGCCACCTGACAGCAATGCTGTTTCTGTGAACTTAGGCAGGTCATGAGAGGGAGGGCAGGAAGGGTTGCCTCAGTGCTTCGTTCCCGTGGCCCTTTCTCACATGCCCAGGGAAATGCTGATCGCCACTTTGGGGTCAGGAAGTAATTTTTCTCCGGGCCAGTTTGGCTGGAAATCCTGGAGGGTTTTTGTCACCATCTGGGCGTGGAGCAGGGGGTCACTGGAGTGGGGGAGGTATTTGTGAATTTCCTGCATTGTACCAGGGATTAGACTAGATGACCCCGGAGGTCCCTTCCAACTCTGATTCTATGAACCAAGTTTGAGTCTGGGGCACTTTGAAGACCAAAAAAGTTTTTTTCCGGGTATAAGCTTTCGTGTGCACACACACTTCTTCAGATAGATTCAGTTGGGTCGCTGTGTTGGTCTGAAGCAGCAGAACAAAGTTTGAGTCCAGCGGCACCTTGAAGAGCAACAAAGTTTTATTCTGAGTTCGAGCTTTCGTGGGCATGCACAGCTTATACCCAGAATTAAGCTTTGTGGGTCTGAAAGGTGCCACTGCACTCAAACAAAGGTGGTAGTAAGGCTGGTCAATGACAGCAGTCAGTATGACAGCGAGAGGAGTACTTTTAAGCTAGACGAAAAGTGCTCCATTTCTAGAAGTGAAAGGTTCCAAAGCATGGGGGCCAGTTCTCCAGCTAAGCCCCACAAATGACTGCTTGGGGCAGTCAGGAGCCACCAGCCATATGGGGAGGGGACCGATGCCCCGCTTCTGGACCTGTGTGGCCTCTGGCAGCAGGTGCGTGGGGTGGACATCTTAGGTGCTTATGCAAGTGAGATCTTATGTATCTGGGTGTGTGAGCGATGCAGCGTTCACTGTCCTGGGTCTGTGAAAAGAGGTAGTGGCCAGATCCAGACAGAAGTTTGCACAGAACTGACCAAGAAAAGGGATGTGGCTCAGCGAAAAAACCTCAGTTTTGCATGCAGTCGGTTTCCAGGTTCAGTCCCTGGCATCTCCAGTTAAAAGGATCAGGCAGTAGGAGATGTGAAAGAAGACCTCTCTCTGAGACCCTGGACAGCAGCTGCCAGTCTGAGTAGACAGGACTGAACCTGGTGGTCTGATTCAGTCTCAGGCTGTTTCATGTGTGTTCCAAAGGTGGTGTGAAGAAGGCTGTTTACTAGGGTTGCCAGTCTCCAGGTGGTGACTTGGGATCTCCTGCTATTACAGCTGATCTCCCGGCAACGGAGATGAGTTCACCTGGAGAAAATGGCCACTGGAGAAGGTGGGCTCGATGGCATTAGTCCCTCCCCTCCTCAAACCCCACGTTCCGCAGGCTCCACCCCCCACCCCCCAATTCGCAGGTATTTCCCAGTGTGGAGCTGGCAACCCTGCTGTTTACGGGGAGGGAAGTTGCAGACGACCCTGCAGAATGGGAAGGTCAGGGAGCGCTGAGGCAGGTGGACTGAAGGAGAGTAGTGGGTGGAGCACTGGTTCCCAAAGTGGGCAATACCGCCCCCTGGGGGGTGCTGGAACGATCCAGGTGGGCGGTAGGAGCCTTGGGTGTAATTGGGGGGCGTTGAATAAAAATAAGGGGGCGGTGGAAGCATAAAGAAAGAAAAGTCCAGACCAATGCTCCCTCTAAGCTGTGGAGTCTTGTGAGCAAAAATTCTCCTTTGTGAGCTCCTGGTGTTAAAGTTGTGAGCGAGCGATTTGGCTACTGCAGAAACCAGTTTGCTCTGGAGCCATGCTTCCTGAGCTAAGACAAAAATCTGTGAGCTGGAGGCTAAAATACTATGAGCTAGCTCACACTAACTCAGCTTAGAGGGAACACTGGTCCAGACCCCATCTAAAGCAGCTTTTTCCTGTCTTCTCCTGGACTTCCCTGGGATCAGGGAGGGAGGTGGAGGTGGAGAGGGGTCCCCATAGCCAATCACAGCCATGCATTTGCAAACTGCACCCTTGTAAGGCTGGTGTTGCTGCTGGGCTCTTGTGTGGTGGTTGCTGCTGGCCTCTGGCTTCAGGCCTTCAGCTGCTGCCGCTCTGTGCCTGCCTTGGCCTGCCTGGCTGCGTGGATCGTAGTGGATTCTACCTGCATCTTTTTGCCCACTTTTTGAAGGTAGATTTCCAGGGGGGGCGCTGAGTAATTTTTTCTCTGAAAAGGGGGTGGTAGGCCAAATAAGTTTGGGAACCTCTGGGGTGGAGGAAGCTGTGGAAAGGAAGTTGGAACAGACAGTGTTTGGGGCTTTACTTCTGCCCAGGCTTTCAGTGTTTGGGATTAGGAAAGAACAGGGAAGTTTTTATATACTTTACAGGGTTATTTCCAATTTGAGTCTGCATTTTTTTTTGTATAAGTGCACTGAAGTGAGTAAAACGATAAGTATTTTTAGACTAGAGAATGCTGTTTTTTAAAAAAGAAGAAGAAGAAGTAGAAGAAAGAATAAAACTGAAGTTCTGGAACTGAAATCTCTGTCATTGCAGAACTGAGAAAGTCTGCGTGCTCCCCTCCACGTATACACAGCACTAGCTGACCACGTGCAAGAAAGCCAAACAAGAAAGCTGAAGATGTGTAAAATAACATTGTGAAAATCTGTGCTGATTAATTTCCCCCCTAAATTTTGCTTATCTGTCTGTCCGTCTAGCTTATCTGTCTATCAATCGATCGATCTAAAACCGCTGTGTTTAGCATGAGCTACAAACTCACTTCAAGCCATGCTTTCAAGTCCTGGTTTGGAGGCATATTTGAATATCACAGCAAACAGTGGCTGGGGGGGAGGGACAACAACAGAGAGGGTGGACCACATGTGGAGGAGGGGAGGTCCGGTGGCACGGTCCTGTGCAGGTGAGTTCATAATGACAGGGTGAAATTGATGCTCCTTGAAGCGCCCTGTGCTCATCGTCGCTTGTAAAATATTCCATCTAGCATTCTTTGTAGCTTTATACCAGCATCTCTTGGCGCAGGCATAATGTCCCTTTGGTGCTGATGAATGTAGTCCAGCTCTGGTCTTGACTCATTTTGGATCAGAGAGAAGTCATGCGGATTTCTCTGCTCGTGAGCTGCAACAGCAGCCTCCCCCCCCCCCCCCCCCCAGTGAATTCTGGACACTTTCTAAAGCTGGCAGGATCTTTCCACTTCTCAGAATACTGAATGTCTTAGGCTTGGATTGTGTTCCGGGTAAGATTTAAAAGGGGGCAGGGGGGAAAACCCCTGCCTTGGATCGCTTTATTCTGACGCTTCTCTTCTGAATAAGATAACAAGTAGTGTGATTTCTATAAAGACATTGGTTTTGACGGCCCCTGCAGAGCTAAGGGTGGCTTTTAAGGTAAGCTGTCTGCAGTCTTGAGAAGCACCTTAGTGTGGTTTTGGGCTGTAATTAAATCTTTGGGTTTCCCCCTGTAGCAGAAATAAACCCCAACTGCCGAATATATAAATACCTGTTATTAAATCAGCCTGTGATGCACATTGTTTGAAAATCAAAATGTTAGTGGTTCATGACACATGTGGGCTAGTGAGAGATGCGTCCTCAGTCTGTCGGTTAGCTACTGGCCTACCTGGCCTTCCATTGGTTTAGAATGTGATACCTCTGTTGAACATGGAAATATTGGAAGGAAACTGGGTACGTGGGTTCAGGCTCAAGTATTAGCTTGGTTTTCGCACTTCTGCTGTAAAGCAGAACTGAAAGCAAAATCTCCCTTGAAGACGGATCCATGAGAATGAGTGGATGAGCGCGTTCAGAGAAATGTTCTGCCCCTCCAGGTCCAAGCACAGTCCTTCCCCACGTCTGTCTTCCAGGTTCTTAGGAAAGATATGGAAGAGAATGGAAGAGCTGAACACTGAGACACTGGGGTGAAAGACAGTATACAAGTACAGGAGATTTTGAGCATGGACACCAACCCCCACACCCAGCAGGGCCTCTCGAATATTGAGGTTCACCGTGATGTCTGAATGGGCTTTGATGTGGCTAATTCTGCACGAGAAGCAGATTTGAACCTATCAATCTGTTTATGGGTCTTCTACAAATGCTGGTAATGCTGGAACCAATTCCTAAATATCTCTATATAATTTCAAGATGGGTTTCCACTCACAGGACAGGAAAAAAATCTCAGATGTCGGCTTGCCTGGAAGCGGAAGCCCGTCTTGAAATTATATAGAGATATTTAGGTATTGGTTCCTGCATTACTGACTCCGGATAAATTGTCTGTAAAGTATCCCTTGAGAAATGTTTTGGAAGTAAATGTCCTTTAAATAGATTTCAGTACACTGAGGAAGTCCAAACAAAATGAAGAATACAGGCCGGGATCTTCGTATTTTTGTAACTGGATACTTCACTTTGATCCTGCAATATAATAGGACTTTAGAACATACTAGTTTTCCTATGTATAACCTGTAGATTCGCAGTTTTTTATTTGTATTATTTATGTACATTTTGCTTATTTTCTATAAGTACTTTACACTTTGTGTTGAATAGATTTATCTGCATTATATACAGTGCTTGACGCACATAGCTCTTGGTGACGCACATAGCTACTGGTCGCATTCTAAACAGAATTGTTGGTTTGCAGCATTTCAGACCTTCCTTGGGAAATCTGACGTGTCGTATGAAGTCGAAGAAGTTTTGGAAGAGAGTCGGGTGCAGAGGAACGTCCAAGTAGCCTCAATCTTCCAGCTTCTGAGAGACTCCAGCAAGCGCCGGCAGGTCTTGACGGTCGTCGTCACCATGGCCTGCTACCAGCTCTGTGGCCTGAATGCAGTGAGTATCCACAGTCAGTGTTCCATTGGGACCGTTGAGGAGTGCGTTCAGACAGGCAGCTAATCCCGGCATTGGCCCAGATATAATTTGAGCTGGATCTTTAATCCAGCATTGCATGACCAGACAGCTCCCCCATGAAGCGCTTGACTCCCACGGTGGATTGTCTAGACAGCATCCACCATAAGGAGCGATGTGGTTGGCTTAAAAAAAAAAATCCTGTCTGCGCATGCGCGCCTCACCATATGCTTGTTTTTTCCATGCATGTGTGGACTAAAATGGTAAAAGCGCCACCAGAGGTACCTTCCTCTAGGTACCCTTTCAGTTTATAAAGTTGATAAAGTTCAGGGGGCGCCAGAAACATAAAATTGCTTGAATCGCTTGAGCGGAGCTCTGGGGACGTCAAACGTTTAAGCAGTTATGCGCACATTGCTAAGTCTTTTTTTAAATGGCGGCCGTTTGGGATGGTCTGGAGACCCTTCCTACAGGCTGATCGTGTGCTGGAGGTACGACCTGACGGTGGAAAGTCCAGCATTGGCCCGTTGGCCAGCTTTAGACTGGACTTTCACCACTATCTTTTAAGTATGGATCCCCGATGGGGATCGACGGGCTACTCACAGAAGCGGCACGATTCCCAGATGTTGTAGTCTGGACGTGCACTTTAAATCCACCAGGCACTTGTGCCTGGCATGGCTCAAAAGAGCTGTATGAACACACCCGAGGGGTGTGACACGCAGCTTTTTCCAAGTTGTGTGCTGAGGGCTGAACTCTTCTCCTGAGCCCTTTTGGAACCAGGTCCAGGACGCCACCCCTTCCCCCCTCCAAGTGGAGCCTAATTTGAAAAATGCTTGATTTAGAGACATTCCCTCCAAATCCTCAAACTCGGCTTCACTTCCTTGAATTTAGGCTGCCAAAGAGAGCCCAATGAAGGGGAGGCCTTTTCATACATCCTAGTTGCTCCTGTGAGCATATTTAGGAGCGTCTTTGCCACCAGAAGCATGGGAAATGTAGGTCTCAGTGGACTGAAGTAGGAAGCCTCAAGAATTTCCTTTCTTGGACTTCTTGGTGGCAGCGGCTTACCCTCCATTTTTTCATGGATAAACTTAGGGACACACTTGTCTCCTTCTGTCATACCGTGAATCACTTTGAAGGCTCTCCAGCCTCTGCCACATGCTGTAGATCCATAGAATTGTAGAATGTTAGAGTTGGAAGGGACCTTGCAGACCATCTAGTCCAACCCCCTGCACTCTGCAGGAGCATAGCCAAAAGATAGCTTTACAACATACCTGAAAGATGGTCGTACAGCCTCCGCTTGAAAAAGTCCAGTAAAGGAGCATCCACCACCTCCCGAGGCAGTCTGTTCCACTGCTTAACCACTCTTACAGTTAGGAAGTTTTTCCTGATATTTAGACGGTATCGACCTCCTTGTAATTTCCACCCATTAGATCTAGTCTTGCAATCCAGAGCAAGACCGTAAGTGCCACAGGTTCAAAAGCTGGGAAGGTGATCCTTCTTTCCATGGGGTACAAAGCAAGGCAAACATAATTTGTCCTGCAGCCATGTTATCCACAGTTTAAAACAGACCTCTGCAGCTGTGGTGTGTGAACTGGCCATTTGTGAGTTAGAGACTTGGTGTATCCACCAGAGCAACTGGATTTCTAGATATCCGGGAATGGGAGTTGAAACCTGAAGAAAGGCAATGGTAACACATCCCAGTAACACAAAACGAAGGCACATATGGATATGTATTCCAAGGACAGGTACTGATTTAGAACATTTACATGCCGCCTTTCTGCTCAGTCAGGGCCTGCGAGGCAATGAATAATTAAACAAGATGTCAGGAATCAACTTATGAAAACAACACATAAATAAAACCAGCAATTAAAAACAAAGAAGAAAGAGAGATGGTGAAGTCTTCACCTGGAGGACAATTATGTGTGTGGGGGGTGGGTGAATTGATCTCTCTGGGGAAGGACTTGGAATTCACTGCCACAGGAGGTGGTGGCAGCTACAAGCATGGACGGCTTCAAGAGGGAATTAGATAAAATGTATGGAGCAGAGGTCCGTCAGTGGCTATTAGCCACAAGGTATAGATAGGATCCCTCAGTCTGGGGCAAGTGATACTCTGTATTCTTGGTGCTTGGGGGGAGGGGGCAACAGTTGGAGGGCTTCCAGTGTCCTGGCCCCACTGATGGACCTCCTGAGGGCACCTGGTGTTTTTGGCCACTGTGTGACACAGAGCGTTGGACTGGATGGGCCATTGGCCTGATCCGACATTGGCTTCTCTTATGTTCTTCTGTAATTTTGCTGACATGACTGAGAAGGCCCTTTCTTCGGTTGGCACCCACCTAGCCTTAAGTGGCAGGCACCCAAAGCAGGGCTGGGGATGCCAGAAAACCGGGACTGTCCCTGAGAATTACGGCCAGTTGGAGAGCACGCGGTGGATTCTTCTTTGAAGGTTCACACGTATGTCCAGGCCTCTGCAGGCACCAGCCCTGGCTTCTGCTTCCTGCTCCCCAAAGGGGGCAGCGGAGGGCTCAGGTAGCAAGGGAAGCATGTTTGCATCAGGCCCAAATTAAACACATTTGGAATCAGATCAAGCCAAGTCGTTTGAGTTGGGCTTATTCTGAATTGGGTCTGAGGAACTTGCTCATCATTAGAATCATGAAATAAACACACACTCTGTTGGCGTTTTTGAAACCTTCAAAGCAATAACTTGGGGGCTGTTTGATAAGCTGAATGGAGAGACGCTTAATTGGGTCAGCCGCAGCGAATGCCATGCTCAGTTGAATGTCCCGCGGCTTGACAGACCGAGATGGGGAGGCGAGTGGTCCCTCCAGGGAGGCTGTGAGCTCTGAGCCTGTGCAGGCAGCAAACAATGACCTGTCCAGGGTGGCAGAGCAGCCACAACACTAAAAATGGCCTTGCGGATCCACAAAGCAAAATGTGACCTTGGAAGCCACAGAAGAACATCAACACTGTGATAGAGACGCAGTCAAGAGTGGATCGTTCCAACATGTGTCGAGCTTTAAAAGGCAAAATCGGAAAACAGAATGAAGGATGAAGTGAAGGCTGCCTGTGAAGTTTCTGTTGTTTCCAAAGAAAGGGGGTCTGTAACCATGCCGTCAAGTTGCAGCCAACTTCTGGCAACCCCAGTAAGGGGCTCTCAAGGCAAGTGGTTTAGCAGAGGTGGTTTGCCATGGCCCTCCTCTGCAGAGTCTTCCTTGGTGGTCTCCCTTCCAAGTGCTGACCCTGCTTTGCTTCCAAGAGCTGACAAGATCGGGCTATATACCATATTGCTTTCCCTCCTCTCTAAATAGAATAGAAACCAGTTATTATTTCATTAAGTTCTGAACATTATTAGTCTTTTTAATGCTTTCTCAGGTTGATTTTCATTTCAAAAGCTTCGTTTTCATTATTGTCAGCCAAATTGCCATATTTTGGGGGGTTATGGATATTAAATGGCAATAGACGTAAAATATAGGATCATAACCTGTGTATACAGGAGTCAGAATTCCCAGAGCCCTTGAATAGATACAGAGAGTGTGTAGCTAAAATAACAGTTTCTTCGCTAGATGTTCTTCAAGCATACAAATAAAAATCAAGCATTTGCACACAAAAAACAGATCTAAGGATATAGATTTGAAAGGACAGAGACATTTGCACGAGCAGGAATACCATTGGTGGGGTAATACTTTACCTGTCTGACAAGACGCTTGGATCATGCAGCGAAAAATAAAAAAAACACAATAAGGGGGAAGGGATTGTGAGTTGACCAGCAACACATGTGGACTGATTCTAAACAGGCCTAGATTTGGAACAAACAAGGTAGGATGGGGTTGGGAGAGGAAGAGACAAGAGGCAAAAGCTAAGAGAGCGAACTCAGGGAGGGCCCTCCTTAAATACCTAACATGTGACCTGATGTCAGAGTCCCAGAGCAATCAGTCTCAACAACGTTCCTTAAACAGGATCAGTTTTATTGAGATCAGGAAAGGCAGGTCAGCTGTGCATACATTCTGTGTCAGGAATGGCTCTCCAGGTGGGAGTTGGGAAGTTTTACAGAATTCAAAGGACACCCCAGGATGGAAGAGAGCCAATCATAAAAAGCAAACAAGCATGCCTAAAATAACGAATACAGGTTCCCAGGGGAATAGGAGCAACCCGACACCAAGATCAGACCCAGGCAGAAAGGTAAGACGCAGAGCAAGAAAAATACCAGGAGACTTATGTCTTCAATACAGGCTTCACCTAGCTTCCACCAGCCATCCCCTACCAGCTATGGCAGCATAGCTGACACCTGAGGCTAAGCTCATGTGGTCACATGATCCCCAGGAAATACTAGAAGAAAACAAACTCTGGATGGGGCATAAAGGGATTCATAGTTGGGCAATTGTAAATTAATGGTCGGCAGGAAGTGACACCTCTGGGGGAAGGTGAGACAAAGGAGAGAAGGACAACTAATCACGTTGCAGTGCCTCGGATTAACGACCAGGTGTTTGACAGCTGCATTATCTTGATGGGTGACAGGCAGAATGGATTGCTGCTATTGTCTGTAGCTGGACACATCCCTTTGTCTTATGCTGGTTCAGGAGGGAGAGGAATGTGTGTTTTTCCAGGTGAAGTTGACACACAAAGGTGGGGGGGTGCTGCATGGTGAAGAAGAGAATCCCTCATGACATCTGTTCAGTAATATCTGTCCTTTATCAGAACATGGTGTTTTCTCTGATCTGCTGCTGTCTCTGCATGCATGGAGGTCAGGGCTGCTGGTCCCAAAAGGCAACCTGATTGAATCATCCCTGATTGAATCACCCTAGGGACTGGCTGAGCTTGGAACACAAGAACAATAGCCGGCCAGGACTCTGAAGTAAACCAATCAAGTAGTAATGTTTAGCCTTCATCAGGAGTGGGTATGTGTGTGGGGGTGGAGTGTGCTGCATGCATACAAGCAGGGTTTTGGCCCTGCTAGGGTTGTCTTGTTCTGGCTTAACTCACGTAATGAACTATGAGCTGATCACTGTATTCATCTGAACCCAGTTTATTTCAGACACAAAGGGCCCTTTACACGGTGGTTCATTGGACAAGCGCCAGCTAACGTGTCTGAGTGGAAGCAGAAAGGGACTCTGCGGCCCTGACCAGAAGGGGTCAGGAGGTGGTGGAGAAGGAGGAAGCAAAGGGGCTACAGTAGCAGTACTGGGGGAGTTCATGGCTATTGAATAGCTAGAGAAGGCTGAGGCAGCCATGCCATAGGTCTGTGCTGTGAGGAGAGGTTGTAGGCAGGGAAGTGGAAGGTGGTGGGGGATTCTAGGTCATGTGTGTATGTGTGTGTGTGTTTTAAGTGCTTCCAGCTTACGGTGACCCTGTGAATGAATGTCCTCCAAACCATCCCATCACTAACAGCCTTGCTCAGGTCTTGCAAACTGAGGGCTAAGGGCATCTCATGTTGGGTCTTCCCCTTTTCCTGCTGCCTTCACCTTTTCCTAGCATTATTGTCTTTTCCGGTGACTCGTCTTCTCATAAGGTGACTAAAGTATGATAGCCTCAGTCATTTTAGCTTCTAGGGAGATTTCAGGCTTGATTTGATTTAGAACTCGCTTTCTTGTTTTTTTGGCAGCCTGTGGTATCTGAAAGCTCCCCTCCAACACCACGTTTCAAAGGAATCAACTTTCTTCCTGTCAGCTTTCTTCATTGTCCAGCTTTCTCTCCTGGTCTCTTCAAGCTTCTAAATTGTGTTTTCTTTTTGGACAGATGTACTCCTGCCCCATACACCTCCTCTAAGCCTTGGAGGGGTCTTGGCCAGAGCCATAACCCAACAACTGAGGCTCATTGAGGAGATATCCGCAGTTACTGGGCGGTATTATCATTCTTATAGTCATGGCTTCTGTTTTCTCCCACTCAGGAGGATCTGACTCTGTAAAACGCTGTGTCCAAACTCACATTGATGTTTCTTCACACATTCATGAGACCCTGGGACTTCTCATTCCCCAGAAGTGTGGGTAGCTCCAAACAAGATAAATACAGCCACTGACAGAGGTCTACGCTTGTTGCACAATGGCCCTGCTGACCCACGAGTTCCATTCCAGTTCAGCCCCCCCCCCCCCCCCAGCATTTAGCCACTCAGTGATGGTTCAAGTCTCCACCTAGCAACACTCTGCACTCCTGAGTCTGCCTGACTCTTGGAGGGGGTTTCTCATGTTCCTCCTTTGATACGATGCCACCAGCTGGTCAGTTCTGGAAATTTCCAATAGGGGGGCCAGCAGTCTGTTTATTAAACAGAGAAGTCCACACAAATACTCTGCGCAACAACGGACTGAGCAAGTAATACAAAGAAAAGATTTAGAAATGCCACCCTCTGTCCCTCAGCCGTAGATAGATAGATAGATAGATACATGCATGCATATATACATACATACATTTGCACTTCAAATGATTTGGTTGCTGGGTACATAACAGAGCAGCTGACAGGGTGGGCGATACTTGGGACCAATTAACTTCCCCCTTCCTGCCTGCCTTCTGCCAACAGAAAAAAACCTTAAAAACAGGTGCTGGGGGTTGCAAGCCCCAAACTTAGAAATACTGATAGGTAGCCTAAAGTAAAAGGTTTTTCTCCACAACCATGCCAAAGTATAGTCCCAAAAGGCAGCATTTTTTAATGTTTTTGTGAGAACTTTAAAAATGTCATTGCCATTAAATTAAAGATCCTGAGTACTCTTAACTCAAATATACAGCAAAATATTGCCAAACAAGGTATTTTACAAGACCTTTTCTGGGACTCATAGGAACACTACAACAGCAGAAAGTGCCCATCGTCAGCTGTCTTTCTTCCTGTCAACTTATGTGACTATTTTTCTTCCCCAGGTTACTTTAAATATGCTTTTTGTTTGTTTCTTTGTTTGTTTGATCTAAGCAGGTTTTTGGATTAGAGTGGGTAAGTTAGAGGACTTTTCCAGAGGGTCACTGATGGATCATAAATACTTGTTAAGGGGGAAAAAAGAATAATAAATAATAAGAATAATAAAAAAGATATTCTGCAAGTTCCCAAATCTATATATCTAATTCCGAAGGCGCCCCCTGTGTGAGGATACCTAAATCCGTGCAGGGGGGGCACCTGGGAGGCAGGGAGGTTTTCCTACACATGGGGGGCACTCCCCCCGTGTGCAGAAAAATCCGAAAAGTTAAAAAAAAACCTTCAGTGATCGTAGAATCCCCCAAAATACCTTTTGAAATGGCACCAACTCCAGACATCAACTGTGAGGAGATTAGAATGTTCGGGGGAGGGGGGAGGCTCTAACTGTTTTTGTCAGTAAAAAGCAGGGTTTTTTTACTGGCAGCAGTCTAGGGTTGCCAAGGGTGCCCCCCCTGGCCACCAGCAGCAGATCCAGATCCAGGCTGGGAAACTCCTGGAGATTTGGGGGTGGAGCCTGGGGAAGACAGGGACCTCAGTGAGGTACAATGCCATAAACTCCCCCCTCCAAAGCATCCATTTTCTCCATGGAAAGTTATCTCTGTAGTCTGGAGATGAGCAGTAACTCCAGGGGATCCCCAGGTCCCATCTGGAGGCTGGCATCCCTAGGCAGCACCCTCTGTGTGACTTGATACCACCTGATTTGCATGAGTTAATTAGGCCCAGCTGTTTTGCTACAGTTCATCAGCAGCCACCGTATGAAAGCCATTGTGGTGCAACAGTTCGAGCTTCAGACTGGGATCTGCGAGACCCAGGTTCAGATCCCCATCTTGCAGTGGAAGCTGACTGGGAGATTTTGGACCAGTCACATACTTTCAGCCTAACCAACCTCACAGGGTTGTTGTGCAGATAACAAAGAGGAAATAATAATGTAAGCTGCTTTAGTCCCCATTGTGGAGAAAGACTGTAATTTTCCTAGGTAGAGGCTGCAGGGGAGGGGGGTGGAGATAGAAAGCTGAAGACAGATAAAGGTAGGTTGGCTGTTGGGGGGGGAAGGAAATAGGGTTGCCAACTCCAGGTTGGGAAATTCCCAGACATTTGAGAGGTGGAGCCTGGGGAGGGTGGGATTTGAGGTGGGAGGCAGAAAGAGAGAGAAAGAGTGATGAGGTGGGGAGGCAGAAAAACAAAGGGAATGATGACAGGTCAGAAAGAGAGAGGAAGTAACATACATGGAGGAGAGCGAGAGAGTAAGAAAGGGGGGCAGAAGGGAGAAAGAGTGTGAGAGAGGTGGGGGGAGAAGGGAGGAAGCAAAGGTGTGAGGAATGGGATAACTATCCTGCAAGTTTCTTGCAGGTCTCCACTTGTCTCAACTAAACACAAGAGCCCAGTTCTGAAAATTGAGATGGTGCCAAGATACCTCCCAAGCCCCCCCCCCCCTTCCTGGGCTTAGGTCCAGGTTTGTTTAGAGCAGAGGTTCCCAAACTTATTTGGCCTACTGCCCCCTTCTCCGAAAAGCAATTACTCAGTGCCCCCCTGGAAATCTACCTTTAAGAAGTGGACAAAAATATGCCACCATAATACATACATGGTAGAGTCCACCATGATCCATGAAGCCAGGCAGGCCAAGGCAGGCACAGAGCAGCAGCAGCTGAGGACCTGAAGCCAGAGGCCAGCAGCAGCCACCACACAAGAGTCCAGCAGCAACACCAGCCTTACAAAGGTGCACATGCATTTGCAGATTTTCAAATGCACCTCCACTTCCCTCCCTGATCCCAGGGAAGATCAGGAGAAGGCAGGAAAAAGCTGCTTTAGATGGGGTCTGGACTCTTCTTTCTTTATGCTTCCACCACCCCCTTATTTTTATTCAACGCCCCCCAATTGCACCCAAGGCTCTTACCGCCCACCTGGATTGTTGCAGCGCCCCCCAGGGGGCAGTATTGCCCACTTTGGGAACCAGTGGTTTAGAGTGACAGTTGTGTGTAGCACCCAGACTTTGGGAGCCAGCTGTGATCTAATGCTTTCCTGCCCCAGCACTACCAATGCTGATTGGCGTTGCTTCCCTTTGCAAGAAAGGCAGATTCCAGGGAGCAGAGATCTCCCATTGGAAATGGAGATGACAGCACCCCCTGGGGGCCCTCATGGGAGTGGGGCCCCTCGAGAAACTATAGCAGGTGAGATGGGAGCGGAGTGGAAAGCAGGGGGTGGGGATTCTTTGAGCCACGAGGAGCCGGATGAGGCATCCTCTGTGCACTGCACCGGCTCCATCCGAGTTGCTGGCGCAAAACAGTCCTTCAGGTCATATGGAATCCTTTTGCGTAGATGGACTTCTGTGTGGGGAACTGTAGTGGAAATAATCCTGTGGAAAATGGAGCCCTGTTACCTTCTCAGTAAACCTGTCAAGGCTGATGTTGTGACCATGTCTAATTAGGAGCATAACTTGGATTTTTTTTTTCATTTTTATACCCCACCCTCCCCGCAAGCGAGCTCAGGGCGGCTCACAAGGGCATGCATGCCAATCCCATACATCATAAAACAGATAAAATCACCACTATAAAACAATTCCAACAAATTACATATAAATTACCACGAGTTTACAATAAAATGCTTCCAATTATCACTAGTCAGATGGCTTCCTATTGGGTCAGGGTCCAATCCCCTTGACCATCGAACCTGGGTTGCGCTCGGTATGTTTTAGATGATAAAGGCATGTTTTTTTAAAAATATAGAAATATGCCCCCTCCAAATCAGTTTGTTACTGCTTGTCAAGAACGACTAGTTTCCTCCCCAAACTTCTTGCAGTATCACTGGTAAGAGTTAATTATGTGTTTCTGACACACCACCTGCTGGGAATCAGACGAGGAATGCATTTTTATCACATCTTCAGTAAAACCTATCAAAGACCACCCCGCCACAAGTACAGCTCCACAAGTGTAGCTTTCTGCTAACTGCAGGATGTCAGTGCTAATGACGGGCTTGTTCTGCACCGTTGTGGATACTTTGCTGAGAGGAGGCATGGAATTATCTTGTCACCTTCCCTCTTTACAGTTTAGCATACAATTACACTCGCAAGTGACAGGAAAACTGACATCCAGCACGAAAGGAGGCAGCGTAGTCGAGTTGTGTGCTTGAAGAGCTGCAAAACAGCAGAGGAGGAAAGATGTGTCTGGCTTCAGGGGGAGAAATGGGTGCCCTTGGCTGTGGAATGGAGGAGGGCCTTGGTCAGGGTTGGAGATGCCGGTGGGCGGAAAGGCTGAGGGGCCTCTGCAGGTTTCTGTGCTTCTCTGTCATTGCTACCATGAAGGCAGAGAGATTTATACATTTGGACTTATTAATTTGTGTTTTTTTATAATCCGCCTTTCTCACAGGGGCTCAAGGCAGATTACACAAAGTGAGCCAGGACAGTCTCAAAAAATGGGACATTCACTGACCAGTGCATTAGGATATTGGTAGTCCGGAATCAAAAAGGGGCTGCAGTGGCTCAAGTGGTTAAGACGCTGTACTGCAGACCAGAAGGTCGGTAGTTCAGCAATTGAAGACCCGAGTGCTGCATGATGGAGTGAGCTCCCGTCTCTGGCCCCAGCTCTTGCCAACCTAGCAGCTTGAAAGCAAGAAATTGCAAGTAGATAAATAGGTACCACTTTGGTGGGAAGGTAACAGCTTTCCATGCGCCTTGGCGTCTAGTAATGTTGGCCACATGACCAAGGAGATGTCTTTGGACATCACTGGCTCTTTGGCTTGGAAACGGAGATGAGCACCGCATCCTTAGAGTTGTATTTGACTGGCTTTTGAACAAGGGAAATCTTTACCTAGTCCAGAACCAACTAGAAAGAACTGAAGGACGGCATCAGTATTAACATGACACATTAAGTGGTGCTGAAATTACAGAAATGGGATCCTACTTTCAGTAAGCTAAACACAGCAGTACAGACCACAGTCTCCCATCATTTATCAAATTTGTAAAACCATTTAATTCATGTTCCCATCTAGGTATTAAAGCCAATAGGCTGTTCAACCAGAAAAAGTTACCGCCTTTTTTTGCAGTCCAACCCTGTGACCTGCACAGAAAAGCCCTCTTGAATAGTTCAGTTTTTCATAGTTTGTGGAAGAAGAGGAGATTGGATTTATACCCTGCCCTTCACTACCCAAAGGAGTACCTCACAGGGTGTCTGTTGTGGGAAGGGGAAGGAGTTTGGAAGCCGCTCTGAGACTCCAAGTGAAGGGTGGGGTATAAATCCAATCTCCTCCTCCTCCTCCTCCTCCTCCTCCTCCTCCTCTTCTTCTGGCTTACAATCTCTTTCCTCTCCCCACAGCAGACACCCTGTGAGCAATGCTCCCTCTAAGCTGTCAAGTCCTGTGAGCAAAAATTCTACTTTGTGAGCTACCAGCATTAAAGTTGTGAGTGAGGGATTTGGCTATTGCATCAATGAGTTTGCTCTGGAGCCGTTCTTCCTGAGCCAAGATAAAAATGTGTGAGCCAGAGGCTAAAAAACTGTGAGCTAGCTCACACCAATGCATCTTAGAGGGGACACTGCCTGTGAGGTAGGTGGGGCTGAGAGAGCTCTCCCGAGAACTGCCCTTGAGAGAACAGCTCTGAGAGAACTCGTGACTGACCCAAGGTCATGCTACCAGCTGCGTGTGGAGGAGTGGGGAATCAAACCTGGTCCTCCCAGATTAGAGTCCGCACTCCTTACCACTACACCAGACTGGCTCCCCCCCCCCCCCCCCGGGCTTTTAAAATAATCAGTAGCTGGTGCTGTGCCACAGCGCAGTAGCATTAAAGCGATCTGGTGCGGTGATCTTCCAGTTCCTCTGAATTTCCAGCTTATGGGTTTTTGTACAAAAACATTGAGAGAACATTGTGTCCCGTTACTCTCCTTGTAATTCTTACAAATCCCCTGGGAATTAGGCTGCGTTGAGAGACTTTGGTCAGTTCAAGATTACCCAAATGTGGTGCTGGAGGAGAGTTTTACGGATACCGTGGACCGCCAAAAAGACAAACCAGTGGGTTCTAGATCAAGCCTGAATTCTCCCCAGAGGTTAAAATGACTAAATTGATGCTATCGTACTTTTGAGTCCCCGGGAAAGACAATAATGCAAGGGAAAGTTGAAGGCAGCAGGAAAAGAAGACCCAACATAAGATGGATTGGGTCTATAAAGGGAGCCAGGGCCCTCGGTTTTCAAGACCCGCGCAAGACAGTTAGTGCTAGGATGTTTTGGAGGTCCTTAATTCATAGAGTCACCATAAGTCAGAAGGGACTTGATGCGCCTGACAGCACTTTACACACACACACACACACACACACACACACACACACACACACACACGAGTGATCTTTTTACAGCTGAGCAGGGATTTGAAGTGAGGTCACTGCAGCTGACATCTCTCGCTCTGTCATCTTCACCATGCCAGCTTTCACTGGAGGAGGGGGACAATTTAATTCTTACAGAATCCTGTCCTTTGCTGGCCCAATCCCAAGGATGCCATCAAAGGGGGGAGGTTTTGCAAATATTCACAGACATAAAATATCTGGTTGCAAAGCGTCCTCCTTGATCTCTGAAAGCTGTAACTTTCTGGGGGGCAGCCTGCTGAACAGGCCATACTTTGTAGTCCTGGAGGAACCGCACGTGGTTCAGGGGATCCGTGACTGGATCCCCCAGTGCTGTTGTCTTTCTTTGTTCCTCAGAGGAGCCTGGAGGGGGAGTTCTGGTTTTGATCAGAGCAGTGGGGGGGGGGCATGATTTTGTCCTCTGGGCCAGAGCTCAGCACATCCACCCCTTCACTGCTATCCGCCTGGAAGAATTAAAGAGCAGTCACGTACAAAGACATTAAAAATGTACGTAATCTTTCCGTTTTAACAGGATGCTGAAGGATCTTCTTGGAAATGTGATCGTTGAAAGCTGTTTTCTTGTTACAGATTTGGTTCTACACAAACGACATCTTCAGGGGAGCCGGGCTCAGTCCAGAGATGATCCCATATGTCACCTTGAGCACTGGAGGGATTGAGATTTTGGCTGCTGTTTTCTCCGTAAGTATTGTGAGCATTTCATATTTTGTGTAGGACCAAGGTGGGCATTCGGGATTTTTGCATTTGGAAGCCCATTTCTTTGGGGCTTGCTGTGGTGTTCTCAGGCGACAAGCAAACGAAAGAATTCTGCCTTGATGCCAGCCAGCCGCTTCTGGAGAGGGTGGTTCAGGATGCTGGCGGGCAGAGTGACAGGCGCCCCTAACGCACGGGAATGCCAGGTGTCTGTGTGGCACACCTTGGATGGCGGCTGATTTGATGCGTGAAGAGGGGGGAGGGGGCTGGTTTGGGGCCCAGCAGCTTCCACACTTACCAGTGAAGTAAATGACAGGGTTACTAAACCCGAATCAGACGAGACGAGGCAGCAAGAATGTTTCATGGGCTGTGTTAATTTGTTAGACCTTTCCCACCCAGAAAGAAAGAAAAAAAAGAATCTGCTGCTTTGGTGCCATATGGGGCTCTGGCAGAAAGCAAGTTCCCATAGCAGCCAAGCTGAAAATGGAATCAGAGGTCAGGAACAGAATAGCAAGAAGGAATCCGAGCCCATCACTAATTAAGACAGCTAATGGGATTGAAGGCATACTTGAGCGTAGCACGTCTTGTAGGCGAGAGCTGTCGTCGCGGAGCTGAGTCTGAGAGTCGGGACGCCCTGTGCCTTGAGCTCACCTCGGAGGAAAACCCACTCTGGGGCCTCAGGTGCTCTCTGGTTCTCCTAGTCCCCTCTCTCCCATCTGCAAGGCAGAGACGGCAACAATTCTGGCCGACACTGCAGGGCCGAGACAGCACCGGCCAGTGTTCCCTGCAAGCTGAGTCAGTGTGAGCTAGCTCACCGTTTCTTAGCCTCCGGCTCACACATTCTTGTCTCCGCTCAGGAAGGAGGGCTCCAGAGCCAGCTAATACATGCAGTAGCCAAATCACTCGCTCAAAACTTTAATGCCCAGGAGCTCACAAAGTACCATTTTTGCTCGCAAGATTCCGTAGCCTAGAAAGGAACGTTGCCTATGGCGTATTTTGAACATTTGCGATGGTCGTGGTTTGTTTCTCTTGAAATCAAGCCACTGGTATTCAGAGATTAAAAATAAGATCGACGAGCCGTCGACTGCATTAACTCCAGTTGTGGCCACTCAGACAACTCTGCAGGGCCCGGGCGACATTGGGGTGCACAGGGCTTTTTTTTGGTAGAAAAAGCCCAGCATGGACTCATTGGCATAATAGGCATAATAGGCCACACCCAACAGTAGAAACTCATTGGCATATTAGGCCACACCCCTGACAACGCAGCTCATTAGCTTATTAGGCGAGGGGCTGGGAAAGCACAGGGCAGGCATGGGGAGGGAACGAAAGGCCTTTTTGAGGTGCCTGGGTTCCCTGCCTGCCCTTTTCCGGCTGCAGCATGTCAGGGAAGGCAGAGAGAGGCTTTTCCTTGTCAATTTCACCCTCAGCTGACTTGGAGGGGGGGAGTGAAATTGACAAGGAGGGCATTTTAACATGCCGCCTTTCCCTCTTGTGTGTAACTTGGGGAGGGCAGTGTGCTCTGTAGCCACGCATGCCCAGAGGTTTTGGTTGTAAACATGGCCAACTCAGGAGCCAGCCAGAACTCTGTTCCTGTGCATCCCTGCCCAAAAATAGCCCTGGGGGTGCACCCAACAGCCTGATCAGAAGGAAACATGGGCTGGCCGGAAGGAACGTGGGGGTGCCAAGAGGCAGCCAGGGGGCATGTAAGGGGGGAGGCAAGCGGAGGAAGGTGGGCCAGAGTGAGGCAGAGCCCGGTCAGAAGAGCAAGTGGCCCGGCTGGGTCAGCAAAGCACAGACAACGAGGCAGATGGGGATTGTCACCTGCCTGGGTGGCCAAGACCTAGTGCAGCTCAAAAAGACAGCCGAGCCCTAGAGGAGGGAGCCAAGGAGTTTGGATGGGATGAGGGAGAAGGAGAAGGGACTAAGGACTGTGGGCAGGCAGCCACAGTCGGAAAACCTGGCCCTGGAACCCACAGAGAGGCATACCAGCCAGGGCAGTGGGGGCCAGGGATATTGATCTCCAAGGCAGCCACAGAGAGTCAGGAAGCAACCAGGCTGGAAGGCATAGAGGTGTGAAGGGACAGGTCGGAAAGGCAGCCCCAAGACATCTGGGGGTGGCACTTTGCACCTGGTGAGTTGTGAAGCCGAGGAGGATTCGTGAGGACCTGAACACACCAGCCACGCCAGCTTGGCCCTAAGCACAGCCCTGTGGGATGATCCTAGGAATTATGTTCACTTCGATCTCCTCATTTTGAGTGCAAACTGAGTGCTACAGATGCCTGCAAACCTTGTCTGAACTCTTCGTGAGAATCCAGGGCATGTTGTGGAATATCAGACGTGGGCATGAGCTGAGACCCCCAGTTGCCGTGATAATATCAGGGAGGGTTCCAGGTCACATCTCTCAGTCTGGCATTCCTAGCAGGTAGCGGCATCACTTAGGCCTCAAAAGGGGATCTGCATTTGCTGCCCTGTCCTTGGGATGCTGGAAGGGTTGCAGGTGATCTTGAGAACGTGGTCAGCACTGCATAAAGCATTATGGGACCTGCATTCTGTCCCCCTTGGCTGTGGTATCCCAGGCCACACACAATATGTGTGAGGTTGTAAAAAGCTGATAGGTGAAGCCATATTTTGTCCTCCCTTTTGGGTCTCAAGTGGGGCTGTGGCTGAGCAGTTCTGGCAAAATGTTCACGTGCTTCGTATATGCCGGGCTTCCCATAGCTGTGCCAGTGGGCACCATTTTGTGGCAGCCATTGTGTTGTTGCACCCACCGTGCCATGTGGAAATTCCAAATATGCCCACAGGCTCAACAAATTTGGGGACCCCCGGTATACATTATCTCTTCAGTCCTTGGAACCGCCCTGTAAAATAGGTTAAAATCATTGTCCTGGTAAGGCTGAGTTAGTCCAGGCTATACTTATTGATGGGCTTATGTTGGATTAAGTGTTTCACTCCACTTTACAGCTATTTAAAACAGACTTTCTTCCTAATAAGAAACAACAAAAGCTTTTCTGTTCTGCATTTAATATACCCCATGAAATATTTATGTGGGACGTCAATAGTTATTTTAGGCATCTGTAAATAACTATAACCAATGGACCATTGTTTCGTAAAGTGACTGCTGTGTTAGGGTCGTCTATTTCCAAGAGTCGGATACGACTGAATGGCTAACAACCTCCACAACAATTTCCAATAAATACAATGCAAGTGGTGCGTTTTACATGTTTCAATATTTGCTTAGCTTGTCTGCGTCAAGTAGGCTCAGTCGGGCAAGCCAAAAGTTGCTTGATGATTTACTCAGCATTCTTTCAGACGAAGGAAGGAGATGTAATGGTAAATAAATATCACAAAACTTCTTTGGGCGCAATCCAGCCCGAAGGGAAACAAAGCTTTTTGTGGCATAGAGGTAAATAACATGACCAGGTAAATAACATCCTATTAAACCTCTGTTGCCCTGACCTGGATAGCCCAGGCTAGCCCAATTTGGTCAGATCTTGGAAGCTGAGCAGGGTTTGTCCTCAGGGGCGTAGACTTTGTAAATCCCTGGGGGGGGGCTCTTTTGTGTGCGTGTGCTTTGCGCGCGCGCGCGGGACCATGTCCCCGCCGCTTCCCCCCCCCCCCCGCCCCAGGGAGGTAGACCCGGTTTCGGCAGCCAGCTGGCCGGTTGATTGCCGCACGCGTGAAGCGCGGGACCATGTCCCCGCCGCCTCTCTCCCCCCCCCCCCCCGCCGCCCCAGGGAGGCAGGAGGGCAGGCCGGGGGTGGAGGGGAAGGAGAGGCGGTGACGGCAACCAGCTGGCTGGCTGACTGGCCACCGGCGGGCGCTCCATTTTGCCGGGGGTGGCTGAGCCCCCCCCCCCGGGAAATTTCGGGGGAGGCTCGAGCCCTCGAGCCCCCCCCCCCATAGTTGACGCCTATGTTTGTCCTGGTCAGTATTTGGATGAGAGACCACCAAGAAAGTCCAGGAGCAGGCAATGGCAAACCACCTCTGCTCTTCTCTTGCTTTGAAAACCCTGCAGGGTCTCCAGAAATTGCCTGCGACTTGGCAGGGGGAAAAAAACTCAACTCTGTTCAAAGAACAGGACTCCCCTCCCCCCCCGACCTCGATTAGAGTACTGTGTACAGTTCTGGTTGCCACACCTCATAAAAATATTATAGCATTGGGAAAAGTGCAGAAAAGGGCCACTAGAATGAAAAAGGGGTTGGAACACTTTCCCTATGAAGAAAGGTTGAAGCGCTTGGGGCTCTTTAGCTTGGAGAAACGACGGCTGAGGGGTGACATGATCGAGGTTTATAAGATTATGCATGGGATAGAGCAGGTAGAGAAAGAAGTACTTTTCTCCCTTTCTCACAAGAACTCATGGGCACTCCATGAAATGGCTGAGCAGTCAGGTTAGAACAGATAAAAGGAAGTACTTCTTCACCCAAAGAGTGATTAATACATGGAATTCAGTGCCACAGGAGGTGGTGGCGGCTACAAGAGGGAATGAGATAAACCTATGGAGCAGAGGTCCATCAGTGGCTATTAGCCACAAAGTATAGATAGGAACTCTCGGTCTGGGGCAAGTGATGCTCTGTATTCTTGGTGCTTGGGGGGTGGGGGGCAACAGTGGGAGGGCTTCTAGTGTCCTGGCCCCACTACTGGAGGACCTCCTGCTGGCACCTGGTATTTTTGGCCACTGTGTGACAGAGTGTTGGACTGGATGGGCCACTGGCCTGATCCAACATTGGCTTCTCTTATGTTCTCTTATGTTCAAAGCATCCAAGTTGCCCAGGAAGGTGGACTGCCTGCCTGCCAGCCTGGACCAGCACCCCTGCCTGGCCTGGCCATGGCCCAAGACTCAGCCCCCCCCCCCCACAAGCACTCTTTCTCGTACCCCTCCTTCACTCCTCCTTCACCGTTTCTTCACTCATGAGGCTCTTTCCCTGGGTCTGCTTAGCAATACGGTTTCCAGGTGCCGACGGGTGGCACGGAAACGCCAGTCCCAGCTGAGGACTATTCCAAGAAGCCTTTGATTTCTTTTGGTGTTGCATGAATCTCTGCACTCATTTTTACCACTTTTAGAGAGACTTGATACTGACGGCAATGAATGTTTCAGGGAATATTTTTGGACTGGCTTTCCTTTTCATAAGCCATCTTCCACACCGATTTGATTTCACTGGGCAACGTTTTTTGGGGTTTTTATAAGAGTTAAGCAGACCTGACAGGGTAACAGCACTCGCCGCTCTCTGAATTCCCTTGGTTACGCCAGCGCTACCCTGGGATCTATTCAAAAACTGCTAGCAGCAACACACTCTGAGTCATTAGGACAGATCTTCCCCCGGCACATTGTGTTTTGCTGCAGGCTTCCCAGAAAGTTACTATGGTAGGAGTAACAAGGTTCCCCCCACACACACACACACACACCCACACCAGTACCCCACCAGCCAGAGTAGGAACTAGGAGGCCGTAATAGAATACCAAAGGAAGGTCAGAACTCTGCGTGGGCACCAGGGTTTTTTTGCAAAAGGGCCGTGGGTGGCACCCCAAACTGCAGCCTGGCAAATCCCCCTCTGAAATTGCACAACTCACGGCAAATATGTTTACAGAGCAGTTCGCATAATCAGAGGAGCGCGGGGACAGATCCATTCTCCTGTCACTAAAGCCCTATGCCTCCCCCTCTGTTTGCTTTTAAATGGAGTATCAATTAAAACAAATGTTTTCTTTGGGGGGGGAGGAGTGAAAGATTATGGTCTTTTTAGGGGGGGCAGAAAATTTAAGTCTGTCGTGTGTCTGCCCCAGTGAAATATTTATCCAGTTGGTGAGGGGCCTGAGCCACCGTTGGCCTGCCTTCGTGGAACTGGGAGCTCAGATCGGGCAATCCAGGTGGGACCAGGACTGTGGAGCCCATAACCCTGGGATCAGTGAACTCTGTCTGGGGTGTGGGAGTGTGTCTGACAGATATGCTGGATAGGGTTGCCAAGTCCGGGTTGGAAAATACCTGGGGACTTTGGGGGTGGAGCCAGGAGAAGGCAGGGTTTGGGGAGGGGAAGGGCCTCAGGATGGTACAATGCCATAGAGTCCACCCTTCAAAACAGCCATTTTCTCCAGGGGAGCTGATCTCTGTCAGCTGGAGATCAGTTGTAAAAGCGGGGGATCCCCAGGCCCCACCTGGAGGCTGGCAGCCCTAATTGCTGGATGGGGCAGGGGCTAGGAAGGAGGGCTCACAGTGGGGGAGCCTAAATCCTCCACCCACCTCCCCTTCCTTCCTCCGCTTTCCTCATCTCTTCCTGCTCTTTTCAGGTTTACTTTCACACCCTACAGGGAGGGCCCCTCTCCTTCGATCCTTCCTGGAGACAAACAGGCAAGCCAGGTTGCAAGCTGAAGCCCCCCTGTTCCCTTTTAAGCTCTGGCCGCTGCCCGGGCTGCGTTGGGTGGAGACTGGCGCATGGCCCTCCTTCTGCCCCCTTTAGTCCTGTCTCCACCCCACACTGCCCTCCTGTGGCCTTTAGCCCCCCTCAACCAGAGGGGGTGTGGAGTTGGTGTCAAGGACAGAGAGGCTCAAGAGGAAAATGGTCAGCACGGTGCAGTGGGACCTTCTCCAGCACAGGCTCATTGAGTGTCTTGCACAAAAGGGTCGGGTTGTGCCCTAAATGATTTTGTGAGCTGAGAGCGTGTTGTGTATCTAGAAAGTGGGAATGTAACAAGATCATGCTTCTGATGTATATTCTTCCTGGGGAGATTTTTTGTTGTCTGCTTTGTGAAAAGCAGTGCCCCGTGGTCTGCATGGCTAGTTTGGTGTAGTGGTTAAGTGCACGGATGCTAATCTGGGAGAACCAGGTTTGATTCCCCACTGCTCCTCTTGCACCTGCTGGATGACCTTGGGCAAGCCATAGCTCTGGTCGGAGCTGTTCTCTCAAGGACAGTTCTAGAAAGAGCTCTCTCAGCCCCACCTACCCCACAGGGCATCTGTTATGGGGAGGGGAAGGAAAAGGCGTTTGTAAGCCACTCTGAGACTCCTGCAGGTAGTGAAGGGCGGGGTATAAATCCAATCTTTTCTTCTTCATCGTCTTCTTCTAATCTGAAGGCATTTTGGGACCCTGGGAATAATGGGCTCCCATTGCGTTTGGATTAATCCTTTTGAAATTGCCAGAGCTAGCAGCAGCCATTCAGAATGCCTCTTGTTTTATGAGTATTTCTTCCCCCCCTTCCTTTCAGGGCTTAGTGATAGAACGGCTTGGGCGCAGACCTCTTCTCATCGGGGGATTTGGCTTGATGATTCTCTTCTTCATTGTACTCACTGTGTGCATGACTTTGCAGGTATGTGCACATTTTTAATGGCTCTGTTTTCTTTGTTTTAACTCATTCTCATACACGTGGAGGAGGGTAGAAAACGTAGGTAACCCCTGGGCATCGAAGCAGAATGTCTAGCTGAACTGTGGACTTATATCACTTCCGCTCCCGCAGTCCTTGCCTCTCACTAGTAGGCTGGAGTCCGTCCTGTGAAAAATCTCCTTGCGGATAGGCATTCAGAGGTAACATACCGAGTGGCTAGATACGGATGGCTTGCTTTAAGAATTAGAAAATCTACAAGTGGAGACCTGCAAGAAACTTGCAGGATGGTTGTCCCATTCCTCACATCTTTGCTTCCTCCCCTCTCCCCCTACCTCTCCCACACTATTTCTCCCCTCTGCCCCCATTTTCTTACTCTCTCTCTCTCCTCCATACTTCCTCTCTCTTTCTGACCCATCATCATTCTCTTTGTTTTTCTGCCTCCCCACCTCATCACTCTTTCTCTCTCTTTCTGCCCCCATCACTCTCCCAGCCTCCTGCCTGCATCCTCTCCCCCCACAGCAGCAGTGGTAGTGCTCTGGGAATCACAATGAATCTCCCAGCTGCAGAGATCAATTCACCTTAGGGCTGCCAGCTCCAGGTTGGGAAATTCCTGGAGATTTGGGGGTGGAGCCTTGGGACAGTGAGGCTTGGGGAGGCAAGCAGCCTTAGCAGGGTATAATGCCATAGACTCAACCCTCCATTTTATCCAGGGGAACTGATCTCTGTCACCTGCCCAGCAGTTGTAATTCTGGGTGACCTCCAGCCCTCCCCTGGATAAAATCTCATCAGACCTCAGAAGCTCGGCAGGGTCAGGACTTGGAAGGGAGACCACCAAGGAGGACTCTGCAGAGGAAGGCGAAGGCAAACCACCTCTGTTGCTCGCTTACCTTCAAAGCCCCTTGCTGGGGTCGCCATATGTTGGCTGCAACTTGATGGCACTTTAAACGCACAACCACAGGAGGGGTCACCGTTCAGTAAGATACAACCAGAAAACTGTAAAACCAGGGGTCATTTGGGGCCGGAGCGAGGCAGAGCGGTGCTCCGCCAGCCCAGGAGTGGGCACTAAGGCAGCCACGGGCCGAATCAGATTCTCTGATCTGATTTGGCCCACTGCCGAATTGCCGCAGAAATTCGGCAGCAGCTTAAAAAGCAACTGGAGGGGAGGGGGCTTGAGGGAGAGGCTCCAAACTTACAGGGTAGCTGCTGGGGCCTTTCCCCCAAATACCCACCAACCTACAGGGTAGCTCCTGGGGCCTCTCCCCCAAATACCCACCAAGTTTCAAGAAGACTGGACCAGTGGGGTCCAATTCTATGGGCCCCCAAACAGGTTGTCCCCACTCCCTCCATTGTTCTCTATGGTGGGAAAAAGTAACATTTGTTCCCACCACAGAAAACAATGGAGGGGACAGGGCAACCTGTTTCGGGGCCCATAGAATTGGACCCTGTGGTCCAATCTTCTTGAAACTTTGTGGGTATTTTGGGGAGAGGCCCCAGCAGCTATCTTGCAAGTTTGGAGCCTCTCCCTCAAACCCCCTCTCCTCCAGCCCCTCATGTACCCTATGAGTTTTTGCCATTGACTTCAACGGCCCATAGTGTATAATGGGGCTGAAACTGATGTTCAGTGGGCCAAATGACTTCGGAATCGGCTTTCATTGCCAAAACTGACATGCGGGGGTCATTCGGCAGCCAAAAAAAATTATTTGCACATCCCTAGTAGGCACAAATGGCAGTGGTGGCAAGCCCCTCCCCCAGTGAGAAGGGGTTTAAAGTTTAAACCCCTTCTGTTTAGAGTCACGCGGCAGCAGTGGCACGATCTTTCCACTGTATTCTATGGGTCCCTTCTTGCTTCACTCCCCCCTCCCTGCCCGCCTTGGCAGGCCAGCTGGGGAAGGGAAGGGGAGGCTTTTGAAGATGCCCCCCGCTTCCCTTTCTGACACATTTCTGGTGATGTCAGGGGGCATGGCATATGCTAATTAGTTATGCTAATAGGTATGCTAATGAGCTCCTGCACCTATTTTTCGACAAGATGACCCCTGTGTAAAACCATGTCAATATGATGCTGTAGACTAATGAAGACTATTTCTAAAAAAAACCACTAAGGTGTATTTTTTTCTTTTCAAGTTTCAATCCACCAATATACAATGTAATTATCAAAGAATCAACCTTATCACGATGTTACATCAAAGAATGTTACATCAAAGAACATAACATTGTGATGAGAGTGATTCTTTAATAGTACATTGTATATTAGTGGGTTGAAACTTGAAAAGAAAAAATAACACCTTAGTGTTTTTTATAGTCTTCATTATTTTTATTTATTTATTTGATTTGATTTGTACCCTGCCCTCCCCGCAAGCAGGCTCAGGGCAGCTGATATTGGTTGGTACATAATAACATTAAAATCCATATAAAATCATATAAAACAGTACAATTACTAATAAAATCACAGAAACATAAAGTGCTGGCAATATTTCAGTTAATCAGTTAATTAAGGTGGTGCGTTAAAGAGTGCATATGAACAAACAGTCTACAGCGTCATATTGGTACAGTTTTATAGTTTTCTGGTTGTAACTTTAAGCACACACACACCCCAGTATGAGCATCATGATGCAAACTGCAGTCCAAATGTAACCCTCCACATGTCCATTCTTACTTCTTTATGGATGACAGCATAGTTCTTGGGTGTTCAAGCTGCAGCCAGTTCTTAAGTTTAATCACACAGACAGTGCTTACTTGCTTGCTGTTTGTGACACTTGTATTAGCATATTGTTAAGTGCTGACATTAACACTGACTGGCACAGGAGAACTGTGGGGCAAAACTGTATGCCCTTGAGAGCCTTTTATTTGAACAAGTGATTATGCAAACTGAGGAATTCCTGTGTCCATTGTTTTAAATTTTGTAATCCGTCTTGAGTCCCAGCAAGAAAGACAGACTATAAATAAATACCTTTCTAGGGTTTTTTGCAGACAGAATGTCAGTATTACTCTGATTTGTGACACCTTGTAATCCTAAACACCTGATCCGTGACCCCTCCTCCCTCATGATGTTTTTCAGAATCAAGCATCCTGGCTCAGCTACCTCAGCATATTCTGCATTCTTGCTATAATCGCATCGTTTTGCATTGGACCAGGTAACAAGCTTGTCAATTTTACTAGAATTGTCAGTTATTAACTATAAAAGTATTGTTGCAGTAGTGGTTCTGTCACAAGTAAAGGTTCTGCAGGTTTTGGGGAGGGGCCGTGGCTCTCTGATAGAGGATCTGCTTGGCATGCAGAAGGTCCCAGGTTCAGTCCCCAGCATTTCCGGTCACAGGTGCAGTGAAAGGCCTTAAACCCTGGTCAGCCACTGCCAGTCTGAGTAGACCACACTGACTCTGATGAGCCAATGGTCCAATTCAGTGGAAGGCAGCCTCGCGTGTTCCTGTTCGTGGATGCTGGGTGGGAGAGGAGAGATCAGGGAAGAAGACACTTTTTCCAGAGGTTATTTTGGCTCAAAACTTGGGGGGGGGGGGGGGGGATTCATTTTTAGTTACTAGTGTAGTCGTAATCAATTAAATAGCAGGTGTTGCCACTATTCTACGTACATCTATAGGGCTGAGGTACGAAAGTATGTAAGTATGTATTGCAAGTGTGGATTTACTCCTTTCTAATGGAATGTGTAATTGCATCTTCAGCAGCGCTATTTGATTCAAGGGCAGATGATTTAATAACATTAATACTTGCTATAGCTCAGAACTTTTATGTTGGTGTTTTAAGTAAATACATCATTCTCTCTCTCTTTTGTTCCAAACGGTAAAGTCTATTTTTGTTCTGTAGCTTTCATCCTGTTATGACTGTGTCAGTCAGCATTCGCTAATGCATTTTGCACTCACGTTGAAGCAACTTGAGTAGAGATGTGTCGGAATAAAAATGCCTTTTGTTTTCTTTGCTGATTTCTAATCACAAAATAGGCCTCTGGTTGTGTCCCTCAGTTGTGCAGTAATACCCAGCAATTCTTACAAGTCATAGTCTTAATTTTGCCCTAAGAAATGTCACAGTAAAGAAAAGATTAAAACACAAGCACTTTTATTTATAATGGCCATAACTATAATAGCAAAGAAAGGGCCCTGTCACGCAGATTAAAAAATCTGCCGGGGTTGGTGAACTACGCAGGGCTAACAGAGAATTTTCTGCAAACCCCAGGGAATTCTCTGAACTGCAGAACAATCTCAAATGATACTTTAAGTCACAGTTTTATGTATTTATGCTTTATAAACATAATGTGAGAATTATCTGTCCAAGAATAGGCTGTTCCATATCTTTGCTGAAATATCCAAAATGTTCTTAGTTGTGATTCTTTCCCCACAATGTATCCAGCCGTTTCCCATTATTGGAGAGGGATATCTGAAAGTGGTAAGTTTGCCTTATGAAAATCTCCACACGGAATTGTCACGGGCAGTGTCTAGGCAGGTTCACTGCCTGCTTTGCAGGGAGGGCGGGGTATAAATTAGATAAATAAAAAATGCTGGCTGCTGCCACTCTGGTATGGGTCTCCTTGGGAGGGCCCAGAGCACCCACCCTGCCCCTTTTTACAAGACTTTGACAACAGGTCTCCCCTTGTATGAGGCGTGAGGACCCAGGTGGAGTAACAACTAGTTTTTATTAATAGATTGAATAACAACTTTAAATCAATTAACAAGTAGGGAAAATGAGCAAAGTAAAGGCTGGTAAATCAGTAAAATAATGACTCCTAAGGTGTCTGTCTATCCAGTCTTAGCCTTCCCCAGGTGCCTGTTCACAGTTCAACTCCTCCCTTTTTGGATGAGGGAGCTATAACACAACGGCCTCTCCCCGGCCTTTGCTGCGACCGAGCTGTGGCGTCACTGCCTATATTTCTATATTTGTTCTGGACTCAGTTTATTTTTCTATGAAGTGACTAATTAGTTCTGTTTTCTGAAGGCTGACCGGTTCTCTATAAAAATAGTCTCTTCGGGGTTTGACATAACTTATAGATATAGTGAGGACAACTGCCCAATATAATTCTTTACTAGAAAGTCAGACACCAGTGCTTGTAAAAGTCAAACAGCACAGTTCTTTATTATACAGAAAACTCAACAGGGGGATGGGATGTATTTACACAGGATATTTTGTTTCTTTGTTGAATAAGCATTTTACTTTGCCTTCACGTAGGCTGTAGGCTTATCATTCTCAGTATAATACAGATGTTCTTCAGTTCACAAAACCCTCCTCTGACTCCACTCTCCAATAACTATTTGGTGGTTAGCCTTTGGGCTTTATTTGTCTGGTCTCTTGAGTCTACTGATGCGACAACCTCAGCTTTCCAGACTCCTCTAGACCCTTAGCCCTTCCTTAGCCACCATTTTAAGTTACTTTGGAGCAGTGTATCTGATGTTTGTGACCACTGAGGTCTTATACTTTCCCCTGTCTGGTCACTCTCCTCTTTATGCTTAGAGGGTACCAGTTCAGAGGGTTATTCAGCCACAGTTTTCCACACAAACTGCTATCTGGCTGGTTCCACTGAGCCCGGAGGCTTCTGTCCTCCTCAGACCTCTCCAGTTAACTTTCTGTACACTTTCTTCCAACTGACTCCCCCAACTATCAGCTCTCAACTGTCAGCTGTTCACAATTATCTGTCACTCACAGTGAATTCCGAGCCCTCTGGTCACCTCCTCTCAGTCACGTGACTCTGCAACTCCTGTGTTTATCTGCTGCACTACACAAACCTTTAATTCCGTCACAAGATCCCTGTGTCTGCAGCAGCTTCCACCAGCCCTGCTCCCTGGGAGACAGAGAGCCCCCTACACACACACACTGGGCAAGGCCTTTTAGCTCCTCTTCCCAGGTACCAAAAATTCCTGTTACCCAATCACAGGGTCCAGAGGGAACCTGGGAAATGTAGGTCCTGATGACTACTCCTATACAGGTTTCCCTGGAGCCAGTAGCCCTCCCCAGCGCCTGCAGGCCACACCACAATAGGCCTGTGATCGCAACAGGAGTGCATTGTCAGTATGAAGCAAGGAAGTGTTTGTGTGGAGCCAGCAGGAAGCTCAGAGGGTGGGTTCTTATAGAGGAAGCATAGAGAGAAAGCCAGTCAAACTGCATTATTTTGTGTCAGCAAAGCAATCATCATGAGGGTAACAGTGCAGGATCTGTCCACGTTTTTGAGAGAGATGCTTGCTTTCATCATATACATCTTGCTTTAACACAGCTAGATAAAGCCTTGTGCTTTGAAGATACAGACCTAGGGGTTACAGTTACCCAATAGTCACATCATTTAAAACTCCAGAAAGACTTTTTTTTTTAACATTCTTGAGGCCAACCTGCCTGATTTCAGAAAACTGCAGAGTTGCGCTCCAATCCAGCCCTCTACTGCCAGGCCATGACAGTCCCCTCAAAAGCCTCTCCCCCAACACCTCTGGCCGCGGTGAGCCGCAGGCAGAAAGAGGTCATGTTCTGCAGTCAGAGGCCGTGCTCCTTTCCCATGGAACAGTGTGGTGGGAGCACTACCACTCTGTGGTACCACCTTGATTCAGGACAGAGGGTCTGATTCAGTAGAAGGCAGCTTCATGTGTTCATGTGACCCTGATTCTGAGAGTACCTAACATCTGTAGCAGCAGGAAGCCCCGTGGACTAGTCCCCCTCTTGGGGGCCATTCCAGCCTGAACCTGTTGATGGCGCTGGTCCTTAAAATCTGAGGATGAGACTGAGCACCTGGGAAAGGAATCCTCCAAGGGATGGAGGAGCCAGAACTGTCACTCTGAGTAGGAGTCATGGGGTGGTAGGTTTGCTGTCCTAGAAGCCTAGGGGTGTGTTCAGACAGGCAGCTGATCCCGCCATTGGCCCGGCTGTAATTTGATCGAGATCTTTTTGATCCAGCGTTGCACAACCAGACAGCTCTCCCGTGAAGCACTTTAATGCGCATGACTCCGCGGTGGATTGTCTAGACGGCATCCACCATAAAAAGCCATGCAATTGGCTTTTTTAAAAAAAAAAAAAAATCCTGTTTGCGCATGCACATACGTGCCTCACCATCTACTTGTTTTTCCACGCATGCACAGACTAAAATAGTAAAAGCACCGCCAGTGGTACCTTCCTCTAGGTACCATTTCAGTTAACAAAGTGCATAAATATCACAGGACCATCAGAAACATTAAATTGTTCAAATCGTTTGAGCGGAGCTCTGCGGACGTCGCATGTTTAAGCAGTTATGTGCGCATTGCTAAGACTTTTTTTAAATGGTGGCCACTCGGGATGGTCTGGAGACCATCCCTACGGGCTGATTGCACGCTGGTGGAATGACCAGATGGGGAAAGTCCACCATTGGCCGGACTTTCACCACTATCTTTTAAGTACGGATCCCCAACGAAGATCAACGGGCTGATCACGGAAGCAGCAGAATTCCCAGATGTTGTAGTCTGGACATGCACTTTAAATCCACCAGGCACTTGTGCCTGGCATGGCTCAAAAGAGCCATCTCAACGCAATTTTGGAGAACCAGTTATCAACAGTACATGCTTGTCATTCTCCGAAAATGGTTTTTGTACTCCATCCAGAGATAACTGCACTGCAAGTAGCTCAGGATCTCAAGCAAGGCCACCAAAAGTCCACTGGAAGCTTCCAACTTACTTGGCTGGCCTGGCATCTTACATGGAGCAGGGCTTGGGTTCATGCATGGAATTGGGGCTTGCAATCCACTGGGTTTTAGGGAGTGGAACTGCACAGATTTGGTTTTGTTTGAAACACCTGTAGAGACTTCGGGTACTGGCCAGGACTTCAGCAAGCAGACTTGGGAACAATGCAGTTTGCTTTCCTATCCATTTTGCTTAAGGGCTAATTCTTGAGCTCTACTCTTTCTCTGTTTTTGACAAATTACCTGTGCATAGTAGGAGGAACGTAGGCATAATTGCAAACCATTTCAGAGGAATATCTGTGCCAAGGAGGCTGGGGGATAAGATGGGAATATTTGATTAGAACAATACAGGTGTGAAATTCTGATTCACTGAAGGAAAAGGACGGAAAACATTTTAAGTCAGTATGGTATAAAAAAAAATCATACCCCTCTTGGTAGCTGTTTCTGGAGAAACAACTGTTTTTAATAGCCATTTGTTCATTTCTGCCCCGTCCTGGGCGGAGGGTCACACAATGGGAGCCCAATTTCATGAAAAGAGTCCATGCTCAAGGCTTCAACCACATTTTTAAGCAAACCCTGGAGTATTTAGTACTTTCTCTGCCCAGCAAAGAGCTGTGTTTCCTCCTGTAACTTAATATTTAAAAGCCAAATAAATTCAATGAGTGAAATGCTCTTTTTATCTCACAGCATGGACTGATATTCTGGATTGCCCCTTGCAGTGCAGTGAGGGAGCTCTAGCTGGGTCAGAGCCAGTTTGGTGTAGTGGTTAAGTGCGCGGACTCTAATCTGGGGGAAACGGGTTTGATTCCCCACTACTCCTCTTGCACCTGCTGGATGACCTTGGGCAAGCCATAGTTCTGGTCAGAGCGGTTCTCAAAAGAGCTCTCTCAGCCCCACCTACCTCCCAGGGCATCTGTTATGGGGAGGGGAAGGAAAAGGAGTTTGTAAGCTGCTCTGAGACTCCCTTGGGTATTGAAGGGCAGGGTATAAGTCCAATCACATCTTCTTCTCTTCTGGGTCATTGCTTGTTGTTATGGACAAGAACTTTCTAGCACAAACAGCTTATACACTGCAATACTTGATAGCAAGGAAGGTTACTGCTTAATTCCTTCCACCTGTTACAGCACAGCAAGAACTGTGATCCCTGCTCATTTTGTGTTGGGGGCTGATAAAGTGTACATTTGATTGTTGGGAGTAAGAATGGCAGCAGGCTAACGTAGCGATTCGGAATGGGCATGTGGAGGGCACTGTGAATTGTACTTTACACTCCTTGATTCCATAAAGTCATTGACCTGATTCATCTGGCCAAGAATCTGATCTGCAGGGCGGAGAGCAAGTCCCTCTTGCCCTGTGTGAGATGCCTGTGTGCATTGTCTCCTTGATCTGTGCAGCCCTTCTCCCCCCTTCCATCAGAAAACAGGGCAGATGCATCACAGGCCGCCTTGTATGTGCCTCTCTGCACGTATCAGACCCCTGCTGCTCTGTTCTGACTACATCTTCACATCAAAAAGGAGGTGGACAGAATGGATTGGGTGCAGAGGATGATTGGGGGGGGGGGGCTGGAGACCAAGCCCTACAAGGAAAGTCTGAGGGACCTGGGAATGTTTCGCCTGGAGAAGAGGAAGCCGAGGGGGGAACAGGATTGCTCTCTTTAAGTCTTTGAAGGGCTGTCACCTAGAGGAGGGCAGGGAGCTCTTCCTGTTGGCAGCAGAGGAGAGGACTCGCAATCATGGATTTAAATTTGGGGCAGAAGGGTACTGGCTGGACTTTAGGGATTTTTTTCTTTACAGTAAGACCGATTTCCCACGAGCAGCTGTGCCACCATCGCTCTTCCATTTGCCTCGGTTGCATTGGTCAGTTTCACGCTATACACATTCTGACCCGTAGCTCCCCTGATTTTCCCCACATCTTCTCGATCTCAAAAAAACAGGGATCGAGAAGACGTGGGGGAAATCGGGGCGGGGAGATGTGGATCAAAATGCGACCACACAGCAAAGAGTGTGAAATTGACCAATGCAACCGGGGCAAACAGAAGAGCGAGGGTGGCACAGCTGCTTGTGGGAAATCAGTCTAAGAGTACTTCAGCAGTGGAATCAGCTGCCTAGGAAGGTGGTGAGCTCCCCCTCCCTGGCTGTCTTCAAGCACTGGCTGGATAAACACTTACCAGGGATGCTTTAGACTGATCCTACATTGAGCAAGGGGGCTGGACTAGATGGCCTGTATGACCCCTTCCGACTCTCTTTGTGTGCAGACCAGGCAGTGTCCCCTGAAGAGTCATGGAGGTACATTGTAAGATACAATGAAGGAAGTCTCTCTCCATCTGAGAAAGGAAGGAACCCATGGGATCCAGCCCTGGGAGCTGTCGGATCCAATCCTATGTCTGTATGTGGCATTAATGGTCAAATGTCTGTAGCCAAAGAATATCCTATTACTTTAGGTAGAAAGGCCCATAACATATGTTGAAATTTAAAAGTAGTAAAGAAGAGGAAGAGTAGAAGTTCTCTCCCTTGTTTTTCCACTTACCTGAGAAGACAAGCTGCCTTCTTAACTCAACGTTGTTAACATATTATGCTGTGTACCTTTAAAAAAGTATCATGCAGAGTGCTTTCCCTGGGAATAGTTTGCTTGTGAGTTGACCGCTCTTCTCCCATAATCACTTTTCTGTACGGCTTTATAAAAGTGTTTTGCTTGTTTGGGGCTCTTGCTCCCGCTGGTACTTTGCATACGACATGCACTGATAGTCTGCAGCAGTTCTGGGATTTACATTAGAGCAATTAAAACATTTTCTCTGGAACTGTCAGCCTGTAAGTCGCTATGTGTTTGTTTTTAAATTAGATAGAAAATGAATGCAGCTTTAGTTTCTTTGAAGATGTAAATCTGTAAGACACAAGAGATAAATCAGGTGGTGCTTCCTATACTGTGAAATTTTCCAGTTAGCAAGAGGGTTATCCCCCCCCCCCCGGGCTTATTGTTTCAGTGTGTTGGCTGGAGAGGGGGGCCCTGCTAAGGATGGACTCCACAGGGTTTAGGGACTTGACCTGCCTAAGGTCTCAGGTTCCAGGGCCTCCATGTAGAACTCTGCTTGAGACTTTGGAGAGCCACTGGGGTGAGGACTCCAAAGGTCTGTCAAAGCTTACTTTCAGCAGAATCAAATAGGAATCCAGGGTCTTCTGAAAGACGAGCTACATTCTTCCTTGCTTCAGAGGGTACCCAGGTCAGTCTGCAGTAGCACAGTCAGATTTCAGTCCACTCGTGCCTTAAGAGAGGAACAAGAGTTTCAGGGTATCAGCTTTCAAAAGCTTTCAAATAGTTTGTACCCTGAAACTTTTGTTGGTCTCAAGGGTGCTACTGGACTCCAACCTGACTATTCTTTCTAGCCTAGGTGTGAGTCAGAGCTCTGCATCTGATGAGGCGGCTCTTTTGAGCCATGCCTGGCACGAGTGCCTGGTGGATTTAAAGTGCACATCCAGACCTCAACATCTGGGAATCATGCCGTTTTCATTAGTAGCCCGTCGATCCCCATCGGAGATCCGTACTTAAAAGATAGTAGTGAAAGTCCGGTCTAAAGCTGGCCGACGGGCCAATGCCAGACTTTCCACCGTCAGGTCTTTCCACCAGCATGCAATCAGCCCATACAGCCACCATTTAAAAAAAAACTCTTAGTGATGCATGCATAACCGCTTAAACATGTGATGTCCACAGACGGTGAGGCACATATGCACATATGTGCAGGCACAAACAGGATTTTTTTTAAAAAAAAGCCGACTGCACGACTCCTTAAGGTGGATGCCATCTAGGCAATCCACCGCTGAGTCACGCGTGGTAAAGCGATTCACGGGGGAGCTGTCTGGTCGTGCAATGCTAGATTTAAAAGATCTAGATCAAATTACAGCCAGGCCAATGGCGGGATTAGCTGCCCGTCTGAACTCACCCTTACTTGATCCATATTGGGGTGTGTGTGGGAAAAGAGGAGCCGGAACTCTCAAGTGGGAAATGAAGTTTTAAATCTGTATACTGAAAACTTATGGGCTTTTAAAAAAAATTAAAAGAATTTTGTTGAAGAGGTTCCAGAACTCCACTCCAGCGCATTCCCCACCCCCCCCCAAAAGCCCTGGACCACATTACATCATGTAACATAAGAATGGCATTTATATCGTTATGTTTTCAGACCATGCCAACTGAGCTGCTTATGGGACGATAGCTCAAAGTTCCACTTGAACAGCGGGTCTGTTTGTGTGGAGGCTCAGTGGAAGATCTTGCCCACTGTGTTGTAATCCGCCCGTTGTATGCAGGACCCAGGAATAAATTCCTTAATCAGATTTTAGCTAACACACAGCTTACCTCTGATTCTGACAAAATGGCTTTCTTGCTTTCAGGTGCTGACCCTTTTATCTCTTACAGAATGGTTCTATATGTTTTTGCCGCAATGAAAATTACATTGGTTTATGTCTGGCATAAAAAACTGTAGTTTAAATCTTCGGGGAGATATGCCAGACATAACCTGGTGTAATATCTAATTGACCACTAGAGGGAGCAAAACATGAACAGAACAGGGGAAAAAACCTCCAAAGAAACAGGAATTTATAAGCAGTGAAAATGAGAATGCAGAAAAACCCATAATCTGTGGGAAATTATACCAGAAGAGCTCTCTGTTTGTTATATCTGAAAGCATTCAAGACATCAATAATTAACTGTTAGTTAAATAATAATTATTGTCCAGTTGCAACCACTTCGTGGCGACCCCTCATGGGGTTATCAAGGCAAGAGATGAATAGTGGTGGTTTGCCATTACCTTCCTCTTCACAGAAACCCTCATCTTATTTTGTGGTCTCCCATCCAAGTACTAACCAAGGCCAACCCTGCTTAGCCTCTAAACTCTGACCAGCACAGGGTAGTTTGGGCTACTCGGGCTGCCAGTTAAGCATATTAAATTCAAGCTGAACTGAAACCAGCCAAACAGTTCCAATTCCCTGGATTATTAGTGGAGGCAAAGGATATCATCAATGAAGCCCCCTGGGGAACAACAGATGTGCAGTTCCCAAACTAACAAAAAATGTTTTCCATGTCTTGAGTAAGACATAAATTGTGTGTGACTCTGAGCACTTCTACTTCTGTCTTTCTGCAAGCCTACAGAGTAAGGAAAGAGCCATTGGCTGAGGGAGTGCTCAGTTCAGGAGGGAAATGTCACTGTTGGGGGCCAGCACAGGGAGCACACTGTTTCCTCCTCTGTGACTGAGGGACCTTCCTTGCACCTGGTCCTTCTGAGCCACTTCTTGGGACTTATCCTTAAAAACACAGATTTGGGGGGGGGTCTATCTTTTGGGAAAGATATCTTTTTTGTGCAAATATTGAAACCCGTGCAGGTCGGTATTCAGGACTGTTTAAAATGTTTATGAGGGATTATGTTAGAATGATTTTTTTTTGGGGGGGGGGGATGTTCCCACAGGAGAGTAGCTGGAGACCAAAAAGCTTCGAGCATTAAAGATGCTACTGAAGCCTCCTTCTCATTTCTGGATTCATGAAATAGTTCTGCACACAAAAAAACACAAGCGCGTTGCTAAACGCCTAGATTAAAAACGCTGCCTGGAGAACACAGTCTTTCAGAATTAGACATATATTGAAATACATTAATTAGAATTCAAGGGGGAAAGTCACACTTCTGTGGAGAAATAGTCAGCAGATGATTCAGACCAAAGGTTTTCTACATCTTTTCCAAATAAAAAGTCGGTATGAAGAGTATGAATCACCAGGGCTCCGTTGGGGCCGGAGCGCGCCGGAGCGCCGCTCTGGGAGAGAAGGGGCCAGGGGGCAGGCACATAACAAAGCGCCGCCCCCCCCCGGCAGAAAGCCTCCCTCACCCAGTCGCCTTTCCTGGGGCCGCGGCTGGCCACTGGCCCCGCTGCAGAGCCCCCTCCCTCGCCCTGTCGCCTTTCCCGGGGGGCCCTCCCTCGCCCTGTCACCTTTCCCGGGGCCGCGGCTGGGCACAGTTGCTCCAGTGGTCTCAGTGTGAGTGAAGCAGCTTTGAATGCTGTCGCTCAACACTGGATTGCATTGTCAGGGAGGGGACTTCCACAGCAAGCAGCTTAAATTGGGTACGCACAAATCCAGGCATAATTACAGGAAATCTATCACCGGCTATTCTGCTGCTTCTTTTTTGTTGTTCTGTTTTAATAAAAGCCATACGAGCAACAGCATGTTTTCTCCTGTGGGACACATAGCAGCTTCAGGGATTTACATTGGGAAAATGACACAAAGGAAAAGGTTAAAACTCCCCGTCCGAAGCACTTTGACCACAAACCTGAATTGGGCTCCTCAAGGGCCCTCTTGAGTTTTTTAAAACCCAAAGGGAGCCAGCTATGGATCTCCTGCGATCTCATTTAGTTTGGCCCTAGTACTTTTATGCCCCTCCCTCTGCTGAGAGGGCTTGAAGCCTGTGTCATCACTGTGAGGGGTCTGCAGCACTCGAGGTGAGTTCTAATCAAAGCACAAGTGAAACAGAGAACTGGGCTTCACACAAATGAAGCAGGTTGAGATCGAGGGAGAATGGCTTAACGCCACTCAGGCCCAAGCAAGGGGGGGGAGGGAAACGCCAGCCCAAGTGGGGGGAGAAGCGCCCCTCCCTCCCTCCCCCCACCTACCTACCTACCTACCTACCTACCTACCTACCTGTTCCTTCCTTTCCCCCTTCCTTCCCCTCTCCCTCCCTCCCTCCCTCCCTCTCCCCTTCCTTCCTTCCTTCCTTCTCTCTCTCTCCCCCCAACTACCTACCTACCTTACTGTTCCTTTCTTTTTTCTTCCTTCCCCCCTTTCTTCCTCCCTCCTTCCTTCCTTCCGCCCTCCCTCCCTCTCTTTCTTTCTTTCTTTCTTCTCTCTCCCCCCACCTACCTACCTACCTATCTTCCTGTTCCTTCCTTCCCCCCTTCCTCCCCCCTTCCTTCCTTCCTTTCTTCTCTCTCTCTCCCCCCAACTACCTACCTACCTTACTGTTCCTTTCTTCCTTCCTTCCCCCCTTCCTTCCTCCCTCCTTCCTTCCTTCCTTCCCCCCTTTCTTTCTTTCTTTCTTTCTTTCTTTCTTTCTTTCTTTCTTTCTTTCTTCTCTCTCTCTCTCCCCCACCTACCTACCTACCTTCCTTCCTGTTCCTTTCCTTCCTTCCTTCCTTCCCCCTCCCTCCCTCCCTCCCTCCCTCCTTGCCCTCTGACACACTGCCCATGATGTCAGGGATGTGTGGCCTTTTGACACTTCCGGTGATGTCAGGGGGTGTGGCATATGCAAATGAGTTATGCTAATGAGCTCCTGCACCTCTTTTTTTATGAAAGGACCCCTGTGAATCACTCTGATGTACAAACCAAAACTATCTCGTTTTCCTTGGGTAACAGATTTGTTGCTATACACGTAGACAATTTATCATAAGTAAAATACCAAGAACTGTCTATATATTCCCAGTTTCCGCCTCACTTTAAGCTGTAGTCTATACAGCATTATCACTGACAAGTTGTGCGGCTGGTGTGATTGTCTGACTTCCAGGATCGTGAAGAACGGCAGTCCAAAACATATGGACCAATCAGCAGACTCCAGACTGGGATATTTGTGATGCCTGAGATATTCAGCCTCTGTGATTTTAAAGCACGGGTCCCCAACCTGGTGCTCCTGGATGCCATGGTGCCTGCCGACACTTCCCCTCGTGCCCACCAAGTGGTGGGGTCAGGTGGGGCTGTTGACCAATGGAGAGATGATTGGCTGTGCAGATTTTTTTAAAACACTGCTTTGGCGGCCGCTGCCACCATAACACGAGGATTTCCACAGTGTTACTGAAGGTGCACTGCAGCAGCTATTCTGTGGCTGCACCCACCACACAGTGTTGGAATTCCAAAGGTGCCCACAGGCTCAGAAAGGCCGGGGACCCCTGTTTTAAAGTGACTGAATACAGCACTGCCCTGACCTGGATATCCCAGACCAGCCCACTCTCGTCAGATCTTGGAAGCCAAGCAGGGTTGACCCTGGCTAGTATTTGGATGGGAGACTTCCCAGGGAACACCAGGGGCGTGACGTGGAGGCAGGCAATGGCAAACCCTCTCCGAATGTCTCTTGCCTTGGAAACCCCACCAGGGGTCACCAGAGGTTAACTGTGACTTGATGGCAATAATGATGATGATCAGTGATCCCTCTAAGCTGAGTTAGTGTGAGCTAGCTCACAGTTCTTTAGCATCTGGCTCACACATTTTTGTCATAGCTCAGGAAGGATGGCTCCAGAGCAAACTAATGTATGCAGGAGCCAAATGGCTCACTCACAACTTTAATGCTAGAGCTCACAAAAAGTAGAATTTTTGCTCACAAGACTCCACAGCTTAGAGGGAGCATTGGTGATGATGATGATGCAGCACTCATGGCCAATAGAAGTATTTTTGTCTTCCAGGTGTATTTTTCTTTTTGATGGTTGGAATATTAACTTTAAATAAAAATCAGAGCTGTACAGATTCTTATAGGTGCTGTGGACTGATGGCTGCCCCAACTTCTGCTTGAAAGAGTGTGTGTGTGTGCGCGCGCGCGCGCATGTGCACACCGCTTTCCATTTAGGCACGGTTTAGTAGAGAGAAGACATGGAAGTGAATCACTGCAATTATTGTTCACCACATTAACTTTGCAAATTCGTCGTGAAGCTGCCCTGTGGTACGACTCCTGCAGAGGCGCTTCCCAGGGCCCTCCTTGACGATTGGTCCCCCCCTCCCCAAAATTAGATGTTTCCACTTAAAAATGTATCCACAGACTTCCAGAGGTGATGATCTTGTGTGGCTGATTTTGCGTGGGAGACGACATCACGGTGATGGGTGGTGAATCAACATCGGCCGTATTTATATCCTATGCTGTGGAGGCTGCTGGGGATCACAGAAGGGACTCTAATTGCTGTGTCGACTCTTACGGCTGACTTTTCTAACAATACCACCCTAAGAACCAATTGCAATTGTATTTGTCTTTTTAAACTGTGGGTGTAGGAGTGAAATAAGAGAGGACAAACCAGGTGGAGGCCTCCCGATCAGGGGTAAGCCACCTGTGGGCACGTGGCTGTCAATCACAGCAATTATATATGTTATATATTGTGTACAAAAACAGGATCTTGGAATGAAATCCTCAAATTGGTCTCTTTGGACTGGCTGGAAGCATCTTTGGGTGCAAGCAAGGGTGCTCATTCCACCCAGGGCCCCGGGTGGTTGCAGATGACTAGTTGTCCAGGGCTGCTGCAAGTGATTACTCACTTCACTGTGTTGCTGACAGCGGCTCCATTCGCATTAGGGAGAAAAACCCCTCCCCCCAAACCTTTCATGCTCTGCATGCAGAGAAAATGCCCAGACAAGGTGTGTCTGTCTTTTTGCATATAAATGTTCTGTTTCTTATAAACCTGATCTATGAATGTGGATTGTTTAAGGACTGGAAGACTATTTTTTTGGTTGGAAGAGGAACAGTGCAGTTGTGGGTCACAGGGAAGAGAACATAGGGACCATCCTCCAGGGGGGACCTGAAGACCCCCCAGAATTATAGCTCTTCTCCAGACTACAGAGAAAATGGATGCTTTAGAGCAGGGGTGTCAAACATGTAGCCCAGGGGCCAGATCAGGCCCCTGGAGGGCTTCTATCAGGCCTGCTCTGGAACTTCAGGCCTGCTCTGGAACTGGCCATCTCCTGCTTCCAGTTCTGTTGCTGCTGCTGCATCATAGCTTGCTTTGCCAGACTTTCTCAATCACTCAGCCATTTCATGTTTTCCCCTGGGTCCTAGACTCAAAACTCAGAGCATGAGATGTCTGTGGTGAATGTCAGTAAATCAAAAGTAGGTTTGCAGCTTACCTGAGCAGCATACTCAAGATTGCAACAGCACAGACATTTTAATGCAATAATTCAGAGCAAGAGGTGGTCAATTATCAGATACTGTTAAATAAACAAAATGTTGCAAGACGGCTAGTGTTTTAAGCATGTTTTTATTTTAAGAAAAAAAATACCTTCGTGTTTGTGTCCTTTATAAAGTGGATATCTCCGCTACCTGGCATTACATTTTATGACACATGGTCCGGCCCAGCGAGGTCTCATTTATGTCAGATCCGGCCTTCATAACAAAGGAGGTCGACACCCCTGCTTTAGAGAGTGGACTCTTGTGGCACTGTATCCCACTGAGGTCCCTGTCCTCCCCAAACTCTGTCCCTGAAGAGTTTCCCAACCTGGATCTGGAACCCTAACACACACACACACACCCAATTCCCAGCAACCCTAGAAGAACGTGAGCTCATCATCAAGATTCCTTTCCAGATTCTGTGCCTTCCTTATACAATTCTGTGCACACAGAATCCCAGGTGACTAATAACTTAGTTTTACAGCTGCTATAAGCCATGGAGGTGTGGTGCTGCTTACATTAATGGCGAATATGGAAGGAAACCTCATAACCCATGTCATGTCCTGGATGTCACCATTACTTTTAAAACCATCAGGATGTAATAGCTGTTTGTAGGGTGATGAGAAACAGTCCTCTGGCTGCGACCACTGCGTATAAGCTGAAGGGAGGAGAGAAGGTAGCCTCCTGACCAGTAGCCACTGAGGATGGGTGAGGTGGCTCAGCCAGTCCTGTGGAAAGGCACAACTGTGGACCTTGCTAACCTCAGTAGCCTGGGCTTGTTCTGGGGGCTGCTAGCCAGCAAGAAGCATTGACCTTGCACCACGCTGAGAGAGCTCCTTTGTAATCTGATAAATAATTACATCCTCCTTTATCACTCCTCCCGGCAAACTGCCAGACGGGCCCCAAAGGCTCTTCATTCATATCCTTCTGCTTAAAGTGAAGATGAGGAGGAGCCATGAACCAAGAACAGCAGATTTATGTCAAGCCTTCCTCTTTAGCTTGGGTTGCCAACCTCCAGGTGGTAGCTGGAGATCTCCTGGGATTACAGCTGACTTCCAGGTGACACAGATCAGCTCAGCTGGAGAAAATGGCTGCTTTGGAAGGGGAACTCGATGGCATTTTATCTCACTGAAGCCCCTCCCCTCTTCAAACCCCACCCTTATCAGGCTCCACCCCCACCTCCCCAAATCTCCAGGTATTTCCCAGCCCGGAGCTGGCTACCCTCTCTTTAGCTTTGGTGGGATTAAGGGGTCAAGAAGAGGAGGGAAGGCCGAGGGATACTCAGGAATACTTGACATCGTTAAATAGTTTCCCAAAGGCCTTTATCAGCACAAAGAGATATTTGAGATACATTTGCACCTCTTCTGTGTAGCACTCTGTCATGGACTTCAGGTTGGACTTCAGAATGAAGTCAGGTTGAACTTCAGAATGAACAAATTGTTTCTGATATATATAAATCATGTTCAGATCAGCAGATGCCTAGAAATTGTTGGTAGAAACATGCTCAGTGTGTCTTTGTGTGGTCTTAAGGTTAATAGTGATAAAGTTACAGAGACTTCGTGGATGCCTCTATAATTACAAAAGACCCGTGCTATAAAGAAAGCATTTGTAGGCATTTATGGAGCTGCAGAGATGTGAGGCGAGAGACCAATTATAACGATACTAAATCAGTTAAATGCATATGCTAATACAGGGTATACATTTTATTTCTCAACATTTTTTAGCTCATTTAAAGTTAATAATTTCTAGATTTTGAGTTTAACTAGGCCATTCTTAATTTTTTTTAAAAAAATGAATAGTCCTGTATCCTATTTTGGCTGTGAAATAATGTCACACCTACAATTTGACACCTTTTTCTTTGCTAAATCTGTAAATACGACTTGTAGCTTTGGTGCCATATCTGTTGAAATTCCCTGGAAAGAAAATGACAAGTAAGTTCCCTCCCAGCAAAAGACCTTTCCGCTTTCTCATTTTCCTGGCTTGCGTGTTCCTGTTGCTTCTGTTTTGTTGTGTTTTGTTCCAGTCTCGTGGTCAAGTCGATGTTACATTGCTTCATGTGTGGCAGAAAAACTTGCAGATTTAAACTGCAGGTTCTTCTGCTGGACATAAAGGGATGTAATATTGAATCGACCATTAGAGGGAGCAAAACACATGTGGAACACACACACACACACACACACACACACACACAAAGCACCAGGAACACACAAAGGAGGGAAATGAGAATATGGAAAAGCCCACGAACTCCTACTAGTGAAATTTAACACCAGAACTTACAGGTGGTAAGCTGCACCAGCAAAACCTGATCTCTGAGATTGGCAGTGTTTCCTAAAAGAACACCTTCTTCCTTTTTTTCTCATGCAGGTGGAATCCCATTTGTCCTGACAGGGGAGTTCTTTCCCCAGTCCCAACGACCTGCTGCCTTTATGATTGCTGGGATAATCAACTGGCTCTCCAATTTTGCAGTTGGAATTCTTTTCCCTTACATTCAGGTATGAGCTTCCCTAGAACAGAATTGGCCTGGTGAAATCATGAAATAGCCACATGGGGTTTATGAGTGGAACATAAGAAAACTTCCCGGTGATCTGGGTACTGCAACATTAGGCTGAATTGTGGACTTGCATGGATGGAGTTTTTACTGCGAGAAATCAGAGTGTTGAAAGCATTGTTCCCTTTGAAAGGGCTAGCACTTACAACATAATCTCTTTTCCCCCCCAAGTTAATTTCTTGATGAAAATTTGCGCATCTGGCAGTACGAAAACCATGTGCCATTGGGACCCTACTAGGGACCGCCATCTTCCCTCAGACCATGCCACATAAAGGCATCTGTGGTATTTAAAAGCAGGCTTTCTGTGTTGTAGTTCATAGGATGGTCTTAAGTATTTACTTATATAAAATGTTTTGAAGTCACCTTTTCACCCAACCTAGGGTCCCCAAGGCAGCAAACAATACAAACATTAAAACAAGATTAAAAATACATCTGGATTAAACTCATAAACAAATTACCACATGGATGGGAGGGATGGTCAGTGAGAAAACACCAGACAACTCTTCACCTATTGATGGAAGACAGTGATAGAAAGGGACAGATCCCTGGGGAGGGAATTCAGTCTTGGTGCCACAGCCAAGAAGAACCAGGGTTGCCATAGTTTCCTGAGTTGCCATCCATCTAGCCCCAGCTGACAGGGGCACCCAAAGCTGAACATGGTCATAGTGGCCGGGGTGGTTCATCTGGGCATAGGGGGCCCTTCGGTTATGCTGGCCCCAGGCCATACAGGGCTTCAAAGGTCAATAACAGCTCCTTGAATTGGGCCCAGAAGCTAACTGGGAATCAGAGAGAGATGGTCTCGACATCCCGGTCCAGCTAGAACTGGGTCATGCCTCATGCCACAGGAGAACAGCAGAAGGCCAGACTCTTGGGCCTGCAGAGGACTCGTTCCTGCTCTCCAAGGCAGGCCATCCACCCTGGGATCAAGAGCGGGCCCTGACGCCTGTCAAAAGTTACCATCACCTCAGTATTTCAGTAGGAGACAGAGGGTGCAACCACACATGATGTTTGCAGTGCTGTGGGCAGAATTCACATGATTTTAATTTTTCAGGCGCATGGGAATTAGGACCATGAGCGTGAGGAGAGAGGGAGTTAAGCTGCACTGTCTTCCCAACTATCTGCCCCACTGGGGAGAGAAATGGGTACCCCAGCAGGGCACCTGGGGGGAGGGGCATTTCAGACTGGAGAAAGGCCTGTTTGCCGCCCTGAGCGGTGGGCAGCCTTGGAACTGTTTTTAGAAGTTTTCTTCCCCACTGAGTGATGCCAGCCAATCCGTGAGGGCACTGAAGCACCAGATCAGATTGGACCCAAGTGATAATGCCACTGAAGGAGATGAAATCCTTCCCAGTCCCTCGCTTTGAATCAGGAGCAGCAGAAATGTCCTACCCCCCCCCACCACCACCCATGTCCAGACCACAGAGTAAGGCTTCCAGTCTAGGGGGGGCACACTTGTCAGTTTCCTTGCCAGTCGACCAGACAGTTACCCTAGTCCACCTCTGGCTCACGTGTATGACTAGCTGGGACAGACAATGGAAGCAGATGCATCCCACTGGAAATCCAAGAGCAGTTTGCAGCCGTTAAAAGCGTCATGCTATTCCTGAGATTACTCTGCATGGTGGGCACTTTGGTAGAGTGTTCAGTTGAGTCATCCCCTCCCCCCCCAATTAGAGCTTGTTGGTGGATTTGAGTGGATTTCACTTTAACTTTTTCAGAAAAGCAGTGCATTAAATGTATTTATTTTTTTTTAAAAAGAATCTTTTAAAAAATTAAAGCATAAAAACTTTTGGAAAGAGGTTTCTCTTTTGTGCTTTGAATTCAAATAAGGAAAGCCATAATTCATTTCATGCTCAGTTTGAGTTTGTCTATGTTTCAAAGGAGACCTTATTTCTTGGGAAATCCAACTTCTCTTTAATTTGCATGGAATTTTCACTGCCTTAGCATAAAAGGATCAGAGCTGTCAAAAAACCCTAATCCGAGGGATTGTTGGTAAGGGTAGGCAAAGCACATAATTTAACAAAGCCCTGGAGTACGCGTCCACACACACACCAGTAGGAAGCTGCCGCCAGCCCCCTGTGACTATCCCAGAAGCCAAAGGGCAAGCATCCAACCTTGCCGGGATTGAACAAGAAAGTCTGCCCTGCAAGGTAGGCCACTTGCAGACTGTGTTTCCACACAACAGGTAACTCAGTAGGCAGGCACCAAGGTCTAGGTAGTGGGATTCAAACTGAAGCCCCCTGAAGAACAAACACCACCAACAAAGCCAAGAACTGAACAAGGAACCCAGTCTCTTAGCAAGAGGCCCATCATTTTTTTAGCAGACTCATTTACTTGCTTGCAAGTTGTCCCCCCCCCCCAAAAAAAAGAATAACAAAACAGAGAGAAAACGCTGAATTGGCAAGCCCCCTTTCTCTTCCTAGGCAGGGAATGCTTGGCACATATTCTGTCTCTGGTGCTGAGCTCTAAATAGCTTTGAGCTGCAGCCACTTCTCCCAGTCCAGACATCTGTCCCTCACCTCCAAGGCATTTATGAATCGTAGTGCCCACAATATCCCTTCCAGGAGAGGAAGCCAAACTACATCCACACACACACACACCCTGTGCTGTTAGGAATTGAGCAGACTGTGCCCATTGCAGTTAATTTCCATGATGTCTTCGCTGGGCATTCTTCCACGCTGGCAGAGTTTACCATCTCGAACTGTAAGAGAACCCAAAGGTCTCTGGGTGTGGCTGCCCAAGTGCTGCTTCCATGGCAGCCAGGTTCAGTCAGTTGCATAACAGTAGGTCCGTTATTCCAGGGATCCCCAACCTTGCGCCTTCCCGGTGCCCCTTTGCGTGGAGAGCGACAGCTTCCCGGCACTCTGTCCTGTTCTGCTCTTTCCTTTTGTCGCAGTCTTTCCTTCCCCTTTCTCTGCCTCTCTTTCTCAAGCCTTGCTGTCCCTGGGCACATTCAGATGGCTCTTTTGAGTGCGCCAGGCACGAGTGCCTGGTGGATTTAAAGTGCACTTCCAGACAGCAATGTCGGGGAATCGTGCCGCTTCCATGATTAGCCCGTTGATCCCCGTCGGGGATCCGTACTTAAAAGATAGTGGCGAAACTCCGGTCCTAAGCTGGCCGATGGGCCAATGGTGGACTTTCTCCCATCTAGTTGTTCCACCAGCATGCAATCAGCCCATAGGGATGGTCTCCAAACCATCTCAAACGGCCGCCATTTTTAAAAAGTCTTAGCGATGCCTGCATAGTTGCTTAAACATGCAACGTTCCCAGAGCTCTGCTCAAATGATCCAAACAATTTTATGCTTCTGATGGTCCCCTGAACTTTATCAACTTTATTAACTGAAAGGGTATCTAGAAGGCTGGCGGTGCTTTTACCATTTTAATATGTGCATGCGCGGAAAAACAAGTAGATGGTGAGGCGCATATGTGCATGTGCAGACAGGATTTTTTTTTAAAAAAAGCTGACCACATGGCTCCTTACAGTGGATGCCATATAGACAATCCACCGTGGAGTCACGCGTGGTAAAGCGCTTCACGGGGGAGCTGTCTGGTCATGCAACACTGGATCAAAAATATCTAGATCAAATTACAGCCCGGCCAGTGGTGGGATTAGCTGCCCATCTAAATGCACCCACCGACTCTCACTCCACACCGCCTCTGGCTGATGCTGAGCTAGGGTGGCCAGCCCCAGGTTGGGAGACTTCTGGAGATTTGGGGTTGGAGTCTGGGAAGGACAGGGACCTCAGTAGGGTTACAATGCCATGGAGTCCACCCTGCAGGCAGAACTGATCACTGTAGTCTGGAGATGAACTGTGATTCTGGGGGGGGGGGGGGGGGTGTCCCCAGGTCCTGCCTGGAGGTTGGTGACCCTATGCTGAGTAGGGCTAAAAGCAACAGGAGAGCAGTGAGCTATGGGGGTTGTGTTACACAAATAAATTTCCAAGCCAAAATTAAATTGAAGTCACAATGAGGAGGAAAGTTCTTTCTGGTATTTATTGCAAGGAATACCGGGAAAACAGGCCAAATTAGCCTTCCAAAAATTGACTGCTTTATGAATAATATCAGGAAGTACATGAAGTTTTATACCCAACATGACAGACTCAGACAGATAAGGTGCAGGGATCATAATTGGTCCCAAAGGTACAGAGCATCATCTGAGCAACCAAACATTCACTGGTTAGTTACAGGAAAAGGTGTGGCTACATAATATCTTAAATGTTTACTTAACCTAACCTTAATAATAATAATCAAGGATCATTCCTACCCAAACAAAAGTTGTTGTTTTCTGATACGTAGCTAAAAGCCCTCTTTGACCCAGAAACTGTAGAGTTTCACCCCAAACCACTAAACCCATGAACTCTGTACTTCAAGCAAATACTTCTGTGCTGTACCAGCATCACTACACTGAAAACCTGTTAAAAGGAAAACAAAGAGAGACACCAGGCAGCTAGATAGACATCCCAGAAAAGAATGTTGCTTCTTGTCTGCTGGCATCAGCTAGAAAGGCACTTTAACCTACGCAGGAGAGGCTTTACCATTTAAAAGGCCTCTACTAAATACTAATAAAAGCTAAATATAAAAATCCATAAGAAAACCAGAAAAATATAAGAGTATGAGTAATCTGAATTGAAAAAAATCATTATGTATTCTCATCCATGCTGCAGTTGGACTGGGTGGGAGGAGGGAGGGCCAAGTGCTGTCCTCCACCCAGTGAAGCACAGGGCAGTAGCCAGAGATTAAAAGGCGGGCGGGCAGGGGGGGGCCCTGAGTGTGTCGCTTGTCTGACCCATTAGACTCTGTGACTGGTGGAAGGAGAAGGACCCTCCCTGCAAGCCAAGAAAGTAAACCTGAAAAGAGTTGGAAGATATAAGGAAAGTGGAGGGAGGAAGGGGAGGTGGGTGGAGGATTTGGGGCCCCCACTCTGAGCCCTTCTTCCTAGCCCCTGCCCCATCCAGCATACCTGGAAAGCCAGTTTGGTGTAGTGGTTAAGTGCACGGACTCTAATCTGGGAGAACCGGGTTTGATTCCCCACTCCTCCACTTGCACCTGCTGGATGACCTTGGGCAAGCCATAGTTCTGTCAGAGCTGTTCTTGAAATACAGCCACTTCTGTCAGAGCTCTCTCCGCCCCACCTACCTCACAGGGTGTCTGTTGTGGGGAGGGGAAGGGAATGGAGTTTGTAAGCCACTTTGAGACTCCCTTGGGTCATGAAGGGCAGGGTATAACATCATTTAGGTCAAATCTACATCTGACTTTCCTGCTGGAATCATTCTAGTTTCAAAAAAACCCGTCTATACCTGTTTCTAGTTTCAAACCATACTTGTTCTAGTTTAAAAATCACTGTCTACATTCGTTAATTGCCCTCTTGTGGTCAAACTAGCATTATATTGCTTTAAACAGATCCTGTTGCTTACTGCTCTTCAGACCCAGGGAAAAAAACCAAAGTGAAATTTGAAACCAGCAGCAGTCAAACTACTTGTTTGAAAACAACAGCAGTCAAACTACTTCAGAGGAGAGGTGTAGATTTGGCCTTAGTGTGTGGTAATAAAAAAAACAACCACATTCCTTCATAGAGAAAATACAAAGGTCAATGAAATTTCACATAGTAGTCTGCTCCAGGCATGCTCAGTCCATATCCCTCTAACAGTCTTGTGTGCTCACAAGCAGTCTGCTCCCAATGCAATCAGTCTCTCTTTCAACACTTATTCTGGATATTCAAGTGTTTCAGACCTCTTGTCTTTCCTCAGGAACAAATCCTATATAGGAATCTCACATTCAATGTTATCTTCAGGTTGACACTTTCAAGTTGGCTATGCCTTTGGAGGCATAGTCTGGGTCCATTTGACTTTGGCAGCAGCAATAGTATGCTTGAAAATAAGTGAGGAGGCCTTGCCCAAGTAGATTAACAGAAAAATGAATCAATGAAAGTGTCGACTTGAAGGTAACATTGAAATTGAGATTCCTATATAGGATTTGTTCCTGAGGAAAGACCAGAGGTCTGAAATATCCAGAATAAGTGTTGAAAGAGAGACTGGCTGAATTGGGAGCAGACTGCTTGTGAACACTCAATACTGTTAGAGGGATATGGACTGAGCGTGCCTGGAGCAGACTGCTATGTGAAATTTCATTGACCTTTGTATTTTTTTTTCTATGTGGTTGTTTTTTATTACCAGATAAATTATCAGGTTGTTTTGGGATTGTGTGTTATTTTTGTGAATTCTTAAATTTTAGGATGATCAGACAGTCACGTTGTTACCTGAAAGGGTTTTGTTTTTTTTAAGCCCCGTCAAAAGTGGAAGTCTTCTATCTCCCCCACCCCGAAAGTGTAGTTGAACTCAAGCTTTATTTTAAACATATCACGGGGAGAGGGGTCTGAGAATAATCTAACCCTCACCTTCCTCCCAAAGTAAGTTTCAGTGTATTTAAATGGTAGGTCCCCCCACCCCCACCCCAGTGCACACTACCACCAATGGAGAAACCAGAATATTGAAGGGTCCATCGTGACAGTGTTTTGTGTCAGCAACAATTTTGTCTAAATTCCAAAACTGCTTGCAGACTTAGCAAGATTGGGGACCCCTGCATGATTCATGCATCAGCCTCCTTTAGATATCTGTTATTCTTGGAGTCTGAAGGAAATATTTCCAGCAACATATACATGAAGGTGGGATAAAAATATACAAGTAAATAAAAACAAGATTGTAGATTATGGAATGTACCCAGCATACAGATGTGCAGATGTTATAACACGAGTGGATGCAATTATAGAAAATGTTAAAATACTGCCATGTTTGCATTTCTGCATGTTCACGTGCACAGATTTAGTCACTATCAGACCATTTTCAATTTAATGAAAAAATCCTATAAAACCAGTTCAGTCATTTTTATCCAGAGTTACATCCTTAGAGAGCCAGTTTGGTGTAGTGGTGCAGAGCGTGGAGAACCAGGTTTGATTCCCCATACTTCCATGTGCAGCTGCTAGTGTGACCTTGGGTCAGTTACAAGTTCTTTGAGAGCTGTTATTTCAAGGGCAGTTCTCAAGAGAGCTCCCTCAGCCCCACCTACCTCACAGGCAGTGTTCCCTCTAAGCTGAGTTAGTGTGAGCTAACTCACAGTTTTTTAGCCTCCAGCTCACACATTTTTGTCTTAGCTCAGGAAAGATGGCTCCAGAGTAAACCAATTTATGCAGCAGCCAAATCGCTCGCTCACCACTTTAATGCCAGTAGCTCACAAAGTAGAATTTTTGCTCACAAGACTCCACAGTTTAGAGGGAGCATTGCTCACAGGGTGTCTGTTGTGGGGAGGGGAAGGGAAAGGAGATTATAAACGGCTCTGAGACTCCTTCGGGTAGTGAAGGGCGGGGTATAAATCCAGTCTCTTCTTGTCTTCTTCTAAGTCCATTGACTTCAGTGGATTTGAAAACATTTAACTCTGCTTAGAGAAGAGAGCGAAGAGATTGGATTTATACCCCACCCTTCACTCACTTGGAGTCTCAGAGCGGTTTACAATCTCCTTTCCCTTCCCCTCCCCACAACAGACACCCTGTAAGGTAGGTGGGGCTGAGAGAGCTCTTTCCCAAGCTGTCCTTGAGAGAACAGCTGGTACAGAGCTATGGCTTGCCCAAGGTCATCCAGCCAGGTGCAAGTGGAGGAGTGAGGAATCAAACCCGGTTCTCCCAGATTAGAGTCCGCACACTTAACCACTACACCAAACTGGCTCTGGTAAGTCTCTTACACAGGTCCAATTTCAGTAATGCTTTTTGAGAGATATTTATAGGGGCTGGATTGGACCGGCATTTGGGGGGAGGGGGTGCACGTTCCAGGCACATTCTGATGTACGTTGGGTTTATGACCACAGTTCTTGATCAGGCAAGTTCCACACATGTGGAGGAATGCTGACATGCACGAATGTCTTTAGCTGACACCTTGTTGACATCAGTAACTTTTAATAGCCGTCAGTTTACAGCCTCATGAAGTCATTTCCCTTCTCCTTGGATCATAATTGGACACTTTTGATAGCACCAGCAGCTGCTTCAGTCAATGTCTGGGTCCGCATATCACCCGCAGCCAGGAAAGCATTAGAGAAATGTCATGCTTGACATTTTGGAGGAAAGGGTAGTAAGCTTCATGCTCCCCATTCTAATTAGTGGAGTTTGGAAATGGTTAGAAGGAGGTCAGATAAGTTTGTTGGTGGGAAGAAAAGAAAGTACTGATGAAACTTTGCACGGATTCTCTTGGTGTTCTTTTGCTTGCTACTGCTGAGGTCCCTCCGTCTGCCAAAGCAAAACAAAAAATCTCATAGAGGGTTTTTGCCAAATTTCAGTTGGTGTCAGGGGTTAACTGTAAACGGAAAGCCTTCTAAAACCCTTGGGAAACTCCTAATGAGGAGCCAGATGTGGGTGAAATAATGGAGGGGCTGGGCAGCCTCCCCTTCAACAGCATGAAATGCAGCTGGACCTCACAGATACGTAGGTTCAGGATGGTTGCATAAGCAGCCCTCCGAAATGGCCGTGGGGCGGGGGAAGAGGCAGGAGAGGCTGGCAGAGCAAAACCCCTCAATGACGCACAGCCGCCAGGGAACGAACAAAATAAATGCGGACGTGGTAGTTGAACCTGAGGACTCCAAAGATGGTTTCAGTGACAATGAACATTAAAAATACTCTTGGGGTGGGGGGAAGTATTAGATGTTGCCAGTTGTGAAATGATAATGTAAGCTTTGGAAATAGAAACACATGCAGGCTGAACAGTTGCTGAACCTTTTGTCCAGTTAACGTTGAATAAAAATAACACAAAACATGGATCCATTCTCATGTACCTAACTGTGGCATATTAAAAAGAATTTTGTCATGCTCTGGTTCACTGGAAAGGCAAAAGGACAGGCTACAGTTGTCTAATATACTTTAGGTGATTACCCTGTAAGGTAAATAAGCCATAAACCTTATAACTATTTGGAAAAATTGACCCTTTCTTTGATTTATGCCTTATATCACAAAAATGGTAATGATTGGAGACATTTGTTAGCATTAGTTATTTATAAGGGACTTCATTAACTTCCCCGCCATGCTTTAAAATTCGAAAATGGTCACTTGGTTCACGAGTTATAGCTCAAAAGAAAAGTTGGGGGGGGGGATTGAAAAGGTAGGGAAAGATTAGAAAAAATTGGCTTGGGCCTCCTGATGATGTCATAAAAAACTTAATCCTGTCAACCAGAATCCAGACAGAATACATAGGAACTCCCCCCCCCCCCCCCGTCTTTCAGGAAAACAGAAAGAAGTTTGGCCACCTTAGGTGACACTGACATCTGGTCTGGCCCACAGACTGTTTGTGTTGAATGTGGGAAAGGACACTGCCGTCCTAATGGGTTAGTCAGCTTTACCGTAGATTTTACAGATGGCTAGTTGGAATGACTCTGGTATTGCTTTTAGTTATTTTTGGTGGGTGCATTAAACAGGTTGGGGTAGCTGGTAGCTGCCTGCCTTGTGCGTTGCCAGGGTTTGCCCCAGGAGTAGGTAATCAGTATCTGGACCAAGCAGCGAGACGGCAGACCGTAGTCCCCTCCAGCAGTCCCGGCTGTCTGAATGAGCGACTGAAGTGAGGGCTCCCAGAGCCGGCATCCTGGAGAGGACAGGGTAGCCTGGGATGCACCTGCTGAAACACAAGCATCTCCCCTTCCTTTCTCAAGCAGAAGTGTGCCTGAAATCGCTTTGGAGCTGTGTGGTCCACTCAGTAGGCAGCCTCAGGCTGTTGCCTAGGGTACCAGGCTGAGGGGGGGCACCCCTGGCTCCAGTGCCACCCCCCACCCCCCCCGACTGGCTAGCAGCTTGGGAGCTCACTTCCCCACCAGTGGGTGGGGGGAAAGTGTGTGTAGGGGGAGGAATTGAGTTGGAATTCAGATGTGAATGGCAACGCTCTAGTAAGGCCCAGATCTCTATGGTTTTTACTATAGAGACTTGGGGGGGGGGGTCCTAGAGTGTTGCCTGGAAGTTTGGATGCAGTCCCCCCCCCCTTCCCTGCTGCATTGACAGGCAAATGAGCCCCGCGAGCCACCCAGCCAAGTCAGTGGCTCCAGTCAGTGCCGGGCTGGGCGTCTTCCTGGGGCAGCTGATGACAGCGTGCTCATTTCACAGTAAACACAATGGGACTTACAAGAAAAACTATGCAACAAGACGCTGCATTATCAACAAAGCCAGACAGTGCTGCTACACACTATATTATTATTAACAACAGTGTATCATACAAGGATGTAACAATAACGTATCATCTCACAAAGTTTCCAGGATGTAACAATAAACATTCCCAAAATAACAATGTGTCACCACTAAGATGTAACCAAAGAAGTTTCCAACGAAGAATCTAGATCTGGACAATGACGGTCATTCTTATTGAGGAGCCACCTTGAGCAGATTCTAAACGGGAACTTTTCCTCAATACCATCAACAACAGGTGTGCCTGGCAGAGTTTACCATCTCGAACTGTAAGAGAACCCAAAGGGTTGTTGATGGTATTGAGGAAAAGTTCCCGTTTAGAATCTGCTCAAGGTGGCTCCTCAATAAGAATAATGATTATTGTGAAGTCTGTGGACCAGCTGAATAATGTTATGTATTGAACAGCAGCTGGATTAGTTTCCCGTGAAAAAGAACTACGAAACGAAGCCCATATCTAGATTCTTCGTTGGAAATTTCTTTGGTTACATCTTAGTGGTGACATGTTGTTATCTTAGGAATGTTTATTGTTACATCCTAGAAACTTTGTGAGATGATACATTATTGTTACATCCTTGTATGATACATTGTTGTTAATAATAATATAGTGTGTAGCAGCACTGTCTGGCTTTGTTGAGAATTCAGTGTCTCTTGTTGCATAGTTTTTCTTGTATGTTCCAGCATGCTCATTTCAGCATCAGGAGCCTGCCAAAGGCAGCAGTGGCAAAAGGCAGCACGGTTTGCGCCAGCGAGGCCAGCACGGTGCTTCTCACACTGCATCCAGCCCAGTAATTCTAACAGTGTGATCCTATGCAGTGTGACCCCAGTCTACATTCATTGAAAACAACTCCACTTAGGATTGTGGTGTAAGTATCTGGTCAGCCCCCGTTGGACTATTTTGGAGCCACTTCACTCAGTACATTTATGTAGGTATGTCTTTAAATACACACCTACAAACACAGCATTTCGGACGGCTTTTTTTCCCCATCAAACTCTTGTCTTGCTCGATCAGCTCCGGTGAGAGCGATCTGGCTGTGACATCTATCACCCCCACTGATTGCCAGGGTTGATTCGGCCGATCTGGCTGGCTAGGTGGGTGTCCCCTCCCTCCCTCATCGCTTCATGTGCGTCCCTCCTGAAGCTGCGTGCTTGGTTGATGAGGACGACCATCCCAGATAGAAGGAGTGTACCGTTCTTCGGTAGCTTCTCTCCCCTGCTACAGCCTCCAAACCAAGCTCAAGGTCTATTTGTAGGCATAATTGGATTGTGCCATTTAAAAAAACATGTGCCAGTGGCAGGCCATTAATGCACCTAGTCAAAAAGGGTTCTAGTTCAGAAATTAAAATTCACTCTTGAATGCTGTTCTATAGGTTTGGTTCCTCCTGACACAATCCGTGTGGACACCGTTACTTAATGTGCATGAGCCAGTTTGGTGTAGTGGTTAAGTGTGTGGACTCTAATCTGGGAGAACCGGGTTTGATTCCCCACACCTCTACTTGCAGCTGCTGGATGACCTTGGGCAAGCCATAGTTCTGTCACAGTTGTTCTCTCAGGGACATTTCTAGAAAGAGCTCTCTCATCCCCACCTACCTCACAGGGTGTCTGTTGTGGGGAGGGGAAGGAAAAGGAGTTTGTAAACTGCTCTGAGACTCCTTTGGGTAGTGAAGGGTGGGGTATAAATCCAATCTCCTCTTCTTCTTCATGACCCTGGGCAGCATTCAGACTCTAAAGTGAGAGGGTGCCACTGTGCAGGCTTCTCATGTCTCTGCACTAGAGACCCTAATCCGGGGGGGGGAGCTCAAGCTGCTCCTTGGGAATAAAAATGCACTCTGTGCATGTTGAAAGAGCTTTCTGTAGCACTCGTATGTTTTCCAACTGGTGTCCTCAAGGGCGTAGACTTTTCAATTTTCCGGGGGGGGGGGGGGGCTGGGGCTGAGCCAGAGTCGCTATGCTAGGTCCTTAAAAGAACCGAGGCCCAGTGACATCATAGGGAGGAGCCAGTGACATCATAGGCTATTGTCACTACCTATGGAGGTAGAGCCATGTGGGATTTAGGGAGGGGCTCTCCAGAAATTTAGGGGAGCCTGGGAACCCCCAGCAATGCCCCCGGGCTGGGCCAAACCCAGGAAAAGGTGGGAGTTGGCCAGTGGTTATAGTGGTAGCGGTCTCTGCTGTGTCCTTTATTTAAATTCACTTTTAGAATAGATCTGCAAATATACATACCATGTGCATCAGACAAAGTAATGGTCACAAATTTGACAGTAAGGAAGACAACACAGAAAAAGCCTGTAGGGGAATATTTTAAAAGTTTTCCTGGACATTCATTTAGAGGAGTCTTGTTTCTGTCTTATTTGTAAGGGTGACGTTGTACTGAAATGTACTAACTTATGGCATCACAGATGCCTTCATTTGGTAAATGCATGGCTGAAATCTCTGAGCCAGGACAGAATACCAAACAGTTGCTGCGCACTCAATTTTTGAGCAATGTACAGAGTTCAGAATAGCAGCAATCTTGAGAGCCAGTTTGGTGTAATGGTTAAGTGCATGGACTCTAATCCGAGAGAACTGGGTTTGATTCCCCACTCCTCCACTTGCACCTGCTGGATGACCTTGGGCAAGCCCTAGCTGTGTACCAGCTGTTCTCTCAAGGATAGTTGTCTCAGAGCTCTCTCAGCCCCACCTACCTCACAGGGTGTCTGTTGAGGGCAGGGGAAGGGAAAGGAGTTTATAAATCGCTCTGAGACTACAAGTGAAGGGCGGGGTATAAATCCAATCTCTTCTTCTTCATCTCTTCTTCTTCTCACTTCAAACTCATATCCTAGGAGTGAGTGCAAATCCCAGAGCACTGAACCTATTCCCAGTGGCTGTCATTTCACTTTGTGACCTGTCATTCCAATCCCAGAGCACAGATTCTATTGCTAGGGATTGTCATTCCACTCTGGGGGCTGTCATTCTAGTCCCAGAGCACAGATTCTATTCCTAGGGACCGTAATTCCACTCTGGGAGCTGTCATTCGAGTCCCAGAGTAGCCTATCTGGGCCCAAAGACCTTAATGGAAAAACCATTCCATATTTTCTTTGCAACTTTTTTTGTGCTGCAATGTATTTCAGTATGCAAGTCAATTGGCATTCCTGGCTCCCATTATCTCCAATGGGCCTTCAAGCCTCTCCCATTGTTTCCAATGGGCAATCCTGTAATTCCTTTTACACATCCCAGTTAATTGTCCCTTTGAAACTATATCACACCATTTTAAGTAACAGCAAAATGAAGAGCATGAACATAAGAACATAAAAACATAAGAGAAGCCAATGTTGGATCAGGCCAGTGGCCCATCCAGTCCAACACTCTGTCACACAGTGGCCAAAAACACCAGGTGCCCTCAGGAGGTCCAGCAGTGGGGGCAGGAAGCCCTCCCACTGTTGCCCCTCCCATCAAACACCAAGAACACAGAGCATCACTTGCCCCAGACTGAGAGTTCCTATCTGTACTTTGTGGCTAATAGCCACTGATGGACTTCTGCTCCATTCCCTCTTGAAGCCATCCATGCTTGTAGCCACCACCACCTCCTGTGGCAGTGAATTCCACGTGTTAACCACCCTTTGGGTGAAGAAGTACTTCCTTTTATCTGTTCTAACCCGACTGCTCAGCAGTTTCATCGAGTGCCCACAAGTTCTTGTATTGTGAGAAAGGGAGAACAGGACTTCTTTCTCTACCTGCTCTATCCCATGTATAATCTTATAAACCTCGATCATGTCACCCCCTCAGCCGTCGTTTCTCCAAGCTAAAGAGCCCCATGCGCTTCAACCTTTCTTCATAGGGAAAGTGTTCCAAACCTTTTATCATTTTAGTTGCCCTTTTCTGCATGTTTTCCAATGCTATAATATCTTTTTTGAGGTGTGGCGACCAGAACTGTACACAGTACTCCAAATGAGGTCACACCATCGATTTATACAGGGGCATTATGATACTGGCTGATTTATTTTCAGTTCCCTTTTTAATAACCCCCATAGTGTTGGCCTTTTTCATTGCAGTCACACACTGTCTCAACATTTTCATTGAGTTATCTACTTCGACTCTAAGATCTCTCTCTTAATCAGTCTCTGCCAGTTTGGACCCCATCAATGTGTATTTATAGTTAGGGTTTTTGGCTCCAATGTGCATCACTTTGCACTTGGCCACATTAAATCCCATTTGCCATGTTGATGCCCACTCACCCATCCTTGACAGATCCTTTTGGAGTGCCTCACAATCCTCCCTGGTTCTCAGCACCCTGAAAAACTTCGTGTCATCTGCAAATTTAGCCACTTCACTACTTACTCCCAACCCCAAATCATTAATAAACAAGTTAAAAAGCATTGGACCAAGTACTAATCCCTGCAGTACCCCACTGCTTACCTCCTTCCACTGAGAAAATTGCCCATTTATACTCACTCTGTTTCCTTTTAATTAGTCAGTTTTTGATCTACAAAAGGACTTGTCACAAAAGAGAGCCAGTTTGGTGTAGTGGTTTAGTACGCGGACTCTAATCTGGGAGAACCAGGTTTGATTCCCCACTCCTCCACTTGCACCTGGCTGGATGACCTTGGGCAAGCCATAGCTCTGTACCAGCTGTTCCCTCAAGGACAGCTTGGGAAAGAGCTCTCTCAGCCCCACCTACCTCACAGGGTGTCTCTTGTGGGGAGGGGAAGGGAAAGGAGTTTGTAAGCCACTCTGAGACTCCATGTGAAGGGTGGGCTATAAATCCAATCTCCTCCTCCTCATATAAATCCAATCTCCCCCCCCCACCTCCCCCATAGTGGATGCCGGCCTCCTCCTCCCCCCCCCCCCAGACTGGAAAAGGCCGCTGCGGGACTGCAGGAGCGCCCCGCAACGGCCTGGTACCCCCGAGGCCGGCCATCCATAGTGGAGGCCGGCCTCTCCTCCCCCCCACCCACCCCCAGACTGGAAAAGGCCGCCGCGGGGCTGCAGTAGCGCCCCGCGACGGCCTGGCACTCCCGAGGCCGGCCATCCACAGTGGAGGCCTCCTCCCTCCCCCCCTTCCCCAGACTGCAAAGGCCACCGCGGGGCTGCAGGAGCGCCCGCGACGGCCTGGAACCCCGGAGGCCGGCCATCCATAGTGGATGCCGGCCTCCTCCTCCCTCCCCCACCCCCCCAGATTGCAAAGGCCGCTGCGGGGCTGCAGGAGCGCCCCGCGACGGCCTGGAACCCCCGAGGCCGGCCATCCATAGTGGATGCCGGCCTCCTCCTCCCTCCCCCACCCCCCCAGACTGAAAAAGGCCGCTGCGGGGCTGCAGGAGCGCCCCGCGACGGCCTGGAACCCCCGAGGCTGGCCATCCACTGTGGATGCCGGCCTCCTCCTCCCCCTCCCCCCCCCAGACTGGAAAAAGCCGCCGCGGGGCTGCAGGAGCACCCCGCGACGGCCAGGATCCCCCAGGCCGGCCATCCATAGTGGATGCCAGCCTCCTCCTCCCTCCCCCACCCCCCCAGACTGCAAAGGCCACCGCGGGGCTGGAGCGCCCCGCGACGGCCTGGAACCCCCGAGGCCGGCCATCCACTGTGGATGCTGGCCTCCTCCTCCCCCTCCCCCACCCCCCCAGACTGGAAAAGGCCGCCGCGGGGCTGCAGGAGCACCTGCGACGGCCTGGAACCCCAGAGGCCGGCCATCCATAGTGGATGCCGGCCTCCTCCTCCCTCCCCCACCCCCCCAGACTGCAAAGGCCGCCGCGGGGCTGCAGGACCGCCCCGCGACGGCCAGGAACCCCCGAGGCCGGCCATCCACTGTGGATGTCGGCCTCCTCCTCCTCCCTCCCCCACCCCCCAGACTGGAAAAGGCCGCCGCGGGGCTGCAGGAGCGCCCCGCGACGGCCAGGAACCCCCAGGCCGGCCATCCACTGTGGATGCCGGCCTCCTCCTCCCCCCCCAGACTGAAAAAGGCCTCCGCGGGGCTGCAGGAGCGCCCCGCGACGGCCAGGAACCCCCAGGCCGGCCATCCACTGTGGATGCCGGCCTCCTCCTCCCTCCCCCACCCCCCCAGACTGAAAAAGGCCGCTGCGGGGCTGCAGGAGCGCCCCGCGACAGCCTGGAACCCCCGAGGCTGGCCATCCACTGTGGATGCCGGCCTCCTCCTCCCCCTCCCCCACCCCCCCAGACTGGAAAAGGCCGCCGCGGGGCTGCAGGAGCACCCCGCGACGGCCAGGATCCCCCGAGGCCAGCCATCCATAGTGGATGCCAGCCTCCTCCTCCCTCCCCCACCCCCCCAGACTGCAAAGGCCACCGCGGGGCTGCAGGAGCGCCCCGCGACGGCCTGGAACCCCCGAGGCCGGCCATCCACTGTGGATGCTGGCCTCCTCCTCCCCCTCCCCCACCCCCCCAGACTGGAAAAGGCCGCCGCGGGGCTGCAGGAGCACCTGCGACGGCCTGGAACCCCGGAGGCCGGCCATCCATAGTGGATGCCGGCCTCCTCCTCCCTCCCCCACCCCCCCAGACTGCAAAGGCCGCCGCGGGGCTGCAGGAGCGCCCCGCGACGGCCTGGAACCCCCGAGGCCGGCCATCCACTGTGGATGCCGGCCTCCTCCTCCTCCCTCCCCCACCCCCCAGACTGGAAAAGGCCGCCGCGGGGCTGCAGGAGCGCCCCGCGACGGCCAGGAACCCCCAGGCCGGCCATCCACTGTGGATGCCGGCCTCCTCCTCCTCCCTCCCCCACCCCCCAGACTGGAAAAGGCCGCCGCGGGGCTGCAGGAGCGCCCCGCGACGGCCAGGAACCCCCAGGCCGGCCATCCACTGTGGATGCCGGCCTCCTCCTCCCCCCCCCAGACTGAAAAAGGTCTCCGCGGGGCTGCAGGAGCGCCCCGCGACGGCCAGGAACCCCCAGGCCGGCCATCCACTGTGGATGCCGGCCTCCTCCTCCCCCCCCCAGACTGAAAAAGGCCTCCGCGGGGCTGCAGGAGCGCCCCGCGACGGCCAGGAACCCCCAGGCCGGCCATCCATAGTAGATGCTGGTCTCCCCCCCCCCCCCCCCCGTCTCCCCAAAACAACAGAGCTCCTTACCTGTTTCGCCTCTGGACTGGAAATGAACCTCGTGCTTCAGCCTTCAGCTTCCCGCCCTAATAAGGGGTTCTGGGAGGTGGGGGTGGAGCATGTTGTTCCTTCCGGAAGTCTTTGAAAGCGAGGGAAAAATCCCTCCGCTTTCAAAATGGAGGTGGCTGGTTCCCGGGGGGGGCTCAGCCTCCCCCGGGAATTTTCGGGGGTAGCCTCAGCCCCTGAGCCCCCCCGAAGTTGACGCCTATGGGTGTCCTGGCTCCCATGGTCCGGCTAATGTTGTGCTCTTTCTTTTTGCAGAGCGGCCTACAGACTTACTGTTTCCTGGTGTTTGCTGCCGTCTGCCTAGCGGGAGCCACCTACCTCTTTTTTGTCCTTCCCGAAACAAAAAACAAAACCCTTCTTGAAATCAACCAGGCATTTGCCAAAAAGAAGGCGCCTTCAGAAGTGCAGGAGATGGACCAGTTCACAGCCACAAGAAAATCGAGTGAAGAGCAAGAGCCTCCCTTCTCCTTGACACTGGGCAACGGGAACACCAAAGCCCAGAAATGTTGAACTCTATTTTTTTCCCCCTAGGAATACTTTTGTACCATGTGGACTGATCCTGTACTTGTGCCAACTGCCTGGGTCTCTCTCTCTCTCTCTCTGTTTTAAAAAAACAACCCCTTTGCTTTGATTGTAGGGGAAACTGTTGACAAGGCTGATCTACCTTCCGAGAGGTGGGAAGGGATCGTGTGAAATCAACAGGGAAAGACGGATTGCGAAAGGAAGCAGAACAGGGAAAGACGGATTGCGAAAGGAAGCAGAACTGGTTGTTGATCCACGTCAAGGCATTCCAGTTCAAACTGGGTCCTTGTTTACTCAGGCAGACAAGGGGGAAATCAGTGAGTCCTGATAGCCAGTTGTCATTTCAAAGGAGATGTCACCCGGATCTTCCATAGTTCAGGACGCTGGTGCCACGTCTTTTCCTTCCAGGCCCGTATTCTTAATTCCGTGGATCTTAGTAGGAACGAACCCTCCGATTGCAGGTTCTTCCTCTGTGTTTTGGCCCCTGCCATTTGGGGGACAAGGAACACGGGGATGCTTCCTGGCAGTTTCCCCGAGGTGCTCTCCAACGTAAGAAAAGGCCTCTAGGGATGGCAGGTAAGGGAAACAATGGGGGGGGGGGGGGGAAAGGCTGCCTCTTGAGGTGTGCCTTTGCTATCTAGCCTGGGCTGCTTACACGCCCACTCTCCCGAGGCTAGCAGGAAGAGAGGCAGCTGCACCCGGGACCTTCCTGCATAGCAGCCCACGGCAAGGCTGGTTCAAGGCCTTGGATTTGCTCTGCACAAGGGAACACTTTCTCTTCTGGTCTGGATCCAGGCCCTACAAGCAACGTCAAAGAGGCCCCGGCTCAACCCTCGGTGGTAGTGGCACAGACACATGATGGATGGGAGCAGGTCTGGCAGCAGAGCAGCCCCCTCCTCACTGCACCACCTGGAGCAGTCGCCTGGATAGCTTGGCCAGAGAACTGGCCCCGTGGAAGGCACATTCCTCGGACAGAACCTACTATGGGGAAGGGTCTCCCCTGTGGAAATGGCTCCCATCAAAGGTGTCGCCTGCTTGCAGCCTGGCAGCAGATGTCTGCCTGCCCTGCCAGAAAACTGGCTTTCCAGGTGCATGTGGTGCAGTCTGATTGACAGCTTCTCACTCTCTTGCATTTGAACGTTTTCCAGGGACTACCTGGGCTCAGGGAAGAAACAGTGGCCATTCTCCACATATTTCAGGTTTCTCAGGCTCAAATCAGGTAGAAGATACTAGTTAAATCTCAGGCCATAGCATCTTTTTTCTTTCTGTGACCGATTTACCACAGCCGCTGCTCCACCCCCGCTCTTCCTTTTGCCTCAGTCATAAGTGTCAATTTCCCACTATTTGCTGCGTGGCCGCATTTTGCCCCACTGCTTCGCCCAATTTCCCCAGCGTCTACTCGATCCTCAAAAAAACAGGATGGAGTAGGCGTGTGGGAAATCGGGTGAAGCTGCAGGGCAAAATGCGGCCGCACAGCAAATGGTGGGAAATTGATACAATCGAGGCAAAGGGAAGAGCAGGGGTGGAGCAACAGCTGTGGGAAATCAGTCTAAGTGTTGTCACCCATATTTAAAGGAAATAAAGGAAATTAATGAAATCAAATTCTCCACGATAATGATCCTGCTGTGCTTTGAAGCAGAGCAACTGATACAAACTTTGAAGGGGAGCATGTTTGTTCCAGGCAAATTGCGGCTTTTTTGTACTTCAGGATCATCATTTTTGTGGTAGAGTGACCACTTTGTAAATGAAATTATTTAATCTGTCCGTTTCATCATCAACACATAGTCCACGGACGTTTTCAGGCTAAGGAAATCCATTTTTAGTAATGTTTGAGGTTTGGAGTACACATAATATCAGTTTCTGGAAGTATTTATTAATATTTCTATTTAGCTTCCAAGAGCTGACAAGATCGGGTTGTGCCATGCTGCTTTCCCTCCCCCCAGTGTCTGGATTACTGAGCATTATCTTGGCATTCCCATTGTTCCCTTACAGAGAAAAAAATCATCTCTGTGGACTTTTGAAATGTGTGATTTCTGTGGCCATCTACCTACCTACCTACCTCAGGTTCATATAATATCACTTCAACTGTGAACAAAAAAATGAGGCAACACTAAGAGAGTAGCAATTGCAGACTCCTTGCTAATGGCCACGAAGCTTTCACAGAATGAATTTGTTTTATAAGTCCTACATGGGTGAATACTAGGGTTGCCAACCTCCAGGTGGTACCTGGAGATCTCCCAGTATTACAATTTATCTCCAGATGACCGAGATCAGTTCCCCTGGAGAAAATTTGCTGCTTTGGAGGGTGGGTTCTTCTATGGCATTACACCTTGCTGAAGTCCTTTCCCTCCTTAAATCCCACCTTTCCCAGGCTCCACCCCAGAAATCTCCAAGTATTTCCCAACCCAGAGCTGGCAACCCTGGAGAATACACTCCATTTATCAACTTGAGTGGGAAATTTGGCATACTCAGTTTTAAGGCATGCCAAGAATACCTAAAACCTTCAAGAGCTCACCGTCCAGCAGTCCTTTGCTATCTCCTTTATATGCTACTGTAAGTTCAAGAAGAATGGAAACTCAAAAATGTGCCACAGATACTCTTTCTCAGTGTGGCCAGTGGTTTTCAGCTGCACCAAATGCATTTCTGTTTCTGTTACATGACATTTCAATATATCCAAATGGGATGCTCCTGGGCCAGGTGTCTGGTCTGACCGGCTGGCCGTTTGCTGACTCCCTGGCTACTCACGAGCCAGCTCACATCTCTGCACTTGAATTCAACAAAGATGGGGTCTCAATGTGTGACAGATATTCTGAATGTAATCAAGAAATAGATAAAATATTGCAAATAATTTTGACTTATTTTCTGTTTTTCTTTGATTTATCTGTAAATTCGCATGTGCAGGCTTGAATCCATTGAAAGTCCAGGCATGAGGGCTGTGACCCAGCTCTCTTGGCTCATATGCTTGTGTGTGTGTGGACAGCAGATCAGGGAGTGACGGTAGTTCACTGTGCCAGGGGAACCACTGCTCCAGCAGCACACCACGGGGGCCAGGCATTGTCACTCAAGCAGAGTTCCAGCCGCACCCCTCCGTGGTCAGATCCAGGCGACTCAGCTGCCTGCCCCGGGAAGTGCAGGGGCTGCTGTCGGCAGAAGCAGATGGGGCGCGCAGAGGGCCTTGGGAAGAGCATGCTGCCAGATTGTCCCATGTGAGGTCCTGGGAGAAACTTCTGGGCCATGATCACTGGGCTACAGCTCGCTGGCGCGACCACTCCATAAAAGAAGAGGAGAGGGTGGGTCTTGGGCCCTTCAAGGAGTTCCTCAGCAAACAGCTGCTCATGCACATGTCAGGGGTGACGGGACAGAAATTATTTACCTTGTTTATACCCCACCTTTCTCCCCAGTGGGAACCCAAAGCTGCTTACGACATTTGCTCATTCTCCATTTTATCCTCACAACAACCTTGTGTGGGAGGTTAGGCTGAGGGTGTCTGATTGGCCCAAGATCACCTCTTGAGCTTCTCTGGCAGGGGGGAGTTTTCATCCTGGGTCTCTTGCATCCTGGTCCGGCACTCTGACCACTGCGCCGCATTGGCTTGCAGCCTAAATCTCTTGCATGCTCTGGTTACAGGAAGAGTAAATGAGCAGCTGAGTTCTCTTGTTCAACCAAATCACTAATAAGCAGCAATGTTTGCAATGAAAAGATATTGAAAGATGTGAGTGTTCCTGAATTACTGTTTTAAATGTTCAGTACTTCCATAATGTGTGTGCAGAGGCAGATTTCCATGGAAATCTTTGTAGCCATTTCTAAGTTTGAAACTAAGTTCAAAACTAAGTTTGAATCCAATGGCACCTTTAAGACCAACAGGGTTTTATTCTGGGTATAAGCTTTCATGTGCACACTAGGGTGGCCAGCCCCCAGGTCCGGGCAGGGGTTCCCCTGCTTCAGGGGGCTCAAATCCACCCCCAGCCAGCTGGCTGCCAGGGAAGCCTTGCCCCCAAGCCCCGCCCACCTGCGGCCACCCCTCTCCCTCCCTGCTAAAAGATTTAAAGGGCTTCAGCTGATCGGTGGGGAGCACATGCCGCTCGCACAGGGCTCCTTTCCCAGCATCGATTTGCCACTTGGGATTCAGGCTTGTGCCGCCACCCTGCTCACAAGTGGGATGGTGGCACGTGGGCCTGAATCCCATGTGGCATATCACCACTGGGAAAGGAGCCCCATGCTTGCCATAGCCCCCCCCCCCGGTAAAAAAAGGTCTTTTGCCAGTGGAGCTGTGGCCAGTGACAGCCCCCTTTCCCTCCCTGCTAAAAGATTTAAAGGGCACTCCAGCTGGTCAGTGGGCCATGTGCTCCTTGCTGATCAACTGAAGCCCTTTAAATCTTTTAGCAGGGAGGGAGAGGGGTGGCCATGGCTTGAGGGCATCCCTGCCCACCCCCAGAACACCCCCCAAATCCCCCCAACAGATTGACCAGGGGACCTGGCAACCCTAGTGAACGCTCTGCATGCATGCAAAGGTTCACACCTTGAATAAAACTTGTTTGGTCTTAAAGGTGCCCCCACTGGACCCAAACCTAGTTCTGTTGCTTCAGACTAACACGGCTACCCCACCTGAATCTTTGTACAAAACGGTCACTCATTTTTAGAGATCTTTTGTACACTGTGCAAAATCCATGTCAAAATCATCCAGTGAATATTTTGCAATTCCACCTGTACATGGAGAATCCATTCTGCTATAATGGCTCATCGCTGTTAATAGATTAATCCTATTTCAGCCACCTAAACTAAAAGTGGTTATTGCCACATATTGTGGCTGTGAGTCCCAGAGGTTACCTGTTGTATAAAAAGATGAGAATTTAATTTTCTCAATCCATATAAAACAACTTTTAATCTGCCAAGTGTCTGGCTCCTAGAACTTGGAAGAAAGAGGCACAGTAGAGTTTTCTATGAAAAGTATAAAAAGGTATAAAAATCATGAAAATTAACAAGCCATTAAAAGCCCAGCCTGGTCCCTATTGGCATTTCTGTGTACAGGGATTCCACTTCCTACTTATGTTAAACTTTCTCACTGGCTTTGGGAGGGCTTGCCAATTCTGTACAAGCACAGTCAGAGGACTTCATGAACTATCTCAAATGAGTGGAGCCAAGTTTGAGTCCAGTGGCACCATTAAGACTAACAAAATTTAATTATGGGTATAAGCTTTCGTGTGCACGCTCTGTGTGCATGCAGAAGCTTATACTCAGAATTTGGCCCATTACTCATGCACATCTTACTGCAGGTCTTCAGAGCAGTAATTTTTAATCTTGACTTCGGATTCTGTGCCTGCCCTATGCACCATCCTTTATCCTCTGGTGTATTTATTCTGCAGCTACAATTTTTAAAACACGCTTTTCTAAACCAGGGTGGTACGACACTTGTGATCTGTGGGTGTAGCATGCAAAGTTGGTTTTTTAAAAAAAATTATGCAGTTGCCCTATAGGAGCTTGCCAGTAGCATTCAGCAAGCACCTTCCATTTAAATCCTCGTGGTTCAGTTTTTGCACATGCATTTTCACATTAGTTTATTGAATGAAATGGAACAGAAGGGAACACAGGCAAAGGTAGAAAATCCACTGTTGAAACTGACCATACTTTTTCTGAAACTGACAAGCCCCGTTTTCCATATTGTCCTGCACTGGAGGATTCTCTGCTGTGTTATCAGCCACTGTAAAACATGAGAAAGAGTCACATGATCTCATAATATGGGGGAACATGCTGAGTGTACAGAATGCACGGTAGAACCCACTGGCACTGAAGCTGTGTTCGTTGATAACATGTTTGCATGCATGTGCACTTGTGCAAAGTTGGCTGCACCACACTTTGCACAGAACTGCAATTTGTATGGGGGAGGAGTCCTCTGCCAGAAACTCTGGAGCACTTTTTAAAGTCCTGTGCTGCTAAATTGGAAAAAATAGGGAGGTAGTGTTTTTCCCAGTGCCCCAGTGCAACTGCATAGTAATGCTAATTTCCTGCCCTTCCTTGCAAATTTGTATGGTTTTCTCTTTGTGATTCTCCAGTTTGATCCTGTACAGTGTCATGATGATCTTGGCAGTTTTTAAAGCCTCTCCTGTGTGCATTGCACTTTTCCTTCAAATGGATCAATCCCAAGTGATTCTTAAGTTTGGTGATTTACAGAAGGTCCATGAGGCCCATTTTAATGTTAGGCTTCCAGAGACTGCCAAAATGCCCCCCCCCCCCAAGTTGTTCACTAAAGCATTAAAGGGTAAAATGTTTTCAAAGCATTAGGCTTCCCATCCCAGTCTCTCTCTCTTTACATCTCATGTCAATTTCATTCCGCACTGATGATACCCCACTTTATTTTGTTTGCATGCAGCACTGAAATCCCCCATTTGTTGCACTGGGGATGTCATTTGCCTCCTCTCCAATCCCTGTTTCAAATCAATACCAGCAGGGGACTAAATGTCACACAGCTCCTTTTAAATTTTCCTGCCATTATTTTAATTATTTAGCAATCTAAGATAGTCTCATATTGGTAGTCTCATGCTGCTTGCCCCCCCCCCCCCCCAAATTAAAAAATTAAAAATAAGGGGAAATGAAGGTAGGAGGATGGCGGAAGGTGCAGAGTGGGCGGAATGAGGGGTGGCAAAAGTGCGGGAGGAAATCCATGGGAATCTGTACACTTTTGTATTACCTTCAGCTTGGAAGCAAAACAAGGGGGAAATCAGCACAAAAGCACTCTCAGGAAACCTGGAAAAATGCCAACCAGAAAGCGAACTGAGTGCTAAAGGGAGAAAAACTTAACCATGTCAGTTACCATTTGCACAGAGGCTATGCTCATTTGGGAGCTGGCTATTTGGGAGCCTCTCTGCAAGCAGTTCACGTTGCTGGGACTGCCAATACCAGAGCAGATGTTCTGAGCAGAATGGGTCATTCAGACGATGAGTGGACTCAAGAGGAGCACTATATCTGGCCTGTGTTTGAATGCTGAGGGTTTCCGGATGTGGACTTGTTTGCCACCAGCGATAACTCCAAAACCCCAAGGTTTTGCTCCAGTGAGGTTAGACCCCAGCTCTTTGGGAGACACCTTCCAAATCAGTTGGACGGGTGCTCTCTTTTATGCCTTCCCACCTTTCCCCCTCATCCCCAAGGTACTTCTCAGGATTCGGGAGAAAAAATACCAGTTGTGTCCCCACTGCACCCTTCTGGCCAAAGCAAATGTGGTTTCAGCTCCTCCTGTTGATGTCAGGAGGGGATTATGTTCATCTGCCACAGGCAGTAGACTTGCTCTGCAAGAGGCCTTTGCTTCATCACAAGGTGGACAGGCTCCAATTGACGGTGTGGCATCTCTCCAGCTGCAGTTCCAGTTTTCTGTGGAAGTGAGCAACATGCTTTTAAATACACATAGGGCATCCACCAGGAGATCTTATGCCCTTAAGTGGACTCGCTTCATTGACTGCGCCGCTTCTCAGGGAATGGGGGTGGAGGACTGCCCCATTCCCCTAGTGTTCCAGTTTTTTCTATCCCTAAAGGGGTAGGGCCTAGCGGTCTCTTCCCTTAATGTGCACTTGGCCTCCGTATCTGCCTACCATACTAGGGTGCAGGGTAGGACACTACTCTCCAACCCCATATCTAAGACCTTTTTGAAGGGCCTACTCAACTTGTTTTGCCCACATGCTCCCATAGCACCACAGTGATTGCTCTCTGATGCTCACCCCATTCGAGCCCATGAGCACCTGCAGTCTAGTGCATTTGTCCTTCAAGGCCTCCTTCCTTGTGGCAGTAACCTCGGCTAGAAGGGTAGGGGAGCTGACAGCCCTGAGAGCTGATTACTCTTGTCAAATTCCAACCCAGTCATGTATTGCTCAGGCCGAGCCCGAGATGCCTGCCTGAAGTTGCTTCAGCCTTCCACCTGGTGCAGGACATCCTCTTCCCTGCGTTTGCCCACTTCAGATGCAGAAAAGACACTCCACACTTTAGATGTAAAAAGAGCATTGTTATTTTATTTGGATGGAACGAAAGTCTTCAGACAATCGCACAAGACTTTCATTTGTTTCTTGGGCAGCCTGAAGGGGAAGGCTGTGTCAGCACAGATGGTATCCTGGTAGGTGGTGTCAGTCATCCATGTGGCATGTGAGAAAGCTGGCCTCCAGTGCGCTCTTGATCTCTGGGCACACTCAACGCGAGCCCAGGCTGTGTTCGCCGCCTTCCAGAAGGGGATACCTCTTGACGAGATCTGCTAGGCAGTGATGTGGTTGTCATCCAACACCTTTGTCCAACATTATTTTGTGAAAGTGAATGCCAGGAGAGACTCAGCAGTTGGCAGAGCCGTGTTCCACTCCCTTTTCCAGTAATTCACCCCATCTGCACAGTAAGGAGCTTAGTCTCCTAATGTGGGAAAGCACAGAAGACTGAAGATGGAAACATGGTTGCACTTACCTGTAACCGTTGTTCATCAAAATGTCTTCTGTGCAGGCACACATTCCCTCCTACCTACCCCGCTGTGGAGTTCCTTGTTTGACTCGTGAGGGCTCTGGGAGTCTGAGGGAAAGGGGGGCCCTCCCTGCAGACATGTGACTGTTTGAGTGGGAAAAGAGCTTGGACAGCCCCCACAGGGGAGGGGCTCCCTCTCCGAGTGCCTTTTAGAATTCTAAGCAGCTGTAGAGAGCCTCCAGTGGCCAGCCTGTGCAAGTACAATTCCTAATGTGTGCCTGCAAAGGACATCTCGATGAACAACAGTTACAGGTAAGTGCAACCCCAGTTTTGTTAAAAATTGCTTTCCTGAAGTCCAACCTATATGTCTGCCTATGTACAGCTTTTTCCTTCCCCAAGAAATTCCAAGATTATGTGGTCACTACTACCCAGGGTGCCCACTACATTCACCTTGTCAACCAGTTCTTCCCTGTTGGTGAGAATCAAGTCCAAGATAGCAGATCCCTTTGTTTCCCTCTCCACTTTCTGGAAAATGAAGTTGTCAGCAAGACAAGGCAGGAATTTATTTGACCTCCTCCAGTGCACCTCATACTCTAGAGAACAACAAGGCAAGAGCTTATGCTTGTCCAGGAAGCAGCAAAGAAATTGTTTTGGCTTTGTGTGCATCAGAAAAGGAGTCAAACAGGGAAATGTCCATCAGATCACATCAAACTTGCTCCAGTCCAGTCTTAAAATAACTTTCACTAGAGGGTATGATAAGTAGCTCTGCAGAGAGTAAAGTTCATGGAAACTTATTTTTAGTTCTCTTGCATGCTTTACCTTCCAAAGCCAACAGACGTGGGCCTCCTGCTAGTGATGTTCCACTAGGGTTACCACTAGGGTTAGAGGACATCTCCAATGTTCCCTCTAAGCTGTGGAGTCTTGTGAGCAAAAAATTCTACTTTGTGAGCTACTGGCATTAAAGTTGTGACTGAGCCATTTGGCTACTGCATAAGTTAGTGTGCTCTGAAGCCCTCCTTCCTGAGCTAAGACAAAAATGTGTGAGCCAGAGGCTAGAAAACAGTGAGCCAGCTCACACTAACTCAGCTTAGAGAGAACACTGGACATGTCTGCTTTTTTGTGTATCCATCCTCTTTTGGGCTCTTTTTAAAAAACTGGAGAGAATGGCAGATTGGAGGGTGGACTCTAAGGCAATACGAGGCCCCTCCCCTCTCCAAACACCACCCTCCTCAGGCTCCACCCCCAAAATCTCCAGATATTTCTCAGCCTGAAGCTGGCAACCCTATCCCCGCTGTTATTCTTTGTTAATTTAAAACTTTGCATTTTTATTATGAAGAAAATTAGTATTTCAGTGTTTTAGATGTAACTTCTCTACAGTCAGAGTGGTGCAGCAGTGGAATCGGCTGCCTAGGGAGGTGGTGAGGTCCCCCTCCCTGGCAGTCTTTAAGCAGCGGCTGGACAAACATGTTCTAGACTGATCCTGCACTGAGCAGGGGCTTGACTCAATGACCTGGATGGCCCCTTCCAGCTCTGTGTGATTCTATGACTCCACCCCTCGCCAAGCACTCTCCCCACCACCCTGCCTATGCAGAGCAGGTGCCTGCAGGATGTTCCCCTCCATTTCAGTGAAACCTCCTCCGGAGATTTTGTTGATACTGTGCAGTGAGGGGAAGTAGCTAATTGGCATCCTCCCTCCCTCCCTCTCTGTCTGGATGGAGGACAGGGTGGTCCCTGAGAACTGAGACTTGGGCCTCTTTGGTGCAAGTAAATCATGTGAAATTATGTAAAGCAAAATAAAAACAGCAGAATGGGACAGAGATGCTCAAATAATGTGTGAGGGAAGGTTGGATTTCTAGATACCGAAATATGTGTGGTGATAAAGTGAGACACTGAAATGTGCTAACAGTTTCCAAGAAAACAATCCTCGCAAGAGATCACGGGTGGTAACAGATGCCGAAAGTAACCTTTAACTGTCGCTTGGCAAAAAATTGAAAGAAAGAACCAATGCAATGGGAGCAGGGAAATCAGGTATCTCTAATTATTCAGAAACAATGGCATATTGTACAGCGTATAACATCAAACCAAACTATCAAACAAAAATCAAACAATATTTTAATTGCCAGTTGTATGAGGAGAATATGGAACACTCTGTTAACGAAGCCATGCATATAATTAGATACAGGGAAAAGACAAGACAACGGGAAAATGTCTTCAAAAAAAGAGATTCTGTTTTTGAATGTCTGGAACAAAGGAAATGTCAGGGAATGAATCCCATTTATTACTTTAAACCATGGTTTAACGGGAGATACAAGTGTCTTATAATTGCCTTCCTCAGACGTACACACATGTCCTTTAAAAACACACACAGGGCAGCCATTTTAAGTCCCATTGATTTTCCAGGGAAAGATTTCAGCCTGTGCTTGGAAGTGCTTAATTTTGGCTGGGCTGTGCCTCATTTCATTAATCAGCATCACTTAAGAATTAAGGGGGAGTCAAATTATGTACCCACTAAAACCAGTCCACACCTGCATACTAATAGAAGCGGACATTGCATCAACTGTGCTCCCAGACAAACACAGAGCTGGACCAGTCCTCGGGCAAGATTTGTGGATCTGAGTGCATCCCCCACTCAAGAACTGTGCAGACAAACCTCAGCTGCCCACCTGGTACAATGACCCATGGTGCTGGGGAAGATGCTGCCTCATGGGCTTAAAGGCAGACTCAAGAGGGAAAGGACTGGGAGCTGCAGGATAGCTGGGCCAGCCATTCCATTAAAATGGGGTCATATAGACTTTCCCACTGGGTGTATCCTCAACAATATTGGTCACAAATTTGGGATGAAATTAAACAGATTATAAATCACAACCTGCCTCTTGCATTGGAGACAAGAAGAAGAGGAGGAGGAGGAGGAGGAGGAGGAGGAGATTGGATTTATATCCCACCCTTCACTTGGAGTCTCAGAGTGGCTTACAAACTCCTTCCCCTTCCCCACTCCACAACAGACACCCTGTGAGGTAGAGGAGGCTGAGAGAGCTCTTTCCAGAGCTGTCCTCAAGAGAACAGCTGTGACAGAACTATGGCTTGCCCAAGGTCATCCAGCAGCTGTAAGTGAAGGAGTGGGGAATCAAACCCGGTTCTCCCAGATTAGAGTCCGCTCACTTAACCACTACACCAAACTACTGGGATTTCGAGAAGCATTCTAAACGAACAAATATGACAATTTCAATTCTGCTTTCAGTTGCTAGAACATTGCTTGCATACTATTGGAAAGAGAAAACCATACCATCAATGCAGCAGTGGAGAAAACGGTTATGGGAATATTTATTTTAGGGAAGATAGCTGAAAACCCATCTTTGAACCAAACAACAAAACAGGAAGACACCTTTATCAAAATATGGTATCCTATTGTAGATTACTTGACACAACAAGGAGGCCTTTTTCCCACTCACATTGTGCCAGCGTTCTGCCTCCGTTTGTCCCGGTGCTGGGTGTCAATTTCACACACTTTGCTGCAGCACGTGTGTTAATATGGGGCTTCGCGCCATTTTCTCCGTGCCTTCGGTAAACCTTTTTTTTTAGGTTTACCAAAGGTGTGGAGAAAATGGTGCGAAGCCCCGTATTAACACACGCGCTGCAGCAAAGGGTGTGAAACTGACACCCAGCGCCGGGACAAACGGAGGCAGAACGCCGGCACAATGTGAGTGGGAAAAAGGCCGGAGTCTTACCAGTTGATAATTATTATAAAACCTTATTATACTTTTGAAGGTGAATTTGTTGTTGATATACTTTACTTAGGTTGATGATATTATGGAAACTTACCTGTAAGATAATATAAAGAATTTAGTTAATGTTTTAAAAACTAGTTAAAACATTAACACTGTTTTGTATATTATTTACCTGTCTTGAAGAGCCTGAATTGGTATATTTGTTGTTATTATCATTACTTTTGTAAATAAAATTAGATAAAACAAAATAGTGCCATCCCAAGCAGAGTTAGACTCTTCTAGAAGGGCCTCACAGAACTGCCTTGCTGACCTGTGAACACCATTCCACTTTGGTTCCTCTGGGAAACTGAGAGGGTCTGGTTATCCTGGGTCCACACCTTGGCAGCGCACCGCTCCCTCTAGCCAACCCAATTCCCATCCCATCCTTCGGTCAGTCCTTCTCTTCCTGTTATTCCCAGGAAGAGAAACAGTCTAGCATTTGGCATCACCATGTCTCGGTCCCCTCCTAGGCGTCACATTCCTGCCAGTGTGTGAGACGGACCTTTGTTCTCTTTGGGCTAGAAGCATTTGCACAACCGACCCTTAAGTACTGGGTGACTGTGGCAGCCATGCAGGGATGAGAGATGCTTCAGAGCAATTAACGCCTCTCCATTTCTTGTCCTTTTACTGACCGAGAAGCTTCTTGGAATGAATGGGTTGGGGGGGTTTTGCAAGCCCCCAAACTCCCCATAGAATGATGTAGCGAGGGCATTTCTCTACAATTAGTGTAACTTGTAATGTTCGTCTCCTCTCCTGACAAAACTCTTTAAGATGCCACACACATGCCAGTTGGGCGTTGGTCAAGTTCCTCATTCAAATGAATATCCTTTGTCTCTTAAGCTCCATTAAGGATGAATTTCACTTTGTGTCAGGAATGCCTGTCCAACAAGGACATTAATCTGCATTTTTGGGGGGGGGGGAACACAGAAGTCCAAAGCAGCTGGGACAAGTAATGTAGTTCTGGGGCTATCTCGATGGCCATATGTGCTACTCCATCATTACAATCACTGTGCCACAAACTTTTTTGCTAGCCTAAAGACTGTGCTATTTTAATGGTTACCAGAGAGGCATGAGATAGAGCCACACATTCTCCTCGTGTGAAGTCTGACCTTGCCAGAAGAGTCTAGGGTTGTCAGGTTCCCTCCAGCCACCGACAGGGGATGGGGGGGGTAGGGTTACCAGACCCAGGTTGGGAAATTCCTGGAGATTTAGGGACGGAGCCTGGGGAGGACAGGGGCCTCAGTGGGGTACAGTGCCATAGGGTCCAGCCCTCCAAATCACCCATGTTTTCCAGGGGAGCTGATCTCTGCAGTCTGCAGATAAGCTGTTGTTCTGGGGGGTCTCCAGGTCCCACCTAGAGGCTGGCATCCCTGTAATGGACCTCAGCCTTCCTAAGAGGCTCTGCAGTTCACAGGACCACCTCAGATAAGGCCATCTGTGAATCAACAGATATTAAGATATGTTGGGATCTGCACATTGCTGCACATTCTCCTGGAAAAGCGAGGAAGTGAGTGATTACTATGGCACAGTATCCAGGGAAGGGAGGGTCCAGTCTGACCTTTTTGTGCCTGCCCCCCTTCCGTAGGTGATTTGAGGGACGCAGGCTCTCCTGTGGAGGACACCGCTCCCGCTCCCCCCCACCCCATCATGAGGGGCCTTGAAACTCACCCCCCCCCCCGTCCTGTCCCTGGCAATCCGCACTGCCCCTTTGTGCTTCATGTCACAACCCGGGAGCCTAACCCATGCCATCTGCAGGAGCAATCTGCATAAGTGTAGAGACACAGAGCCTTAAAACGGTCGAGACTGGAAGAATGGCTCTTCCAAACATACACAATTTAGGATTCTATAAAAAGCCTGAGGGAAGAAACAATGCCTGAGTTATTTTATTCATGCTCCTGATTACTTGAGGCTCCCATAGATAAAACATATTAAAATATTCTCACAGAGCTTTGCGGAAAGCTTCTCTCATGAATTTTTAGTACCTCTTCAATATTTAAAGTCCCATCTGTAAAACTCCCAGTATATTCAGGTAATAGAACAGAAAAGAACTTTCAGCCACTGAACTCTGACCCTTTAAAAAAAAAAAAAAACATGGCTGTTTTCCTGGCAACGAAGGTTGCCAGTCTCCAGGTGATGGCTGGAGATCTCCCAGAATTACAGCTGGTCTCCAGGCAACAGGATCAGTCCCCCTGGAGAAAATGCTGCTTTGAAAGGTGGACCCAATGGTTTTATACCCCACGTGGGGTCCCCCCAAAACCCACCCTCCCCAGGCTCCACCACCGCCCCAGATCTTCAGGAATTGCCCAGCCTAGAGCTGGCAACCTTATTTCCCTCCCAGATTTATGATTCTAGAGGTGAACGTTCAGATTACAATTGGATTGAGATTTGCAACCCGAATCTACCAGTTTGAGTCTGACTGTACAGTTCAAAATGTACAATGGTATTGATATACAATTTCTGGACCTCTGGAAGCCAGGGCCTCTCATCATAGCCACAGCTACGGAGCATATTGTTGGGAAGCAGAACAGAAAAGTCAATGGTGGGTTTGTAGTCTGTTCTGAGGTAAAACTTGAGCGATCTTCCATGAGCACACAGCAGCACAGGACGGGGAATTGTTGGGGGAAGCAGCTAGTCAGCTTCACAACACCTCTGCTGTGTGTTTGCCCTCCTTCCTGTTGTGGGGGAAGCTATAAAATTTGGCCCCGGCAAACCCTTCAGCTCTGAGACCGTGCCTTTGGATGCAGGGTTGCCGAGAGCCACCATGGGCCACCGGACAAAGATCCCACCTGGGCCCACCCCACAGGACCCTCATCCGAACCAGATGCCATCGCAAAACAAACCGCTTGGCCTGCTGTTACCATGAATCTATAGCGATAAAAGAACTTTAGTAATAAAAGAACTTGACTCAAGTGGCCACCAGCTTCAGGATGATTGTGGGAGTTCCAGGACCAAAATCGAAAGGCACGGGACAACCCTGGCCCAGGAGAGACAAACCACCCCCACCCACCTGAAGCTAAGGGGGTCTCTGTGGCAGGCATAACTCAGAAAACAGCGCTACATGTTTGGCAGCCGGCCACCAGCCCTGGAATGGCAATGGGAGTTGCAGTGCCAAGAATGGAGGGAACCGGAACACCCTAAACCAGGTTATCTCCATGACAAGTAATGAGAAAACTTTGCAGCAACCTGTCACATGTCTCTAATACTCAGAGTCCCTAGCCCGCCATGGAAAGTTGCTGGGTGACACACTCTTAGCCAGACCTACCTCTCAGGGCTGTTGTGAGGATAAATGGAGGACAGGGAAACACTGCAGCTTTGGCTCCCCATTGAGGATGGTGATGGAGCTGCATTTTCGTCAGCCTTACAGCTACTTTCACACCTGCACAGTAGATGAACAAGACTCCCCCCCCCCCAGCATTGTAGAGGGTCAGGTCAGGTAGATCAAAGTGGACAGCCATGTTGGTCTGAAGCAGGGGTGGCCAAACTTGCTTCATGTAAGAGCCACATAGAATAAACATTAGATGTTTGAGAGCCGCAAGACATGAACAAATATTACACGTTTTTACTGGGAAATATGCAAATTTGCTTTTTTATTAACATTTAATGAGATTGCCAAAAATAATCACAAAAGCGGTAAAGGAAGACATTGATAATGATATTTATTTGTCCAATGATATTTGTTTGCTAATGATATTTAGCTCCCCCAGATGCCCTGCCAGGAGCCGCACAATATGTGTGAAAGAGCCGCATGCGCCTCCCAAGCCACAGTTTGGCCACCCCTGGTCTGAGGCAATAGAACAAAGTTTGAGTCCAGTGGCACCTTTGGGACCAAAACACTTTAATTCAAGGTGTGAGCTTTCGTGTGCAGGCACACTTCGTCAGACAATGAAATGGAATTACAGGTCATAGTTGTATATATAGATGGTGGCAGTTCAAGACCCGAGTGCCGCATGACGGACTGAGCTCCCGTCTCTGGCCCCAGCTCCTGCCAGCCTAGCAGTTCGAAAGCAAGAAATTGCAAGTAGATAAATAGGTAACACTTCGGTGGGAAGGTAACAGCGTTCTGTGCGACTCAGCGTCTAATGCAGGCCACATGACCACGGAAACGTCTTCAGACAGCGCTGGCTCTTTGGCTTGGAAACGAAGATGAGCACCGCAATTCGACTGGCTTCCGAGCAAGGGAAACCTTTACCTTTACCTTTTAACAGATAAAAAGAATGACAAGCTTAGTTTCTGGTTATCATCTCTTTGGGTTCAGCTGGTCAGGTCAGGTAGTTAAATGACTACAGAGACTTCAAAGAACACAACTGTATTCTGGAGGGATGCCAGAAGCCCCACTGAGGTATGGTTTTGCAGGCAAGCATGTGATGCTCGACTGCTTCAACGGCCGACAGGGGGCGCCTCAGATGCTAAACAACGATTGGCGCAGCAGGGCGGTGGAGAGGGGGAGGTGGGGAGCACATGGTGGATGGCAGCCATCTGCAGGGGAGGGGAGGTGTGTCGGGGCTGCTGAGAAGCCCTCTCTCACATGAAGGGCAATGAAATTATACGTATGGTGCAACATTCAAGGAGTGGTCCAACAAGTGGGGCCAGACCCATCATGGGCAGCCAAGCAGCCCACTGATGGGATGGCTCCTTGCTCGTGGCCGGTGGGCAGGGACTGAGCCAAGCTGGTGGGCATATCTCCTAATAATGAGCTCAGTTGCTCTTGGTTGCAGCCACGTGCTGTCAGGTGGTGTGCCACAGCCATAGGCTGGGAAACCAGGACTCCCCTGGGGCTACAATGCTGATTGCATAGTATTGTACACTCTGTATATGCCGGAGGCTCAAGCTGCTCATGAACTGCTGAACCACTCCACAAAATGATTGCCTCTCTTCTCCCAACCAGCTAGCAGAACGTGAGCGTGAACGGCTTCAAGAGGGAATTAGATAAGCATGTGGAGCAGAGGTCCATCAGTGGCTATTGGTCACAAGGTATAGATAGGAACTCTCAGTCTGGGGCAAGTGATGCTCTTTATTCTTGGTGATTGGGGGGGGGGGGGATAACAGTGGGAGGGCTTCGAGTGTCCTGCCTCCACTGGTGGACCTCTTGATGGGACCTGGTATTTTTGGCCACTGTGTGACAGAGTGTTGGACTGGATGGGCCACTGGCCTGATCCAACATTGGTTTATCTTATGTTCTCTTATGTTCTTATGAGCTGAGCCTTGGGGTTCCTGAATGGAAGAGGGAGGACTGCTCAAGTAGTCAAGTACAGTTGCCAATCCCAGGCCGGGAAATTTCTGGACTGATCTCTGTAGTCTGGAGATCCGTTCTTATCCCCGGAGATCTCCAGGCTCCACCAGGAGCCTTAAATAACAGTCATGCCCAGCAGACAGAAAGTACAAAAGGTGTCAAGTATAATATTTCCCCCTAAACCAGTAGGCGTTGATTTATTATGTCAAAAGCACTGGAAAAAGTAGCTTTTGTAGGACAGTCATCATGGATGGTTGCTGACCTTCAGCAAAGCGACTGTGTCGACTGCCCAGCATCACGTCAGATGAATGAGAAATCCAAAGACCAGCTGCTTAGAAAAACCAAGACGGGGATTCACCTGGACCAGCCCACGATCCTTGTAGCAATCTGATATTGCTGGAAGGCAAAGGCTGTAGCCAGGGCTATTTTGGGGTAGAGTTCCGGCTGGCTCCTGAGTTGGCCACGCCCAGAACCAAAACCTCTGGCATGGGTGGCTACAGAGCACACTGCCCTCCCCACATTACACACAAGAGGGAAAGGCGGCATGTTAAAATGCCCTCTTTCCCTCTGGGGAGCCCCTCCAGATTCCCTTGTCAATTTCACACTGGGCTAGTCAGCTGAGAGTGAAATTGACAAGGAAAAGCCTCTCTCTGCCTTCCCTTCTGTAGCTGACATGTCCCAGCTGGAAAGGGGCAGGCAGGGAACCCAGGCACATTGAAAATGCCTTTCTTTTCCTCCCCGATCTGGGGGAGGGAGAGAAAGGCATTTACCCATGCCTCCCCCCACACTTCCCTGAGTCTCTCCTCAATAGCTGAGAGCCTCAGGAAAGAAAGGCATTTCCTTTCCCCTGCCTTCCTTTCTCCAGCCTGTCCGCCGCAGCGGGCAGGCTGGGGAAAGAGGGCAGGCATGCAGACATGCCTGGGTTCCCCTCCTGATCTTCTCCAGGTGCGAGAAGATAAGAAGGGGAACCCAGGCATGTTGAAAATGCCTTTCTTTCCCTCCCCGATCTGGCACTTCAGCACCCCCTTTCCCCGGCCATCTGGTTGGGGGGGTGGGTAGGGGACTAGAAATGTGATGCTGAAGTGCCAGGGATCTTTCAGATCCCAGGCACTTCAGCAGCACCTTTCCCTGGCCATCTGGTTTGGAGGGTGGGTAGACTAGAAAGTGATTTGACTGGGTGCTTGGCAGCTTTTCACCATAAGGCTGGTGGTGGGGGTGGAAAATGCCATCAAGCCACAGCTGACTTATGGTGACTTCCCCTGGTGTATAAACCTATCATGCTGTCTCATTTGGGATTCTGTGTGCAGTCCTGGTCACCGCACCTCAAAAAGGATATTACAGCGTTGGAAAAGCTGCAGAAAAGGGCAACTAAAATGATTAAGGGGATGGAACACTTTCTCTATGAAAAAAGATTAAAGAGTAGGGTTGCCAGGTTCGGGCTGGAAAATACCTGGAGACTTTGGGGGTAGATCCGGGAGAGGGCGGGGTTTGGGGAGGGGAGGGGCCTCAGCACAGTACAATACCCTAGAGTCCACTCTTCAAAGCAGCCATTTTCTCCAGGGGAACGGATCTCTGTCAGCTGGGGATCAGTTGTAAAAGCAGGAGATCCCCAGGCTCCACCTGGAGGCTGGCAACCCTGTTAAAGAGGTTAGGGATCTTTAGCTTGGCAATATGATGATTGAGGGGTGAAATGATTGAGGTTTACAAGATCATGCATGGGACAGTGAAGGCAGAGAAAGAAGTCCTTTTCTCCCTTTCTCACAATACAAGAACTTGTGGGCACTCAATGAAATGGATGAGCAGCAGGTTTAGAACAGATAAAAGGAAGTACTTCTTCACCCAAAGAGTGATTAGCACATGGAATTCACTGCTGCAGGAACTGGTGGCAGCTATAAGCACAGACAGTTTCAAGAGGGAATTGGATAAACATATGGAGCAGAGGTCCATCAGTGGCTATTAGCCACAAGGTATTGGTAGGAACTCTCAGTCTGGGGCAAGTGATGCACTGTATTCTTGGTGCTTGGGGAGCAACAGTGGGAGAGGGTTTCTGGAGTTCTGGCCCTGCTGGCAGACCTCCTGATGGCACCTGGGTTTTGGCCACTGTGTTGCACGGAGTGTTGGACTGGATGGGCCGTTGGCTTGATCCAGCACGGCTTCTCTTATGTTTTAAATAAATAAAAAGTGACAGATCCTAAGAGCAACAAAGAAAAGCTTTCCTTTCCTGTCCTCAAATCTGAAGAGTGAATAACAGAACATATTTTATTTATATGCAAGAGAGAGATGTTAATATGTAATGTGCTACTAATTACAGCTTGCACGCTTTGAACCCAGAAACACAGTCCTGGCTTTGGGTTTCCAACCTCTAGGTGGGGCCTGGAGATCCCTCGGAATCACAGCTTATCTCCAGACTACCGAGATCAGTTCCCCTGGAGAGAATGGCTGCTTTCGAGGGTGGACTCTGTGGCATTATCTCCTGCTGAAGTCCTTCCCCTCCTTAAACCCTGCCCTTCTCAGGCTCCAAACCCAAATCTCCACAAATTGTCCAACCCAGAGTTGGCAACCCTTGTTGTCAGGGGTCATTTTGAGCAGGAACATGCCTTTGTTGTGCCTCTGAAACCAGACCACTGGCACTCGTGAAGGGGGGGGGGGGCGCCAGAATATTGGTGGGTGCATGGGGGGCGCCAGAATGGGGGGGGGCACCTAGTGTGCAATAAAACCTGGCAGCAACAAAATGGCTGCTGCAGGAGGTGGAGCCAGCCACAAAATGGCTGCCACTGTTTAACTCTAGTGACGCAGTGCAGATCCCTGTGCCGCGGGGGCAGCTGCTGCCAAAGCAACCTTTGTCAAATATCTGCACAGCTAATCCAGTCTCCAGTCTCCAGTCAGAGGCCTTGCTGGGCAAAAGCCCTTCTTGTCCCCCTTCTTTTAAATAGGGACACACCACCACCCCCGCTTTAAACAGACCACAAGAATGTGTACATTGTTTTGTGATATTTCTGATGACAGGAATCACATGACTTTTGTTTTCAGAATTTCTCTGTGGATTAAGGCTGCTGCTTTGCAGTTTCTGCCTGTATCAGTCACTCTCCTCCCTGTGAAGAGCTGAATGCCCTTTTGGCAAGTCTGAAAAGAGCCCCAGCGGGCGAAGGCAATTAGCAGCCCCCTAGGAAAAACTCCTCGGTCTTGCCCGGCAAGCAGCCTGGGCCACTGGGGTGAGGCTTGTCATGCTGTTCAGCAAACTGAGAAGCAGGGTGACATCACAGGGCCCTGAGGGGGGGGAGTGCCTGGACAGAGCACACAGCTCCATATTTGACACAGGGGGACAAACTGGAGTTGCCATCCACACCCACTTGCCAGGGCAGGTGCTTGAGTGGAAGGGAGGGTGTGAGGGAGGACCATGTGCACTGCCTTCCCAGGCCCCCCCCAGGAAAAAACCTGGGCCCGCCCCTGCTCCAGCCCACTGGCCGGCACGGTTGTTTCCTCTGCATAAATCCCATGACCCCAGACACAATCTTTCCAGGGGTGAGAAGGGGATGCAGGAACGAAGAGGAACACGGGCAGCCTTCAGTGCACTGATGGTGGCTGTTATGTCCGCTGACAGCCGCAAGGCGGCAGCGACATATAGCCCGCCAATAAGATCTCTGGCAGGAGTTTTAGGCCCGTTGATAGGGCTGGGAGAAGTCGAGGCTACTGTATATAGTTGGCCTCTTGCGGCCAGTATGCCATTACTGTTTTGTGTACCAATAAACTAGTGATAGCTATGTCGTTGTCTGTCTCCTCGACGCCGTGAACCAAGTACACAAAAGTGGCATCCGTGTCACTGGAGTTAGCGGGACTCCCTTCTAAACAAACAGGCACAGGATCGCGCTGAATGTGGCGTATCTACAATACCACAATACAAATGTGGACAAACACGACCTCAGCAGAGAACAAGTATAAAGGAAACAGTCCTGAGAGTCTGACCCACAAATCAAGCAGTTGACAAGTCTTGCAAAAAAATAGCCTTCTGTGTATTGCAGTCTAAAGTACTACAACATCACAAATAAATTCTACAAGTCATAAGAAAATCTCAGTGCAAAAATACATCATCCAATGTCATCTCCGGATTATATGCCAATGTTTCAAAACTGGATCTTCCTCAGGAAATATTAGAGTGGTACAAAAGTTCTCTTGCTCCTAAAGTGCTTTTCAATAAGCCATGAAAGATAATACATTCAGATAGGATGCTGATCTTAATATGTTCAGGCTCAGATATGCTGCTAAACTTCTAATGGCTCCCAGGTTATTTCTTTGCAAGTCTTGTTGACTGCTTGATTTGTGGGTCAGACTCTCATGATTGTTCCCTTTATACTGTATCTACAATACCACCAGCCTTGAGTCCTGGCAAGAAAGGTGGACTATAAGTAATGTAGAGCAGGGCTTTTTTTGTAGAAAAAGCCCAGCAGGAACTCATTAGCATAATAGGCCACACCCAACAGTAGGAACTCATTAGCATATTAGGCCACACCCCTGAAAGCACAGCTCCCTCCCAGGATCAGCTTCCCCAGGTGCCCCGCAGCTTGCAGGGTGTACGGGGAACCCAAGGGAAGGAAGGCAGTTTCTGGATCGGCTTCCCCAGGAGCCCCGCAGTTTAAACTGCCTTCCCTCCCTGGATCGGCTTGGCTTCCCCAGACGCCCCATGGCTTGTGAGGCACCTGGGGGACCTGAGGGGGGGGGCTGTAGGTGTGGCCAGCTCAGAAGCCAGCTGGAACTCCGTTCCTGTGCGTTCCTGCCCAAAAATAGCCCTGACGTAGAGACACCTGGGCTTTGCCTAAAAAATCCTGGGAACTGTGGCTTGGTGCAAGTGTTGAGAATCTGCTAGGGATCCCTACCTCCTCATACCAAGAAATACATTTCCCATGGTTCCCTGGGGTGAAAGAATGGTAGCCTGATCCTTAACAAAGGGCAGTGCTTGTGCACCAGCACTATCTCCTTTCCATAGGGCACCTCACCAGCGTATTGGTCCTGTACATATGGTTTCCCTTCCAAGGAAGGGTTGCCAAACTCCTGGGGCCTGGAGAGCTCACGATATTACAGTTGATCTTCAGCTGACAGACATCAGTTCTCCTGGAGAAAAACACTCCTTTGGAGGGTGGACTCCCTGGTGTTATACCTGCTGAGATCCCGCCTTCGCCCCAAGCCCCAAATCTCCAGCTGTTTCCCAACTCAGAACTGGCTATCCTGCCCCCTCCCCATTCTCACCAATTTATATTCCAGCTCGGAGAGCCGAAGGGCGAAGAAACTGAGTGGCTGCTGGATTTCTCATGCCAGATAAAATGTCAGATCTTGATCGGAAAGGAAAGGAGAAAACAAGAAACTCGGGGACCCTCTGGGCTTGCGAGTCAGGAGAAGTGGCAGCCTTTCCTCTCAGAGAATAAAATGTCCTAAAGTAAAGGACATGTCTTCGCAGCAGGTTCGGTCTCTTTGAATGGGTAAATCTATCACTCCCTCAGGGAAAGACTTGCCCTTGATCTTTGCATAATTTTAAATTATCTGTCCATTTACAAGCATTGTGACTGAGCACTGGGGGGGAAATCCAAGAATGGTAATACCGGATAAATGCTTTGAAGGGTGGCTTAATAATAAGACCCTGGGTGCCCCCTGGCCACTGGTGGGAGATACGGAGGTAGACGGGTTGCCATATCCAGGTTGGGAAGCTCCTGGAGATTTGGGGGTAGGAGGCTGGGGAGGACAGGGACCTCAGCAGGGTACAGTGCCACAGAGTCCACCCTCCAAAGCGTCCCTTTTCTCCAGGGGAACTGATCTCTGTAGTCTGGGATGTGCTGTAATTCCAGGGGATCCCCAGGTCCCAACTGGAGGGTGGCGTCCCTAAGCTCCTACCAGTCGGGCTCCTTACTGTGAAATTTGTGGATGAAATTACAGAGGCCAAAGTCCTAGAGAAACCTCTGATCTTGGAAATGTAAAGAAAAAAGTATTGGCTTTCGCTCACACCCACACACACGTACACACACTTCATGTCATTTCACAAATAAAGGAGTCATTAATAATTCCTGAGGTTGGAAAGGAGGGAGAAAGGCGTGAACTGAGTTTGACTTGGGCCCCGAGATATATTTGTTGGGGGAAATAATCAAAGTACTTAAATACTCAGAGGTTGCAATGGATCTTTGCTTCACTGGAGAGGAGGCATTTCTTTCTGTTTAAAAAAGCTTTATTTCTAAGGGTAAAAGGTACACAGGAAAGCTAAAATATAACAAAACCTATCTAGAGCTACATTTTTGCATCCTACTGCTACAGACACATGGTCACTCAACAATGAAGAATCCTCCTTCTTCTTGACCCCTAGAAGGAAATCACCTGAACACATTAACCAACCAGTGTTTACAAAACAGACCAGATTTCCTGGGCTTCACTAGCACTGGCTGTCTACCAGGTTTCCCTTCCAGGTCAGTCTACTCTAAACAATGCACTGAAGGTAAACAGATTAACCCTATAATGACTGGAACCTGGACCTTGCAACTCATACATTTCCAACAATGTTGCCTTGGGCCTTACCTCCAGATCTTCTCTGGCTCAAAAATCACCCCTCCACACTGGTTTTTCATCCATAGGAACAAGTTAGGGAATACTTGCATCTTTCCCGGGGGGGGGGGGGGAGGGCAGGGCAGGAAGCACCTTGGGAAGGGTGATTTTTGAGCTGAAAAACCATAGGAGGAGAAAAGATTCTGCTCAAAGATTCCTTGACTTTTAAATGAGAGGAAAGAATAATATAACACCACATAATATGAGTTTAATCAGGAACTGTAAAATGTTGAGTGTAGGGGTAAGGTATAGGAAAAGGCCTTCAACAGCAGACACAGGATTTAAGGGGATCTTGTTATTGTTTACATAGAGCAGATTCTTGATTTTGGGATACTCCAGTTTGGTGTTGTGGTTAAGTGCGCGGACTCTAATCTGGGAGAACCGGGTTTGATTCCCCACTCCTCCACTTGCATCTGCTGGATGACCTTGGGCAAGCCATAGTTCTGGCACAGCTGTTCTTGAAAAAGAGGAGTTTCTATCAGAGCTCTCTCAGCCCCACCTACCTCACAGGGTGTCTGTTGTGGGGAGGGGAAGGGAAAGGAGGTTTGTAAGCCTCTCTGAGACTTCCTTGGATAGTGAAGGGCAGGGTATAAATCCAATCTCTTCTTCTTCTTCTCTTTATCACAAGGGAAAGAAAGAAATGCAAATTCCTCTCATTGTACACCATTTGTCATTGATAGAAAAGCACTGTAAACCAAGGAAAATGACAAAATGGAATCACACTCTGTCCACCACAACCCTGAGACTGAATGCATTCAACCCATGCTGGTTTGTTGGGGTATTAACTTGTGTGACCCGTTTTTAAGTGTGATGCAATATATCCTCAAGGAGTTATTGTATGTGTAGGAAAACACGGAATATTGCAAAAATGATCCATGAATTTCACTTAGAATAAAATAATAAAAGATCACTGAAAGATTTCTGTAGCAAGGAAAAGATGCCTCCCTTTGAGAGTGTCTATGGCACATGAGTCAGATAATGGAAACATGTGTAGAATATTTAGGGTAGCCAACCTGCAGGTGGTTATATAATCCAGAGAGATCCACGGGAACAAGGTATAATTAAAAAAATACAAAACCTGTGAAATCATAACCATGACAACCTTGATACTTCAGTATTTTCTTATTATAGTGCACGTATCTCTACAACAGTACATACCTTAGTCGCAATAAATAATTCATTATCATTATCAATAGTCCATTCTTAACTATTCGTATGATGAATGAAAGTGCCTGTAAATGTTCTTTCCAAGATTAAAGTGCTTCTGCTGAAGGAAATAGTCTAATGTCCTTTGTCCTTTCAAATCCAGTGCTTGTGGATGATTTATGGACGTTCTAATGCAGCTTCTGACGGACCTGTTGACCTTTAATTCTGTTTCTCCTCAGCTTTCTCAAAGAGACAACAGAACAAAATCCATATATCCATTTATCATTTGGTGTAGTGGTTAAGTACGCAGACTCTAATCTGGGAGAACCGGGTTTGATTCCCCACTCCTCCACTTGCACCTGCTGGATGACTTTGGGCAAGCCATAGCTCTGTACCAGCTGTTCTCTCAAGGGCAATTGTCTCAGAGCTCTCTCAGCCCCACCTACCTCACAGGGTGTCTGTTGTGGGGAGGGGAAGGGAAAGGAGTTTGTAAACCGCTCTGAGACTCCCTTGTGGAGTGAAGGGTGGGGTACAAATTCAATCTCCTCCTCTTCCTCCTCATTTAAAGACAGACAAGAATTTAACAAGCACAGTTAATAGATCCAGATTGGGAAACTGCTGGAGATTTAGGAGTGGAGCCCGGAGAGGACAAGGACATCAGTGGGGCACAATGCCACATGGTCCATCCTCCAAAGCATCCATTTTCTCCAGGGGAACTGATCTCTGGAGATGAGCTGTCATTCCAGGGATCCCCAGGTCACACCTGGAGGCTGGCATCCGTACTTCAACCACCCTGCCAAATAGCATCTCTCAGTCACACCAATCATAATAGCCTTTGTGTCTTACTCTGCTGCTTTGGGTGGCCCTGAAGCAGCCAGAGTAAATGTAGAGATAAATAAGCTCTTTTGGGGATTTGAAACATATATTTTGTGCATTCATGTCTCAACCGGCAAAGGCAGCCACTACAAACACTGACATTTTTAATTGGGTGCTGGTGTTCGTTACTTAAATTGTCTTTCAAAGCGACAAGAGGGGCAACTTGAAATCACTTCATTCCATTCATGAAGTCTCAAGCTGTTGCTTTGATTTAAGCTCCCAAGACACCTCTCACCTCCAGATTCTTTCAATTAAAAAATAATTGGGCCAAATTCTTCTGCATCTGCCTCTCCATTCATGTGGAATAATCTACCTTTAGTGGTTCTGAGATTTGTAATGTTTAACAGTCCCAAGGCCTTGAAAAGGGCTACACGTGGCTGTGAGGAACTGTGAGATCTCCGTCCGTGGCAAAAGTTTCAATTTTAGCATCGTGGTTACTTTAGTAAAGGCAAAGCTGCTCCCAGGTGGGGGAGAGAAACTTCGAAGTTTTATTGGTACCTGTGTGTCGCATAGAGGAATTGATAGTTATCATGCTAATAGATCCCAAAGATAGCGTTCATCCCTCCGGTATCCTTTTGAGTCATGCTTTAGACAATGGAAACACATATGTGTAGCCATTTCAGCATCACTATGGAAGAAAAATGCCTGGAAAGCAGCAATGTCGCTGAGGAAATGGTGAGCTCTGTACTTCAGTCCACTTTAAAATCTCCCCCCACCCCTCCTGCTGGTTCCTATGGATTCAGCAGTGAGGCAGTCCTTGCTCAAAAGACCTCTGCTGCCAGAAAAATACAGGCTACAAACAAAACAGACCTTTTGCCTGCCCTCATCAAATGCGCAGGGGATGTTGGAAGAGACATTGCACAGTGTCTCTTTGTGCCAAGCACACCAGGACTCCAATCCAGAAGGGGGCAGTAGAGCTAGCAAGCTAGAGAGGTTTGTTTAATCAGATTCCTGTTCTTAGGAATGTCCTTCCTTCCTGCTCTTCCCGCGTCTTGTCTAACCTCCACAAGGGGGCCTGTCTACTTGAGGGACCGCCTTTCCCCATACATTCCCCGGCGGGCACTGAGGTCAGGATGGAATGAGCTCCCGAAAAACATCAGAGCCCTGAGGGACCTTTTACAGTTCCGCAGGGCCTGTAAAATGTAAGTCTTCCACCAGGCCTTCGACTAGGAGCCACCACTGACGAATGATATTCTTCTTAGCCTTCTTGCTTCATGCACACAGCAGATCTTGAGTATTTTAACAGCTACTGAGTAAACATGCATAGATTGCACTGTTAGATTGGGGAAAGGGTCCAATACCCCATTTCCTCAGGACCGCTGTTCTGATTGAAATCAGTGAGGCTGGAGCTGGTTTAAAGCTGCAGTGACTGTTCTTTAAGGGAAATCCAGTTGGGGTGGGGGTGTGCATTTGGCTAAATCCAAGCCAAAAAAAATCCCCCCCAAAATACCTTATCAGTATTTTCCAGCTATTCTTGCAGCTGGCTCAGTTTTGGCTATCTGAAATGGCCAAGCGTGAAAAATCCCAGATAGTCAATATTAAAGGGAATTTAAAGGGATTGCAGTCCCTTTTCTCCACTCCTTGGTCCAATCTTTTTGAAACTTGGGGGGGGGGGTGTTAAGGAGAGGAACATGTTGCAAATTTGGTGTCTCTACCTCAAAAACAAGCCCCCCCCCCCCCGAGCCCCATAACCCCCAGATCAATTCTCCATTGTACACTATAGGGACCATTATAGTCAATTTTTCTGACTCCATGATACCCTATAGTCAATGGTCAATGGTCCTCATAGGCTATAATGGAGCCAAAAAATTTCAGGGTTCCTGAAGATTTACCGAATCCGAATACCATACTACTACTGGGATTCAGGAATATCGGGAAATACTGATAATTTTTTTTTGGTTCAATTTACCGGAACCTGAAAAATAGCGATCTTTTTTTTTGTACACCCCTAGTCAGAAGTGGGAAGAGCAGGAAGGAAGGACCAACCTACCTTTCTCTATCTTCAGCTTTCCCACTCCACCCCCCTCCCCCGCAGCTCTACCTAGGAAAATTACACTTTCTCCACAGTGGGGACTAAAGCAGGGAGGGGAGGGAGGGAGGGGGTGGCCATGGGTGGCTGCTCTTCGGTCCAGTGGTGTCACTAAGAATAGTGCTGCTTGCAGTTGCCCTCTGCTCTTCCCTAGCAGCAGCCTGAGTGCTATCCAACCTGGGGGTTCCATCTCCCAGCACTACGTATTTTTTTTCTGTTTTGGATTGTCTCATTACCTGGTTTACAAGGTAAGAGTTAATCAGAAGTGGTTTACCATGGCCGTCTTCTGTGCAGTACTAACCAGGGTTAGCTATATGTGTCAAGCTCAGGCCTTGCTTGCCACAGAATGCTGTCTAGCCAAACTCACGGTCTGTTGCGTTATTATTTAGGGGTTAACTACTTTCTCAGAAGTGTTTATTCCACTGTTTTCATTCCCACTGCTGTTTATCTTCTCTGCTAGAGTAGGAGGGCGAGTGGATGTGTGTGTGAATGTCTGTTTGAGCTTGCATAGCCCCTGAGAGACCCTGGGAGCCATGTTCCCTCTAAGCCGAGTTAGTGTGAGCCAGCTCACATTTTTTAGCCTCCAGCTCACACATTTTTGTCTTAGCTCAGGAAGGACAGCTCCAGAGCAAACTAATTGATGCAATAGCCAAATCGCTTGCTCACAACCTTGATGCCAGTAGCTCACCAAGCAGAATTTTTGCTCACAGGACTCCACAGCTTAGAGGGAGCGTTGCCTGGGAAGTGTAGGGCGCGATCATACGCACCCATTTGCGACACAAGAAGGACGATTCTCCGCCGGCTCAAAGTGGCGTGATCACACAAGCACATCTGGGAAGCATCCTGCAGCCGGTGTCGAAGTGTTGCAAACCACTTTGAGCCAGTGGGGAATCGGCTTATTTAGCTACCAGTGAAAAGGCAGTCTCAAATGGTTTGCAACGGCCCAGAACTGACCTTTCCTGGTGTGACCGCGCCAGCGCAAACAAGTGGTGTTGGGGAGTGGGCTTTTTGGTTTTTTCCCCTCCTCCCATCCTGGTATGCGCATCATTGAATGATCCCGAGGGTGGAGAGGCAAGTCATTGATCCCTTGTAGAAGCAGATAAGCGCACTGAAAACGGCAAAAAAACCTCAAACCAACTCGCCCGCGGCTGCGTGTGATCACGCAGCGGCGGTTCGCCCTCACAGGTCCATGGACCTGTGTGATCCCACAAAAGCGGCGCAAATTGCGCCGGCACAAATTTGTGTCACTTCCCGTCTGGCTTATCTTGCTCGTGTGGACGGGGCCGTATGATCTCAGCATCCGGCATGACCTTGTAATGCAGGGAGCTTCTAGATAATGCTCATTTGCAGGTGCTGGGGGCAGCCAGAAGGGCAGGCTTAGATCTTTGGTGGGCTGACTGCAAATATCGCATGGGGGGAGGGTGTCCTGGTTTTGGTAAAGGGTCAGACCTGGCCTCTGGAGGCCAGTTTCGACACAGAATCTGTCTATGCTTGGAATCTCTCTAGCTCTCAATAAACAAATCTTGCTGCTACATGAGTGTTGTGGGAGTGATTGCATTCAGGACTTGACATAATGTCCGCTGCCATTGTCTATAATACTCTGCCAGTATCACCTTCCACGACTGCTGCTGCCCAGAAGCTGCCCTTCAAGAACGGCCATTGATCCCCAAAGTGGGTGGAGACATCTTAGTCTGGTGTCTTAGCTCAGACCATTCCACCATGAGTGACTCTCTTAGGAGTTCAGCCTCTTGTCAGAGTCTTACAATATTGCTCTCGGCTTTGCTAACACACAGAAATAGAGCTCAAAGGGACCTCAATGGTCATGTAGTCCAACCACCTGCACAACGCAGAAAATTCACAACTACCTCCCCATTCCTCCAGTGACCCTTGCTCTGTGCCTAGAGGAAGGCAAAAAAAAAAACACCCCTCCAGGATTCCTTGGCCAACCTGGCCTGGAGGAAATTCCTTCCTGACCCCAAAGAGGCAATCAGCATTACCCTGGGCATATAAGAAAGGGCCACTAGAGCCAAGCACTGGCTCATCCCTTCCTGCCCTCCTCATGATCTGCCGACATTCACAGAAACACACACCAACCCCCTCACCACATTGTGGCCAAGAAGGGGAGATCTCCCATATCCCATCTATTTCAACCCTCAATGGTTTTTCTGCAACACCGTCTTTGGAAACTGAGCCTGACAGCAGGAATGACTGAGGAGCTTATTCATGAGTTGCCACTTTTGTAACCCATAATTCTGCCTAGGTGTTTTATCACTCATTTATCGGTCCATGCTATTTTTTAAGGAGGGTGAGTGGACACCACAGGATGCCATCAAAGGCAGAAGAATCACCTCCAGCTCGATATTGGTGGAGCCTGGAAGGAAGGAGGGCTCTGCTGGCTTTGGGGTCACCAGGGAGCTTGGCTCTAGGGAGGCTTCACAACGGACAACCAAGGCGGTCCAACAGGAATGGAAAAGATGAGAGGTAAAAGTTCACAGGCAAGACCTGTCTGTTCAGACTTCTCTTGAGCAGTCAATGCTCTGCTCTCGCCTTGTTTCCCCACACGTTGCTCCGCACAAAATATTCTGGGTCTTGATGGCCTTTTCCATGTCCTTCTGCTCCTCCGTCACTCTGCAAGCCGCTCAAGGGGGCTGCTTCTTTGCACACCCACACACCTTTCAGGCCAGTGACGGAAGTTGCGTTCAGATGGGCAGCTAATCCTGCTGTTGGCCTGGCTGTAATTTGATCTCGATCTTTTAAATCCAGCATTGCACAACCAGACAGCTCCCCCGTAAATTGCTTTACCGCCTGTGACTCTGTGGTGGATTGTCTAGACGGCATCCACAGTAAGGAGCCGTGTGGTCGGCTTTTTTAAAAAAAATTCTGTTTGTGCATGTGCATATCTGCATGTGTGTATATGTGCATATCTGCTACGGGCTGATTGTGCTCTGGTGGAATGACCTGACAGTGGAAAGTTCGGCATTGGCCCGTTGGCCAGCTTTAGACCAGACTTTAAGCACTATCTTTTAAGTACAGATCCCCAGCGGGGATCAATGGGCTACTAACGAAAGCGGCACGATTCCCAGATGTTGAGGTCTGGATGTGCACTTTAAATCCGCCAGGCACTTGTGCCTGGCGCAGCTCAAAAGAGCTGTCTGAATGCACCCAGAGACTGATTTGTGCTCCCTTAATTTCTAACCCAGACTGCACTACACAGACAGCCGGCATCCCACATCTGGAAGACTGGACACTTCTGTCCCAAAAGATTCCACTTCTCCTCTGTCCTATTTCCCCATTCCCCCCCCCCCCCCATTTGCACCTTTGGCTTAAAAAGTAACTTCTGCTTCAAGCTGCAGTAGCTCTGATCGATTTGCTGTTGTTGCACTGTTTGTCTGGATAAGGAATGTGCTGTTTGTTTGTGCTTCGATTTAGTATTCGCTGATATTTGATGACAAGCCCCTCCCCCCCACACACACACTCTTGTACCAAATCTCTAAAGCTTCAAATCTGTTTCCTGACATCATTTTCCTGCTGAAACTTGCTACTTTCAGATGCCTCTTGAGGTAAAAGATCTCAGTTTTCTGGGACACAAAAGCTTAGACCCAGAATTAAAATTTGCTGGTCTTAACTGTTATTCTATTGCTTCAGACTACTGGTTCCCAAAGTGGGCAATACTGCCCCCTGGAGGGTGCTGGAATGATCCAGGTGGGTGGTAGGAGCCTTGGGTGCAATTGGGGGGCGTTGAATAAAAATAAGGGGGTGGTGGAAGCATAAAGAAAGAAGAGTCCAGAACCTATCTAAAGCAGCTGTTTCCTGATTTCTCCTGGTCTTCCCTGGGATCAGAGAGGGAGGTGGAGAGGGGTCCCGACAGCCAATCACAGCCATGGATTTGCAAATTGCCAATGCATGTGCACCCTTGTAAGGCTGGTGTTGCTGCTGGGCTCTTGTGTGGTGACTGTTGGCCTCTGGCTTCAGGCCTTCAGCTGCTGCTGCTCTGTGCCTGCCTGGCTGCATGGATCGTCGATTCTACCTGCCTATTTTTGTCCACTCCTTGAAGGTAGATTTCTGGGGGGGGGGGGATGACACTGAGTGATTTTTTTTCTGAAAAGGGGGCGGTAGGCCAAATAACCTCTGCTTCAGACCAACACAGTGACCCACCTGAATCTAGCAGCGGTCTTAAGACCACTTTCCTGGAAGGAAGCCCCACTGACTGAAATGGGACTTACTCTGGGTAGGCATGTTCAGGAATGCTCCCTTCTTTATACATACTTCGATGTCCTGGCTATCCAGAAATGAAAATCCAGACCCCAGATTTCTGCAAGAGGGGGGGCATGAGGAAAGAGCCAGAACGCCTTGGAGAGCCACTTCCCACCCAGTCTCTCTCCAAACACAGCATGTAGCCTAATCGCTCCCAGTCAGTGGCCCTAGAAGCAGCGAGAGAGAAGGAACAGCTTGTCTCAGCAGATGGTTACTGGTTTCTTTCTCTCTGTGCCTTTAATGCATGACTTGGAAGAGGCAATTTTGGGGGGACTGACAGAGCACTGCTGAGGCCTGCCAGGACTAAATTCCCACAGATTCTTCCGAGCTCCATTGGCTCGCTGGAAATATGCAAATAACTGTGGGTGGGTGTGGTCTTCCCTAGATTGCCTGTACATGTTGATGCCTTTTCCCTCTGCTCTGAGCACTTTCCAGTCAGCCCCCCCACACACACCTAGAACCAGCTCTGCCCCAGACAAGGGACTCCTTGAAGGAAACGCACTGGGTGCAAAGTTTATGACTGTGCTCTGTGTGTGAAAAGAAGCTGTTGCCATCCCTGCAAGTCTAAAAGGAGAAAAAGAAGACAGTCCACAGAGTATCTCTTACTAGGATTGTTTGTCTGGGGCAGGGCTGGTTCCAGGTTGTGTGGGGCCCTGTCTGGAAAGTGCTCAGCCCCCCCCCCCCATGCTCACTACTGGGCCCCCCCTCTTGCCCACTCCCCACATGCCCCCTCCTGCCTGTGTGTCCTTCCTCTGTCCACTTGCAAGCTCTCCCACCCAAGCCCGAAGCCCTGAGGAGGCTCACAAGGGCAACGTCCCCTCCCCAATGTGCCCTGCCCCTCCCTCTCCAGGAAGGAGCCTGGACACTTGGGCTGTTTGTGGCCCTGCGGGGAGGGCAAAGATGGTGATGGTGGCCATGACAGCTTTCACTGGCTAGGCAGGGAGAGGGGGGCTGTACCGCAACAAGCATGGGAAGCTTGAACCCTATCCTGGGGGCTGGAGAGGGCTGGGGGGTAGGGGCAGCCAATCCAGCCATTTAAGGGCCACCCCGCCCTGGGCTGCCCTTTTGGCCATGTGAGTTTTTGTTCACCACCAGATCTCCAGCTTCCCCTCATCTCTGGGACAGCTAGGCCCGAATCCCAGAAGGTAGACGACAAGCTCCAAGTGGATTTCAAGTGGCGCTACCAGTGAGTCCCAGGCGGGCAGCTTCTGCAAGGGGAGAGTTGCATTGTGCGCCACCCACAGCAGCCTCGTCCAACTCTTCCTGCCCCTTCACAACTTACTTCTGCTCAGTGGAAGCATAACCAAGAAGGAAACAAAATGCTGGTGAAGTGATTTGCTTTGCCTGTTTGACCAGAATGTGTGCAGTCCGTGGTTAGATTTTTTTTTTTTAGCAAGATCTTTCCCATTGGAGCTCTTTGTCTGTTTTACTTATTTTTTAAATTGGCCATTTTGTATACCATTTTGAGTTTTTATACCATTCTCTTCAATCTAGGGTTTACCCCCTTCCTCCAAAAAAGCATACTGAGAAACACAGAAAGGGAAAATACAGAACTAGGTGCTTTAGGGCTCAAAATATGGGTGAGGATGGATTGCAGTTTCCAACCAGGTGGAGGAGAAAACAGCCTCGTGAACAGGGAGAACTGGTCCAGCAGTGGTCCGTTAACCTTTTTTTGCTCCAACTTCTGCTTTGTAGTGGAAAAGTAATTATTTGAGAGTTTAATAAGCTTGCTGGTCTCCAGTTCCACTAACTGAATATTTGGAAAGCATCCAGCATTCTTTTGACTCCTTTTGTAAAGGTTGGCTTTAGGAGGAGGAGGAGGAGATTGGATTTATACTTCACTATCCATTTATACTTCACTACTCAAGGGAGTCTCAGAGCGGCTTCCAAACTCCTGTCCCTTCCCCTCCCCACAACAGACACCCTGGGAGCAGTGTTCCCTCTAAGCTGAGTTAGTGTGAGCTAGCTCACAGTTTTTTAGCCTCTGGCTCACATATTTTTGTCTCAACTCAGGAAGGATGGCTCCAGAGCAAACTAATTTATGCAGTAGCCAAATTGCTTGCTCATAGTTTTAATGCCAGTAGCTCACAAAGTAGAATTTTTGTTCACAAGACTCCATAGCTTGGAGCATTGCCTGGGAGGTAGATGTGGCTCAGAGAGCTCTGACAGAAACTGCTCTTTTTCAAGAACAGCTGTGCCAGAACTACGGCTTGCCCAAGATCATCCAGCAGGTGCAGGTGGAGGACTGGGGAATCAAACCCGGCTCTCCCAGATTAGAGTCCACACACTTAACCACACCAAACTGGCTTTAGGTCTACCTTCCCCCCCCCCTCCCCCAAAAGAGCGCAAATAAGCATTCAGAAACTGAACTGGATGAGTTTGTCCACACTTTGGCTCTCCTGAGGAAGGCCAAGCAGGAAGGGGCCGTGGCTCAGTTGCAGAGCATCTGCTTGGCATACCGAAGAGCCCAGGTTCGATCCCTGGCCCTCAAAGTGCCCATTTGGCTTGTCTTTGTTTAAGATTTGTTTGTTCAGTAGTTAGCAAAGTAAGTAGTTATTTGATTATATATAACAGTGGGAAGGGCACCTACTGGGCGCATAGGTGGGTCCTGGTTTCCAAACCTGGGCATCTCCAGGGCTGCTCTCCACCAACAAAAATTTTTTTTTGCTATGGCCCTGCTCGCTTCCCCCTGCCTGCAGTTGCAGCTGCCCACCCCAGCTGCATGCCCATTCCAGGAGGGTGCCTGCCGGGTGGCTGGGGCAACTCGGAGTGCTACTGCCATGGCCACCAGGGACTCTGATGCGTTGACCGTCACACACAGGACTTGCTCCAGAAGCCCTGGCCAGAACATGCGGCCGGGAGCAGAGGAGGCAAAGCACTCACAAGCAGGCTGTGGAGGGCTGGCAGCGCAGGTGCCAGGACCCATGGCTTCTGCTGGGGCCTGCTGCCACTGCTGCTGACTCCTTGCCCCCCCCCCCATCTCCTCTGATTGGCTGTGCTGACACCAGCCCTGGACTGGAGACAAATAGGGGTGGGGGCTACTGCCTACTCCAGAGGAGGTTTTCATTGGAAACTCTGGGAGTTTACAATACCTGAACCCATTCAGGGCTTATTGTTAAATACTGCATTAATTCTGAGTCAAAGGGATCTTGTTCTAAGGACTACAGAAGAAGAAACACATGAAAGGCCCCATCTGCCTGATGAACAGCGGTGTATAATTTTAAATCCTGCAGGAAAAATTCCATAACCTGAAACACAAAAGCCAGGGAAAGATGGGAACTTAAGAATGGGCCCTGTTTGGCCAGACCCAGTGAGGGTCCATCCAGTCCAGCCTCCTGTCTCACACAGGGGCCAGTCAGTTCCTCCGGAGGGCCAACAGCAGGACAAAGAAGCCGAGGCCTTCCCCTGATAAGAACATAGGGTTGCCAAGTCTGGGTTGGGAAATACCTGGAGACTTTGGGGGTGGAGCCAGGAGAGGGTGGGGTTTGGGGAGGGGAGGGGCCTCAGTATAGTACAATGCCATAGAGTCTACCCTTCAAAGCAGCCATTTTCTCCAGGGGAGCTGATCTCTGTCAGCTGGAGATCAGTTGTAAAAGCGGGAGATTCCCAGGCGCTGTCTGGAGGCTGGCAACCCTATAAGAACATCAGACCAGTGGTGCAGCTAGTCCAGCCTCCAGTCTCACACAGTGGCCAACCAGTTCCTCCAGAGGGCCAACAGCAGGGCAAAGAGGCTGAGGCACAATTTTATAAACCTCTATCATGTCCCCCCCCCCACTCCAGTTATCTCTTTTCTAAAATGAAAAGTCCCAGACACTTCAGCCTTTCCTCATCGGGAAGGTGCTCCAACCCCCTTAATCATCTTGGCTGCCCTCCTCTGTACTTTTTCCAGCTCTGCAATGTCCTTTTGGAGATAACAGTGGCTAGAACTGTACACAGTATTCCAAATGAGGCTACACCATAGACTAACTATCAGAAGTGAAACTGAAACCACAGCACCGATATTTGCTACCCCCAAATAGCTCCAAGTGTTCTAGAACCTTATAAAGAGTGGCAGCTCCACAAGACCCCTCAGCAAGCCATCAAAGGGGTGGAAGGCGAATTACTCATTTGACTGCCCTGCTGGAATGTGTCAAATGCCTTCTAAGCATCCGTTACTGAAAGGTAAATACACTGCAGGCACAAAAGGCCTTCCCTGGAAATTGTTTTCTACCCATGTCCGTTATTGCTTAAAAGACGTCACGGGAGGGACAGTATAATTTTTTAAAAGCTAGCTATTTTAATATTTACAGCTTCCTGCTATTACGTTTTTAAAAGCTGCAACATTCTTAGTATTTGGGCATTCGGCAGTTCAAGACCCGAGTGCCGCGTGTGACGGAGTGAGCTCCCGTCTGGCCCCAGCTCCTGCCAACCTAGCAGTTCGAAAGCAAGAAATTGCAAGTAGATAAATAGGTACCGCTTCGGTGGGAACATAACAGCATTCCGTGTGCCTCGGCGTTTAGTCATGCCGGCCACATGACCATGGAAACATCTTCGGACAACGCTGGCTCTTCAGCTTGGAAACGGAGCTGAGCTGAGCACCACCCTCTAGAGTCAGATTCGACTGGCTTTCAAGCAAGGGAAACCTCTACCTTTATCTTTTCTAGTCCAGTCCTATAAAGGGAAGGGGCTGTGCCTCAGTGGTGGAGCATCCGCTTGGTGCGCAGAAGGTCCCAGGGTGAATCCCCGGCACTGCCAGCTAAAAGGCCCCGGGCAGCAGGTGATGTGAAAGACCTCTACCTGAGACCCTGGCGAGCTGCTGCCGGCCTGAGTAGACGATGCGGAGCTTGATGGAGCAATGGGTCTGATTCAGTCTAAGGCAGCTTCATGTGTGTTCATCGATGTTACTTAACCCCCATTAGCTTCAGTGAGCTACGCTTCTCAGGGCCTAAGAGAACAGTTGGATCCTATGTATGTTTACCTGAAAGTAAGCCTCAGTGAGTCCAGTCACTCTAGTCAGCGCGACTAAGAGACTGGGATTAATTTCGGATTCCACTTGTGCCCAGCCCGATCACCAAAATACAATCCAGTTAACAAAAACCATGTGCGTGTTCATTTACCATGTCACAGCCCTGGTACTCCTTGAAGGTCTCCCATCCAAATACCAGTCAGAGGTGACCAGTTAAGTAACATCGGTGAAGACACTGGAAGCTGCTGCGCACCCAACATCTGGCGAGACGAGGATCGCCTGGGCCCCCCAGGTCAGGACCACATCCGTGCCGCCATCCCTCCAGACACGCCCTTTCGGAGCTCCCTGAGCCACAAGTTCAGCCCAGTGTTCTTCCTTTGGTGATGGGAAACTGGAATGGGAGTCTTAAGTTTTTTGCCTGCTTTTTAATGGAACTAGAAATGTCTGATCCTTTTGCCTCCTCTGAAAGTATAACACAGCAGAGATATTTACAAGCAAAGGTGGGAATGTTGCACACCGCTATCATCTTTGAAAAAGGGAAGCATTTTGTAAACCCGTAACCGGACAGCCTGGTAGTGAATACTGTCAAGGGAAGACGACGTTATAATTACTAACAGGCGTTTCAGGAGCAGAAATGAGAGCCGGCTGCATTTGCCTCTTGGGGGACGCAAAGGAGGTGGTCTGCTGCACAGAACACGGTGGTGGCATCTATCAAAAGCCGGCCCACTGCTAATGCAGGGCCCACGGGGCCCAGTCCCCTAACGTCTCTTTCAGGGCCTCAACCTGGCTTCTCCTCCCGCAGAGCTCCACAGTAGCTACATGCCTGTTGGTGAAATGGGCTGCATAGGATCAGAGGTCCGATCTCACAGACATATAATTTCTGCCCCCCCTGAGCAAAAACGAGGGGCCCCCCAGATAAAAAGGAGACCCAGACTTGCCAAGGGGAAGCAACGGTTCAGCGCTGCCCAGTCATGTTTCTTCACAGCTAAATCCCACAGTGCTCAACGGGGCTGACTCCACGGGAACAATGCCCGGGTTTGCATCCTTAAATCTGCTCGTTGAAGTGAACCTCTGAGGGGCACAATCCAGTCGGAATCTGCCCTGTAGAAGAACTCTCCTCTCCTTCCCAGGGGGGCTTCCCCAGGAGACACCCCCCCCCCCAATTACACTCGACCCTTCTTCTCCCAGTTGCTCAGTTCAGAGAGGGCTGATTTCCAGTCCACAATGACTCCATCACCATTCTGCTTATTTTGTCTTCAGGAACACCCCAGAAGGGAGCAGTGGCCAGATGTTGCTGGGCAAGAAGAAGGGGGGGGGGGAGTCCTCACTGATCCAGACCAGACCCCTTTTGGGGTTTTCTGCGCAAACCCCAAATCCCACAGCTGACAGGCCTGGGGGGGGGGGGGGGAGGTGCCCACCACTGTCCTGTTCCCGTCCCCCCAGTTGCCTTCCCTGCCAGTGGACCTCAGTTGCCCTGGGGGCTGTAGGGTTGGCACACACACACAGGCACACACACGCCCCCAGAAGGGGATGTGGGGGGGTAGGGTTGCCTTCTCCAGGTTGGGAAACTCCTGGAGATTTGGGGCGGTGGAGCCTGTGGAAGGCACCGACCTCCGTGGGGCAGAGTTCCACAGAGTCCTCCCTCCAAGGCAGCCGTCTTCTCCAAGGGAACTGATCTCTGCAGGCTGGAGATGAGGTGTAATTCCAGAGGGGGTTCCCCGCTCCTCCCTCCCAGAGGCTGGCGTCCTTAGGGGGCTGCCCAGCCTTGCGCCTGACCGACCCCCGCCCCTTCCTCGGCCGGTCAGAGCAGCCCCTGGGGGGTGAAGGGGGGCCGGGCGTCGAGGGAGAGGTCCAGCTGGCAGTCGGTGGCCTGGGGCGACCTGGCTCCTGTCCGCAGGGCGGGCTGGGCGGCTCCGTCGTCGCTGGGCGGCTGCGGGGGCGGCAGGAGGGGGTCCTGGTGGTGGTAGGAGAGGAGCTCGCGGCTGAGGTGGGCCGTCTCGACGGGTGTCGGGGAACAGCGGCGGCCGCAGCCCAGCACCCTGGAGAAGACCTTGCGGAAGTCGGCGTTGCAGGCGTAGATGACGGGGTTGAGCGAGGAGTTGGCCCAGCCGACCCAGACGAAGACGTCGAAGGTGGCGTCGCTGACGCAGGGCGGGCGGGCGCCGTCGGGGCCGGCCGGGCAGAAGGGCACCAGGCAGTTGAGGACGAAGAAGGGCAGCCAGCAGCAGACGAAGACGCCCATGATGAGGGCCAGCGTCTTGAGGACGCGCGTCTCCTTGCGCAGCAGCGAGGCCCCCAGCACCGGGCCCGAGGGCGCGCACTCCGGCGGAGGGCTGCTGCGGCAGGTCCGGGCGTGCTCCGCCGCCCGCTCCAGCGACGAGATGCGCCGGATCTGGCCCTGGGCGATGCGGTAGATGCGGCTGTAGGTGACCAGCATGACGGCCACGGGGATGTAGAAGCTGATGAGCGAGGAAGAGACGGCGTAGGCGGGGTTGAGGCTGGCGTCGCAGCGCCGGGGGTCGGGGGCCAGGGCGGGCGCCGGGGGCCCCTTATGCCAGTCCAGCTGGACGGGCAGGAAGGAGACGAGGAGGGCGAGGGCCCAGGCCAGGCCGATGATGGCCAGGGCTAGGCGGGGGGTCATCTTGCGCTGGTAGTGGAAGGGGCTGGAGATGGCCCAGTAGCGGTCCAGCGAGATGAGGCAGAGGTTGAGGATGGAGGCGGTGGAGCACATGATGTCGCAGGCCACCCAGGGGCGGCAGAAGGCCTCGCCGAAGGGCCAGTAGCCCGCCACCTCGGCCGCCGCCTTCCAGGGCATGACCAGCAGCGCCACCAGCAGGTCCGAGACGGCCAGCGAGGCCAGGAAGAGGTTGGTCACCTTGGCGCGCAGGTGGCGGCAGCCCACGATGGCCCCGCACACCAGCCCGTTGCCCAGCAGCGTCCACAGCACCAGCAGCGACAGCAGGCTGCCCGCCGCCGCCGCCCGCGCCGACGACGCCCAAGCCCCCGCGCCAGAGGGGCCCGACGGCGATGCCCCGCCGCCCGCCGTCGCCGCGGCAGCCGCCGCCGCCGACACCGCCTCCCAGCGCCAGCCCGGCGCCGCCGTCGGGGCGCCGCCGCCCTCGGGCTGCCACGGCGCCGTGCCGTTCTTGCCCCAGGGCGACGGGAGCATGGCCCTCCTCCGCCGCCCGGCGGGCGTCCTCCCCCATCGGCGCCCGGCTCAAGGCTGCCGACCGCGCCCCGCTGCCGCCGCCGCTGCCGCCGCCTCCTCCTCCCGCGCGGCTCTCATGGCGACGCCCGCCCCATCGGGGCGGCGGCTGCCCTAGGCGAGGCTCAGGGGGCGGCGGGCCGTCGGGCGGCGCTCTCGGGGGTCCCCGCGGGACGCATGCTGCCTCCCGTCCGCTGCCCGCCTGCTTGCTTGCGAGGCGCCTCCTCTGCTGTGCATCATCGCGCGCTCCTCTGACCGGCTGGCTCCGCCAGGCGTCGGGCAAGCATGCTCAGTGCTGCCGGCGCCCCGGCGGAAGCGAAGCCAGAAGACGAGCGGGTCCTCCTCTTTCAGACGTGCGGCGGGAGCTCCGTGCTCCGGGCGCCTTCTCTTTCAAAGGGCAGGCAAGAGAGTCCCCGCCCCCCGCCCGCCCGCCTGCCAGCGAAGGTTTCCGAGCCCACAGGGAGGTCCGGACCCCGTCCGGGTTCCCCGCGCGTGTCTGCTGCTCTGGCCGTCCCCGCGCCTCCCGCCTTCCGGGCCCCAGAAGAGGGGCAGGCCGGGGCTCGACCTTGCCTGGAAGGCACCTCTGCTGCCGAAGGAAACGCGGCCTGCCTGCCTGCCTGCTTGCAGGGCTGCGCAAGAAATCCGGCCGGTTGCTCCTGATTCAGGATGATCCGCAGCGGCTGCGGACGCCGGACTCCTCCCGGTGGGACCACCTGGGGATCCCCCGGAAGGACATCTCCTCTCCAGACAGCCGAGACCAGGGACCCTGGAGAGAATGGATGCCCCTCCCCAGGCGCCACCCCCAACCCGACCCCACCCCACCCCTCCACTCCGCCCATGGCGGCGGGGGGGGGGGGGGGCTGGCAATCCTAGTTCTGAGCGGGGGGGGGGGGTTTGGGGGCAGTGTTCCCTCTAAGCTGAGTTAGTGTGAGCCAGTTTGCTGTAGTGGTTAAGTGCGCGGACTCTAATCTGGGAGAACGGGGTTTGATTCCCCACTCCTCCACTTGCACCTGGCTGGATGACCTTGGGCAAGCCATAGCTCTGTACCAGCTGTTCCCTCAAGGACAGCTTGGGAAAGAGTTCTCTCAGCCCCACCTACCTCACAGGGTGCCTGTTGTGGGGAGGGGAAGGGAAAGGAGATTGGAAGCCACTCTGAGACTCCCTTGGGTAGTGAAGGGTGGGGTATAAATCCAATCTCTTCTTCTTCTTAGCCTCTGGCTCAGACATTTTTGTCTCAGCTCAGGAAGGATGGCTCCAGAGCAAACTAATTTATGCAGCAGCCAAATTTCTCACTCACAACTTTCATGCCCAGTAGCTCACAAAGTAGAATTTTTGCTCACAAGACTCCACAGCTTAGAGGGAACATTGGTTGGGGGTCAAGAAGGAGAAGAGATTGGATTTATACCCCGCCCTCCACTCCCCAAGGGAGTCTCAGAGTAGCTTACAAATTCCTTTCCCTTCCCCTCCCCACAACAGACACCCTGTGAGGTTGGCGGGGCTGAGAGAGCTTTGACAGAAACTGCTCTTTTTCAAGAACACTTCTGACAGAATTATGGCTTGCCAAAGGTCATCCAGCAGGTGCAAGTGGAGGAGTGGGGACTCAAACCCGCTTCTCCCAAATTAGAGTCCGCACACTCCCTTCTGGCTGTTGGGAGGAGGCCCCGGAGTCCGGTCCCTGCATCTCCCCCCAGCGTTTGCTTCCTTCCCCTTCAAGGACCAAGGATTAGCCTCTGGTGAGCCAGCCATATTCAGGGTGTCCGGAGGACTCTTAGGTGGGCAGTGCAGCCCCCCCCCCCCGGGTCCAGAGCTGCCCATTTTGTCTGCATTTTGGAAGGGCCCACTAGGGTTACCAACCTCCTGGAGTTGTCCCAGAATTACATCTTCATCTTTAACTGCTCTCCAGACTAAAAAGATCAGTTCCTCAGGAGGAAAAGGCAGCTTTGGAGGGAGGACTTCATGGCACATCTTGCTGAGCTCCCTCGCCTCCCCTCCCCAAATCTTCCCCTCTCCAAACTCTGCCCTCAGATTTCCAGGGATTTCTCAACTGAGAGTTGGCAACCCTAGGAACTACTGCGAGTGCGTGTGCGAGGAAACAGCAGGGTCCCTCCTTCTCTTTGCATGCATTTTGGGGTGGAGAATATTCCTCCTGGGGCCCTGATTCTGGGCTTCTTCCTCTCCTCTCTAGAGGCTGTTTGGGCCTGTGTCTCCTGCTCCTGCCTCTCTTGGTCTGCGGCCTCCCCTCTTCTCCCCCTCCTCACATGGCTGTGGGGTTCCCTGATGCAGCCTGGGGGTACGCGGCAGGTCTATCGTCTGGCAAGGTCCAAGACCCTTCCTGCAAGCAACTCAGAAGACCCGTGCAGATGATCCCCGCCCCACATGTTGACTCCCCACGTGGGAAGGGAGAATGGGTTTGAGTGTGCTGAGCCCCCACCTGTGTGCAATCGCAAACTGAGCTTGGGGAGGAGCTGTGGCTCTGTGGAAGAGCCTCTGCTTGGCAGGCAGAAGGTCCCAGTTTCAAACCCCAACATCTCCTGTTTAAAAGGATGGGGCAGGAGGTGATGTGAAAGACCTCTGCCTGAGACCCTGGACAGCAGCTGCCAGCCTGAGTAGACAATACTGACCTTGATGGACCCAAGGGGGTCTGGTTCAGTATAAGGCAGCTTCCTGTGTGTCTGAGGGGAAGAGAGACCAGACTCCCAAAGGGGGCCAAGCTGGCCCTGGTGTTCCACAGAGTCTCTTGGGAATGCGCCACACACTCTGAGCCTGAGAAGATGCTGTGGGACTGACTCCTTGGCCTGCCTTTTTGTCTCAACAGCAAAGGTGGACATTGCCACACCTGGCAGGTGGGAGTGCCTCTGGGCCCAGCACGCCACGGGAGGGGCCACGGGAGAAGCCCTCAAGTGTGCCGTGACAGGAGAAAGGTGACGGGCCAAAACTTGACAGCGGTGTGAAGAGAGACTAGGCAGTTGGGTGACCCATCTGGCCACCCTGAGTGCATGTCATGGTTCCTTTCCTCTTCCACCAGTGGATTTGGGCTGGCCATTCATTGCAGTCCTTGGAGCTCTTCCTTAGAACTACATTTGAAGTGACTGGAAGTCAAACAGTCGCGGGTTGCTGAGAAAATTAAAGTTTCTGTGGAGGGCGAGGGATCGGTCTCTTTTTATTTGCGCAAGACTTGCCCTTGGAGAGGTGGAATCCAAGGGCAACAAAGGGAATGCAGTGCACAGCAGTGCTCCCTCTAAGCTGTAGAGACTTGTGAGCAAAAATTCTGCTTTGTGAGCTACTGGCATTAAAGTTGTGAGCAAGCAGTTGGGCTGCTGCATAAATTCTTTTGCTCTGGAGCCATCCTTCCTGAGCTAAAACAAAAATGTGTGAGCTGGAGGCTAAAAACCTGTGAGCTAGCTCACACTAACTCAGCTTAGAGGGAACACTGGTCCCGAGACGGATGGGTAACAACAGTTTTGTTCATTCTCTCCTTTGATTTGCCAGCAGGCATCCTTTGCACATCGGCACGCAAGTTGAAGTGAACCCCTTGTCAGTCGCAGTGATTTAAGTGTAGGAAAGAGTAAGAGCCCAGTAGCACCTGGAGAAGCGAGCATGCTCTTTTGGCTTTCCCAGTGATCTCAAGGTATTTTGTTCAGGCCAAACAGCATATACCAGAGTCTGGTGGCTGTGGCTCAGTGGCAGAGCATTTGCTTGGCATGCTGAAGGTCCCAGGTTCAATCCCTGGCATCTCCAGTTAAAAGGTAGGCAGTGATGTGAAAGGCCTCTGCTGGTGATTCTGGAGAGCGGCTGCTGCCAGGCTGAGTAGGCAATGCTGACTTTGATGGACTGAAAGGTCTGACTCAGCAGAAGGCAGCTTCGTGTGTTCATGTGTAACTTCAAGGCCAACATTCATCTATGGCGGCAGAAGCTTTTGTGAGCCCAAAACCCACTGTGTCAGATGTCCAATGTCCAATTAATTTTGCCAAAGTACATTATGAGACGCTCAGCTAGATTTAAGGTTGTATCAGAAAAAACAGGCTGAGATTAAGATGCTAAATACTAATTGACAAAGTTGTTTATCTATCTGGTAGAAATAACAGTGTTTACAAAAATAATACATCAAAATAATATATCCAACATCAATGTGAAAACATTTCAAGCTTGAGAAGAAGCCTTCTGGATATAGTTCTCTCCATTTTGTTATAATAACTTCTTCATTAGCTGTTACACAAAATTTGCAAAAAAAATTTTTTTTACAAAGGTGTTGTACATTATGCATCATGATTAAAGAAAATAATATTCATAATAAATATTAATAATAAAACTATTTTACCATACAATGCATGTATTGTTTGTCTTGTATAGTTGTATAATTTCTTTTTTCTTATTCTCTACAATGGTAAAACACATACTGTAATTATTTTAAACCATTTAATTATTTGCAGATTATACAACAATTCATTAGCCAAAAATAACTGCTTACCCTACACTGCAGCAAACACACGTTCTCAGATGATTCAAAAATTGTAAATGACGGGCATCAGTCTTACTTTCAATAACTCAGTACTATGCTACTACCAAGATGCCTTAGTCATCATGAGATCTGAATGCCCACATTAAATACAAAGCACCATTTTGAAAATTATTTGTTCCTTAGCTATTTAAAGGGACCATGTATGAAATTTACAAGTAGCAGGAAAGATCCAGTTCTGAATTTAATCTGTGTGGTTGTGGTGTTTTTAGGCGATATATCCAGTACGCCTCACGTCTGTATAATAATTGTTGAATGTCAATTTTGTTATACTTATGTCTAGTTATAACTGCCAATACCACAAATTTAAATTCATTACTTGTATGTCCCCTCTCAATAAAATGAGGGACCGGGGAGGGGGGGAACCCTTTTTCTGTTGGCGAATGCGGGACTTGTGCTCTATTATGCAAGTCCGGACTGTTCTAGTAGATAGTCTGACATAATTCATAAAATATGGACATTGAATTAAATACATAACTCCCTTTGAAGCACAGTTTGTATATTTCATAAGTTCCACCTCTGTAGAGGGAAAGTGTAGTGTGCAGGTTACCCAAGCTTGCGGGCAGACACTGCATCTGCTGCAGCGAAAGTGTCCTTTTCTGGCCACTAGAGGTCTCTCTGGAGCGGAAATGTCTGTATGCACCAACATATCTCTGATGTTTTTTGTACACCTAAAACCAATTCTTGGTTTATTACTACAGCCAGGGAGTTCACTAACTATGTACCAATGTTTATATATAATTCTCTTGATTTTTTCGGCAAGTGTCCAGGGCACAAGTTAAGTGTGTTTGTCTGAGTCTCCTGAGGAGTGGTTCTAAATAAACTATGCCGAGGTCTTTGCTGTGCTCTTAAAGCAGCCAAATTAATAACTCTGTTAGGATATCCCCTTAATTTAAATTAATTATTCATTATTTGGCATTCCATTTCAAAATGGTTTGAAGAAGTACAATGACGTTTTATTCTAAGAAACTGGCCATAAAGCAGATTATACCGCAAGTGTCTAATACGATGAGACCGAAAATGTAAAAATGAATTGCAGTCCGTGGGTTTTGTATATGATCTAACCGCCAACCGGTCATTATCTGTTTTGTATATTATTGTGTCCAAGAAATTTATGCTTGTAGTACTGGATTGTGCCATAAACTGGATGGTTGGATGGATTAGCCAGTCCACAAAAAGAATGAAAATTTTCCTTATTCAAAAAAACAATAAGTCATCCAAAAATCTTTTAAAAAGGAATATATCCTGAAAAAAAGGATTGTTATTTTCATTTGAAATCCATTCAGCTTCGTAATTGGCCATAAATAAGTTGGCCATGCTGGGGGCAAACGCGGTCCCCATGGCCACTCCTTTTATCTGGGTGTAAAAGGAGTCCTCATGTCTAAAAAAAGTTTTTTGAAAAATAATATCCAATATATCCAACAACAAAAAATGTGTAGGTGGCATTAGGTCCGCTCTGCTGTCTAGAGCAGTCTGTAATAACCTGTCACTCCTCATCATGCGGTATGTTAGTGTATAGGGCAACCACATCCATGGTGGCCAAAATCGCTTCAGTGGGAACCCACAAATCCCCTATCTGTGTGATAAAATCAGTGGTGTCCCTAAGGTAAGCAGGAATCAAAGGAACAAGTGGTCGCAAAAAATAGTCAAAAAATTTAGAAAGGGGTTCTAATACGGAGTTAGAGCCCGATACTATGGGGCGTCTTGGCGGTGGAGAGCCAGGCTTGTGGATTTTAGGTAAGGCGAACAGGATTGGTACCTGGAGTTGTGGTTAATTAAAAATTCAGCAGAGGCCTGATCAATATATTCCAGCGCCAATCCTTCAATAACCACAGTTCGAATGATATTCAAAATTGCCATAGTGGGATCATGATCAATAGACAGAAAAGGTAGTTACATCATTCAACAATATATTAACCATAGATATATTCATTACAACTATTCTTCCTCCCTCATCTGCTTCCTTAATTACCAGTGAAGTGTCATTTGATATGTTGTCCAAGATTTTTTTTTTTATCATTTCAGGATAAATTAAAAAAACATCTATTTTTACTACGTTCTAAGAATTCCAGATCTTTAAGTATGAGTTGCTCAGAGACTGTAATAGATGGTATGTGGATGCTGGGAGTAAAACAGGATCTTGGTTTAAAGGGCCAGTGTGACACATTAGTTTCCTTGCCAAATAACTTTTTTAACTTAAGAAGCCTGATCAGTTTAAAGAGATCAACCCGTGTCTGAAAGGGGTTGTATCGAGGTGTGGGGACAAACCCCAAGCCTAAATTAAGTACATTCGTCATTTCAGCATCTGTAAGTGCCCGGGAGGAGAGGTTTACAACTAAGCTCTCCTCCGACCTAGCTGTTGGAGAAACTAGGTTTGCCTCTGTCTCCAGCGCTGGGGGAACTGTCTTAAAAGTCTGGCGTGCTACGCTTTCAGTCCTCCTGTATAGAGTGGGTCTGTTTAAAACCCTTCATCCCCAGGTATATTGGCAGAGTCCTCTGCCTCTGGTTTCTAAGTCAGAGTTCGTGTTTTTAGAGTCAGCCCATTGGACTCTATGAACACTAGTCGTCTCCAAAGAACACCATTTCTCTACTTTATTTTGAGTATAGTCCCGAGTCTCACGTTCATATTTCCTAATTTTAATCTCTTTAGTCTTTCTTTTCAAATAACTTCCTCCTCCAAAGACTTCAGTCTGTTAATAAAGTACTCAGAGGATGTGGAGGACTTAAATTTTTCCACCATGGTTTTAATCTCCGTTTCCAGTTTATCTGATTCCAAAACTGCTTGCTCTATTGTGAGCAGCATTAAATCATATGAGCACTTATTTAACATCTTGATCCACTTGTTTTTAAAGTCCTCAGAGTTTAAGGACACAGTAGGTCCCTTCTGCATTCTTAATCCCCTTGATACCATATTTGATTGGCAATAACTGTGCAAGGATGAGGCATGGAATCCCAGTCTCATCTATTTCTTATTGAAATACTCAAACTGAGTCCAATCCAAACTTTCAGTTTGTGCAAAACCCTGAAACAACTTAGGTACATTAGCTCGAATTCTGTCCCTATCTTGGTCAGTATATGCAAACCAATTTGAATTATGCGTCATAATCAACCATGTAACAAAGTATACTATGAGACGCTCAGCTAGATTTAAGGTTGTATAAAAAAAAAAACCGGCTGAGATTGAGATGCTAAATACTAATTGACAAAGTTGTTTATCTATCTAGAAATAACTGTGTTTACAAAAATAATACATCAAAAAATAATACATCCAACATCAATGTGAAAACGTTTCAAGCTTGAGAAGAATGCTACGAAGCCTTCCGGATATAGTTCTCTCAGTTTCGTTATAATAACTTCTCCATTCGCTGTTACAAAAAATTTGCAAAAAATTTTTTTTTTACAAAGATGTCTTACATTATGCATTATGATTAAAGAAAATAATATTAATAATAAATATTAATAACAAATTTGCACATCCTTTCCACATCAGAACGCAAGTTGAAGTGAACCCCTTGTCAGTCGCAGTGATTTAAGTGTAGGAAAGAGTAAGAGCCCAGTAGCACCTGGAGAAGCGAGCGTGCTCTTTTGGCTTTCCCAGTGATCTCAAGGTATTTTGTATGGGCCACACAACATATACCAAAGAGTCTGGTGGCCATGGCTCAGTGGCAGAGCATCTGCTTGGCATGCAGAAGGTCCCAGGTTGAATCCCTGGCATCTCCAGTTAAAAGGTAGACAATGATGTGAAAGGCCTCTGCCAGTGAATTTGGAGAGCTGCCGCCACCAGGCTGAGTAGGCAATGCTGACTTTGATGGACCAAAAGGTCTGACTCAGCAGAAGGCAGCTTCGTGTGTTCATGTGTATCTTCAAGGCGAACATTCATATATGGCGGCGGAAGCTTTTGTGACCCCAAAACCCACTGTGTCAGATGTCCAATGTCCAATTAATTTTGCCTGCAGGAGACTTGTGGCTACCTTTCCAGAATGTAACAACTCATTGTACATGTGCATGAATCTATGTGCATGCATGCAGGCACCTACACAGAGACAGAAACCCAAATGTGACTTCAGCAGTTTAAGAGGTGGGAAAGGGAGGGAAATGATAAAGATACTCTTTATGAAATGTAAACACCTTGTTATTTTTGCAAACTGAAGTCCATGGATAGCAAAGGTGCCAATTTGTCACACATAAAGAGCAACCGCCAAGATCAAATTCAAGATTCTAGTCTTAATCTTTAGAGCCCTGAATGGTCTGGGACCATCATACTTGAAGGACCACCTTTCCCGCTACGATCCCCATGTTGCCTGTGCTCGTTATCACAAAATCTTTGGGCAGTGCCCAGTCCTCGAGTGGCTTGCCTCTACCAGGATGAAGGCCTTCTCTGTGGTGGCCCCATCCTGGTGGAATGCTGTATCAGAGGACACAAGTGCCCTGCGGGACCTTGTTAGTGTCTGCAGGGCTTGCAACACAGAGCTCTTCCAATGGGCTTTTACTTCGTCGTTGTGTCTGTCTTGCAATTCCTGTTTCTACCAGATCATGTTTACTGCCAGGTTGTTGGATGTGGCTATGCTTTAATAGATTGACATAGCCTGTTTTCAATTGTGTTAAATTTATTATATATTTGTTTATTATTATTGCTTTTAAGATTGCCTACTGAATTGAATTTTACTTCGTTGCAAGCCACCCCAAGCCTTGCTTGTCAAGGGAGTGGGGGGATATAAATTTAAAAAATAGATAGTTACAGGCAGGGCTTTTTTTGTAGACAAAGCCCAGCACGAACTCATTAGCATAACAGGCCACACCCAACAGCAGAAATGCATTAGCATATTAGACAACACCCCTGACAGCCCAGCTCTCTCCCAGGATTGGCTTCCCCAGGTGCCCCGCAGCTCGTGCGACATGTGGGGAACCAGAGAGAAGAAAGGCAGGTTTTGGATCGGCAGGACACCTGGGGAACCCAAGGAGGGGAGGCAGTTCCCTCCCTAGATCGGCTTGGCTTCCCCAGGTGCCCCGCGGCTTGCGAGGTGCTTGGGGAACCCGGGGGGGGGGGGGGGGGCGGTAGGCGTGGCCAACTCAGAAGCTAGCTGGAACTCCATTCCTGTGCGTTCCTGCCCAAAAATAGCCCTGGCTACAGGGGTACTTTCGTAAAAAAAGAGGTGCAGGAGCTCATTAGCCAAACTCATTATCATAGCTTATTTGCATATACCACACCCCCTGACATCACCGGAAGTGTGTCCAAAGGCAACACCCACTGGTCAGGCTCCATCCCCCAAAATCTCCAGGTATTTCCCAATTCAGAGCTTGTGAGCCACCTTTACACTTTGACTAAAGACACTTTAGGTTTTCTTTGCTCTTGCAGGGAAGCTACCCTACAACAAGCATGAAAATACAGATCCAGTTCCTATGCTTTTGCCCACAGCGCATCACCCTATGTGCCCGCTCCTGGGCTTGTTACTCCCGGCGTTCCTGCTCGAAATGACCCCTGGATGGATGGATGGATGGATAGATAAGACTGTTTTTAATAGCTCATGGCGGGTTGCTGTGTTAGTCTGTCTGTAGCAGCAGAGAAGAACAAGTGACCAAGAGCACCCTGAAGACTAACAACTCGCGAAGGAGAAGCCTTCGTGAATCACTGCTCACTTCTTCAGACATGAGCAGTGACTCACGAAAGCTCCTCCCCTGCCACAAATTTTGTTAGTCTTTAAGGTGCTCCAGGACCCCCGAAGACCCCATTCCACCCCATTCACACCGTCAATGACTTACGTCCTTCTCTTCTCAGCCAATCGATTCAGGAGGTGGGCGCGGCCTTCGCCCCCCCAACCCATTCCGTCCAATCAGACCGCGAGGAGCCTTCCCACAACACTGAGGCCGGGCCTTCTCGAGCGCTCCGTGCGTTGTGATTGGCGTTAACCGTGGACCAATGGTTGAGGACGGGGAGGAGGCGGGCGCCTCTCAGACCTCTCGGCCAATTCGGAGGCGCGGTCCCCCGAAGGTGGGCGAGCTGGGACTTAACCTTCGGAAGAGTGACAGCCCGGAGGTCTAATCGGAGCGGGGGAAAGAGAGAGAGGTGGGCAGCGCGAGGAGGCGAGAGCCAATGGCCTATCCCGGGGGCCGGGCCTCTGCATTTGTGAGAGAAGAACGGAACAGTGAGGGAGCCGGTTGGAGCGCCCGCGCGGGGCAGTTCATGTGCGACTGCCGCTGCACAAAAATGCACTCGGATGCTGCCGCTGTCAGTAAGTCGCGGGCTGGCGTCGCCCGGGGGGAGGGGCTGAGCCGCGGTCTCAGAGAGGCGGCTGGAGGGGGATGGGGGAGGTGGGTGTCTCCCCTCCCGGGCAGAGCGGGGGGCGGGGGGAGAACACGTTGAGCGGGGAGGGGAGGCGAGGGGGACGAGCGAGGCAGGGGAGACGGCGCTGAAGGGCGATCCTGAGGGGGCGGCGGGGAATGGCTGTGACGCAGTTTGTCCGGCTCCCATTCAGGGGCTCTTCTTCCGGAAAAGAAATTGCCCTCGGAGCCAGGTAGGCGGGTTCCTGGGCAATCCTGCCTGGCTCCCCGGCTGAGCGGGAGGAGGGGAAAGGAATAAATCCTTTCTTCTCCTGAATGTGGGGCTCGCTGGGAAAGGGAGAATGGAATACTCCCCCTCCTCCCCTTCACTGCCTTCACCCCCCCCCCCGATTGCATTGTGGGAGTTCAAGTCCCGTCTCTCGGCTTCAGGGCGGTGCGGGGCTGGTTGGGCACTACGACGCCCAGAATGCAGCGCGCTGCCAACTGTCTTTCTCTCTCCACACCACATACACACCCCCTCCTTTCTCTTCCACCGCTTTCCCCTCCGTTTGGGGCAGTGGGGTGCTGCGAAGCACGCATGCTCCTCCTCCTGGAGAAGAAGCTCAGGTAGGGAAGGCCCTTGAAGGAAGGGGTGGCGGGTAACTGATGGGGGGGGGGGGCTTGCTTGGTTTTTTTGGTGGGGAGGGGTGTTAATAGTTTGTGTTTCTATGTTTGCTCTTTAACTTGTTAACATCTCACTGTTTCTCCAGGATTCTTGCCTGCCCCGGGGCAAAGTTCTCTCTTGCCTGATGGCCATTCTAGAGAAGTCACAGGGTGTTGGTGATGGGGGGGGGGGGCGAGTAAAACTGCCTTTGGCTGTGTTCCCCATACATGCTGTTTTGAAAATAAGATGTGCTAAAGTCGATAACTTGCTTCTGAATAAACTTGGGCTTCTACACAAATTTGCTTTGTCAATATGTAGTATTTCTAAGGGACAAAACCTAGTTTGTCTTATCTTGTATCAGTGACTTAATCCATGTGTAGATTGTTATAAATCATGATTCCTCTCTTTTAAAAAACCCCCCATCATGTTATTTCCACAACATTTCTTGAAGATCCAAGACAGCCATATTCTAGCTGTTAATCTATTCAAAAGTCTTTTTCACTGGTTTCAGAAGAACTTCCAACTAAATGCTCTTTAACCAGCAGGCTTTGTTTCCTTGCTTCCTGCATGGATAATTTTCAAGCACAGTTAATATATCTGTAAAAGCAAGGTTCTGTAATTCTTTTTGTAATCTCATTCTTTTTTCTGAAAGAGAGCCTGAAACAGAACAGTCTTGCTGATGATTTAGCTCCTTCGTTCAAATTTGTTGATGTCCTTTGCTAGTTGGGGAGGTAATAAATATCCTACCCCATGATGCATCTGGCAATTTGTACAATATGCAGAATATATTGTCTTAATCTGCCATATAACAAGATCAATATGAGCGCAAATCTTGAAGCTGAAAATAAAGTGGACAAAATGCAATATAAAACTATTCAGGTTACGTGTTATCAGCTTCATTCTGGCCATCCAGAGCTAGTTCATCTAAAAAGGTTTTTTAGTGGTTTCAAAAATCCAGACAAGCTTAAAACATGACATCTATACCACTTAATTATACCAACATGGTTTTAGGAACAAATTGTAAATATAATAGAAGTATAGTCTATACCAATATGCTTTTAGGAATGAATTACTCTATAAATACAATAATAGCATCGTCTAGCTTTTAATCCTTATCAGATGTGAAAGAGACTATCTGAGGATTTAGAAAAAAAAGTCTTGAAGAATACAGATCAAGCAGCACAAGCAAAACATTTAGAGACTGGACAATATCCATGGGTAAACATTGCTAGTGTGCTTTTATTATATTCCTCAGTGCTGTTTTCATAATCATTTACAAGCTCCTATAAGCTAAAGCACTGTAGGTCTTGCTCTCACAGGAAGAAGTTATCTCAAAGTAGTTGCTTAAGCATTCTCTTGCTTAATTCCTACTTGAAGACTATTTTTAATAGGAATCTCTTTATAAAGTAATTGTGCTTTCAGATTTGTGACTCAAGTTCCTTACCAAAGGTTGACTAAAATAAGAAATTTTAGACTAAAGAACTTGTAGACTGTCTGGCATGTTGCAGGGTTGGATCCAGTGTGAAATTTCTGCAGACTGAAGGCGGAGTGATATTTGCCTCTTCCCACTGCAGGCCTCCTAACTCCCTCATGTTGTTTTCCGAGGGTGGGGTGGGGTGGGGGTCCTCTGAAAGTCACACTCTGTTGACATAAATGCCTTCCATCAGTAGAAATTTTCCTTTTTCATACAGCCTGTAATGCTGAGGGTGTGAAGCATCTGTTCCATTCTTTAATATAAATTCAGAGGGTGGACCACTACTAGGTATAGGGACTTTGTTGTTCCCATTAAAAGTAAGATTCTTCCCCTCTTAGGAGGCATTGAAACCCATTTACTGTGGTCTACTATTCTTTATAAGCATTATGTCTTAAGGCAGGTAAGGTTGAAGGCAGGATATTGATTTATAGTACAGATGGACATCTGCCTTGTGAAGAAGTAAACTTAAGTGAGCATTAAATGTCTGAACTTTGCTTGTGCCAGCATTCAAATATCGGATCTGTAATGTAAAAGAAAAAGGAAAAATGACATCTAATTGTTCTTCCCCATCTGTCCTGCAGAAGAATACTTACATATGGTCCAGGTAGCCCACCAAAGGCTGGAAAATACCCTTAGTGTTCTGTGAAAATGCTGTTGGACTACTTTGGGAAACCCAACTGTATACACTGAATTAGTGCAAACAAATTTGACAGTTGAAATATATAGAAACAAATGGAACTTTATCTGAGAACCTTGTTAACAAGTTTACAAAAACATTTACAAACCTTCTGGCTCTGCAGCTCTGTACCTCTTGTGGCGGACTGGAGATCTGGGGGAGGGTGCATCTCCTTTCTTTCAGTTTACAGAATCTTCGATACCTGATTGCTCAGAAATGCATGACCTTTTTAAGGGTAGTTTTTATCAAAACAGAAAAGACATTTAAAGGACATTTGAGTTTAAGGCTGCAAAATTACAAGTAATTTGATATACTTTAAAGAACATAAAACAGGATTTTTTACAAAAGGTAACTGTCTCCTATTGGGCTGTGCGTTTATGATATTAAGTGCTCCGGCGATCAATGAATGGTGTGTTTTAATTAGTGTTTATTCTAATTGTAATGCTGTGAACTTGCTTTAATCTTTAGTGTTTCTCATTCAGTTTATGAATATGCATAAAGCTGACAGGCTCTGAATCCACTTGTAGCTTTCCTAAGCTAGGTTCCTGCTTTCAGAATTTCACATCATAATAAACTAGTTTGGTGAGAATCCAAAGTGTTTTTGTATGTACAATGGGTCTTCTAATGTCCCACTCATGTATCTCCTGGCAAGTTGCTGCTGCAGCTCATTGAAACTTAAGGAGTATTTTTTGATATAGCATCTGGCCTGCAACTGGAAAAAAGGAAGGGAAGTCCTGGTGAGTGCATAGAAAGTGTGTGGCTAAGGAACTCATTGGATCCTAGTACTACAGTCTAAACTTAAACATGTTCAGTTATAAATTTTGTTCTTCAATGGGACTTTCTAGTGTGTTCTTTAGAGCTGCTCCTGAAGGCTTCAGCCACAGGCATCAGTTTTATAAGCATATATAAGGGATCAAATCCTATTCTATTTAGAGGGCTTAGTTCCAAACAATGTATAAAGTTATGCTTCTAGGCATACTTGCCTAGAAATAAATCCCATTGAATTTGGAGGGACTTGATTTCAAAGAACAAGGTTAGTGTAGTATTCTTGGTCTTTAGAGATGTTATAGTATCAAAACCTCTCAAGAAAGTCTCCCAGTATGTAGCTTTATGTCCTGTGGCTATTTTAATCTAAATTATATGTGTCTCAAAACTGGGTTTCAAACATACAGTTTCCGCTTTAGAAACAGGCTTTTATTTTTAAATGTCCTTCAAATGAAAATTGTGTGTGTGTGTGTGTGTGTTGCAGATCTGCTGTTCCAACTTAAAAAGTTTTAAATTGCTCTGCAGGATTTCTACATCTAGTAGAAATTTCACTTCATTTGTGCTAAGGATCTTGCCATATGAATAACCCAATCTTGTGTGTGTTCTCAGAGGTAAATTTTACTTTGTTCAATGCAACTTGCTTCCAAGGAAATATAACTAGATTATAGCCTTTATTTATCCCACATAAGTAGTATAGGCATACAAAAGGTTTATTTGCTGTGGTTACTAATTCACATTAATTCTCGTGTCAACAGTACATTGCATCTTCAGATAGCTTTTCATTTCCTCTTAATTTTTTTGTGAATCTCTTTGGCCTGTGACTTAGTTTTACTGAGCCCACACATGTAACATCTGATGTTACATGTACCTTTAAGTAGAAAGTAGAAAACTTTGTAGCATACAGCTGTAAGTACAAGAAGAGATTAGTTTCCCCTGGTATGTGTTTGTTAAGTTTGTTCTGTTACCAAACATTAACTGGCATCTGTTGACATGATTATGAGGCCAGATTGGAAGAATGGATCATTGTTCAGACCAAATAGCATAGTCTGTTAACAAGCAGTAGAATGTTTGCAGTGTCTGTATCTACGTATGTTCTAAGCAAACTCCTTAGTAGCATCCGTTGTACTGCAACTGCTGTTACGTTATCCCTTATACCTTTGCGTTCTCTCTGTAAGGGTAGAAGTAGAGTGCACTAATTGCTTCTGCTAGTCTGCATGTTTCTGGTAATACTTAAAAGACTGTGCAAGACAAGCTTGTTGAATTGCATACCTATGTTGTTTGCAGGGCCCCCACCCCACCCCCTTCTACTGTGGCAGTACCAATGATAGAGTTGGGCTGTTAATCTGCAGTTTATTGAAAAGTGTGTGGCACATTCTTCCGTTTTTGGGACCTGAGAAAAAGGCCTTTTGCTATATTTAATATTGTTGGCTCTCTCATGGTAAATGCATTTATCAGCATATTAGTCCTCTTGGTTTTGCTGTACTTTCAAATGATACTGAAACTTATGACTATGGTATTGCTTTTAACTTATGTATAAATTGTGGGCAAAGTCAAGTTACAGAGTTTGGTCTGTAAACTATGCTGTCTGTCTTTGTGAGGTATCCTCGCCTTTGAGGGTGAAAGTGGAACATATACTGTCTCTCTATGTGAAGTATTCTCTTTTGGGGCAAAAAGTGGAATACATGCTATCTGGGAGTATTGTGTCCTGTCAGGTCTACAACATATTGCAAGTAAAACTGGAATTAAATCTAAATAAGGCAGAAGAGCTGTTGGTTGGGGGGTAAAGCTGATACAGGAATAGGTGTTGTAGTCCTGAAGGAGCAAGCATGCTTCTGGGTGCCTCATTAGTCCAGGATATTCAGTAAGAAAGGTAGCTCAGCGTGCAATTTCCCAATTTAGGTTGGTCTGCCAGTTACAGCCTTGATGGAAGAAGTGTCCCTGGCTACAGTGTCACATGCCTTGTTGACATCCGTGGTAGACTACTGTAGCATGCTGTATGTGGGGATGCCTTTGAAGATGACTCAGAAGCTTCAACTAATTCAGAACATAGCTACCAGCTCTGGCTGCACCAAGCTTATCACTCTTCTAATGTGCCAACTACAGTGTGCTTCTGTCCCTAAGGCAAAGTACTGATGTTCACATTTAAGAACCTAAACAGCTTAGATCCAGAGAACCTAGGGGCTGTGGCTCACTGGCAGAGCATCTGCTTAGCATGCAGAAGGTCCCAGGTTCAATCCCCAGCATCTCAAATTAAAAGGATCAGGTAGAAGGTGATGTGAAAGACCCTGGAGAGCCACTGCCAGTCTGAGTAGACAATACTGACTTTGATGGAACAAGGGTCTGATTCAGTATAAGCAGCTTCATGTGTTAAGCCTGGTAGCTTGATTCACACATACAGCATAGCTTGTACATCAAGGTTGGCCAGGGAAGCTTTATTATGGGAACTCCATGCTGAAGAAATCTGATAGGTGGGAACCTGCATGAGAGCTTTCTCAGAAGTGGCCCCTGCTGTTTGGAACTTGCAAACCCTTGTGCTGCAGATCATTCCTTCTTTAGAGGCTTTCTGGCATCAGAGAAACTCTTCTTCCTCTGGAAGGGCGTTTTGTTTTTGTCCCCAGCTTGTTTGTCTGAATGTTTATTAAAAATGTTTGTTAAATGTTTGTGTATGGATTTGATTGCAAGTTCCTTTGAATATCTGTATTTAACTAGAAAGGCAGGATATAAATTTTCTAATAAATGTATGCGTGGCTGTGTTGGTTGATAAATCTCCTAAAGTTGATAGCCTTCCCATCTCTCCAAGGATACCAATGCAAGTTATTTGTGGCACACTAACATCCTGAAAGAAAATCACCTGGTGACAATTACTACCTGCCCCTGGTGAGTTTGTAGTGGCTGATCCAAAGTCTGATCAAGTAGGCTAACATATTAGTGCTGCCACCTCCTTTTATTAGTGCTGCCACCTGCCAATTAGCAGGTATTAACATTTTAACTAAATTTCTAATTGTGTTTCCCACCCAGCTCTGGACTGGTGCATGGGAAAATCTGTTCTCCACACTGACAAGGCAGTGAAACGGGCCTTTCCATCAGAGTATCCAAGAAAGTGTTCCAAGTTCATTTCTGCCTTTAGTCTGTATCAGTGGAGCTCAGACTTCAGACTCTATTTTGATTTAAAATTTCATGGAACCTTCTCCTCTCTTGGTTGTGCCAGTACATCAGCAGCTCACTTTCAAGTAGGCCATTTGTATCCCATAAAGTTCTCTGTCCTCTAGTTTCTTCAAAACAGTACAGTGAGAATTCCAAGCTTAAGTAATATGTTAGTATTGTTTGTCCATAGGTTGTGTCTTGGAGAGTATCTGAGCTGCTTGTAGACATGGGGAAAGCATTGCAAACAACCTGAATGTCCCCTGTTTGACTGAATGCTACCATTGGCTGTTAATTGTTTGTCCATATAGCGTGATATCTCTATGGTGAAATACTTTGTATTGGTGTACATAATGTAGACTGTAAACTTCATACAGCAAATGGGTGCATGTGGATGGTAACTGTAATGAAGTAATATAGTAATTGATTAGTAAAAATGTTCTTTGGTTTGAGGTATTTATATTCTCCCGATTTTGAATTTGACCCTAAAAATATGGCAGGCTGAAATGACTTAAGAACATTACAAGAAATAGTTAAGTTGTTGTGGCTTGAGTACGGGACAACCCCCCCCCCCCTCTAGTGTCTCTTTCTGCCTGATATGTGGGAGTCTGTTATGAAGGTGGGAGTAGCAGAGATAAATGCTTTTCTTTAAAAACCCCTAGCATTCCCAGGCAAGGTACATAGCTCAAGTTAGATAATTTTACATTCTGCTATTATTTTAGGTACAGAACATACTGTAATAACAATACCTGCCAACCAATGCTCCCTCTAAGCTGTGGAGTCTTGTGATAAAAAATTTTATTTTGTGAGCTACTAGCATTAAAGTTGTGAGCAGGCGATTTGGCTACTGCATACATTAGTTTGCTCTGGAGCCATCCTTCCTGAGCTTAGACAAAAATGTGTGAGCTGAGGGCCAAAAAACTGTTAGCTAGGGCACACTAACTCAGCTTAGAGGGAACACTGCGGCCAACATAATGAATTTATTTTATTCCCCTTGGATCAAAGAATAAAATAGCCAGGAATACCTGTCTGAGAGAATTGTTACTGGGCAAAAATTCTTGCCTTTCCAGTCAATTTGGGTTCCTGAAAGATTTAGTCTAACTGCTCAGACAATACTGATAGGAAAAATGAGATAACAATCCTTTGTAGACAATACTGGAGCTGATATTTATTTATTTATTTAATTTCTAAGCCGCTCTCCCTGCATTCGCAGATAGTGAAAATTAAACCATATTCTGGTTATCCTGAAGTGTTCAGTCTGTTATGACATGATCAGTAATTTGGTTGTTGCAGCAACTCCAAGATAGTCTATAGAGATGTGAAGACCTAAAAGAAAATGGAAAAATTGTAGAGGGTGATGGTGGTTTTCAAGGACTTTTCAGGTTTTGTCATTATTATTTCATTTGATTTTTATCCCACCCCATCCCCAGCAATTGGGGCTTGGGGTGGTTAACAACATAAATATAAAACATAAATTAAAACAAACATCCTATAAAACAATTTAATATAGTGGCACTGTGACATGACAAGCAAAGATGCTGATGATACTAGGCTAGGTCAGATTGCTTGGAAGCCCTGCAAAACCTGGACAGGTCCCACAAGGCACGAGTCTCCTTGGACAGAGCATTCCACCAGGTTGCAGCCATGATTGAAAAAGCCCTTATTCTGGTTGGGGTTAACGGAGTTCCCCGAGGGCCAGGCACCACCAGAAGTCTGCCTGAAGCAGAATAGGAGCACTGCGGGTGGGGGGAGGGTGTGTGTCTGTAACTGGAGAGGCAATCCTTCAGTGACGGTCCCAGACCATTTAGGGCTTTAAAGGTTAAAACCAGCACCTTTAATTTGACACAGAAACCAATTGGAAGCCAGTGCAGGCCGCTTTAAAATAGGCTGAATATGTGCAAACTATGACGTATTGATCAGCAGCCTGGCAGCTGCGTTCTGAATAACCTGAAGTTTCCGAAGCACCTTCAAGGGCAGCCCTGCGTAAAGCAAATTGCAATAGTCCACTCTGGGGGTTGACTATTGCATGAATCACTGTGGTCAGGTCTGACTGGGACAAATAGGGGACAGCTGACAAGCCTGGTGGAGATAGAGAAGTGCCAGTTGGGTCACTGAGGACACATGTTTGTCCAGGCTAAGTGAACTGTCCAGCCAGACCCCCAAGCTCCTTATGGAGTCCACTAATAAAAGCTGAACCCTATCCAGAGCAGTTTTTCTGATGGGAAAATTGAGAAATGTTGTGAAGAATTGGGGGGGAGGGAATTATTTGCTTTTGAAATGAGTAAAATGCTTTTTAAGACAAGGTTTTATTCACTCAAAATATTTAGTAAGGAAAAGTATGAGGATTCCCCTTTTCAGTTGGAATGGTTTAGAAATTTGGGAGAACACCAATTAAAAATTCCTAAGATTTTTATTTTCTTTTGTACTGGGTAGAATGTGCTAAGATAACATAGTTGCAAGTATCTAAAGCTCTCTTGCTTTCATATTGGGTGTACTTGTAGGTTTTGCTTTTAACTTTTAAATTCCATAAATATACCAGTTAATACAACTTAATTTTGAATGCTAATACATGAAATATTTTATGTTGTTAAAGCAACAAAGTAAGGTTTAGGTTTGATAAGAAAATAAATATTGCATATATTTCAGTTTTCCCCGGGGGGGGGTCTTTTGCTTAAAAATTTCCAGAAATTTTACATCTCTGTATGCTTATTTATTTTTATACCATACTTTCCCCCACCATAAGCAAGTCTGCATTAGATAGATTGGCACTTTATCCCCATATAGGCCTAAAGGTGAGCTTTTATTCCAGGTAATTTTTGTAGAGGCAAGAATAATTTTGTTATGCTTTTTTAAGAGCTGAGGAAAGCCCTGTGAAATATTTCCCAACAAAATAATATAGCACCTTTTTAAGTGGGTAGGTTGGGTGCCTATAAACACCATGGTTTCCATCGACACCTTCGCTAATGCCCACCAAATGTTTGTAGAAAGTGGGCAGGGCCAGGTGGGTCTTCTGCCCAGCAACACATCTGATTCTCCAGTGGAGATTTGATTGGCTGTGCAGATTTTTAAAAAATGTTGCTTCAGCAGCAGCTGCCATTACAGCACAAGGATCTTCACTGACTCAAGGTAAACTGTGGGAGCCATTTTGTGGCTGCCCCACACCAGGCTATTTCAGAATTCCAAAGGAGCCCAGAGGTTCAAATAGGTTGGGATGCTCCCTCTAAGTGTGGAGTCCTGTGAGCAAAAATTCAGCTTTGTGAGCTACTGGCATTAAAGTTGTGAGCAAGCGATTTGGCTACTGCATAAATTAGTTTGTTCTGGAGCCATCCTTCCTGAGCCAAGACAAAAAGGTGTGAGCTGGAGGCTAAAAAACTGTGAGCTAGCTCACACTAACTCAGCTTAGAGGGAACACTGGGAACTCCTAGGGTGGATTATTTTAAGGCCTAGTGTACAATGTTACTAAAATTTAATCTTAAAATGAACTTGAGCTTCAATACAATAAAAATTTGGGGTATATTATACAGTGACCCAGAATCCTGTGTGATGATTTCTGGCACAGTATTATGGGAGAAATATTGTTGCTGGTTATATTGTAGTAATGTAAAGTTTTCATAACGGTGTTTGATATAACTTGCCGATAAACAGTCCTAGAGAGAGATCACCATGTAGCCCATTAAGCTGGTGCAAACCTGTATGTTTGTCATGATCTGAAGTTAAATTGTGCTGTAGTTCTGCTTGTATTGCACTGTTTGGTTCTGTATGTTTGTGTTGTGCTATCCTGGCTGCCCTTGCCTAATGCCACTGTTGAAGAGGTTTGGGTCTTCACTGTACCTCTCCATGCTTATTACAGACCTAATCCTTGCCAGTTCCGAACCATGAGATGAACCAATTTATGCCGCATGTTGCAGGTGCAACTTTGTATAGGCAAATACCCCTTCATAGTCCATTTGAAAGTCCCATTTATTCTTTTTATGCAAGGGGTATGCCAGTGGTTATATGGTATCTTTAATTTTTTTTTATTGAAAAGCTTTGGGACTTATTTTGTTAAGGTATTTATATCCTGCCTTTGTTCATGACTCAAGATGGCTTACAAATCACAATTTTAAATATTACAATTTAAAGCATACAAAATAAAATCTCAAATAACACCCCTGTCTCCCCCAAAATACCTGCAGACTATATCTTATTAAAAACCCTGGCCAATAAAATGGCACTGCAGCACCATGTACAAAATACCCTAACTCCCCTGCCTCACAGAACATGTTGTATTTATCTTGTGAAACTCAGTATGTCTTTTGATACATGACAACATATTAAAATAGTCATGTTAAAATTCAAGGGAATACATACACATGAAAGGTTGGATGGATGTGAGTTTCAGGTTATATGTCTTGTAGTAAGACTACATTTAAAGTGCATGCTCTGTTATTCTCCCCAAAGGCAGTTATGTTTGACAAATCCTAATTTCATTCTTTCTGGCAGCATGCATGAGGTAGCTCCTTTATCTATTTTTCGTCTGTGCAGCGAGGCAATAGATTTCAGTGCAGCCTTGATTCACCAATCTGTTTGCTGAACCTCATTGGAAGTGATGTGCTTTTTTATGTGGAGTATACCTAATGAAAATACTAGTACTATGTTTGTCTGGGAAAAAGCTTGAGATCTGAATGCCATTCAGGAATATTAACAAATAGAGATTTTTAAATGAAAACAAGTACCGGCCCACATGATAGAGTAAATGCAAGGTGTCTTAACTTTTCCATTGCTTTTTCCAAGGCTAACTTAATCTGTGCATTAACACCATCAAAAGGTAATATAATCAAGATGAGAAACTTCTTTTATTTTGTTTCCTCTCTAGATTTTCAGCTGAACTCTCACCTATCAACACTGGCAAATATTCACAAGATTTACCACACTCTTAATAGGCTGGTAATCACTTGAATTTTTTATTTGGTAGTCCCGTAGTCTTTAAAATGTACAGTTGAGGACTCTTTGTTTCTTCTTATTAAAAGTGAAATAAAGGCTTGTATGAATTCACGAATACATTTGTCATATAACTTTGTGGCTGTTTCCTCTTTGCGCTGCCCCATTGCTCATATATGCACAGCTCTTGCATGTCACTCACAAAGTTGGACTGTTGACCAGTCCTGCAGTAGTACTGCCTATTTTGCTGTCCTGCCTATTTTGCCTTACCTGCCAATAGAGTTCATATGAGCATAATAACTCCTGAGCTGTTGTGATCGAAGTGAACATTGTGACAATTCAGCTAGTAGCTAGAGAGAGTTAATTTCAATTTTTTTTAAAAAAAGAATTAGTGCCCTTACAACAAATTGCTAGGGAGGTTTCAAATAGCAGAGCCTGCATTTAGCTCAGATTGCATTCTTCTGTCAAGTTTGCTTTTTATATTCAGGCACATTGGCCAAACTCTTTCCCATAGATCGGAATGTAGTGGTTTCATTTGCTACCTTATTTGTCCCTGACCAGAAGTGCCCCAACAAATTATTCAGAGTCATCTGTACTTCACAGATACGTTTATGATGAATAAAGGCCTACAGACTGTACTTCAAACACCCATATTGCTTAGTTTATTAATTTGCCCAGAACTGTAGTTCTGCATCGTTTTCCTTGCCCCATCTCTCAGGAATGCTAGGGATTCTCTCTCAATTATGATTACTGAAATTATGTGTGGGAGAGAGTAGATGCACCAATACGTTTAAGGAAAGCAATTCCGCAACACTGCTTTTGCATGTTCATTCTACTTATAGTGTAGCAAGTGATTTAAGATCCCATCTCTCTAGCCATATCACCCAAACCCAGTTTTGCCACAGCTGCTACAAGTAGGTGAAAGCCTTTCTTTAAGTGCCAGTTACTTCAGAGCCGATGGGGCTTCAAAAGTGTTTTCTTTTCCTAATGGAAGGTGGAGTTCTGTGCTCGCTTGGTAACCTCTGCTACTGTTCTGTTGATTGTTTTTTGTACCTCTTCGGTTTCTGTCATTGCAGACTCGGCAGGTATGACCTCTGGCATTTTATAGTCCCATTTATGCTGTGGCAGCCAATCCCTGACCCCTAGATTTTTCTTCAGTTGACTTTCCCAATAGGGTTAGTAGTTCCCATGGAAACTACAGCCATTCCCAAAGGTTCTTCTGGGCATGCTTAGTAAGAGTCTGAAGCCAAGTGCAAACACCATAGTATTGGCAAGTTTGGTTTTAGACTTTCCCCCCCCAGTATGTAGGCATTTCTTATCCTAAACCTGTTCTTTGGCATATGTCTGTGAGTAGCCCTTAAGTGCTTTAATTCATATGTTTATATATGTTTATGTTTATATATGTTTATGTTTATATATATTTAATTCTTTATCCGATTGTCATACTAGATACTGGTGAGCTGTAAACAGGTTGTAGATGGCTTGCTTTGTGGGGAGGAATAGTGGGAGTTTTTAATTATTAATTTGTGTGCGTCTCTCTTAAATGGGGTATTGGGCTTCTGTGTTCTGGAAGGTCTGAAATCTGCACATTCGCTGTGTCTGTAATGTTTTGTAGCTTCAGACATTAATAAGAATTTCTGGAGGCTTCTGACTTCAAAGGAACTATGATAGCTGTTTTAGGACTTGTGCACTTTCCTCAGCTGATGAAACCTGTTAAGTATTTTCCTCCTGAAAATCTCATGTACCTTAGTCGAGAAACTAATGGATCTATGAATGAAAATGTAATTCTTAGGGTTTTTTTACTTTCATATTAAAATTTTATAGTGGGTTTAGTGTGGGAAGCATTGTAGACTTCAGTGCTGTAGTAACTAGGACAAGATTAAGTAGGGTAGCTGGTAATGTTTCAGTGCTAAGTAACTGTGGCTGATCTCCCAGTTAATTGTAGTTATTAAAATGTTTTACAGAATTTGACAGAAGACGCAGGTCAAGACGATCGCCAAACAGGTAGGGTCCTAAATACAAAATATATTGTAGTGTTTTATAAATGTTTAGATGTGGGGATCTTATTTTGTTCTCCCTCTGAGGTGGAGGACATCTCTATGGGTTATTCCCACCGTGCCTTTAGGGAGGCAGGAAATAGTTTTTTCCCCTTCCTGTTGGTGCCTCCATAATAGCCCATCCCCAGTTGTGTTCCTACCTCAGTAGGGAGAAGCAGCAAAGACTAGCTAGGCTTAGCTGTAGTTCTACTTTTTACTCCTTTTTTCTTCACATTCTTGCCTTGCCCTTTCTTCTTCCTCTCTCTCTTCCTCCCTTCTCTTCTGTTCCCTGTTTCTGCTCCAATCTTGGAGCGAAGCTGCAAGGGGTCCTCGGACCCAAAGAGAAGCTGGCTACGATGGCAGCAAAAGAGCTTCCTGAGGCATTCTCGGGCGATGCGGGAAAGGCGCGCGCTGCAGTGGAGGCGCAAGACAACTCCAGAGTCGATCTGCCTTTGTGGCCTGACCGTGCACTCCCAACGCTGGTGGCTGGCTAGGCAGCTGTGCTGTGTGCCCAGAAGCACCAGCAGCAGCCTGAAGAGGAGGAGCCCGCCATTTCCCCCATGCAGCTTTGGGCCACTGGCAGCCATCTTCTGGGTCCGGCTTCGAGCCTGGGAACCCTCCATGGAGCCATCCCAGGAGCCGCGTGGGCAGACGGAGGGCAGCCATGCACTTCCCCGACCCTGTTGCACCACGAGGAGGATCAGGATGCTGGCTCTCTGTGGGGTAAGCTCACTGAACAAGAGGTTCTGATTGATTCCGCAGACCTTATGGCCATTATCAGGCAGACTATTCAGGAAGAAATGGCCCATCTTCAACCCAGACCTGCGGTTCCCTTACAGCAAGAGACCTCTTCTCAGTGCCCCTTATTTCCACCTCCCCCTGGCTGGCCAACCAAGCCAGTGAAAAAGCCCCCCCCCCCAATCCCTCGTAGACCTGCAGAGGATCTAGGGAGGGAGGAAGTGGAGTTTAATGCTTCTTTCATTGACAACAGGGAAGAACGTGAATTTTTGTCAGAGGAGGAGGGGGAGGAATTGAAGCTTCCTGAGCAGTCTAGCCATTTTTTCAAGGTTGAGGACTACCAATACTTTTTAACCAAGGCCATCAAGGCTCTTGAATTACATGATTTACAGCCCTCTGAATATTAGAAGGCAGCTAGAGCTAAATTTAAATCCAAATCCAGCGGAAACTTTGAATTTTTTCCTCCTGAAGAGTATATGGAGAAGGTATTCCCATTCCCTGAGTATTTTGAGCGTCAGCTCAGAGCAGGATAGGACAAACCCATGGTTAATAAATGGTTTCCTGCTTTTGCCCAAAAGTTGTATGCACTGCCTAATTATGCTGATGAGTTGTTACAGGTGTCTCCTGTGGATGGTCCTGTGGCAGCACTCCAGACTTCTGGTCTAGTCTCTAAAGATGGACTGGGCACCATCAAGGACCCAGCTGATAAGAACGTGGAGGCAATGCTCAGAAGGATCCATGAGGCCGTCATCATGATGGTAAGGGCAGCGTCTACAGCTTCCATCACTTCTAGGGCAGCCATCGTGTGGGTGTGGAAGCTGATCCAACTCATTCCGGGGAACATCCGTGGTCTGCTGGAGGGAGCTTCTCATATTCTTAAGTTGAATTCCTTCACAGCAGATTCCACCTTGGACATTATTTCCTTTGCCTCTAAGGCCATAGCATCCACCATGGTGGCTAGAAGACTTCTTTGGCTGGCTGCGCGCTTGGCAGGCTGATGCCCTGTCCATATCCATTGTGACTGCTTATCCATTCCAAGGGGACCGTCTGTTTGGAAAAGCACTAGACAACATCCTGGTGGAAACCAGGGATAAGAAAAATGCTATGCCTAGGTCCCTTCAGTGTTTTGATAGGTGGAACCCTCAGTCCTTTCGTACCCAACATGCCTTACTGAGATTTCGTCATGACAACAAGAGCGCATCTTGAGATGTGCCCAAGCAGTCTGGCAAGCGTGGTTCCTTCGCATCCAGATTCCACAAACCTCCTTTCAACAGGAATGACAGAGGAGACAGGGAAGCCAAGCCCAAGCAGGCATGACTATCCCCCCATTCCTGTGGGGGCACACCTGCTACGTTTTGCAAGGTCCTTGTCAGAGGCACAGGCAGATGCCTGGGCAGTGGAGGTCGTGTCCTGGGGTTATACAGTAGAGTTTTTGCATCAGCCTTCAGAGAGGTTCCTGAAATCGCCTGCAAGCAAATCAGAATTCAAGAGATCCATTATCAACAAGGCTGTACAACATCTGCTGGACATCAAGGCCATCGAACCAGTTCCCGTGGTCAAAAGGGGCTGTGGTGTTTACTCTATATTATTCATGGTACCCAAGGAGAATGGAGACTGGAGAGCAATTCTGGATCTCAAGTTCCTGAACAGATACATCAGGCTGTGGCATTTTCGTATGGAAACTCTGAAGGCTGTAGCGGACTTGCTGTCTCCCAACGAGTATCTGACCTCCACAGATCTTATGGAGGCATATCTACATGTGCCAATTCATCTGGCTCACAAACAATTTCTTCATTTTTGCGTCTACAATCGACACTTCCAGTACAGAGCACTTCCCTTTGGTCTCTCTGCAGCGCCCAGGCTGTTTTTCAAGTTGGTCATCAATCCTGTGGTCCATCTCAGGAGCCAAGGGATCCATGTTCATCTGTACCTGGACGACCTGCTGGTCTGAGCCAACACTCAGGCAGAGTCCATCAGGAACACCGAGAGGACGATACAGTGCCTGCTGGGTTCCTGATCAACCTCGAAAAGAATTCTCCGATACCGGTTCAGTGTCTCGAGCATCTGGGGGCAGTGATTGACACCTCTCACAATGCCCTTTTCCTTCCAGTATCCAAGGCTCAGAAGATCAAGGGCTTCACCTCACGGATGTACCGCAGCAGGTCCTCTCCGCTCCTGGAGCTAGCCAGCCCCTTGGGCCTGATGATCACAAGCATCAACATGCTGCAGTGGGCTCATCTGCACGCCAGATAATTACAGATGCTTTTTCGTCCCCACCAACTCTCCATTATGGAAAAGAAGAACATCAATCTTCAGATACCCCTCAGGGTCAAGAAGAGCCTACGTTGGTGCGTGGACAACCTTTTGACTGGCAAGGACTACTATATCTGCCACACCTGGGAGCTGTTCACGGTTGCCAACCTTCTGGGTTGGGGGGTGACATTAGAGGGATCCCCAGTTCAGGGGACCTGGTTACCAACTGAGAGGAAGCTCCCCATCAACCTCTTGGAGCTCAGAGCGATTCTTCTCTCCTTGGACGATTTCGCCCCCAGCTACTTCATCAACATGTTCTGATAAGAACGGACAACACCTCCACCAAGGTGCAAGTCAACAAGCAGGGTAGTTCCCGATCCTCTCAGCTGCACAAGGTGGTGATAAAGATTCTTTCCTGGGCGGAGAGGAACGTTGCCTCTTTGAGGGCAGAACACATAAAAGGGATCGAGAATGTCCAGGCAGATCGGCTCAGGAGGGAGAATGGACTCTCCATCCAAGACTCTTCCGCATGCTAGTGACACACTTCAGATGCTTGCTGATGTATCTGTTTGTGTCACCAATAAATCACAAGCTTGTCAAGGTTTTTCACCAGGTACTTCCATCAGGAGGCAGAGGCGACAGATGCTCTCATGACAATGTGGCCTCAGGGTCTACTGTACGTGTTTCTGCCGTTTGTCCTGATCTCCAGAACCATCCACAGTGTAGGGAACTCAGAGCAGAAGTCATCCTGGAGGCTCTGAGATGGGCCCGTCATCCACAGTTCTTGGCACTACAAGCGATGTCAATTCTTCCACTGCTAGTTCCAGTAATTCCAGTGTCTCCAGATATGCTGTCCCAGGGGCCGGTGTGGCATCTGGATCCGGCCTGGCTATGTCTGACCATGTGGACATTGAGTGGCGCAGTCTGGCAGAGTTAGAATACTCCCCTCAGGTCATGGACACCATACTAGCATTGAGACGTCAATCTACTGTCTGCATCTATAACACCACCTGGAAGGCGTTCGTAAGATGGGGTAGACACAAGAAGGTGGCTCCTCTGTCACCCTCTGCAGCCTCAATTCTTTCATTCTTGCAGGATGGCTTGGACACAAGTCTGATGTCATCCACTCTCCGCAGACAGATAGTGGCCTTATCCACTGTCCTACCTTCGCTAGAGGGGTTCAAGATTACCAGACATCCTCACATTCAACTGTTTCTGCAGGGAGCCTTGATCAAATCTCCTCCACAGGTACATTGTTTCCCGATGTGGAGATTGAACACTGTTCTAAATGCTCTCACCAAGGCACCCTTTGAGTCCCTCAGAGAGGTGGGGCTGAAATGATTGAGGATGAAAACTCTGTTCCTGGTCACCATCACGTCGGCTAGAAGGGTCTCTGAACTCGGAGCATTGTCGGTAAAATCGTCCCTCTGCGTTTTTCACAAGGACAAGGTAGTGCTCCACACTGACCCTACCTCTCAACCTAAGGTAGCTTCCACGTTTCACTGTTCACAAGATATCTGCTTACCCACCTTTTGTCCTCATCCCAAGCACCCCAAGGAGTGGCTTTGGCATACCTTGGATGTTAAATGAGCCCTCAAGATTTATATTATGAGGACGGAAGCCTGGAGGAAGTCAGAGTTCCTATTCATCAGCATTTTTCCATCGCACAAGGGAGAAAAGATGTCCAAGTTGACCATCAATTTGGTTCTGAAGTCCTGTATCACGGAGGCCTACCAGGCCTTGGGGTTTGAGGTTCCCAGTGGCATCACGGCCCACTCTCTGAGGAGTGCGGCAACCAACGCAGCATTCACCAACAGGGCTTTGGTGGAGGAAGTATGTAAGGTGGCCACCTGGTTTTCCATTTTTACCCTCGTGTGATATTACAAGATCACACCACTGCATCTGCGGCTGTGGCCTTCGGGAGAAGAATACTTCAGCACGTCATGTCCGTGGAGGAAGATGACGACCCACCCGACTGAGGAACGCTGCTCTGGGAGGTCTCATGGAGATGTCCTCCATCTCAGAGGGAGAACGGACATTGGTACTTACCGTGAAGGGCCCTTCTCCTCTGAGGTCAGGAGAACATCTTGGCCTTCCCGCTGTCATCTTTCTCTGGTTTCCTTCTCAGTGCTGGTTTCTTCTCTCCTTTCCTTAGACATACTCTGTTTTCTGCTCTACAGAGTTTTCTGTTTTGTACAGAGCTTGTTGTTGCCAGGTTGAAATTACTGTTTGAAGTTATGTTTTGTAGGGCAAGGCCATTTAAGTTAGGCTGCAAGCACTGCTTTTGGAGTCCCAGAACTGGGGATGGGCTATTCCGGAGGCACCAACAGGAAGGGGAAAAAATTATTTCCTGCTTCCCTAAAGGCACGGTGGGAATAACCCATGGAGATGTCCTCCTGACCTCAGAGGAGAAGGACCCTTCACAGTAAGTACCAATGTCTGTTTTTCAGCCCTTGGGAATCAGGGCCAGCAAAAAAAAAAAAAGGATGATCTTTCCTGGGAATAATTATAAAACTAGGGGAAGGCTGGTTAGGTCCAGTGTTAAAGGAAATTGTCACTCCATGTACCTTCTTACTCATTACATCATAGCAATAGTTTGTGCCTAGTGATGCAGGAATCAGAGCTACAGCTTTTGATGAATTGGCTTTAGTTATCTGATAGTGTTAAGGTTTCAAATTCAAGAGCTGGGTATGAGGGGCTTTTATTTAATTTACTAATAATTTTCTGCATGCCTCAGGACTTCTACGATGCGTAAACTCCTATGTTATCCATGGGTGGGTTTGATTTGTGGCCCTCCTTATAGGCACTCCACTATCAGGTTTGCTGTTGAAGGATATAAACTGATTTGAGAATCCAGTTCTCAGGGAATGTCTGTATTGTTACGAAGAACAACTAGGGAGAACAAACAACTGTGTCAACAGGCTTCCTTATTTTTTGGAAACACCACAGCACAGTGAGGGGAGATGGAGCTTCAGGAGCCATTGCTGCTTGTATAGGCTGGTGGGGAAAGTAGTTGGTACAGGCAGAGGGAGCTAGAATATGATGGTTCATCATCATGAATGATTTGGCATGTACACAAACATTGTATTGATTTCAGTTATACTCCAGTTGGTAGTAACTGAATTCAGATTTTCATAGTTTTAAAATTGATAGTTGTTGTACTATGTTTAGGAGTGTTCTGTTGCTTGAACTGATTGTATTGGTGGCTGTTACGCGTACCATTTAAGATTAGGTACCTGTTTAATCCATCTACTGTTTTCTCAGATCACTCCATAGGAAGTCTCAGGTCTTGCAGTTCATCAGACTGCTTTAATAAAGTGATGCCTCCAAGGAAAAAGAGGAGACCCACAGCTGGAGATGACCTGTCGGCTAAAAAAAGTAGACACGATGGGTATGTTTGGTTTTTTTGGTTTAATGATAAATCTTTGTGCTTCCATCTTTATGTGAGAAGTCGGCTTTTATATGGAGCAGCTTAGGAGATATGAACTCAATTTTCAACTCTCTTAGTAAAGAACTCTAGGAATCTTTTATTTTTGTTCACGTAATGGTCCAGCATAAAAAGAATATCTCCACTCACAAGTGGTTATTTAGGATGAAGCATTTTTAGGATAGGAGTAATAGGTCTTATGCTTTTATTATTGTGGAGAAGAGGGAGAAAAATATTTTTCTGGCCTTGAAATTTATTTGCAACAAGGTCTGAGTGTTTTCCCTCTCCTTGTCCCTGTTTTGGAAAAAATACGTTAACTAAGAATAGGTAATAAAATAAATTATTATTAATAATAATCAATAATAATAAACTCTCATGGATGGTGGCCTTCATGTGCTTTACTAACTGGTAGTTTTAAGGTGGGATGTTCGAACAGAGATATTTCTGACACACACACACACACACACACACATACACATATATACCCCGCTCTGCTTGGAGAACTGAAAAATTAACTTTTTACTTTGGCAGCATGTACAGAAAATACGATTCTACTAGAATAAAGACAGAAGATGATATGTTCTCAAGCAAAAGGTGCTTAGAATGGTTCTATGAATATGCTGGTAAGTAGAAATGTGATCATGGCTTATTCATGGTTACCCTTATGGCGCTGAAATTTTAAGAACAGTACCCGCACACCACTCCTAGATTGAATAAATATTTAAAATACATCTATATGTGGCTCATTAAATTGTTTCTTTAGAAGTAAAGCCTATTTCAAATGCTGTAGTTTCTTGAAAGAATAAAGAAGTTAATGAACTTTTTAGTGCTGGCAGAACTAGAGTCTTGGCTCAAATTTCAGGTAGTTTAAACATGTACTTATTAGGTTGGATCTAGTCAGCTTCTCTGCTGCTGAAAAAGGGAAAAGTTGTCCCATTTGAATGCCCAAAAGATTATGTTGGGGCCTCTGGGACCTGCATGGGCAAAAGCCATGTGGAATGGGGGCTATAGCAGACAGGGAAGATAGATGAGGTTGAGTGAAAAAGCTGGCTGGTTCCAACCTACAAGGTGCGTTAGTGAAATTTTAGGTAGTAAGTATGAATCAGAAGTCAGCAATCTTAAATAATGCTAAGTCACTGCATAGATAATAGATTGATAGTTAATAGATCAAATGAATAAAATTGGGTTTGATGATGATTTAAACTCTGTTTTGTAGGAGGAGCCTTTCAGATTAGCGCCCCCCCCCCCCCAGTTCTCTAATGAATATCAAAATCCTGTCTTTGTATTTTTGTCTGTTCTAAGGGGGGTGTATTAAGATAAGGAACTATAGATGAAGGAAATATAAGCTAGAAGTGTGTGAATCTGGTTCCTGCTATCCATCACATTGTGCATAGAGCATCGTGTGATGAGTTGTATCTTTGGATTATTGAGTACACATAACTGTATGTCTTCAAGTAAAAGTAACACAGTCTCATTTGATTGCAGGAACAGATGATATTGTGGGCCCTGAGGGAATGGAGAAATTCTGTGAGGACATTGGAGTTGAACCTGAAAATGTATGTTCAGGCTTATTACAGCTGGCAAAGAGTTTATTTGGTTAATGAAAAATTAGGAAGTGCAGTGTTCATCTTTACTCCATTTATCTCACTCAGTCCTAAAGGCTTTAAGTGAAACTCTTCACAATTTTATGTTAAACAGGAAAGGGTCCCCTTTTTTTACTAGGAGAGAGGGAGTGACCTCCCAACAATTTTTCTTCCTTTCTTCTAGTTCCTATTTAAAGTATAGCAGATCGGGCTGCTTCAGCACACTTGAAAAAAATGTTGCCTTTGTGTTCTTGGTGGCTACTATAATTAGGCAAAGTGAGTACATGCTCTGTGGATAGGCAACTGACAGTCTGGGGTCTCAGTCTAGCACCCTGAAACTTCCCATTTAGACTCCTGTAAAGCTCTCCAGTTCCAAACATCTCCCCTTATAATACACCTCAGCTTTTCCCCTGAAGAGTTGTGTTGTTTAATTCCTTCCTCTTCAGTGTGAACAGCAGCAGACTACTTGGCAGGAATATGTACTTCTGCTCATTCTGAGCTGGAGGAAAAAGGCTCCTTAATTCTCTCCTCCTTTAACAAGATCAGCAAAACATACAAAAACCCTTCTCTTCCCCAATTTTAGTATATGTGCTGCTAAAATTGGAACGATACAGAGAAGATTAGCATGGTCCCTGCTCAAGGATGACACGCAAATTTGTGAAAACAACCTTCTAATGGAGTTCTTCCCTTCTTCAGGCATTTGGGCTGCTTGTTTCTATTTGGTTTTATGTTGTAGGCAACTGGGGGGAATGTATGTCGGTATATATTTCAAAGACCCAGCCTCTTGTTTCAGATGATGTTCTCTTACAGATTTGCTCATTTAACACCTTGAAACAACTAAAGTGCTTATAATTTTCATTCTTGAAGGAATTAGCTAGGGAAGCCTGACCAAGTACAGAGGTTTTATAGTCCTCGAAATCAGTATGCGTGTTATAGATAAAACTGGAATATATTTTTCATCTTTGTGGCTTCTGTGCAGGCACACATGGGGACTGCACTTCTGCAGGCCAACCACCGGGAGGAGCTAGTAAGTTAAAAAGAGTCTTCTAGCATTCCAAGAGTGCTAGTCTTCCCATAGCAACAGTAGTCTTCCCGCCCAAAAGTCACGTGATATGGGAGGAGCTAGCACTCTCCCCTTAGTTCTCTTTTTGCCGCCACAAAGAGAGGATGTGTAATTGTGAGCTGCTTCAGTCTGAGGTCTCTGAGAGAAGACATTTTTACCTCAAGCTGCTGGACTTCTAAATGGCTCTCTTCAAAAAGTGTAAGGACTGGGTGCCAAAATGGCACAGTTTGATGAACATTCCTCTTGTATTCTGTGTCTGGGGGAAAGCCATGTTCCTTCTGCCTGTAAGGCTTGTAAGGCCCTCACTCCTGGGGCCCTTGGAGGCAGGGCAGCATGCCTTAAAGCAACCCTCTGGGAGAAAGCTCTCAACGCTTCAGAGGCTTTACCGTCCCAACCTCCTGCCGACCAGGCTTCCCAGTCAGGGGTGGACAAAGCAGTACCCCTATCGGTGAGTTTGGCCCCTCCTTCAACGGCTAATGCCTGAGATGATTAGAGCGGGTTCTGCGCCTCTGGCAAAAAAGTTGAAAAAAAAGATTTAAAAAGCACTCATGAACAGCATTCTCTGCCATCTCCACCGCATTGTCAGTTGGAAGGTTCCTCGGCACTGACACCTCAGCGTCGGAGATCAGTGTCACCTTTCTGGAGGCAACTGGAGGCGGTTGGTGCCAAGCCCCGACCGACATTGAAAGGGCGATCGCCACCATGCCTCAGCTCCATGTCGACCTCATCTCGGCACTGTTCACCTTCAGTATCATCAATTTTTGACCATGGGCTCCAAGACGCTTCCCGTTCTCCATCGCTGGGAAGACTTTCTCCGGGTACAGATGTACAGATTGTGAACCAACCAACCTATCCACATGAAGATGACTTGCACAATACCACAAAAAAAGGGCTTCGCCCTTGGTTGAAGTTCCTCCCTAAGGTCATATCCAGATTTCACCTGGGTCAAGACATTATCTTACCTGTTTTCTTTCCTTCTCCCACATCCACGGCTACACACCCTAGATTTGTGGCGAGCCTTACTGTTTTTTTTTTAGACAGGACACAATCAATTAGGAAAGATAAGTCTTTATTTGTGTGTTTTAATGGCCCAAGAAAGGGCATGGGGGCATCATCTCAGACCCTGTCTTGCTGGATCTGCACAGCAATTAAGTTGACTTATGGAGCTGCAGACGTTCAGTGTCCCTTCCCCTTGTCTGCGCACTCCACTCGAGCACAGGCAGCTTCTGCAGCTTTAATTTCAAATCTCCCTCTCACGAATATCTGCCAAGCAGCAACCTGGTCTACGCTGTCGACGTTCTTTTAACACTATACAATAGACGCCAATGCCAGGAAGGAGGCCGGGGGGGGGGGGAGAGAGAGAAGGAGGTGGGAAAAGCGGTTCTACAATCAATTTTCCATTGAGACTTCCCACTTCCTCTTCCTGAGTAATTACACTTGCTAATCTCCCATGTGGGACTGCACAGAAGCCACAAAGATGAAAACGGGTTGCACTTACCTGTAACCATTGTTCATCAAGTGGTCTTCTGTGCAGGCACACATCCCTCCCTCCTTCACCTCTGTGAGTGTCTCAAACTCCCATTGTGGCAGCTAGAGGAGAACTGAGGGGAGAATGCTAGCTCCTCCCATATCACATGACTTTTGGGTGGGAAGACCACTGTTGCTATGGGAAGACTAGCACACTTGGGATGCTAAAAGAATCTTTTTAGCTCGCTAGCTCCTCCTGGTGGTTGGCCTGCAGAAGCGCAGTCCCCATGTGTGCCACTGGATGAACAAAGGTTACAGGTAAGCAGTGTTCCCTCTAAGCTGAGTTAGTGTGAGCTGGCTCACAGTTTTTTAGTCTCCAGCTCACACATTTTTGTCTTCGCTCAGGAAGGATGGCTCCAGAGCAAATTAATTTATGCAGTAGCCAAATCGCTCGCTCATAACTTCAGTGTCAATGGCTCACAAAGTACAATTTTTGCTCACAGGACTCCACAGCTTAGAGGGAGCATTGCAGGTAAGTGCAACCCCTGTTTTCTTATGGCCTTGTATGCATTACTAGGGAAAACGGTGATGGAGATGACTCAGCATGATGAGTCAGAAGAGTGCAAGAAGTCCCCCCTCCCACCCTTCTGTATTCTAATGCTAATGTTTTGTTTTAAAACAGGTAGTTATGCTTGTTTTAGCTTGGAAGCTAGATGCTCAGAACATGGGTTATTTTACATTGCAAGAATGGCTAAAAGGAATGACGTCGCTGCAGTAAGTAATACCTTCATCATCAAACGTGAAGTAGATTCAAGAGGTTGGCATTTGCAATCTTGCCAAACACAAACTTAATAACTATAGAGGAAAATTTCTTCTGTCATCTGATCCAGCAGCTTTTGTCATTGGATTGTGGATCCAAACTAGCCTAAGCAAAGCTTGAAGGGAGTCAGTATGCTGTGTAACGTCATTGTGTTGAACTAGAATGTGTCGTGCTCAGCTCCCTATTCAGACATGGTACTTATTAGGTGACCTTGCAGTTATGCTGTCAGCTCAGTATACCTTACATTGGGAGACGATAAATGGAGCATGGGGAGACTATATATGCTTCCCAGAGCGCTTGGGAATAAGGTCAAGATAAAAAAATACTAAATAGCGGTAAGGTCTCTGATAGTCCTGCTGTAGCTTGTGGCACCCCCTGAAAAAGCTGCTCTGCATTTGTAGAGGCTGTAATGTGGAATGGCAGGAAGGTTCAGTCTCCTATACTTTGTCCCATACCATTCCCAAGGTCCTTATGGACCCCAGAAATAGCTTTTCCAGAGCACACAAGGCAGCAGTGGGAAAGTGAAGTGAATCTACAATGATCCCTTCTGCAAATGCCGTTCACGGTAATTTGGATCTAAGTTATAGAGTGTTTACAGCGCCTTTTCCGGAATGCCTGTAAAATGTAAGGGAGAAAGCAGTTACAAATTATAGACCTACAAGAGGTGGAACCTGCGGTACTCGGGGGGGGGGGAGAAGGAGCTCCATGTGGAGAAGCAGCCACAGGTAAGCCTTCCTCCCCTCCCCCTGGGCTACGATGGCGAGCTCCAGGCCCGCCGATCTCCCCCCTTCTGCCCCTGCTTGCAACAGCGAGGCCCGCGCGGCTCAGAGCCACTGGGCCCGCCAATCTCCCCCCCACCCCTGGTTGCAACAGCGAGGCCTGCGCGGCTCAGAGCCACTGGGCCTGCCGCGCAGGGAACGCTCTTTAACTTTTGGGGGGATTTAAATATTCTCCCCCAAAGTTTTTCTTACTTTTAAGATTTTTCTGCACACGTGGGGAGTCCCCCAAGTGTGCAGAAAAATCTCCCTGCCTCCCAAGTGCCCCCTCCATGCAGATTTAGATATGGCAACTTGGCTATTAGTATATAGATTTGCCTGTTATGGAAAGAGGATAAATTAAATGAGGAGTGTAGGTTTACTGCAAACTGTGGGATGGATCCTATCTAATAGCACAGCACTCATGGGAGTAAATTTTCCTTCGTGCCTCCTCCCACCTGCTGTGCCCCTGGGGTTGATGGACCCCAGGGATAGAACCCGGGGCAAAATACTCTGAAGTGGAAAGGGAGAATCAACAAAAATTGTCCCCTTACTGGTCCATCTAGGTTAGGATTCATCCTTATATTTATATAGTTAATCTTTTATTTTTGGAGTATTTTTGAAAAAGGCATTTTATAAATTCTTTAAAGAAAAGTTTTTCATGGGTTGAGGACCAAAGTAGTATGATGGTTTTGCAATTAAATGCTGCAAGAGCTCTAAGTCCGGAGTTTTGACATTCTGTCTTGGTTAATTTTTACAGATGTGATACAACGGAGAAGCTAAGAAATTCTTTGGATTACTTGAGATCTTTATTAAATGAGCCTACTAACTTTAAACTTATATACAGATATGCATTTGATTTTGCACGTGTGAGTATCCTAAATTTTGGTTTTACTGCATTTTTAGAAAAACAGCTCCTCCTAGAATTGTTTTTAAGGGGATGAGTTCGTACACTTGAGTTAATAATTCCCAGTAAATATATCAAGTTTACTTCATGACGATAGTTCCAGGGGGTAGCCGTGTTAGTCTGCAGTAGAACAGCTGGATTTGAGTCCAGTAGCACCTCAGAGACCAACAGTATTTTCAGGGTAGAAGCTTAAGAGAGTCAGAGCCTTTGACTCTCGAAAGCTTCTACCCCGAAAATCTTGTTGGTCTCTGAGGTGCTACTTACTGGACTCAAATCTGGGTTACTTCACTTTGCCAGATAGTCTATTTCTTTACAGTTTTAATCCAGTCATGCATATTTATTTGTCAAATCGTTTAAACAGAAAGCTTGCAAGTTAATGTAGTTATATTTTTGTGTTAAGTTTTAGATACTCCATACTTGAGTCCTATGCACATTTGCTTTTAGAAGTCTTGTTGTGAAAACCTAGACTTTAAGATTGCCATGGGTGGCCTGCTACTATTTCTCACACACCCCTTTTCTTTACGATAGTCCAGGGTGCTAAGAATTGCTTCTGAGGGTCTCCCCCCAGTGATATTGAGCATCCACTTAACAGTCAGATAATGACAACTCTGTAGATACCTACTTCTCCCGTGCCCACTGACACAGGGAAGAAGTGTTCAAAATGTTACATTTTCAGGACATTTCTAACAGAACAGTGCTTCCTGTAGGGGAGAGCAAGTGCCATGGCCATCTAAAGAAACTCCTAGCTTTTCAGGAGAAAAGGAACAAGAATATTTTATTTGGAAGTATCTAGTGGTAGAAGGAGCAAAGGAACAATATGAGGGGTGAACACTTGTTTAATTATTTAGCTATGTGGACTTTGAAGCTGGCATGAAGATTGTAAGAGGCTTCCAATCTGTCCCCAATGGCAAAATAATATTGAAACTGCATCCCCAAACAGTTAGGCTTCATTCTGTATTTTAGTAAAAAGCAAAAGAACCCCTCAATTTATTCATCAGTTAACAAGGATAAACTATCTTGGCTCCTAGTTCAAATGATGAATATTGCAGTTAAACTTAGCGTTTTTCTTCTCTTTGACAGGAAAAGGATCAGCGAAGCCTAGATATAAATACTGCCAAGTGTATGTTAGGACTTCTGTTAGGAAAAACGTGGCCCCTGTTTCCAGTATTTCATCAGTTCCTAGAGGTACAAGTAGAAAAATCTTTTCATGTCTTACGCTTAAAAAATACAATATCAAAAAGTTGGGATTGAGTGGTGCATTCATTCTGGAAGGCCATGGTTATTTGAAGTTAATTACATGTAAGTAAGCAGATGACTATTAAAGATGCCAAGTTACACCTGTATGTAACATCATTGCTTAATTTCTGATACAGCCACTGACTATAATTGGTGATGATCTCATTAAATGACATTAGGTGTCCAACTGTCTCAGTTTCCATTCCCCATCTGTCAGAGGATTTTTGCTGGCCGAGATAATGTATGTAAAGTGGTTTGTACACTTACAGTACCATGCTAAGCAGAGTGACACCCGTCTTTGACCATTGAAGTCAACAGAGTTAGAACAGTGTAACACTACTTAAGATGTCACAGTTAATATATACTGTTTTCCTGTGTATGACAGGAATTGTCCAGGATGTTTTGGAAATTGTTTCTCACACCTGCTGGTAGTCAGAAGTAAAAACAGTTTACTTAATGTACATACTCTTAATGAATACATGTGTTTAACTTGTGCAAAAGCAAATAAAATTAGGTTAGCTAATTCCTTTGGAGTTTCACCAGTGCAGATTGTCTATGATCTCTGAAAGTGACAGGACATGAAATTGCCATAGCATAGTATCCTCAAGCCATATGTCCTGGACTCTGCCTTTCTCTTTGAAGCAGCTTAATACAATTTAAAAAACAGGTAATTTCATGGTGTAGATTTTGAATCATGATTTAAATCATGTGAATTGAAATCACACCTCGAATGCCAATTTAAATTAAAAATTTGCAGTAATAAAGGTGCATTCTGACTTTTTTTAGAACTATAAAATATCAATTTAAAATTGAATAAAGTAGCTAGACTACCTTAAAAGGGTTGAATTAATGTTTCTAAAGAATGATAATAAATATCTTTGAGAGTGGTACACACTACATTGCTTTTTTAAGAATACTTAATGTTCATGACCCAGGTAGGATCTTTTACAACCTACAGCCATGATAGGTTTTTGAAGACCGGTGCTGACTGGGGAACAATAGAGATTTCTGCTTCTTTCCATTGTCATTTTCTGCTTTGTCATGGAACTGCCCTGGCTCATCCCATTAAAAAAAATAAATGGTAAAATAAATAATTTTAGAAAACACCTAAATGTTAACCAGAAGTAAGGGCTAATAACAGTAGGTAGGCAGAGTGTTCTCAATGAGGTAGAAAGTAAATGTCCATTTAAAATTTTTCATATATTTAATTAAACTGAATCAGTTGCCAGGGAGGGGTGAAAAAGCTACCTAGAAACATCAGTGACTAATGTGTATGATGGCTTGCCAGTCTCTGGCTCCCAGCATCATGGCATAATACACTTAATGTACTATACATTTTCCCACAATTTGTTTTTGACAGCTCCCCCCACAAGCCATTCTTAGGTGAGTCACAAGTTCAGTGTTAAGAAACTGTATGCAATAAGTTCAGATTTCATACTAAATCAGGTTATTTTAGAAGGAGCTCATTGTGACTGAAACTCTTAAATTCTTATGTAATTTTTTAAATAAGTTGTTTTACCCAAGCCTGTTTCCAGTAACTGTCAGTCTTCTTTCAAGCAGCAATCTAAGTACAAAGTTATCAACAAAGACCAATGGTGCAATGTTCTGGAGTTCAGCAGAACCATCAATCTTGACCTCAGCAATTACGATGAAGATGGAGCATGTACGTATTTGCATAAAAATAAAAGCCATTTCTGTAGCAAGCACATTGATGTGCTGTTCCCTCTAATTTTTTTCTTATTTTGAGCAAAATCAGAAGTTAAAAAAACACCCTCTTTCTTTTTCTCTTTCAGGGCCAGTGTTGCTGGATGAATTTGTGGAGTGGTATAAAGAGAAACAAATGACATAGGAATTTTAACTATGCACAGCCACTCAAGAGTCTTTGTTACTACAGTTAAGTCAACCATTAGCCATAAACTGCTATTTGTATCAAAGCGCATGCTGCTTTTTCCTGCACTGTATTCCCATTTTCAGGGACCTTTTGATGTTTTGCTGTTTAACAGGCCAGCTCTGCTTGCTGTGTAGCATTGTTCTCTTCGAAAGGCTGCTTTGCATTTTGTATCGACACTACAGATGGTGAACTTACCAGCATCCTCACTGTGATTATGTGTATATTGCTGTCCGAACTTTGTATATGTGTATAAAAAGAAAGCTTCACCTAGGAAATTATTTCAGCAGAAATGTATTGTAAAAATAATTTTGTGGCATATTTCTATCTGCATTCAATAACCATGTAACTTAATCTTTAATTTTCACTTGGTCTCAGACGTAGCATTTCGGGCGGGGGGGGGGGGAGGTGATTGTTGGGGCAGTGACCATGAGGAGCCATTAAACCTTGTTTAAGATGCCAATTTGTGAGGGGAGATCCTGCAGTATAATTTCTTCCACAGCCCAACAGTTATTTAGTAAGCAAATTTTGGCTTCCTTCTTTTTTAAAAAAAATTAAAGTCTTTGTACTGTCCCTGTTGTGAACACTTTCCTTCAGGCAGTGTAGTTGAACCCTTGTAACTTGAATCCAGCCAAGTGCAGTTTCACAGGAAGGTGAAAGGGCAGATAAATATGCAGCTTGAGTGTCTTTGTTAATGCCATGTTCTCATGTGGTGCTGCTGCTTATGGAGGAATCATCTGAAATCAGGAAACCTCCAATGCAAGACCTGTTTGTACTCTGAAGGCCTCCTCCACCCTGATTCTCCCCCTCCTACTCCCAAATGCCTCTTACCGACCTTCCACCCTACAATGGACTTGCCTCTCTCACCTTAACATTGAATAGAGTTGTACATGCCACAAGGACCTCCACTGGATAATAGTGCTGACTTCCTAATAGTCAGATGGCTAGCTTGCAAGTACATACAAATGATCAAATTAAAAATCTGATTTAAAAAGGACTTTTATTTATTTATTTATTTATATTTACATTTATATCCGGCCCACCCCGCCATCTGGCGGGATCAGGGCAGCTAACAACATATATAAATATACATTAAAACTCCAATGTAAAAAAATCAAAATCAGTATGAAACCACAACTATACAAACATAACTTATATTAAAAGATGGCAAACTTCTGTTGTCAGCTGAGTGGTGCCTCCAGGCTCCCGCCTAGCTGTTGGCATAGTGCTGTGTTTTACCGTTGCTGTTCCCAAAATGTGCCAACTGTCTTGATAAGGGAAACGAAGCCTTCTGTAGGATTCAAGTTAGCATAAGTTGTTGGGTGAGATTTTGGGGGTCTGGAATTTAAAACTTTCCCACGTTGTAAAGTTTTCAGTGTTATCTAAAAGAAACCTGTGATCGTTTCTTTCGTGCCAGGGATTTCCAATGCTCTTAGCAGGCAGCAGGCACACTAATCACCAGCATTATGTCATTCATTTGGGTCTGCTTTGCCTATTGGTTTGCATAGGAATGTTCAAGCCATTGCTTGCTTGAAGAAACTGAATAGGGTAAGGCACGTGCTTTATGTTACTATTGCCTTGGTTGTCTTTATTGTTCAATCCTGATTTTAACAAAAACCAGCTAAGAGGATAGTTCTTTTATTTTGTCCCTGAAAGGAAAATAGTGAAAATACCTCCAAGAATCCAAGGATGTGTGTCTTACATATAGACTACTGTGAAGTTGCAACTTTGTGCCAGAAGCTAAAAATGGAGTGTGGGGTGGGATGTGTGCCTGCGTGTATCTTACATAATACACTGTCTATGTTCTAATTTAGCAATAAGTACCAAGTCTATACAAATCCCTGATACTGTTTTTCTGAAGTTACTGACAGAAGATGAGAAAGCATCAGGGTTTTTTGGGACTGAGTACTTTTAGTACAACTTCGTTTGTTTAGTAGTAGTGGGCTGGGATTCAAAGGGATCTCTATGCAAAGTGCCCCTGCATGGCATGTGTGAGTGGGGATTTTTCCCTTCTAACAGCCCATCTCTCAAGCAGTTCAAGGCTAAACCTCATGAGTCCCAAGGGCAGGTGCACACAAGTAACCAGACCATTATTTAATTTTTTAAAAACCAGTTTATGAAGTTTATTGAATTCTAATCAAATAATTACTCTACATGCAGCACATTGCTCTTTGATCACACAGCAAGAAAATAAGAAAGCTAGCTCAGCTGTCTTAACACTCTTCAGAACATGTGTTAGGCACCAACCTTAAGTTTCAGAGTCAAAGGCCAAAGCTCAGGTGTTCTCTACATTAGTAACAATTGCATGTCATAGTTTAGGCCTTTAGTCCATCAAAATCTGAGCTAGTCCCCTTTCCTCAGAGCCTTAGCTTAATTATAGTTTTTGGACCCCGTACATCAGGTGATGATGACATCCAATCAGGATATTTCTCCAGGAGAAACGTCTAGAAAATTACCTCATCACCTCTGGCTCTTCCCCGCCCCCTATCACACAGACTGCAGGTTCTCATGCGAAGCTAACTACTTTGGCCTGGAAGATGATAAGAGCTGTGTAGGCCCAGAGGCCAGTTAATAACACCTGTAGACTAGACCAGGCACACTACTGTTCACATTAACCCTTTAGGAGAGGCCGGGGTGCTTTGCCTCACACCCTCAAATAATGGAATACCCTTTTTGAAAAGCCTCTGCCTGTCAATGGATTTGTACAGTGTGTTGGGAAGGGAGACTGAACAAACTCTGGATCCCAGCCGTGGTTCTTTCAGTGACGCTTGAACTACAGAAGACTACATTCTTGAAAAAAGTGGTGAAAGTTATCTGTGGTATGGATGAGAGTTAAGAATTTCAGGATGTGTTCTGCTGCTATACCTTATTCTGGTACATCTTGCTTTTTATACAAAAGCAAATACAAAAGTAGATACTACAGTTGTATTACAAGATGTTCTACAGGTATGACATTTCTACAAGGCTGAGTGTATATAGATGGTATCTGATAACTTCTGGTTTTAAGACCTACAGAACTACATTTGAAGAAATAATGGTGAAGTAACATGAAAGACAAAAGGTTTGCTTTCTCCCCTGAGCTATGTCTGTTGAATAAATAACACTAGCTTCCAGTAGTGGAGGCAGCAGCCAAAGAAAGTTAGTGTGGTAATGGAGGTTAGCACAAAGTCAACAGAACTGTGTGACTAGCCAGTTTTTCCTTGATGTTTTGCACTTTGCGATGGATATTGGAGCACAGAACACAAGCATGTGCTCATTGTGAAGTGAAAATTTGTAAAAAAAAAAAAAAGTCCTCTCTATGTAGGATCCCATCGAAATTTTACAAGATAATGCATTTTATATAAATATCCAAATAGAAAGCAAAGTTGGCTCTTGATTTTGCCGAGGAGAGTGAGATCTTAATTGAAGTGGTCTTCTGAATTGACGCAGTTTACACTACTTTTAAAAAGGGGTATATAGGAGAAATGGAAGACCCAGTTGGCTTTTTGGCTTGGAGTCTTAATGAGAAGTACAGACAGTATTGTCAGCGCTCTGTTACATGTCTTCTGTTGGCTAAAAGTGCTCTGCTGAAGATTCAAAACTTCCCTTTCACAGGCAGTGTGTTCTAATGGCAAATTTCACTCAATTTCCTAAGATTTTTTTAATGCATTGGAATTCGCTGAATAGGGTAGTGTTTTAAGGGTTTTTCTTTTAAAAGGAATTGTCATAGTTCAGTTAATTGTTTGTCCTTGCCTTTTCTACAAGTCCTTCTGGCAAGATGTTTATGAACTATTCTCATTTCAAATAAATGGTTAATGTAACTTAAAGGATCTAGTGCATAACTGGTATTTGAGTGGGAAGCCGATCACTAGAGAAATCAGACTCAGAAAAACTGTCACATAGCATTCTTAAGTAATACCGAAGACTGATAGATTAAACCTTGTTACACCTTTAACTGACTTTTAAAATTAAAAATAGAATTCAGGATTTGGGGCAGTACAACGACACATACTTGTGAAACTATCCAGAGTGAAATCTACTACTGAAGTTGAAGACATGGTTAATATAGGTTAGATAATACATACGAAAACTAAACTGGGAAAATGTTGCCCCAAAGAAAAACTTCCAAGGATACAAACATACCTAAAACTTATTTTGATGTCTATTGTGTACTTAGCACACTTAAGTTAAACAACTTACAATTTTCAGAAATAGTATGTCATGAGATTCTCCTTAGCAAGCATTGGTGAAAGCTCCCCTCCCCCCTTTTGAGGTATTTGAATGTATAAACTTACTTGCATTTATCTTGTCTCTAACATGGATCTAACACTACTTAAATACTATAAAGCTGTAAGGATTTGTTCTGTGGCTATGTTAACTACAACTACTAAATACCTCTTGAGAGCCTTAGACTGCCCTTTCACATTGTTGTGCAACTAAATAGAACTCATTTACCAACTTAAACTTGGCAATTCCCACTGCAACCCAAAATGCTTTTTCTGGACATCAGTGAGAAAGGTGTGCTCTGCAGGCAGAAATCCTTCTGGCCATGGAAAAAGCACTGGTGTTTCCAAGCCATAGATGTCATACTTATTTAAACAGTCTGTGCTAAACTCGGCAGAAATTAAGCAACTATTTAGAAGAAACAATTTGGTTATAGCTTTGCTGTCATTTTGTTAGTGAGCTACAGAGAAAGGAACATTGGACACAACTGATATTTTTCTACTCTTGAGGCAGGGAGGGTGCCTTAATATGGGAGATCCCAGTCAATTAGTCAAGAAGGCAAGACTTCAATATTCCCTGTTTTCAGTATACATGCCCTACACTACCAAAGCCTTGACAAATACTGAAGAAGTAGCTGAGACCCCGGGTTGCAAGGGCTTGAGGACTCATGATGTGCAAAGGCAAATTCTGACTTAAAATCTGCTTGGTCTTTCAGACTGCCTCCACCATACTACAATAACAAGATTCTCTGAGATAAGCTCTGCAATTGGGCACATCTACCAGTGGTATCTACAACACTTCTATAGCTGAGTTAGGTAGAATATAGAATTTTGGGGGATTTAAGAGGTTGTGTCTGTTTGAAAGTAGGGGGCACTCATTTGTCTTTCAAAGAAATCTGGAAGCAGACTACCCTTTCAATTTCTGGAAGCCTTGGAAGAAATTCTTTCTTGCCATTGGGCATCATTTCACCAAATAGCTCTAGAGCTGAAACTGCTCTAGCTAACAAATGAATAGTCATCTGGATTGAACAAGTGGGAGGCTGTGGTTCAATCATTTCCTCTTCTGAAAATTCCCAGTCCTCTTTTTCTGATGGGGTTTCAGACACCTCAGATACTAAGCTTTGTGAATCTGAAATTTCCCACCTGAATCTCTGTGGAGGCAAATGATTATGCATCATCTTCACAAACTATATAGTGTCTGTTCAAAGCCATAAAAGTATAATTCTCCGGTGGTCCTGGTAGTGGGGCAGTTCTTACTCCTGGGATCTCAGCTCTTCCAGTCGACTATTTTTGGTCCCTGAGGGGGAGGGGCTTGATCTCCACTTCCCCAGTCGTAGTCCAAGCCTCAAACTCCGCGGACCACTATGAAAAAACATAACCAAAGCTTCCCCACAACAGGCGGAAACCAATTGAACAAACCATGCCCCCCAAATCGCTTGGGTCCTACAGGGTACCAAGCTTTCTTTAATAGCAACCTGTTGCTGAAGTTTGTAGAAGTGCCTCCCTTACCAACTACTACACCCTCCCAGACCGTGGAAGACTCCGCCCTCTAAGGGTGGGCAGGATTGCCCCACTCCATGACCACCGAGAAGGAAGCTTCACAGTAAGTGAATAACAATCTTCCGTTCTCTGGTGGTCCTGGTAGTGGGGCAGTCCTTACACCTGGGACTTAAAGTAGCAGTACCTCCCAAGGCGGGACCGGAGCTTCCCGGTCTAGTGTGTTGTAGTACCCTTCTACCGAATACTGCCTCAACCAAGGACAGCTTATCAATTTGGTAGTGTCTCGTAAATGAATGCAGTGACTTCCATGTGGCTGCCCTACAAATGACCTCCATGGAAGGAAATGCCCTATAGGCTGCCGATGTGGCCACTCCCTTCAGGGAGTGTGCAGCTACCCCTTGAAGTGGTTGCAACCTTTGAGTCTTATAGGCTTCCATAATACACCCCCTCAGCCACCAACTCATCGTAGATGTGGAAATCCTCACACCCAGGGACAATTTTCTGAAAGACAAACGACATCAGTGGTTCTAAACTGTTTAGTTCTGGCCAAATAAAAGCCGAGTGCTCTGTGCACGTCCAAACAATGCCACTCCTTTTCCTTTTGATGTTTTGGGTTAGGGCAGAAGGATGGCAGAACTATGTCCTCGGACCTATGGAAACCCAAATTCACCTTAGGGATGAACATGGGATCTGGTCAAAGAACCACCCTCAGAATGGAAAACACACAAATCCTTATCTGTGGATATGGCTCTCAGTTCTGACACACGTCTAGCTGATGTAATCCCCACTAAGAAGGCTGTCTTAAAGGAGAGAACCTTAAGGCTACAGGAAGACATTGGTTCAACGGGTGCTTTGCTTAATGCCCTGAGAACCACATTAAGATTCCATGTCGGAAAGTGGTGTGCTTGAGGAGGATTCAGGAGTGTTGTCCCTCTTAGAAACCTCTTAACATGTGGGTGCAGCATTAATGACTTTCCCTTCCTAACCCCTCGTACTACTAAAATAGCCGCCACCTGCCTTTTCAGAGTACTGGTACTGAGGCCTTTTTCCAAACCCTGTTGAAGAAAAGCCAAGATATCACCCACCGGGGCTGTTAATGGATCTAATCCCTTCTCCGCACACCAAGAACAAAATACCTTCCAGGTATTGTTATATACTCTATTTGTGGACCCTTTCCTGGAGGCTAACATAGTGTCCACTACCCCCAGAGAGAAGCCTAGGGAAGTTAATTATTGCTGCTCAACCTCCAAGCAGTGAGGTTTGAGCATCTCGAGACATGGATGCTGAGTTGCCCCTTGGCTCAGAAGGTCTGGTCTCTTGGGAAGCTGCCACTCCTCTGCTGCCTTTAGTCTCCTCAGGTCCTGAAAGAAAGCTCGTCATGGCCAAATAGGAGCTATCAGTATGATTTCTACGTGTTTTTCGATGACTTTCTGTATCACCTTCTGGATGAGCTGAATGGGAGGAAACGCATAGAGTCCCCTGTATTAGAATCTTTAGCCCCCTGCTAGTGGGTTACTCTAAGTTCACCACTTGGCAACTCAAACCATCAAGAAAAAACAAGCTAGCTGTTCATAAGAATGGTATATTTCTCTTACATAACAGCAAGGGAGCCATGTATCTTGCTAACATTATTAGATATTCATACAAAGTGGGATCTAAAGGAATCCTTTGCATCTAGCCCCTGGGTATGTTATGTTAAATGAATCTTGAAGACGGCAGACAGCGTTTACTTTTAAATGCTACAGCTTTCCATTACAAGATCAGAGAGGAGATGGTGAGAGCCACAGAATTCAATTTCTGAAACCAAAAAACAAATACTGTTTATTTGTGAGATATCAGTTTTACACATAAGACTGCAGTCTACCAAGGTCAGATTAAGGTGGCATAACAGTACTTCAGTCAGGTTAAGCCACAGGACTTCAAGCACACCTGAAGTTGCAACATGGAAATACCAAAGACATTTTTTAAAAAGCAGGCCACAGCCATCAGGTTAACTGCTGTTTCTACAACAGCAATATGTCACAGCTGAAATGGTAATACAATCCACATTTTGCCTGAAATCAAGAGCTATCAAGTGCTCAGTGGTGGTGGTTCTACCCATGAGACATCTTGTCAGAGAGCCCTGTTTCTCTACCACAGATGTTCAAAGATAATTCACATAAATTCCTGGAAATCCTGCAAAGTAAGCTGGTGGAAGCCTGAGGCTTGCCTAAACCTAGTCTCGGAATGAATGGCACAAGTCCCCTTTGAACTGGGGTTGTCTAGGCTTATACCACTTGTCATGTATGATTCCGGGGTCATTTTTGTCACAAAAAACTTCATTTGAAAGGGGACTGATTTAATACAGTTTATTCTGAAGCAAAGTTTCACAATCTGTACAATGGCACTTTCCTTCCAGTGTTAGACAGTACGCAAGTGAATTTAAAAGCAATTTTATTAAATTAAATTCCCGTACCCATACAAGCAGCACAGCTAGTTAAAACAGAGAATGCAACTTTCATATTGTAAAAAATGAATGCTGCTTAGTTACAAACATGCAGATAAAAGCTCCACTGTAGAGAAATATGGATGACGTTTGTTTTGGTATAGTTGGTCTTCTGGTTGTACTTAGGGCAGTGCTCTAATAGGTACAGCTATTGCTTGCATTCTTGATGCTGAGTAAGGGTCCTCAAACTCTAGGTCTAACACAATATGGTGCTCTCAACTGGTTGGATTAATATGGGGGGGGGGGGAATTAACTGGCTTAACTAGTAATTAATGCCAAATCCTGCTGCTGTAAATATTTTGTCTCTTGGGTCATGAAGTGTATTTTCAAATGTACAAGTGCCCAATAAAGGATTTGCTGGTATAATAGCTGATCTACTCTCCTCCTCTTAGAAGTAAAAGTCCACATTCTTGCACAAGGGCTTTGGGGGTGTGCATGGGATCTTTGGATCCTAGCCTGAATAATTATGCTATTAACAATAATCTATACTGAAATTGTGTATTACCAAATGTGAGCCAGTTCACTGACTAAGGCTACAGCTAAAGTGGTGTCGTTCTTACAGTGCTGGACTAGGAACGGAGTTCAACACTGCCATGAAGCTCAATGGATGACCTTGGGCCACTCCCTCATTCTCGTCATAACCTACTTCACAGGGTGGTTGGGAGGACAAAATGGAAGAAGGGAGGCCTTTGTACAGCACTCTTTGAGATCCTTAGAGGAACAGCAGGATAAACATGTGACACTGTCAACTGAAGAAAGGTTAAACCTCTAACATGAAATCCAAGTACTCTGGGTCAGTGTGAAACACTTAATAGCTTATGTCAACCATTCACCTACAGTATTAATGTAGTTTTCATTGCAGTATTCCTCTTATCAACAGACTGGTCCTCTAGAGGGCAACATCACGAAGGAGAGAAAGGTATCACTATACAGAGTCAAAAGGCTAATGCCTCACTGGAAAACTGAGTCAGCCTGCCATGTAATTATGAATGGGCATTAGGATACAGGGCTCCCTTATCAACCTATGCTTCACACCTGAAAATATTAATATGAAGTTCTCTGAACATTTCAGTGTGTTAATATGATTTTGTTACAGTTCTTATTCCTTCCATGTTTTGTGTCTTCCCCTGTTCCACTATATCTAAAAATCGTTTGCTGTAAGCTACAGGTACCCTGAATGTAGTAGGAACCCATGGCCTGCACAGGCAAACGTGACAAGCTTTTGTCAGGAATATTTGCCAGAATAAAGCACCAGTCTGCTTATGCAAAACTAAATTCAGATAAAAGTAACAAAATTTGGACAAACTAGATTTTATCTGAAGAAGTGAGCAGTGATTCACAACAGCTTATACCCGGCCACAAATTTTGTCAGTCTTCAAGATGCTACTCTACTCTTGTTCTTTTCTACTCCTACAGACAGACTAACACGGCTACCCTTCTAAATTTTTATATAAATATAGCATTCATTTTTGTGGCCTTTATTATGCAGCCATTAAACTTTTGCTAAAGGGTGTTAATGCTGGAGGAAGGAGGTACCCCTGTCTCTAACAGGAAGAGAACCTAAGTGAAGGCAAAACAGGCTGCCAGAGAGGCAGAATTTTAAAAAAATACTTGAGCCTTTTACATTCAATATGGTATGGGCACAGTCGGTTATCTTCAGAATGCAGTGCATGCAGAATTGTAAAAGACAAAAATGCCTGAATGCATTTGGGACCAAAGGACAGAGCAGTAAGGTTCTCTCTTCTGATGGAGCATTAGGGAAAAACAGAAGTTGGCAAAGGCAAGGAACTATGAAAAAATGCATCTTGATTCTTACAGTATAAAGCCTTCCATGATTTCAAACCAATTCAGCAATATAAGAAAGCACCCCAGCTTGTACCTACCCATCATACTGAAATGCAGTCACGTTTATAGTATAAATAGCCTACCTGAACAAGCTGACTGACGTGCTCTAATATTGTTGAATGCAGTATCTTGCATTAAAAAGTTCAAATACTACTACTACAAACTGCTGTAAAAAGAGAAATTCTTACAAACATGCAACTCTTTAAACAGTGGGTTGGCGCCCATCAGCTTTTCCACTGGCACAAGAAGTGTGGTCTAACCTGATACCGATCCCACGTCCCATGATTCCAAGCACAACCTTTTCAGGGGTCAAAAGTAGCCCTTCCTTCCCTTTGTATAAATGGAAAAACTGGTAGAATCCAACTCAATAAATACAAATGTCTTTCAGTCATGTTCTGGCTTTGCATTTAATATGTATTACCACATGGATTAACTGAAGTCTGACAACCCATGTTGCGGCTCTTCACTGGAACACGGAATAGAGTCCCATCAAAACACATGCAAAGCTTGTAGCGCTCCCAGTCACCGTTATTAAACTGTTCTCCATAAGAATAACTTGGCAGTCGGGATATATTGAGTACCACACTTCCATTTAGGATAATGCTGTTGTCCTACCAAAGAGAACAAGTACACAAAAGTTGGCAAACAGTGTTTCTGTTGAATAAGCAAGAGTTCACTTCCATGTCTAAACAACATAGTAGCTGTTAGAGCAACTGAAGCGGCCTTACACAGAGTTAGACCAGTGACCAGCTTGACCAATACTGTCTATTCTCAACAGACAAGGGCAATCCAAGGATTCTCGTAAAAGCTTTTCTTACTCCTCTTCGAGATCCTTTTCACTGAGTTATCAGGGAATGAATCAAGGACCTTCGGTATGAGTTCAACTACTGAGCTCTATGCGGCCCCTCTCCTTTATAAGACAGTGCTAGCCCACCAATTTGAGGCCTGTCTTGGCTACAGCAGCAGCGACTCCTCCTGCAGTAGTGGGTTAGGCTGGCTCCCAACACAAGAGGAGAAAGTAACCCCAGTGCTTGAACCTATCCTCAGTGGCACGGTACAGAATCAAGTTCATGCATGGGGGGGGGGGGGGATACATCTACCATGTTACTTATAATATGTTACAATTTAAAATAATTTAATGCTCCCTCTAAGCTGTGGAGTCTTGTGAGCAAAAATTCTACTTCGTGAGCTGCTGGCATTAAAGCTGTGAGCAAGCAATTTGGCTGCTGCATTAATTAGTTTGCTCTGGAGCCATCCTTCCCGAGCTAAGACAAAAATGTGTGAGCTGGGGACTAAAAAACTGAGCTAGCTCACACTAACTCAGCTTAGAGAGAACACTGCTCAGGAGTTCCCAGTATGGTGCCATGGTGCCTGCCCAAACTTTTCCTGGTGTCCATCAAGTATTTTTAGAAAGTGGGTGGGGCCAGGTGGACTCTTGGCCAGTAGGACTTCTGATTACCCACTGGAGATCTGATTGGCTAAGCAGACAGCTGCTACTACAATGTTCCTTTCCTTCTGTCTCTGACTCCTCTTTCTTATTGTATTTTCAATATTTACTCCTCTTGTCCCCACATTTGGACTTCCTTGGTGGTCATGGCTGCCTCTGCCTCCTATGGTGGCCATTTTGTGGGCATGCCCACCGCCTGTGTCAGAAGTCTCATGTAGCTCAACTTCAGCATCGGTTCTACATTCAGTATTGCAATGACACCTGTAGCAAGAAACAGGGTCTTTGCTGAAACTGCCCCAGACAGACATGGAAAGACCTCCTTGATGAGGTCTGGAGTTGTTCCTTTTTCCAGTCATTTGGAGGAAATGTAAAATCCCTGCTCCAAAGAACTTTTGGCCACCAAGCTTTTTTTAATGTTCTTGCTCTGCTGCTGGGGTGGCGGCCGCATTTTGTTCTGGTTACTGTTTAGCTACAGGCCTCAAGTTTCGGAGAGACACGATATAAATGTTCTAAATAAAACTCCATTCATACACCAACTGCAAGCCTCAAAAGAATTACTCACTGCTCTGAGTTCCAGGTTTCCTCCCATGTGAAACTCGATGGTTTTGCCCATAATGAAAACTCCTTCATTTCCACGGACAACTGCACGCTCATCAGTCTTTATATTTAGATCACTGGTAGCATTACTGGTAATCTGAGAAGAAAGACCACAATATGGTTACTAAACATAGTAGCAGCTTTCAAAAAAACATAAACCCACTGGTCAACAGCTGGACTAGAACAGACTGCTATTGTTATATTTGTAATTGACAGAGGCTCCCATTCTGATCATGTTGGCTAGAATGCAAGGCTTGATTCACACATGTAGGAGAATCCAGCAGTGGAATGCCCCACGCCAGAATGCAGGTGCTATAGTCCAGCTCTGAATTTTCTTTCCAACAAAACCCCCATGGAAACAGAAAGCTAGCACAGCAGGGAGAAAGATTCTACCTCCTCTTTGCAGGGAGTTTAAAAAACCCCCACATCGTGGAATATTCTACAATGGGCTCCTCCACCTCCTGTATCTGAACTGGTGCAGTCCCTTTTAGTGGCTCAGGCCTTTGCCATCTCATTCCCCTGCATACGTGAACCAGATCTAAATCTCACTGAACTCTATGGAATTTATGTCTCAGTAGGTGTGCTTGCACCCTGACCTGGATAGCCCAGGCTTGCCCAGTCTCGGAAGCTAAGCAGAGTTGGCCCTGGATAGCATTTGGATGGGAGACCCCCAAGGAATTACTCGGTTGTGACATGAAGGCAAGCAATGGCAAATCGCCTCTGAATGTCTCTGGCCTTGAAAACTCCATGGGGTCGCCATAAGTCCACTGTGACTTGACGGCACTTGACAGCACTTTCCACCACCAAATGTGCTTGCCCTGATCTAGATGTCTCAAGCTAGCCCAATCTTGTCAGATCTCAGAAACTAAGCAGGGTTAGTATTTAGATGGGAGACCTCCAAGGAAGTGCAGGGTTGCTACACAGAGGCAGGCAATGGCAAACAAACCTCTGAAAGTCTCTTGCCCCGA